>CM038670.1:365026508-366434008 GCA_021605145.1 Aegilops bicornis
AGACCGCTGCTGATGCCCCTGTGATCGACTACGTCGACGACGACCCCTCCTTGCCAGAGCAACCAGGCAAGCCCCCCTTTGATCATCTCGATATCGCCCATTCCATTCTCTCATGCTTGCATTAGATTTTGCTACTGTTATTGTTTGCAGCTATTCTGATGCATAGCCTGCTTTTGTATCTGCTGTTGTACCTTACCGCTTATCCTAAACCGCTTAGTATAGGTTGCTTAGAGATCCATCGCTGACCCCCACTTTGTCCCGACCGCCTGCTGGATAATCGAAGACCCGATCAACGGGATCAAGACCAGGCCCGACCACCGCACATCACTTCCCCTTAGTTGCTCGACACTACTGGGTTACTATCGAGTACCGAGGGTGAGACCTCATCAGCACTTCTGATGTTAACCCTGTAGTGTAGTTATTCGGTCGTGGTCATCGAGGGTGATTTCCTCTTTAACCACTTCCGATACGACTCTGTCGTGCAACCCCTCAAGTGAGGACCTTGAGGGTGAATCCTCTTACGTTCACCTTGATGACTACATCGAGTGGAATTCATCGGGGGTGATTCCTCAGGTTTTCCCCTTGATGTTTGGACACACAGTTACTATGATTACTATGACTTTACACTAAGCCATGTTACTAAAGATGGGTCGACCCTGAGGGGTGCCCGCGCGAGCTTAATTGCAAGTGATGTGGAGTCGGGTTGACCTGGAGGGTGCCCGCGAGATGATTACGAGGCGTGGCCGGGCATTCCTAGCCCTTGCCGCAAGTCCTCGAGACGGGGCAACGGAGTCACATCTTTCGTGAGTCTCTGCTTGTTACCGCGCGTTCCTAATCCACTACGATTTGGATATTTGATCCGAGGGGCCTCTGGCCTGATAGCACTAACCATCACGTGGGCATAGTATGGGCGTTCTGCGTCGTATACATCAGCCGAAGCTTAATAGACGCGTCGGCCCGAAGGCGGCGTCTTGGCGGGTTGGACTGCGTAGCGCCTTGCCTTGTTGAAGGAGGTAGCTAGGTCTGCTCATCGGCCGCCCATAGCGTGCGAGGAGTTCGGGAGATGGCCCATGACACTGGGGCATAGGTTTAGTCCGGCGTCTTGGCCTCTCTATTAAGCCTAGGTCGGGTTGCGGCATATTGTTTGGCCGAGGCGGGCATGACCAGGAAAGTGTGTCCGGCGGAGTTAAGCGGCGTGGTGGGTAAGTTGTGCACCCACAGCAGGGAAGAAAACATCTATCGATAGCCTGTCCTGATAGCGGACACTTGGAGTTGTATCTCGGTCGATACAACTAGAACTGGATACTTGAGATGAGACATGGATATGAGCAATGGATTGCGATGAGAATTGGATTGTGATGATAATCGATAGTATGGCTCAGGATGCCTTTCTTGCGAAGTCGAGAAAGGATCTCCACGAGGTTGATAACACTTCTACTACTTTATTTTATGTTACTCTACTCCCTCCGAGATCTTTTGCCAAGATGGTGGTTTCCAACAGATGCTAGTCTTTGATAGGACTAGGCCTTCTCTCTATTTTGGCATTTCTGCAGCCCAGTCCACATATACAACCTTCCTTTGATAATGTTGCATATGTAGTGTAGACCCTTGCTTGTGAGTACTTTGGATGAGTACTCACGGTTGCTTTGCTCCCCCTTTTCCCCCTTTCTTCTTCTTTCCGGTTGATGCAACCAGATGTCGGAGCCCAGGAGCCAGATGCCACCTTTGATGACTGCTACTACCCCGAGGGTGCCTACTACTACGTGGAGACCGTCGACGACCAGGAGTAGTTAGGAGGCTCCCAGGCAGGAGGCCTTGCCTTTTCGATCGTTGCTGCTTTTTGGTGCTAGCCTTCTTAAGGCAAACTTGTCTAACTCATGTCTGTACTCAGATAATTATTGCTTCCGCTGACTCTTGTGTATTCGAGCTTATGTATTCGAGCCCTCGAGGCCCCTGGCTTGTAACATAAAGCTTGTATTATTTTAATTTGTGTCTAGAGTTGTGTTGTGATATCTTCCCGTGAGTCCTTGATCTTGATCGTACACATTTGCGTGTATGATTAGTGTACGATTGAATCGAGGGCGTCACAGGTGCCCTTTGAGACAACACCTCGACGTTGTCCGTAGGGCGAGGGGTGGAGGCGGTCGGAAGTGAATCACTATTCATATCCGACGGGTTCAAAGAACCATCCGACAAAGATATGTCGATATGGGATCGGGACGGACTGCATAATCATGTTCGGCGTGATGAGAAGCAGTGCAATAAAACATACCATGAATTGCTATGGTATCCGGATACTTATGACTTCGCCAGGGGCTTGTCCCTGGGTAGCCACTCGTCGTTGCTGTAGGCGGCCGTCATGGAGCAGTCCGGAAGGAGGGTCCTTCCCTTCTTGGACCCTTCGGCCTCCCCGGTTGGGGGCGGCCTTCCTTTTCTTGTCTCCCCCGGCTGGGGGGGAGAACTTTCCTCTTCCTCCTCCTCGTTTTCATGGGAGGAGTGTGCCTCGGAGTTTTCGGACGATGAGTCCGATATAACCTTCTTGGGAGACCCTTTCGGGTCCCCGTGGCCTTCTTATTGGCCTTCTTCACCGGCACCTCGTAAGGCGCCGGAACCAGCATCTCCGTTAGGAGAGCATCTGCTGGATCCTCAGGCAGGGGGGCTGGGCAATCAATCTGCTCCGCTATCTCTACCCAGTCCTGTTAATAGCATGGAGGCTTAGATCCCGCACATGATTAAACTGGGGGAAATAAACACCCTGTGAAATATAAACAACTTACCGGATTGGCATGGCGCTTTGTGCTGAGTCCGCGGTCCTCGATAAGGGGAGGAGGTACCTCGGCGCCCTTGAACAGCACCTTCCAGACGTCCTTGTGCATCGTGTCGAAGAGCTCTCGCAGCGTCTGGTGCTCGGCCGGGTCGAACTCCCACAAATTGAATGCCCGTCATTGACACGGGAGGATCTAGCGGAAGAGCATGACCTGGACCACATTCACAAGCTTGATTTTCTTGCTCATCATGTTTCTGATGCATTTCTGGAGTCCGGTCAGCTTCACCTATGAACCCCAGGACAGGCCCTTCTCTTTTCAGGAGGTGAGCCGCGTGGGGATTCCGGATCGGAATTCCGGGGCCGCCACCTAGTTGGTGTCGCGCGGCTCGGTGATATAGAACCACCCCGATTGCCACCCCTTTATGGTCTCCACATAGGAGCCTTCGAGCCAGGTGACATTAGGAATTTTGCCCACCATGGCGCCTCCGCACTCCGCTTGCTGGCCGACCACCACCTTCGCTTTAACATTGAAGGTCTTCAGCCACAGGCCGAAGTGGGGCCTGATGCGGAGGAAGGCCTCGCACGCAACGATAAACGTCGAGATGTTGAGGATGAAATTGGTGGCCAGATCGTGAAAATCCAGCCCGTAGTAGAACATGAGCCCGCAGACAAAGTGGGAAAACCGCCCTCTCATGGGATTCGGGTGTAGGGATGATCTGCCCCGCATCTGGCAGCCGGTGTGTGATTTCCGCGGCCAGATATTCGGCTCCCTGTAGCTTTGTGATGTTCTCCTCCGTGACGGAGGAGACCATCCACTTGCCTCCCGCTCCGGACATGCTTGGAGTGGTTTGAGGGGGAAAATGCGAACTTGGGTGTTGGAGCTCGAGTGCGCAAGAATGGATGAGCAAGGAGTAAGAAGGCGTTGGTAAAAAGAGGAATCCTTGTCCCTTTATAGGGGCGGAGGAAACTATGCGCCTCCCCACCTGCCTAGTAAAACTCGCTTATTCCCCAAGCGCCGTGATTGATGGCGCGGTTGGGTTACCCACATCCGTATTGATGAGAATCCCGCGATAAGGGGACACGATCTCTACTTCGACAAGACGTGCCAAGAAAACTGCCTCGCAATACGTGCAGTAGCTGGTTGAGAAAAACGGTTTGAATAATGACCGGGCCGTGGTATGATGTCATGCTGCCAAACGTGTCAGCAGATTAGATTTGTGGAAATGTTATTCTCTCTACGGGGGTATGTGGAACTTGTTTTGCAGAGCCGGACACTATCTTTGTGTTCAAGATCTTCTATGGAGTATTCGGAGGAAGAACCCGCCTTGCAATGCCGAAGACAAATCTGCGCGCCGGACTCATCGTCATTGAAGCCTGGTTCAGGGGCTACCGAGGGGGTCCTGGATTGGGGGGTCCTCGGACAGCCGGACTGTTGGACTATGAAGATACAAGATTGAAGACTTCGTCCCGTTTCCGGATGGGACTCTCCTTGGCGTGGAAGGCAAGCTTGGCGATACGGATATGTAGATCTCCTCCCTTGTAACCGAATCTGTGTAACCCTAGCCCCCTCCGGTGTCTATGTTAACCGAAGGGTTTAGTCCGTTGGACAACAACAATCATACCAAAGGCTAGCTTCTAAGGTTTAGCCTCTACGATCTCGTGGTAGATCAACTCTTGTAATACTCATATCATCAAGATCAATCAAGCAGGAAGTAGGGTATTACCTCCATTGAGAGGGCCCGAAGCTGGGTAAACATCGTGTCCCCCGCCTCCGGTTACCATCCGCCTTAGACGCACAGTTCAGGACCCCCTACCCGAGATCCGCTGGTTTTGACACCGACACACTCTTCCCACCACGCCCTTATCCTTGGCCACGTATGCTGCATGCATCATGCGGGGTAGGTAACGGAGGCGCGTGGCGTGGGAGGGCATCAAGATGAGGGCCCAGTCGTCTTGAATTGGTGGAGGAGGACGGTGACCGCCCGTTGATGGAGCAGCCCCCCTCCTTGCCCCGCCTATAATTGGAGGGGCGGAGGAGGGCGCAGTCATCCAACCCCGCACCCTTCCTCCTCTATCTCCTGCTTCTGCTGGTCATGCTGAAGAGAAGAGCCTGGGCCCAGCCCAGCCCCCGGGCTCTATCTTGAAGCTCCCCCGGATCTGGAAGGGGGACTCGGGCGGCGCGTCGACAGGAGTGGCGATCCCGGTGGGCCTCCCGCTGGACCGCCTGTGGCCTTGACTTCAGTAGGGGGATGCGAACGACACCGTGTCGCGGCTCGAGGCGGGCATGGCATATGGTAGTTGGCTGCTCCCCATTCTTCTCCCTCTTGCAGCACTGGGAGGAGCCATGGAGAGATTCATCGCTAATAGGAGCGAATATGGCTCCTCCTGGGCGTCATCTTCCTGTTGTGCAGGAAGGCTCTTCGCTTTCTCACACGTCCCCGAGACGTACGGAACTCGTGCATGTGTATGTCCATGTAGAGGTGAGATGCCTTAATATAAATAAACGAGTTTTCCCTGGCAGGATATCTTGCCGGTGCCCTCCTTGTCTGCCAGAGAGCTGCTTCTGCCGAGGAACAGATAGAGGGGCCAGCCCCCCTGTCAGGACCCCGATTCTAAGTCACACCGATCTATCATGTAACACCTCATATCACTTTGCGGCCTCACGCACGGTATTCCCACGGGTGTCGCCTTACCATGGCCCGGGACCGTTTGCGCCTTTTGGCTCACGTATATGATAGTGTCGCTAGCATCCATATGACAGAGAACCCGGGCCGACATGACTAGTCGTGGAACCCAAAGTGGCACTAACTTACGGGACAGGCATACATGAAACAACATCGAGCATGTCGGTCGGCGTGTGAATCCGGGCTGTAGCAACTGGGCTAACAGGACTCACGGGAACCCGGGCTGTAGCAGGCTAAGCAGACTCCGGATGTCACCGCGTGACATTTCCCGAAGGGCGAACCACAGGAACAAAGTGAATCACATGCCGGCCAGTCTAAGTGTTCCGGAGCAGTAGTGTTGGGCTAGCAGGACTCCGATAAACCGGGCTGTAGCGGACTACCATGGCTCGGTGGAAGCACTAGAATACATTTCCCCATAAGAGAGGCTACCAAGGATAGACAACTAGGTTGTCGGATCCCACACATAGCAATACACGTTACACGTACGCATAACATGCAAGTATGTGTTGTACAACATGGCATCACAACATAATGCAAACTCATATAGATAAAGGTCCAGAAGAGCCACATAGCATTAAATACAAACAGGGGTCACATGACCCATCATTCAGAGCATACAAGCAACAAGCGGAAGCATTACATGTCTGAGTACAGACATCCAAAAATGAAAAATTCTGAAGAGCCTGACTATCTACAACATCCGATCAAGATCGTAGCTGAGGTAACAAGCTACTCGTCGAAGTCCACGTAAACTAGTAAGACCGAAATCTCCGCTGCAAAAACATAAATAAAGCAACGTGAGTACAAAGGTACTCAACAAGACTTACATCAGATCCTATTATACATGCATCAGTATCAACAAGGTAATGTGGGGTTTAGTTGCGCAAGCCAGCTTTGACTCAAGGGCTATCCTGCTTTCTGACTACAAGAACTTCTTTGAGGTGATATGGCGCTCACGAGTCCACTAGTCACCACACGATACACTACTATGGATTCATCCCCGTCCCCCTACGAGAAGGCCATCCATAGCACTCACACTTGTCTTGAGCATTTTAGAGTATCCACTTCAAGTTGTCTATGTACCACGTAAGCATCCAAGAAGTCCATAACCATGGACCCGGCTATTCGAATAGATCATGTTAATCCTGCAGGGGTGTACTTCTTCACACATGCTCTCGCCACTTACCGCCATGTACATGTCATGTATCTCGGCAACCTTCAAGCAGAAGCCTGGCGAGGGTGTCGGCCACGACCTGACTAACCACACAAGACTCTAGTCCAGGTTTATCGCCTATTCGGGTTCCATCCGCAAGGAGATCCGGCCGGGTGTCACTCACGGCCCCAAATGATGTGTGCAGGGTTCCCAAGCCCACCTACTCACGGATGGATCTACGCTTGGTACACCGTGCCACTTGTGCCTAGTCTGTCCCAAGCCCACCTGGCCGGGTGCCACTTGGTAGACTAGTAACACTACCTACAAACACCAAAAACTAGTTGCAACTCCTGGACAGAGGTCAAGTTGGTTAATAAGCCGAGAGGGGCACTTAAGAATTCCCATGTGTGGTAGTATCTAGTCATTGGACAACATACACAGAACTCAGTGCTTAAGGACGGTTCCAGTGAGACAATCCACCATGTACTCCTACATGGCCTCTCACCGCTACCTTTACCAAATCATGTTCACACACTTAACTCTCAAAGATCGTAACATAGCATTGCACTCCAACTCATTCCCAATGAATCGACACGACACACTCTAAGCAATAGCAAGCATGGCATGGTAGGAACACAACAATGGCTTCAATCAACTCCTACACATGCTAGTGGGTTTCAACTATTCTATGTGGCAATGACAAAGTCATGCAGAGGAATGGGTTCAACTACCGCAGCACAAAGTAGCAGATGAATCGTTGTTGTTCTAATGCAATTAATGAGAGCAGGAGCGAGAGAGTAGGATTGTATCGAAATGAACAAGGGGGTTTGCTTGCCTGGTAGATCAACAAGGGAGGCACTGCTTCACAGACAGGTACTCTCGAGCACTGTCCGTAGCAGGACCTATCGAGAAGGAACGGTGTCGGCAATCAAAATACAAGCATATGCAACAATATGATGCATGATCATGGCATGAATATGTGATGTTGTTTGAGCTAATGCAACTAGAGTTCATTTGGAAGAAGTCCATTTGAAGCAAAGATTCAAATGCATTTCCAAAGTAAGCTCTTTATATAAGCCATTTTAGTGTTTTACTTATACAGAAGGTATAAGTTGGTTTATCATGCATGAAACTGGTACAGATGGATAGATTGCATTTTTCTTATAATTTTTCATATATAAGTTATTTCAATCTGAGCTACGGTTGAAATTCTAGGATTTTTTGAAGTTTGAATCATTTTCTAGAATTTCCTGATTAATCTAAATCCAGAAAATGAATAACTGCGTCAGCATGACGTCAGCGAGTCAACGGCCAGGTCCAGGTCAAACCTGACCAGTGGGACCCATATGTCAGTGTCTAACCTAACTAATCTATTTTAGTTAGTGGCCTCAGGCCCACATGTCAGTATCATCAGGCTAATTAAGTTTAATTAACATCTAACTAAAATTAGCAGGGGCCTGGGCCCACTTGTCAGTCCGGCGAGGTCAAAGGGTCAAACCCCTGGTCTGCGGGGTCAAACCCGCCGGCGACTCGATGCCGGCGAGGCCAGACGCGGCGGAGGGGCTCAGAATTCACCCTCCGGCGTCCATTTAGGCGGCGGAGACCATGGACGAGGAGCTGGAGCTCATCCGCGTCGTTTGGATCAAGCGAGAGGCTGCGGGGGTGCCGGAGCTCGCTGGAAACGAGCTCAAGGTGGTGGCCGGAGTTCGGGCTTCGAGCGACGGGCTGTGGGGCACGGGGAGGCCACCCGAGGGGCTCTGCGGCACCCTCGTGGCACCAGGAGCACGGTGACATGCTCGGTTGCGGGCTGCGGTGGCTGTGGCGACGCGCTGACATGGACGGTGGCGAGGAGCTACAGCCACGGCGGGGAAAGGGGCTACGGCGTGCGGGCGGCTAAACGGAGAGAGGGGAACGAGGCAGGAGCTCACTGCGGTTCCGATGGAGGCTTCGGAGAGCTCAGGGAAGGGCTGGAGATGGCGGGGCGGCGAAGACAATCTCCGGCAACCGGAGATGAAGACGGCGGCGAGGCGGCTCTCCAGGGCCTCCCGAGGCGCGTGGCTTGATGGGGAGGTAGCCGGCGATGTGGCGGAGCTTCTGGGCGCAGCGGCAGGGTGAGGGGTGGCAGTGGGCCAGCGGTGGTGCTCTGCTTGGCGGCGGGCGGGCGCGTTCGGACGCGAGAGAGAAAGCGAGGGAGAGGAGAGGAGAGGACCGGGGAGAGTGAGAGGGGTACGTGGCGGCGCGTGGCGACATTCCGGACGTCCAGGTGTCGAGGGAGGGAGGCGGCAGGTGCCGTGGCGGCACGGCGGTGCGCACGCGTCGGCCACACGCCCCTAGCCTCCTGGCGGAAGGTGGAGGACGGCCCGGCACTCGCCCGGTCAGGCTGGGCCCGGCCGTGGGCATAGTGCCAGGCCTCAGGTGAGCACAGGTAAACATTTTCCATTTTTGTTTTCTTTTCTATTTTCTGACATTTGTTTCTGATTTAGTAGAATACTAAACCAATTCATTTTCTTATGCCAATTTTTATAGGAGCTAGCTATATTATTCCAGAGGTCCTTAGTAAATGGCATAATTTTTGGACAATATCTTACATATATAACAAAATATATCCAAAGCAAATAATTACTGCATTAATTCCAAATGCCCAAAATAAATGCTTATGAGCTCCTGAAAACTTTTGGTTTGAGTTTTATCTCTGTCCAATATTTTTATAGAGCAACATGAACATTTTCTTGGACCTTTTGGAGCAATTTTTATTTGGGTCATTTCCAGAAATGATTCTGAGGGTTTCACCATCCTCATTTCAAATTTAAATGAAACTTAAACATGATGCACACATGACTAGCTAGTCTAGGTCATACCAGAACTAGGGATGTGACAACTCGCCCCCACTTGAAAGAATCTCGTCCCGAGATTCAGGGGTCGACGGAAAGAAAGCGGGGTACTCCAGTCGAAGACGATCTTCTCGCTCCCAGGTAGCTTCTCTCTCGGAATGATGAGACCACTGAACCTTGAGAAACTTGATATTATGACGTCGAGTGACATGCTCTGCTTGATCAAGAATGCGAACTGGATACTCTCGATATGTGAGGTTATCTTGGAGATCAAGCATTTCGTGGTCCACTCCACGGATAGGATCCCAAAAGCAACGCCTGAGTTGAGAGACGTGGAAGACATCATGCACTCTCGAAAGATGTGGGGGTAGTTCCAACTGGTAGGCAACCTCTCCTCATTTAGCGAGAATGCGAAAAGGACCAATGTAACGAGGAGCCAACTTGCCCTTGATACCGAAACAATGGGTACCCTTCAAAGGAGTAACCCTAAGGTAAGCTTTGTCGCCAACTTCATAAGTCATATCCTTATGATGACGATCATACTGGCTCTTTTGATGAGACTGGGCTGTTTTCAAATTCTCACGAATGATGCGAACTTGCTCTTCTGCCTCCTGGATCATATCCGGTCCAAAGAATTGTCTTTCACCGGTTTCTGACCAGTTCAAAGGTGTTCGACATTTTCGTCCATAGAGAATCTCGAAAGGAGCTTTCTTGAGACTGGATTGGTAGCTATTGTTATAAGCAAACTCGGCAAAAAGAAGACATTTCTCCCAATCCATACCGAATGAGATAACGCAAGCTCTAAGCATGTCTTCGAGAATTTGATTGACCTGTTCCACCTGACCACTCGACTGAGGGTGGAAAGCGGTACTAAAGGAAAGATGGGTGCCCATGGCAGTTTGGAAACTCTCCCAGAAATGAGAAGTGAAGAGACTACCACGGTCTGAATTGATCTCTAGTGGAACACCATGAAGTGACACTATTCGAGAAATATATAAGTCAGCGAGCTGACTAGCGGTGATACTCTCTCGAACAGGTAGGAAGTGCGCCACTTTGGAGAGACGATCAATGAATACGAAGATAGCATTATTCCCTTTCTTGGTCCTGGGAAAGCCGGTGATGAAGTCCACACCAACTTTATCCCATTTCCACTCGGGAATAGCTAAAGGCTGAAGGGTGCTAGTAGGTCTCTGATGCTCTGCCTTAACGCGACGACAAAGCGTCCACGATTAGCAATGAACTCAGCAATTTCTCTCTTCATCCTAGTCCACCAGAACCTCTGGCGTAGGTCTTGATACATCTTAGTACTACCGGGATGAATCGTGAGAGGAGATTCATGCGCCTCCTTAAGAATCAATTGTCGAAGATGTTTCTTCTTGGGGACCACTAGGCGGTTCCCAAAGAAAACGACACCTCGATCATCTATAGAGAAACTACCAGCAATACCCTTGGCAATGTTTCTTTTGATTCGGGTAATCCCCGTATCATGCTTCTGGGCTTCTATGATATGATCCACAAGAGTAGGTTTCGCCACCAAGGTAGAAAGGAATCCGTGAGGAGCAATGTGAAGGTTAAGCTTACGTAATTCCTCATGGAGAAGTGGTTGACCTAACGCAACATGAGATTGTTGCAATAGGATTTACGACTTAACGCATCAGCCATGACATTGGCTTTGCCTGGAGTGTAAGTAATCCCTAGATCATAATCCGAGATCAACTCCAACCAACATCTTTGCCTAAGGTTCAAATCTGGTTGGGTGAAGATATTCTTGAGACTCTGGTGATCGGTGTAGATCTCACAACGTTTACCAAGAAGGTAATGTCGTCAGGTCTTGAGAGCGTAGACTACGACTGCAAGCTCTAGATCATGTGTAGGATAATTCTCCTCATGTGGATGCAACTGTCGAGATGCATAGGCAATCACATGACGATCCTACATAAGAATGCAACCTAGTCCCTGTTGTGAGGCGTCGCAGTAGATAACAAAGTCTTTAGTGAAATCCGGTGGCACAAGTATGGGAGCAGAAGTCAGGCGTCTTTTCGGTTCACGAAAACTGTATTCACACTGCTGTGGGGACCACTCAAACTTTTTATCTTTCTAGAGAAGTTCCGTGAGGGGTTTAGCTACTTTGGAGAAGTTTTCAACAAAGCGGCGACAATAGCTGGCTAGACCAAGGAAACTCCTAACTTGTTTAACGGTTTCAGGTGGAGTCCAATCAAGAACAGCCTGAACTCTCTCGGGATTGACAGCAATACCCTTACCAGATATCACATGGCCCAGATAGGTCACTTCTGGCAACCAAAATTCACACTTGGAGAACTTGGCATAAAGGCGGTGCTCTCTGAGTTTTTCTAACACAAGTCTAAGATGTTCGGCATGCTCTTCCTCGTTCTTCGAGTAAATAAGAATATCATCGAGATAAACCACGATGAATTTATCTAAGTACTCCATGAAGATCGAGTTCATCAAGCGGGAGAAAGTAGCTGGGGCGTTGGTTAGACCGAAGGACATGACGTTGTACTCGTACTGACCATAACGAGTGACAAAGGCCGTCTTAGGAATGTCCCCATTTCTGATCTTGATTTGGTGGTATCCTAACCTCAAATCCATCTTGGAAAAGACTGAGGATCCAGCGAGCTGATCATATGTGTCGTTGATCACAGGAAGCGGATATTTGTTCTTTATCGTGACCAAATTAACGGGACGATAATCTACAACCATCCGGTTCGTACCATCCTTCTTCTTGACGAAGAGGACGGGGCAAGCCCAGGGAGAAGAGCTAGGACGGATGAAACCCTTTTGCAAGGACTCATCAAGTTGTTTCTTAAGCTCGACTAGTTCTAAGGGTGCCATCTTGTAAGGTCTCCTACAAAATTGGGGCGGTTCCTGGGATAAGATCTATGACGAACTCTACATCTCTGTCAGGTGGAACACCTGGCAGTTCATCTGGAAAGACATCCGGAAAGTCACGGACTATCGGGATATCTTCAAGGTCTGGAAGAGGGCTGGCATTAAGAGAATAGAGCTGACGCCTTGCAACTCTAGTGGAGACAGTGGCTATCTTGCCAGATGGGTGTGTAAGCTGAACATACCTGGTGAAACAATCAATCTTGGCATGATGAGCTGTCATCCAGTCCATACCCAAGATGATGTTAATATCCGAAGACTTGAGAGATATCAAGGAAGCAAGGAATACAAGTCCGTCAACATGGATTTCATTGCCATAACTTATCCTAGAGGTTTGCCATTTGGATCCAGGAGTTTGAATAAGTAGCGGGGAGGGCATATCACAAAAGGACATGTCGTGCAAGCGGGCGTAGCTTTCAGAAATGAAGGAATGAGATGCTCCAGTATCGAATAGAACCGAAGCTGGATGACAGTTGACAAGGAGTGTACCAAGAACGACATCTGGATCATCATGAGCATCTTTACCTGAGACGTGATGAACACTTCCATGTTCGATGGGAGCTGACTTGGCATCGATCATCTTGGCGTGATGGCTTACTACCACGGCCAATGAGACTTCTCGGGCTGGGGTGGAGCAACATCGTCCGAGTGCAAATCTGGGCAATGTGGCACTGCTCTCCGCACTTGTAACAAATCTTGGAGGTAGGACATGGACCCGCATTGGCAGGTGGTCCACCAATAGGTGGTGCATATAAGTGAACCGGGTGAGGCGCCACATAAGATGGCGTCGGTGTGTAGCCAGGTGGAAGAGCAGAGTTCGGAACCCAAATCCGGCGCTTCTGAGGACCAGAACCGGAAGAAGATCCCAAATCACGGGTGTGCTTACGAGACTCCTCGTAAGTGAGCTGAGCTGTCTCTGCATTAATGGCCTTGTTCACAAGAGCTTGGAATGTATCACAATGATGCAGGTGGAGATCACGACGCAACTTGGGGTTCAGACCCTTCCGGAACCTAGCCTACTTCTTGGCGTCCGTGGACACCTCTTCTGAAGCATAGCGGGCAAGTTTCTCAAACTCTCTGCTGTAAGCATCAACAACCATCTTACTCTGGGTGAAACTACAGAACTCTTCTCTCTTGCGATCGATGAGGGCCTCAGGTATGTGATGCTCGCGAAAAGCCTCAGTGAAATCCCTCAAGGTAGGAATCTGACCAGCTGGAAGCATAGCCTCATAGTTTTTCCACCAAAGACTAGCAGGACCTTCCAAGTGGTATCTGGCATAGGTGACCTTGTCAGCTTCAGCTACGTTCGCGGAACGCAGCTTATGAATGATGCTACGGAGCCAGTCATCTGCATCGAGTGGCTCAATGGAATGATGAAAGGTGGGTCGGTGCAAGCGGATGAAGTCATGAATGGTCATAGATCCTTTGAACTGAAGTGCGGTGTTCTCCTCGATACGTGCCAACAAGCGGTTAGACTCACGCTTGTTCCTCTCCATCTCTAACATGAACTCTGCCAACGAGGGCTGGTCGGGAGGATCCTCATCCCTACCATCTCCGTGGTTCTGGCTACGAGCAACAGAACTTTGTTTAACTGATGACATCCTGAGAAACAAAACCAAGGACGGATCAGCATCAACTATAGACTATAGAATGTAGGACAAGGAAAATAGTAAATCTCAAACTCCTAGGGCAATTCCGGCAGCATAACGGCAGTAAAATGCCCAGAATGAGACATCCTGCTAAAATGGGGTAGCACCATACTCAACATCATCACTCAAGGTTCTGAGATATTACTAAACAGACTACACCGGAGGTACTCGAACTGGGATATGACTCAGACCAACCAATCCTATAGGACTACGGAGTAGTAACACATGATCCTAATAGACGGAAGAGAAAGCCTAGTTCCTTAACCCCCTAGGAAAGGTAGAATGACTCAGATCAGAAGGCCATGAGGTATAAGGAGTAAAAAGAGCCTTACGTTCCTTCCCGCAATCAATTCCCTTACATAACTAAAGAATTTCTAGACTCAACTTCGACCAGTTTGGCTTAGTAATCCTACAGGCAGTCAGGCTCTGATACCAAAGCTGTCAGGACCCCAATTCTAAGTCACACCAATCTAGCATGTAACACCTCATATCACTTTGCGGCCTCACGCACGGTATTCCCACGGGTGTCGCCTTACCATGGCCCGGGACCGTTTGCGCCTTTTGGCTCACGTATATGATAGTGTCGCTAGCATCCATATGACAGAGAACCCGGGCCGACATTACTAGTCGTGAACCCAAAGTGGCACTAACTTACGGGGACATGCATACATGAAACAACATCGAGCATGTCGATTGGCTGACATGTGAATCCGGGCTGTAGCAACTGGCTAACAGGACTCCGGGAACCCGGGCTGTAGGGAGCTAAGGCAGGACTCCGGATGTCACCGCATGACATTTCCCGAAGAACGAGAACACAGGAACGAAGTGAATCACATGCCGGCCAGTCTAAGTGTTCCGGAGCAGTAGTGCTGGGCTAGCAGGACTCCGGTAAACCGGGCTGTAGCGGACTACCATGGCTCGGTGGAAGCACTAGACTACATTTCCCCATAAGAGAGGCTACCAAGGATAGACAACTAGGTTGTCGGATCCCACACATAGCAATACACGTTACACGTACACATAACATGCAAGTATGTACTGTACAACATGGCATCACAACATAACGCAAACTCATATAGATAAAGGCCCAGAAGAGCCACATAGCATTAAATACAAACAGGGGTCACATGACCCATCATTGAAACATACAAGCAACAAGCGGAAGCATTACATGTCCGAGTACGTACATCTACAAATGAAAAAGGCTGAAGAGCACGACTATCTACAACATCCGATCAAGATCGTGGTGAGGTAACAAGCTACTCGTCGAAGTCCACGTAAACTAGTAAGACCGAAATCTCCGCTGCAAAAACATAAATAAAGCAACGTGAGTACAAAGGTACTCAACAAGACTTACATCAGATCCTATTCTACATGCATCAGTATCAAGAAGGTAATGTGGGGTTTAGTTGCAGCAAGCCAGCTTTGACTCAGTGGCTATCCTGTTCTACGACTACAAGAACTTGTTTGAGGTGATATGGTGCACACGATTCCACTAGTCACCACACAATACACTACTATGGATTCATCCCCGTCTCCCTACGAGAAGGCCATCCATAGCACTCACACTTGTCTTGAGCATTTTAGAGTATCCACTTCAAGTTGTCTATGTACCACGTAAGCATCCAAGAAGTCCATAACCGCGGACCCGGCTATTCAATAGATCATGTTAATCCTACAGGGTGTACTTCTTCACACATGCTCGCTACTTACCGCCATGTACACGTCATGTATCTCGGCAACCTTCAAGCGGAAGCTTTGGCGAGGGTGTCGGCTACGACGACTAACCACACAAGACTCTAGTCCGTGTTTATCGCCTATTCGGGTTCCATCCGCAGGAGATCCGGCCGGGTGTCTCTCACGGCCCCAAACGATGTTTGCAGGGTTCCCAAGCCCACCTCGCCGGATGGATTCACGCTTGGTACACCGTGCCACTTGTGCCTAGTCATCCCAAGCCCACCTGGCCGGGTGCCACTTGGTAGACTACTAACACTACCTACAAACACCAAAAACTAGTTGCAACTCCTGGACAGAGGTCAAGTTGGTTAATAAGCCGAGAGGGGCACTTAAGCATTCCCATGTGTGGTAGTAGCTAGCCATTGGACAACATACACAGAACTCAGTGCTTAAGGACGGTTCCAGTGAGACAACCCACCATGTACTCCTACATGGCCTCTCACCGCTACCTTTACCAAATCGTGTTCACACACTTAACTCTCAGCATCAGAACATAGCATTGCACTCCAACTCATTCCCAATGAATCAGACCTGACACACACTAAGCAATAGCAAGCATGGCATGGTAGGAACACAACGATGGCTTCAATCAACTCCTACACATGCTAGTGGGTTTCAACTATTTACTGTGGCAATGACAGGTCATGCAGAGGAATGGGTTCAACTACCGCAGCACAAAGTAGCAGATGAATCATTGTTGTACTAATGCAATAAATGAGAGCAGGAGCAAGAGAGTAGGATTGTATCGGAATGAACAAGGGGGTTTGCTTGCCTGGTAGATCAACAAGGGAGGCACTGCTTCACAGAAAGGTACTCTCGAGCACTCTCCGTAGCAGGACCTATCGAGAAGGAACGGTGTCAGCAATCAGAATACAAGCATATGCAACAATATGATGCATGATCATGGCATGAATATGTGATGCTGTTTGAGCTAATGCAGCTAGAGTTCATTTGGTTGAAGTCCATTTGAAGCAAAGATTCAAATGCATTTCCAAAGTAAGCTCTTTATATAAGCCATTTTAGTGTTTCACTTATACAGTAGGTATAAGTTGGTTTATCATGCATGAAACTGGTACAGATGGATAGATTGCATTTTCTGATAATTTTTCATATATAACTTATTTCAATCTGAGCTACGGTTGAATTTCTATGATTTTTGGAAGTTTGAATCATTTTCTGGAATTTCCTAATTAATTTAAATCCAGAAAATGAATAATCATACGTCGACTGACGTCGGCGTGGACGTCGATGGAGTCAACGGCCGTGTCCAGGTCAAACCTGACCAGTGGGACCCATGTGTCAGTGTCTAACCTAACTAATCTAGCTTAGTTAGTGGCCTCGGGCCGACATGCCAGTATCATCAGGCTAATTAAGTTTAATTAACATCTAACTAAAATTAGCAGGGCACAGGCCCACTTGTCGATCGGCGAGGTCAAGGGTCACACCCCTGTCGTGAGGTCAAACCCGCCCGGCGACTCGGCCGCGAGGCCAGACGCTGCGGAGGGCTCGGATTCGCCCTCCGGCGTCCATTTAGGCGGCGGAGACCACGGACGAGGAGCTGGAGCTCGTCCGTGTCGTTTGGAGCAAGCGGGAGGCTACGGGGGTGCCGGAGCTCGCCGGAAACGAGCTCGAGGCAGTGGCCGGAGTTCGGGCTTCGAGCGGGAGTGGGCTGTGGGGCACGGGGAGGCCACCCGAGGGGCTCTGCGGCACCCTCGTGGCACCAGGAGCAAGGTGATGTGCTCGGTTGCGGGCCGTGGTGGCCAGGGCGACGGCGGTGACATGGACGGCCGCGACGAGCTACGGCCACGGCGGGGAAACGGGCTACGGCGTGCGGGCGGCTAAACGGAGAGAGGGGAACGAGGCAGGAGCTCACTGCGGTTCCGATGGAGGCTTCGGCGAGCTCGGGGAAGGGCAGGAGACGGCGGGGCGGCGAAGACGATCTCCGGCGACCGGAGATGAAGACGGCGGCGAGGCGGCTCTCCAGGGCCTCCCGAGGCACGTAGCTTGACGGGGAGGTAGCCGGCGATGTGGCGGAGCTTCTGGGCGCAGCGGCAGGACGAGGGGTGGCCGGTGGACGCGGTGGTGCTCGTCGGCGGCGGCGGGCGCGTTCGGACCAGGGAGAGTGAGAGGGGTACGCGGTGGCGCGTGGCGACGTTCCGGACGTCCAAGCATCGAGGGGGAGGATAGGCAGGCAGGTGTCATGGCCTCCTGGCCTCCTGGCGGGAGGTGAAGGACGACTTGCTGGCCACGGTGGGCCGGCCAATTTGGGCCGCCGCAAAGGCCGTGCCTCAGGTGAGCACAGGTAAACATTTTCCACTTTTGTTTTCTTTTCTATTTTCTGACATTTGTTTCTGATTTAGTAGAATACAAAACCAATTTATTTTCTTATGCCAATTTTTATAGGAGCTAGCTATGTTATTCCAGAGCTCTGGCATAATTTTTGGACAATATCTTGCATATATAACAATATATATCCAAAGCAAATAATTACTGCATTAATTCCAAATGCCCAAAATAAATGCTTATGAGCTCCTGAAAATATTGGTTTGATTTTTATCTCTGTGCAATATTTTTAGAGAGCAATATGAACATTTTCTTGGACCTTTTTGGAGAAATTTTTATTTGGGTCATTTCCAGAAATGATTCTGAGGGTTTCACCATCCTCATTTCAAATTTAAATGAAATTTAAACATGATGCACACATGACTAGCTAGTCTAGGTCATACCAGAACTAGGGATGTGACACCCCCGCCAACTTCTTTTTACCAAAGGCTACTACGACCATTTTGACAGAAGCAACAATCTAGTCATGGATGGGAGCACCTAAGTCTCAAAAGAGTGGCGAGGCTTTCTCATGCTCAAGTTGTAGCCTTACAGAACATTAACGGTTAGGAGGTAAAACTTATCCGTTTGGCTTGCTGGGGATCGCAGTGCCGGGCAATCTTCTCAACTCCTTGTCGAAGCCAAATTCACGGTAGGAACCTGCAGCTTCATGCAGATGAGAATGAATGCAAGATGTGATCCTATCTATATGCATATGCATATGCAAATGCTCATGAAATGCTTATGGAGTGATCTTGGTATGTTCATGCATGCATGCAATCTTGGTCGGCGCCCCCCACAGCGCTTCTTTATTTTCTCTTGCACGGGGTCATTGCCCCGACTTTGTACAAGGAGTTACATGCAGCTGAGGCAAGGCATGTACAAAAGGGTGGCTGCCGGGCAGGGCCTGACAACCGCGCCTTACGGGTAGAACTTGCGGAGATGCTCAATATTCCATGAGTTTTGCAACTGAGTGCTGTCGGCGGAAACAACACCTATGGGATCACGGGGAATCCCTTCTACGGTTGGCGGGTGCGGGCCTGTGGAAAGAGCGGGTTTAGAAGATCAACACGGGGGTTTATCTAGGTTCGGGCCGCGAGTGACGTGTAATACCCTACTCCTGCTGGTTTGTGTTTATCTAGTGTTCTTGGACTAGCTACAAAGGTGCTTGACTAGTTGGCTTAGGAGCCACGTACTGCCACGTAGTTACTTGCTTCGATGGTGGGTCGGCCGTTGAGCTGGGGCGGTGATGGGGCGGCAAGGCCTTGCCGTGGTCTTGCTCATATTCCCGGCAAGGGTCTTGCCGGGGCCTTTCGGGCGCCCTTGCCAAGAGTCTTGTCGGGGCCTCCTGGGTATCTTCGGGAGGAGCCCTGCCGGGGCCTCGTGGGCATCCTCGGCAAGGAGCCTCGTTGTTGTCTTGTTTTTTGGTTCCTATCTAGGCCTCGCAGGCCCTTTGTCTTCACAAAGATCTGCATGCCACCATGCAGGAGCCTCCTGAGCCTTGGTTCCAATGTCGTTGATGGTGTTGGAACCCTTAGGATGAAGGGTGGCGGCCTCGCTGGTGTTGGGCAAGTTGCCCTGGCAAGGCTCTTGACGGGGCTACGTAAGCTACCCCGGCAAGGCTCTTGCCGGGGAAAGCCCATCTTGTCCCTTTGCTCCTCGCGCCTCTGGCTTGGCACTGCTCTGGTGGTCTTGTACTTTTGCTTCCTTCCTCTGCCCTGCTAAGTGTGGCCGTCGGCGTGCCTCTAACTGCCCGTGCATAAGTAAAGGGGTACAAATAGGGCCCCTACTTTTGTACACCGACAGGAGCCCCCCATGGGCTATATATAAGTGCGTAGCGTTAGTGGGCCAGGCCCAGAACGGTGCGCGGGCGCGCGAGGCAGAGTTTTTACTGCAGTGACTCCCTTTCTCCTTGAGCTTCCCCATGACCCGCGTTGAATGCATGATGTGGGGGTCGTGCGTGGGATGACCGCAGCTTGCTTTCGTCATCCAATAGCGAATAGTAAAGAGGCGGCCTGCATTTTCCCTAAAAATGAGGGAAAACTGTAGGGCCACTGCTCATTTACTCTCTCACCCTTGGAACCGCCGTTCCACGTTTCCCATCGCTCCCGTCCTCTTAGCCACGTATGCCGCATGCATGGTGCGGGGTAGGTGACGGATGCATAGGATATGAGGAGATGCGCGATGGCCGATACTTATGCGCCTTTGATTGGGCGGTGAGGGCGGTCGATGACCCTGCTCGCTGCCAACTTAATGAGCCGGATTTGAACGGGCTCTTCAGAGGCGTAGAGCGGGTCTTTAGCCTTCCCCGGTTGGCTATAAAAAGGGACTTGGGAAGAGGAGGAGAGGCATCGTCTCGCGCCTTCCCTTTGCCTCCATCTTCCATTCACTGCCATGGTGAGAGGGCGTGGTCGCGGCCGTTCTCCCGCGGAGGCGACTAGGTCTTCCTCCCGCGAGAGAACCGCGGCGGTCAAGGAAGACCTAGTCGTCCAAGGCGAAGGCCATGCTCAAGGTGGAGGTGTCAGACGAGGCCGCGGTTGGCGAGGCGGTCGAGGTAGGGGCGTTCGCCGAAGGGGAACACCTGCGTCATCGCCATCTCCGTCACCATCTCCGCCACCGTCTCCTCCTGCTTCATTGAGCGTCCATGACGGGGACACGGTGCTGGAATTCATCCTGGAGCTGCGTGAACCACCACGTAGGCGCCTTCGCCTTCCTGAGGCGTTCACGAGGGTGCTGGAGATCGACCAGCGGCCGAGTATAAGGCTTCACATGAAGGGGTGCTGCAATGGTGATATGTGGGTGAACACGAGGTTCCCTGCCCCTCATCTGATGTTCCTTCGTTGGGATTGGAAGACCTTGGCACGTGCCCACTGCTTGATGAAGGGGCACGTTCTCCTCTTCAAACTAGTGGAGAGCGACTTGCTCTCCGTCAAGGTCTTCGGGCGCTCGGGACATAGGCTAGGGTGTTGCACGGAAGCTCGACCGACGACGAGAGCTCCTCCTCGAGCGGCGACGAGGAGGGAACCAGAGGGGAGAACAACGGGGGCAGGTCTGACTAGGCGTCGGACGCCCCGTCCCTAGACGGAGCCGATAGCAGCACCATCTGCACCTGGCCCTCTAGCTCTTTGAACTTCTCGGGGTCGTTGCTCTGGCAGCTGGCGCTGGAGGGCTGAGAAGATGAAGAAGGCGGGTGGCGGGCCGTCAAGTTGGAGTACGATGGCGTTGACGCTTTCGTCGCATATTGCCGGCCCGCTGCCTCATCTTTCGGCCTCTTCCCCGGCACCGTCATCACCAGCCTTCTTTTGGGCGGCCGCGGGGACGTTCTCTTGGTGTCTTCTGGTGCTCGTACCTCTCCTAGGTGCTCCTTTTGCCCCCCTACCATCCCGATCCACTTTCTGAGGAGAGGGACAAGAAAGGGATTACGGGCATCTTATCCTTTTTTAGATCATAAGCCTACGGGCACGTATTGAATTTAAACCTTGTAATCCCCTTGCTCAAGCTCACACTCCGTATGAATTGTACTTGTTAACAACGTATTAATGAAGAAAAGGGGCGTTTGCTGGGTTATTTTGTGCGCGAGCGAGGCCCACACCAAGGATCGAATCCTTGTTATTTTAAAATAAACATCATTACCCGACAACAGACCTTGTCGTCCTCCTGCTCTATAGCTCGACTACAGTCACGCCCTCGGCGGAGGTAGGGGCAAAGTAGGTTTAGGCCCTTCGTTTCTTCCCTTTCCATCGCACTACAACCAAGTTCCGGCCCAAAGAAAGGTTCTTGGGCACGAGAAATAGGGAGCACGGCGGTATAAGAGTGAGCGAAGCTTTGTACGTTCAAGTTCCATACAGAAGTGTAGAGTGGGGTGAGGGAGTCCTGGATTAGGGGGTATCCGGATAGCCGGACTATATCCTTTGGCCGGACTGTTGGACTATGAAGATACAAGATTGAAGACCTCGTCTCTTGTCTGGATGGGACTCTCCTTGGCGTGGAAGGCAAGCTTTCGATACGGATATGTAGATCTCCTCCCATTGTAACCGACTCTGTGTAACCCTAGCCCCCTCTGGTGTCTATATAAACCGGAGGGTTTAGTCCGTAGGACAACAACAATCATACCATAGGCTAGCTTCTAGGGTTTAGCCTCTACGATCTCGTGGTAGATCAACTCTTGTACTACTCATATCATCAAGATTAATCAAGCAGGAAGTAGGGTATTGCCTCCATTGAGAGGGCCCGAACCTGGGTAAACATCGTGTCCCCTGCCTCCTGTTAGCATCCGCCTTAGACGCATGATTCGGGACCCCCTACCCGAGATCTGCGGTGTTGACACCAACATTGGTGCTTTCATTGAGAGTTCCAACGTATGCGTCACCATAAGGCCTGATGGCTCCTTCGATCATCGGCAGCGATGCGGTCCAGGTGAGATTTTCCTCCCGGATAGATCTTTTGTATTCGGCGTCTTCGCATCATGGGCAACTCGCTTGGCCATCTGGAGCAGATCGAGAGCTACCCCCCTGGCCATCAGGTCAGGTTCAGAAACTTGAACTACACGGCCGACATCCGCGGAGGCTTGATCTTCGATGGATTCGAGCCCATGCCAAGTGCGCCGCACGATCACGACGAGCATGATTTAGCTCTACCGTCGGACGGCGTTCAGGAGAACGCACCAGTAACAACTCCGGCCTTCAATTCGGAGCAGATTGCGACATCCGAGGACGGGCGGATAGACCCTGCCAAGGAGGCCGCACTCTCAGCGGCGATAGAGCCGGATACTGACCCTACCCCTCACGAGAGCCGTGATGCCGAACCTATAGACTCGTCTCCGGCCACGGACTCTGAACCGCCTGCGCCCGTGCCTGTCGAATCCGACTGGGCGCCGGTCATGGAGTTCACCTCCGCGGATATCTTTCAGCACTCGCCCTTTGGCGATGTACTAAACTCGTTAAGGTCTCTCTCTTTGTCAGGAGAACCTTGGCCGAACTATGTCCGGCTAGAATGGGATGCGGACGACGAAGAAATTCACGCCCCACCCACCACCCACTTAGTAGCCACTATCGATGATTTAACCGACATGCTCGACTTCGACTCCGAAGGCATCGATGGTATGGACAATGATGAAGGAGACGAAAAGGAACCACCGCCAATGTATTTGGACCACCACTTCATCATATGACATATATATGGTGGACACACCCAAAGAAGGCAATGGCGACAAGACAGCGGAGGGTGACCCCTCCAAGAAGCAACCCAAGCGCCGACATGAGCGGTGCCGCTCTAAGTCTCGCCACAGCAAAAGCGATGATACCGGCACAGGAGAAAACAGTACTCCGGACAGTGCCGAAGACGACCCCCTCCAGCAGGATCTAGAGCTGGAGGATGAACAAGCCAGCCCTCCGGAGCGAGCGGCAGAGGGAGAGGAAGACAATTACATGCCCCGTCCAAAGACGAAGTGAGCCTCGACGGCGAAGAATTTGTCGTACCTGAGGATCCCGTCGAACAGGAGCGCTTTAAGCGCCGACATATAGCCACAGCGAGTAGCCTGAAGAAAAAACAGCAACAACTTCGAGCTGACCAGGACTTGCTAGCATATAGATGGACTGAAGTCCTTGCGGCCGAGGAATACGAACTCAAACGTCCCTCCAAGGGTCACCCAAAGCGCAGGTTGCTACCCCGACTTGAGGAGGAAGCATTAAAACCTACATCACCAGCGTACGACGCGGCTGATCGGCCACCTCGTGGCCAAGACAGAGAGGCATTTCAGCCAGAATTTCAGCCCGCACCCCGCCGCCACTCAAACAAAAGTACCAAGGCACCGGGAAACACGCGAGACTTGCGAGACGTATTGGAAGATAAGGCAAAACACGCAAGATCGATCTATGGGTCACGAGGGCGCGCCACTACGCGAGACGGTGACCGTCACGCCGGATATAGTAAAAGTAAATCTAGCTGGGCCGAATATAGCAGGCAAGACTCATATGAGCTGCGTCGCGATATAGCCCATCACAGAGGCGCCGCACACCCCCTATGCTTCACTGACGAAGTAATGGATCATGAATTCCCAGAGGATTTTAAACCCGTAAACATCGAATCATATGATGGTACAACAGATCCCGTGGTATGGATCGAGGACTTCCTCCTCCACATCCACATGGCTCACGGCGATGATCTACACGCCATCAAGTACCTCCTGCTAAAGCTTAAAGGACCAGCTCGGCATTGGCTGAATAGCTTGCCAGCAAACTCCGTTGGCTGTTGGGAGGATCTGGAAGACGCATTCCTCGATTACTTCCAGGGCACTTATGTGCGACCACCAGATGCCGATGACTTGAGCCACATAATTCAGCAGCCAGGGGAATCGGACAGCAATTCTGGACACAGTTCCTAACCAAGAAGAATCAAATTGTCGACTGTCCGGATGTCGAGGCCTTAGCGGCATTTAAGCACAACATCCGTGACGAGTGGCTCGCCTGGCACCTCGGCCAGAAAAAGCCGAAATCCATGGCAGCCCTCACGACACTCATGACCCGTGAGGGAGTCCCGGACTAGGGGGTGTCCGGATAGCCGGACTATCATCACGGCCGGACTCCAAGACTATGAAGATACAAGATTGAAGACTTCGTCCCGTGTCCGGATGGGACTTTCCTTGGCGTGGAAGGCAAGCTTGGCGATACAGATATGTAGATCTCCTACCATTGTAACCGACTATGTGTAACCCTAACCTATCCGGGGTCTATATAAACCGGAGGGTTTTAGTCCGTAGGACGAACAACAATCATACCATAGGCTAGCTTCTAGGGTTTAGCCTCCTTGATCTCGTGGTAAATCTACTCTTGTACTACCCATATCATCAATATTAATCAAGCAGGAGTAGGGTATTACCTCCATCGAGAGGGCCCGAACCTGGGTAAAAACATCGTGTCCCTTGTCTCCTGTTACCATCCGCCTAGACGCACGATTCGGGACCCCTACCCGAGATCCACGGTTTTGACACCGACATTGGTGCTTTCATTGAGAGTTCCTCGTATGCGTCACCGATAGGCCCGATGGCTCCTTCGATCATCAACAACGACGCGGTCCGTGGTGAGACTTTTCTCCCGGACAGATCTTCGTGTTCGAGCGGATCGAAGCTACGCCCACGGCCATCGTGTCAGATTTGGAAGTTTGAACTATACGGCCGATATCGGCGGAGACTTGATCTTCGACGGATTCGAGCCGCAGCCAAGCGATGCCGCCTTTGTCTCGATGGGCATGATCTACCTCTGCAGCGAAAGGCCCTAGAGGCCGCACCAAAGATCCGCTCCGACCCTTAATCCGGAGCGGATTCCCCGATCGAGGACGAGTGGGTGGACACCGCCACGGGGTCTACAATCTCTACGGCGATAGAGCCGAACTCTATCCCTGTCCGTTGCGAAGACCTTGACTCTAGGGTGCCGGACTCCTCTCCGGACTCCGATCCCTCCGCGCCTCTACCAATCGAATCCGATTGGGCGCCGTTATGGAGTTCATCACGCGGACATCTTTCAAAGACTCGCCCTTTGGCGGCATCCTGAATTCACTAAAGTCTCTCTCTTTATCCGGAGAGCCCTGGCGGACTACGGTCGTGAAGGTTGGGATACGGACGACGAAGAAATTCAACGCCCACCCACCACCCACTTCGTAGCCACCGTCGAAAGCTTACACGACGTGCTCGATTTCGACTCCGAAGACATCGACGGTATGGACGACGATGTAGGAGACAACAATGAACCAGCACCTATAGGATGCCGGACAACCACCTCATCTCATGATGTATACATGGTGGATACACCTAAAGGAAATGAAGACGAGGAACAACGGGACGCCACGAAGGATAAATCCCTCGAAAAGCAGTCAAAACGGCAACGTAAACGCCGAACCAAGTCCCGCCTCAACAGAGACCCAGCCATAGAGCAGGGCGAACCGGTGGACGACGAACACGCTGTCGAGCAATCGTCCGAACAAGACAACTTGGATAAACAATCTGTCCCCAGCGAAGACAACGGTCTGGACAATCTCACGCCGGACAAACTATTGGAGCAAAATGACCTCCAGAAAAGGCTCGTCGCCACTGCACGTAGCCTGAAAAAGCAGAAGCGGAAGCTCAAAACAGCGGAAGATGCACTCGTGGATCGATGGAGCAAAGTATTCAGCACCGCAGACAAATCTGGCGACGATCGCCCGAACAAAGAGCTACCGAAAAGAAAGCTACTGCCCGAATTCGACGAGGAGGCCTTAGAGCCCCCACAATTAAAAAGTAAGAAGGCCACCGGTCGAATGGACGACCCCACGGCAAAAGAGAGCGCGAATGGCGCCGCACAAGCCAATATACGATCCGCATAAGGATTCACATCAAAAGGATGGCCCGTTAGGTCCATCTATGGGCCAAGAAAGCAGGCTCGTCAAAGCAATGCAACACGCCAAAATTCAAGATCACGACACACTCAAATATAGGGCGCCAAGCACACCCCCTATGTTTCACCGATGAGGTGCTGGATCATGAATTTCCAGCGGGATTCAAACCCGTAAACATAGAGGCATACGACGGAACAATAGACCCTGGAGTCTGGATCGAGGATTACATCCTCCACATGCACATGCCTAGAGGAGATGATCTCCACGCCATAAAATACTTACCCCTTAAACTCAAAGGGCCAGCTCGGCATTGGCTTAAAAGCCTCCCCGAAAATACCATTGGAAGCTGGGAGGAGCTCGAGGATGCGTTTCGGGCAAATTTTCAGGGGACCTATGTCCGCCCTCCAGATGCGCACGATCTAAGTCACATAACTCAACAACCCGAGAGTCAGCCCGAAATTCGAACAGGTCCCTCACTAAAAAGAACCAAATAGTCGACCGTCCGGACGCCAAGCCTTAGGAGCTTTCAAACACAACGTCCAAGACGAATGGCTCGCTGCACACCTCGCCAAGAAAACCAAGAACAATGGCCGCATTAACAAGCCTCATGGCCCGCTTTTTGCTGGAGAGGACAGCTGGCTAGCAAGATGCAGTACCAGCGACCCAAGTACATCCAAGTCGGGGATGGAAGCGGAAACCACGGCGCAACAAGGACCAACGCCGGATTAAAGGGAACGGTCCAAAGAGCGCGGCGGTCAACGCCGGATTCAAAAGCTCACGGCAGAACAACAAAAAACTGCCCCTTAAGGACAATAGCAATGAGCTATCCAACTTCAACAAAATCTTGGACAAGATATGTCAAATCCACAGTACTCCTGGGAGGCCTGCTAACCATACCCACGTAAATTGTTGGGTCTTCAAGCGATCCGTGATCGAACGCCGAACACAAGGAGCTCGACACACCAAGTGAAGATGACGACGAGCACCACAAGCGAGCCCGGAAAACAAAAAGAATTTCCCACAAGAGGTTGAAACAGAAACTCACTTCACGTGATCAAAGGGAAAAGCAGGCGGCGCCCGCATTAATCGGGTTGTCAAAACCAATCACCTTCGACCATCGTGACTATTCCGAAAATATCCGAACGCAGGATGGACTGCCTTGATATTGGATCCTATAATCGACGGATTCCAATTTACACAAGTCCTCATGGATGGCGGCGATGACATAAACCTCGATATATCGTGACACAATCCGCAGGATGGGGATAAACCCAACCAAAATTCGGCCAGAGCGGCACCTCCTTTAAAGGAGTAATGCCAGCCCATATGCCCATTGTATGGGCTCCATCGCTAGAAGTTGTGTTCGGTTCATCCGACAACTTCCGTCGCGAAAGGTTAATCTTCCATGTCGCCCCGTTTAATAGTAGCCATCAAGCACTATTGGGACGTGAAGCTTTCGCCCGCTTTTAACGCAATACCGCATTATGCATCTCTAACACTTAAAATGCCCGGTCCACGCGGCATCATCTCGTTAAGAGGAAGTATTAAGTGTTACTCTAGCACGGAAGAATGGGAGACTGCCTTCACAACCCCACACCTATCCGGCTCCGCTAGTCAAAAAAACCTGAATTGATCATTCAAACCCCGGACACGGCTAGACGAGTCCGGTGCCTACTAGCGGCATACCCCCATACGAGGGGCCGCATGCATGTATAACAAGAGACAATAAAGCTCAATTTTATTCACTTCTTCGAACCGTACTCTGTTTATTTAATATTAAGTACATCTTTCGCACGATCCTTTTTCTTTTAAACTAAGTTCCTCTCTTTTACAGATGAACAACGTGCTACACCCATCCAGGATACGGCACAACGGAGACACAGGCGCAGACGTGCAGTAGGGACCCGTTGCAAGGATTCTTTTCAGATTAAGACCCTGCGTAAACCTTTTTTACTATCTCTTGTTGATATACATCCCCCGGTTTCTTACTATAACCGAGGAGGAGGTCGGGCGCTTTGGCATTGGCCGCATCAGAATTTTTGCACGCACTGGACACGAGGCTTAGGGCATTATTCTGCCCGTTTTTATAAAGACCGAATATCTTAGGGAGTGTTCGGCGTCTCGAGTTAGGCCTTATATGCATCAGCTCTGAATTATGTCTTTGGTCAAATGTTGGGTTTGTCCGGCTCCTGTGTTTTGCTGCCTTACGTTCCGATTTATCGCCTAACGCGACACCAGGAGAACTACTGCGATTGTGCCCCGGTTCGGCCGGGCGAGCACCTCAGTAGAGAAAGCCGAAAACTGACTGTCATGATATAGCAAGAGACTGGTCAACCACTCGATGACTCACTGGAATGTTTAGGATTCCTCCGCATTAACGAAGGACCGGTTTTCGGTCAGGCACATACGCACTCCAAATTCGGGAGAGTGCGGTGCCCCAGGGCTATATAGTAGCCCCACCCTCGAAGTCCTATGGCTAAGTGAAAGTGATAAAGCATTATAGTCCGGTTGCCTGGTTTGCTACGCTATCACCTCCTTAAGAGGACCAAGACGTTGGATTAAGTGTGAAAATGCGCTTTCTTTGCAAACACCCCCGCACTATGTGCGTGGGGGATGAAGCCAAGGACTGCCATCTTTCAGGTTATATATACATATACATAAACGGCCGCACAGGGAGTAGTTTACTACTTGAACGCACAAGTATAAAAAGCTCTTATATTATATTGAAACATTGTTTTCACAAATCATACATGTCATTTAAACATAATATCCTTCGAGCACTGCGTCTCTACTAAACGAGCGCCCGGCAGGACTTCTTCAAAGTAGTGCTCGGCAGGTACTCGGCTTCTGTCCGAATCTTGGGATGCAACGTCAGTGGCCTTCATCTCTTCAAGATATGTCTTGACACGGGCGAGCCATCCAACTCCTCAATACACACCGATCGCTTCATTGCGTCGACACGCTGCGATACCGCACTAAGGAACCGCTGCACTAAACCAAAATAGCTCTTGGTGAGGTCCGCCCGCCACAAGTGAGTCAAGACATGCTTCATGGCAAACCCGGACAATCGATTCAGCTCGGCCCATTCGCCAACCGATCGGTCGATGGCGGAAGGACGCCCGGACTATGGAATTGCGACCAATATAGCTCTTCCCTTCATGCCCCTTCCGCCCCGGAAGTGCTCGATCCGCGTCCATGGCCGCCGCCAAGTCCAGATAAGCATCCTCCGAACTCCACAACTTATCCAACTGAGCATACTTTGGATCCGTATATTATTTCCTCCGCAGCAGAAACGGTTTTCCAGCCGCAATTGCCCCGGCCTGACTCAGCTCCTCCTTGGCAGCTCTCAAAGCCGACTGGGCATTCTTGGATTCGGCGGCGGCCTTTTTCAGGCCCTCTTGTTCCGCTTGACGTTCTTTTTCAAGAACCTCGCAGCGATCGGTAGTATTCCTTAACTTTCTGGCCATATCGGCCATTTCCTCTTTGCTTCGGCAGTGAGCAGCCCGTTCGGCTTCTAGCTCTTCGGCCGCCTTTAAAGCGGCCGCATTACTATTTCTGGCTTGCTCTTTCGCTCGGGCGAGCTCCGCCCGCAGCTCCTCCACAGCAGTGGCACCATCTGCATTAAGCATACAAATAGTGAGACATGGGCATCAAGCTCCCTTACCAGGTGTCCGCATAGAAGTCGCATAGCTTGTGACTCGTCAAACCGTTTATTGACCAAATAGCGATGTCCGCATCCGCCTCGTCAAGTTGCCGCTTTAGTTCGGCATATTCATCAGTCCGGCTGGCCACCGGACGCCCCGCCACCTATTTAGGAGCGGCGATATGTTATAACTAAGAATTTGATCCTCGGCACGTTGTCAATTTTGACAACATACCGAGTCTCAGGGGCTACTATCTATATAGGGCGCATTTTATATGCATAACTGTCAGAAGGTACATCATTTTTTGCGTACCTCAAACCCCGTCAATAAGCTTCTGACGGCTTCATGCAATCCGCTCTCCGCGGATGCAATTCTTTCAATCACCGTACCCATTAGAGCACGGTGATCTTCTGAGATAGCCGCTCGCCTCGAGCAGATCCTTCAGCCTCCTCGACCGCACACCACTTGGCGCTGGACCTTCCGGCCCCGGACTTGGGGAACCCTCGCGGCGACACCTCCGGTCGTCCGCTTCACCTGAGGGTGCGACAGGTGGAGGCGTTGCGCTCTCCATCATCTCCGGAAGAAGATCCCCCGAAGACGAGCTCTGCTGAGAAGGGCTGAGGATCGAACTACAAGGTACAATTTCGGTTATCTTCATAAATAAATATAGGGATGTTCCTTATTTACAAGACCCCTTCTTTTTACTTACGGCTCATTTGGAGGGCTGATCCCCTTGGGAAATAGTGCGGCTGGGTTACTTCCCAGTAGGACTCTCCGACGAAGATTCCCTTCCCTCTTTGAGGCCTTAACCTCCGGATCTTCCAAAGCAGTCCTCTTCTCTCCTCGAAAAGACGGACTTTTAATCCCTCCTTCCTTGATAGCCTCCTTCGTAGGCGGTTGCTTCCCGCTCCCCCCTTCGCCTTCTTGAAAAGGCGCGACCTTCAACATCTTGGTCTAAATGGGATCCAGCGTGGTCTCCGGGAGGGGAGCCGGACACCTTATTAACTTTGCCTTGGCTATCCACTCCTGTTCAAGAAACGGCTCCTTTAAAGGGCATATATATATGAATTAATGAACAGCTTGTCCGGTTACAAGACTACTTACTTGAGTATCTGGGCGATTGCAGCTTACTCCTGCGTCCTCAGTCAGGTCCGGACACTTCTCTTGTGATCCGAAAAACAGTTTATACATCTCCACGGGCGCCGTGCCCATAAAAGTTTGGAGAGCTCGTGGTCCCTCCGGATTAAATTCCCACGGGCGGAGGGCGCGACGCTTGCAGGGCAGAAGACGCCGGATCACCATAACCTGCGCCACTGCAACCAGATTGATCTCTCTTTCCTGGAGGTATCAATTACGGCCCTGCAGCAAGGGAACGTCCTTGGACGACCCCCAGTCGAGCCCCTTCTTGACCCATGACGCCAGCCGCTGTGGTGGACCTGAGCGGAAGGCGGGGAGCGCCGCCCATTTGGTGCCCCGGGGAGCGGTGATATAAAACCACTCCCGTTGCCACAAACCAAGCTCCTTTTGAAAAGAGCCCTCGGGCCATGGAGCATCAAAGACATTTCCTTATGACCGCCCCTCCGCTTTTCTGCTTGTTGCCCTCGATCATCTTTGGCTCCACCTTGAAGGTCTTGAGCCACAATCCAAAGTGGGGGTAATATGGAGGAAGGCCTCACATACGACAATGAATGACGAGATATGGAGGATGGACTCAGATTCAAGTCATGGAAATCAAGCCCATAATAAAACATGAGCCCGCACAAAGGAATCCGTCGGGAAGCCTAAACCCGAAGGAAGTGAGACACGAACACCACGTTCTCGCCGGGCTCAGAGTGGGAATGACCTGCCACGAGCAGGCAGCCTATGCGAGATCTCGCCGGTTAGATACTGGCGTCTCGCAGCTTTAGCACATCTTCTTCGTGACGGAGGAAGACATCCATCGGTCGTCTTTGGTCGGAGCGGACATCGTCGAAAGTCTGAAGCGCTGAATCAAGCTTTGGGTGTTGGAACTCGAAGCGCGAGGCGAACTTGATGGAGGGTGTAAAAAGAAGAGGGCCTTGATCTCATTATAAAGAGGTTGAATACCAAGAGCCCACCCCGTAGTCGATTAGGACTCGCCTTCGATAGATGAGGCGTGCCAACGGGCACGGTTGGGTTACCCACGTCCGTATTGATGAGAATCCCGGAATAAGGGGGCACGATCTATGCTTTGATAAGACGTGCCAAGGAAACCGCCTCGCTAAACGCGCTAAGGTGAAACGGTAAAAAACGATTCATATAAAGGCCTGGCCGTGGTGTGATGTCACGCCGCGGAATACGTCAGCAGATCTGTGCAAAAGTTATTCTCTCTACGGTGGAATGTGGAACTTTTTTTGCAGAGCCGGACACTATCCTTGTGTTCAAAACCTTCTATGAAGTATTCGGAGGAGGAACCCGCCTCGCAATGCCGAAGACAATCAACGCGTCGGACTCATCGTCATTGAAGCCTGGTTCGGGGGCTACTGAGGGAGTCCCGGACTAGGGGGTGTCCGGATAGCCGGACTATCATCACGGCCGGACTCCAAGACTATGAAGATACAAGATTGAAGACTTTGTCCGTGTCCGGATGGGACTTTCCTTGGCGTGGAAGGCAAGCTTGGCGATACGGATATGTAGATCTCCTACCATTGTAACCGACTCTGTGTAACCCTAACCTATCCGGTGTCTATATAAACCGGAGGGTTTTAGTCCGTGGGGACGAACAACAATCATACCATAGGCTAGCTTCTAGGGTTTAGCCTCCTTGATCTCGTGGTAGATCTACTCTTGTACTACCCATATCATCAATATTAATCAAGCAGGAGTAGGATATTACCTCCATCGAGAGGGCCCGAACCTGGGTACAAACATCGTGTCCCTTGTCTCATGTTACCATTCGCCTAGACGCACAGTTCGGGACCCCCTACCCGAGATCCGCCGGTTTTGACACCGACAACCCGCTTTTGCGTGGGAGAGGATAGCTGGCTGGCTCGCAGCAACAACATATCAAGGAACCTTGGCACATCGGATACCAAGAATAGTAACGGCAAGCCACGTTGCAGTAAACATAAGCGCCGCAATAACGGCGATAACACCGAGGATACGGCAGTCAATGCCGGATTCAGAGGCTCTAAACCCGGTCAGCGGAAAAAGCCATTCAAAAGAAGCACTCTGGGCCTGTCCAGTCTGGACCGCATACTCGATCGTTCGTGCCAAATACACGGCACCCCCGACAAACTAGCCAATCACACCAATAGAGAATGCTGGGTGTTCAAGCAGGCCGGCAAGTTAAACGCCGAAAACAAGGACAAGGGGCTGCACAGCGATGACGAGGAGGAGCTCCGGCCGCCGCACACGGAAGGACAGAAGAGGTTCCCCCCACAAGTAAGGATGGTGAACATGATATACGCAACCCACATCCCGAAGAGGGAATGGAAGCGTGCACTAAGGGACGTATATGCAATGGAGCCCGTCGCCCCAAAGTTCAACCCATGGTCCTCTTGTCCGATCACCTTTGATCGCAGGGGCCACCCCACTAGTATCCGTCATGGCGGATCTGCCGCATTGGTCTTAGACCCATTCATTGATGGATTTCACCTCACTCGAGTCCTTATGGACGGCGGCAGCAGCCTGAACCTGCTTTATCAGGATACAGTGCGCAAAATGGGTATAGACCCCTCGAGGATCAAACCCACCAAAACGACCTTTAAAGGCGTCATCCCAGGTGTAGAGGCCCATTGTACGGGCTCAGTCACACTGGAAGTGGTTTTCAGATCTCCGTACAACTTCCAAAGCGAGGAGTCAATGATGTAGGGTGGAACCCTACGTGGGCGATCTTTCACGTTGGAGCGGATCCTACGGGGAATCGCGAGGAACACGCGGAAGAACACGAGAGAAACGAGAGAGAAATCACGAAACCGACAAGAGATCAATCACACAAGTGCTAGATTATCGATCACATAGAGTGGCACAAGATTCAAGATCAACAAAGGTAAGATACAAACGGTAGCCGTTCTTCTCCGTGAGGAGGCCTTGAGGGGTCCACCCTAGAAGGGGCTCTTGAATCCGCTTGGGGATCTTCTCCGGAGAGGTCCTGATCTCGGTGGAGAAGTAGCTAAGTGGATGAGCAAAGGCTCTCACACAAGAATATGAGCTAATCCAATGCTAACCACGAAAGAGGAAAGGGAATAAGTATATATAGTCTCGGCGAAGGGGTACAAGGGACAAGGCCACGAGGCATCTGACGAGGGAGGCCGGACGTCCGGGCGTCGGGCGGATGTCCGGCTTTCGAGATGCCGGATGTCCGGACTAGGGGCGGATGTCCGGCTGGCGGGTCTTCCAAACGCATTCGGTGATGGGGGCGGATTTCGGCGAGGGCGGATATCCAGGGCTTCCGGAAGAGCGGATGTCCGCCAAGGGCCGGATGTCCGGCCGGGCGACCGTTCACCCGAATCGAGAAAGGCGCCGGATTTCGGGCTGGGGCCGGATATCCGGCTGGGGCGGATGTCCGGGCTTGGACGCCGGATGTCCGGGTCCCGGAGACTTGGCCGATTGGATCTGTTGAGGTAGAAGCTCCGGGGCGGATGTCGGGGCCATGGCCGGATGTCCTGGGCCCGAAGGTGCTCTTGGCCTTCTCCGATGGTTCTCTTCATCCGCGGACTTGGTGGCTTGTCCATCTTCACGTGCGTCCTCGGGAGGTTCCTTGACACCTAATCATGCATAGCATATCGGACTTAGGTAGTAGCCATGTCTCGAGTGGATCATATGTGATATCAATAAGGAAAGAAGTCACCTCGTTCTCGAGAGCTCTAGCTCTAGCCCGTGTCATGGGTCCTCTTGTCTCTTGATGAGACGGTTGTAAGTCCATGGGGATGATCGTGGGATGCTCCGCATCATCTCCCCCCCCCCTTGGGAGAGATCCGACCTCGGATCAAAAGCTTCATCTCCATGGAATGGTGCGAGGTCCTTGACGTTGAAGATGTCGCTCATGTTGTATTTGTCTCGAGGTAGGTCGATCTTGTAGGCGTTGTCGCTTGTAGCGTGCTAGCACATTGAAAGGTCCATCGGCTCGAGGGAGAAGCTTGGACTTGCGTTCTTTGGGGAAGCGGTCCTTGCGAAGGTGTAGCCACACGAGATCACCAATGTTGAAGATGATGGGTTGCTTGTTTGCGTTGAGCTTGTTTGCTTGACGTTGTACTTGGCGCTCAATGGTGTGCCTTGTGTCTTCGTGCATCTTCTCTATGTAGCTTGCTCGTTCACTTGCATCCATGTTGGTGCGCTCGTGGAGAGGAAGTGGTAGAATGTCCAATGGGGACAATGGGTTGAAACCGTAGACGACCTCGAAAGGGGACTTGCCGGTAGTTGAATGTCTTGCACGGTTGTAGGCGTACTCGGCGATGGGTAGACATGCTTCCCATTCCTTAATGTTCTTCTTGATCAAGACACGAAGTAGAGTGGATAGTGTGCGGTTCGTCACCTCCGTTTGGCCATCGGTTTGAGGATGGTATGCCGAGTAGAAAAAGAGCTTGATGCCGAGCTTGGCGCATAGGGTCTTCCAAAAGTAACTCAAGAACTTGACGTCACGATCGGAGACGATTGTCTTTGGTACGCCATGGAGTCGCAAGATTTCCCTACAAAAGAGATTGGCAACATGTGAAGCATCGTCTATCTTGTTGCAAGGTATGAAATGTGCCATCTTAGAAAATCTATCGACAACAACAAAGACGGAATCCTTGCCATTTTGAGTCCTAGGCAAACCAAGTATAAAATCCATACTAATGTCTTCCCATGGTTGATATGGAATTGGAAGGGCATGTAAAGACCATGAGATTGAGCTTTAGACTTAGCTTTGCGACATGTATAGCATCGGTTGGTGAAGCGTGAGATGTCGCGAACATCTTGGGCCAAAAGTAGTTGTTGGAGAGCGTGGCGAATGTCTTGTCGCGTCCAAAGTGTCCCATGAGTCCACCTCCATGAGCCTCTTGCAAAAGGAGCAAACGAAGAGAAGACTCGGGAATGCAAAGTTTGTTAGCTCTATAAGGTAACCATCCTTGATGTAATATTGTTCCCAAGACGACAAGGCCAAACACTTAGCATAAGGAGAAGCAAAAGATGGATCATGCTCATACAAGTCTTTTATATGCTCAAAACCAATAACATTCAACTCAAGTTGAGTGACAAGCATGCATATGCGTGAAAGCGCGTCGGCAACTACATTTTCTTTACCCTTAATGTACTTGATCACATAAGGAAAAGATTCAATGAACTCACTCCATTTTGCATGACGCTTGTTCAATTTAGTTTGACCTTTGAGGTACTTAAGCGTTTCATGATCGGTATGGATGACAAACTCATGAGGTCTAAGGTAATGTTCCCAAACATGTAGCACACGCACTAAAGCATACAATTCTTTGTCATAGATGGGATAATTAAGTTGAGCACCGGAGAGTTTTTCACTAAAATAAGCAATGGCTCGTTTTTCTTGCATCAAAACTCCGCCAATTCCGGTACCACTTGCATCACAATGAACCTCAAAAGTTTTGTCAAAATTGGGCAAAGCAAGAATCGGAGCATGAGTAAGCAAAGACTTGAGCTCATCAAAAGCGGTTGATGCAAAGTTCCCCAAACAAAGGGAGTATTCTTCTTGCTCAAAGCATGCAAAGGAGCGGCAATTGTGCTAAAATCTTTCACAAAGCGACGATAGAAACCCACAAGACCAAGAAAACTTCGCACTTGTTGCGAATTGGTGGGTTGGGGCCAAGTTTTAATTGCTTCAATTTTAGATTCATCAACATGGACACCCTTTGAGGAAACTACAAAACCCAAGAAAACCACTTTGTCAACTCCAAAAGTGCATTTTTCAAGTTTGCATAAAGGCTTTCCTTGCGAAGAGTTTGCAACACAGATTTTACATGATTGATGTGCTCTTTCATGGTTTTGCTAAACACAAGAATATCATCAAAGTAAACCACAACAAAGACTCCAATATAAGGAATGAAGCACATGATGCATAAGAGGCACAAAAGTACCGGGGCTTCCGAAGACCCATAGGCATCACTAACCATTCATATAAACCAAATTTGGTTTTGAAAGCAGTTTTCCATTCATCACCCTCTTGTATGCGGATTTGGTAATAGCCACTTTTAAGATCAATTTTTGAGAAAAGTTGGCTCCACTAAGTTCATCAAGCATGTCATCTAAGCGAGGAATGGGATGCCTATATCGAACGGGTAATAGCATTGATAGGTCTACAATTGGAGCACAAGCGGAAACTTCCATCGGGCTTAGGCACAAGAATAACGGAACGTCACAAGGGCTTAAGCTTTAACGTACATGAAAGTTGTCGATGAGTTGTTGTACTTGCCGTTGAATCTCCTTGGTTTCTTCCGGATTGACTCGGTATGGAGCTTTGTTTGGAAGAGGTGCTCCGGGGATGAGGTCAATTCGATGCTCTATCCCTCGAAGAGGAGGTAGACCCGGAGGTAGCTCATCGGGAAAAACATCTTGAAATTCATGCAAAAGAGATTGAAACACCAAAGGTAGCTCGATAATGGTGGAAGATTTTTGTTCTCCATCCTAGCACACAAGGATAAAGTGCATCACACTCGAAGTGATCACACACACTTCTCTCATCTCACTTTTGGTGGCAAATAGAATGAGGTTTTTCTCACTAGGCGAAGAGTCGCTCAAATTTTGCTTGTGGCTCTCACTCACTTTTGGGTGGATCACTTTCTCACTCTTTTCTCTATGATGTGTGGCTTGCTTATCGGCTATCACTTGAGTAGGAGACATAGGTCGTAGCACATATTCCTTCCCTTTCATCTTGAAGCTATAGTGATTGGTGCGCCTGTAGGATGACACCACGGTCGAATTGCCATGGTCGACCTAGAAGTAGGTGGCAAACGGTCATTGGGACCACATCACATTCCAATGTGTCTTCATAAGCACCAATTTTGAAGGAGACTTGGACCGTATGCTCGACTCGTATAGTGCCGGAGTCACTTAGCCATTGAACCTTGTAGGGGTGCGGGTGCTTCCTCTTAACCAATTGGAGCTTGGAGCATAGTTCTTCACTTGCCAAGTTGTGGCAACTACCTCCATCGATGATGACCTTGATGGACCGTCCATTGATGCCGGCTTTTGTGTGGAAGATGTGGCATCGTTGGTCTTCTTCTTGTTGATGTTGAAGAGTCAAGACCTTGGAGACAACGAGGCGGGGCTCGAATCCTCATCACAAAAGACTTGATCATCTTCTTCTTCGTTCACTTGCGGTGCATGGCCACTTGCTCAAGAGCTTCCATCTCCTCTTCACTCATGGAGTCATATGTGCCATCGTCGTTGAGGATCATGGTGCGCTTGTTGGTGCATTCGTATGACTTGTGGCCTCGGCCGCCGCAAGTGAAACACTTGAAGGAGCTTGTCTTGATGGTCTCATCGGTCGGAGTAGAGGATGAAGCACGCGGCTTGATGTTGCTTGTAGTAGGAGGAGGACGACTTGAGCTTGTCGAAGTCTTCTCGTAACTTGACTTGTCGTCGTTTCTTGAAGAAAGTTTGGTTGATGTAGATGTTGAAGGAGTCGTTGACGCTTGGTTGTTGGAGAAGCCGTAGGTCTTGGATGAGTACTTGGCGTACTTGAAGTCATCTTGTACTTGGCGTTCCGCCTTTGTAGCTTGATGCACAAGCTCAATGAGGGATGAGTATGGTTGGAAGTCGGCGATCTTCTTGATGGGATGATTGAGTCCATTCAAGAAACGTGCCATAGTTTGCTCATCATCTTCCTTGACATTGGCTCGAATCATGGCTATCTCCATTTCCTTGTAATATTCTTCAACGCTCTTTGTTCCTTGCTTGAGTAGTTGGAGTTTCTTGAAGAGGTCGCGGTTGTAGTAGGTTGGTACAAAACGTGCTCGCATGAAATCCTTCATTTGAGCCCAAGTGGTGATTGGAGGGTCACCTCTTGCTTGTCATCGCTCAATGATTTGTTCCCACCATATGAGCACATAGTCTTGGAACTCAAGTGATGCCATAGCGATTTTCTTCGCTTCATCGTAGTTGTGCAAGCGGAAGATTTTGTCAACCATCAATGCCCATGAGAGGTAGTCTTCGGGGTCATTGCTTCCATTGAACTTGGGCATGGTGAATTTTAGCTTGCCATAGTGTTGCTCTTCATTGTGTTGTTGGCGATGTTGATGATGACGTCCTTGGCTTGGATTGTATTCGTCTTCATGTTGCTCTTGGCGCGGAGGAAGACCATGATCAACTTGCCCTTGTTGAACTTGATGTTGAGGTGGAGCTTGACGAGCTTGTGGAGGAGCTTGAGGAACTTGTCGTTGTGCATGAGGTTGGTAGTTCCTCTCTTGGATTTCTTCTCGAAGGGCTTCCTCTTAATTGGCGCCTGCTCGCGATTGCGGTTGGCGAAGGCTCTACTTGATTCTTGAAGGGCACGTTGCGCCTCAAGAGCTTGTGCCTCACGTTGTTGTTGTTGAAGACGTTGAGCCTTGGCGTCTTGTTCGTCTTGGTGAAGACGTGCTCGTTCTTCCTCTTGTTGACGATTTAAGACGTTGTCGTTCTTGAGCTTGAGCAAAAGCCTCTTGATTAGATTGAGGACGAGGAACTTGATCATCAACTTGCTCTTGTGAATGCTTGACATGTAGCGGGTTGCGAGATGCATGACGGTCTTGGCGCATCGGCTCGTCGAAGAGTGTTCGATGACGGTGTACTTGAGTCGTAGAAGGTGTCGTCGAATGTCGACTCGAGCGGCTCCGTCTTGATGATGAAGAAGTTGAATGACGCGGTTTCTCATCAACGCTGGATCTCGGCCCATTCTTGCATCATTCTCTTGCTTGTGAGCCTCGAACTTGTTGTCGAAGTAGTCTCTTGTACGTTGCTCGGAGAGTCGCAAGTCGGTGGCGAGGTTGTCGATGCGGTCACTCATTGCTTGTTGTTCTTGGTGCAACGTTCGTTGTGCACCAAAGAGGTGGTTCTTGGTGACATATGAAGACATGTCGTCGTCTTGCTCGTTGAAGAGTGGGTTGGTAGAAGAACTTGGCCTATCCATCATTCCAAGCAAAATGTGAGTGGTAGAACGGAAAAGAACTTATACCAATGTACCTTTGACCGAAGTTGAAGATGAATCAAGTTCACTCAAATGCGGACAATGAAATAGCACTCTTGGTACCGATTCTTGTCGGTTCTCACACCTACACAAGTAAAAGCTTTATGGTGGAGCTCGGTTAGGATGGTGGCACAAAATTTGATGCAATGAGTGAGACTCAATAAAGTTGGAAATGATTCACAAATTTGCAAATGCAACAAGTAGACCACTAGCAAGATGAGGTACACGGAAACACACACGCAAAAGATAATATGGGGTTATGCAACCAAGGATGAGCCAAAATGTGGAATTCACCAAGATGCTCTTGTTGCACAACACTAGAGAGACGCTAGCACGATTGCACAATAATAGGCGGATACGAACTTGTGCACAACCTACTAAGCAAAATGCAACGACTTCTACCCAAGTATGCTATGTGTATGGTGTTTCGATGTGTTGATCCAAGATGATCAAGTATGACAATCTTAATGTTGTATGGTGCTATGGTTCTTGCTCATAAGCTCTTTGCTTATCTTCCTCTCTTTGCTTAAAAGCTTGAATGGCTCTTTCTCTTTTGAGCTCTTTTCTCATGCAAAACTTCACGAACCAAGATAGCAATTGTGTATGATGACAACTTTGTGACACACAAGTTGATGGTAAGATATGCACCACTTTGGTATGGTATGTATGCTATGGAGTATGATCACTAATGTGCACAAGTCACATTGCCGGCAATACTCAATGGCTAGTCTCGATGGGTAAGCGACGCGAAAGATGGGCTATGATGGTTATCAATGCAATTGCAAGTAATGTCAAAGGTGTCGACGATGTTACCGTCCTTGATGAAGATGAGCGGTGGTGATGTTGATGTTGAACCGTACCTAGATAGCCGAAACACAAAAGGATACGGAAAACCTCAACTCAAATTCTCAACACAAAAGTTGGCAACATTGTCGGAATTGGAAGTGGGAAAGGCTAATGTGGTGTTATGCGGAAGTGGTGGAGGTAAGTGGAGGTGTATGTGGGCACGGGACAAAATTTGGCGAAAGTTAGGCGGTGATCGGGGTGGTGGAAGGGATTGTTGTTATCAGGGGCCGGAAATCCGGGTTGGAAGCCGGATGTCCGGGGCGCCGGATGTCCGGGCTGATCGGGCCGGATGTCCGGGCTGCCGGATGTCCGGGCTGCCGGATGTCCGGGCTGCTCGGGCCGGATGTCCGGGCTCGATGAACACCGCGGGGGAAGGTGGGAACCGGGGCAAAATTCGGGGGATTTTGTGGATGGAAATTGTGGAAATGGTGGGAGAAAGCTAGATCTACCTGCAACACACGAAATCCACGGATCAAATCCAACAAAACTTCATCACACGAACAAATCACAAAAAAATTTGGGGCTATTTTTGTGGGGAATTTTCGGAATTAGGACAAAAACAACAAAATCAAGCTAGAAAAAGAGGGGTAGGGGCTCCAATAACGTGATCAACCTAAGCTCTGATCCATAGATGATGTAGGGTGGAACCCTACGTGGGCGATCTTTCACATTGGAGCGGATCCTATGGGGAATCGCGAGGAACACGCGGAAGAACATGAGAGAAACGAGAGAGAAATCACGAAACCGACAAGAGATCAATCACACAAGTGCTAGATTATCGATCACATAGAGTGGCACAAGATTCAAGATCAACAAAGGTAAGATACAAACGGTAGCCGTTCTTCTCCGTGAGGAGGCCTTGAGGGGTCCACCCTAGAAGGGGTCTTGAATCCGCTTGGGGGATCTTCTCCGAGAGGTCCTGATCTCGGTGGAGAAGTAGCCAAGTGCATGAGCAAAGGCTCTCACACAAGAATATGAGCTAATCCAATGCTAACCCTAGAAAGAGGAAAGGGAATAAGTATATATAGTCTCGGGCGAAGGGTACAAGGGACAAGGCCACGAGGCATCACTGCAGTAGGGGAGGCCGGACGTCCGGGCGTCGGGCGGATGTCCGGGCTTTCGAGACGCGGATGTCCGGACTAGGGGGCGGATGTCCGGCTGGCGGGTCTTCCAAACGCATTCGGTGATGGGGGCGGATTTCGGCGAGGGCGGATATCCGGGGCTTCCGGAAGAGCCGGATGTCCGCCAAGGGCGGATGTCCGGCCGGGGCAACCCGTTCACCGAATTGGGAAAGGGCGCCGGATTTCGGGCAGGGGCCGGATATCGAGCTGGGGCGGATGTTCGGGCTTGGGCGCCGGATGTCCGGGTCTGGAGACTTGGCCGATTGGATCCTGTTGAGGTAGAAGCTCCGGGGGCGGATGTCCGGCCATGGCCGGATGTCCGGGGCACGGAAGGTGCTCTTGGCCTTCTCCGATGGTTCTCTTCATCCATGGACTTGGTGGCTTGTCCATCTTCACGTGCGTCCTCGGGAGGTTCCCTTGACACCTAATCATGCATAGCATATCGGACTTAGGTAGTAGCCATGTCTCGAGTGGATCATATGTGATATCAATAAGGAAAGAAGTCACCTCGTTCTCGAGAGCTCTAGCTCTAGCCCGTGTCATGGGTCCTCTTGGCTCTTGATGAGACGGTTGTAAGTCCATGGGGATGATCGTGGGATGCTCCGCATCAGTTAATCTTTGATATCGTCCCGTTCCGCAGCGGCTATCATGCACTGCTCGGGCGCACCGCATTTGCAAGATTCAATGCGGTACCGCATTACGTGTATCTCAAGCTCAAGATGCCAGGACCTAGGGGGGCATCACAGTCAATGGAAACACAGATCGCTCTCTTCGTACGGAGGAGCACACTGCGACCCTCGCAGCAGAAGCACAAAGCAGCCTTTTAAGGCAATCCACCAGTTCGGCGATCAAGCCCCCGGACACCATCAAGCGCGTCCGGAGTAACCTGCAACAGGATCGCCTGGCACGTTCACAGCTTGCCCAGAAATTCGCCCCCCGCCCTAGTCTCAGTACAAGGGCAAAATCCGTCCCGCGCGTACATAATTACGCATTGAAAATACCATGGGTGTCGGCGGGGGCACGATCACGGCACGTCCCACAACGCGGTTCAACTGCACTAGGGGCTTACTACCTTTATCATCCTCTCTCTTTCAGGACTTTACTTTACGGGCGCCCTATCCGGCAAGATGCGATAGCCGGACACATGATACAACACCCAAGGAGGCAGGAAGCTACGCCGTGCAATGGAATCCCCGGGTGGTCTCTGATAACGAGTGAAATACCTGTTTTAAATACCAGCTCACAGCTTGCCCTTGGACGGGACATGTCAAATATTCCCATTTTTTGCTTATCGCACTGCTTGTATCAGTATGCATCAACGCATTTCTTAAATAAACAATGCATAGCACTAGTCTCTTATTGCATCCTATATTCTTTTATATATATGTTCATCTATGACAATCAGCACCCGTACACTCTCGTACGGCCAATACGCCAGGGGCTTCTGTATACCCCATAATTCGGCGTGAGAAGTAAGAACACTTTCGACAGTGCGGCACCCCGAACTTATAGCATTATATGCATCAACTCCGAATCATGCCTTGGGTCAATAGTTGGGTTTGCCCGGCTCCCATGTTTTGGTACCTTACGTTCCGCTATATCGGCTAAGGTAGCACTGGGAGAACTACTGCGATTGTGCCCCGGTTCTTTCGGCCGAGCACCTCAGTAGAGAAAGCTAAAACTGACTGTCATGATGAGGCGAGAGCTAGTCATTGTTCCAGAGGTCTCAAGTCCGTAAAGACTTTATCCGCTTCGGGCGAGGAGTTGGCCTTGTCCGGCTTAGGCGCGTATAGCGCCCCAACTTCGGCTTTCTGAATACTAGGGGCTTCGCCAAAATTTAAAATTGTAGACTTGTATGGCTAAGTGAGAGTGATAAAGCACTATAGTCCGTTGCTCGGTTCACGTTGCCGAGCACCTCCTCGAAGGACCCATAAATGGGAAAAGAGTGCCCAGATTTAGCCCGCACACCCCAGCACGAGTTGCATGTGGGCTGAAGCCGACGACTCGCAACTCTCAGATTTTATAAACGGCCGCACAGAAGGTAATATTTTAAATTCAAAAGCGTTGCATAGCGCAAATGAACTAGTTTTCATAGTACAGGATCACACGAGCAAGTTCATTCAAAAATTACACCCTTCGCACACTTGTCCGCCACAAGACGGGCACCCTTCAGGACACCCTCATAATACATTTCAGGGTGGCGATGCTCCTTGCCCTGCGGCGGCCCCTCCTTCACCAGCTTCTCGGCGTCCATCTTGGCCCAGTGCACCTTCGCACGGGCAAAAGCCCTGCGGGCACCCTCGATGCAGACGGACCGCTTTATGACTTCCAGCCGTGGGCAGGCATCCACAAGCCGCCTCACCAGGCCGAAGTAGCTGTTGGGAAGGGAATCGTCAGGCCACATCCGGACTAGAAGGCCCCTCATGACCTGTTCGGCCGCCTTGTGGAGCTCGACCAGTTGCTTCAGCTGGTCGCTCACGGGCATCGGGTGTTCGGTCCCAGTATATTGAGACCAGAAGAACCTCTCAATCGAGCTTCCCTCCTCGGCCCGGTAGAACTCCGCGGCATCAGACACACTGCGGGCAGATCTGCGAACGCTCTTGGAGAGCTCCGAACTCGGGTAAGTAAAAGGAAATTCTCTTTCGCATGCTTACTTTGCATAATTAATGCCTTACCCGCCGCTATCTTCTTCACCGCTTTAATTTCCTGGAGGGCCTTTTGGGCTTCGGCCTTGGCATTTTTTATGCTTTCAAGGGCCTTGGCAAGCTCGGACTCTCGCGTCTTCGAGTCAAGCTCCAAGGACTCATGTTTCTTCATGAGCGCCTGGAGCTCTTGCTGCAGCTCGCCTACCCGGGCTTCGTGTTCTCGCTCGGTGCGCTCCTCGGCCGCTTTGTTTTCGGCCTCGGTGAGCAACTGCTTCAGGGTCGCCACTTCGGTCACGGACCCTGGTACATCCATGATGATCCTATTATCTTGCAACCAAAACTTTTTTTATATAGACAAGGTATTGCTTACCTTTGTTCTCCTCAAGCTGCTTTCTGGCAAGGCGGAGTTCTTCCTTGGACCGCTCGAGGTTTAGCTTCAGTGCGGCGATCTCCGCAGTATGTGCGGCAGCGGCCAACAGTGATGCCTGCATACGCATATAGACATATTTGCATTAGACTCCTGCAGCTATTATTCAATCCTTTGTTCGGCTTTTTCTTCGCGAAACGTCCAACAGAGCATCTGGGGCTACTGTCTATGTGGTAACATTTTCTTATAATTTAATTACTTACCTCAAAGCCTGTTAGGAGGCTGGCACAAGCTTCGGTTAGTCGGCTTTTGGTAGACCGAACCTTCTCGATCACCGCACTCATAATAGTGCGGTGCTCTTCATCGATGGAAGCACCTCGAAGCGCTTCCAACAAATTGTCTGGTGCCTCTGGATGGACAGAGGCCACCGGCGCGGGCGGCTTGTCTCCCTTAATAGGGAGTTGCCAGCTGGAATCCGGAACCACTGAAGGCTCCGGTGCGGTGTCCGGCCGACGGCCAGACTTGGAGCCTGTGGGAATCTTGCTCCGTTTGCGCCCAGGGCCCGAAAGGTCGCCTCGAGGCGCCTCTAGGACCACTTCCCCTCGGCTCGGTGCCCTCGCAGACAACACTTCAGCGTTGTCCATAGGGCGGGGGTAGAAGCAGTCGGAGGTGAATCGATCTTCATATTCGACGAGCCCAAAGAATCACCCGACGAAGATACGTCGATACAGGCTCTGGGCGGACTGCATAATCATGTTCGGCATGAGTAGAAGCAGTTCGATAAAGCAGACCAATAATCTCTATGATATCCGAATACTTACGACTTCGCCAGGGGCTTGTCCCTGAGCAGCCATTCGTCGCCGCTGTAGGCGGCCATCGTGGAGCAGTCCGGAAGGAGAGTTCTGCCCTTCTTGGACTCTTCGGCCTCCCCGGTTGGGGCGGCCTTCCTTTTCTTGTCTCCCCCGGCTAGAGGGGGAGAACCTTCATCTTCCTCCTCCTCGCTTTCACGAGAGGAGTGCGTCTCGGAGTCATCGGGCGATGAGTCTGATACCACCTGACACCGAGAACTCTTTCGGGTCCCCTTGGCCTTATTCTTGGCCTTCTTCTCCGGCACCTCATAAGGTGCCAGAATCAACATCTCCATCAGGAGAGCGTCCGTTGGATCTTGAGGCAAAGGAGTTGGGCAGTCGATCTGCTCTGCCGTCTCCACCCAGTCCTGTTAAAGGCATGGGAAGCTCAGAATCCCACACATGATTAAACTGGGGAGAATAGAAACCCTATAAGGGATAAAGAACTTACCGGTTTCGCGAGGCGCTTCGTGCTAAGTCCACGATCCTCGGTTAGGGAAGGGGGACCTCGGCACCCTTGAACAGCACCTTCCAGGCGTCCTTGTGCGTCGTGCCGAAGAGCTCGTGCACAGTCTGGTGCCGGGCCGGGTCGAACTCCCATAGATTGAACGCCCGTTGTTGACATGGGAGGACCCGGCGGAAGAGCATGACCTGGACCATGTTGACAAGCTTGATTTTCCTTTTCACCATTTTCTTGATGCAGGTCTGAAGTCCGATCAGCTCTACCGGGTTACCCCAGGGCAAGCCCTTCTCTTTGCAGGAGGTGAGCCGCATAGGGATTCCGGATCGGCACTCGGGGGCCGCCACCCATTTGGGGTCGCGCGGCTCGGTGATGTAGAACCACCCCGATTGCCACCCCTTTATGGTCTCCACATAGGAGCCCTCGAGCCATGTGACATTGGGCATTTTGCCCACCATGGCGCCTCCGCATTCCGCTTGCTGGCCGCTTACAACCTTCGGCTTGACATTGAAGGTCTTCAGCCACAAGCCGAAGTGGGGCCGGATGCGGAGGAAGGCCTCGCACACGACAATAAACGCCAAGATGTTGAGGATGAAGTTGGGGGCCAGATCATGAAAGTCCATCCCATAGTAAAACATGAGGCCGCGGACGAATGGGTGAAGAGGAAATCCCAGTCCGCGGACGAAGTGGGTGAGGAAAACTACCCTCTCATGGGGCTCTAGAGTAGGGACGATCTGCTCCGCATTTGGAAGCCGGTGCGCGATATCCGGGTTAAAGTATCCCCCCCCCCCCCCCCCCGCAGCTTTTTTACGTCCTTCTCCGTGACGGAGGATTTCATCCACTTTCCTCCCGCTCCAGACATTGTTGGGGCAGTCTGAGGAGAAAGGTGCAAACTTGGGTGTTGGAGCTCGAGTGCGCAAGAATGGATGAGCGAGGAGGAATAAGGCGTGGGTGAAAAAAGGTGAACCCTTATCCCTTTATAAAGGCAGACGAAACTATACGCCCCCACTAGCCTGGTTAACTCGCTTATTCCCCAAGTGCTGTGATTGATGGCGCGGTTGGGTTACCCACGCCCGTATTGATGAGAATCCCGTGATAAGGGGACACGATCTCTGCTTCGATAAGACATGCCAAGGAAACCGCCTCGCGATATGCGCCAAGGCTGGTTGAGAAAAATGGCTCGATAATAACTGGGCCATGGTATGATGTCATGGTATCAAATATGACAGCAGGTCGGATTTATGGAAATATTATTCTCTCTACGGTGGTATGTGGAACTTGTTTTGCAGAGCCGGACACTATCCTTGTGTTCAAGGTCTTCTATGGAGTATCCAGAGGAGGAACCCGCCTTGCAATGCCGAAGACAATCTGCGCGCCGGACTCATCGTCAGTGAAGCCTGGTCCAGGGGCTACTGAGGGAGTCCTGGATTAGGGGGTATCCGGATAGCCAGACTATATCCTTTGGCCGGACTGTTGGATTATGAAGATACAAGATTGAAGACTTCGTCTCGTGTCCGGATGGGACTCTCCTTGGCGTGGAAGGCAAGCTTGGCGATACGGATATGTAGATCTCCTCCCATTGTAACCGATTACTGTAACCTAGCCCCCTCTGGTGTCTATATAAACCAGAGGGTTTAGTCCGTAGAACAACAACAATCATACCATAGGCTAGCTTCTAGGGTTTAGCCTCTACGATCTCGTGGTAGATCAACTCTTGTACTACTCATATCATCAAGATCAATCAAGCAGGAAGTAGGATATTGCCTCCATTGAGAGGGCCCGAACCTGGGTAAACATCGTGTCCCCTGCCTCATATTACCATCCGCCTTAGACGCATAGTTCGGGACCCCCTACCCGAGATCCGCCGGTTTTGACACCGACATGGGGGATGAAAGACTTATCTGATTCTGCAGCCCCTGGCAAGCTTGGCTTGTCGTGGTCGTACCTCTGGATTCTGCAGCCCCCAGCAACCTTGGCTTGCCAGGGTTGGGGCATCGGCCTGTTTCCTTTCCCCCAAACAGCTCAGCAGAAACGCCCGCGCATCCTACGAACCAAAAGAAAGGACGGGAAGGAACAGAGAGACGCACACTCAACCTCAATGCTAGGGGTTAGTTGCCGCTAAGCACTATCGACCCTAACAAAGAGAGAGACTCAACCTAGCATGCACGCTAAAACTTAGGGCGCCAGCGCTTCATTTATTTATGCTCAGGGTCCGCGCGTGGCTCTGTACGTAGGGTTACATGCCTTGCCGGCAAGGCTAGTACAAAATGGGGGTCGTCGGGGCTCCCAGCAACCGCGCCTTAGGGGTAAAACTTGCGAAGATGTTCGATATTCCAGGAATTGCTCACCGGAATGCCACCTTCGATCTCCAGGCGGACTGCGTCGGGCCTGGTGACTCGTATTACCCGATAAGGGCCTTCCCACTTTAGCGTCAACTTGTTTGAATTCTTGGCAGATTGAATTCACTGGAGAACAAGATCGCCTTTCTCAAGGCTTCGGGCGTGAACCTTGCGTCTATGATAGCGGCACAAGGCTTGCTGGTAGCGAGCGGCTTGCACAGTAGCCCGAAGATGATCTTCCTCAAGGAGCGACGCATCCTCTTGACGCAACTACTCTTGCTCAAGCTCATCATAAGCGAGCACTGCTTCGGTATATGAGTTCCATGGGGAGAACTGCTTCCGCCCTATATACCAGGGCAAAAGGGTGTCTGGCCAGTGGCTCGATTTAGCGTTGTTCTGATCGACCAAAGAACCGTTGGCAATTCATCAATACAGCGCCTTCCGCACTTGTGCAGCTTGTCAAAAGTTCTGGTCTTGAGGCCCCACAACACTTCTGCATTCGCTCTCTCAACCTGGCCGTCACTTCTGGGATGGGCAACAGAAGCAAAACAAACCTTGCTGCTGAGATCTTGAATGTACTGCATGAAAGTGCGGCTTGTGAATTGTGTGTCGTTGTCGGTGATGACCCGATTGGGCACACCAAAACGGCAGACTAGCCCCTTGAAGAACTTGATGGCTGACTGTGCCATCACCTTTCTCACCAGCTCCACTTCCGGCCACTTTGTGAACTTGTCGATTGCGACGTACAAGTACTCAAAGCCCCCGGCGGCATGGGGAAAGGGGCCTAGTATATCGAGCCCCCGTACCAAAAATGGCCAGGAAAGAGGGATGGTCTGAAGAGCTTGAGCCGGTTGATGAAGCTTCTTTGAATGGAACTGGCATGCTTCACACTTGGTTACTAGTGTCGTCGCATCCTGGAGAGCGGTGGGACAGAAGAAACCATGCTGGAATGCCTTGCCGGCAAGGGCTCTCGACCCTATGTGGGAGCCACACATGCCTCTATGTATCTCTGCCAGCAGCCTCAGTCCATCTTCCCTGCACTTGAACTTCACACCGTTTGGTCTCCTTCTGTATAGGGCATCATCCACAAACTGGTACATGCTGGACTGATGGACTACATCCTCTGCTTCTTCCTGCTCCTCGGGGAACTCTCCTGTTTGGAGGAAATGGACGGTGGGCTGCACCCATGCCGGAGCCTGGGGCTCGACGGCAAGGACTAAAGGCACATCTTCGGCCGTAAGGGCAGCTGCCTCTATGGCCAGGGCTTGAGGCCCTGCCAAGGGTTGCTGCTCTCCGGCAAGCTTGGGACACCCGGCAACGTCCTTGCCGGCTACTCCTGGGAGCTCAGCGGGAAAGTACTTGTCGGGGCCCGGCTTCCTTCGTTTGCTCTATCCTGCTGATGGTTCAACGGATGGCTAAGTTAATTGAAGCACAAAGGTGCCTGGTTCCATAGGCAACTTGAGAGCAGCACATTTTGACAGGTCGTCAACAATGTCGTTCTCCGCTCGGGGAACATGCTCTGCTTGCAATCCATCAAAGCGCTCTTCCAACTCCCTCACTTCATCCACATAGGCCTCCATCAACGGGCTCTGGTTATCCTTGGTCAATTGCTTGACGACGAGCTGCGAATCACCTCTGATGATGAGCTTACTGATTCCGAGGTCTGCCGCAATCCTGAGACCGGCCAGCAATCCCTCGTACTCCGCCATATTGTTTGTTGACTTTTCCCAGGGAAAGTGCATCTGGATTACGTACTTGAGGCGCTCCCCGGTGGGTGCGACGAGTAGTATGCCGACACCAGCACCTTGGAGTGAGAAAGCTCTGTCAAAGTACATAATCCACTCACTGCTCGTCTCCTTGCCGGAAGGGTAGTCTCTTGAATCTCCTTGTCGGGCGTTGCAGTCCATTCTGCTACGAATTCTACCAAGGCTCGGCTCTTGATTGTTGAAGTACTTTCAAACTTGAGGCCAAAGCTCAACAGCTCCAATGCCCACTCCACAATCCTCCTAGTTGCATCTGGGTTGTGCAAGATTCGTTGCAACGGGAGGAGGGTGACAACGGTGATCTCATGTGCTTGGAAATAATGGCGTAGCTTTCTCGAGGCCATGAGGAGGCTGAAAAGTAGCTTCTATATACCAGAATATCTTGACCTAGCCCCTGCAAGAGGGAACTGACAAAATAAACTAAGTGTTGCACCATCTTCTTCTTCTGTTCAAATTCGCACATTTGCGCAGACTCCGCCTTGCCGGAACCGGGCATTGCCGGGGGTTCCGCCTTGCCGGTGTCAAGCCCCGCCGGGGAGGGCCCCGACCCATCATCTGGCGGCTCCGCTGCTACTGCTGCTTCTCCCTAGAGTTCCCTCTGCACCACTAGCGCAGAGCTGGCCACTTGATTTGTTGTAGCTAAGTATAGCAGCAACGGCTCTTGTGGTTTAGGTGCGACTAGTATCAGTGTGGAGGAAAGGTACCTCTTCAAATCTTACAGCGCTGCCTCTGCCTTCGGAGTCCATTTTACTGGACCCGCCTTATTCAAAACTTTGAAAAAAGGGAGGGCGCGCTCGGCAGATTTGGAGATGAACTCTACTAGTATAAAGAACGCAGCCGGCGAGCTCATGGACGTCCCTAACTCATTTCGGCACCTCAATCTACTCAATGGCTTTGATCTTGTCGGGATTTGCTTCGACTCCGCATTGAGACACAAAGAACCCAAGAAGTTTGCTGGACGGGACACCGAACACACACTTCTCTAGGTTGAGCTGAGGTTGATATTGCACAGATTTGCAAATGTTTCTTCCAGATCTTGTACGAGCGTGGCCCTGTCCTTGGTCTTGAATACTATATCATCCATATAGGCTTCCATATTTCTATGTAGCCGGGGCTCAAAACCAATTTGGATCGCCTGGGCTGTCGGATTTCGGGTTCCGGCAGACCCTCTAGGTTCGAACACTGGGGGGCGCGCGGAGATCTCACCCTCTACCTACCTGCACCTCGCCGCCTCGCTAGGATCTAAGCTATGAAAGGAACAACACAAGAGACACAGGGTTTATACTGGTTCGGGCCACCATTGTGGTGTAACACCCTACTCAAGTGTATGGTGTGGTGGATTGCCTCTTGGGCTGATGATGAACAATACAAGGAAGAACAGCCTCGCGAGGGTCTCGTTCTTGGCCGGTGCGATGAACTGCTAGGGGAGTTCGATCGCTCTCTCTCTCTCTGGATTCGTGATGTCGGATCCTCTGCATCCTCCCCTACCTTGTGGGTGGCTAGTCCTATTTATAGGCAAAGGCCCTGGGCCTCTTCCCAAATATTGAGCGGGAAAGGCGCCAACAATTGGCCATTTTGAAGGGGAACATCTAGTACACTTATCCTGACTAAAGTTGGTCCTCGCCTGTCAAAGGCTCTGGTGGTGACGCCAGCTTGCGCTCCACGATGACTTCCTTCCTGCCGTTGTGACAGTCTTGGTCTTGTTGCACCGAAACGGATGCCTTTGCTTGATGCTCTTGCCTGCGCTTGCCCCCTTTGCACCAAAGAGGAAAGGAGGACACTGCGCGGGCTGGCGCCCGCCTGGCGCCCTTGGTCGTCACGGCTTACGTCATGGGCACCTCGTGAGGTACCCCGCCTTGATCTCTCCGCCTCCTCGCGAGCCATCCTGGCGAGGCCGTGCCTGAGGAAGCTTCCTGTCATCCGCCCCGCGAGGCTTGGCCCCTCACGAGGGTCTTGAGCTTGTGCCGATGAAGATGGGCCGTGCTGGGCCACCCCTTGAGCCATGCCGCAGGCCGCATGCAGGCAAGTCTGGGTACCCCGTTCCCGGAACGCCGACAAGAGCTCCCGGGCCCAAGGCGTGCTGGACTTGGCTGAGCAGAGAAGCGAAGGGCAAGTCTGCGGCGCCATGAGCCCTAACAGCCTGCTGCATTGGGCGCCGCATGGCGGTTGATTGGACGTGGGCGGCCCTGCTTCCCCACGACGCCTCGGCAACTGCACGAATTGACAAGTCCCTGCATGCAAAGCGGGTCATGATTACACGTGGTCATGGAAGTCGGTGGTTGGCCTTCCCTGGCTATAAGTATGGAACGGCGCGTGCCCTTCCAGTCCATCTCTTCTTTCTTCTCCTTCTTCTCCGTCCTTGCTCCATGTTGCCGCAATGGCTCCGATCCGCCGGTTCTCCGCGGAAGAGAAGGGAAAGGCTCCCCGAGAGGGTCTCGACCCACTTCCGCAGAAGAAATGGCTAGCCCTATGCTGTCGAGATGAGAGCGCCCGGCAGGAGGTGTCGAAGCCTTGGTGCGAGCGGCCTCCGCCAGGGTTCCCGCTGCCCTTGTACGCCCACCTTGAGGGTCCTGCAGGAGTTGATGCCGAGCGCCATGGGCGCCTTACGCCCGTCGGTGTCGGCGGTCACCGCAGTCGGTGCGTTGTCCCTCTTGGAGTCCATGCTGAGGGCTCCTCACGAGAGTTTGTGCTCCACGCCGCCATGCCTCCTCAGTCTTGGATCTGCCTTCCTCCCTCCTTCGCCTTCGTGATGCCGCAGGGGGGGGGGTACTTGGAGCTCTGGTTGGGCAAAGATGCGGGCTGCAAAGCATTCTCGCGATCGAAGCGGATGTCGCGGGTCGCCGCTTCCCGGCAAGGTCTTCATGACTCGAGGCTGGGGCGAGATCGCCCGAGTCTGCAGGACGAGGGGCGCCCTCGCGATCCACCTGGAGTATGACGGCGCTTCCATGATGCTCTTCAAGGTCATCAACACGGACGGACGCCGGCTGGAGTGCTGCCCCGAGAGAGGTGGTCGGGGCCCTGCCGCGGCAAGGACCAGGCTCGCCGATCGCTCCCTCGACAGCTCCTCAGGCGGTGGAGGCGTCGGAGGATCCAGCGACTCCGTCGAGCTCTTCGTGACTCCGAGGAGGCGGCGGCGACAAACGTTGACGAGTCCCCGATCCTGCGCCGCTCTCGAAGCGAGATGGGCTCGTCGAGGAGCCGCCGTCTCGATCTGCAGATGAGGTTAAGGTGCAGTGCTTGACGGCCTTGTTGATGATGGCATCTCTTGCGAGGCACGTGTAGTTAAGCGTTCTTTAGGATCTGTTCCCTCTGCTCCCTCGCGAGGAATCGAAAAGCGCGCCTGCGGGGGCTTGTAAGGTGCATGTGGTTCTGTTTGTTAATACAGTCCTTGCCATGAAGTAGTGCGAGATGCTCATTCCGTCTCAGCTTAGTTCTTCCTTTCGAACCTCGCGAGGGCTTGGTGCTCTGCGCCGACAGGTCCCGGTCCCAAGGCAGGCTTCAGCCGTCGCTGGTACGCCAGGTCGCGATGCCGTGGTCAAGGCCAGGAGGTGAGCGGCCCGGGGTCCAGTAAGAGCCCCTGAGTCGCGATGCTCAGGAGGTCCCCTTTAGCGCTCAAGCAACCATCGTTCGGTGAGAAAGGAGCGCGACGTTGCTTACACGGGATTGCATTGGGTGTGGGGACGGTGCTGCGATAGCTAGTGTTTCCGGAGGGTGACTTATCTCGAGAGTCAGGAACCGCTTCCTGGTGCGACGCTAGGTCCGCGCATCGGCAGGTGAGGGGTTGCCTGGCAAGGTCCCCGCGTGCCTCTTCCCTCTCTCCTTTGCTCCCCTTTTCGCTTCTACGTCCTCGGGTCCCGCCCTCGAGCGGGTCTCAGCCGTCGGCTGGTATGTCAGTTGCTATGTCGTGGACAAGGCCGAGGGTGAGGGCTGGAGAGCCGAGGAGCCCATGAGTCCCGATGCTCGTGTACCCCCTTAACGTGCAAGCGGTTCATGAGGGCGAGAGTGAAGAAGACGCTATGCGAGGCCTTCGCCTGCATCGCGCCTTGAAGGGATCCTGCAGGCTCACCACAAAAGAACAAGAGTCCGCTATGACAAGCGATGGTCACCGTTGGTTGCTTTGGAGAGGTGACGAGGCACCAAGGCTCGACGAGGTGGCGCTGAGCGGCTGCCGCCGTGAGCTTAGCCATTCAGGTTTGTCGGCGTTGCAGGGACGGACCCATGCGCATGCGCCGTGCCGTTGGGGAGCAGCTCCATCAGTTGGTGTCAGTTGAGCAGGCAACTAGGTCAAGCACGTTAATCACAAAGAAGCAAGTTCATTTAGATAGATGCAGGGAAGGCAGACGTCGCTGGGTCCGGCCCGAGCGACCTGGGGATGATGCAGCCCGAGGGGCGCCTCCGATAAGGTAAGCTAGGAACATGAAGCAAAAGGGATACATGCCACAGGGACGGACCCACGCGGCCTGGGAATGATGCAGCCCTGGGGGCGCTCCCAGCTGGAAATGAAACTTGAAGGATGTCACCTGATAACGTTGAGGACAAAGGGATGTTGAAGTAGCGGACGTCGTGGGCTGCGAAAGTCGATCTTCATGAGCCCCAGTGCCCAGGAGCCTCGGGAGGCTCCGGAGGCGCCAGTGGCTCCTCGTGGACCATCTCCATCTCCGCCAGACTGCGAACGCCTGGCCTCTTGAGCCTCCAAGATGCTCCCCATGAGGTGCTTTGATGCGTGGCGGCCGCGTTGACGCCGTGTAGGGCATGCGAACGTAGGCTGTGTGGTGGGCCTTCGCAGCCGCCACGCGTGAGGGCCAGGCGCTCTGAGGCGGCTCGGTTGAGCCCTGGGATGTCGATGCAGACGCGCAGCCCACCATCCTCGCCTGGATGGCGAGCTGCGGCGGGTAAGCGGCGGCTGCCACTCATGACTCTTGACTCCTGCAGCTCATGCGTGGTCTGGCTGACGAACTTCTGAGGGTTTGGCCCTCCTTGCCTTGCTCCTTCCTGAGGGAAACGTGCTTTGAAACACGCCTCCAAGTGGTGCCCAAGCGCCTCCCTTGTGACCTTAGCAAGGTCGGTGGCCCTCCAGGAGAGAGCCCCCGAGCCCTGCTTGACGAGGGTGCCGGGCGCGCCTTCCTATGCGACAGAAGGAGGTGCCCCCTGAGCAGGCGCGGACCCTGAGGGGCCTGCCTCCTAAGGGGTCGAGCCTGGCGATGTCTTCTTCTTCTTGAGAGCGGTCTCGGGGAGCCTTACGCTCCTGCGATCTGGGTCTTCAAGTGATGCGGCTTGAAAGGCTCGCTCCAGGGAGCACACTGCGTCTCTCTCTTCACAAGGAATCGTGATGACTCCGCCGCTTCCTGGCATCTTGAGGACGTTGTAGCCGTGATGAGTCACGGCCATGAACTTGGCCAAAGCTGGGTACCCGAGGATGGCGTTGTATGGCAAGCGAATGTGGGCGACATCGAAGTCAATGAGCTCGGTGCAGTAGTTTTCGCGCGCCCCGAAGGTGACAGGGAGGCGGACCTGCCCGATCGGAACCGTGGAGCCATCGGTGACTCCGGAGAAGGGCTTGGTTGGCTGAAGCTGACTGTAAGGCACTTGGAGATTGTTGAATGTCTCTACGAACAGGACATTGAGCCCTGCTCCGCCGTCGATGAGGGTCCTGGTGACTTGCACGCTGTCGGCGATTGGGGAACAAAGCATCGGGAGGACTCCTACGTGGGTCACAAGACTTGAGCTGATCCGCCGAAATGAACGTGATGGCGCATGCTGACCACCTGAGAGGGTGCGTGGTTTCGAGCTTGGGGAGGACTGCATTCACTTCGCGGGCGAACTGCTTGAAGATGCGTTGAGAGGCTGGGGCTTGAGCTCCGCCCAGGATGCAAGTGATCGCGCACGGCTCCAGGAAGCCCCTGGCCCCCTCGTCCTGATGATGGTCCTCGTTTCTCCTTGGATGCGGCGGTAGAGGAGGGAGGCCTGTGTTTCCCTGTGGACGATCCTCGCGAGGCTGATCCCTCCAGTCTCCCTCGCGAGGCTGATCCGGCCAACGATCCTCGCGAGGTCGGTCGCGCCACCCTTGGCGAGGGCCACGGTCTTCCCAACGTCCTGCGTTCCTTCCTCCTCCTCGGCCGTAGCCTCGATCATTGCGGTCGGGGCGTTGGCCGATCCTCCCTTCTTGCACGGCTCGGAGCTCTTGACATTCGTTGGTGTTGTGGGTGTGGAGGTCGTGGTACACACAGTACCGGCTGCCCTTGGAAGACTCGGGCTGATCTCTGCCTCGCTTGGTGTGCGGATTCACTGCTTGCACGGCAACCCCTTGCGCTTCACGCCCTTGGCCTTGGATTTCTTCTCTTCTAGGGTGCGGTGGCAGCTCGAGGAGGGAAAGGCGCCCTTCCTCAGCCTGGCGCGCACTTGGTATCAAGTTGAACAGCTCCAAGGAAGTGCACGGATCTTCATGCATCGCCAGCCTCCTTCATCCCGACGCCACGCACACCGCTCTGAGAAGGCTGAGATGATGGCCTCCTCGGTCACCTTGGGAATCTTGAGGCATGCGTTGTTGAAGCGCTGGATGTACCTGCGAGGTCTCCCAGCTCTTTGCTTGATGCGGCACATGTCGCTCCTGGCAGGAGGCGGTCGCGAGTACCTTGGAAGTTGGCGATGAAGCGGAGTGCGCATCTCGTCCCCAGGAGGAGATCGTGCGAGAGCTGTGTTCAGAGCGAGATGTGGGCTCCGTCGCTTGAGTGCCATGGGAAACCAGTTTGCCATGACCTTCTCATCCCGTTGGCGGCCTCGATGCCCGGCTACCAGAGCTGGAGGAACTCCTGGGTCGGCCGCGCCATTGTAGCGAGGAGGCATGTCCGGCTTGAACTTGCCGGGCCACGCTGACATTCTGCAGCCTTCGGTGGTGAAGGCGCGGCAGCTTCTTTGTACAGGAGGCCTTTGGTGACGAAGAGCCTGATCTTGCGGGTCCCCATGCGCTATAGCTGGGAGCAGCGCGGGATCTTGACGTGCTGGATCAAGAGCGTGGTCGTGGCGAGCCGGAGCAGGGAGCACTCGGGCAGCTTCTTGGGGGCGAGGGACCTCTTGGCAGCTCTGCTCTTGCTGCCTGGCGCCGGACGGAGTGGGTTACGCCCAGGCCATGCGCCTCGGGGCAGGCGCCTTCTTGAGCGGGAGGCGGCCGAGGTGCCCCTGAGCTTCATCGCCACAGCAGGCGGGCGCGTGCAGCGAGAAGGACGGCGCTGGGAGCCTTCGCGCGCGACGAGCTCGGCGACGCGGTCGAGCCACTCTTCGTAGACGTCATCGACAAGGCGGTAGCGCAGGAGCTCGTTCGCCGCAATGAGCGCAGCTCGAGCCTCCATGGGCGCGTGGAGCGCGCGAGACGAAGAACCAGCTGGGCGAGTGAAGGACTAGCAGCGCGGCCGTCTCGCCTCACGGATGAATGCTGGGACGATGCTTGCTGCTCGTTCAGCGCTGGGCCGGTGGCGGCGTTGACGGCAGGCGACGGGGAACGGCGGGGGCGGCCGCCGAATAGGGCCGTCTGGGCGACGCGGGAAGCGAGAGCGGCTCGGCGCTTTGTGCGGGCCCGACGAGCGTTTGACATGGATGCGATGGTCGGCGAAGAACAGGGCGGCGGAAGACGAATTCCGGTGCACCCCTACCTGGCGTGCCAAATGTCGGATTTCGGGTTCCGGCAGACCCTCTAGGTTCAAACACTGGGGTGCGCGCGGAGATCTCACCCTCTACCTACCTGCACCTCGCCGCCTCGCTAGGATCTAAGCTATGAAAGGAACAACGCGAGAGACACAGAGTTTATACTGGTTCGGGCCACCATTGTGGTGTAACACCCTACTCCAGTGTGTGGTGTGGTGGATTGCCTCTTGGGCTGATGATGAACAATACAAGGAATAATAGCCTCGTGAGGGTCTGTTCTTGGCTGGTGCGATGAACTGCTAGGGGGAGTTCAGTCGCTCTCTCTCTCTCTGCTGATTCAGGATGCTGGATCCTCTCAGATCCTCCCCCCTACCTTGTGGGTGGCTACTCCTATTTATAGGCAAAGGCCCTGGGCCTCTTCCCAAATATTGAGCGGGAAGGGCGCCAACAATTGGGCAAAATTGGTTTTGCCACCTGCATACGATGTTACCTGGTTTTGTAACCAGTTTCTGGGCGTGGATTCTTTCTCGGATCTAAAGGATACTTTCGTAGATTTACATTTCAAGGGGCGCGAAAGCTAATTTTGAAGGGGAACATCTAGTACACTTATCCTGACTAAAGTTGGTCCTCGCCTGTCAAAGGCTCCGGTGGTGACGCCGGCTTGGGCTCCACGATGACTTCCTTCCTTCCGTTGCGACGGTCTTGGTCTTGTTGCACCGAAACGGATGCCTTTGCTTGATGCTCTTGCCTGCGCTTGCCCCCTTTGCACCAAAGACGAAAGGAGGACACTGCGCGGGCTTACGTCACGGGCACCTCGTGAGGTACCCCGCCTTGATCTCTCCGCCTCCTCGCGAGCCAGCCTGGCGAGGCCGTGCCTGAGGAAGCTTCCTGTCGTCCGCCCCGCGAGGGTCTTGAGCTTGTGCTGATGAAGATGGGCCGTGCTGGGCCACCCCTTGAGCCACGCCGCAGGCCGCAGGCAGGCAAGTCTGGGTACCCCCGTTCCCAGAACGCCAACATGGGCAAACGCCGAACCAGCGCTTTTCAACCCGAAAGGCATTCGTCCAAAACAGTACGTACCACATGGGGTGATGAACGTGGTCTTCTCTTCATCTTCCTTCATCATGAAGATCTGGTGGTATCCTGAATAGGCGTCGAGGAATGACAGTAGGTCACACCCGGCAGTGGAGTCTACAATCTGGTCGATGCGTGGCAGAGGGAAAGGATGCTTTGAACAGGCTTTATTGATATCTGTGTAGTCAATACACAGCCTCCACTTCCCATTCGCCTTACGCACCACCACCGGATTGGCCAAGCACGTGGGGTGGAGTAATCCTCTAACCAGGCCTGCCGCTTCCAACTTCCTGATCTCTTCAATGATGAACTCTTGTCGCTCCAAATCTTGCTTCCTGACCTTCGGCTTGACGGGTCGCGCGTGAGGACAGACAACAAGATGGTGCTCAATCACCTCCCTGGGAACGTCGGGGATGTCAGATGCTTGCCATGCAAATACATCGACATTCGCCCGTAGGAAGGCGATGAGCGCGCTTTCCTATTTGCTGTCGAGGGTGGAGCTTATGGTAAAAGCCCCGCCGGTGCCATCCTCCTTGACGGACACCTTCTTGGTCTCTGGTAGTGCAGCCTTGGACTTCTTGCTCTTGCCGGTGGAGCTCTCTGGCACATCGTCAACGGGAGCACAGCACTCCGAAGAGGTGCGCTTGCCGGAGTGGGTGCAAGAGGTCTTGCCGAAAAAGGTCTTGCCAGAAGAGGTCTTGTTGGCGGCCTTCTTCCTTCCCGGGGCTTCAATGGCAGGAGCAACTGCCTCTCGGTAGAGTTGGTCGGCGCAGATGAGAGCGTCTTTCCTGTCAGAGGGGACGGCAATGATGGTCAGCGGCCCCGGCATCTTAAATGTGTTGTGGGCGTAGTGTGACGCCGCCATGAACTTGGCCAGAACAATCTTCTCCGTCCTATAGTTCAGCTTGCCCCCAAACGTAATGGGCGGTGTGATTTTACCTTTCGGCTAAATCCTTCCCGCGTTGACCCCTTGAAACGTGCCCGTCTCCTCGAGATCTCCATCAGGAATTTGCAGCTTCTTGATCACAGTGGGCGAGATCAAATTCAGACTGGCCCCATCGTCAACCACCACTTTTGTCACCTTGAGGTTGCGTATTGTTTGCGAAACCAACAACGGCAAACACCCGACCACAGTTGTGCGATCAGGGTGATCCTCGGTGTCAAAAATTATGGGCGTGCGGGACCACTTCAGTGGCTTCTGGGCATCGAACGATGGCTCTGCCGCAGTGACCTCACGCGCCCACTACTTCAGTTGGCGGTGAGAGGCGTGCAGCGAGGAGACACTGTCGACGCACATGGCCTCTGTAGCTTTCTGGAATTTGTGCTCGCCGGACTCTTCATCCTCGTCATGATCATCATCTTCCTCCTTCTTGTCGCGGCCCCGAGCGGGCCTCTCTTGTTGGTTATCTTTGCCGTGGCGACCTCCTTGGCCGCCACGCTTCTTGCCGGACCCCTCAGCACCATCCTAACCCTTCTCCTTGTCCCGCCTTTCATATTCAGCTTTCTGCTTCTCTGCAAGCAGCTCAACCTATCGGCAGTTCTGGAGGTCATGGCCCTTGGTGCGGTGGATCTTGCAATACTACTTGTCGGAGCCTCCTGGCTTGTCGGCGGCCGCCAAGGCCCGGCAGGTGGCGCACCCAGCAACCTCCTTTCCGGGGTCGTCAGCCTTGGCCTTCTTGGCGGCGCCGGGGTCGCCGGATCCCTCAACGGCAAGCATAGTCTTGCCCTTACGCTTCTTGTTGTGGCGCCGACCCTTCTTTGTCGGGGTGGTGGTGTCTTCGTCTATGGAGTCGGTTTCCGCACCGGTGTCTTCACCGGGGTACTTCCTCCCCTCTTCAGCTCGAGCACACCTATGAGCCAGAACATAAAGTTCGGTCACATCCTTGACCTTGTTCATCGCCAACTCTTCACGCATCTTGCGGTTGCGCACATTCTGATGGAATGCGCTGATGACAGCGGCGGGATGAACATCTGGGATGTTGTACTGCACCCGGCTGAACCTCTGTATGTACTTGCGCAGGTTTTCGCCTTCTTTCTGGGGGATGATATGCAAATCGCTTGCCTGGCCATGAGCTTGGTGGCCTCCAGTGAAGGCACCAACAAACTCATGACACAAATCCAACCAAGAAGAAATGGAATCCACTGGCAAATGCATCAACCATGACATGACGTTGGGTTTGAGTGCTAACGGGAAGTAATTGGCAAGCACCTTGTCGTCGCGAGCTCCGGCAGCCTGCATCGCGATGGTGTAGATGATGAGCAACTCCGACGGGTGAGTCTTGCCGTTGTAATTCTCGCCAACATTAGGCTTGAACGTGCGGTGGGAGGGCCACTGGAACTGCCGCAGCTCTCGGGTAAAGGCTGGACAACCCACCTCGTCAGGCAACTCGCCGGAGCCCCCCATCGCCGGGTGGTCCATAGTAGGCCCCACACGCCGATCTGACTGATGGCGCGTCTCCTGTCCTCGTTCGATGGTGGTTCGAGCGTCTTCCTGGGATTGCTCCTGAAGGACTTGGCGTTGGTCGCGGCGGGCTCGCGGGTCGGACGACGCCGTAGAAACATCGTCACGGACGTCGGCCCGGTGAGCCAGCAGCTGCTGTCGCGGCCACGGGGGAGGAGAGTGCACCGTGGTCGCACCATCCTCGGTCCTCCCATCGCCGCACGCTGCCGGGTCGGCTGTAACGGCAATGACGAGGGTCCCCGGGAGTGGCTCATCTTTGTTGGCGAAGCTGACGAGGCTTCGAATGGTGGCTCTCCACTTGTCGAGCTTCTCCGCAGCGGGCGGGAAGTCAAGGAGCAATTGTATGCGCGCCAGCGATTCTGCTGGCGTGGGTGGCGGCGAAAGCTGCATGGACCGTGACGCGCTCCGACTTCTAACCACCTTAGAAGGAGCTCTATCACGGTCTCGCGGTCGCGCACCGCTTCCGCCAGCGTCCTGGTGCGCATGCTGGTGATACGTCTCAACCGTATCTATAATTTTTGATTGCTCCATGCTATATTATCTATTGTTTTGAACTATATTGGGCTTTATTTTCCACTTTTATATTATTTTTGGGACTAACCTATTAACCGGAGGTCCAGCCCAGAATTGATGTTTTTTGCCTATTTCAGTGTTTCAAAGAAACGGAATATCAAACGGAGTCCAAACGGAATGAAACCTTCGGGAACGTGATTTTCTCATTAGATAAGACCCAGGAGACTTGGACCCTCCGTCAAGAGAGCCCCCAGGCGGCCACGAGGGTGGAGTGCGCCCCTGTATGCCGCGCCTACCTCGTGGGCCCCTTGAGCTCCACCGACGCATTTCTTCCTCCTATATATACCCACGCACTCTCAACAGATCAGATACGAGCCAAAAACCTAATTCCACCACCGCAACTTCTCTCAGATCCACAAGATCCCATCTTGGGGCCTGTTCGAGCTCCATGGGAAGGGGAATCCACCACGGAGGGCTTCTACATCATCATCATAGCCTCTCTCGATGAAGTGTGAGTAGTTTACTTCAGACCTTGGGTCCATAGTTAGTAGCTAGATGGCTTCTTCTCTCTTTTTGGATCTCAATACAATGTTCTCCCCTCTCCGTGGAGATCTATTCGATGTAATCTTCTTTTTGTGGTGTGTTTGTTGAGACCGATGAATTGTGGATTTATGATCAAGATTATCTATGAGCAATATTTGAATCTTCTCTGAATTCTTTTATGTATGATTGGTTATCTTTGCAAGTCTCTTCGAATTATCCGTTTGGTTTGGCCAACTAGATTGGTAGTTCTTGCAATGGGAGAAGTGTTTAGCTTTGGTTCAATCTTGCGGTGTCCTTACCCAGTGACAGAAAGGGTTGCTAGGCACGTATTGTATTGTTGCCATCGAGGATAACAAGATGGGGTATTTATCATATTGCATGAATTTATTCCTCTACATCATGTCATCTTGCTTAAGGCGTTACTCTGTTTTCATTAACTTAATACTCTAGATGCATGCTGGATAGCGGTCGATGAGTGGAGTAATAGTAGTAGATGCGAGGAGTCGGTCTACTTGTCTCGGACGTGATGCCTATATACATGATCATACCTAGATACTCTCATAACGATGCTCAATTCTGTCAATTGCTCAACAGTAATTCATTCACCCACGGTAAAATACTTATGCTCTTGAGAGAAGTCACTAGTGAAATCTATGGCCCCGGGTCTATTCTCATCATATTAATCTTCCTGCGCTTTATTATTGCTTTGCTTTTTTACTTTGCCTTTTATTTTACCTTGCATCTTTATATCAAAAATACCAAAAATATTATCTATCATCTCTATCAGGTCTCACTCTTGTAAGTGACCGTGAAGGGCTTGACAACCCCTATTCGCGTTGGTTGCGAGGAGTTATTTGCTTTGTGTAGGTACGAGGGACTTGCGCGTGGCCTCCTACTGGATTGATACCTTGGTTCTCAAAAACTGAGGGAAATACTTACGCTACTTTGCTGCATCGTCCTCTCCTCTTCGGGGAAAACCAACGCAAGCTCAAGACGTAGCAGCTGGCCCGCTGCGTCCTGAGAGTGACGCACATGGCTCTTCCCGCAGCGACACCCGGGGGCGCCGACGTCGCGGTGTTGCTCATCGCGCGCGACCTGGGAAGGCAGCGGCACAGGCGCCGACGGGGGCGTCCGGGAGGTTGCCGCTCCGCCCGTGGTCAGCACAACCCCATCCCCGAGTCCAGCGGCATATGGCTCATCGTCTTGGGCCTGTACGACGTCGCTCATCTGGCTCCATGTGCCAGAGTGTCGTGGATGCTCACGGGCGGCACCTCCGGTGCCATCCGTGGCCACCCCATCCACCGCTCGCGTTGGTGCGGACGGGCCTGCTCCAGACGACCCGTTCGCTGTCATCCCCTTCTTCTTGAGGGCCACCGTGATGATCAAGTCGAGGCGTCGGCTTCAAAACCAGATTTCTCACAGCTCGCACCCCCTACCTGGCACACCAAAGAAGTCGTTGGTAACGACACCTATGGGATCACGGGGAATCCCTTCTACAGTTGGCGGGCGCGGGGCTGTGGAAAGAGCGGGTTTAGAAGATCAACATGGGGGGTTTATCCAGGTTCGGCCCGCGAGTGACGCATAATACCCTACTCCTGCTGGTTTGTGTTTATCTGGTGTTCTTGGACTAGCTACAAAGTGTGCAGGGTCCAAAAAGTCTGAATCCCCTCTCAGTACGCCGTGGGCCTCCTTTTATAGTCAAAGGGGCTGCCACGGTGGCACACATGAGGTGGAAAGTTGTACAGTGTACAAGCTTATCGCCTGACATCATAGTACAAATCGCATTAAATCCGCTACATAGGTGTCCTCTTGCTTTATCGGGGAAGGCAACGAAACACGTCTCGTCCGTCGCCGCTTCGCCTTGCTCCGACACGCGTCCAGGCCAACAAGGCATGCGGCACCATGTAGGCTGGCAGCTCTTTGAAATGGTGTGGTGGCAGGGTCTTCACAAAGATCTGCATGCCACCACGCAGGTGCTTGACTAGTTGGCTTAGGAGCCACGTACTGCCACGTGGGTACTTGCTTAGATGGTGGGTCGGCCGCTGAGCTGGGGCGGTGACAGGGTGGCAAGGCCATGCCGCGGTCTTGCTGATATTCCCGGCAAGGGTCTTGTCGGGGCCTTGTGGGCGCCCTTGGCAAGAGTCTTGCCGGGGCCTTGTGGTTATCTTCGGCAGGAGCCTTGCCGGGGCCTCGTGGGCATCCTCGGCAAGGAGCCTCGATGTTGTCTTGTTTTCTGGTTCCTATCTAATCCTTGCAGGCCCTTTGTCTTCACAAAGATCTGCATGCCACCATGCAGGCACCTCCCGAGCCTTGAATCCAATGTCATTGATGGTGTTGGAACCCTTAGGCTCAAGGGTCGCGACCTTTCTGGTGTTGGGCAAGTTGCCCCGGCAAGGCCCTTTCCGGGGCTACGTAAGCTACCCCGACAAGGCTCTTGCCGGGGAAAGCCCATCTTGTCCCTTTGCTCCTCGCGCCTCTGGCTTGGCGCTGCTCTGCTGGTCTTGTACTTTTGCTTCCTTGCTCTGCCCAGCTAAGTTTGGCCGTAGGCGTAGCTCTAACTGCCCGTGCACAAGTAAAGGGGTACAAAGAGGGCCCCTACTTTTGTACACCGACAAGTGCCATCTCCGGTCTCCAGACGGACTATGCCAGGTCTGGTGACTTGTACTACCAGTTAAGGTCCTTTCCACTTCGGTGACAACTTGTGTGTACCCTTGGCGGACTGAACGCGCCTAAGGATAAGGTCACCTTCCTCAAAACATGGGGCATGAACCCTGTGGCTATGATAGCGACGCAGGGCTTGCTAGTAGCATGCAGCACGCATAGCATCCCAGAGACGGTTCTCCTCGAGTAGCACAACATCATCACGCCAGTGCTGATCTTGCGCTACTTCATCGTAGGCAAGCACTCGAGGTGACCCGTAAATGAGTTCCATGGGGATAACTGCTTCTACCCCATAGACCAGGGAGAAGGGATGCTGCCCGGTAGCTCGGTTTGGTGTCGTTCTAAGGGACCAAAGTACTACCGGCAGCTCCTCGATCCACCACCTGTCGTGCTTCTGCAGCGTATCAACAGTTCTCGTCTTGAGTCCACACAGCACTTCAACGTTCGCCCTCTCAGCTTGTCCATTGCTCCGGCGGTGTGCGACAGAGGCGAATGAGATCTTGCATCCGAGGGTATGAAAATATTACATGAAGGGGCGGCTCGTGAACTGGGTGCCGTTGTCAGTGATGATCCTTGCCGGAACTCCAAAATGACACACCAATTCTTTCAAGAACTTGATAGTCGATCGAGCAAATCACCTTTCTCACGCAGCAATACCATCGCCACTTTGTAAATTTGTCGATGGCAACGAATAAGAATTCAAAGCCCCCGATTGCTCGGGGGAAGTGGCCGAGGATATCGAGCCCGCAGACCGAAAATGGCCATGATAGAGGGATTGTTTGAAGAGCGTGGGCAGGCAGGTGTGTTTTCTTGGAATGGAACTGGCAGGCTTCACATGTCCTGACCAGCTCGAACACATCTTGGAGGGTTGTGGGCCAATAGAATCCTTGTCGGAATGCTTTCCCAACTAATGCCCTTGATCCAATGTGGGAGCCGCACATTCCTCTGTGAATCTCAGCCAGTAGTTCCTTTCCTTCTTCTCGGCAGACACACTTCAATTTCACACCGTTGTGCCGCCTTCTGTATAGAGTGTCATCGACAAACTGATACATACTGGCCCTCCAGGCTACTTTTCATCTTCATCATGGTCGCCGGGAACCTCTCCGGTTTGGAGGAAGTGGACAATGTGCCTTGCCCAAGTTGGAGCCTGGGGCTCGGCAACGAGGACTAGCAGCACCTCCTCTGTTGCGGGAGCACCAGCCACGTTCGCGGGGTTCATAGACCCGGATGGAGGGGGTGGTCCGGCAGGCTGTGAGGAGTTGTTTCCGGCAGGGAATCTGCCGAGAGCAGTAGGCTCTACCAGGAGAGGCTTACTGTAGTCCAACTTTCTCCTCTTCTGGGCCATTGTTGCAGGGGATACGGAGAGCTGAGTGAGATGGGGAACAAAAGTCACTGGTTCCACAGGAAGCTTCTGCGCAGCACACTTTGACAGATGATCAGCTATGCTGTTTTCCGCACGGGGCACGTGCTCTGTTTGCAATCCGTCAAAGTGCTCCTCCAATCTCCTCACTTCCTCGACGTATGCCTCCATCAATGGACATTGGTAATCCTTGTTGACTTTTCTCACCACAAGCTATGAATCTCCTCGAATGATCCGCTTCTTGATTCCCAATTCAGCTGCAATTCTGAGCCCAGGAAGGAGTCCTTCATAATCAGTTGTATTGTTGGTAGCTTCTTTCCAGGAAAAATGCATTTGGGTGATGTAATTCAAGTGCTCCTCGGAGGGGGCGACAAGAAGCATGCCAGCTCCTGCACCTTGCAGGGAAAAGGCACCATCAAAATACATAATCCATTCTTGGGGCGATTCCTTGTCGGGGATAACTGTTTTTGTTATTTCCTCATTAGGGGTTGGCGTCCATTCTACAATAAACTCTGCCAACGCCCTGCTCTAAATAGTTGATGTGCTCTCAAACTTCAAACAAAAGCTGGATAACTCCAAATCCTACTCCACTATTCTACCGGTAGCCTCAGGGTTTCAGAGAATCCTTTGCAACGGAAAATGAGTAACAACCGTGATCTCATGCGCTTGGAAGTAGTGGCGAAGTTTCCTTGAGGCCATAACGAGGCCAAAGATCAACTTCTGCAAACCAGAGTACCTCGATCTAGCCCCCTGCAACAGAGAGCTGACAAAGTACACTAGCGCTGCACCACTTTCTTCCTTGTCGCGTCCTTGGGGTTGCTATCGTTGTCGTGCTCACTACTGTCATGACCCTTCTCTGACTCTACCGGTCTCTGCTCACTTTATGTCTCATCTAATTCCCGCTGTGCTACCAAGTCCGCACGGACCACCTGATTGGTTGTTGCTAAGTATAGCAACAACGGCTCCTGAGGTTTGGGGGCAACCGAGGTAGGAAGAAAGGAAAATAGGCCTTCAACTCTTGCAAAGTTGCATCTGCTTCTGGGGTCCACTTCATAGGGCCAGCCTTCTTCAAAATCTTGAAGAACGGCAGGGCGCGCTCGGCAGACTTGGAGATGAATCTGCTTAGCGCGGCAACACATCCTGTCAGGCGCCTCACATCCTTAACTATCCTTGGCGCTTGGATCTGCTCAATGGCTTTGATCTTGTCGGGGTTGGCTTTGATCCTGCGATGGGATACGAAGAACCCAAGTAGCTTGCCGAAGGGAACACCAAATACACACTTCTCCGGGTTGAGCTTCAGATTGATCTTGTGCAGATTATCAAACATCTCCTCCAAATCTTGAATAAGGGTGGCCTTATCCTTGGTCTTGACCACAATATCATCCATATAGGCCTCTATATTTCTGTGTAGCTGGGGCTCAAAACCAATCTGGATTGCCCTTGCAAAAGTGGACCCGACACCCTTCATTCTGAATGGAATGCGGACAAAGCAGTGCATACCACATGGAGTGATGAATGACGTCTTCTCCTCATCTTCCTTGGACATGAAGATTTGGTGATACCTAGAGTATGCGTCCAGCAAGGAGAGAAAATCACACCTTGAAGTGGAGTTCACAATCTGGTCCATGCGCGACAAGGGAAATGGGTCCTTCGGGCAAACTTTGTCGAGATCTGTAAAATCTATGCAAAGCCTCCACTTCCCGTTAGCCTTCCGGACTACCACTGGATTTCCCAATCATGTGGGATGCAGTACTCCTCTGACCAAACCAGCTGCCTCAAGCTTCTTGATATCTTCTGCAATGAACTGTTGTCTCTCCAAGGCCTGCTTCCGAACTTACGGCTTGACAGGTCGGGCATGTGGGCAGACAACAAGGTGGTGCTCAATTACCTCCCTGGGAACACCGGGGATATCAGATGGTTGCATGGCAAACACATCGATATTTGCTCGCAGGAAGGCAACGAGAACGCTTTCCTATTTGTCATCGAGGATGGCGCTGATAGTGAAAGTATCAACAACACCAGCCAGCCCCGCCGGTACCTTCTTCACTTGGGGCGTGGCAACCTTGGACCTCTTTCTGTTAGAACACTCTGGCACATCGTCAACGGGTGCCGTGCACTCGGTGGGGGCACGCTTCCCGGACTCTTTGCCGGAGTCCCTGCAGCCTCTCTTCTTTCCTTTGTTTTCCTTGGTGGAAGTTGTCGCTGCCTCTGCTGCGACCTCATCCTAGTACATCTTTTCCACACACATAATTGCATCCTTCTCATCTGATAGGATGGTGCTGACTCCCAGTGGCCCAGGCATCTTCAGGGTGTTGTAGGCATAGTGGAATGCCACCATGAACTTAGCCAACGCCGGGCATCCAAGAATCCAATTGTACGGCATGGGGAGATCAACCACATCAAACACAGTCCTCTCAGTCCGGTAATTCAGTTCTCCCCCAAATGTTACCGGCAACATAATCTTTCCCTTAGGATGGCTCCTGCCAGGATTAACTCCTTGAAACGTGTCGGTAACCTCTAGCTCATCTTCTCCTATCTGAAGCTTGCTGATGACTGCCGGGGAAATCAGATTCAACCCAGCCCCGCCGTCCACCAACATCTTTGTGACCTTGAGGTTGCGGATTGTTGGGGAGACCAACAACGGCAAACATCCTATCGCAGTAGTACGGCTAGGATGATCCTCGTCAAAGATGATGGGCGTACGGGGCCATTTGAGCGGCTTCCAGGCCTCTGGCGCTGGTTCCACGACATTGACCTCTCGTGCCCACCGTTTATGCTGGCAGTGAGAAATGTGCAAAGATGCACCTCCGTCAATGCACAGGGCGTCTGTGGCCTTCTGAAACTCTTGCTCACTAGTTTCCTCTTCATCCCCTTCATCGCTTCCATCTTCACAAGTTTCCTTCTCTCAACCTCTGGTGGGTTTTCCTTGGTTCTGATGGGGTTTGCCGGGGTGGTTTGTGATAACCCACAAGTATAGGGGATCGCAACAGTTTTCGAGGGTAGAGTATTCAACCCAAATTTATTGATTCGACACAAGGGGAGCCAAAGAATATTCTCAAGTATTAGCAGTTGAGTTGTCAATTCAACCACATCTGGATAACTTAGTATCTGCAGCAAAGTATTTAGTAGCAAAGTAATATGGAAGTAACGGTAACGATAGCAAAAGTAATATTTTTGGGTTTTGTAGTGATTGTAACAGTAGCAACGGAAAAGTAAATAAGCGAAGAACAATATGTGAAAAGTAACAGTCATAACATAGGGTGCGGTTCATCATGTAACAGTCATAACATAGGGTGACACAGAACTAGCTCCTCAATGTAATGTAGGCATGTATTCCGAATATAGTCATACGTGCTTATGGAAAAGAACTTGCATAACATCTTTTGTCCTACCCTCCCGTGGCAGCGGGGTCCTAATGGAAACTAAGGGATATTAAGGCCTCCTTTTAATAGAGTACCGGAACAAAGCATTAACACATAGTGAGTGCATGAACTCCTCAAACTACGGTCATCACCGGGAGTGGTCCCGATTATTGTCACTTCGGGGTTGCCGGATCATAACACATAGTAGGTGACTATAGACTTGCAAGATAGGATCAAGAACTCACATATATTCATGAAAAAAATAATAGGTTCAGATCTGAAATCATGGCACTCGGGCCCTAGTGACAAGCATTAAGCATAGCAAAGTCATAGCAACATCAATCTCAGAACATAGTGGATACTAGGGATCAAACACTAACAAAACTAACTCGATTACATGATAAATCTCATCCAACCCATCACCATCCAGCAAGCCTACGATGGAATTACTCACGGCGGTGAGCATCATGAAATTGGTGATGGAGGATGGTTGATGATGACGACGGCGACGGATTCCCCTCTCCGGAGCCCCGAACGGACTCCAGATCAGCCCTCCCGAGAGGTTTTAGGACTTAGCGGCGGCTCCATATCATAAAACGCGATGAATCCTTCTCTCTGATTTTTTTCTCCCCGAACACGAATATATGGAGTTGGAGTTGAGGTCGGTGGACCTCCAGGGGGCCCACGAGGCAGGGAGGCGCGCCCAGGGGGGCAGGCGCGCCACCCACCCTCGTGGATAGGTGGTGGGCCCCTTGGCCTTGATTCTTTCTCCAATATTTTTAATATTTTCCAAAAATAAGCTTTGTGGAGTTTCAGTTCATTCCAAGAACCTTTGTTTCTACACATAAATAACACCATGGCAATTCTGCTGAAATCAGCGTCAGACCTGGATAGTTCCATTCAAATCATGCAAGTTAGAGTCCAAAACAAGGGCAAAAGTGTTTGGAAAGCGAATCTGACGAAGACGTATCAACTCCCCTAGCTTAAACCTTTGCTTGTCCTCAAGCAATTCAGTTGATAAACTGAAAGTGATAAAGAAAAACTTTTACAAACTCTGTTTGCTCTTGTTGTTGTAAATATGTAAAGCCAGCATTCAAGTTTTCAGCAAAGACTATAACTAACCACATTCACAATAACTCTTAGGTCTCTTGTTTACTCATGTCAATGGCATAATCAACTAGTGAGCAATAATAATAAATCTCGGATGACAACACTTTCTCAAAACAATCATGATATGATATAACAAGATGGTATCTCGCTAGCCCTTTTGAGACCGCAAAACATAAATGCAGAGCACCTTTAAAGATCAAGGACTGACTAGACATTGTAATTCATGGTAAAAGAGATCCAGTCATAGTCATACCCAATATAATTAATAGTAATGGATGCAAATGGCAGCAGTGCTCTCGAACTGGTGCTTTTTAATGAGAGGGTGATGACTCAACATAAAAGTAAATAGATAGGCCCTTCGCAGAGGGAAGCAAGGATTTGTAGAGGTGCCAGAGCTCGATTTTCAAATAGAGATAAATAATATTTTGAGCGGCATACTTTCATTGTCAACATAACAACCAAGAGATGGCGATATCTTCCATGCTACACACATTATAGGTGGTTCCCAAACAGAATGGTAAAGTTTATACTCCCCCTCCACCAACAAGCATCAATACATGGCTTGCTCAAAACAACGAGTGCCTCCAACTAGCAACAGTCCCAGGGGGAGTTTTGTTTGCAATTATTTTGATTTAGTTCGCATAAAGCATGGAACTGGGCATCCCGGTGACCAGCCATTTTCTCATGAGTGAGGAGCGGAGTCCACTCCTCTTGAGAATAACCCGCCTAGCATGGAAGATGCGGACAGCCCTAGTTGATACATGAGCTATTCGAGCATACAAAATAGAATTTCATTTGAAGGTTTAGAGTTTGGCACATACAAATTTACTTGGAACGGCACGCATATAGGAAGGTATACTGGACTCATATGGAATAACTTTGGGCTTTAAGGGATTGGATGCACAAGCAGTATCCCGCTTAGTACTAGTGAGGGCTAGCAAAAGACTTGGAAGCGACCAACTAGAGAGCAACAACAGCCATGAACATGCATTAAAATTAATAAACATTGAGTGCAAGCATGAGTAGGACATATTCCACCATGAACATAAATATCGTGAATGCCATGTTGATTTGTTTCAACTACATGTGTGAACATGTGCCAAGTCGAGTCACTTAAATCATTCAAAGGAGGATACCATCCCACTATACCACATCACAACCATTTTAACATCACGTTGGCACGCAAGGTAAACCATTATAACTCATAGCTAATCAAGCATGGCACGAGCAACTATAATCTCTAATTGTCATTGCAAACATGTTCATTCATAATAGGCTGAATCAGGAACGATGAACTAATCATATTTACAAAAACAAGAGAGGTCGAGTTCATACCAGCTTCTCTCATCTTAGTCAGTCCATCCTATATCGTCATAATTGCCTTTCACTTGCACGACCAAATGATGTGAATAATAATAAGAGTGCACGTGCATTGGACTAAGCTGGAATCTGCGAGCATTCAATAAACAGGAGAAGACAAGGCAATATGGGCTCTTGGTTAAATCAATAATAATGCATATAAGAGCCACTTTAACAATTTAATTATGGTCTTCTCCAATCAATCCCCAAAGAAAAGAAAATAAATAAAAACTATTTACACGGGAAAGCTCCCAACAAGCAAAAGAAGAACAAGAAATCTTTTTGGGTTTTATTTTAATTATTACTACTACAGCAAGAAAGGTAAACTAGCTAAAAGCTACACTATTTTTTTGTTTTTCTTAAGGTTTTTCAAACACACAAGAAGAAAACAAGAAAAAGAAAATAAACTAGCATGGATATTACAGTGAAAAAGTATGTGCACCGACATCTAGCAATGAGTGTGTAAACATGAATGTAATGTCGGTGGGAAATACGTACTCCCCCAAGCTTAGGCTTTTGGCCTAAGTTGGTTTATTGCCACGGATGGCCTGGCGGATATCCATAGTTGTAGTCGGGGTCGTACTGAGATGCGGCGGCTATTGCCTCCTGAGTTGCAGCGTGGCGGCAAGCTGCCTCCGCCCTCCTCTCGTACTCATCTGCCTCCTCTCTGGTAATAACATGTCTTCCTTTTGCCTGATAATCAAAGAAGGTAGGAGCAGGGAGAGTAATATGGACAGCACGACGTCTGTCAAAGATTAACCGATATTTGAGGGACTGCTCGTTCCTCTCAAGAAAATGATGATGAACCATGGCATTATAATCTAAATAAATATTAGGCAGCTCAACATCATACTCACGTATAGGTACCTCGAGAAACTTAGCTAGACGGGTTGCATAAATTCCTCCAAAGAAATCTCCAATAATTTTATTATTATGCAACCTACGTGCAACAATAGCTCCCAAATTATAGGATTTGTCTCCTAACACAGCACTCCTAAGAATACTGAGGTCAGGCACACACATGTGACATGCTTCATCCTTACCATTTATGCACCTACCTATAAAGAGAGCAAAATAATGTATAGCAGGAAAATGAATACTCCCTATGGTAGCTTGTGTTATGTCTCTAGATTCACCCATAGTTATACTGGCAAGAAAATCTCTAAATTCAGATTTGCGAGGTTCAAGAGGACTACCCCATTGTGGAAGTTTGCAAGCAGTGGTAAAATCCTCTAAGTCCATGGTATAAGAATTTTCATAAAGATCAAACAGGACAGTTTGAGAATTACGTGAAGATGAATATTCAAACCTCCTCACAAAGGAACTAGTGAGATAGTGGTACTGGGGGCACTTTTCTGCCTCGAAGATCACAAGATCGGTGTTACGCAAATATGCGTTAAATTCTTCCTGGATTTCTGCTCGATCCATAAAGTTTTCTGAAGGCCATTCACAAGGCCGCACTGGGGCGTCCCTTGGTGGTTCATCATCAGCATCACGCATTGCAAGCCTGGGTCCTAGTTTCCTTGAAGAACCACCTTGGTACATTTTCCTAAGCACATTTCTTCCTTTGAAAAATTTCTGAAATTTTTAGTAACTTCAAATAAAAGTGAACCTAGCTCAACAAAATTGATAGCAACTACTCCTACAAGTGCCTAGAGCCTATTCCATGCATTAGAACTACTTGGAACCATATAAATTTGACATGCAAGCTCAAGAACATGGTCACCTAGGCAGCACAAATTTGCAATGAATAAAGCACTAGAACAAAAACTAATTGGACCAATGGAGGAGTCACATACCAAGGAACAATCCCCCAAGCAGTTTTGTGAGAGGTGCTTTGAGCAAGGAGATCGAAAATCGCAGCAAAATGAGCTAGAACTCGTGCTTGAGCTGGATGGTGATTTTTTTGGGAGGAAGAATAAGTGTGTGGGTGTAGGAATAAGTGGAGGGGAGCCACCATGGGCCCACGAGGCGGGGCGCGCACCACAGGGGGTGGCGCGCCTGGACCCTCGTGGCCAGGTGCTTGCTCCCCCTGTTGTGTTCTCAATGCCAGATATTCTCAGCTATTCCAAAAAATCATATTAAATTGGCAGGGCATTTGGAGAACTTTTATTTTCGGGGTATTTTTATATTGCACGGATAAATCAGAAAACAGACAGAAAAATACTATTTTTACTTTATTTCAACTAAATAATGTAAGGTAAAAGGAGGGCATGAAGGTTCTACCTTCTAATTTCATCCATCTCATGCTCATCAAAAGGAATCCACTAACAAGGTTGATCAAGTCTTGTTAACAAACTCATTCCGAATAACATGGAACCGGAGAAATTTCGAATAACACTATGTTACCTCAACGGGATATGCACATCCCCAATAATAAGAATATCATATTTCTTCTTGACAGTAGGAAGAGGAAATTCAAAATCTCCAAAAATAATCGATGGAATTTTTCCAATAGAATTGATACTGTAGACTTGAGGTTGTTTCCTCGGAAAGTGTACCGTATGATCATTACCATTAACATGAAAAGTGACATTGCCTTTGTTGCAATCTATAACAGCCCCTGCAGTATTCAAAAAAGGTCTTCCAAGAATAATAGACATACTATCGTCCTCGGGAATATCAAGAATAACAAAGACCGTTAAAATAGTAACGTTTGCAACTACAGCAGGCAAATCCTCACAAATACCAACAGGTATAGCAGTTGATTTATCAGCCATTTGCAAAGATATTTCAGTAGGTGTCAACTTACTCAAGTCAAGTCTACGATATAAAGAGAGAGGCATAACACTAACACCGGCTCCAAGGTCACATAAAGCAGTTCTAACATAGTTTCTTTTAATGGAGCATGGTATAGTAGGTACCCCTGGATCTCCAAGTTTCTTTGGTATTCCACCTTTAAAAGTATAATTAGCAAGCATGGTGGAAATTTCAGCTTCCGATATCTTTATTTTATTTGTAACAATATCTTTCATGTACTTAGCATAAGGATTCATTTTCAGCATATCAGTTAATCGCATACACAAAAATATAGGTCTAATTATTTCAGCAAAGCGCTCAAAATCCTCATCATCCTTTTTCTTGGATGGTTTGGGAGGAAAAGGCATGGGTTTCTGAACCCATGGTTCCCTTTCTTTACCATGTTTCCTAGCAACAAAGTCTCTCTTATCATAACATTGATTCTTTGATTGTGGGTTATCAAGATCAACAGCAGGTTCAATTTCTACATCATTATCATTGCTAGGTTGAGAATCATCATGAACATCATCATTAACCTTACTAGGTTCATGTTCAGCACCAGATTGTGTTTCGGCATCAGAAATAGAAATATCATTAGGATTCTCAGGTGGTTCAGCAATAGGTTCACTAGAAGCATGCAAAGTGCTATCATTTTTCTTTTTCTTCTTTTTGGAAGAGCTAGGTGTATCAAAATTATTTCTCTGAGAATCTTGCTCAATTCTCTTAGGGTGGCCTTCAGGATAGAAAGGTTCCTGAGTCATTTTACAAGTTCTAGTAGCCACTCTAACAGCAAAATCATTATTCTTACTTTCAATTCATCGAGCAAATCATTCTGAGCTTTAAGTGCTTGTTCTACTTGATTGGTAACTATAGAAGCATGTTTACTAATGAGTTTAAGTTCACCCTTAACTCTAGACATATAATCACCCAAGTGTTCAAGCATATTTGAATTGTATTTCAGTCGTCTACTAACATAAGCATTGAAGTTTTCTTGTTTAACAATAAAATTGTCAAACACATCTAAGCATTGTCTTGCAGACTTATAACGAGCAATATCACCTTCATCAAATCTATAGAGAGAATTTACCTTTACTACCTGTGTCGGGTTATCAATACCATTTGTTTCTTCAACAGGCGGTAAATTTAGACCATGTATTTCTTCAATAGGAGGTAAATTCTTAACATCTTCAGCTTTAATACCTTTTTCTTTCATAGATTTCGTTGCCTCTTGCATATCTTCAGGATTGAGAAACAGAACACCCCTCTTCTTCGGAGTTGGTTTAGGAATAGGCTCAGGAGTTGGCTCAGGAAGTGTCCAATTATTTTCATTTGTCAACATATTATTCAATAGAATTTCAGCTTCATCCGATGTTCTTTCCCTGAAAACAGAACCAGCACAACTATCCAGGTAATCTCTGGAAGCATCGGTTAGTCCATTATAAAAGATATCAAGTATTTCATTTTTCTCAAGAGGATGATCACGCAAAGCATTAAGTAATTGGAGAAGCCTCCCCCAAGCTTGTGGGAGACTCTCTTCTTCAGCTTGCACAAAGTTGTATATATCCCTTAAAGCAGCTTGTTTCTTATGAGCAGGGAAATATTTAGCAGAGAAGTAATAAATCATATCCTGGGGACTACGCACACAACCAGGATCAAGAGAATTAAACCATATCTTAGCATCACCCTTTAATGAGAGCGGAAATATTTTAAGGATATAAAGGTAGCGGGACTTCTCATCATTAGTGAATAGGGTGGCTATATCATTTAATCTAGTGAGATGTGCCACAACAGTTTCAGATTCTTAGCCATAGAAAGGATCAGATTCAACCAAAGTAATTATATCAGGATCAACAGAGAATTCATAATCCTTATCAAGAATACGTATAGGTGAAGTAGCAAAAGCAGGGTCAGGTTTCATTCTAGCATTAAGAGATTGCTGCTTCCAATTTAGCTAATAACCTCTTTAGATCATATCTATCATTGCAAGCTAAAATAGCTAGCAGCTTCTTCATCCATAACATAACCCTCGGGAACAACAGGTAATTCATATTTATTAGGGGGAGAGTCTTCATCATCACTTTCATCAATATTATCAGTTTCAATAATTTCATTCTCTCTAGCCCTAGCAAGTTGTTCATCAAGAAATTCACCAAGCGGCACAATAGTATCAAGCATAGAAGTAGCTTCATCATAAGTATCATGCATAGCAGAAATGGCATCATCAGTAACATGCGACATATCAGAATGAATAGCAGAAGCAGGTTTAGGTGTCGCAAGCTTACTCAAAACAGAAGGTGAATCAAGTGCAGAGCTAGATGGCAGTTCCTTACCTCCCCTCGTAGTTGAGGGATAAATTTTTGTTTTCTCGTCTTTCAAGTTCCTCATAGTGACCTGAAGATATAAATCCCAAGTGACTCAAAGAATAGAGCTATGCTCCCTGGCAACGGTGCCAGAAAATAGACTTGATAACCCACAAGTATAGGGGATCGCAACAGTTTTTGAGGGTAGAGTATTCAACCCAAATTTATTGATTCGACACAAGGGGAGCCAAAGAATATTCTCAAGTATTAGCAGTTGAGTTGTCAATTCAACCACACCTAGATAACTTAGTATCTGCAGCAAATTATTTAGTAGCAAAGTAATATGGAAGTAACGGTAACGATAGCAAAAATAATATTTTTGGGTTTTGTAGTGATTGTAACAGTAGCAATGGAAAAGTAAATAAGCGAAGAACAATATGTGAAAAGCTCGTAGCCATTGGATCGGTGATGGAGAATTATGCCGGATGCGGTTCATCATGTAACAGTCATAAATAGGGTGACACAGAACTAGCTCCAATTCATCAATGTAATGTAGGCATGTATTCCGAATATAGTCATACATGCTTATGGAAAAGAACTTGCATGACATCTTTTGTCCTACCCTCTCGTTGCAGGGGGTCCTAATGGAAACTAAGGGATATTAAGGCCTCCTTTTAATAGAGTACCGTAACAAATCATTAACACATAGTGAATACATGAACTCCTCAAACTACGGTCATCACCGGGAGTGGTCCCGATTATTGTCACTTCGGGGTTGCCGGATCATAACACATAGTAGGTGACTATAGACTTGCAAGATAGGATCAAGAACGGACATATATTCATGAAAACATAATAGGTTCATATCTGAAATCATGGCACTCGGGCCCTAATGACATGCATTAAGCATAGCAAAGTCATAGCAACATCAATCTCGGAACATAGTGGATACTATGGATCAAACCCTAACAAAACTAACTCGATTACATGATAAATCTCATCCAACCCATCACCGTCCAGCAAGCCTAGGATGGAATTACTCACGCACGGCGTTGAGCATCATGAAATTGGTGATGGAGGATGGTTGATGATGACGACAGCGACGGATTCCCCTCTCCTGAGCCCGAGCGGACTCCAGATCAGCCCTCCCGAGAGGTTTTAGGACTTGGCGGTGGCTCCGTATCGTAAAACGCGATGAATCCTTCTCTCTGATTTTTTTTGTCCCCAAACACGAATTTATGGAGTTGGAGTTGAGGTCGGTGGAGCTCCAGGGTGCCCACGAGGCAGGGGGCGCTCCCCCCACCCTCGTGGACAGGTTGTGTGCCCCCTGGCCTTGATTATTTCACCAATATTTCTAATATTTTCCAAAAATAAGCTCCGTGGAGTTTCAGGTCATTCCAAGAACCTTTGTTTCTGCACATAAATAACACCATGGCAATTCTGCTGAAAACAGCGTCAGTCCGGGTTAGTTCCATTCAAATCATGCAAGTTAGAGTCCAAAACAAGGGCAAAAGTGTTTGGAAAAGTAGATACGACGAAGATGTATCAGTTTGCTTCACCACCTCGGCCCTTACCGCAAGTGACATTTTGACCTTTCTCCTTATCACGCTTCTCATACTCTGATTTCTGCTTCTTGACAAGCTGCTCGACTTGGTAACACTCTTGAAGGTTGTTGCGCCTGCTTGGTGACGTGATGGGGACTGCACCGTGGGATGGCCCCTTCCGACGGCCGTAAGCAACGAGCTGTTGTCGCCTGGGGAGGTCGTGGCGGGCCGGCTCGCTGTGAGCCCCCAGCTTCGGCGAAACCGAGCAGACTCTGGATGGTGGCACGCCATTCGTCCATCTGCTTGGCCGCTGGTGGAAACCTTAGCAGCAGCTGAGCTCGCGCCATGGCCTCTGAGGGAGTCCTGGATTAGGGGGTGTCCGGATAGCCGAACTATCACCGTTGGCCGGACTCCTGGACTATGAAGATACAAGATTGAAGACTTCGTCCCGTGTCCGGATGGGACTTTCCTTGGTGTGGAAGGCAAGCTTGGCGATACGGATATGTAGATCTCCTACCATTGTAACCGACTCTGTGTAACCCTAACCCTATCCGTTGTCTATATAAACCGGAGGGTTTTAGTCCGTAGAACGAACAACAATCATACCATAGGCTAAGCTTCTACGGTTTAGCCTCTTTGATCTCGTGGTAGATCCACTCTTGTACTACCCATATCATCAATATTAATCAAGCAGGAGTAGGGTATTACCTCCATCGAGAGGGCCCGAACCTGGGTAAAAACATCGTGTCCCTTGTCTCCTGTTACAATCCACCTAGACGCATAGTTCGGGACCCCCTACCCGAGATCCGCCGGTTTTGACACCGACATTGGTGCTCTCGTTGAGAGTTCCTCTGTGCCGTCATCCTTAGGCACGATGGCTCCTTCGATCATCAACAACGACGCGGTCCAGGGTGAGACTTTTCTCCTCGGACAGATCTTCGATTCGGGCGGCTTTTGCACCGCGGGCCAATTCACTTGGCCATCCGGAAGCAGATCGAAGCTACGCCCACAGCCATCAGGTCAGATTTGGGAGTTTGAACTACACGGCCGACATCCGCGGAGACTTGATCTTCGACGGATTCGAGCCACAATAGCGTGCCGCCTTTGTCTCGATGGGCACGATCTAGCTCTGCCCGCCGAAGGTGTCACGGAGGTCGCACCAACGTCCGCTCCGACCCTTAGCTCGGAGCCGACTCCGCCGATCGAGGACGAGTGGTTGGACACCGCCTCGAGGGCTACGATCTCTACAGCGATTGAGCCGAACTCCATCCCTATCCTTTGCGAAGACCGTGACTCCAAGGTGCCGGACTCCTCTCTGGACTCCGAACCCTCCGTGACCCTGCCAATCGAATTCAATTGGTCGCCGGTTATGGAGTTCATCGCCATGACATCTTTCAGCACTCGCCCTTTGGCGACATCCTGAATTCACTAAAGTCTCTCTCTTTATCAGGAGAGCCCTAGCCGGACTACGGTCAGGAAGGTTGGGATGCGGACGACGAAGAAATTCAACGCGCACCCACCACCCACTTTGTAGCCACTGTCGATGATTTAACCGACATGCTCGACTTCGACTCCGAAGACATCGATGGTATGGACGACGATGCTGGATACGACCAAGAACCAGCGCCTACAGGACACTGGAAGGTCACCTCGTCATATGACATATACATGGTGGACACCCCAAAAGATGGAATGGCGATGGAACATCGGAGGATGACCCTCCAAGAAACAGCCCAAGCGCCGCCGGCGTCGCCGCTCTAAATCTCGCCATAGCAAAACGGTGATTCCGGCACGGAGATAATAACACCACGGACAAGGTCAAGACAACCCCATCCAGCAGGATTCAGACAGAGGAGGGAGAAGCCAGCCCTCATGATAGAGCGGCGAGCAGGGAGGTGGAGGACGATAATTATATGCCTCCCTCCGAAGATAAGGCAAGCCTCGATGACGACGAATTTGTCGTGCCTGAGGATCCCGCCGAACAGGAGCGTTTCAAACGCAGGCTTATGGCCACGACAAGCAGCCTCAAGAAAAAGCAACAGCAGCTTAGAGCTGATCAAGACTTGCTAGCTGACAGATGGACTAAAGTCCTTGCAGCCGAAGAGTATGAACTCGAACGCTCCACCAAGAGATACCCAAAACGCAGGCTGCTACCCCAATTAGAGGAAGCAGCACCTACACCTACATCACCAGCGCATGATGCGGCCGACCGGCCACCCTGCGTGGCATGACAGAGAGGCCTCTAGACCCTCCAATCAAGTCGCACCCCGGCGCCGCTCGAAAAGTACCAAGGCACGGGGAAACGCGCCAGACCTGCAAGACATATTGGAGGACAAGGCAAGGCAAACAAGATCGATCTACGGATCGCGTGGGCGCCCCACGACACGTGATGATAATCGTCACGCCGGATACAGCAACTCCGGCCGGGCCGAACACAGTAGAGAAAGCTCATTCGAGTTGCGTCGTGATATAGCTCAATACAGAGGCGCCGCACACCCACTATGCTTCACAGACGAAATGATGGATCATCAAATCCCCGAGGGTTTCAAACCTGTAAACATCGAATCATATGATGGCACAACAGATCCTGCGGTTTGGATTGAGGACTACCTCCTCCATATCCACATGGCCTGCGGTGATGATCTACACGCCATCAAATACCTCCCACTCAAGCTTAAAGGACCAGCTCGGGATTGGCTTAACAGCTTGCCAGCAGAATCAATTGGTTGTTGGGAGGACCTGGAAGCCGCATTCCTTGATAACTTCCAGGGTACATATGTGCGACCACCAGACGCCGATGACCTCAGCCACATAATTCAGCAGCGGAAAGAATCGGCGGAGACAATTACGGACACGGTTCCTAACCAAGAAAAATCAAATCGTTGACTGTCCGGATGCAGAGGCCCTTGCAGCCTTCAAACATAACATCCGCGACGAGTGGCTTCCCGGCACCTAGGACAGGAAAAGCCGAAATCCATGGCAGCCCTCACAACGCTCATGACCCGCTTTTGCGTGGGAGACGATAGCTGGCTAGCTCGCAGCAACAACTTAACCAAAAACCCTGGTAGTTCGGATACCAAGGACAGCAATGGCAGGTCGCGTCGCAACAAGCACAAGCGCCGCGTGCGGCGATAATCTTTGAAGATACGGCGGTCAATGCGGATTCAGAGGCTCTAAACCCGGTCGATGGAAGAAGTCGTTCAAAAGAAATACTCAGGGGCCCGTCCAATCTGGACCGAATACTCGATCGCTCGTGCCAAATACATGGCACCCCGAAAAACCAGCCAACCACTCCAACAGGATTGTTGGGTCTTCAAACAAGCGAGCAAGTTAAATGCCGAACTCAATGACAAGGGGCTGCATAGCGATGACGAGGAGGAGCCCCGGCCCCGAACAATAGAGGACAGAAGGGTTTCCCCCCATAAGTGCGGACGGTGAACATGATATACGCAACCCATATACCCAAAAGGGAGCGGAAGCATACGCTAAGGGACGTATATGCGATGGAGCCAGTCGCCCCAAAGTTCAACCCAAGGTCCTCCTGACCGATCACCTTTGATCGAAGGGACCATCCCACTAGCATCCACCACGGCGGATTCGCCGCATTGGTTCTTGACCCAATCATTGACGGATTTCACCTCACTAGAGTCCTGATGGACGGCGGTAGCAGCCTGAACCTGCTCTATCAAGATACAGTGTGCAAAATGGGCATAGACCCCTCAAGGATTAAATCCACAAAGACGACCTTTAAAGGCGTCATACCGGGTGTAGAGGCGAATTGTAAAGGCTCCGTTACACTCGAAGTGGTCTTCGGATCCCCGGATAACTTCCGAAGCGAAGAGTTTATCTTCGACATAGTCCCGTTCCGCAGCGGCTATCACGCATTGCTTGGACGAACCGCATTTGCAAAGTTCAATGCGGTGCCGCACTACGCATACCTCAAGCTCAAGATGCACAGGCCCTCGAGGAGTAATCACGGTCAATGGAAACACCAAACGCTCTCTCCGAACGGAGGAGCATACGGCGGCCCTCGCGGCGGAGGTGCAATGCAGCCTCTCACAGCAATTCTCGAGTCCGGCCACTAAACGTCCGGACACTGTCAAGCGCGCCCGGAGTAACCTACAACAAGACCGCCTGGCACGATCCAAGCACGCGTAGCAATCCGGCCCCAACCCCAGCCCTCGCGAAATTGCGAAGCCAGTACTACGCGCACATAACTACGCTCTGGAGATACCATGGGCATAAGGGGAGGGGCACGACCACGGCACGCCCAGAATGCGGCTCAACCGCACCAGGGGCTCCCGATTGTGTCATTCTTTTCTTTCTTCTTTTTTCTTACTTTTAGGACTCCGTTTTCAGAAGCCACTGTCCGGCAATAGAATTGCCGAACTCACGATGCAACAGCCCAAGCGTAGCTACGTCGAGTGTCCAGGTGGTCTCTACTACGAGCATTATACCTGTTTTACATACCATCCCGCAGCTTACCCCTGGAGGGGGACATGTTAAATAGTCCCATCCCTTGCTTATTGCACTATTTGTATCCCTCTGCTTTCATTGCAGTACCTTTTTGAATAAACAATACATAGCTTTTGCCTATTATTCACTCCTTTCTTTATCTATATACATGTTCATTCATGACATGTTGCACCAGACACTTTGGTACGGCCAATACACCTGTGGGCTTAAGTACCCCAAAAATATGGTGTGATTAGTCCGAACACTTTCACAAGTGCGGCACCCGAACTATAGCATTATATGCATCGGCTCAATCATGTCTTGGGTCAATAGTTGGGTTTGCTTTCGGCTCCCATGTTTTGGTACTGACGTTCCGTTATATCGGCTAAGGTAGAAGGCTGGGAGAACCACTGCGATTGTGCCCGGTTGAGCTGGGTTGAGCACCTCGGAGAAAGCTAAAACCCGATCATGATAGGGCGAGAGCCGGTCGCTGTTCGAGAGGTTTTTTCGAGTCCCTAAAGACTTATGCCGCTTAGAGCGAGGAGCCGGCATTGTCCGGCCAAAGGCGTGGATAGCACCCCGAACTCGGTCTTCCGAATACTAGGGGCTTTGCCGAAATTTAAAATTATAGAATTCTATGGCTAAGTGAGAGTGTTCAGGCACTATAAGTCTGGTTTCCTTGTTCGTCGCGTTGAGCGCCTCCCTCGAAGGACCCAAGAATGGGAACAAGAGCGCTCAAGTTTATCCCGAACACCCCAGCACTCGTGGAATGGGGGCTGAAGCCAACGACTTGCCATCTCTCAAATTTGATAAACGGCCGCACAGAAGGTAATATTTTAAATTCACAAGCGTTGCTTAGCGCATATGAACAAGTTTTCAGCGTACAGGATAAAAAATGCGAGTCTATTCAAAAATTACATCTTTGGAGCATTCACCCGCTATAAGGCGGGCACCCTTCATGACGCCCTCATAGTACATTTCGGGCTTGCGATGCTCCTTGCCCTTCGGTGGCCCGTCTGTCACAAGCTTCTCAGCATCCAGCTTGCCCCAGTGCACTTTAGCACGGGCAAGGGCCCGACGGGCACCTTCAATGCGAAGCGCTTGATGACTTCAATCCATGGACAAGGCCCACCAGCCGCCGCACTAGCCCGAAGTAGCTCCTGTGCATGGCTTCCAATGGCCACAGCCGAATTATGAGGCCCTTCATGGCCTGTTCAATGACCTTGTGGAGCTCGACCAGCTCCTTCACCGGTCGCTCGAGGCACCGGATGTTCGGCCTCAGCATACTCAGACCAGAACACCTTTTCCGTCGAGCTCCCCTCCTTGGCGCGGTAGAACGCGGCAGCATCAGATACACTACGGGGCAGATCAGCGAATGCTCCTGGAGAGCTCCGGATTCGGGTAAGTAATAGTTAATTCTTCGGGTAAGTAATAGTTAATTCACTTTCACATGCCTGCTTTGCATAAAGAATGCCTTACCCGCCGCTATCTTCTTTATTGCTTCAATTTCTTGGAGGGCTTTTTGGGCTTTGGCCTTAGCAGCTTTGGCACTTTCAAGAGCCAAGGCGAGCTCGGACTCTCGATTCTTCGAGTCACGCTCCAAACTCTTGTGTTTTTCCATGAGAGTCGGGAGCTCTTGCCGCACCTCCGCCACCCGCGCCTCCTGCTTCTCTCGCTCGGTGCGCTCCGCGGCCGCTTTGCTTTCGGCCGTGGACACCGCTTCCTTCAGGGTCGCCACCTCATTCGTGGCCCCTACAATACCCACGTTAGTCCTGTCATTTTTTCAACCAAATCCTTTCTATAAGGTATTACCTTAAGGAGGTATTACTTACCTTCCTTGTCCTCGAGCTGCTTTTTGGCAAGGCCGAGCTCGTTCTCGGACCGCTCGAGGCTCTGCTTCAATGCATTGACCTCCGCAGTCGGTCTTGGCAGAGGTCAAGAGCGCAGCCCTGCATTCCCATATTGACATACTTATGTTAGACTCCTGCGTACATCTTTTAGATCCTCAGTCCGCTTTTCTTTCCGAACACCGAACTAAGCATCGAGGGCTACTGTCTATGCGGTAATATTTTTACATATTCTAAACTTACCTCAAAGCCCGTTAGAAGGCTGGTACAGGCTTCAGTCAGCCCGCTCTTGGCGGATCGAACTTCTGGATCACCACACTCATAACAAAGGCGGTGCTCCTCGTCGATGGAGGCGCCATTAAGCGCCTCCAGCAAGCTATCTGGTGCCTCCGGATGGACGGAGGTTACCGGCATCGTAGTCTTACCCTTCTTACGAAGGGGCCGCTTGCTGGACTTCGGAACCACTGAAGGTTCCGGTATGGAGTCCGGCACAGCGCCAGACTTAGAGCCCTCTGGGGTTTCGCCCCCTTTGCGCCCAGAGTCCGGGAGGTTGCCTTGCGGCGCCTCCAGGACCACCTCCTCCTGGTTGGGCCCCTTTTGGGACTCCACTGCGGTGTCGTCTACGTCACGAGGGGAGGAGGCGGTCGGAAGTGAAGTGCTATTCACATCCGACGAATTAAGGGAGCCGCTCGACGAAGCGGCGAGATCGTCCTTGGGCGGGCTACATGGTTATATTCGGTGTTAGAATACACTATGCGACAAATAAAAAGTCATGAGCTATTCCGTAGTCCGGACACTTACGATCTCGCCAGGGGCTTGGCCCTTGTTGGCCACTCCTCCTCGTCGTTGTCGGCGTTGGTGGAGAAGTCCGGAGGAAGGGTCCTTCCTTTCTTGGACCCTCCGGCCTCCCCGATCGGGCGGCCTTACTTTTCTTCTCTCCTTCACGGGGAGAGGCTTCTTTTGCCTCCTCCTCTTCCTCAGAGGAGGATTCCGCCTCAGAGTCGTCGGACAATGAGTCCGACAGCACCTGGCGCCGGGAGCTCCTTCGAGTTCCCGTGGCCTTCTTCTTGGCCTTCTTCTCCGGCACCACGTGAGGTGCCGGAGCCAGCAGCCCCGTCAATCGGGCGTCCGCTGGGTCTTCTGGCAAGGGAGCCGGACAGTTAATCTGTCCGGATGTCTTCAGCCAGTCCTGTCAAAGGTTAGGGAGTTTTTAGATCAAACATAGAGTCAAACTATGAAAAACAAGAGTCCCGTAAAGGTTAAAATAGCTTACCTCAGCAGCTTGGCGCTGCGAGCTAAATCCGCGATCTTCGGTAGCGGATGTGGGAGCCTCGGCCCCCTTGAACAGCACCTTCCAGGCATATTCGTACGTAGTGTCGAAGAGCCTTTTCAGAGTTTGGTGATGTGCCAGACCGAACTCCCACAATTTGAAGGCCCGTTGTTGGCATGGGAGAATCCGGCGGATGAGCATCACCTGGATTACATTGACAAGCCTGAGATTCTTGTCCACCAGGTTTCGGACGCAGGTTTGGAGTCCGGACAGCTCGTCCGAATTACCCCACGTCAGGCCCGTGTATTTCCATGATGTGAGCCGTGTTGGGAAGCCAGATCGGAATTCGGGGGCCGCCGCCCATTGAGAGTCGCGTGGCTCGGTGATGTAGAACCACCCCGATTGCCACCCCTTTATGGTCTCCACAAAGGAGTCCTCGAGCCATAAGACTTTGGCCATCTTGCCAACCATGGCACCTCCGCACTCCGCTTGGCGGCCGCCCACTACCTTCGGCTTGGCATTGAAGATCTTCAGCCATAATCCGAAGTGGGGCTGGATGCAGAGGAAGGCCTCGCACACGACGATGAACGCCGAGATGTTGAGGATGAAATTCGGGGCCAGATCGTGGAAGTCCAGGCCGTAGTAGAACATGAGCCCCGGACAAATGGGTGAAGTGGAAAACCTAGTCCATGGAGGAAATGGGTGAGGAACACCACCCTCTCATTGGGCACTGGGTGGGGATGAGCTGCCCCTCGTTGGGGAGCCGATGCGCGATGTTGTCGGACAAGTATCCGGCCTTCCGCAGCTTTTTGATGTGCCCCTCCGTGACGGAGAAGGCCATCCACTTGCCTCCCGCTCCGGACATAGTTGGAGAAGGTTGAGGTGGGATTTGCGGACTTGGGCGCTGGAGCTCGAGCGCGCGGAAATGGATGAGAAAAGGAGGAAGAAGGCGTAGGTGAAAAGGTGGATCCTTATCCCCTTATATGGACGGACGGCCTATGCGTCCCCGCCACCGGGTAAAACCCGCTTATCTCCCAAGCGCCGTAATCAATGGCGCGGTTGGGTTACCCACGTCCGTATTGATGGGAATCCTGAATAAGGGGGCACGATCTCCGCTTTGATAAGACGTGCCAAGGAAACCGCCTCGCTAAACGCTACCGAGGTGGAACAGTAAAATCAATTCGTATAAAGGCCTGGCCGTGGTGTGATGTCACGCCGCGGAATACGTCAGCAGATCTGTGCAAAAGTTAATTCTCTCTACGGTAGTATGTGGAACTTGTTTTGCAGAGCCAGACACTATCCTTGTGTTCAAGATCTTCTATGTATTCGGAGGAGGAACCCGCCTTGCAATGTCGAGGACAATATGCGTGTCGGACTCGTCATCATTGAAGCCTGGTTCAGGGGCTACTGAGGGAGTCCTGGATTAGGGGGTGTCCGGATAGCCGAACTATCACCGTTGGCCGGACTCCTGGACTATGAAGATACAAGATTGAAGACTTCGTCTCGTGTCCGGATGGGACTTTCCTTGGCATGGAAGGCAAGCTTGGCGATACGGATATGTAGATCTCCTACCATTGTAACCGACTCATGTAACCCTAACCCTATCCGGTGTCTATATAAACCGGAGGGTTTTAGTCCCTAGGACGAACAACACTCATACCATAGGCTAGCTTCTAGGGTTTAGCCTCTTTGATCTCGTGGTAGATCCACTCTTGTACTACCCATATCATCAATATTAATCAAGCAGGAGTAGGGTATTACCTCCATCGAGAGGGCCCGAACCTGGGTAAAAACATCGTGTCCCTTGTCTCCTGTTACCATCCGCCTAGACGCACAGTTCGGGACCCCCTACCCGAGATCCGCCGGTTTTGACACCGACAGCCTCCAAAGCAGTGCTTGGCATGGATGTCGATGAAGTTGATCGTACCATCGCGCGGCTCCTGACGGTGCCAGCGGCAGCAGTACTGCGCCCCCGCTGTTGCTGCACGGTGATGATGACCCACAAGTATAGGGAATCTATCGTTGTCCTTTCGATAAGTAAGAGTGTCGAACCCAACAAGGAGCAGAAGGAAATGATAAGCGGTTTTCAGTAATGTATTCTCTGCAAGCACTGAAATTATCAGTAACAAATAGTTTTGTGATAAGGTAATTTGTAACGGGTAATAAGTAATATAAGTAAATAAGGTGCAGCAAGATGGCCCAATCCTTTTTGTAGCAAACGACAAGCCTGGACAAACTCTTATATGGAGAAAACGCTCCCGAGGACACATGGGAATTATCGTCAAGCTAGTTTTCATCACGCTCATATGATTCGCGTTCGTTACTTTGATAATTTGGTATGTGGGTGGACCGGTGCTTGGGTGCTTCCCTATCTTGGACAAGTATCCCACTTATGATTAACCCCTATTGCAAGCATACGGAACTACAAAATAAGTATTGAGGTAAACCTAAGCATAGCATGAAACATATGGATCCAAATCAGCCTGAGGGAGTCCTAGACTAGGGGGTGTCCGGATAGCCGAACTATCATCTTTGGTCGGACTCCAAGACTATGAAGATACAAGATTGAAGACTTCGTCCCTTGTCCGGATGGGACTTTCCTTGGCGTGGAAGGCAAGCTTGGCGATACGGATATGTAGATCTCCTACCATTGTAACCGACTCTGTGTAACCCTAACCCTATCCGGTGTCTATATAAACCGGAGGGTTTTAGTCCGTAGGGACTAACAACAATCATACCATAGGCTAGCTTCTAGGGTTTAGCCTCTCTGATCTCGTGGTAGATCTACTCTTGTACTACCCATATCATCAATATTAATCAAGCAGGAGTAGGGTATTACCTCCATCGAGAGGGCCCGAACCTGGGTAAAAACATCGTGCCCTTGTCTCCTGTTACCATCCGCCTAGACGCACAATTCGGGACCCCCTACCGAGATCCGCCGGTTTTGACACCGACATTGGTTCTTTCATTGAGAGTTCCTCTATGTCGTCACCTATAGGCCCGATGGCTCCTTCGATCATCAACAACGACGTGTTCCAGGGTGAGACTTTTCTCCTCGGACAGATCTTCGTATTCGGCGGCTTTGCACTGCGGGCCAATTCACTTGGCCATCCGAGGAGATCGAAAGCTACGCCCCGCCATCGTGTCAGATTTGGAAGTTTGAACTACACGGCCAACATCCGCGGAGACTTGATCTTCGACGGATTCGAGCCACAGCCGAGTGCGCCGCACTGTCTCGATGGGCACGATCTAGCTCTGCTGCCGAACAGTGTCCTGGAGGCCGCACCAGTGTCCGCTCCGACCTTAGCTCGGAGCCGACTTCCCCGATCAAGGACGAGTGGTTGGACACCGCCTTGGGGGCTACGATCTCGACGGCGATTGAGCCGAACTCCATCCCTGTCCTTTGTGAAGACCGTGACTCCAAGGTGCCGGACTGCGAACCCTCCGCACCCTGCCAATCGAATCTGATTGGGCACCGGTCATGGAGTTCACTGTCGCGGACATCTTTCAGCACTCGCCCTTTGGCGACATCTTGAGTTCACTAAAGTCTCTCTCTTTATCAGGTGAGCCCTGGCCGGACTACGGTCAGGAAGGTTGGGATGCGGACGACGAAGAAATTCAACGCCCACCCACCACCCACTTTGTAGCCACTGTCGATGATTTAACCGACATGCTCGACTTCGACTCAAGACATCGACGGTATGGACGACGATCTTGGAGACGACCAAGAACCAGCGCCTCTGAGGCACCGGAAGGCCACCTCGTCATACGACATATACATGGTGGACATCCCAAAAGATGGGAACGGCGATGGAACAATGGAGGATGACCCTCCAAGAAACAGCCCAAGCGCCCGGCGTCGGGCGCCACTCTAAATCCCGCCATAGTAAAACGCGGCGATTCCGCACGGGAGATAATAATACCGGACGGTCGAAGACAACCCCTCCAAAGCAGGACTCAGCGGGAGGAGGGAGAAGCAAGACCGCATCGAAAGTGCGGCGAGAAAGAGAGGTAGAGGATGATAATTATCGCCCCCTGCGAAGGCAGAGGCAAGCCTCGGCGACGAATTCATTCATGCCGGAGGATCCTGCCGAACAGAGCTGCGTTTCAAACGCAGGCTTATGGCCACGGCAAGCAGCCTCAAGAAAAAGCAGCAGCAGCTTAGAGCTGACCAAGACTTGCTAGCTGACAGATGGACTGAAGTCCTTGCAGCCGAAGAGTATGAATCCCAAGTGACTCAAAGAATAGAGCTATGCTCCCTGGCAACGGTGCCAGAAAATAGACTTGATAACCCACAAGTATAGGGGATCGCAACAGTTTTTGAGGGTAGAGTATTCAACCCAAATTTATTGATTCGACACAAGGGGAGCCAAAGAATATTCTCAAGTATTAGCAGCTTGAGTTGTCAATTCAACCACACCTAGATAACTTAGTATCTGCAGCAAATTATTTAGTAGCAAAGTAATATGGAAGTAACGGTAACGATAGCAAAAATAATATTTTGGGTTTTGTAGTGATTGTAACAAAGTAGCAATGGAAAAGTAAATAAGCGAAGAACAATATGTGAAAAGCTCAGAGCCATTGGATCGGTGATGGAGAATTATGCCGGATGCGGTTCATCATGTAACTATCATAAATAGGGTGACACAGTAACTAGCTCCAATTCATCAATGTAATGTAGGCATGTATTCGAATATAGTCATACATGCTTATGGAAAAGAACTTGCATGACATCTTTTGTCCTACCCTCTCGCTAGGGGTCCTAATGGAAACTAAGGGATATTAAGGCCTCCTTTTAATAGAGTACCGGAACAAAGCATTGACACATAGTGAATACATGAACTCCTCAAACTACGGTCATCACCGGGAGTGGTCCCAATTATTGTCACTTCGAGGTTGCGGATCATAACACATAGTAGGTGACTATAGACTTGCAAGATAGGATCAAGAACGGACATATATTCATGAAAACATAATAGGTTCATATCTGAAATCATGGCACTTTCGGGCCCTAATGACAAGCATTAAGCATAGCAAAGTCATAGCAACATCAATCTCGGAACATAGTGGATACTAGGATCAAACCCTAACAAAACTAACTCGATTACATGATAAATCTCATCCAACCCATCACCGTCCAGCAAGCCTAGGATGGAATTACTCACGCACGGCGTTGAGCATCATGAAATTGGTGATGGAGGATGGTTGATGATGACGACAGCGACGGATTCCCCTCTCCGGAGCCCCGAACGGACTCCAGATCAGCCCTCCCGAGAGGTTTTAGGACTTGGCGGTGGCTCCGTATCGTAAAACGCGATGAATCCTTCTCTCTGATTTTTTTGTCCCCAAACACGAATATATGGAGTTGGAGTTGAGGTCGGTGGAGCTCCAGGGTGCCCACGAGGCAGGGGGCGCTCACCCCACCCTCGTGGACAGGTGGTGGGCCCCTTGGCCTTGATTCTTTCACCAATATTTCTAATATTTTCCAAAAATAAGCTCCGTGGAGTTTCAGGTCATTCCAAGAACCTTTGTTTCTGCACATAAATAACACCATGGCAATTCTGCCGAAAACAAGCGTCGATCCGGGTTAGTTCCATTCAAATCATGCAAGTTAGAGTCCAAAACAAGGGCAAAAGTGTTTGGAAAAGTAGATACGACGAAGATGTATCAGTTTGCTTCACCACCTCGGCCCTTACCGCAAGTGACATTTTGACCTTTCTCCTTATCACGCTTCTCATACTCTGATTTCTGCTTCTTGACAAGCTGCTCGACTTGGTAACACTCTTGAAGGTTGTTGCGCCCGCGCTGGCTGACGTGATGGGGACTGCACCGTGGGGATGGCCCCTTCTGTACGGTCAGCAGCACGAGCTGTTGTCGCCTGGGGAGGTCGTGGCAGGCCGGCTCACTGTGAGCCCCCAGCTTCGGCGAAACCGAGCAGACTCTGGATGGTGGCACGCCATTCGTCCATCTGCTTGGCCGCTGGTGGAAACCTCAGCAGCGGTGAGCTCGCGCCATGGCCTCTGAGGGAGTCCTGGATTAGGGGTGTCCGGATAGCGAACTATCACCGTTGGCGGACTCTGGACTATGAAGATACAAGATTGAAGACTTCGTCCGTGTCCTGATGGGACTTTCCTTGGCGTGGAAGGCAAGCTTGGCGATACGGATATGTAGATCTCCTACCATTGTAACCGACTGCAGTAACCCTAACCCTATCCGTTGTCTATATAAACCGGAGGGTTTTAGTCCGTGGGACGAACAACAATCATACCATAGGCTAAGCTTCTACGGTTTAGCCTCTTTGATCTCGTGGTAGATCCACTCTTGTACTACCCATATCATCAATATTAATCAAGCAGAGTAGGGTATTACCTCCATCGAGAGGGCCCGAACCTGGGTAAAAACATCGTGTCCCTTGTCTCCTGTTACCATCCGCCTAGACGCATAGTTCGGGACCCCCTACCCGAGATCCGCCGGTTTTGACACCGACATTGGTGCTCTCGTTGAGAGCTCCTCTGTGTCGTCATCCTTAGGCACGATGGCTCCTTCGATCATCAACAACGACGCGGTCCAGGGTGAGACTTTTCTCCTCGGACAGATCTTCAGATTCGGCGGCTTTGAAATGCGGGCCAATTCACTTGGCCATCTGGAGCAGATCGAAAGCTACGCCCCTGGCCATCAGGTCAGATTTGGGAGTTTGAACTACACGGCCGACATCCGCGGAGACTTGATCTTCGACGGATTCGAGCCACAGCCAAGCGTGCCGCACTGTCTCGATGGGCACGATCTAGCTCTGCCGCCAAACAGTGTCCTGGAGGCCACACCAACGTCTGCTCCGACCCTTAGCTCGGAGCCGACTCCGCCGATCGAGGACGAGTGGTTGGACACCGCCTCGAGGGCTACGATCTCTACAGCGATTGAGCCGAACTCCATCCCTATCCTTTGAGAAGACCGTGACTCCAAGGTGCCGGACTCCTCTCCGGACTCCGAACCCTCCGTGACCCTGCCAATCGAATTCAATTGGGCGCCGGTTATGGAGTTCACTGCCGCGGACATCTTTCAGCACTCGCCCTTTGGCGACATCCTGAATTCACTAAAGTCTCTCTCTTTATCAGGAGAGCCCTAGCCGGACTACGGTCAGGAAGGTTGGGATGCGGACGACGAAGAAATTCAACGCACCCACCACCCACTTTGTAGCCACCGTCGATGATTTAACCGACATGCTCGACTTCGACTCCGAAGACATCGGCCGGTATGGACGGCGATCTTTGAGAGCGACCAAGAACCAGCGCCTACTGAGGCACCTTTGGAAGGCCACCTCACATACGACATATACATGGTGGACATCCCAAAAGATGGGAACGGCGATGGAACAATGGAGGATGACCCCTCCAAGAAACAGCCCAAGCGCCGACGCCGTGGCGCCACTCTAAATCCCGCCATAGTAAAACGGCGATTCCGCACAGAGACAATAATACCGGACGGTGCGAAGACAACCCCTCCACCAGGACTCGGCGTAGGAGGAGGAGAAGCAAGACCGCACGAAGTGCGGCGAGAAAGAGAGGTAGAGGATGATAATTATCGCCCCCTGCGAAGACGAGGCAAGCCTCGACGACGACGAATTCGTCATGCCAGAGGATCCTGCCGAACAGGAGCGTTTCAAACGCAGGCTTATGGCCACGGCAAGCAGCCTCAAGAAAAAGCAGCAGCAGCTTAGAGCTGACCAAGACTTGCTAGCTGACAGATGGACTGAAGTCCTTGCAGCCGAAGAGTATGAACTCGAACGCCCCACCAAGAGATACCCAAAACGCAGGCTGCTACCCCAATTAGAGGAAGCAGCACCTACACCTACATCACCAGCGCATGATGCGGCCGACCGGCCACCCCGTGGCCGCGACAGAGAGGCCTCTAGACCCTCCAATCAAGTCGCACCCCGGCGCCGCTCGAAAAGTACCAAGGCACGGGGAGACGCGCCAGACCTGCAAGACATATTGGAGGACAAGGCAAGGCAAGCAAGATCGATCTACAGATCGCGTGGGCGCCCCACGACACGTGACGATAACCCTCACGCCGGATACAGCAACTCCGGTCGGGCCGAACATAGTAGACAAAGCTCATATGAGCTACGTCGTGATATAGCCCAATATAGAGGCGCCGCACACCCACTATGCTTCACAGATGAAGTAATGGATCATCAAATCCCTGAGGGTTTCAAACCCGTAAACATCGAATCATACGATGGCACAACAGATCCTGCGGTTTAGATCGAGGACTACCTCCTCCATATCCACATGGCACGCGGTGATGATCTACACGCCATCAAATACCTCCCACTCAAGCATAAAGGACCAGCTCGGCATTGGCTTAACACCTTGCCGCCAGAATCAATTGGTTGTTGGGAGGACACGGAAGCCGCATTCCTTGATAACTTCCAGGGCACATATGTGCGACCACCAGACGCCGATGACCTTCGCCAGATAATTCAGCAGCCAGAAGAATCGGCCAGACAATTCTGGACACGGTTCCTAACCAAGAAAAATCAAATCGTTGACTCTACGGATGCAGAGGCCCTTGCAGCCTTCAAACATAACATCCGCGACGAGTGGCTAGCCCGGCACCTAGGACATCCATGGCAGCCCTCACCACACTCATGACCCGCTTTTGCGCGGGAGAAGACAGTTGGCTAGCTCGAAGCAACAACTTGGCCAAACACCCTGGTAGTTCGGATACCAAGGACAGCAATGGCAGGTCGCGTCGCAACAAGAACAAGCGCCGCATTAACGGCGATAATGCTGAAGATACGGCAGTCAATGCCGGATTCAGAGGCTCTAAACCCGGTCGGAAGAAGCCATTCAAAAGAAATACCGTGGCCTGTCCAACTTGGACCGAATACTCGATCGCTTGTGCGGATACATGGCACCCCGAAAACAGCCAATCACACCAACAGGGATTGTTGGGTGTTCAAGCAAGCGAGCAAGTTAAGTGCCGAACTCAATGACAAGGGCTGCATAGCGATGACGAGGAAGAGCCCCGGCCGCTGAACAATAGAGGACAGAAGGGCTTTACCCCACAAGTGCGGACGGTGAATATGATATACGCAACCCATATACCCAAAAGGGAGCGGAAGTGTGCGTTAAGGGACATATATGCGGTGATGGAGAATTATGCCGGATGCGGTTCATCATGTAACAGTCATAAATAGGGTGAAACAGAACTAGCTCCAATTCATCAATGTAATGTAGGCATGTATTCCGAATATAGTCATACATGCTTATGGAAAAGAACTTGCATGACATCTTTTGTCCTACCCTCTCGTTGCAGGGGGTCCTAATGGAAACTAAGGGATATTAAGGCCTCCTTTTAATAGAGTACCGGAACAAAGCATTAACACATAGTGAATACATGAACTCCTCAAACTACGGTCATCACCGGGAGTGGTCCCGATTATTGTCACTTGGGGTTGCGGATCATAACACATAGTAGGTGACTATAGACTTGCAAGATAGGATCAAGAACGGACATATATTCATGAAAACATAATAGGTTCATATTTGAAATCATGGCACTCGGGCCCTAATGACAAGCATTAAGCATAGCAAAGTCATAGCAACATCAATCTCGGAACATAGTGGATACTAGGGATCAAACCCTAACAAAACTAACTCGATTACATGATAAATCTCATCCAACCCATCACCGTCCAGCAAGCCTAGGATGGAATTACTCACGCACGGCGTTGAGCATCATGAAATTGGTGATGGAGGATGGTTGATGATGACGACAGCGACGGATTCCCCTCTCCGGAGCCCCGAGCGGACTCGAGATCAGCCCTCCCGAGAGGTTTTAGGACTTGGCGGTGGCTCCGTGATCGTAAAAACGCGATGAATCCTTCTCTCTGATTTTTTTGTCCCCAAACACGAATATATGGAGTTGGAGTTGAGGTCGGTGGAGCTCCAGGGTGCCCACGAGGCAGGGGGCGCTCACCCCACCCTCGTGGACAGGTGGTGGGCCCCTTGGCCTTGATTCTTTCACCAATATTTCTAATATTTTCCAAAAATAAGCTCCGTGGAGTTTCAGGTCATTCCAAGAACCTTTGTTTCTGCACATAAATAACACCATGGCAATTCTGCCGAAAACAGCGTCAGTCCGGGTTAGTTCCATTCAAATCATGCAAGTTAGAGTCCAAAACAAGGGCAAAAGTGTTTGGAAAAGTAGATACGACGAAGATGTATCGCTTGCTTCACCACCTCGGCCCTTACCGCAAGTGACATTTTGACCTTTCTCCTTATCACGCTTCTCATACTCTGATTTCTGCTTCTTGACAAGCTGCTCGACTTGGTAACACTCTTGAAGGTTGTTGCGCCCACGCTGGCTGACGTGATGGGGACTGCACCGTGGGGATGGCCCCTTCATGACGGTCGTGACCGAGCCGTTTGTCGCTGGGGAGGTCGTGGCAGGCCGGCTCACTGTGAGCCCCCAGCTTCGGCGAAACCGAGCAGACTCTGGATGGTGGCACGCCATTCGTCCATCTGCTTGGCCGCTGGTGGAAACCTTAGCAGCAGCTGAGCTCGCACCATGGCCTCTGAGGGAGTCCTGGATTAGGGGGTGTCCGAATAGCCGAACTATCACCGTTGGCCGGACTCCTGGACTATGAAGATACAAGATTGAAGACTTCGTCCCGTGTCCGGATGGGACTTTCCTTGGCGTGGAAGGCAAGCTTGGCGATACGGATATGTAGATCTCCTACCATTGTAACCGACTCTGTGTAACCCTAACCCTATCCGTTGTCTATATAAACCGGAGGGTTTTAGTCCGTAGGACGAACAACAATCATACCATAGGCTAAGCTTCTACGGTTTAGCCTCTTTGATCTCGTGGTAGATCCACTCTTGTACTACCCATATCATCAATATTAATCAAGCAGGAGTAGGGTATTACCTCCATCGAGAGGGCCCGAACCTGGGTAAAAACATCGTGTCCCTTGTCTCCTTTACCATCCGCCTAGACGCATAGTTCGGGACCCCCTACCCGAGATCCGCCGGTTTTGACACCGACATTGGTGCTCTCGTTGAGAGCTCCTCTGTGTCGTCATCCTTAGGCACGATGGCTCCTTCGATCATCAACAACGACGCGGTCCAGGGTGAGACTTTTCTCCTCGGACAGATCTTCGTATTCGGCGGCTTTGCACTGCGGGCCAATTCACTTGGCCATCTGGAGCAGATCGATAGCTTCGGCCCTGGCCATCAGGTCAGATTTGGGAGTTTGAACTACACGGCCGACATCCGCGGAGACTTGATCTTCGACGGATTCGAGCCACAGCCAAGCGTGTCGCACTGTCTCGATGGGCACGATCTAGCTCTGCCACCGAACAGTGTCCTGGAGGCCACACCAACGTCCGCTCCGACCCTTAGCTCGGAGCCGACTCCGCCGATCGAGGACGAGTGGTTGGACACCGCCTCGAGGGCTACGATCTCTACAGCGATTGAGCCGAACTCCATCCCTATCCTTTGCGAAGACCGTGACTCCAAGGTGCCGGACTCCTCTCCGGACTCCGAACCCTCCGTGACCCTGCCAATCGAATTCAATTGGGCGCCGGTTATGGAGTTCACTCACATGGACATCTTTCAAAGACTCGCCCTTTGGCGACATCCTGAATTCACTAAAGTCTCTCTCTTTATCGAGAGCCTGGCCGGACTACGGTCAGAAGGTTGGGATGCGGACGACGAAGAAATTCAACGCGCACCCACCACCCACTTTGTAGCTACCGCCGATGATTTAACCGACATGCTCGACTTCGACCAAGACATCGATGGTATGGACGACGATGCCGGAGACGACCAAGAACCAGCGCCTCTGAGGGCCTTTGGAAGGCCACCTCGTCATATGACATATACATGGTGGACATCCCAAAAGATGGGAATGGCGATGGAACGCCGGAGGATGACCCTCCAAGAAACAGCCTGTTGCCGGCGTCGTGGCGCCGCTCTAAATCTCGCCACAAGAAAAGCGGTGATTCCGCACGGGAGATAATAACACCCGGACGGTCAAGACAACCCCATCCAGCATGATTCAGCACAGGAGGAGGGAGGCGCCAGCCCTCATGATAGAGCGGCAGATAGGGAGGTGGAGGACGATAATTATATGCCTCCCTCCGAAGATGAGGCAAGCCTCGATGACGACGAATTTGTCGTGCCCGAGGATCCCGCCGAACAGAGCGCGTTTCAAACGCAGGCTTATGGCCACGGCAAGCAGCCTCAAGAAAAGCAGCAGCAGCTTAGAGCTGACCAAGACTTGCTAGTCGACAGATGGATCAAGTCCTTGCAGCCAAGAGTATGAACTCGAACGCCCCACCAAGAGATACCCAAAAACGCAGGCTGCTACCCCAATTAGAGGAAGCAGCACCTACACCTACATCACCAGCGCATGATGCGGCCGACCGCCACCCGTGGCGTGCGTGAAGAGGCCTCTAGACCCTCCAATCAAGTCGCACCCCGGCGCCGCTCGAAAAGTAACAAGGCACGGGGAAGCGCGCCAGACCTGCGAGACATATTGGAGGACAAGGCAAGGCAAACAAGATCGATCTACGGATCGCATGGGCGCCCCACGACACGTGATGATAACCGTCACGCCGGATACAGCAACTCCGGTCGGGCCGAACACAGTAGACAAAGCTCATATGAGCTACGTCGTGATATAGCCCAATATAGAGGCGCCGCACACCCACTATGCTTCACAGATGAAGTAATGGATCATCAAATCCCTGAGGGTTTCAAACCCGTAAACATCGAATCATACGATGGCACAACAGATCCTGCGGTTTAGATCGAGGACTACCTCCTCCATATCCACATGGCACGCGGTGATGATCTACACGCCATCAAATACCTCCCACTCAAGCATAAAGGACCAGCTCGGCATTGGCTTAACACCTTGCCAGCAGAATCAATTGGTTGTTGGGAGGACCTGGAAGCCGCATTCCTTGATAACTTCCAGGGCACATATGTGCGACCACCAGACACCGATGACCTTCGCCAGATAATTCAGCAGCCAGAAGAATCGGCCAGACAATTCTGGACACGGTTCCTAACCAAGAAAAATCAAATCATTGACTCTACGGATGCAGAGGCCCTTGCAGCCTTCAAACATAACATCCGCGATGAGTGGCTAGCCCGGCACCTAGGACATCCATGGCAGCCCTCACCACACTCATGACCCGCTTTTGCGCGGGAGAAGACAGTTGGCTAGCTCGAAGCAACAACTTGGCCAAACACCCTGGTAGTTCGGATACCAAGGACAGCAATGGCAGGTCGCATCGCAACAAGAACAAGCGCCGCATTAACGGCGATAATGCTGAAGATACGGCAGTCAATGCCGGATTCAGAGGCTCTAAACCCGGTCAGCGGAAGAAGCCATTAAAAAGAAATACCATGGGCCCGTCCAACTTGGACCGAATACTCGATCGCTTGTGCCAGATACATGACACCCCCGAAAAACCAGCCAATCACACCAACAGGGATTGTTGGGTGTTCAAGCAAGCAGGCAAGTTAAGTGCCGAACTCAATGACAAGGGGCTGCATAGCGATGACGAGGAAGAGCCCCGGCCGCTGAACAATAGAGGACAGAAGGGCTTTACCCCACAAGTGCGGACGGTGAATATGATATACGCAACCCATATACCCAAAAGGGAGCGGAAGTGTGCGCTAAGGGACATATATGCGATGGAGCCAGTCTCCCCGAAGTTCAACCCATGGTCTTCCTGCCCGATCACCTTCGGTCGAAGGGACCACCCCACTAGCATTCGCCATGGCGGTTTCGCCGCATTGGTTCTTGACCCAACTATTGACGGATTTCACCTCACCAGAGTCCTGATGGACGGCGGTAGCAGCCTGAACCTGCTTTATCAGGATACCGTCGCCAAAATGGGCATAGACCCTCAAGGATTAAACCTACAAAGACGACCTTTAAAGGCGTCATACCGGGTGTAGAGGCCAATTGTACAGGCTCGATTACACTCAAGTGTTCTTTGGATCCCAGATAACTTCCGGCGAAGAGTTAATCTTCGACATAGTCCCGTTCATGGCGGCTATCACGCGACCGCTTGGACGAACCGTGACGGTAAAGTTCAATGTGGTGCCGCACTACGCATACCTCAAGATCAAGATGCCAGGCCCTCGAGGAGTAATCACGGTCAATGGAACACCGAACGCTCTCTCCGAACGGAGGAGCACACGGCTGCCCTCGCGGCGGAGGTGCAAAGCAGCCTCTCACAGCAATTCTCTAGTCCGGCCATTAAACGTCCAGGACACCGCTAAGCAGCGCCCGAGTAACCTACAACAAGACCGCCTGCACGATCCAAGCATCGCCAGTAGTAATCCGCCCCAACCCCGCCCTCGTGAAATTGCGAAGCCGATTACTACGCGTACATAACTACGCCCGAGATACCATGGGCATAAGGGAGGGCACGACCACGTACGCCTGCACGCGGCTCAACGCACCGAGGGCCCCGATTGTGTCATTCTTTTCCTTTTTCTTTTTTCTTTTTCTTACTTTCAGGACTCTGTTCTCCGGAAGCCACTGTCCAGGCATTCGCGCCGAATACACGATGCAACAGCCACAGAAGCAGAAAACTGCGTCGAGTGTCCAGGTGGTCTCTATTACGAGCATTATACCTGTTTTACATACCATCCCACAGCTTACCCCTGGAGGGGGGCATGTTAAAGAGTACCATCCCTTGCTTATCGCACAATTCGTATCGTTCTGCTTTTATTTGCAGTTTCTTTTTAATAACCAATATATAGCTCTTGCCTATTATTGCATTCTTTCCCATTATATATGTTCATTTATGACATTGCGCAACTGCATAATTTGGTACGGCCAATACACCAGGGGCTTAAGTACCCCAAAAGTATGGTGTGATAAGTCCGAACACTTTCACAAGTGCGGCACCCGAACTTATAGCATTATATGCATCGGCTCCGAATCATGTCTTGGGTCAATAGTTGGGTTTACCCGGCTCCCATGTTTTGGTACCTTATGTTCCGTTATATCGGCTAAGGTAGCACCGGGAGAACCACTGTGATTGTGCCCCGGTTGAGCTGGGTTGAGCACCTCAGTGGAGAAAGCTAAAACTGACCGTCATGATAGGGTGTGAGCCGGTCGCTGTTCGAGAGGTTTTTTCGGGTCCCTAAAGACTTTTGCCGCTTAGAGCGAGGAACCGGCATAGTCCAGCCAAGGCGTGGATAGCGCCCCGAACTCGGTCTTCCAAATACTAGGGGCTTCACCGAAATTTAAAAAATTATAGAATTCTATGGCTAAGTGAGAGTGTTCAAGCATTATAAGTCCGGTTGCCTTGTTCGTTGCGTTGAACGCCTCCCTCGATGGACCCAAGAATGGGAACAAGAGCGCTCAAGTTTATCCCGAACACCCCAAAGACTTCGTGGCATGGGGGCTGAAGCCGCCGACTTGCCATATCTCAAATTTGATAAACGGCCGCACGTAAGGTAATATTTTAAATTAACAAGCGTTGCTTAGCGCATATGAACAAGTTTTTAGCGCATGTGATAACAAATGCGAGTCTATTCAAAAACTACATCTTTGGAGCACTCATCCGCTATACGGCGGGCACCCTTCAGGATGCCCTCATAGTACATTTCAGCGCCGATGATCCTTGCCCTTCTAAGGGTCTGGCCCATCACAAGCTTCTCCACATCCAGCTTGCCCTAGTGCACTTTAGCACGGGCAAGGCCCGACGGGCACCTTCAATGCAGACGGAGCGCTTGATGACTTCAATCCATGGACAAAGGCCCACCACCTCGCCGCACAAGCCCAAAGTAGCTCCTGTGCATGGCTTCCAATGGCCACACCGAACTACGAGGCCCTTCATGGCCTGTTCGGCGACCTTGTGGAGCTCGACCAGCCGCTTCAGCTGGTCGCTTAGGGGCACCGGATGTCCGGCCTCGACATACCGAGACCGTAACACCTTTTCCGTTGAGCTCCTCCTTGGCGCGGTAGAACGCGGCAGCATCGGACACACGACGGGCAGATCTGCGAATGCTCTGAGAGCTCAATCCGGGTAAATAATAGGTAATTCACTTTCACATGCTTGCTTTGCATAAAGAATGCCTTACCCGCCGCTATCTTCTTTAATGATTCAATTTCTTGGAGGGCTTTTTGGGCCTCGGCCTTAGCAGCTTTGGCACTCTCAAGAGCCAAGGCAAGCTCGGACTCTCGGGTCTTCGAGTCACGCTCCAAACCCTCGTGTTTTTTCACGAGAGCACGGAGCTCTTGCCGCATTCTCCGCCAGAAGGCCTCCCCTTCTCTCGCTCGATCGCTCCATGACGCTTTGTTTTCGACCCACGGACACCGCCTCCTTCTGTGGTCGCCACCTCGCTGTGGGCCCCGCAGCACCCATGTTATTCCTGTTATCTTTGCAACCAAATCCTTTCTATAAGGTATTTCTTTAATAAGGTATTACTTACCTTCCTTGTCCTCGAGCTGCTTCTTGGCAAGGCCGAGCTCGTTCTCGGACCGCCGAGGCTCTGCTTCAATGCATTAACCTCCGCAGCCAAGGTCGGCAGAGGTCAAATTGACGCCTGCATTCCCATATTGACATACTTATGTTAGACTCTCACAGATATCTTTTAGATCCTTAGTCCGCTTTTCTTTCCTAACAATCGAACTAAGCATTAGGGGCTACCGCCTATGCGGTAATATTTTTACATATTCTAAACTTACCTCAAAGCCTATTAGAAGGCTGGTACAGGCTTCAGTCAGCCCGCTCTTGGCGGATCGAACTTTCTCGGATCACCACACTCATAACAAAGGCGGTGCTCCTCCTTGATGGAGGCGCTGTTAAGCCCCTCCAGTAAGCTATCCGGTGCCTCCGGTTGTACGGAGGACACTGGCGTCTTACCCTTCCTACGAAGGGATCGCTTGCCGGACTTCGGAACTGCTGAAGGTTCCGGTATGGAGTCCGGACGAGGGTCGGGCTTACAGCCCCTGGGGGTCTCGCTCCCCTCGCGCCTGGAGTCCGGGAGGCTGCCTTGCGGCGCCTCCTGCGCCACCTCCTCTTGACCAGGCCCCCTCGGGGCCCCACCTTGGCGTCGTCCGCAGCGTGAGGTGAGGAGGCGGCCGGAAGTGAAGTACTCTCTACTTCCGACGAATTCAGGGACCCGCTCGACGAAGCGGCGAACTCGTCCTTGGGCGGGTTGCATGATTGTTCGGCGTTAGAGAACACTATGCAATGAAAAAGCCATGGGTATCCGGACACTTACGATCTCGCCAGGGGCTTGGCCCGTGTTGGCCACTCCTCCTTGTCGTTGTCGGCGTTGGTAGAAAGTCCGGAGGAAGGGTCCTTCCCTTCTTGGACCCTCCGGCTTCCCCAGTTGGGGCGGCCTTCCTTTTCTTCTCTCCCCCCGCTGAGGGAGACGCTTCTTTTTCCTCCTCCTCTTCCTCAGAGGAGGATTCCGCCTCAGAGTTGTCGGGCGGTGAGTCCGACAGGACCTGGCGCCGGGAGCTCTTTCGAGTTCTCGTGGCCTCCTTCTTGGCCTTCTTCTCCGGCACCACATGAGGTACCGGAGCCAGCAGCCCCGTCAATCGGGCGTCTGCTGGGTCTTCTGGCAAAGGGGCCGGACAGCTAACCTGTCCGGACGTCTTCAGCCAGTCTGTTAAAGGTTAGGGAGTTTTAGATCCCAGACAGAGTCAAACTATGAAAAAATAGTCCCATAAAGGGTAAAATAACTCACCTCGCTGGCTTGACGCTGCGAGCTGAATCCGCGATCTTCGGTAGCGGATGTGGGAGCCTCGGCGCCCTTGAACAGCACCTTCCAGGCATCTTCGTACATAGTGTCGAAGAGCCTTTTTAGAGTTGAGTGCTGTGCCGGATCGAACTCCCACAATTTGAAGGCCCGTTGTTGGCATGGGAGAATCCGGCGGATGAGCATCACCTGGATTATGTTGACAAGCCCGAGATTCTTGTCCACCGTGTTTGGACGCAGGTTTTGAGTCCGGACAGCTTGTCCGAATTCCCCACGCCAAGCCCGTCTCTTTCCATGATGAGAGCCGTGGGGAAGCCAGATCGAATTCAGGGGCCGCCGCCATTGAGAGTCGCTGCTCGGTGATGTAGAACCACCCCGATTGCCACCCCTGTATGGTCTCCACTAAGGAGCCCTCGAGCCATAGGACTTTGGCCATCTTGCCACCCCTGGCGCCTCCGCACTCCGCTGGGCGGCCGCCCACTACCTTCGGCTTGACATTGAAGATCTTAAGCCATAAGCCGAAGTGGGGCTGGATGCAGAGGAAGGCCTCGCACACGACGATAAACGCCGAGATGTTGAGGATGAAAATCGGGGCCAGATCATGGAAGTCCAGGCCATAGTAGAACATGAGCCCCCGAAAAAATGGGTGAAGTGGAAAACCTAGTCCGCGGAGGAAGTGGGGGAGAAACACCACCCTCTCATGGGGCCTGGGGGTTGGAATTAGCTGCCCCTCGTCGGGTAGCCGGTGCGCGATGTTGCTGGACAAGTATCCGGCTTCCCTCAGCTTTTCGATGTGCCCCTCCGTGACGGAGGAGGCCATCCACCTGCCTCCCGCTCCGGTTGGAGAAGGTTGAGGTGGGATGTGCGGACTTGGGCGCTGGAGCTCGAAAAGTCTTGAAATGGATGAGCAAAGGAGGAAGAAGGCGAGGTGAAAAGGTGTATCCTTATCCCCTTATATGGACGGACGAAGCTATGCGTCCCCCACCAGCCTGGTAAAACTTGCTTATCTCCCAAGCGCCGTAATCAATGGCGCGGATGGGTTACCCACATCCGTATTGATGGGAACCCCGGAATAAGGGGGCACGATCTCTGCTTTGATAAGACGTGCCAAGGAAACCGCCTCGCTAAACGCGCTGATGTGGACAGTAAAAAAACGATTCATATAAAAGCTTGGCTGTGGTGTGATGTCACGCCGCGGAATACGTTAGCAGATCTGTGCAAAAATTATTCTCTCTACGGTGGTATGTGGAACTTGTTTTGCAGAGCCGGACACTGTCCTTGTGTTCAAAACCTTCTATGAAGTATTCGGAGGAGGAACCCGCCTTGCAATGCCGAAGACAATATGCGCGCCGGACTCGTCGTCATTGAAGCCTGGTTCAGGGGCTACTGAGGGAGTCCTGGACTAGGGGGTGTCCGGATAGCCGAACTATCATCTTTGGCCGGACTCCAAGACTATGAAGATACAAGATTGAAGACTTCGTCCCTTGTCCGGATGGGACTTTCCTTGGCGTGGAAGGCAAGCTTGGCGATACGGATATGTAGATCTCCTACCATTGTAACCGACTCTGTGTAACCCTAACCCTATCCCGTGTCTATATAAACTGGAGGGTTTTAGTCCGTAGGACGAACAACAATCATACCATAGGCTAGCTTCTAGGGTTTAGCCTCTCTGATCTCGTGGTAGATCTACTCTTGTACTACCCATATCATCAATATTAATCAAGGTGAGTAGGGTATTACCTCCATCGAGAGGGCCCGAACCTGGGTAAAAACATCGTGTCCCTTGTCTCCTGTTACCATCCGCCTAGACGCACAGTTCGGGACCCCCTACCCGAGATCCGCCGGTTTTGACACCGACACAGCCCCTTACGAAGCAACTCATAAACTAGGGTTTAAGCTTCTGTCAATCTAGCAACCCATCATCTACTTATTACTTCCCAATGCCTTCTTCTAGGCCCAAACAATGGTGAAGTGTCATGTAGTCGACGTTCACATAACACCACTAGAGGAGAGACAACATACATCTCATCAAAATATCGAACGAATACCAAATTCACATGACTACTTATAGCAAGACTTCTCCCATGTCCTCAGGAACTAACGTGACTACTCACTAATCATATTCATGTTCATAATCAGAGAAGTATTAATATGCATAAAGGATCTGAACATATGATCTTCCACCAAATAAACCAACTAGCATCAACTACAAGGAGTAATCAACACTACTAGCAACCCACAGGTACCAATCTGAGGCTTTGGGACAAAGATTGGATACAAGATATGAACTAGGGTTTGACAGGAGATGGTGCTGGTGAAGATGTTGATAGAGATTGACCCCCTCCCGGTGAGAGGATCGTTGGTGATGACAATGGCAATGATTTCCCCCTCCCGGAGGGAAGTTTCCCCGGCAGAACAGCTCTGCCAGATCCCTAGATTGGTTCCGCCAAGGTTCCGCCTCGTGGCGGCGAAGTTTCTTCCCGAAAGCTTGCTTATGATTTTTTTCCAGGGTAAAAGACTTCATATAGCAGAAGATGGGCACCAGAGGCCTGCCAGGGGGCCCACAAGGCAGGGGGACACGCCCAGGGGGGTAGGGCACGCCCCCCACCCTCGTGGCCAGGGTGTGGGCCCCCTCTGGCGGATTCTTTCTCCAGTATTTTTTATTAATTCCAAAAATAACTTCCGTGAAGTTTCAGGACTTTTGGAGCTGTGCAGAATAGGTCTGTAATATTTGCTCCTTTTCCACCTGTAATTCCAAATTTGCGGCATTCTCCCTCTTCATGTAAACCTTGTAAAATAAGAGAGAATAGGCACATGTGTTGTGACATAACGTGTAATAACATCCCATAATGCAATAAATATCAATATAAAAGCATGATGCAAAATGGACGATCAAAGTGACCACACTGGTGTGGCGAAGGCGCCGAGGGCTGGCTGGCTGGGCGCAGCGACTTGGTCGGCCCGTCCTGGGGGAGGTGTGCGCACAACGACTGCACCCGTGGTGGGAGCGGCCGGAGGGCGGCGGTTCGCCCCGGTCCGAGCGTCGTTGCTGTGGTTGTGTCCGTAGGTGGGAGATAGGGGTGCAGACGGAGTAGCCCCCTCACCCGTACCCTAGGGAGCATGGATGTCGGGGTATTGCTGATGCTGCTCTCCTCCAGCACCTCCCGCTCCTGCGTCGGCTGCGGGGGAAGTGGTGACGGTGCCACCTGCTCCGACCACATCTCCAGCAGTGTCCGCGTCCTCGCGCGCCTCCGCACCCCCCGCAGCGTTATAGGCCGCAGGCGGCGGAGCCTTCGAGGTGGACGGGTGAGCAGGAGGGCCTGGTTTCTTCTTGGGCACCATGGTCGATGGTGTCGTCGAAGACAAAGATGGTGATGAAGTCGACGCGCTGCGCACGCCTTCAGATTCGCACAAGCGATCCCCCTACCTGGCATGCCAAAGATGTCGCGGGAAACCACGGCCACCTATGGGACCAGGAGGCCCCTTGCTGGTTCGGCAGGGGGGCGACGTGTTGCACAAAGAGCAGACGAGCGTCGGGCAGCATGGCAGGGATCACACAAGCAATTTACCCAGGTTCGGGCCACCGTGAGGCGTAAAACCCTACTCCTGCTTTGGTGGATTGGTGGTGGAAAAGGTGGTGGCGGAGCATAGTATTGCCGGCCGGGTTGCCTTAGCAGCAAATGACTACACGCTGCATGGGGTGTGAGTTATCCAACCTTCTAACCTGTTCTATGGCTGCCATGGGCCTCCTTTTATAGATCAAGGGGTCACCACAATGGCAAAGTAGTCATTATGCACTGATATGATAGCAAACAGTGCTATCATACCTAACTCTGCGGGCTGATAGTGCGCATTAAATGCACCGCTTAGTGTCACATCATTGGTTGTCCGGCAAGGCTTGTCGAGCTATCGTGCCAGCTCCGCACCTGCTTGCTTGACATGTCGCAGGACGGGTGTCATCTGTGGGTTTTCCCTGTAAGGAGAGGCAGCCATGTGGCGAATGACTGCCACTCAGTAACTTTGCGGCTTGACACCGCACTGATTGATGACGTGGGTCGTGGTTGGTAAGGTGATTTTGCTTCCATGAGCCCCGGCAGGGCCTTTGCTTGCTTCTGGGGGTGGCCTCGCCCCTTGCCGGGTTCTCCTGCCCGGCAAGGGAGGCCTCTCTCTTGGTGATAACTGGCTTCTTTGGCTCGATCTTGGTCCCTCTAATCCGCATGCTGGTCCTTCGAATCTCTTGGTTCCTTGTACTCTGACTTGGTTTGGTGCTTCAATCTTGTTCTCGTGCATGTGCACAGTCTGGGCAATAGACCTAGGGTTTGTTGCACCGACAGAAGGCGCCTCTGGTTGAAGCGCTTATTAGAATAATGACCTTTCAGACCGCATTTGTGACAACTGACCTCTGAGAGTCAGCGAGGAGGAGGACTGCCTGTCCTAGGAGCTTGAGGCCTCTGCTGGTACATTGGGTTGGGTGGCTGGGCAGAACCATGACCACTAGACTGCTTCTGCTAAAAAGGAGGACAAAACGGAGGAGGAGGCGGGAGCCCAAACTTCTGCTGCTTAGAAACCACTTGAGAGTAGGACGAGGAGTGGACCGCATCTGTGAGTCTCTTCTTAGAAGCTTCAAACTCGATCTGAGATGATTCTTGCTTGGGGGGCAAGTTATAAAATTGGTCAAACTCAGTCGGCTCGGAGAGAATGAGAGCTAGCTGGAGGTCCTGTCTAAGACCGCCCCTAAACTGATAGATCTTGCTCTTCTCATCTGGAATGTCTTGCTTGGCATATCGAGCAAGATTTTGGAACTTGATGTTGTATTGATACACACACATGCTGCCTTGCTTCAGTTTAAGGAGTTGCTCATGCATGCCCTTGGTAACACTTGTCGGGATGTGATGAGCTCAGAAATCACGGCAGAAGTGAGTCCGGCTGAACACTCAACCCCCTTTGGAGTGTTTGTACTACTGCCAAATACCAATCATCTTCCTAGTTCTTGAGTTGGAAGGTAGCAAACTTAACGTAGTCCTTAGGCCTGACATTGCTGCACTCAAAATGCTTATTGATGCCAATGAGCCAATCCTCGGCATCCATCAGCTCTGCACACGCACTGAATGTCTTGGGCTGATTTAGGAGTAACTCATTGAGAGTAGCGAATTGAGGCTGATTGTTGAAGTTGCCTTGGCCTTGATTTCCTTGGTTGCCTTGGTTGCGCTCTTGCATTAGCTGAATCAACAACTGAGTATTGGCATTGGTGGCCGCCATCAAAGCTTGCCATGCCTCTAGAGGTGGAGGTTGATTTTTCGATTGCTCTTCCTCGTTACGGTTCGGATTCGCATAAGTTACAGAGCCATCCTCAAGATGGAGACAAAAGTTAGAATCACAATTGAGGAATATCCAAGCTAAATCAAAAGGCCAGATAGATTGCAACATATAGTCTTCACAAATAGCATCGGAACAGGAAATTTGTACGAATGCATTCCGAAGGTAGGATGATCCATCAACTGATTGAGAAGACACTTCGAATAGTGTTAGAATTAGCGAACAAGCTAACGGACTGGAGACAAACATATGACAGAGATTTTGTCCAGAGTGTTCGTGATGAGGCCCCCTGGGCACGACGTATAGAAGACATCAGAATGATAAACAAGACGTCCCAGAATAGGCATAACGAAGGACTCCTTAAGATGCCACGAGACCACCGTAAATCAGCCGTGACAAACAAACTGAAAGCACAAGTGCTCCCTAGGTGGTTTTGGTAATTAATGTCAACATATCTCTTGCTGGACTAACACTTTTATCTAGTATGTTTCAGATAAGTTCAACAATGGAGTGGCATGGACTAAAGGATGTGGGAACTCCTTCAAGATGCTAAGGACAAAGGATTGGCTCAAGCTTCAAGCTCAAGACTCTTCATTTTATATTTTAGTGATCCAAGATCACATTGAGTCTATAGGAAAAGCCAATACTACAAAGAAGGGATGAGGTGTTGCTTAATGAGCCTCTTGCTTCATGTGCTTAGTGATATGATCCAAAACCCTCCACTACTTTCTCACATCCACATATGACCTAAACCTAAAGTCAAACTCGGCCCTACCGATTCTTTCTATCCGCGCCACCGAAGTTCGGATGTCATAGCCACGCCACAAACCCTAGGCAAATCGGTCTCACCGATAGGGATCTTGGTCTCACCGAGATGGGATTGTAATCTCTCTCTGTATGTCCATTACCAAAATCGGTCTCACCGAGTTTGTGTAATCAGTACTACCGAGATTACAATGCAAACTCTCTGGTTAACTTATTACCAAAATCGGTCCCACCGAGTTTGAGTAATCGGTCCCACCGAGTTTGCCTGACCAACTCTCTGGTTAGCTAATTACCAAAATCGGTCTTACAGAGTTTGTTTAATCGGTCTCACCGAGATTACGTTTTGCCCTAACCCTAACCATATCGGTCCTACCGAGTTGCATATCGGTCCCACCGAAAACCCTAACGGTCACTAGGTTTACTAAATCGGACCGACCAAGTTTGTTGATTCGGTCCCGCCGAGTTTGGTAAATTGTGTTTAACGGTTAGATTTTGTGTGGAGGCTATATATACCCCTCCACCTCCTCTTCATTCGTGGAGAGAGCCATCAGAACAAGCCTACACTTCCAACTTACCAGCCTCGAGAGAGAACCACCTACTCATGTGTTGAGGCCAAGATATTCCATTCCAACCATATGAATCTTGATCTCTAGCCTTCCCCAAGTTGCTTTCCACTCAAATCTTCTTTCCACTAAATCCAAATCCTGTGAGAGAGAGTTGAGTGTTGTGGAGACTATCATTTGAAGCACAAGAACAAGGAGTTCATCATCAACACACCATTTGTTACTTCTTGGAGAGTGGTGTCTCCTAGATTGGCTAGGTGTCACTTGGGAGCCTCGCATAAGATTGTGGAGTTGAACCAAGGAGTTTGTAAGGGCAAGGAGATCGCCTACTGTGAAGATCTACCGCTAGTGAGGCAAGTCCTTCGTGGGCGGCGGCCATGGTGGGATAGACAAGGTTGCTTCTTCGTGGACCCTTTATGGGTGGAGCCCTTCGTGGACTCACAAGAACTGCTACTCCTTCGTGGGTTGAAGTCTCCATCAAAGTGGATGTACGATAGCACCACCTATCGGAACCACGACAAAAACATCTGTGTCTCCAATTGCATTTGAATTCTCCAAACCCTTCCCTTTACATTCTTGCAAGTTGCATGCTTTACTTTCTGCTGCTCACATACTCTTTGCATGCTTGCTTGTGATGTATTGAGAATGTTAAACTTGTGCCTAAACCCCACTTAAACCTAAAGAAGTTAAAAACTGCAACTTTGGTACTTAGTGTCTAATCACCCTCCCCCCCCCCCCTCTAGACACCTCTTCTCAAGATCCTACACGAACCACTAGACGTTCGACCCCAACCTCAAAACATACATCTGTCACAAAGAATTCCTGGTTGACTACTTGAATTCCCACCTAGGAACTCTCGAAATTTTGGCTATGCAATCCGGTATAACAAGCTACAAAATGTTGGAAAACAAAATCTGCTCCAATTTTTTAAAAACCTATTATTATCTTGAAACTAGCCACACCCGTCCCTCACCTCATCAAAACAGCTCGAGGAATATATTCTAAGTGAAACATAATTTATTTTTACTGATATATGTATATCAAAACTAGAGTGTTTTATTTCATGTTTGTGAACAAGTATTATTCTACTACTTTGGATCCATTGCAACGCACGGGCCGGCACATTGGTAATAGTAATAAACAGATATCGAGTTTGGCACGAGTTCGTGTAGTGGTAGCACCAGACGGCTGGGTGCAAGAGTTACATTTCCCTCAAGGGGCCTGCCGGACTGAGCTTCAGCGCCTGATACGTCTCCAACGTATCAATAATTTTTTATTGTTCCATGCTATTATATTATCTGTTTTGGATGTTTTATATGCATTAATATGCTATTTTATATTATTTTTGAGACTAACCTATTAACCTAGAGCCTAGTGCCAGTTTCTGTGTTTTCCTTGTTTTAGAGTTTTGCTGAAAAGGAATACCAAACGGAGTCCAAATGGAATAAAACTTTCGCGATGATCTTTCTTGGACCATAAGGAAACCAGGAGACTTGGAGATGAAGTCGGAGAAGCCACGAGGCGTCCACAAGGATGGAGGGCGCACCCCCCACCCTTGGGGGCCCCTCGTGCACCCCCTAGCCTAATTCTTTCGCCTATATATACTCTTATATGCCCAAACCACCAGAGGCATCCATGAAAGTACTTTTCCACCGCCGCAACCTTCTGCACCCGTGAGATCTCATCTAGCGGCCTTTTCTGGCATCCTGCCGGAGGGGGATTCGATCATGGAGGGCTTCTACATCAACACCATTGCCCTTCCGATGAAGCATGAGTAGTTTACCACAAACCTACGGGTCCATAAATAGTAGCTAGATGGCTTCTTCTCTCTCTTTGATTCTCAATACCATGTTCTCCTCGATGTTCTTGGAGATCTATTCGATGTAATACTCTTTTATGTGTGTTTTCCGAGATCCGATGAATTGTGGATTTATGATCAGCTTATCTATGAATATTATTTGAATCTTCTCTGAATTCTTATATGCATGATTTGATATCTTTGCAAGTCTCTTCGAACTATCGATTTGGTTTGGCCAACTAGATTGGTTTTTCTTGCAATGGGAGAAGTGCTTAGTTTTGGGTTCAATCTTGTGGTGTCCTTTCCTAGTGACAGTAGGGGCAGCAAGGCACGTGTATTGTGGCCATCGAGGATAAAAAGATGGGGTTTACATCATATTGCTTGAGTTTATTCCTCTACATCATGTCATCTTTCTTAATGTGTTACTCTGTTCTTCATGAACTTAATACTCTAGATGCAGGCAGGAGTCAGTCGATGTGTGGAGTAATAGTAGTAAATGCAGGCAGGAGTCGGTCTACTTGACACGGACATGATGCCTATATTCATGATCATTTCCTTAGATATCGATGTAACTTTGCACTTTTCTATCAACTGCTCGGCAGTAATTAGTTTACCCACCGTCATATTTTCTATCTTGAGAGAAGCCTCTAGTGAAACCTATGGCCCCCAGGTCTATTTTCCATCATATAAGTTTTCAATCTACAATTTTAGTTTCCGATTTACTTCCCTTGCAATCTTTTACATTTCGATCTATAAACCAAAAATACCAAAAATATTTACTTTACCGTTTTTCTATCTCTATCAGATCTCACTTTGCAAAAAACTGTGAAGGGATTGACAACCCCTTTATCGCATTGGGTGCAAGTTGGTGTTTGTTTGTGCAGGTATTCGGTGACTTGTCTGTTGTGTCCTACTCGATTGATACCTTGGTTCTCAAAACTGAGGGAAATACTTACTCTATTTGTTGCATCACCCTTTCCTCTTCAAGGGAAAAACCAACGCAAGCTGAAGAAGTAGTAGGAAGAATTTCTCACACCATTGTCGGGAGATCTATGTAAAGTCATAACATACCAAGTACCCATCATAAACTTTCATCTCTTGCATTACATTATTTGCCATTTGCCTCCTGTTTTCCTCTCTCTCGGTTCTAAAATGATTTTCAAAAAGATTTGCCTTTTCTTCGCCCCTCTTCCGTTCGTCTTCTTCACTTGCTTTTGTTGTGCTCGTGTGTTGGATTGCTTGCTTTGTCACGATGACTCCACCAAAGAACGTTGATCCTCACCTTAGGAGGATGGATGAAATTGAAAATAATATTAGAAGCTTCATGTCTTTGCAATTTGAGCATAATAATTTCTTCAGAAATGAGATCAAGGAGCAGAAAAGTTTTATGGAATACATGAATAAAGAGCTTGATGATATGTCTAATGAATTTTATGGCTTGAAATCGCAGTTTGCTCATCTTGAAAGTTTAGTAGGCCAAATCTCTGATAAGCAAGCTACCTTGGTAAATAAGATGGCCGCTAAACCAAAATCTTTAAATAATGATGAAGATCTTAAAGTGATTGATGTGACTCCTATTGAATCTTTGTTTTCCAGTATAAATCTTGATAAATATGGGACTGGAGATGAGTCAACTTTAGTTAAAAGGCGTCCCAGTGATTCGGAGTTTTCAGATCTTGATGCAAAAATTGATAAAAGTGGGATTGGAGAGGTCAAAACTTTAGGTAGCAATGAACCCACTATTTTGGATTTCAAGGAATTTAATTATGATAATTGTTCTTTAATATATTGTATTTCCTTGTTGCAATCCATGTTGAATTCTCCTCATGCTTATAATCAAAACAAAGCTTTTACTAAATATATCGTTAATGCTATGATGCAATCTTTTGAAGAAAAGCTGAATTGGAAGTTTCTATCCCTAGAAAACTTTATGATGAGTGGGAACCTACTATTAAGATTAAGATTAAAGATTATGAGTGCCATGCTTTATGTGATTTGGGTGCTAGTGTTTCCACAATTCCAAAAACTTTATGTGATGTGTTTGGTTTCCGTGAATTTGATGATTGTTCTTTAAATTTGCATCTTGCGGATTTCACTGTTAAGAAACCTATGGGAAGGATTAATGATGTTTTTATTGTTGAAAATAGGAATTATGTGCCCATAGATTTTGTTTATCTTGATATAGATTGCAATCCTACATGTCCTATTGTTCTTGGTAGACCTTTCCTTAGAACGATTGGTGCAATTATTGATATGAAAGAAGGAAACATTAGATTTCAATTTCCGTTCAGAAAAGATATGGAACACTTTCCAAGAAAGAAAATTAAATTTCCTTATGAGTCTATATGAGAGCCACTTATGGATTGCATGCCAAAGATGATAGTATCTAGATCTATTCGTGTTTTATGCCTAGCTAAGGGTGTTAAACGATAGCGCTTGTTGGGACGCAACCCAATTTTATTTTTGTTTTATGTTTTTAGGTTCTTTTTTGTAATAAATAATGCATATGGCATCTGGTTAGATGTGGTTTAGTTAGTGTTTGTGCCAAGTAAGACCTTTGGGATAGCTTACGGTGATAGTTGATTTGATCTTGCAAAAAAATAGAAACTTTTTCGCTCAGGCCCAGAATTGTTTAAAATCACAGAAGAGTGATAAAATACTGATTCTTTTTGTAGAAGATTAATAAAAAAATTGCTTAGGTAGTCCTAATGTTTCAGAATTTTTGGAGTTATAGAAGTATTCAAAATATCCAGATTGCTACAAACTGTTCTGTTTCTAATAGATTTTATTTTCTATGTGTTGTTTGCTTATTTTGATGAATCTATGGCTAGTATAGGGGGGTATGAACCACGGAAAAGTTGGAATTCATTAGATATTACACCAATATAAATAAAGAATGAGTTCACAACAGTACAAAAAGTGGTGATTTATTTTCTTATACTAACGGAGCTTATGAGATTTTCTGTTGAGTTTTGTGTTGTGAAGTTTTCAAGTTTTGGGTAAGGATTTGATGGAATATGGAATAAGGAGTGGCAAGAGCCTAAGATTGGGGATGCCCAAGGCACCCCAAGGTAATATTCAAGGACGACCAAGAGCCTAAGCTTGGGGATGCCCCGGAAGGCATCCCCTCTTTCGTCTTCATCTGTCGGTAACTTTACTTGAGGCTATATTTTTATTCACCACATGATATGTGTTTTGCTTGGAGCATGTTGTATGATTTGAGTCTTTAATTTTTAGTTTGCCACAATCATCCTTGTTGTACACACCTTTTGAGAGAGACACGCATGAATCGTGATTTATTAGATTACTCTATGTGCTTCACTTATATCTTTTCAGCTAGGCAATTTTGCTCTAGTGCTTCACTTATATTTTTTTAGAGTGTGGCGGTGCTTTATTTTACATAAATTGATGAACTCTCATGCTTCACTTATATTATTTTGAGAGCCTTTAAAACAGTATGGTAGTTCGATTTGGTTATAAAATTAGTCCTAATATGATAGGCATCCAAGGGAGATATAATAAAAACTTTCATATAAAGTGCATTGAATACTATGAGAAGTTTGATTCCTTATGATTGTTTTGAGATATAAAGATAGTGATATTAGAGTCATGCTAGTGAGTAGTTGTGAATTTGAGAAATACTTGTGTTAAGGTTTGTGAGTCCCGTAGCATGCACATATGGTGAACTATTATGTAACGAAGTTGGAGCACGAGATATTTTTTTATTGTCTTCCTTATGAGTGGCGGTCGGGGATGAGCGATGGTCTTTTCCTACCAATCTATCCTCCTAAGAGCATGCACGTATGTAAATCCATCTAGTGCCCCTTTGTGATTTTGGTGTATTGAAGACTTATAGGTTAAGGGGCTAATGCATTTGTGAGTGTACACAAGTCTATAGGTCTATGAGGAGTTTGATATTTACAGAGAAAGCCGACCCCTAAAAATGAATGTCTTCAATTGAAGACTTTGGCTTTCTGAAGACTTTGCAAGTGAAGAAATTGGTGTGACCGTGAAGACTTGATATTCATGCGAGGAACATGAAGCGTGAAGAGTTTTGTTTTTGTAGTTTCATTTTCTCTTTCTTGAGTCATAGGAAACACCGCACTGTTAAAGGGGGTCGAGGTAAAACTAAGGAAAAGTTTCCAATTGATGCTCATCCCAAAATCCTACACCTACCAATCTTTTCGAGTGAAGCCATTGGAAATCTCATACAGTTCAGTCAATTTGTTCAGTGACAGAGACAAAGATCTTCTGGTCTCTGAGGAATTTGTTCTTACTGAGGAGTTAGGAATTCGCCAGTGTGGATTGCCTACAAGTGAGGAGCATGATAACCCTGAGGAATTAAATAGCCAAATTCCGACCGTTGTTGTGCTACGCGCCAGCTATCCCAAAATATCTACCCACCTAACGGTCATATCATTGAAGGGCATTTATGTCTTATCATGCCGGGCTGCTCCCTAGGCTATAAATAGCCGCCCCCTACAACCACTAGTTGGTTGGCTGCTCTAAGAGAAACTGACACTTGTTATTGAGAGCATCCGATCCTCCAAGGACTTTGAGCGAAAATCATCAAGTGAGGAAAAGCCAAACCCAAACACCTACAAACCCGAAGTGATTGAGCATCAATGAAGAGATTGTTCCTGTGTGGAACTGACGCATGTTACCTTTGAGGACTGTGCATCCTCCAGACGGTTAGGCGTCATGGTCTAGATCATCCAAGAGGAAATTGTGGATCACCGAGTGACCCAGTCTGTGAAGGTTTGGAAGTCACCTGAAGACTTACCACGAGTGATTGGGTGAGGTCTGTGTGACCTTAGCTCAAGGAGAATACGGTGAGGACTGTGTGTCCAGAATGTGTGTCCTCAGGTTTAAATACCTAGCCGCTCCAACCAGACGATCTGTCACAAAGCGCTTGGAATTGGTCTACCAAATCACTGTCTTCACCGAGCTACTGGTTCTATTTCCTCAACCCTTTCATTTCCTCATTCATATAGTGTTGTACTTGGTCTTTACTATTAGAAGACCTTGACTGAAGACTTTCTCAATTTCCTCAATTCAATTTCTTCAGTCAGTTTGTCTTCAGCCTGCTTATCCTGATTATACGCTAGTTGTACTCTGTGCTTGCTTTAATTTCATCATGATGACTATGCTTCTATTCTGTTATGCATGCATCTGAGTACTTATTCCGCCGCTAGTTGTTCGTGACTTAGGAATTTCCTCACCCTAAAATTCCTCAGTGACAAATTTGTAAAAATCACCTATTCACCCCCTCTAGTCGATATAACGCACTTTCAAATAGTACTTTGTTTTGATGACTAATAGATTTTTGCAAAAGTATGTGAGTTCTTTATGAGTAATGTTGAGTCCATGGATTATACGCACTCTCTCCCTTCCACCATTTCTAGCCTCTCTAGTACCGCGCAACTTTTGCCGGTACCATAAACCCACCATATACCTTCCTCAAAATAGCCACCATACCTACCTATTATGGCATTTCCATAGCCATTCCGACATATATTGCCATGCAACTTTCCACCATTCCGTTTATTATGACACGCATCATCATTGTCATGTTGCTTTGCATGGTCATGTAGTTGACATCGTATTTGTGGCAAAGCCACCTTTCATCATTTTTATACATGTCGCTCTTGAGTCGTTGCACATCCCGGTACACCGCCGGAGGCATTCATGTAGAGTCATATTTTGTTCTAAGTATCGAGTTGTAATTTTGAGTTGTAAGTAAATAGAAGTATGATGATCTTCATTATTAGAGCATTATCCCATGTGAGGAAATAAAAGAAAGAAAAAAGAGAGAGAAAAAGAAAAAAAGACAAAGAAAAAAAGAAAAAAATGAGAGAAAATGAGAGAAGGGGCAATGTTACTATCCTTTTTCCATACTTGTGCTTCAAAGTAGCACCATGATTTTTATGATAGAGAGTCTCCTATGTTGTCACTTTCATATACTAGTGGGAATTTTTATTATAGAACTTGGCTTGTATATTCCAACGATGGGCTTCCTCAAATTGCCCTAGGTCTTCGTGAGCAAGCAAGTTGGATGCACACCCACTTAGTTTTCTTTTTGAGCTTTCATAAACTTATAGCTCTAGTGCATCCGTTGCATGGCAATCCCTACTCACTCACATTTATATCTATTGATGAGCATCTCCATAGCCTGTTAATATGCCTAGTTGATGTGAGACTATCTCCCTCTTTTTGTCTTCTCCACAACCACCTTCTATTCCACCTATAGTGTTATGTCCATGGCTCACGCTCATGTATTGCCTGAAAGTTGAAAAAGTTTGAGAACGTCAAAAGTATGAAACAATTGCTTGGCTTGTCACCGGGGTTGTGCATGATTTGAACATTTTGTGTGATGAAAATGGAGCATAGCCAAACTATATGATTTCGTAGGGATAAGCTTTATTTGGCCATGTTATTTTGAGAAGACATAATTATCTTGTTAGTATGCTTGAAGTATTATTGTTTTTATGTCAATATTAAACTTTTGTTTTGAATCATATGGATCTGAACATTCATGCCACAATAAAGAAATTACATGGATAAATATGTTAGGTAGCATTCCACATCAAAAATTCTGTTTTTGTCATTTACCTACTCGAGGACGAGCAGGAATTAAGCTTGGGAATGCTTGATACGTCTCCAACGTATCTATATTTTTGATTGTTCCATGCTATTATATTATCTGTTTTGGATGTTTTATATGCATTAATGTTGCTATTTTATATTATTTTTAGGACTAACCTATTAACCTAGATGATAGAGGCAAAGGTGTCCCGTCTTTCAATGAGATGGTGGCTATCGTTTTGGAGGAAGTCGACTTTGACGATCCGACTATGAATGTGCGAGGACATCGCGCCTTAGCAACCGCTAAACCAACTCCGAGAGGTTATTGACCACGCCGGAGCACGATCAACCTGACCACGAAGGTCTGTTTCCTGCAGGCAAATGAAGAACAAGCAAGAAACTAAGATTGCAATCTGGATATTGCAAATATAGGAGGAAAGCTTTATTGATCAAGGTGGGGTTCTGTGACGCCTTTGTCTGGTCGTTGAACACAAATAAAGTACCCAAAGTTGCAGCTATGGCGAACTTTTAATCTAAACAAAACCCAAAGTCTAAACGGTGCCCTAAGGGCTGTATATATGGAGGAAGAGGGGGAATTTCATGGCCCTTGGGGAAGGGGTCCGAAACTAACCCTATCTCTTGTTTCCCCCACACATACGGACTCTAAAAACAGCCTATACTTATGTATTTTAAAATTACATGGGCCTGGCCCAATAATAAGGTGACGCAGCACCTAGAATAGCCTCTGGAAGAATATTATGAAGTGGCATTTTTGTATATTTCATCCAAGGCTTCGAGAACTCATTATGGTAGCTTCAAAGTCAAGAAATCATCACTTGTAACTCCGTTCTTGTTCCCCTCGTGCATGCCATCATCTCCATGCTTGGTCTTGCTCCAGTGTTAATCCCTCTTATCCATGACAGACCCTTCATTTGTAAGCAAAACAAATGTATCCAATTTAGGCAGCATCGTATTCTCATAAACATTAGAATCATTACCAAGAAACGAAAGTACCTGATAATTTAATTGGCATGCGCGAGCTCTAGTAATTGGTCCAGTATGTATAGCACCAGGGGCTGTGGGTGTTACAATGGTATTAGTGTCCTCATCATCCTCCCCTTCTTGAAATGAAGTCGTCCTCGACGGAAGCTCATCTTCCTCACCCAAATAAGGCTTCAAATCTGCAATGTTAAAAGTGGGACTAACCCCAAAATCTACAAGCAGCTCAAGTTTATATCCATTATCACTTATTTTCTCTAACACTTTAAAAGGACCAATAGCACGTGGCATTAGCTTTGATTTGCGCAAAGCAGGAAATCTATCCTTACGCAAATGTGACCAAACAAGATCTCCACGTGCAAACACAACATGTTTTCTACCCTTATCTCCAGCAAGTTTATATTTAGCATTCATACGCTCAATGTTTTCCTTAGTTAACTCATGCATTTTTAAAATAAATTTAGCACACTGTTTAGCATCAAAATTAACCTTCTCTGAAGAAGGAAGAGGCAACAAATCAATAGGTGCACGAGGTAGGAAATCATACACAATTTCAAAAGGGCACATCTTAGTAGTAGAATGCAATGAACGATTATAAGAAAATTCAATATGAGGCAAGCATTCTTCCCACATTTTCTTATTATTCTTCAAAACAGCCCTAAGCATAGTAGACAATGTTCTATTGACTACTTCAGTTTGATCAGTTTGGGGGTGACAAGTAGTACTAAAAAGCAGTTTAGTCCCCAACTTAGCCCATAAACATCTCCAAAAGTGGCTAAGAAATTTAGTATCATGATCTGAAACAATAGTATTTGGCACACCATGCCAAATGAATAATTTCACGAAAGAACAAATCAGCAACATTAATGACATCATTGCTTTTATGACATGGTATAAAGTGTGCCATTTTCGAGAACCTATCCACGACAACAAATATGCTATCCCTCCCTTCTTTGTTCGAGGTAAACCTAAAACAAAGTCCATAGATATATCCTCCCAAGGAACACTAGGTACAGGCAAAGGCATATATAAACCCTGAGGATTGAGTCGTGACTTAGCTTTTTGACATGTAGGGCAGCGAGCAACAAAACGCTCAACATCCCGTCTCATCTTTGCCCAAAAGAAATGTGTAGCAAGTATATCCTCCGTCTTCTTCACGCCAAAGTGTCCCATTAATCTTCCTCCATGCGCCTCCTGCAAAAACAAAAGACGAACGGAGCTAGCTGGAATGCATAGCTTGTTAGCATGAAACACAAATCCATCATTAATGATGAACTTGTTCCACGTTCTTCCTTCTTTAAAATTCTGCATTACATCTTTAAAATCAGCATCATGCACATATTGATCTTTGATGGTCTCTAAACCAAATATTTTGAAGTCAAGTTGTGAAAGCATGCTATAGCGACGAGACAATGCATCAGCAATAACATTTTATTTACCTTCTTGTGTTTAATGACATAAGGGAAAGTCTCAATGAATTCAACCCATTTAGCATGTCTACGATTCAGTTTAGCTTGAATTTTAATATGTTTCAAAGATTCATGATCAGAATGTATAACAAATTCTTTGGGCCATAAATAATGTTGTCATGTTTCTAAAGTCCGGACAAGAGCATATAATTCTTTATCATAAGTAGAATAATTCAGACTAGGCCCACTCAATTTTTCAGAAAAGTATGCAACAGGTTTGCCATCGTGTAATAACACACCTCCTAATCCAATTCCACTAGCATCACATTCAAGCTCAAAGGTCTTATTAAAATCAGGAAGTTGGAGTAAAGGAGTGTGTCTCAACTTATCTTTCAATATCGTGAAGGCTTCTTACTGTGCGGTATCTCAAACAAAAGGCATATCCTTCTTTGTAAGCTCATTGAGAGGTGCAGCAATGGTGCTGAAATCTCTCACAAAACGCCTATAGAATCCAGCGAGGCCAAGAAAACTCCTCACTTGTGTGACCGTTTTGGGCTGCGGCCAGCTCTCAATAGCTTCAATCTTGGCTTTATCAACTTCAATTCCCTGTGGAGTAACAACATAGCCAAGAAAAGATACTTGGCCGGTGCAGAAGGTGCACTTCCCAAGGTTACCAAACAAACGTGCATCACATAGAGCAATAAAAACAACACGTAAATGATCCAAATGTTCCTCCAAAGATCTGGTATAAATCAGTATATCATCAAAATAGACTACCACAAATCATCCAATGAAAGCACGTAAAACTTCGTTCATTAGTCTCATGAAAGTACTAGGTGCATTAGTTAACCAAAAAGGCATGACTAACCACTCATATAAACCAAACTTAGTTTTAAATGCTGTTTTCCATTCATATCCCAATTTCATACGAATTTGATGGTATCCACTACACAAATCAACTTTGGAGAAAATTGTAGAGCCACTCAATTCATCAAGCATATCATCTAGCCTAGGAATGGGATGACGATAATGAATAGTAATATTATTAATGCCTCTACAATCAACACACATACGCGGCGTACCTTTGTCGAGCACAAGGACTAAGAGATTCGCGTATGTAACCTTTGTCGAGCAGCTCTTATACTTGATGCATAATCTCTTTCGTCTCCTCTGGATTGGTACGGTATGGTGCACGGATGGGTAGCGATGCATCGGGAATTAAGTCAATTTGATGCTCAATCCCTCGAATAGCTGGTAATCCCGGTGGCACGTCTTGTGGGAAGACGTCAGCGAACTCCTGCAAAATGTTAGTGACAGCAGGGGCAAAGAGGAAGGCACGTTCTCGAATGAAAATAATGCCTCTTTGCACACGAAAGCATAGCAAACAGATTTGCTAAAATCTAGCTCATCAATATCAGATTTTGTGGCAAGTAAACATGCACTTTTCAATTTAATTTCAGAAGCAACACTAGATGGTTTATTATTAGGTTTCATTTGTTGCTCAAATTCTTTTGCCACAATCTGATTTTCACTCTTATTTTTCTCCTGTTTTGCTTTATTAGATCTATTAATATCATCTTTCAAAATGGATTCAGGAGTCATAGGAAGCAAAGTAATATGGCTGTCCTTATGAACAAGAGTATACTGATTATTTCTACCATGGTGTAAAGAATTTTTATCAAATTGTCATGGTCTACCAAGTAATAAGGAACATGCTTGCATAGGTACCACATCACAATCAACATAATCAGCATATGTAGAGATACTAAAATGCACACGAGCGATGACGTGTTACCTTAACCTTGCCGCCGCTGTTGAACCATTGGATGTAGTAAGCATGTGGATGTGGTCTTGTGGTGAGAGATAGCTTCTCCACCATCTCCATGCTAGCCAAGTTGTTGCAACTCCCTCCATCTATGATGATGCGAATAGAACATTCCTTCACAACTCCCTTTGTATGGAACAAATTATTCCTCTGATTTTGCTCAGCTTGTGTAACCTACACACTCAAAACACGTTGAGCAACTAAACATTCATACCTGTCAGCATCTTCAGGAGCCATCTATTGCGTCTCATGATCAGAATCATCTCCACCATGTTCTTCACGTGTAATAAGAGCCAAAGTCTCCACATCATAGTCACTAGCTGACTCATACCCACAATCCTAGTAGCAATCATCACACGCTGATATTTGCATTCTCTCACATAATGACCTCTTCCCTTACAACGATGACAAATAATATCACTTGTGTGCCCTGTTGATGCCAAGGAAGAAGAAGAGCTTTGTGCAGGCCCGACGGGTGTGCTCTTGGCAGATAGTGGTGGTTGTGCCTGCTTTCTTGTATCACGGTTGGAGGTGGCACCTGATGGAAGTGATGGTGCAGTGGAAGTAGAGGATGCACGTGGTGTCCATGATGAAGGTCGACCTGCAGAAAAGTTAGTTCGCGCCAATGCCTATCGATCCTGCACTTCACTTTCAGCTCTACAAGCAAGATGGAATAAATGAGTGATATTATTATACTTCTTATACTCTAGAATGGTCTGAATCTCTCTATTTAATCCACTCATAAAACATGCAAGCATAGCTTCATTCTCCTCAATAATACCACATCTAATCATGCCACTTTGTAATTCCTGATAATATTCTTCTACAAAAAAAAATTCCTTTTCTTAAGCGCTGCAATTTTTGAAGTAATTCACGTTGATAATATGGTGGAACCCAACGAGTACGCATAGCAGTTTTCAAAGCAGCCCAAGTAGCTGGAATAGGATATAATCTACAATGTTCAGACCACCAAACACATGCAAAGCTAGTGAAAGCACAAATAGCAGCAGGAACACGTCTTTCCTCAGGATATTGTAAACATGTAAATCGTTGTTCAGTTTCTAACTCTCAAGTAAGATATATATCAGGAACATATCTACCCTCAAATGGTGGAATATTCAATTTTATTTTAGGAAGATGGTCATGTACCTCAGGTGGTGGTGCAGCCCTACCGTTGCGATGATATGCATGAGGACGACCTGGTGGTGGTGGTGCTAGTGGTTGCACGTAGTTCTGATTTTGGTCAAGCTCATCCTCGTAATGGTCCTCCACCTCTGCAGTAGCAGCAGGAGCTACAGAAGCATCAACAGCGGAACCAGAATTTTGCCCAGGGTCAATGGGAACTCGCTGTGCTCGTCCCACTTGATTTGTAAGGCGATGTTATTGTTGTTGTAGAGGTGCGACAGCTGCAGCGTCCGGTGGTTGTGGAAGTCGCGCGAGCAATTCATTAAACCTGTTATCGAGCTTTGTTTCGAATGCCTTCTCAATGCCATCTATCTTCTCCATGGCCTCTTCAAATCTATTTAGCACATCTTCCACCTGTCCACTCATCATTTGTTGAAACTTATCATGTAACTCTTTGTTCGTCATGTTCTCCCAGTCAGTCTCGTCGGCTTGTGATCCTGCCATGGTTAGCAGCAATAGAAACACACAAGAATATGATCCTACAGACTACTAGAAAATGGCGGTGGTGGGGTGTCACAAATCCGTCAAGCAAATCTCAAATTCTTACCAGTTCTTACCCGGTGACGGTGGTGAACGGCAACCGTTGTAGTCAAAACTCTCAAAGCTTGGATAGAGCGATTACTGTGAGAGTCAAACGCACGTAGATGTATGTGGAGCTGGGAAGGCTTATAATATGGTAGCAAAAAGGATCAGCAATAATCAATTCAGAGATGCAAAGTTGAATAAACGCTCAACGACGGTACTGTGCTGGTCCTAGGCTAGACCGTGCTAGAGACGCGAGCCTAGAACACTAACAAAATCACGGTGCTGCACGTAAACAAGGGAAAAGCACACTCTGGAAAAAAAATTGCTCTGTTTTTTTGCGCTCCTCTTTTTTTGCGAAAAATCACTATAATGGCGACTGTCTCAAAACTCTTCCCAGGTCAAACTGATAGGATGGGCACAAAAAAAATTTGATTTTTTTCGGAAATCAGGGCAGCGACAACGAAAAAGTGTGACAAAAAAATCATTATGATGGCACGTGGCTCAAAAGACTCAGAAAAGGCTAAAAATAGGATAGGGAAAAAATATTTTTGCCTGAGAAAATTTTGGCCTAAAAACTGCCCGGGGGTCTCCAGAGTCTTTTTTTCGAAACCTACTCAGGCAAGGAAACTCGAATCGGAAATTAGATGGATCTTGAAAACAAACCTAATATGAAAGTAACTCGGATTGGTGGTGGATATATGGTGGTAGGATATGGCAGCGGTGGTGGTATATGGATATGGATTGGTGGTGATATATGGATACGGATTGGTGGTGGTATATGGATACGGATTGGTGATGGTATATGGAGATGGATCGGCGACGGATAAGCGGTGGTGGTAGATGGCAGGGGTGATGATGATGGTGCGGCGGCGGCGGCTTGATAACTTATGACCAGAACGCGAAACTCTAAAAGACTAGACTCTAAGACCAGCAACTAGACACGACGATGCAACCACAAATTCAACAAAGAAAAATACTGGAAAGACTATGCAAAGGCTCAGACTGATTCGGATATGATGAACTAACCCTAATTTTTTTTGGCTTTTTCGTGGACTGTATGTATGAAGAACAGACTTGATCTAAACTACGAAAATTTGGAGAACCTCACCGAACAACCTAGAAATCTGATACCACTTGATAGAGGCAAAGGTGTCCCGTCTTTCGATGAGATGGTGGCTATCGTTTTGGACGAAGTCGACTTTGACGATCCGACTACGAACGTGCGAGGACGTCGCGCCTTAGCAATTGCTAAACCAACTACGAGAGGTTATTGACCATGCCGGATCACGATCAACCTGACCACGAAGGTCTGTTCCTGCAGGCAAACGAAGAACAAGCAAGAAACTAAGATTGCAATCTGGATATTGCAAATATAAGAGGAAAGTTTTATTGATCTAGGTGGGGTTCTGTGACGCCTTTGTCTGGTCGTTGAACACAAATGAAGTACCCGAAGTTGCAGCTATGGCAAACTTTTAATCTGAACAAAACCCAAAGTCTAAACGGTTCCCTAAGGGCTGTATATATGGAGGAAGAGGGGGAATTTCGTGGCCCTTGGGGAAGGGGTCCGAAACCAACCCTATCTCTTGTTTCCCCACACATACGGACTCTAAAAACAGCCTATACTTATGTATTTCAAAATTACATGGGCATGGCCCAATAATAAGGTGACGCAGCACCTAGAATAGCCTCTGGACGAATATTATGAAGTGGCATTTTTGTAAATTTCGTCCAAGGCTTGATGAACTCATTATGGTGGCTTCAAAGTCCTGAAATCATCACTTGTAACTCCGTTCTTGTTCCCCTCGCGCATGCAATCATCTCCATGCTTGGTCTTGCTCCAGTGTTCATCCCTCTTATCCATGACAGGCCCTTCATTTGTAAGCAAAACAAATGTATCCAAATTAGGCAAGCATCATATTCTCATGAACATTAGAATCATTACCAAGAAACGAAAGTACCTGATAATTTAATTGGCGTGCGCGAGCTCTAGTAATTGGTCCAGTATGTATAGCAGCAGGGGTTGTCGGTGTTGCAATGGTATTGATGTCCTCATCACTAGAGCCCAGTGCCAGTTTCTATTTTTTCCTTGTTTTAGAGTTTCGTAGAAAAGGAATACCAAACGAAGTCCAAACAGAGTAAAACTTTAGCGATGATCTTTTTTGGACCAGAAGGAAACCAGGAGACTTCGAGATGAAGTCGGAGAAGCCATGAGGCAGCCACAAGGACGGAGGGCGTGCCCAGGGCGTAGGGCACGCCCCCCACCCTTGTGGGCCCCTCGTGTACCCCCTGGCCTAATTCTTTCGCCTATATATACTCTTATATGCCCAATCCACCAGAGGCATCCACGAAAGTACTTTTCCACCGCCGCAACCTTCTGTACCCGTGAGATCCCATCTAGGGGCCTTTTCAGGCGTCCTGACGGAGGGGGATTCGATCATGGAGGGCTTCTACATCAACACCATTGCCCTTCCGATGAAGCGTGAGTAGTTTACCACAGACCTACAGGTCCATAGCTAGTAGCTAGATGGCTTCTTCTCTCTCTTTGATTCTCAATACCATGTTCTTCTCGATGTTCTTGGAGATCTATTCAATGTAATACTCTTTTGCGGTGTGCTTACCGAGATCTGATGAAATATGGATTTATGATTAGCTTATCTAAGAATATTATTTGAATCTTCTCTGAATTCTTATATGCATGATTTGATATCTTTGCAAGTCTCTTCGAACTATCGATTTGGTTTGGCCAACTAGATTGGTTTTTCTTGCAATGGGAGAAGTACTTAGTTTTGGGTTCAATCTTGTGGTGTCCTTTCCTAGTGACAGTAGGGGCAGCAAGGCACGTATTGTATTGTTGCCATCGAGGATAAAAAGATGGGGTTTACATCATATTGCTTGAGTTTATTCCTCTACATCATGTCATATTACTTAATGCATTACTCTGTGCTTCATGAACTTAATACTCTAGATGCAAGCAGGAGTCGGTCGATGTGTGGAGTAATAGTAGTAGACATAGGCAGGAGTCGGTCTACTTGACACGGACGTGATGCCTATATTCATGATCATTTCCTTAGATATCATCTCACCTTGCGCTTTCCTATCAACTGCTCGGCAGTAATTTGTTTACCCACCGTAATATTTTCTATCTTGAGAGAAGCCTCTAGTGAAACCTATGGCCCTCGGGTCTATTTTCCATCATGTAAGTTTCCAATCTAGAATTTTAGTATCCGATTTACTTCCCTTGCAATCTTTTACTTTCCAATCTATAAACCAAAAATACCAAAAATATTTACTTTACCGTTTATCTATCTCTATCAGATATCACTTTGCAAAAAACCATGAAGGGATTGACAACCTCTTTATCACATTGGGTGCAAGTTGGTGTTTGTTTGTGCAGGTATTCGGTGACTTGTGCGTTGTTTCCTACTGGATTGATACCTTGGTTCTCAGGACTGAGGAAAATACTTACTCTACTTTGCTGCATCACCCTTTCTTTCAAGGGAAAAACCAACGCAAGCTCAAGAAGTAACAGCGCCTTACTACACATGCCTTTCAGTCCATGACATGTGGACCTGACAGGTGGCTGGCCCACATGTCATGCTCATAAAGTCAGAGGGGTGGTGGGGCGGAGAGGAGTGAGGCGCGGGTTAGGGAACATGGTATCCTAGATTCGAGCGGCGGCATGGGAATCGCGTGTGGCTATGATAGAAACTTGATGGTCGCTGTAGTTCAGCTGGCCCACATGTCATGCACACAAAGGCAGAGGGGCGGTGGGGCTGAGAAGGGTGAGGCGCACGTCGGGGTACGTGGTGTCTTGGGTTGGAGCGGCGTCGTGGGAATCGCGTGGCAGTGGTAGAAACGTGATGGTTGCCTTAGTTCAGCTTCCATGGACAAGTTGTCATGTCTACCGGCACATGCATTGCATATCGATCACTTCAAGGAGTAGTAGAGAAAACTAGACAGATAAATAGTTCATTATATTCAAGCAGACCTACACCACTATACTTGTTCCAAAGACATGCACACTAGCGAAATAGTTCATCTATCAATATATACGGAGAGGAAAAAATCTGAATAAGAGAGGAAATAGTTCACCCATCTATAATGCCCTGCTGCTGCTGCTTCTTCTTCTCATTTTCTATGGCAGACGGCTTCGCTACAAGCTCTTTCGACCTTGCAGCTATCTCGAAGCTCACACGGGCATCCACGACAGCATATTTTATCTGCTCGTAGGTAAGGGATAATTCTCCCATCCAGACGACCTTAATCCCAGTGTCTCTTCACCCTTCTCAAGATATGTTCCGAGCATAGAATTTGCTATGTCGAATAGGGATGGTGTTTATTTATCACAACCGTCTACAGGAATTTTGGTTTCTAGGCCAACGATATTTTTCAAATCAAGGTTTTATGGCGCCAGCTTTTGTTTGTCCCCTTCGATGTTTGCCGCACAGAAGAATATGTCCTCCCGAGACATGAAATTGTGCAGCTCACCTGGTATGTAGGGCGCGTGTATGATGTTACACACCAAAACTTCATCTTCAAGGCACAGCTAAAGGACGGCGGCATGTTGGATCTTCCCAGTGGCATGCTCAGTGTACTGTGCGTCGCGACCAATGACCTTCGTCTCCACCTTTTCGAGGAATTTGGATACATTGTTGATCCACTCCCGAACAACCCTTGGGTGGTCAGTGACGGTGGCAGCTATGCTCAACGAGCCTTCGCTGAGGACATGTTTGACGCTAAAAAGCTGCATAGGGATCTCTTTCGCCATTTGGAACTGCTGGACCGGAGGGCTATGGTTTGGAGTATTAGGATTAGGTGGCCAGTCTAACTAGAAGAAGATGATCATTTAAAGGGGCTTCAAAATTACTCCAGGAGTATCTGAAGAGGTTAAAATAGTGTGAATCTAGTGGGGTTTGAATGCAAATGAAGGAGAGGTGAAGAAGCCGAGGAAAATCGGTTCCCGGTGGATAAGTAAATGGGAGAAGTAGCATGCAGGCAATTGATTAGACGGCTTGGTAGACCAACCTGTAAAACGAAAAGCCTATGCGGGTAGCATACTGATTATTATTCAACAGTAGGAGTGGTACGTGTCCGTGTACGTGCCCATCCTTCTATAGCTACATGTGCCACTAGCTAGTTGAGGTCACTCTTTTGAATCACCGTGGCGAAACATTTTATGATTCCTTTTTATTTCTGCACCCCTCCTGAAAGGTGGGACCTACAGAAAACCCACTTGGGTGGATGAACAGATATACAAACATATCCATCTCTTTGCACACAAAAATGTGTCGTAGCTGGTCGGATGGATATTAGCGTCTGCGTGCGAGACACAACCTCTTCTGGTTAAGGAATATGTGGTTATCCTCAAAAAAGAAAAAGGCCTTCTTCGTGCTTCCTCGTGCACGAGAATTTGGTTCGGCTCGCAATATGGATGCTACCTAGAGGATTAAGTGAACCCACATGCATGCTAGCACGACCTCTTTCCCTATACAGTACTACTTCGTATGTTACTACTAGTAGTAGTACAACTGTAGTAGACTTGTTGGTCAAAATATTATTCATCTGATCATCATAGTGAAGTGACAAGACCCTGCGCCCAAGGTGACACTAGTCCAGGCGGTGTGTTAGGGTTACCAAAGTCAGCCTCATCATGTGCACTGCGCAGTCACTGTCACTGTCGCTGTATAGCATGACTCACCTTGTCTCCCTCTCCCCTAGCACCACTCCATCTCCATCTCCATCTCGCCAGAGATCCTAAGGTCACTCTTCATCATCTCACTATGCCCCCGTGTCCCCTCGCCTCGCTCGCCTCCCCCCAGTACCACTATTCCCTCGCTAGCCGCTCAAGCACCAAGAGCCTTCTCCCCCGTAAATCAAGCCCCTAAAAACCCCACCTCCCAAACTCCACCATCGCCGAACCCGAACCGCACAGCATCCCTATGAGCCGTGACTGCAGCGATCTCCCCAGTGACATCCTCGACCTCTATCGTTCGCGTATGGATATGTTGAGCACCGTGCGGCTGGCTGCATGCTCGAGGGACATACAAGTGGCCATCATTGAAGTGAGGCCTGAGCTTTTCAAGACACCATGTTGGCTGCTATCTGCACTTGTGTATAACAACAATGCAAGGTGTGGTAGTTCCCTCTGAAGAATTTATTTGTGAGGACAGAACATGACCACATAACATGCATGGCATGGTAGTTTCCTGTGAAGAATCGATTACGAGATAACAGGAGTATAACCATGCATGGCACTGCTATATTTTTGACCCCAGTATACATTTCCCTGTATTTTCCTCTCGGTTCCAACTGGGACAAGTCAATGTTGTTTCTTACATTATCCTACTCATACTCTGAACAATGCTGATCTTACATTAACAATGTTGTCCTTTTTGTCTCCTTTTTATATGATACAGTGTCCCTACAGTTATTGCCCTTTGTAATCACACCACACCTTTACCGAAAATAGTGAACCACAACTGGTTGCTCGCTCGATCAGACGACGGTGAAAGACTGGTGATCATTCACACACATAAGACAGCGAAGTTATATTGCAAAAACTCCACTGTGTACAAGCAGCGTGAAATACGTGAGTATTGGAGATTGGTTCTTACGTCTATGAGCAGGATACTGATACGTCTCCAACGTATCTATAATTTTTGATTGCTCCATGCTATATTATCTATTGTTTTGGACTATATTGGGCTTTATTTTCCACTTTTACATTATTTTTGGGACTAACCTATTAACCGGAGGCCCAGGCCAGAATTGCTGTTTTTTGCCTATTTCAGTGTTTTGAAGAAACGGAATATCAAACGGAATCCAAACGGAATGAAACCTTCGGGAACGTGATTTTCTCATCAGATAAGACCCAGGAGACTTGGACCCTCCGTCAAGAAAGCCCCGAGGCGGCCACGAGGGTGGAGGGCGCCCCCCCCCCTAGGGCGCGCCCCCTACCTCATAGGCCCCTCAGAGCTCCACCGACGTACTTCTTCCTCCTATATATACCTACGTACCCCCAACAGATCAGATACGGAGCCAAAAACCTAATTCCACCGCCGCAACTTTATGTATCCACGAGATCCCATCTTGGGGCCTGTTCCGGAACTCCGCCGGAAGGAGAATCCACCATGGAGGGCTTCTACATCATCATCATAGCCTCTCCGATGAAGTGTGAGTAGTTTACTTCAGACCTTTGGGTCCATAGTTAGTAGCTAGATGGCTTCTTCTCTCTTTTTGGATCTCAATACAATGTTCTCCCCCTCTCTCGTGGAGATCTATTCGATGTAATCTTCTTTTTGCGGTGTGTTTGTTGAGACCGATGAATTGTGGTTTATGATCAAGATAATCTGTGAGCAATATTTGAATCTTCTCTGAATTCTTTTATGTATGATTGGTTATCTTTGCAAGTCTCTTCGAATTATCCGTTTGGTTTGGCCAACTAGATTGGTAGTTCTTGCAATGGGAGAAGTGTTTAGCTTTGGGTTCAATCTTGCGGTGTCCTTACCCAAAGGATGTGAAGGGTCGCAAGGCACGTATTGTATTGTTGCCATCGAGGATAACAAGATGGGGAATTTATCATACTGCATGAATTTATTCCTCTACATCATGTCATCTTGCTTAAGGCGTTACTCTGTTCTCATTAACTTAATACTCTAGATGCATGCTGGATAGCGGTCGATGAGTGGAGTAATAGTAGTAGATGCAGGCAGGATTCGGTCTACTTGTCTCGGACGTGATGCCTATATACATGATCATACCTAGATACTCTCATAACTATGCTCAATTATGTCAATAGCTCAACAGTAATTCGTTCACCCACTGTAAAATACTTATGCTCTTGAGAGAAGTCACTAGTGAAATCTATGTCCCCCGGGTCTATTCTCATCATATTAATTGATGTGGAGCATCCCACGTTCATCTCCATGTACACCTTCATAGCACATCAAGCCCCAAGCGGACCTACCGGAGTTAAGGTGAACCCGCTCTTCTTTGAGAATATCATGAATATCCATTGGACTTGCTTGCTACCTCACCAAAGAGCTCTATGTGTCCTTAGATATGAAGACCGACGACCACAAGCTGGTGAGGAACACTCCAAAGGAGTAGGAGAATGATCCCAAGGCCACAAGGAAGAAGATGGAGCCCAACAGGAGCTGGACAGGAGGTCCCAGGCGACCCCGTGCGCACGGGCCCCCGAGACCCCGTGCGCACGGACTACTCAAAGAGTTTGCGCTGGAGCACCTGCAAGACGGGGCCTGCATCGTGCCCACGGGACCCTGCAAGACGTGGGCCCAACTTACCCCCTGCGGCGCACGGGCTCATCAGGATGGACGGCCGTGATCTCCACTCCGAGCCCCTCTTCCTCCACTTCGTCCCCAAGACTATATATTCCGTACCTAGACCATTTGTTAGGGTTAGCAAAGGATATGTTAGACATATGAGAGCTTTGCTCCATGGATCCACTCCACTAGGAGATCAATACCCCCTCTTGGAGTGATCTAGCTCAAGACTCCCTCATGGGTGGCCCCTATCAAGACCTCCTCACGGAGAAGAACCCGGTTACCTCTTGTATCGTCCTTTGTTGATCGTGGATCGTGTATCTCTCTTTGTGTTCATCGTTCTAGCGCATGTGTAATCGAATCTTGTTGGTTTTAGTGATTCTCTTGTGTTTTCCCCGTGATCTCCCTCGTGCTCTTCCGCTCGTTCTTCGTGTTCATCATAGGGATCCACTCCAAACGTGAAAGATTATCCCCATAGGGTTTCACCCTACATCATATGGTATCATGAGCCACGTTGATCACGTTTTTGGAGACCCTACCCCGTGTTTTCTAGCTTGATTTTGTTGTTTTTGTCCTAAATTCGAAAATTCCCCACCAAAAATAGCCCCAAATTTTTTTGTGATTTGTTGGTTTAGTGTGATTTTGTTGGATTTGATCCATGGATTTGCTTGGTTTCAAGTGGATCTAGCTTTCCTCCACCTTCCCCTACCTTCCACCCTTCGAATTTGACCCCAATTTCGAAATTCCCCACGGATCCGGAGCAGTTCGTCCGCTCTCAGAGGACCCCGTGCGCATGGGCCATCGGGCCCCGTGCACACGGGCCCCCGTGCACACGGGCCAGTCAGACCTCGTGCGCACGGCCCTTCCAGTGTGTTTCTTCCGCGGTGCCTTCCACCTCCCACCCTCCCATACCACCCCCCCTACTCCCCAGTCACGAGATCCATCCGCTTGGAGCCCAGATCGGGACGAAATCCGCCAAACCCGCATGTCTCAGGTGACCCCGTGCCCTCGGTGTGTGTACCGTGCGCACGGGACCCCGTCGCACTTCCCCCCAGGCCAGCCACGAGCGCTCACGTTTCGCCCATAACTTCCACATCCGGAGTCCGATTTTCACATTCTTTAGCTTGTTGAGTAGCTATTGACATCCACCATCCACCTAGATAGGTACCAACATCATTTGACTCCGCCAAAATTTTGACACTTTGGCATCTTTGCCTAGGGCTTCCACCACATCATCCGCATAGCCACCACCATAGCCTTCCGCAACTTAACCCAATTTTGTTTAAGCTTGTTTGAGTTGTGTGTTGTGTCTCCTAAGGTGTTTCGTCTACTTAGGGACGGCAACTTCAACATTGACTCGCATAACCCATCATTCCACTTTCGCATTGCCTAGTGCAACGCCACCGCTTTCCGCTACCACCATTTGACATTTGACATTTGTCATTTGAGATTTTGAGTTCGCGGTTTTTCCGTTTCCTAAGGTGTTTCGGCTACTTAGGGACGAGTCACCATCATCTTGGTATCTACAACACCGCCACTCATCATTGCAAAGGACGGTAACCTCGACGACACCATTGTATATTCACCTTGCAAATTGCATTGATAACCCCTAGCCCATTTTGCGTTACTTACTTATCGATACTAGCCATTTGAGTATTGACGGCAACGTTACTTGTGCACATTAGTGATCCCATTGATCTACACCATCCATTGCATACATACCATATCACATTGGTATCATATCATCCATTGTGTCACAATATCGTTCCCGCATATACACAATAGCTATCTTGGTTTGTGCATTGTGCAAAAGTGTCCATAGAAAAAAAAGCTTTTAAGCAAAAGAAAAGAGAGCAAAGAGCTTGTAAGAAAGTGCCATAGCATCATACCCCATTGCACATAAGATTGTCATATCCGATCATCTTGGATCAAACACCGGGAACCATACATACATAGCATATTTGGGATAGAAGTTCATACATTTGGCATCTTATAGGTTGTGCACAAGTGTCGTATCCGCCTATTGAGCAATCGTGCTAGCGTCTCTCTTGAGTTGTGCAACACGAGCGTTTTGGTGGATTCCACATTTTGAGCTCATTCCTTGGTTGCACGGCCCCCATTTATCTATCCGTGTGCCATTCATCGCTATCGGTCTACTTGTTTCGCTTGCGAATTTGTGAATCTTTTCCAACATTATTGACTCTTGCTAACATTTTTGCATCAAATTTTTGTGCCACTATCCTCACCGAGCTCCACCATAAGCCTTATTTGTGTAGGTGTGAGAAACCGACAAGAATTGGTACCAATTGTGCTATTTCCTTGTTACATCATTGAGTGATCATTGATCCATTTTCAACATCGGTCAAGGTACATTTGGTCAAGTTCTTCTCTTTCTCCCACTCATATTTGCTCGAGTTTTGTGATGGATAGGCAAGGCATTTCCTCTCCGGTCTTTGACAACAACGACAGCGTGAACAACTACATCACCAAAAGGTCCATCTTCGGACTACAACACGAAATGCAAGGAGCACAATCCACCTTGCAAGCGCGCATCGAGAACCTCTCCATCGACATTCATCTCTCCGAAGCAAGGAAAAGGGACTACATCGACAACAAGCTTGCCGCACAAAAGGAGGAGCAAGATGCGAGGATGGAAGAGATTCGGGCCTTGATCAAGTCTTCTTCCCCTTCGTCATCTTCAAGGCGGCGACGTTCAAGCCACAAGTCTTCGGAGCGCCCAAGCGAGGCAAGCGCAAGTCGTCCACATCTTCATGGCGACCATCATCACGTTCGTGATCAACAACGTCATGAAGGGCAAGTCACCTCCAAGCATCATGTGCACGACGATGAAGAACAACATCTCCTACGAGCTCAAGCACGACAACGACATCATCATCATGAAGATGCTCCACAAGCACAAGTGCACAAGTCCCAACAATCCCTACTTCACGCCAAGTCCAAGCTTCAAGAGCACAAAAGACGACCGAGAGACGACCACAACCAAGACGACGCTACGGCTACATCAACCACTTCGGCATCTTCGCCAAGTTTTCTCAAGGCATCTTCGCCTTTGGACGTACGGCATCTTCGCCTACTTCCCGTGAGTTCGCCTACATCGACAACTTCACCAACAAGGCGACCACCTACGAGCGACGGAGACACTTCCATCTTCGGAAGCCCCTCAAGGAAGATGGCCGAGCATGGGAAATTCCCTTCAGTCATGGAGACGAGCTACGAGGTGCCACATCATATGGGCCTCCAACAACAAGACGGTGACAAGAAGGTTGAGCATGGGACTATCCCTTCAACCAAGGCGACAATAGTAGTTGAGCATGGAGACATTTGCACCAACATCTCTCCGACACCCACATATCATGAGATGACCCAATTACCATGTGTGGAGAGCCACCAACCCATGAGTGAGATGAGTGACTCCACCATATGTGACATTGAGAGCATTTCCTTTGAGAGGATGAGTGTGACCACCACTAGCCCCACACATGAGAGCATGCCACACATCCTATGTGAGGTTGAGCGCCATTTGAGTGACTCCACCAACCATATGAGTGAGAGCATACTTGAGGGAGTGAGTGAGCCACAACACTTAGTGAGTGAGGTAGTTGACACGGCATGTGAGGCCATTTTGATTTCTAACGACTTAGCCTCTACTCCGAGTGTGTTTTCTCCTTTGGTGCTAGGTCTCCTACATGACGACATGCCTACCTTTGATGTGTCCATACCTCCAATGGAGACGACGATGGCCATGATGGATGATGATGCACCCCCCACATGGTTCCATCAAGATGAAGATGACAACGAGTGGATCTTCAACACCTCACCTACAACACATGAGCGACCTTCCAATGGTAACATAGGTGATGGTGCTTCTCTTGTCCCACTAGTGGACTCTCTTGACATCGATTGCTCCCATGATGTTGACCCACCTATTGCCATGCTTCATGCTAGTGCGACTTCCTCATGCCTTGACTTACCTATTTATGATAAATATGATGATGATCATGTTGAGTTGCCTAGTTGTGATGCTATGATTCATAGGATATCATGTGAAAATTCTTTTGGTCACATCATGTTTGACAATCCTTTGAACTTGTCATATGCTATGAATGAGATCTCCCATATAGCCTCATTTCAATCTCAACATAGTAACTATGCATGCCCCATTAAAATAAATCCCATTTGCACTTATGGCATAGATGACGAGTTGATGGTCATTGGCTTTTGTTTTTCTTGTGATGATATTGCCATGCTTCCTTTACATGATTTGCGCAATTCATCTACTATACCATGCCATGATCACATTGTTCCAAATATGCATTGTTTTGGATGTTGTCAATATTCTCCATGTGATGTTTCCATTAATGCTCATGAGGAGACCCCCATAGTTTCCTCATACATATTAGGAGATCTTGATACATTTCATACTTTGCATGATTCCCATGCTAGTGTACACCATATGCATTCCATGAATAACAATGCTATAGGTATTTCCCATGATACATTACACCCTTTGTGTCTCCATTATGACATACATAATAACAAACCTCTCATGATGGATGACATGTTCCTATATCATGCAACTCATTTATTTGAGAATTGGTTATTTTGTGCTCACCGACACATGCACGTGTGCATCATGATGGATGATGTGTACATCTACCATGCACACACAATTTTTCCTCTGTCTTTGTTTTGTGTAGGTACTCATGTCTTCTCGTCAACTTCTCAATCCCATGAGTTGATGAAACGATCTCTTGAGAGCAATGACGATTTGGGATCCCGTGGACTATCCTTACCACCGTCCCCTTCGCGCAAGGACTACGCGCATCTCCTCTACTTGGCTCTCACACGGCTATGGGCCATTTACCACTTGTCACATTATGCTCATTTTACCGTGTTCACTTTGCATGCTATGCTTGCTTCTATGCCTTTGCCATGCAATTGTGACCCTTGCTTGCATCTACCCATGTTTCATCATTATGCTACTTCTATGTGTATTTGCATGCTTGGTAGAGATCCTTGTTGCTATTGCCATGTTTATCATGTGCTCATGCTATTGATGCTTGTTGTGTTGGGAGAGTCATGATGCTCCGTTGCTACCTACATATGGCTTCTCAACAATACACTCATGCTATTGCCCTCATATCTTGCTTTCATGCTTGTGCTATATCATGTGATTTACTCATGCCCACTATTTGCACACATGACATGATTGCCATGATTCCCTCTAGTATGTTGCATCTTCGCACTACTAGCTTGCTTGACTTGATCGTTATGATTGCTTGCTTTGTCGCATCGCCCATGTTCCATTACTCGCTTTCTTGGGTTGATAGCACCTATATTCATGCCTCTCACATGATTTATTTCGATCATTGCCTATTGTCTCTATTACTTGCATCTCTCATATCACCTTGCATTGAGTGCCAACTTGCTATGCCTATTGATCTTGGAGACTTGGACACTTTACTGGTGAAGCATGCTTGTTTGATTGAGCCTATTGTATTTGCTTGTTCTCGCATCATATGCCTCCATACTATGAAACGCTCCCTTGTCCTTTCTTATGATGAGCATGATGCATACACTTGTTGGGTATCTCGCCCCTCGAATGATAGGTCTTGCTTTTGCACTAACCCCATTTGTTTTTCCAAGTGTTTCTCATGTTCTTTCATTTTGAAGGATTCACAAGGCGGTACCATAAAGAGACATTTTGGTTATGTGAAGGCGTACATGATGTGCAACACCAACATTGGCGAGCATCTCCTAAAGGTGAACTCATTCCCTTTGAGCCATCCTCACATATGCATATTGGATAGGCCATTCTTTCATTGTTGTTTCCTTCTTGTTGTCTACATGATACATCTATTGGATGGAGGACCAGCATTGGAGATGGACCCTATGGACCTTCAAGTTGAGGAGTGCCACGACATCGACCTATGGTACATCCATGCCTACCGTGTACATGGCGATACGGTTTACGATCCGAGGTCGGATCTTTCCCAAGGGGGAGGAGATGATGTGGAGCATCCCACGTTCATCTCCATGTACACCTTCATAGCACATCAAGCCCCAAGCGGACCTACCGGCGTTAAGGTGAACCCGCTCTTCTTCGAGAATATCATGAATATCCATTGGACTTGCTTGCTACCTCACCAAAGAGATCTATGTGTCCTTAGATATGAAGACCGACGACCACAAGCTGGTGAGGAACACTCCAAAGTAGTAGGAGAAGGACCCAAGGCCACAAGGAAGAAGATGGAGCCCAACAGGAGCTGGATAGGAGGTCCCAGGCGACCCCGTGCGCACGGGCCCCCAAGACCCCATGCGCACGGACTACTCGTGAGAGTTTATGCTGAGCACCCTGCGCACGGGCCTGTACTGCGTGCCACGGGACCCGTCTTGACGGGCCCAACTTACCCCGTGCGCACGGGCTCATCAGGATGGACGGCCGTGATCTCCACTCCGAGCCCCTCTTCCTCCACTTCGTCCCCAAGACTATATATTTTGTACCTAGACCATTTGTTAGGGTTAGCAAAGGATATGTTAGACACATGAGAGCTTTGCTCCATGGATCCACTCCGCTAGGAGATCAAGACCCCCTCTTGGAGTGACCTAGCTCAAGACCCCCTCATGGGTGGCCCCTATCAAGACCTCCTCACGGAGAAGAACCCGGTTACCTCTTGTATCGTCCTTTGTTGATCGTGGATCGTGTATCTCTCTTCGTGTTCATCGTTCTAGCGCATGTGTAATCTAATCTTGTTGGTTTTAGTGATTCTCTTGTGTTTTCCCCGTGATCTCCCTCGTGCTCTTCCGCTCGTTCTTCGTGTTCATCGTAGGGATCCACTCCAAACGTGAAAGATCATCCCCATAGGGTTTCACCCTACATCATAAATCTTCCTACGCTTTATTATTGCTTTGATTTTTACCTTGCCTTTTATTTTACCTTGCATCTTTATATCAAAAATACCAAAAATATTATCTATCATCTCTATCAGATCTCACTCTCGTAAGTGACCGTGAAGGGCTTGACAACCCCTATTTGCGTTGGTTGCAAGGAGTTATTTGCTTTGTGTAGGTACAAGGGACTTGCGCGTGGCCTCCTACTGGATTGTTACCTTGGTTCTCAAAAACTGAGGGAAATACTTACGCTACTCTGCTGCGTCATACTCTCCTCTTCGGGGAAAACCAACGCAAGCTCAAGACGTAGCAAGAAGGATTTCTGGCGCCGTTGCCGGGGAGTCTACGCAATAGTCAACATACCAAGTACCCATCACAATCCCTTATCTCTCTCATTACATTATTTGCCATTTGCCTCTTGTTTTCCTCTCCCCCACTTCACCCTTGTCGTTTTATTCGCCCTCTCTTTCCCTTTCTACTTCTCCTTTTTCCGTTTGCCTCCCCATTGCCATGGCCGAATCAAAAAGAACTAAGGGTCCTTTCCAGGGTACTAGTACCTTGGATAACCCTTCTATCCTCTCTAAGCTCATAAACAATGATACTACTGAAAGACCCACCGGGGTTACCAATGAGAGATTTAATAATTTTGATGAAGATGACTCTGGAATTTTTCGTTATTTACTTGATGAGTCTTTAAAGGATGCTTGGGATAGGTTATTAAGGATTCGGGCTAGCTATGTACCACAATATCAAATTGAGGTTTACTTAAAAGGTTTCTATGTTGGATTGCCCGCTTCTTTCAAACAAGTACTAGATTCTATTTTTGAAGAAGGTTTTCTTGAAGGGGATGCTATAGACACTTATGAAAAAATGAAACCATATTTAGGCACCCTATGAATGATAAGGTTGAATCAACTACTCTCTTGTGCTTTTATCAAAATGAAATTATTAAAGAGATGAAGTCTAGTTTAGAGGCAAACTTCCGTAACGTGCTTAAGCTTACTTCTTCCATTAATGGGCATGTGCTTACCTTAAATAAAAGAATGAATGTCGTAGAAAGGAGATCCTCCTCTTCGAGTGCCAAATATGGCACTTGTTAGATCTATCCTTGCTTTTATGCCTAGCTAGGGGCGTTAAACGATAGCGCTTGTTGGGAGGCAACCCAATTTTATTTTTAGTTTTTTTGTTTTTGTTTCTGTTTAGGAATAAATAATCCATCTACCTTCTGTTTGGATGTGGTTTTATGTTTTAATCAGTGTTTGTGCCAAGTTAAACCTATAGGATCTTCTTGGTTAATAGTTATTTGATCTTGTTGTAATTTCCAAAACCTTTCGGTTCACGAAAACAATTGTTAAACATCACCATAACGTGATAAAATAGTTATTCCAATTGCTGCTGATCAATAAACAAATTTCCTAGGTCTTCCTATTTTGGCTGAATTTTTGGAGTTCCAGAAGTTTGCGTTAGTTACAGATTACTACAGACTGTTCTGTTTTTGACAGATTCTGTTTTTCGTGTGTTGTTTGCTTATTTTGATGCATCTATGGCTAGTAAAATAGTTTATAATCCATAGAGAAGTTGGAATACAGTAGGTTTAACACCAATACAAATAAAGAATAAGTTCATTACAGTACCTTGAAGTGGTCTTTTGTTTTCTTTCGCTAACGGAACTTACGAGATTTCTGTTGAATTTTGTGTTGTGAAGTTTTCAAGTTTTTGGTGAAATCTTTTGATGGATTATGGAACAAGGAGTGGCAAGAGCCTAAGCTTGGGGATGTCCATGGCACCCCCAAGATAATCCAAGGACACCAAAAATTCAAAGCTTGGGGATGCCCCGGAAGGCATCCCTTCTTTCGTCCACTTCCATCGGTAACTTTACTTGGAGCTATATTTTTATTCACCACATGATATGTGTTTTGCTTGGAGAGTCTTGTATTATTTGCTTCTTTGCTTGTTAGTTTACCACAATCATCCTTGCTGTACACACCTTTTGAGAGAGCCATACATGAATTGGAATTTGTTAGAATACTCTATGTGCTTCACTTATATCTTTTGAGCCTTATAGTTTGCTCTATGTGCTTCACTTATATCCTTTGAGCTTTATAGTTTTTGCTTTAGTACTTCACTTATATCTTTTAGAGCACGGTGGTGGATTTGTTTTAAAGAAACTATTGATCTCTCATGCTTCACTTAGATTATTTTGAGAGTCTTTAATAGCATGGTAATTTGCTTAAAATAATAATATGCTTGGTATTCAAGATTTGTGAAATTTTCTTTTGAGTGTGTTGAATACTAAGAAAAGTTTGATGCTTGATAATTGTTTTGAGATATAAAGGTTGTAATATTAGAGTCATGCTAGTTGAGTAGTTGTAAATTTGAGAAATACTTGTGTTAAAGTTTGTGATTCCCGTAGCATGCACGTATGGTGAACCGTTATGTGATGAAGTCGGAGCATGATTTATTTATTGATTGTCTTCCTTATGAGCAGCGGTCGGGACGAAGCGATGGTCTTTTCCTACCAATCTATCACCCTAGGAGCATGCGCGTAATACTTTGCTTTGATAACTTGTAGATTTTTGCAATAAGTATATGAGTTCTTTATGACTAATGTTTAGTCCATGGATTATACGCATTTTTCTCACTCTTCCACCATTGCTAGCCTCTCTAATACCATGCTCTTTTCGCCGGTATCATACACCCACCATAAACCTTCCTCAAAACAGCCACCATACCTACCTATCATGGCATTTCCATAGCCATTCCGAGATATATTGCCATACAACTTTCCACCGTTCCGTTTATTATGACACGCTCCATCATTATCATATTGCTTAGCATGATCATGTAGTTGACATCGTATTTGTGGTAAAGCCACCATTCGTAATTCTTTCATACATGTCACTTATGAATCATTGCATATCCCGGTACACCGCCAGAGGCATCCACATAGAGTCATATGTTGTTCTAAGTATCGAGTTGTAAGAAAAATAAAAGTGTGATAATCATCATTTTTAGAGCATTGTCCCAAGTGAGGAAAGGATGATGGAGACTATGATTCCTCCATAAGTCGGGATGAGACTCCGGACGAAAAAAAAAGAGGCCATAAAAAAGAGAAAAGGCCCAAATAAAAAAAAGAATGAGAGAAAAAGAGAGAAGGGACAATGTTAATATCCTTTTACCACACTTGTGCTTCAAAGTAGCACCATGATCTTCATGATAGAGAGTCTCTCGCTTTGTCACTTTCATATACTAGTGGGAATTTTTCATTATAGAACTTGGCTTGTATATTCCATTGATGGGCTTCTTCAAATTGCCCTAGGTCTTCGTGGAGCAAGCGAGTTGGATGCACACCCACTTAGTTTCATTTGTTGAGCTTTCATATACTTATAGCTCTAGTGCATCCGTTGCATGGCAATCCCTACTCACTCACATTGATATCTATTGATGGGCATCTCCATAGCCCATTGATACGCCTAGTTGATGTGAGACTATCTTCCCTCTTTTTGTCTTCTTCACAACCACCATTCTATTCCACATATGATGCTATATCCATGGCTCACGCTCATGTATTGCGTGAAGATTGAAAAAGTTTTGAGAATGTCAAAAGTATGAAACAATTGCTTGGCTTGTCATCGGGGTTGTGCATGATTTAAATATTTTGTGTGGTGAAGATAGAGCATAGCCAGACTATATGATTTTGTAGGGTTTAACTTTCTTTGGCCATGTTATTTTGAGAAGACATGATTACTTTGTTAGTATGCTTGAAGTATTATTATTTTTATGTCAATGTGAACTTTTGTCTTGAATCTTACGGATCTGAATATTCATACCACAATTAAGAAGAGTTACATTGAAATTATGCCAAGTAGCACTCCGCATCAAAAATTCTCTTTTTATCATTTACCTACTCGAGGACGAAAGCAGAATTAAGCTTAGATGCCTCGATACGCCTTCAACGTATCTATAATTTTTGATTGCTCCATGCTATATTATCTATTGTTTTGGACTATATTGGGCTTTATTTTCCACTTTTATATTATTTTGGGACTAACCTATTAACCGGAGGCCCGCCCGTAATTGCTGTTTTTTGCCTATTTCGGTGTTTCAAGAAACGGAATATCAAACGGAGTCCAAACGGAATGAAACCTTCGGGAACGTGATTTTCTCATCGATAAGACCAGAGACTTGGACCCTCCGTCAAGAAAGCCCCAAAGGCGGCCACGAGGGTGGAGCCCCCTGTATGCGCGCCCTACCTCGTGGGCCCCTCGGAGCTCCACCGACGTACTTCTTCCTCCTATATATACCTCATTACCCCAATAGATCGAATCTGAGCCAAAAACCTAATTCCACCGCCGCAACTTTCTCAGATCCACGAGATCCCATCTTGGGGCCTGCTAGAGTTCACGGAAGGGGAATCCACCATGGAGGGCTTCTACATCATCATCATAGCCTCTCCGATGAAGTGTGAGTAGTTTACTTTAGACCTTCGGTCCATAGTTAGTAGCTAGATGGCTTCTTCTCTCCTTTTGGATCTCAATACAATGTTCTCCCCCTCTCTCGTGGAGATCTATTCGATGTAATCTTCTTTTGCGGTGTGTTTGTTGAGACCGATGAATTGTGGGTTTATGATCAAGATTATCTATGAGCAATATTTGAATCTTCTCTGAATTCTTTTATGTATGATTGGTTATCTTTGCAAGTCTCTTGAATTATCCGCTTGGTTTGGCCAACTAGATTGAGTTCTTGCAATGGGAGAAGTGTTTAGCTTTGGGTTCAATCTTGCGGTGTCCTTACCCAAAGGATGTAAAGGGTTGCAAGGCACGTATTGTATTGTTGTCATCGAGGATAACAAGATGGGGTATTTATCATATTGCATGAATTTATTCCTCTACATCATGTCATCTTGCTTACATGCGTTACTCTGCTTTCATTAACTTAATACTCTAGATGCATGCTGGATAGCGGTCGATGAGTGGAGTAATAGTAGTAGATGCAAAGGTGAGTCGGTCTACTTGTCTCGGACGTGATGCCTATATACATGATCATACCTAGATACTCTCATAACTATGCTCAATTATGTCAATTGCTCAACAAGAATTCGTTCACCCACCGTAAAATACTTATGCTCTTGAGAGAAGTCACTAGTGAAATCTATGGCCTCCGGGTCTATTCTCATCATATTAATCTTCCTACGCTTTATTATTGCTTTGCTTTTTTACTTTGCCTTTTATTTTACCTTGCATCTTTATATCAAAAATACCAAAAATATTATCTATCATCTCTATCAGATCCCACTCTCGTAAGTGACCATGAAGGGCTTGACAACCCCTATTCGCGTTGGTTGCGAGGAGTTATTTGCTTTGTGTAGGTACAAGGGACTTGCACGTGGCCTCCTACTGGATTGATACCTTGGTTCTCAAAAACTGAGGGAAATACTTACGCTACTCTGCTGCATCATCCTCTCCTCTTCGGGGAAAACCAACGCAAGCTCAAGACGTAGCAGATACCAGCCTATTGGGGCCTTCGGTATTTTTGAATTTGAGGCAGGTAAAGAGCCTTGGTTCACACTCTCTGTTTCTCGGACTCAATAATCTGATTAACCAGGAGATCAGCCTTGGCAAGATTCATAATGGCAGAGAGGTTGTGTTTGTTAGGGAAAATTGTGTCTACATGGTGAACCCTGGGACTTTGGGATCAGATGCCCCTGATTGTCAACGATACAGCATGCAGGCAAAATAAGGTGAGAATGAGGAAGGTGTCTGTATTGACTTTGATCCTTGGATGTCTCAACTACGACAGTCAGTGATGTGGTTCAAGCCTTCAGGTTGATAGGTAATTGGGTTGTTGCGTTGAAAGGGTGGAATCCTGGTGTCTCCGAATCACTGGTGGCTGAAGGGGGGCTGCAAATTATGATGGTGTTGGATCATCCCTCTTCGAATGACTTGCTATCATTGCTGCTTGTTCTGGATGGGTAGTGTTCTCTTTTGTTATGCAGACTCCTTGTAATTTGGTCATCCTCATCTATGTCACTCTTACTTTGTAATAGTTGGCTCTCTTTAGAATGTCATTCTCGTCTGGATCACGAGAGTCTGAGCACTGCAGATGGGTGCATTTTGATGGTGTAGCAAGACTGTTATGAACTTTCATGGCTCACTGTTTATGTCAGTAGTAGTCACTAGTTAGTGTTTGCATGTTGTATATATTGTTGTTTCAAACTGTTTATTGTATCGAACTGCTGATGGGCTAAATGAGGGCATCACCATTATCCAAAGGTTCAAAGGTATATATCCTTTTTCAAGTTACAATTTGAGCTCAAGACTTTTGATGATGTACACTTGTTTGGGGCTTTGGGCCAATGTGAGGTGTCATTGAATATGGGCCGAGTAGTAACGCAATGCCAAATAGGCCAATTATAAGAACTCTGAAGCCAGACGCTCAAAAAAAGAAAGAAAAAGGACTCTTAGGCTGACATGTGGGTGCCACCGGTGCTTTCGTGCGCTTGCACGGCGAGAGCATATTGGCGCGTGTTTGAAATTGATGCTACCTTTTCATCCGCAATCCCCTGTCCCTCCCCCACCTCTAAAATCTCGATTCCTACTCCTGATCCCCCAAATCCCCCTCTACTCCTTGTACCCAAGTGCACTATCATGTCGCTGGTTAGTGCGGATCTCCAAGCCGGAGATCCTGAGGTCCGTCCTGCCTTCGGGCGCTGCGTGCTGTCACTAAACAATGGCATGGCGGCACTTGATGACCAGTTTGTCGGCAAAGTTCTGATGGTAACCATCAACGGCGACCACCCTCCCGTCTCGCCGAATGACCTTGTCAAAGCTCTTGGCATTGCATACAGGATCCAAATAAGTGACTTGCTCATCGAAGTCTGTCCGCCATCGGCTGATTTCTTCGTCAGAGGTTCCAAACAACTTTCGACTGCAGTCTGTGTTCGAATCTTCCCGGTGTTTGTTCTGCGATGTTGCGCTGGTGAGCTTTGATCGACGGTACCCAGGACGGGGCTCGGTGTCCTTTGAGCTTGAGTTTTTAACAAAGCTTACCTTCCACGGCATTGCTCGACGGGCTTGGAACAGCGAGTCCATGAATTAGCTTATCAATGACCTAGGAGGTGAGCTTGTAAGTATGTTTGTTCCTCCAGATAGCTGGGCTCTGACGGTTCTGGCATGGATGAAGAAGCCGCCCACCATACCGAAGGTGATTGGTGTTGAGATACAGGTGCAATAACCGGGGTTGTACTATTCATCGCCACCAAGGGCGCCATGAACCATGTTAGGAAAGTACCTATATCGAGTCTTTGTGCATGTCGAAGACGTGGTCAATCCATCAATCGAAGTCCTATAGTCGGCGCTGGTGCCAGGGTCCGTCGACAACGTCCATTACAGGAGTCAACGTCAGACTCTTCTCGTGTTGCTCGGAACGATGGATGGCACAGGGCCTTCTTCATCACGCGCCGGAGGCCGCTGCTGCTTTGGGAGAACGGTCGGCTGTTTGGATGTGCTCTAATTTGAGGTAACAACTAAATCTTCTCAGATACTAGTTAAATCCAAGCTATTGGTGTGAAGCACTGGTGTGCCATTACATTTGATTGTGACATGTTCTACTTTTGTACATGGATTTTTTTTAGAAAGGGGTGTACGTCAACTTAATGTGCTAGCAAAACTTATTGTGTTGTCTGTTTTTTTTTTTTTTTTGCATAGCATTCAATATATTTACACGTCATTGATAAAGACGATGAACGGTTATGTATGAGTTTGTTGGTTTCAAGCTAGCCCTACCCGTAGTGATCCACTGCTTTGATGAGGACATCAATACCATTGTTACACCCACAACCCCTAGTGCTATACATACTGGACCAATTACTAGAGCTCGCACACGCCAATTGAATTATCAGGTACTTTCGTTTCTTGGTAATGATTCTAATGTTCATAAGAATATGATGCTGCCTAAATTGAATATATTTGTTTTGCATACAAATGAAGGGCCTGTCATGGATAAGAGGGATGAACACTGGAGCAAGACCAAGCATGGAGATGATGGCATGTGCGAGGGGAACAAGAACGGAGTTACAAGTGATGATTTCAGGACTTTGAAGCCACCATAATGAGTGCATGAAGCCTTGGACGAAATATACAAGATACCACTTCATAATATTCGTCCATAGGCTATACTAGGTGCTGCGTCACCTTATTATTGGGCCAGACCCATGTAATTTCGAAATACATAAGTATAGGCTATTTTTAGAGTCCGTATGTGTGGGGAAACAAGAGATATGGTTGGTTTCGGACCCCTTTCCCAAGGGCCACGAAATTTCCCCCCTCTTCCTCCATATATACAGCCCTTAGGGCACTGTTTAGACTTAGGGTTTTGTTTAGATTAAAGTTCGCCATAGCTGCAACTTCGCGTACTTCATTTGTGTTCAAGTGACTGCACAAAGGCGTCCACAGAACCCCACCTTGATCAATAAAGTTTTCCTCTTATATTCGCAATATCCAGATTGCAATCTTAGTTTCTTGCTTGTTCTTCGTTTGCACGGAGGAAAGCAGGACCTTCGTGGTCGGGTTGATCGTGCTTCGCCGTGGTCAATAACCTCTCGGAGTTGGTTTAGCGATTGCTAAGGCGCGACATCCTCAAGACGCTCGTTAAATGTCGGATCGTCAAAGTCGACTTCCTCCAAAACGATAGCCACCATCTAATCGAAAGACGGGACACCTTTGCTCCTGTCATGCTTCCACCCCGATTGTTCTGCCCGCGTGAAATTTTTGTATGCAAGCTCAATGTGCTATGATGTTGTATATGATTGTGTCAACTATATAAATGTTTACTGAGCATCAGCAATGCATATGGCTAAAAGATGTATTCACGAGCATCGACCGATCGGTTTCTCTCTCTCTCTCTAACAAGTGGGACCCGTTAAATTATTTCTTCGCTCGTGATAGCTTTAATTAGGTTCCACTGTACTTTACCTTTTTTCTTAAGTTATAATTTGAGCTCATTGGCTTTAAAAAGTTGTACACAAGCCTTATTTGGGCCATTTCAGGCGTCGTTGAATGTGTGCTGAGTAGCTATCTGAAGTTGTATTGTACTACACAGACCTTTTTCGTTGAACATCAGCAATGCAATTGGGCCGAAAGTTGTACACAAGATCCTAAAATAAGTGCAGCCAAGCCTATGTTTTTTAATAAAATCCACAACTAAGTTCAATTTTTATATAATAAGATTACCAAGCCCAACTTAAGTTTCTTAATAAAATTCCTAGCTTAATATTAATTTTTTATACGAAATGATCAGTCCATACCAACATTGTTTTTCACCCATCCCAAAAAAATGGGTCCATTTCTACTAAAATCAAATGGGTTGCGAATTTTCAGAAATAATAAATGGGATGCCTGTCCGCAATATTATTTTTTTCACCCAGCCCAGAAATAGGTGTATTCGAATAAATAATCAAATATGAGTTGTAAATTTTCATAAATAGTAAAGCGGATATTATTCTTTTTACCCAGTCTAGGAATAGATTATTTTTTGAGTCAAAGCCCAAAAAATAGATGTATTGACAAATAAAATAAAATGGGTTGTAAAACCTAAATAAATCGGCTGCATATGCGCCACAACTTTTGAAGCTAACATTATTGGCCCACTAGAACGAAGCCCGCGCAAGGTGTTGTCTATTTAATGGACAAAACGATTTAATGGTCAAAAAGAAAAAGTCAACAAATTATTCTGACAACCCTAGTTGCTCTTGCTCCAGCCGTCAAAACCATCGACGACTAGAGCGCCTGCATCTACCTCCCATGGCTGGCTATGTTGCTGCGCAGGCCTCGCCACCCCACCCTACTCCCAATGATGGACAGGTCATACCTATACTCTTCCACACCTTTTGTTATTCTCCGGCGACGACAGCCTCACCCCTCGTACTCCCCTTCGCCAGGGACTCCAGTGTCCCTTCTTCCACGACTCCAGATCATTCCCATCTTAAGACTTGTCGTCGTCCACCGTCATGGTGTGCTCGACGATGTGTGGTCAACAACGAGAGCCAACGTGGAGTACGTGGAGAGGCTGACAGTTAGGAACCACCAGCTACATCTTCGCACATAAGCTAGTGCCTCCTTATTACGAGTAATAAATAATTTCTCCCCTGACAGGTTGGACCCACCAGCTACAATCTTCGCACCTAAGAAAGTTCCTTCTTATTGCGTGAAAAAAAAGTTTCTTCCCCATGACTGCTGGGACCCACCCTATCGAAGCATACGTAGCGTTGTCTATCTGGTCGCGAACGTGTACGTACATACTGGTCGATCGGTGTCTCTGCAAGGATGAACTATGGCCGAGCAAGCAGTAGCACATGTCATAGTACAGTCCCCTACGTAGCAGTCCACATAGTCCCGTCTAAATCGAGTACACACGTACAGCCACGCTGCAAAAAATGGGCATGTACGTACATACGAGCAGGGTCTCAAACGCGTACTTGCGTATACATACGATCAGGGCTCATGTACATGGATAGGCAACGGACGGCAGCAACGGCCTCCTGTTCATCGGTGGCCAACCGGCTTGGCCGAAACAGAGAAAACAACGTCATGTTCACTGGGAGCCAAGCAACTGGGTCAAAACGCGTCCTGTTCATCGGAAACGAAGTGACTTGGTCAGAACGCATCCTATTCATTGGAAGCCAACCGGCTTGGACAGAACAGCCAAAACGGGGAGGAAACGGACTTCTCGACAACCGCGTACGATCGAAACGTGGTCCTGTTCATCAAAAGGGGTGTGGAATACCCAAATGGTTTTTGTCCGCGCTGACCCAAACGGATACCCGCGGACTATGTGCGTTGGAGTTGCTCTAACGGATACCCGCGGACTATGTGCGTTGGAGTTGCTCTAAGGGTATGTACAATGGTGGCATATGGATACAAATGTCCAATGATAAAAAGTAACTTAAGGCATCTCTATTGATTTTTTCCTCTCCAATGCAAGCTACTACTAGTGGACCTTAACAAAGAATAGAAAGTAGACTCTCACTACACATGCATTCCCACTCTCCACTTCAACTTTCTCAACTTTATAGACCGACCACATTTTTTCTCCTCAAGCACCCGTCTCTTGCTGAGAATCTCGCTACACCATCCGAACCTACTTTTCCTGATATCCGATCCTACATAACCTCCTACTTTTCCTGATATCCGGTCCTACATAACCTGCGGGGCATCAACGTGGGGCTATGCATTGGCCATACCGGAAGGGGTAGCCCCCCTCTCTCTCCCTCTCCGTATAAGCATCACCTAGGGCTATGCGTCGGCCATACCCTAAGACATATCCTAAGAGGTAGTCCCCCTCTCTCTCCCTCTCCGTATAAGCACCCTGCATCGTAAGGATAGACTTGGTTGAGGCTATCTCGCACAAATGGACTTAATTCTAACTGGAGTGTTGGCGGGTGAAAAGATATACGTGCATTGGAGCTTCAACAAGCACCACCAGGTTAAATCAATTATACCAGTAGAATTTCCCCTGATTACATCGTCATTTACCAGTTGAATCGTACAAACACAGCCAGTGCCTGTGTGAATTCCTCAAACTGTATCTGTCTAAGCTTGCTGTTCTGAACAAACTGGGAGAAAACAAACCTGAAACATTGCTTTGAACAGATGGTACATAATCTTGAAAATGCACATCCAACTTGTGCGGTGCCAGTATTACCAGCAGATTTCAACACAAATCTGACATCAGATAAGCAGGTCCAATATTTGTCAAGAGATTGGCAGAATGTGACACTGCAGTCTCAAAGATTGACAATGCCGACAACACGAGATGAGTCAAAACTAAAACAGTAGTACAACTCAAACTTAGACTGCAAAGTAGTTACACAATACCATAACAATAAGCAACAAGTGTCGCCCATTGCCTAGAGTGTACAGTTTGACCATAATAATAATAATAATAATAATTAAGTACTGCCATATGGACTGAAGTAACTAAACAAACTGCTTGAAAGAATGATACTTGAGAGTTGAAGCATCAACATAGTGGACACAAATAAAGTAGGTGGTAGCAACTGGGAATTGAATCTTGTATTAAATCTCCGGTCTGCTCCAAGGTGACCTTCCATCAGTAGCGGTCATCATATGAGCGAGCACCCAGTGGGGACGATCATAGGGAGCAGGCCTATCTCGGTAACTCGCGCCAAGGCGAGCAGATCCACCACTCCCATATCTGTCACCATTCGCCACACGTGGACCACCCCTGCCATAACCACCAGTGCCTCTAGGTTCATCACGGTAATAACTTCCACCTGGCCGCCCTCCATCTCTTTCGTAGCTTCTTTCCCTGGCAAAGCCAGCTGATGCATAACGATCACCACCACCATATCTGTCGCCAGAAAAACGATCAGCAGCTGGAGGATAGCGATCGCGTCCACCACCATAACGATCATCAGCATAGAGGCCACCATCATAACGATCATCAACATAGCGATTACCAAAACGGTCTGATCCTCCAAGGCGGTCACCACGCCCACCAGCGCCATTGCCATACCTGGATGGGGGAGAGTACCTTCCAGGCCTGCCTCCATCAGAATAAGGACATTCACGAGCCCAGTGTCCAGGGCGTCCACACTTAAAGCAATCATCACTTGCAGCGGGTACTATGTCAGCTGCACCACGATATCCACCTCTAGCACCAGATGAGTAACTACTACCCCCATATCCATAGCCACCATCATCACTGTTCATCCTAGGTTGAGCTTTGTTCACAGAAATGGTCCGACCATCTAGTTCTCCATTGTGCATTTCCGGATCGCAACATCCACAGCCCGAGGTTCCGAGAATGTAACAAACCCAAACCCACGGGAGCGGCCTGTGTCTCTTTCTGTTACAACCTATACATACAATGAAAGTGAACTCATGGGAAGATAGTAACTGCATATAATAGTGAACAGCCAAAAAAATCCAACACTAGCAACAGCATGCACATGCAAATCGGGCCATAGGGAAATGACGACAGCTGGTAAGTATGTCACGCATGGTAACCAGTGAAACTATCTCACAAGACTGGAGCACGGTCAATCTTTATGCCACTGCTCAATTATTGTAAGTAAATGTCACTATCTCCTTTATCTGCCCCAACAATGCTATCCAGAAGGCATACTATGGGCAACAGGTCAGAACTGGAAGCATGTGACACTGACCACAACAATGCCATCAAGGAGTCATAGAAGATATCAGTTGCGCTGACAAAACAAACTGAACACTTCCATGTGCCGCTCATGTGCGACACGAATGAGTAAACTCCACATCCAACAAATTGGACGAGGCCAGTTACTTTGGTTGCTGCTACAGGCACAAAACAATAACTTTACACCTGAAGTTCTAACACGAAGCTAATCGGACCTTAGTTAGTCTGCCACATTCCTTCAGGAAAACATAGTTGCAATACCTAAAGGCATCCTTGTCAATCACTGCTCTTTGTTCATGTACGGGTAAGTGTGTCCATTTGAAGGGAAAGGGGCATTTGAAGACTGAGAACAATGGCCTTCCAAGTGACTGTAGGAATAAAATAGCACACAACACTCACTCTGAAGCATCACCTGTAATAAATCGCTAACCAAGGACAACAAACAAAGCTGCATCTGCCTTTCATATCAGAACTGATCCAGAGCATTGCCATTATGCGGCAAAACTTGCATTAATTTCATATCCAACACTGCGGTCATGTTTAGCTCTGTAGAATTGATTAGCCATGGCAATGGAAATTTGTTTGATGTAACCTCACACTGACATCACTCAGCTTAAACACTACCGATGCCATGGCAAAGGAGGAGCACTGCTTCTGCCCAAAAAACATCTACCAAATTCGCTAACAGTATCGTTACTACATATTGAATTTTATAGGACCCATCACCGCAAAAATGTATAACGATGAGCTCGAATTGACTAATATGTTTCATTTCCTTCAACTTCAATAACTTCCTAAAATATAAAACTGGAGGTGACTGCAGGCTCTGTGAATCAGTAACTGCTATTAGATTGAAATTAGAAAGCAAGATAAACTCAATAGCGTTTTGCTAAGAGCACAAACAAACAATTAACACACCTAGGCGTCATAACTTGCTAATAAACACAGCTATGCTTGGAAATTCGTTGAGAAACAGGTTAATAATATAATCATCATCATACTTGCAAATGAGATGGTTCAACCTAACACTGAATGAACCATAAAGAAAATAAGGACTGTCCAACCTGAAATTGTTTATCAGATCACGCTCTTCCAGACACCCCTAAGCAACAATAATAACGTAACATAACTGAATCATGCACCGAGTAACCATCAGGTCGAAAAACAAGCCATCAAAGTTCTATCAACACAGCTAAGCAAACATACTAAATACTAAGTCCCCCCCCCCCCCTTTTTACTCGATAACTCACATCAAAATGTTTTAATCATGTCGTCTTATTGATGGGCAGTGTTTTGATTGCTACAATATGGCTCTTTAAACAAGATTATGTTTACAACTAATCAGCGGATTTACAGCACAGATGAGTTAAGATGAAGAAACTCTGTACAGAAGTAGGAAAAACCAGCTTAAGGATGAAACTGAAAAAATCGTCACCCTATATACAAAACTAAACGACTAAGCGCCGCCAAAATGATCTCAACACAAATCCTCCGACGAGCACGCACAATACATGCAAACGAATGGAGGAAGATGGCTAATACCTGCGTCTCGATGACCTTGCCGAACTCGCCGAAAGCTCGCTCCAGCGTGCGCTCCGTGGTGTCCCAGGACAGTCCGCCCACGAAGATCCGTCCCACCTCCTTCTCCCCCATCTCCAATCCAATCGAGCCGAAAATTCCCCGACGCCTACACAAGCCACCAAATCACACCGAAAAAGTCAATCGAGATCCTCAACAATCTGTGCCGCGGTGAAGCGCGAATCGCACGCTCCCTGAGCGCCATGGGATAGTAGGAGACGAGATGGTTGGATGCTTTTACCTTGCGCGGAAACGTAAGGATGGCTCTCTCGGGCTGCGGCGCTAGGGTTTTCAGAAAGAGGGAGAGGGATGAGATGACACGAGGAGAGAGAAAATATCAGGATCTTCTGCATGTATTCCGAATCGGACTGCACGGAAAGCACGTGTCATGGTTTATTTTAGCTTCCTTCTAAAAAATGTTATCTGAGAACATCCGATCTTAATGTATCCCACCAAACACCTATTGACCTTTGCGATCTTAACGTTTCCCAAGAAACACCGATTGACCTTTGGAGCACATGTAAACAGCGAAATTTTCCACTCATCCACATCAACCGTTCGCTCGGACCGAATTCTTAGAGAAGTGACATCACCTTTACTCATTCGGGGCCCTCACTTTGCGTCCATTCCTGATAGAGGTGAAGGTGTCTTGATATTTCAATGAGATAGCTATCATTTTTGTGGGAGTCAATTTTGACGATCCGATTACGAACGTGCGGAGATGTCGCACCTTAGCAACCGCTAACCAACTTCCGATGGGCTATTGACCACGCCGGAGCACGATCAACCTGACCACGAGAGTCTATTTCCTACGAGCAAACGAAGAACAAGCAAGAAACTGAGATTGCAATATGGATATTGCGAATTTAAAAGGAAAAGTTTATTGATGAAAGTGGGGTTATGTGACATCCTGGTCTGGTCGTTGAATACGAAGTTGCGGCTATAGCGAACTTTTAATCTAACAAAACCCAAAGTCTAAATGACGCCCTAAGGGCTGTATATATGGAGGAAGAGAGGGGAATTTCGGGATCCCTTGGAGGAGGGTCCGAAACCACCCCTAACTCTTGTTTCCCCACACATACGGCCTCTAAAAACAGACTATACTCAAGTATTTCAAAATTATATGGGCCTGACCCAAAAATAAGGTGGCGCGGCACCTATTATAAGTTATGGATGAAATTTATGAAAGGACATCTTGTATATTTCGTCCATGTCCTTGTATGTCATCAAGGAGGCTTCAAAGTACTGAAATCTGCACTAGAAACGCTGCTCGATTCCCTTCACGCGTGCCTTCATCTTCATGCTTGTTTCTGCTCCAGTGTTCACCCCTTTTGTCCATGCTTGGCCCTTCATTAGTAATCAACACAAATGTATCCAATTTAGGCAACATCATATTCTCATGAACATTAGAATTGTTACCAAGAAACGGAAGTACATGGTAATTCAATTGTCGTACGCGAGCTCTAGTGATTGGTGCAATATGTATAGCAGCAGGGGATGTGGATGTAACAATAGTATTGATGTCCTCATCAATTCCCCTCATTATCCCTCCACCCCTCTCTCCCTCTCTCAGTTGCATGTACGGAGGCACACAACACACACAAGCGTGCGAACACGGATGAACCATAAATCACGTGTGTGACATGGTACGGATGACTGTGCCACTCGGCAACAACCCATGTGTGCAACCACTCTCGTCATTGGTTGAAGATAAGTTCGAACAATGGAGCGATCGAACACACACTCCAACGGGAATAATGATATTTGTTAAGATATATAGCTACATGCAGTATCCTATGTGATATAGGCAAAGGTGTCCTCACGTGGCTAAAGCCCCCCAAAGAGGAAGGGATGATGCATCACATCTACGGTAAGTATTTCCCTCAGTTATGAAACCAATGTATCAATCCAGTAGGAGGACCAAGCAACACTATGTAAACGGTACCTGCACACAAAGAACAAATACTTGCAACCCGACGCGTAAAGTGGTTGTCAATCCCTCCTCGGTAAAAAGATAGATAAATTTGTATGAGTTTGGGTAAATATATCAGAATAAAAACGCGGAATAACATAAATAAAGAAAAAGTGCAACAAGGTATTTTTTGGGTTTTTGGAATAATAGATCTGAAAACAAATGCGACAAAAAATAGATCAGAAAGCAAATAGGATAAAAGATAGACCCGGGGGCCATATGTTTCACTAGTGGCTTCTCTCTAGAAAAAGCACACGGTGGGTAAACAAATTACTGTTGGGCAATTGATAGAAAAACAAATAATTATGACGATGTCCAAGGCAATGATCAATATATACGCATCACTTCCAAAATTAGTAGACCCAAACAATTCTGCATCTACTACTATTACTCCACACATCGACCGCTATCCAGCATGCATCTAGTGTATTAAGTCCATGGAGAAACGGAGTAATGCAATAAGAATGATGACATGATGTAGCCAAGGTTTATTCATGTAGGAATAGCCCCCATCTTTTTATCCTTAATAGCAACGATACATGCGTGCCTCGCTGCCCCTTCTGTCACTGGGAGAGGATACTGCAAGATCGAACCCATCACAAAGCACCTCTACCTTCACTTATATGTGCAAACTGAGTTGCAATATTTTCATGCCTTCTACTTCTTGTGACAATATTTTGCCTTTATATTTTATGAACTATGAAAGTTACTCATGTATACATGTGTCATATGTGCAAAAACCAAGGGTAGTAAAATGGATGACATATACATATACAACATGTACACCATGTCTGTTTTGTTAGCCACATTTTAGATTAAGCAACGCCGAGGACGGCTTTGTTTTCAAGAAGGAGAGGATGATAAGGACATGACTACCCTGGACACGACCAAAAATATTGCATACATGCATATTTGTGAGGTGATTTCTAATGCAAACTATGCAATAATTTATTTGCCACAGAATCATCACCATTATCAACACGTCATATATATTCACAATATTTAGATTGCTTTATCATATTCTTGCTTGTTCTTTGATTACTTGCAGGAATAGACCTTCATGGTCAGGTTGATCGTGCTCTAGCGTGGTCAATAACCTCTTGAAGTTGTTTAGCAATTTCTAAAGAGCAACTTCGTGCACGTTTATAGTCGGATCGTCAAAGTCGACATCACCAAATCGGTAGTTATCCTCTCATCGAAAGATCGGGCCCCTCACCTCTATCAAGTGGTATCTGAAAAATCGATAGTTAAGATGTCGGAAGCATGATCAACCCGAACACGAAGGTCTATTCTTGCATGCAATCGAAAAAAAGCAAGAATATGATAATGCAATCTGAATATTGCGAATATATATATGAAGTATTGATAAAATTGGGGCTCTAAAAGCGGTATTGGTCTGTTCGTTGGACACAAACGAAGTGCACGAAGTTGCAATGGCTAACTTTTAACTAAACAAATCCCAAGGAAAAAGCTACTAGATTAATCTATTTATATAGGAGCAAGGGATGGTGGCCAAGGAGGTGGGAGGACGTCCCAAGGCAGCCTAAAACTAACCCTGGGTCGTATAAGGCCCATGGTCCCAAGTGGAGGTGATGCAACACCTTTGGACTTGTAGTTTGACTCGGATTCTGCTGCAGCGTCAGATTGTTTCATCAATATCTCGATGCCTCGGACGAATTTGAAGGTGAATCCAATTGGATTGGAAAGAGCACGAAATCTACTTTCCAAAAAAAGAATCACCCAATTCGGAGTCCGGATGAAAGAGATCTTGGCGGCAGACTAAGGCATAGCCTAGTGGTGGGAAGGGGCTGGGTGCCTTCCCACCCACCCAGGTTCAAGGCACAGTACTTGCAATTTGGGTTTGTTGCACCAATTATACTGTAGAGGGTTCCCTTACAGTCTTTTTTGTCAAAAAAAGAGATCTTGGCGTTTTGAGTCAGGTATGTTTGTGTAGTCCGAATCTGTGTCTAGAACGTGAGAGACTTGGACTCTCTTCTCTTGGCCAAAAAGTGACATGAGAGGACTTTTTGAACAGCACCTAAACTTCTCTTTTTCCCTTATCTTCATATGTGGATTGTAGAAAATGTCCCATACACCTGCAATTAGACATGGCACAAAAGTCTGTGAAGTATTTTTGTCCTGGATAATATAAATAAATTATTGCATAGTTTGCATTAGAAATCACCTCACAAATATGCATGTATGCAATATTTGGTCGTATCCAAGGTAATCATGTCCTCATTATCCTCCCCTTCTTGAAAATAAAGCCGTCCTCGGTGTTGCTTAATCTGGAATGTTGCTAACAAAAGAAACAAGGTGTACATGTTGTGTTTGTGTATGTCATCCATTTTTACTTCCCTTAGTTTTCGCACATATGACACATGTATACATGAGTAACTTTAATAGTTCATAAAATATAAAGCCAAAATATTATCACAAGAAGTAGAAGGCATGAAAATATTGCAACTCAGTTTTGCATATATAAGTGAAGCTCTTATTCATATCAAAAGATTGGCAATGTTCATCATTAAACCATCCCAACATTGGTGGATAAACCTTACTTGCATCAAATTTACATGCTACAACATGCTTAAATAAGTAAATATGCAATAAGTCATTTGACACAGAATCATCACCAAGATTAGAGGTCATATCAAAATGATTAAACAGTGGTTCTTTTGCATCAACAGTTAATTCAATGGGTGCACTCAAAATTGTTGGTATTTTAGCTATTTGATTACATGATGCATTCATGATAGTAACACAATTCTCTAAAATAGGTGGTGTGCTCAAATCAATAGGTAACTCAACACATGATGTACTCAAGTTAACTAGGCATGTATCATTCTCATGTGAAAGTGGAAAATATGTACCTTTGTCATTACCTCTTATGATCAACTCAGATGATGTAGGCACTCTCGGTGGTGATGTGTCACATGGTGGAGATGATGTAGTCCTCGCACCAATGGATGTGGTTGCCATAGTACGTGAAAGGATCGATATAGTTGACTAGAGGGGGGTGAATAGGCAACTAAAAATTTTTAGCTTTTCTTTACCAATTTAAACTTTGCATCAAAGTAGGTTGTCTAGATATGCAACTTGGTGAGCAACCTATATGATGCAACAACAACAAGCACATAAGCAAGCAAAGGATACAACACAATATAAGCTTGCACAAGTAAAGGTACGAGATAACCAAGAGTGGAGCCGGTGAAGACGAGGATGTGTTACCGAAGTTCCTTCCTTTTGAGGGGAAGTACATCTCCGTTGGAGCTACTGTGGAGGCACAATGCTCCCCAAGAAGCCACTAGGGCCATCAGATTCTCCTCACGCCTCACACAATGTGAGATGTCGTGATTCCACTATTGGTGCCCTTGGAGGCGGCGACGGACCTTTACAAACAAGGTTGGGGCAATCTCCACAACTTAATTGGAGGCTCCCAACGACACCACGAAGCTTCACCACAATGGAATATGGCTCCGCGGTGACCTCAACCGTCTAGGGTCCTCAAACACCCAAGATTAACAAGATCCGCAAGGGATTAGAGGGGGGAATTAAATTTCTCTTGGTGGAAGTGTAGATCTAAGCCTTCTTAACCAATCCCTAGAGAATCAACAAGTTTGATTGGCTAGGGAGAGAGATTGGGCGAAAATGGAGCTTAGAGCAACAATGGAGCTTGGGGATGGAAGAGGTAGTCAACTCGAAGAAGAAGACTCCCCTTATATAGTGATAGAACAAATCCAACCATTATCCACTTACTCAGACCGCGACGAGCGGTACTACCGTGCACAAAAAGCGATCCTACCGCACGAGCCCACGGTACTACTGTAAGGCCCTGCGGTACTACCGTTGGCGCGGTAGGAGCTAACCCAGACCTGTGGCAAAGAAGCCGAGGGCGGTAGAACCGCTGGCGCGGTATTACCGCTCCCCCTTGCGGTACTACCGCAAGGCAGGGTTGGTCTAGACTGGGAAGGCACGGACATATAAAAATACATCCGTGGCTACTTCCGCTGAGTTCCGATCCATGCAAAAATCTGACACGATACTACCACAAGCCTGGAGCGGTACTACCGCATAGGGCGCGGATGTAAAAAATTACATCCGCCCCAACTTCCGCTCATGCTGTTGCGCCTAGCCAGAGCTCACGGTACTATCGCGCCCATGGTGCGGTACTACCGTGTAGGGCGCGGATGTAAAAAGTTACATCCGCCCCTACAACCGCTCGAGCAGCTGAGCCTTGGGAGCGGTACTACCGTGAGCACCTGGGGTACTACCGCGCTCGGGGCCGGTACTACCGCGAGGGCCTGCGGTACTACTGCTCCGAAGAGTAGTACTATCGCATGCCCCAGCTCAGCAACACTAGGAGTCCTTCATTTTGTAGAGACACGGAGAAACGGAGGATGCCCCAAAGAGCCAAAGGAAAGGTGGTGCAAAAAAGAAACAGACGTGTACGTGTTGATTCCACCCAAACCTTTCCAACACGGACCCCCTCTTAATAGTACGACTTTCCTACGACTCAAGTCCACCGAAAAGAAACGTAGAGAAACATCGTCTTCAATAGTCTTCGAGGGGCACCAAATCGTCTTGTGCCTAGTCATGATATGTCTGAAATGCTCAAGGCACACGATTAGTCCGCAAAAGCATTGTCATCAATCACCAAAACAACTAAGGGATAAATATGCCCTTACAATCTCCCCCCTTTTGGTGGATTGATGACAATCCGGGATTTGCACATAGGGATATAAAATAGAACAAAGGCAAACCCCACATCTATAAAATATAGACGGGCTCCCCCTAGATGTGTGCTTTCTAGAGAAATGCTTTGGACTACACGGCACACATACTAGGATCAACACTCCCCCTATATTTTATAGACAAGTCATATCTTGCAACAATATAGCTAACACTAAGCAAGGATGCAAGATAATACTATGAGCATAAGTAACTATGAGCATAGAGTAAAGGGCACAACATAGCATAGGCTCACGGGCTACTAAGTACGAAAGACATTAAGGTACGCTAGAGTGCACATGTCTTACACTGTATGAAAGATAAACCAGGTCTCACAAGCACAAAACAAACCAAAGCAAACGAGGTCCAACTGAACAAAAGCAAAGCGACAGAGTGAAACACCATGACACACGAAGCGCAAATCCTACACTCGCTCCCCCTTTGGCATCGAGACACCAAAAAGGCAGAGAGGACACCTACGACACAGGTGGTAGCCCAAGCTGAATAGAACACTCGTCACGCTCCTCGTGGACTCGGCAGAGGGGATGGGCTCCTCCTCAGATTCATTCCACTGGTAGCCCTGCTTCGTCATCCATTCTGCCTCTGGCGTGATGTGCTTCTCGGACCCACTGGATATCTCCTCGCCAAACGTCCTCAAGATCCTCTTGTCGCGGCGGCGACTCTCCTTGGAAGCAACATGGGTCCTGTACTGGCCCTTGGCCTACATGCAGAACAGAGCCTTCATCTTGTTCTCCAGCTTCTTAGCCCAAGAAGGCTCAGTAGAGGGAGGAGCATATCCAGCAGAGCTGTCCTCATCCGCTTCCTCCTCCTCAATATCATCCTTGTCCACGTCCATTTGAGCAGCCTCTGCCTCAGCACGGGTAGTGGTGTTAGCCCACTGAGGCTTGATGCAGAGCTTGATGGGGTCGTGACGGATCCAGTCAGGGGCAACAAACTCCTCATTGGGATGGAGCTTCTCCCAAGTCTTTGTGATCAAGAGAAACATGTAAGGTTCATAGATGGGTACCTTACGGTTGAACACCACAAACTGTAGCTCGCACCACATGATGTGTGAGACGTCAAGTGGTTGTGTCTGAGCGTGACGCGCCTCCTCACAAATGAGCATCATATCCACAAGATAGGCATGCACCTTGTCCTTGTCACCAATGCATGGAAAAAGGGAGTTGCGGAAGATCTGGTGCATGATGTCAAGGAATGGGTTCAGCACCCACACCTTCTTGCCACTGGGAAGTGTCTTCTCAACATAGAATTGCTGAAGCTTGTTCTTGCTGGCAGACTTGGGGTTGGCATGAGGGCGAACACCAACGGGCGTGTTGAGCCCCTCATCAAGCACCTGTAGCAAAGCCATGAAGTCCTTCCACTTAGCAGTCATCTGTTGTGTCCGTTCCTCATCAGTATGGAAGTGGACCGAAGCAAAGAACTGGGCCACAATCTCAGGGTCAAAGTCCAGGTGGAAAGAGATCACGTCCTCAATGCCAAACTGCTCCACCAGGTCCAAAGACTCACCAAAATAGTCACGGTGCTTATCCTACCTCATGTGATTCATGTCAATCCAGTGCACGTCCACATAGATGTTCTTCTTGGCCTTGATTGCATCTAGATAGATAAGATTCCGCTGCTTGGTCCAGAACAAATCATTCCCTCTGAAGTTAGCATGGGGATTCACATAGGGGTTGATCCTCCTTCGAGTGACAAACTCAGCAAGTGGTATCTCATCCATGCCCATTGAGGGCTCCTTGTTCTTGGTGGCTGTGGTCTTGGTTCTGCGTTGGGGGGCATTGGAGCCCTCTGGAGCTTCATCTTGGTTGTGCAGGCGCTTGGAGCTCGTGTCACGGCTTGGATTCAAATGGCGGACATTGGAACCGGAGCCACCACATACGTCACACAACACAGGAACACGCAAGAGAAGCAAGAAGGATCAATGCAAAGACCACAACAAAAACACATGAAACAAGTAGAGGTATCATTGGGTAGTAGCCACGAGGAAGATTTGAGGGCAACGGTAGTACTGCTCCACTAAGCGGAACTAAAATTTTAGTACCGCTCGAGCCGCGGTAGTACCGCACTAAGGTGGCACGGTAGTACCGCGCCTGGAGCGGAAGTAAAATTTTACTTCCATGCCGCTCGCGTTAGTACCGCTCTGGAGAAGCGGTAGTACCGTACGAGGCGAAACCGGCCAGAGCGGTAGTACCGTACGGGAGTTGCAGTAGTACCGCTCGGATTAGATTCAAAATGAATCAGATCTGGGAACACCCGTGACAATGGAGCGGTACTACGGTTGATCAAAACTACCGAGTAGCAACATACCAAATAGCATCTCCACAACACTACAACTCTCGTACATCCTACTCTTGCAAAGATTTGGCCTAAAATCTCAAGAACACAATGTATCTCCCCGAAACCTAGACGGAAAACAACAACACAAAGAGAGAGGGATTTGGGGAGAAACTTGTTCCATGGCAAGAGGTCGAGGTGGGGAACGATCGGTCAGAATGCGAGGAGAGCGGCCGGAAACGGAGATCCGACGAGGTCCTCCGGCGCCGTTCTTGGGCAGGAGAGAGAGAGACGACATGGGGAAAATGAGTTGAATGGGTATGGGGGAGTTAGAACTCCCCTGCCTGCTCTTAACCCCCACGCACTCACGACTGTGCGGTAGTACCGCGGGTCATCGCGGTAGTGCCGCCCGGGCAAAAGTACCGCACCGTGGGCGGTAGTACCGCTCTTCCAGTGGCAGTAAAAAAATTGTTGTCTTGCTGGTTGCGGTAGTACCGTGCGCAGCTCCTGCGGTAGTACCGTGGCATACCATGGTAGTACCGTGGCATACCACGATAGTACCGTAGACCCAAGAAAATGCAGGTTTCGCAAACAAGAGAAGAACCCAACCTTTGCAATGCAACCTTCAAGCGAACGGACACACCAAAGAGCTAACACACGAGGCAACGCAAGCACAAGCTCGGCACGAAGAAAGAAAGGCAAGAGACACAAGGGACCAAACATGCGACACAACCTCTCCAAAGAGAGGGCGGTGGCCGAAGCCACCTATGTTCGAGTCAATTGGTATGGCACCGCGAAGAATTATCCTTGGGCCCATGACCAAAACTCGTCTTTTAAGCATAAGTACCATCAACAAGGATGGCTCTCCTCCCACCCACCCACCCTCTCCACCCACGACCTAGGTTTTCCGGCGATCTCCACATCTTGCCAGTGATTCCTGGATCTTCTCCGCTCATCTTCTCCGGCGTGCTCTGATCTACACGTTTATACCCTCTGGTGGATCAATGTTGGATTTGGATTTTTCAGCGGGCTCCATCTTTGTGGATAAGGTTTTCATTTCTTGTGGGAAATCTATTCACCCCTCGGATGACACGGGCCATTTCATTATGGTTGTGTCTTTTAGCCGACATGTTTTTCGTCTTGATGAGGATTCTGTGGCGGCTGCTTTGGAATCAGCGATTGGCGGTTCGGCCATTGATTTGTCAGTACAGCTTATTAAGGGCAAGGTATTTTCTTTCATTGTTTCCTGCAAGCAAGTTGGCCTTTACATCCTCAAGTTGAGATCATATGCCTGCCCGCATTTCAAATGTTATTTTCATCTTTGGGGAAATGGTGGTCCAAATTAGAGACGTGAGTTAGGGATCTGGAGAAAGGAATGCGACGCTGAGTGGATTCTGGTTAGTCCCTCTAAAAGGCATGCAACTTTGGGTTTGATTGCTATGCATAAACCTCCATTAAAGTCTTCTCTTAGATCGGGTTTCTCTTCACGTAAGAAAATATCCTTTGCTACGTTCCATCAATACCCTGTTTGTAAGGGTTATAGATATCCAGCTTCTCAGATTCTTGTTGACACGATTGCTGAGGCCGGCTATGAAATTAACCCTTCTGAGAAGGTGATCTTGCCATCACCGCCGGTGGTCAATCTCCAGTGGACGGTGGCTACGCCACCCATCTCTTTCGGAACGATCAACGTCCCTGCCAAAAATACGGTCGTCATCTCCGGTGCATCATCTTGCAACACTTTGGCACATCTGGTACGTGACGTCCCGGATATGAGGCCACCAATCTCGGGCGGGAATTCTTTTCTTTTGAATGAGGACGTAACGTGCCATAATGGGTCGGCCTCTGTGACTGCTGTGGGCATTGATCAGCCCTCGACTTCTGCTGAGTTGGGCCAGGCTGGGCCGGTTTCTTCCGAGGAGCAGCTGGATATCCCCTCGTCTCAACAGGCCAGGGAGGATTTTGATAATTTAATCTCTGATATGGTCGACGAAATTTCTACGTGTCAGAAGTGCCTTGAGAAGGGTCATTTTGCCTCTGCATGTACGTCTAAGCTCTGGTGTATCTCTTGCCTCCGGTCTGGTCATGTCAAAAAAGATTGCAACAAGTTTGCTAGTATCTTGGGGCTCGTATGGCAAGCCAAACCCGTTAACGCTCCATCTTCCTAGGCGCGTTGCGGGAATATCTCTCTGACATCTCTTTTACCAAACTTGGACCTCCCTTGCACTTCCGCATTTACGCCGTCGTCCAGTTCCATCAGCCCCGGCCCCAAGACACCATTGGCCTCGCCGCCTGCAACCCCTCCCCCACCTCTCCACTCGCCGTCCTTGGAGGCGGAGCTCCCGGCTCCGATGGCGAACTTTCACTTGGATCCCCTACTGTATGTTCCTGCTGGTCACCACATCGTCGATGGTGGGGAAGATCGTCTGCCGCGAACCTTTGTGACGCCACATACCCCAATTGTGCGCCGCCATGAGGAGTTCATGCTTGCGGAGGTAATGCCTATTCCTCACCAGATGAGATTGGTGTCGCTAGAGAAGAAGTAGTCAAGTGGTTGCAAGGGCATGGTGTTCTTGTTAGGTCAGCGCAGCCTTGGATCCGTTCGGTTGGGCTCTTCGAGCTTCGGGACGCCGCGGTCAGGTTTTCTTTCCTGCAACTTCCACCTCAGCCGCTGGGGAATGACCGTTTTTGGCGATTTATGAAGCACGATGAGGGCGAATCTTTTCGTGGAGTTCAGGGTTTTCGTCAGGGGCTTCTCATGTTTCTGGGTATTCCGTTGGATCTTCGCAACACTAAATGCATCGTGGCAGCCGTGAACACTTTTGGCAAGTTTCATCACTGGGTCGGTGAGGACCCATATATGGTTCGATCTCCGTATTTGCTTCTTTCCCGAGGATATCCTTGTGCCACGTGATGTGGTTTTCATGGATTATGCGGCTTATGGTGGTGCTCGGGTTTCTTGGACTGCGCCTCTATATATTTTGGGTGCGAACTTTGCAGAGCAGATGCCCCAGGATGAAGATTGGATGCCCATCAATGGCAATCCGCACCCAGTTCCTGGTGTTCCTTTCCCTGAGCTGCCTCCGTTTAATCTTCCTGCCTACCCTGCCCTGGGATGGAATGCAGTCCCAGCTTTGCCGCCTGAGCCTGTGGTCAATGAGGTGGCTGCTGACAATTGGGGGAATTGGAATGACGATGTGGAGCCTGAACCTGTGCAAGATCAAGAATCAATGGTGGTGGATCTCTCAGCTTAGCCCAGCTCTGCTGCTAACCAGGAACCGCCCGTTGTTGTGGTGGAGGATGATCTGTCTGATGCACCTGCTCGCCTTTGGTTAATGAGGATCTTTGCTAACAATTGGGCCATTGTTGTCTACCAGCCCCCTGCAGTCAGGGAGGAGATTGTTTTGCCTGTGGTTCCTTTTGGGCCTCCTTTGCCTCCGGATATGGTTTGGAGGAGATCTTTTGAGAGCCTTTTGCAAGCTCCTGTTGCTTTATCTGTTCCCAGGCCAATTCTGCTGCAACCCCTGTCGCCGGTTGTTTTGTCCAAGAGAACTTGGGATCTGGCATTCAGTGATTCAGACCTGCCACGCCTTACCTGGAGGGAACAGGAGCTAGCTAGGCACATTCGCTGTTGCATGCTTTTTGATCACGTTGATGTGCTACCTGTGCAGGTATCCCCCCTCGTGCTGCGGTGGTTCAAGCTCGCGGGCCACGGAAAACCTTGGCGCCAACTCCAATTGTTGACACCGCAGTCAGATGCTGCACCAGAAGCTCGTCTCAGCATGATGGTTTCAAGCCCACCTTCCAGGAGCTCACACTTCAGCCCAAGAGAAAGAAGCCCAAGGCTAAGCCTTTCACGGCCCAGATGCACGACGAGCCTGCTTCTGAAGGAATTCCTCCTGCAACTCCTGTCAGTCGAGTTCAAGAAGTTGGGCGTGAGCTACAAATTGACGCTGCTCTGCTTACTGTGGATGCACTTATGGTGGACCCACCTGCTGTTGCTTCGCCTAAACATGATGATTAGAATGTCCCTGGTTTATTGGGTTTCGCAAGCCCTTAACTTTGCTTTATCTGTATCTTTAGGCAGTACTCTACTTCATGAACTCTGGTGTGTGTTGATGTTGGGTCAGACTAGATTGTGTTCTTTTGGACATGTGGTATTGCATGCCATGTGGTTTGTGGACTTTATCTTATGTTATAATGAGTAATATTTGTAGAAACTGGAATATCCTTTGCTGGAATGTAAGAGGCTTGAATTCTGAAGCTAGGCAGAGGGCTGTTAGGAAGAAAATTGAGGAACGCCATTGTTCAATCGCCTGTCTGCAAGAAACAAAATGCTCTTCCTTTGATTCTAGGTCAATCAAATCCTTCTGCCCTAAAAGATTTGACTCCTTTGTCTGCTCTCCTTCTTTTGGTGCTTCTGGAGGAATTATTGTGGTCTAAAATTCTTCTGTCTTTAGTGGCACTGTAATTGAAGTGCAGCAGTTTCTTTGTGGTTGTTCGATTTACTTCCGCATGCAACAATGAATCTTGGACTCTTGTTGCTGTTTATGGCCCTTGTCAGGGTGAAGCCAGGGATAAATTTGTTAATTGGTTATACAACCTGACTATACCTACCAATGAGCATTGGTTGTTACCTGGCGATTTTAATTTCCTTCGGTCTGTGGATAATAGAAACTTGCGTGGTGGGGACATAAATGATATGTTCATCTTCAATGAGATTATTGGTCACCTGGGCCTTCTTGAACTTCCAATCAAAGGCAGATCTTACACATGGTCCAATATGCAAGATACTCCACTTCTTGAGCAGCTAGACTGGTTCTTTACATCTGTGGACTGGATTTACGACTATCCTATGATCAAGTTACGCCTTTGGCCAGATCGCTTGAATCATGTGCCCTGCTTAGTCTCCATAAATACTTCCATTCCAAAATCAAATCTCTTTAGGTTTGAAAATTATTGGCTAGAGCTTGAGGGCTTCATGGACTGTGTTGAGTCTTCTTGGAAACAACCCTCTCGGAAAACACATATAACCGCTAAAATTGCGCATAAATTTAAAAGTTTGAGAATGTGCCTTAAGAGGTGGCAAATGAATGTTTCCAAATTGAGGTTCTTGATCGGCAAATGTAATCATGTTATTTTCCTTCTTGATGAATTGGAGGAATGGAGGCCTCTTTTTATTCGTGAGAATAACTTCGAAGGATTGTCAAAACCCATTTGGAAAAGCTTACGCACTTGCAGCTTCAGACCGGAAAAAGAGATGCACTATCCGATACTTTAAGGTGGGGAAGAGAACACCAAATTCTTCCATGCTATGGCCACCGAGAGGCATAGAAGGAACTCTATAGCTAGTATGAAGCTACCGATGGATCTGTAGTCTCTGATCACTCCCAAATGGCTGGAATTATTTGGAGTTGCTTTAAGAATAGAATGGGCACCTCTAGAGGGATTGTGATGGGTTTTGATTTGTCCTCACTTATTTCACCTGTGGCTGGCCTTGAGGTGCTCACTAAGCCTTTTGAAAAGGAGGAAATGGAAAATGTGGTTAAGCATATGCACATGGATAAGGCACCGGTCCCGATGGTTTCAATGGCCTATTTTTTAAGAAATGTTGGCATCTAATTTCTCAGGATTTTTATGAGCTGGCTCAGCTTTTTATGATGGATCTGTTGTCTTGGAGAACATTAACAGTTCTTTTATTACTCTTGTGCCCAAAAAGTTATCACCAAGAAGTGGGAGACTACAGGCCTATCTCTCTCACTAGTATGGGGCTTAAGTTTACATTCAAAATGGCTGCAAATAGATTCCAGAAATGATTATGCAGGCATTCACAAAAACCAATATGGTTTCATTAAGTCTAGAACAATCCAGGATTGTGCAGGTTGGACTTTTGAATATTTGCACCAATGTCATCAGTCAAAGAGGCCCATAGTAATTCTCAAATTGGACTTTGAGAAGGCTTTTGACTCTGTTGAGCATGCCGCTATCTTCCAAATCCTAAGGTATAAGGGCTTTAAGATAAGTGGATTCTTTGGATGAAGCAGCTCCTGGCCACTGGTACTTCTTCTGTTTTGCTTAATGGGGTCCCTGGGAGGAAGTTTGTTTGTAAAAAGGAGTCGACAGGTGAACTCAGTATCTCCTCTCGCTCTTTGTCATAGCTTTGATCTGCTCCAAACAAAGTGATTAATAATATGTTCAGAAGGGAATTCTTCACCTACCTATACCTTGCCATGATACAGATTACCACTGTGATCCAAAGATGCTCATGATACATTGATCATCCTCCCCGCATGACAGGGCTCAACTTCCGGCTCACGAAGGATATGTTAAAGGTGTTTTCTCGATCCACTTTCTGGATGTCAACTACCATAAATCATTTGTTATTCCAATCAATGTAGACTCTGCTGTCATGGAAGATTTGGCTGCTGCTTTTGGTTGCAAAATTGGTAAAATGCCATTTACATATCTTGGATTGCCTGTGGGGACCACAAGGCCCAAAATGGTGGACTCCATGCCTTTGGTGGACTGTATGGAGAGAAGAATGACTGCCAGTTCTTCTTTCCTTAACCAAGGTGAAAGATTGCAGTTCCTCAACTCTGCTCTATCTTCAATGCCCATTTTCTTCTTGAGTAGTCTTGCTCTGCCCGGTAGGTATTCTCAAGTAGTCGGAAAGAATCCAAAGGCTGTGTCTGTGGAGAAAGCATAGAGATGAGCCTGCACCATCTCTTGCTGCTTGGGATCTCATTTGTAGGCCCAAAAACAAAGGAGGTCTGAGTATTCTTAATCTGGGGGTTCAGAATGTGGCTCTTTTTCTCAAGCATGCCAATAACTTCCTGAACAAACGAGATATCCCTTGGGTGTCCCTAGTCTGGGATTCATATTATTTTGAAACAATGCCCCAGGGAACAAATGACTGTGGCTCCTTCTAGTGGAGGGATATTTGTAAAGTCATGCAAGATTTCGTGGACTGCTCACAGGTGCGAGATCAATGAAGGGACATCGCTCTTTTTGGGCTGATAATTGGAACCTTGGCACTGCAGTTTCTAGTCTGCAGACAAGATTCCCAAGGCTTTTCTCTTTTGCCAAGGATCCCTGCATTTCAGTTAGGGAAATTTTCAATACCCAGGATATGCATCAGCTCTTCCACCTTCCCTTATCTGCTCAGGCCTTTAATGAGTTGAACTTGATTAAGGATTTGATGGGTTCTCACAACAGAGACCCCAGTTCGAGGGATGTTTGGTTCTGGCAGGGCTCATCCAAGATTTTCAAGCCCAAGATGTTTTACTCCTACACTTTTGTGTCTGAGTCCTTCAATCCTTTGCTCTGTGGGGTTTGGAAATCCTCTTGTACCCTCAAGATCAAGGTCTTTGCTTGGATGCTTATTATGGACAAAGTTGAACACCAAGGATATGGTTGAGAGAAGGCACCGCACATGGAAGATGGAGTCCATTGTAGGCTTTGCCTCTTGCAGGCTAGAGAAACCAGGGATCACCTATTCTTCAACTACAATTTCAGTGTGAGGGTCTGGAATTATCTGCAGATTGATTGGTCTGCTGGCTCATCCATGATTCAGCTGGTTACTCAGGCAAGGAGAATTTTTGATAAGCCTTTCTTCTCTGAAGTGGTTTTCATTGCTTGCTGGAATATTTGGATCATCAGAAATGCCAAAGTGTTCAGAAATGAAAGGGCTAGTTTCAATAAATGGAGGTTTGCTTGTAGGCATGATATTAGCCTAATGCAGCACCGAATCAAATCTGCTTACAAGGATGACTTGCTTAAATGGATCTCTTTCCTCCCCCCTTAAGATAGTTTTGTAAGACTCCCTTCTTTACCTTGTACTCTGGTTACTCCTTGTAATCAACTTGTTGTTTTACTTCTTTTATCAATAAAGTTTTGATATGCTATGGGGGTTTTGCCCCACAGTTCACAGTAAAAAAAAAACAATGGCTAATGTGAAAGAGTTGACCAATTTATGCATAATGGGGGGAGGGAGAGTTCATTGAGAGAACAAAACTCCCCCTGTGTCCATGCCTACACCTACACAAGATAACAAGTTGAGTATGGTGGGGTGTGCAAGGGTTCAAGCCACATTGCTCAAATCAATGATATTTAGTTCATGCCTTAACTCGCGAAATGTTGTTTCATCCAAGCGCTTTGTGAAGATATCTGCAAGCTTATCATGAGTGTTGACATAGTTGAGCTCGATCTCCCCTCGCCAAATGTGATCCCGGATGAAGTGATACCGAATCTCAATGTGCTTCGTCTTGAAGTGTTGCACTGGGTTGAGAGAAATCTTGATGGCACTTCTATTTTCACACCAAAGAGGCACTTTGTCACAAATGACACCGTAATCCTTTAAAGTTTGCCTCATCCATTGAAGTTGTGCACAACAACTACCGGCGGCCACATACTCCGCTTCGGTGGACGAGAGAGACACACAACTTTGCTTCTTAGAAGACCAACTCACCAAAGAGCAACCAAGGAATTGGCACCCTCCGGAAGTTGACTTCCTATCCACCTTGTCTCCGGCCCAATCGGAGTCCGAATAGCCTACAAGGTTGAATCTTTCTCCTCTTGGGTACCATAAGCCAAAGTTTGGGGTATGAGCCAAATATCAAAAGATCCGCTTGACCGCCACATAGTGGCTTTCCTTAGGTGCGGCTTGAAACCGTGCACAAATTCCCACACTCAACATGATATCTGGTCTAGATGCACAAAGGTAAAGCAAGGAGCTAATCATGGAGCGATATACCTTTTGATCCACCGCTTAACCATTGGGATCTATGTCAAGTTGGCATTTGATGGGCACTGGAGTGGAAGCCGTCTTGACATCACTTAGCTTGAATCTCTTGAGCATGTCTTGAGTGTATTTGGCTTGGTTGATGAAGGTCCCTTATCTTCTTTGCTTGACTTCGAACCCGAGGAAGAACTTCAACTCTCCCATCATGGACATCTTGAACTCTGAGATCATGAGAGCGGCAAATTCCTCATTGAAAGCTTTGTTAGGGGAACCAAAGATAATATCATCAACATATAGTTGGCACACAAACAACTCCCCTTTGACCTTCTTAGTAAAAAGAGTGGGGTCGATTTTCCCAATTTCAAACCCACGATCTTGCAACAACGCGGTAAGGTGGTCATACCACGCACGTGGGGCTTGTTTAAGGCCATAGAGTGCCTTATCGATTTGGTACACATGATCTGGGAAATAGGGATCCTCGAACCCGGGGGGTTGTTTGACATACACCAACTCATTTATAGGACCATTAAGAAATCCACTTGGTTCCAATGACATTATGGTTCCCCGTTGGCCTTGTCACCAATCTCGACACCTTGTTGTGCTCAAAGTTGTTGAGTTCTTCATGCATGGCATTAAGCCAATCCGGATCTTCGAGCACCTCATAGACCTTTTGGGGTTCAACACAAGAGACAAACGCGTGATGTTCACAATAGTTTGCCAATTGTCTACGAGTGCTTACCCCCTTTTGAATGCTCCCAAGCACATTTGTCATGAGATGGCCCTTGGTAGAGAGCTTGGATGCAATCTTGGCGGACTGACGCTCCAATTCCTCCTCAGGAGTGAGTTGAGGAGCGGTTACTTGATCATCTTGAGCGTCGTCATGAGCTTGTTCTTGATCTTGAGCTTGCTCTTGATCTTGAACTTGCTCGGAGGAGAAACTTGACCTTGGGCATCACTTGGTGGTTCAACACCATCTTGAGGTTGATCTTGCCCTTGGTCTTGTTCATGAGGTTGAGGGCCTTCACTTTGTTCTTCGGAAGCGTGTGGGCCTTGGGTTGGTGATGGTTCCACTTGAGTGTAACATTGTCCTTCTCCTTCGGCCACACGGGGTTCCTCAATGGGTAGGATAAAACCAACACCCATTCTTCTTATGGCTTGGGGAGTAATTTCATCACATACATCACAAGTGCCACTTTGCTCCACTTGGGAGCCGTTATTCTCATCAAACTCCACATTACACGTCTCCTCAATAAGTCCTGTGGACTTATTGAGGACACGGTAAGCATGAGAGTTTGTAGCATAACCAACAAATACGCCCTCTTGAGCTCTAGCCTCAAATTTAGACAAATGAACACCTTTCTTGAGAATGAAACACTTACACCCAAACACCCAAAAGTACTTGAGGTTGGGCTTGTTACCGGTGAGTATCTCATATGGAGTCTTGTTCAAGCCTTTGCTGAGATAGAGCTGATTGGATGCATGACACACAGTGTTGATGGCTTTAGCCCAAAAGTTGTATGGAGACTTGAAATCCGCCATCATGGTCCTTGCCGCATCCATCAATGTCCGGTTCTTCCTCTCCGCTACACCATTTTGTTGAGGGGTGTATGGTGCAGAATATTGATGCTTGATCCCCTCATCACTAAGAAACTCATCCAAGGTGTAGTTCTTGAACTCGGTGCCGTTGTCACTTCTTATTGTCAAGATCTTTGAATTGTGTTGGCATTGGGCTTCATTTGCAAAGTCAATGACGGTTTGTTGAGTCTCACTCTTCCTCTTGAAGAAGTATACCCAAGTGTATCTTGAATAATCATCCACAATCACCAATCAATACTTACTACCCCCAAGACCATCAAAGGATGGAGGCCCAAAGAGATCCAAGTGAAAGAGCTCCAAAGGCCTCTTTGAGTAGATGATAATTGTGGGAGGGTGAGCCTTCTCATGTAGCTTTCCTTTGATGCAAGCACTGCAAGCACGATCTTTGGCAAAACTAACATTTGTTAGTCCACGAACATGGTCCCCCTTGAGAAGACTTTGGAAAGATCTCATATTGACATGGGCTAAACGACGATGCCAAAGCCACCCCACGTCAACTTTAGCCATTAGGCATGTCGCGGTCTTAGTGGGTCGCTCCGAAAAGTTAATCACATAGAGACCATTCTCGACATGCCCGACAAAGGCTACTTTAAGAGTCTTGCTCCATAAGAGGGCCATGGTATCAATATCAAAGAAAGTGGCAAAGCCCATGATTGCAAGTTGACGAACGGAAAGTAAATTGTATGCAAGGGACTCAACAAGCATGACCTTCTCGATCATGAGATCACGAGAAATGACAACCTTGCCAAGTCCCAATACCTTAGAGGACGAGACATCACCCCGCTCGACATTGGTGGGCATAGATGGAATCTTGTGCACGTCCACCACCAAGTCCTTGCTTTCGGTCATATGACTAGTGGCTCCACTATCGAGCAACCATGATCCCCCACCGGAAGCAAACACCTACAAGAGATCAATGCTTGGTTTTAGTTACCCATTTTGTAATGGGTCCTTTGATGTTAGTGAAAAGGGTCTTAGGAACCCAAATAGACCATTCAATGTACTCATAAGGAGAACCAACAAATTTAGCATAAACATGCCCATCAGTAGCACGACATAACACATAGGAAGGGATAAAGTCGCCGGCTTTGTTGGAAGGGGTGGCATTGCCCTTCTTGACACCACCACCCTTCACATTGTCCTTCTTCTCCTTAGGAGTGCCCTCTCCCTCTTTCACAAAGGTTTGCTTGAGAGGAGGAGGTATTTTGGCCTTGTCATTCTTCTTCTTGTTCTTGGGTTTGGGTGTGAACCCAATCCCTTCCTTGGCCACAACTTCCTTTTGATTGCTCAAAAGGTCGTTGAGGTTCTTCTCACCTTGTATGCACGACACAAGGCCTTTCTCAAGTTTCTCCCTCAACTTAGCATTCTCCTCAACAAGATGCACATGCTCACAACACGGGTTTGTAGCATTTGCATTATCAATTAAGACCATATGAGGAAAAGTGGCTTTCTTCTTAGTTAGCTTTACTTGGAGTTGATCATGAGACTCTTTGAGGCTAGCATGAACAACCTTCAAGACCTTGTGAGCCTTGTCAAGTAAATCAAACTCCTCTTTGATTCTAGCAAGATCAACCCCAAGCTTGGCTTTCTCGGAGTTTAGCACACGAGATACAACAAGAGCATGATCAAGATCTTTCTTCAATTTAGCATGGTCCTCGTTGTAAGACTCCTCAAGAGCCAAACGATGGTCGTGCTCTTCCTCAAGAGCATTGGAGAGATCCGAAATCTCATCGACATAGTCACAACTATGCCCCTCCATCTTAGAGATGGTATCTTCGTGAGCCTCGATCATGTAATTAGCTTCACCAAGTTGTTCCAAGAGAGCAACCAAGTGCTTATTGGATTTACCCTTGAGCTTACTCATAAAAGACTCAAATTCATTTTCATCCACATTGGACCCCTCACTTTCATCAATGCAATCCGTCAAAGAAGGATTAGTAATGATGGTAGTTTTGATGTTGGCGGTTACCTTGTTGGTGGCTTTAGCCATGATGCACTTGGCGATGATGTTCTCATTGGGTGAGTTGAAGAGAGACACTTGTGGTGTTGTCGCAATGGCAACGGAGGCCATGGCAACCGACTCACCGTCTTCATCATCATCATCATCCTCATTGTACTCTTCTTGTGCCACCAACCCCTTGGGAGGAGTCTTCTTGGTGAAGTTGCTCTTGTTGGGGAAGGACTTGGCCTTGTCTTTTAGGATGAGCTTGCCACCATTGTCTTCCCTCTTCTCATAGGGACACCCCGCAACAAAGTGACTCACATTACCACAATTGTAGCAAGTCCTCACTCGTTGCTTGCTCTTTGTGCCACTTGAGTTGTTCTTGTTGAAGTTAGGCCTTGAGTTCTTCTTGCTCCAAAATTGCCTTGAAGCGAGAGCCATGTGCTCATGATAAGCATATTTGTATCTTCGGGGTTGCTCTCCTCTTCTTCCTCTTCATCTTCTTCTTCCACACTACCTTGGCCTTCAAAGCAAGATTGGGCTTCTTAGCTCTTTGAGAACGCAACACCGCATTGTCGGCAGTCTTGTCCAAGATCCTCATTGCCACAAACTCATCCAAGACTTCACTTGAGGACAAGGTGTGGAATTCCGGTCTTTGACGAATGACGGAGGACATGGCCTTGTGATAAGGCATCATGGCCTTGAGGAACTTGCACTTGATCCAATTGTCATCCATATCCTTACTCCCATGATCTCGGAGTGAGACCGCGAGAGTGGTTAACCTCCGGTAAAGCTCACGAGGTTCTTCATCTTCATTCATTGCAAACTCATCGGCCTCATCTTGCACCACTTCATAGTTGGAGCATTGAATGCTTGCGCTTCCCTTGTAAAGGGAAACAACATGGTGCCATGCTTCCTTGGCCATGGTGAAAGGTCGGATATGCGCAAGATCTTTGGATGGAATTGCATCTTGGATGATGAAGAGAGCATTCTCGTTGAATTGATGATCCGCGGCTTATCTAGGGGTGAAGTTGCTTGGGTCATGCGGATAAAAACCTTGCTCAATGATTATCCAAGGGTTAGTATTAACATGGTTTAAATGGCGTTTAAAGCGATATACCCAAGCATCAAAATCCTCATTTTTCACAATCTTAGGAGGAGGGCCGACATGATTTAAATGAGTGGAGGGAATAGGTCCTCCATAAGTAGGAGGTGGTTCCACATGGGCAAAGATGCCACTACCATTTTTACCACTAGACAAAGGAACTTTCTCACTAGTAGCTTCCCCCTTGTCGGAGTTAGCATCTGACACCTTGTTAGCGGGATCGACCACTTCCAACGGTGCGGTGGATAATTTGAGACCATCAAGAAAGTTCTTAAACATGCCTTTGACCTCGGCCGTCATGGAGTTTTTCAATGTGTCTAAAGCCACATTGAACTCCTCACGAGAGACTGTGATTGCCCCATCGGCCATAGACGAGAACAGATTCATACCGGAGTGCTCCTCGCCACCGTCTACGGTGTCAACCATACTCTTCAGACGGCAAAGTCCTTAATAAAGATATGAGGCTCTGATACCAACTGAAAGGATCGATATAGTTGACTAGAGGGGAGGGGTGAATAGGCAACTAACCATTTTTAGCTTTTCTTTACCAATTTAAACTTTGCATCAAAGTAGGTTGTCTAGATATGCAACTAGGTGAGCAACCTATATGATGCAACAAGCACACAAGCAAGCAAAGGATACAACACAATATAAGCTTGCACAAGTAAAGGTACGAGATAACCAAGAGTGGAGCCGGTGAAGACGAGGATGTGTTGCCGAAGTTCCTTCCTTTGAGGGGAAGTACGTCTCCGTTGGAGCGGTGTGGAGGCACAATGCTCCCCAAGAAGCCACTAGGGCCACCGTATTCTCCTCACGCCCTCACACAATGCGATATGCCATGATTCCACTATTGGTGCCCTTGGAGGCGGCGACTGGACCTTTACAAACAAGGTTGGGGCAATCTCCACAACTTAATTGGAGGCTCCAACGACACCACGAAGCTTCACCACAATGGAATATGGCTCCGCAGTGACCTCAACCGTCTAGGGTGCTCAAACACCCAAGAGTAACAAGATTCGCAAGGGATTAGAGGGGGAATCAAATTTCTCTTGGTGGAAGTGTAGATCGGAGCCTTCTCAACCAATCCCTAGAGAATCAACAAGTTTGATTGACTAGGGAGAGAAATCGGGCGAAAATGGAGCTTAGAGCAACAATGGAGCTTGGGGATGGAAGAGGTAGTCAACTCAGAGAAGAAGACTCCTCTTATATAGTGATAGAACAAATCCAACCGTTATCCACTTACTCAGCCCGCGACGAGTGATACTACCACGCACAAAAAGCAGTACTACCGCACGAGCCCACGGTACTACCGCAAGGCCCTGCGGTACTACCGATGGCGCGGCAGGAGTTAACCCAGACCTGTGGCAAAGAAGCCGAGTGGCGCGGTACTACCGCTCCCCCTTGCGGTACTACCGCAAGGCAAGGTTGATCTAGACTGGGAAGGCACGGACATATAAAAATACATTCATGGCTACTTCCGCTGAGTTCCGATCCATGCAAAAATCCGACACGGTACTACCGCAAGCCTGGAGCAGTACTACCGCGGGTGCGGATGTAAAAAATTACATCCGCCCCTACTTCCGCTCATGCTGCTGCGCCTGGCCAGAGCTCACGGTACTACCGCGCCCAAGGCACGGTACTACCGTGTAGGGTGCGGATGTAAAAAATTACATCCGCCCCTACAACCGCTCGAGCAGCTGAACCTGGCCTGAGGCCACGGTACTACCGCTCCCAAGGAGCGGTACTACCTTGAGCACCTATGGTACTACCGCGCCCGGGGCCAGTACTACTGCAAGGGCCTGTGGTACTACCACTCCGAAGAGCAGTACTACCGCATGCCCCAGTTCAACAACACTAGGAGTCCTTCATTTTGCAGAGACACGGAGAAACGGAGGCTGCCCCAAAGAGCCAAAGGAAATGTGGTGCAAAAACTAAACAGACATGTACGTGCTGATTCCACCCAAACCTTTCCAATGCGGACCCCCTCTTAATAGTACGGCTTTCCTATGACTCAAATCCACCAAAAAGAAACATAGAGAAACGCCGTCTTCAATAGTCTTCGATGGGCACCAAATCGTCTTGTGCCTAGTCATGATATGTCTGAAATGCTCAAGGCACACGATTAGTCCGCAAAAGCATTGTCATCAATCACCAGAATAACTAAGGGATAAATATGCCTTTACAGTACGCCTAATAGTTGAAGAAACATCTGTATCAACACTTGGAATGTGCACCTTGCATTTGTTCTCCTCGTGGGCAAGACGTCGTTTTATTTCCTGTTCAGCTTTGCAAGCAAGACTAAACAAACAGTCCATAGGATAACACTCTTCAGGAATTAGTATCTCCTGAATATCACGGTTCAATCCTCCCCAAAATCTATCCATAAAATCGCCTTCCCTTTCTTCTAAAAAGTGCAACAAGGTAGTTTTTAAATCATCATAATATTTTGTTACAGTGTCATTACCTTGTTTTAAATATTGTAGTTTTTTAATCATGCCACAAGTATAATAAACATCTACGAATCTATCTCTCATGACATGTGATACGTCTCCAACGTATCTATAATTTTTGATTGTTCCATGCTATTATATTATCTATCTTGGATGTTTTATATGCATTTATATGCTATTTTATATGATCTTTGGGACTAACCTATTAACCTAGAGCCCAGTGCCGGTTTCTGTTTTTTCCCTTGTTTTTGAGTTTTGCAGAAAAGGAATATCAAACGGAGTCCAAATGAGCTGAAAATTTACGATAATTTTTGATGGACCAGAAGAAGCCCCCGAAGCAAAAGAGTTGGGCTAGAAGAGTCCCGAGCCAACCAAAAGGGTGGAGGGCGCGCCCTAGCCCCCGGGAGGGTGCTCCGGTCTTGTCGTTGACTTGTGGACCCCCCTGACGTGAAACCGACGCTAAAAATTCCTATGAATACAAAAACCCTCGAAAAGAAACGTAGATCGGGAGTTCCACCACCGTAAGCCTCTGCAGCCACGAAAAACCAATCTAGGCCCTCTCCGGCACCCTGCCAGAAGGGGCAATCACCACTCGAGGCTATGGAGGAGGATCCCGGAGTGGGCCATCATAGCCATGGAGGCCAAGACCAGAGGGAGAACCTCTTCCCATCTAGGGGGAGCCCATGGAGGAGGAAACACAAGGGGGAGAACCTCTCCCCCTCTCTCTCGATGGCGCCGGAGTGCCATCGGGGGAACCATCGCCGCGTTGATCATCTTCGTCTTGATCACCATCCTCATCTCTTTTACGCGGTCCACTCTCCCGCACCCCGCTGTAATCCCCTACTTGAACATGGTGCTTTATGCCACATATTATGATCCAATGATGTTTTGCCATCCTATGTTGTTTTGAGTAGATTTCTTTTGTCTTTTGGGTTGATTGATGATCTAGATTGGTTTTGGTTGTATGTTTTATTTTGGTGCTATCTTATGGTGCCTCCCATGCTGCGCACATGTGAAGGATTCCCGCTGTAGGGTGTTGCATTATGTTCATGATTCGCTTATAGTGGGTTGCTTGAGTGACAGAAGCATAAACCCGAGTAAGGGGGTTGTTGCGTATGGGATAAAGGGGACTTGATACTTTAATGCTATGGTTGGGTTTTACCTTGATGATATTTAGTAGTTGCGGATGCTTGCTAGAGTTCCAATCATAAGTGCATATGATCCAAGAAGACAAAGTATGTTAGCTTATGCCTCTCCCTCATATAAAATTGCAATGACGACTACCGATCTTGTTAACAATTGCCTAGGACAATTCCGCACACCGATCCATCATTATTCCACACCCGCTATTTATAATATATAGTAATATATTCTAACTTTATATTAACAGCACCTACTTTTATATTTTAGTTCTCCCCTATCATGCAAAGCTATCCTCTTCATACCCACAACATAGTTTTATTTCTTGTTTCTAGATGGAAGCAAACGTTCGGTGTACGTAGAGTCGTATCAATGGCAGATAGGACTTGAGAGAATATTGATCTTACCTTTAGCTCCTTGTGGGTTCAACACTCCATACTTATCACTTCCACCTTTGGAATTGCTACGATGATTCCTTGCACTTGGGGATTATCAAGGTCTTTTAAAGCGCCCGTTCTTAGAGCAATAAGCGTGGGGTTGACATTTTCGTGTATGCTTGTTTGCTTTCTTCACTAAGTAGATTTGGTTTTCCCTTTTGTTTTTTTAGTTGTGGGTGAAACAAAAAAAATTAAAATAATGCAAAATACAAAAAAATTACTTGCCTCTTATGCCTAAAAACTTTTTCAAAAAGAGAAGTGATTGGAAGGTTATGCATTGGACAAGTGAGGGTCGACCTTGAACACTTGTGTTCATGCTCATGGAAACAATGTAGAATTTTTCATGGAAGTTTCTAAAAAATAAGTATCCCCTTGTATATATTCATTGTATTATAAAAATAATTTGTCAAGGCTTGGCTTTAGAATGTTTAAATTGCTTGTTTGGTGTGTGCAGCAGAAAAACTGAAACTCTGGCTATATTCTTTGAATTTACATTTTTTACTAGAGTGTGATAAAATCTTGAAATTTTTACACAATACTGCTATGCAAAAAATTTAGATTGTCCTATTTTTTTAAAAAAGTTGAAGTTACCAAAGTATACGAAAGTTCCAGATTGCTACAGACTTTCCTGTTTTTGACAGATTCTGTTTTCTATGTGTTGTTCGCTTATTTTGATGAATATATGGGTTGTATCGGGGGGGGGGGGGGGTATGAACCATGGTGAAGTTGGAATACAGTAGATATAATGCTAATATGAAATTGGATTGAGTTTACAACAGTACCTAAAAGTAGTGATTTCCTTTATTGTACTAACGGATCTCACAAGGGTTTTTGTCAAGTTTTGTGTGGATGAAGTGCTCGAAGATCGAGGAGTTATCGATATAAGAAGAATAAGGAGAGGCAAGAGTTCAAGCTTGGGGATGCCCAGGGCACTCCAAGTAAATATTTCAAGGATACTCAAGCATCTAAGCTTGGGGATGCCCCGGTTGGCATCCCATCTTTCTTCTTCAATAATTATCGGTATACCTCAGTTTTTGTTTTGTTCACATGATATGCGTCTTTTGTGTTTATTTCTCTTTTATTTTTCTTTATGCTCCATGCTAGTGTGAGTTATCCCTTCATTGATTTGTAGAATGCTCTTTGTGCTTCACTTAAATCTTTTGAGTATGTCTTTATAGAATACTCTTTGTGCTTCACTTAAATCATTTGAGTACGACTTTATAGAATGCTTTGTGTGCTTCACTTATATATTTTGAGCTTGGATATTGGTAAATCTATATTATTTCTAGAATTCTCTATGAACTTCACTTATATATTTTAGAGTATGAATAAAATTATCATCGGAATTGGGCTTGGAAGAGTATCATTAAAGTATCATGCCTAGCTAAAAAGGCATTAAAGAAAAGCACTTGTTGGGAGACAACCCGATATTTATCCCTTATGTTTTTGTGTTTTATTGTGATTATGCTGTTGTAGTAATCATGTTTTATAGCTTTTGTTTCAATAAAGTGCCAGGTAAGACCTTTGGGATGGCTTACGGTGATAGTTGATTTGATCTTGCTGAAAAACAAAAACTTTTGCGCTCATTGCCAAAATTTTCAAAAATCACGGAAGCGTGCTTTTGTTCTGAATGTTTTAGACCAGATTGATATACAAATTTCCTAGGTTTTCCTAATTTTTCAGAATTTTTGGAGTAACATAAGTATGGTTGTTGTTAAGATCATTACAGATTGTTCTGTTTCTGGCAGATTCTGTTTTCAATTCCTAGTTTGCTTGTTTTCTAGTTTCTATGGCTTATATTGCTCAATATAAATTGTAAAAATGATATGGTACAGTAGGCATTGTGTGAGAGCAATTATGAATCTTGTCTTTGACAGTACCAAAGTGAATGATTTACTCTTTATCATACTAACCCATCTCACGAAGTTCCATTAAGTTTTTGTGTGATTGAAGTTTTCAAGTTTTGGGTGAGATATTGATATGAGGAGAATAAGGAGTGGATAGACCCTAATCTTGGGGATGCCCAAGGCACCCCAAGTTAATAATCAAGGAAGACTCAAGCGCCTAAGCTCGGGGTTGCCCCGGAAGGCATCCCCTCTTTTGTCTTCAAAACCATCGGTATACCTCAGAGCTATATTTTTATTCGTCACATGATACGTGTTTTGCTTGGAGCGTATTTTCATTTTACTTGCTATTTGAATAAAATCATTGGATCTGAAATCTTGAATGAGAGAGAGAGATAGAGAGAGTCCTCCCATGGTTAGGTAATTACTTGACTACTCATTGTTCTTCAGTTATATCTTTTTGGAGTAGTTTGTCATTTACTCACATGCTTCACTTATATCCTATGAGTGAATGGTTGAATGAATTGAATATCATAAATCTGAATTTATATATGTTGCATATTCTTATACCATGGGGAGTAATGACTTCACATATAATAAGTATAGGTGGTAAATTTATTGAAAGTTAGCAAATATAGTATTGGTCACTTGAACAATTCATGAAAGAATATTGAAGGAAGAGAGATTTCACATATAAATATACTATCTTGGACATCTTCTATGATTGTGAACCCCATTAATTATTTTCAAACTTGATCAAATTAATTGAAGCTGGACAAGGAAGACAACTTAATAATGTTTGGGTATATTTGTATAGAAGTTATATTGTTATAGATCCTCCAACGGGTGGTGCTTGCTTTTTAGAATCTTTTGCTAGCCAAAATTTCTGTACTAAGTAGAGATACTACTTGTGCATCCAAAAACCCTTGAACCAAGTTTCTTCCATGAGTGTCCAGCATATCTACCTTTATGCGGTATTTACCTGCCGTTCCTAGTAAATTTGCATGTGCCAAACTCTAAAACTTCAAATAATAATCTATTTTGTATGCCCGAATCACTCATGTAGCGACTAGGGGCTGTCAGTATCTTCCATGCTAGGTGGGTTATTCTCACGATGAGTGGACTCTGCTCATCATTCACGAGAAAATGGCTGGTAGCCGGGATGCCCAGTTCCATGCTCAAATCAAATCAAATTATAATCGCAAACAAAACTCCCCCAGGATTGTTGATAGTTGGACGGTACCCGTTGTTTTGGGACCAGCCGTGGAATGTGCTTGTTGGTGGTGGGAGAGTAAAAACTTTACCATTCTGTTTGGGAATCACCTATAATGTGTCTAGCATGGAAGATAGAGAGAACTCTTGGTTGTTATGTTGACAATGAAAGCATACCTCTAAAAATTATTTCCATCTCTGTTTTAAAAGCTTTGAGCTCCGGCGCCTCTGCAAATCCCTGCTTCCCTCTTCGAAAGGCCTATCTTTTACTTTTATGCAAGAGTTAGTAGTATTCCTTCTCATTCCAACCTAATCTTTAGTCGGCAAGCATCATGTGATGGGGAAACATCTAAGCATATATGGCCATTCAAATATATTTGATCATGAATTATTATTTTGAAAATTATCTATATGATAAGTAAGTTGGGAGGCGAAACATTACACCCCTATCTTTCTTTGTGTTCAATGGATGCTATTTGTTCTAAAAATATTCTTTGAGTGGTAGCAATCATGGAAGACTATATGATAGTTGACTATGTGGGATTTGCTAAATCAAAGCTCTTACATAGACCCTTCCTGAAAGTAAGATGAATTGCAATTGTTTGATGACTCAGAACATAGTTTGTTAGTTTTCAAGAAAGTTTATGGTCTATGCTTTAACATGTGAATAGCTTGTTACTTGATCATGAAAAGCTTTATGATATGAGCTACTGTTATGATATATAATGATGCTAGAAAAAGTGACTGAAATTATCATTGATCAAACTTGTGCACTTGCTAGCATTCCACATCAAAAATTCTGTTTTTATCATTTACCTACTCGAGGACGAGCAGGAATTAAGCTTGGGCATGCTTGATATGTCTCCAACGTATCTATAATTTTTGATTGTTCCATGCTAGTATATTATCTATCTTGGATGTTTTATATGCATTTATATGCTATTTTATATGATTTTTGGGACTAACATATTAACCTAGAGCCCAGTGCCACTTTCTGTTTTCCCCTTGTTTTTGAGTTTTGCAGAAAAGGAATATCAAACGGAGTCGAAATGAGCTGAAAATTTACGATGATTTTTTATGGACTAGAAGAAGCCCCCGAAGCAAAAGAGTTGGGCCAGAAGAGTCCCGAGCCAACCACAAGGGTGGAGGGCACGCCCTACCCCCTCGGAGGGTGCTCCGGTCTCGCCGTTGACTCGTGGACCCCCCTGACGTGAAACTGACGCCAAAAATTCCTATAAATACAAAAACCCCGAAAAGAAACCTAGATCAGGAGTTCCGCCGTAGTAAGTCTCTGTAGCCACGAAAAACCAATCTAGGCCCTCTCCGGCACCCTGCCGGAGGGGGCCATCGTCACCGGAGGCCATGGAGGAGGATCCCGGAGGGGGCCATCATCGCCATGGAGGCCAAGGACCAGAGGGAGAACCTCTCCCCATCTAGGGGGGAGGCCATGGAGGAGGAAGCACAAGGGGGAGAACCTCTCCCCCTCTCTCTCAGTGGCGCCAGAGTGCCATCGGAGGAACCATCGTCGCAGTGATCGTCTTCATCAACATCACCATCCTCATCTCTTTTACGCGGTCCACTCTCCCGCACCTCGCTGTAATCCCCTGTTTGAACATGGTGCTTTATGCCACATATTATGATCCAATGATGTGTTGCCATCCTATGATGTTTTGAGTAGATTTGTTTTGTCTTTTGGGTTGATTGATGAGCTAGGTTGGTTTGAGTTGTATGTTTTATTTTGGTGCTGTCCTATGGTGCCTTCCGTGCCGTGCACACGTGAAGGATTCTCGTTGTAGGGTGTTGCAATGTGTTCATGATTCGCTTATAGTGGGTTGCTTGAGTGACAGAAGCATAAACCCGAGTAAGGGGGTTGTTGCGTATGGGATAAAGGGGACTTGATACTTTAATGCTATGGTTGGGTTTTACCTTAATGATCTTTTGTAGTTGCGGATGCTTTATAGAGTTCCAATCATAAGTGAATATGATCCAAGAAGAGAAAGTATGTTAGCTTATGCCTCTTCCTCATATAAAATTGCAATGACGACTACCGATCTTGTTAACAATTGCCTAGGACAATGCCGCACACCTATCCATCATTATTCCACACTCGCTATTTATAATATATAGTAATGTATTATAACTTTATATTAACAACACCTACTTTTATATTTTAGTTCTCCCCTATCATGCAAATCTATCCTCTTCATACCCATAACATAGTTTTATTTCTCGTTTCTAGATGGAAGCAAATGTTCGGTGTACATAGAGTCGTATCAGTGGTAGATAGGACTTGAGAGAATATTGATCTTACCTTTAGCTCCTTGTGGGTTCGACACTCCATACTTATCACGAAAAAGAGGGTTTGAACCTTGCGGCTCAGCACGAGAAAACCAACCTCAACTACGGTACTCACGCACAAAACAATTACCATGAAGAGAAATCACAGCACAAAGGTTTTCTAAAGCTTCCTCCAAAACTTAGGGATTTTTAGACAGCTTCCCCCAAAACTCGATACGGGTATTTACCCTAAAAACACATTGTGTCTATCATAAAAATATAACCTATCCTTACATTAAATGCAGCATGGCTATTTATAATAGCCGAACACAAGTTTGTCCTATGGCCGTCACGCACGGACACACCTATAACAAATCTATGGAAACAACCGACTTGAATTGAAAAAGCGAACGACAGATAGACACCGGCCAAATAAGTTGCTAAATAAAACCTGGACTCTAATCACGCTGGACTCTCTTGGTGGGCCCCATCCAATTTCCTTCAAAGAAAATAATGTCCACCATTGTAACATGCTGACGCGCACTTGTAGCTCTGGAGGTCTCAATCGGGAGAAGTAGTAGTTGCTTACGATTCTTTGATTAATCTCAAGGAAGCAAATTCTTATATGTGTATAACTTTGAATTGTTTTGGACGTGGCAACCACAATGAACCTTGATGAAAATTACATGAATCCTTCCTTCCATGCACACACGTGTACCCTTCCACATATAATGCATGCACGTTCCATATCTTTTTTTCTCAATCTCATCTTCGTATTCCTTCTTATCAACCTCTAGACTTGTCATAACAGAAACATCGCTACCGATTTCATGAACAATTGGATTAATATTGCTAATGGTTTGCGTGGTCGTATCATCCTCTCCCCCTTGAAACAAAACCGTCCTCGCTTTCGAGTCAATTTGTTCAGCAATATTTTTATCTCTATACTGAACGACGATCATAAAAATTTTATTAGCTTCGACCATATTCGTTTTTGCATCTTCCTCTTCTTTTATCTTCTTCTGATGTTCTCTCCGCCAAGCAATAAAACGATCCTCACCCACTTCTTACCCTTCTTAATGGTATATATGCGTGTTTGAAGTGTTGTTTGTACCATGGCTCGCCAAACAATAAGTGACATGAAATCATTGGTGCCGGAATCACGTCGCACAAAACCTCGCAAAATTTCCTAACAAAAAATGTACCTTAGTCTGATGCGTGACACTGAGATCTTCATGACCCCAACGAAACAAGTAAGGTTGTGCTCGTAGTGTCATCGATAGATCTAGCTTCGCCACCATCTCAATGCTTGTTGTGTTGATCAAACTCATGTGATCGATTGTCATAGCACAAGATCTCTCTTGTACCACAAGACAAGTATGAAAAAGTCCATCCCACCAGCCTTCCTCCTCCAATTGAAATCCATAGCTTAGCTTCCATGATAAACCAGTCATCTTCTGCACAGTGCCGTGAACAACCTTGCTCTGAATACCACCTCATATAGACCTATCCTCGAGGTGAGATCCGATCCGTTCTTGCGGCCCGACCTTTCGCGACACTCGAACTTCAGCAGCAATAGCCTCTCGCCCGCGCATGCGATATACACAAAAAAGAGGGTTTGAACCTTGCGGCTTGATATGTCTCTAACGTATCTATAATTTTTGATTGTTCCATGCTATTATATTATCTATCTTGGATGTTTTATATGCATTTATATGCTATTTTATATGATTTTTGGGACCAACCTATTAACCTAGAGCCCCGTGCCAGTTTTTTTCCTTGTTTTTGAGTTTCGCAGATAAGGAATATCAAACGGAGTCCAATTGACCTGAAAATTTACGGAGATTATTTTAGGAAAATATGAAAAATACTGGAACGAAAAGATATCGGAGAGGAGTCCCGAGGCCACCACAAGGGTGGAGGGCGCCCCCCTAGGGCACGCCCCCCATCCTTGTCGTCGCCTCGTGGCCCCCTTGACTTGTTCCCAACGCCAACACCTCTTATAAATCCCAAAAACCCAAGAACAGAACCTAGATGGGGAGTTCTGCCGCCGCAAGCCTCTGTAACCATGAAAAACCAATCGAGAGCCCGTTCCGGCACCCTGCCGAAGGGGGAAACCATCACCGGTGGCCATCTTCATCATCCCGGCGGTCTCCATGATGAGGAGGGAGTAGTTCACCATCGGGGCTGAGGGTATGTACCAGTAGCTATGTGTTTGACCTCTCTCTCTCTCTCTCTCTCTCTCTCTCTCGCGTTCTTGATTTGGCACAATCTTGATGTACCACGAGCTTTGTTATTATAGTTGGATCATATGGTGTTTCTCCCCCTCTATCTTCTTGTGATGAATTGAGTTTTACCTTTGAGGTTTCACTATTATCGGTTTGAATACTATTATGGATTTGAGAACACTTGATGTATGTCTTGCGTGTGATACCCGTGGTGACAATGGGGTATTCTATTGATTCACTTGATGTATGTTTTGGCACTCAACTCGCGGATTCCCGAGGTGACATTGGGGTAATCTATACATAGGGTTGATGCATGTTTTCGTCCTTGTTTCTCTGGTAGAAATCTTGGGTCACTCTTTGAGGTTCTTTATGTTGGATTGAATATTATGAATCAGAAGTTGTTTGATGCATATCATATAATTGACCAGCGGATACTTGTGGTAACATTGGAGTATCTAGGTGACATTAGGCTTGATTGATGAGTGTCATATGGTGTTATTTTACTACAAAATCTAGGGGTTGTTTGTGACACTTGTAGGAATAGCTGAATTGATTAATCGAAAAGAAAAACTTTGAGGTGGTTTCATACCCTACAAGCAATTTCATCTTATGTTCTCCGCGATAGGAACTTTGGAGTGACTTTTGTCGCACGTTGAGGCATTGCCATATGATCTAATTATGTTATCATTGTTGAAGAACTTGCACTAGTGAAAGTATGAACCCTAGGCCTTGTTTCCAAGCATTGCAATACCGTTTTCGCTCACTTTTACTACTTGCTACCATGCTGTTTTATATTTTCCAGATTACAAAAACCTATATCTACTATTCATACTGCACTTGTATCACCATCTATTCGCCGAACTAGTGCACCTATACAATTTACCATTGTATTTTGTGTGTTGGGTGCACAAGAGACTCTTTGTTATTTGGTTGCACGGTTGTTTGAGAGAGACCATCTTCATCATATGCCTCCCAGGGATTGATGAACCTTAGGTCATCCACTTGAGGGAAATTTGCTACTTCCCTACATAACTCTATGCTTGGAGGCCCAACACGAGTCTACAAGAAGAAGGTTGCATAGTAGACATCAAGCTCTTTTCTGGCGCTGTTGCCGGGGAGGCTAGGTAAGCGGCACTCACATCCCGTCAACTAAGATCTTTTCTGGCACCGTCACCGGGGAGGTTAGTGCTTGAAGGTATACAAATAGATCTTGCAATCGAATCTTTTAGTTTCTTGTTTTATCACTAGTTTAGTCTATAAAAGAAAACTACAAAAAAATGGAATTGAGGTTGCCTCATATGCTTCATCTTTTTAATATCTTCCGTGAAAATGATGGGAAGGAAAATTGTGCTCAATTGTTAGAAGAAGAATGCAATAAAATGTTTGGCACTAAATTTTTGTATGATCAACGTGATTGGAATGTTGTTAGTATGAATTCTTTCAATGTCCATGATGCTAATGATATGCAAAGCCATAAGCTTGGGGATGTTATGTTTGATGAAGATGATATTTTTTCTCCCCCAAGTTTCGATGAGCAAATTTATTATTATGATATCATGCCTCCTATTTATGATGATTATATTGATGAAAGTGGGTTTGGAAGAGTGTCAACTGTAGGTACTAATGATCCCACTATTTTGGGGGGTGTTGAATCTTTTCATAATATTGATAAAAGTGCATTTGGAGAGGTCATGACTTTATTTAATGATGATTCCACTATTTCGGAAGAGGTTCAATTGATTATGAGAACACAGTTGCTATCTATGATGATTATTGTGATGACATGTATGCTATAAAAAATAATGAAACCATGAAAGTTGTCATCATGATTTTAATTTTCAATTGGATTATGCCTCCCATGATAGTTATTTTGTTGAGTTTGCTCCCACTACTATTCATGAGAATAGATTCGCTTATGTGGAGAGTAGTAAAAATTCTATGCTTGTAGATCATGAAAAGAATGCTTTATGTGATGGGTATACTGTTGAATTCATTCATGATGCTACTGAAAATTATTATGAGGGAGGAACGTATGCTTCTACATGTTGCAATAATATACAGTTTCCTCTCTATGTGTGGAAAGTTTTGAAGTTTTGCTTGTTTTACCTTCCTATGCTAGTAGATTCTTGTTCCCATAATTTTTTTGCTCACAAAATCCCTATGCATAGGAAGTGGGTTATACTTAAATGTGATAGTCATAATCTTCATAATGCTGTCCTTGCATTTCAATTCTTTCCTTTTATGTGAGCATCATTGAAATCATCATGCCGAGCTAAAAATGCATTAAAGAAAAGCGCTTGTTGGGAGATAACCCAATACTTATACCTACTGTTTTTGAGTGTTCACATGATTAAGCTACTGTAGTAATCATGTTTTATAGCTTTTGTTTCAATAAAGTGCCAAGTAAAGGCTTTGGCATAGTGTGGATGATAGTTGACTTGATTCTGTGCAAAAACATAAACTTTTGCTCCCAGTCCAGGAATTTTGAAAATTCACTGGAACATGCTTTTGATCTGAATTTTTTACACAAGATTGATATACAAATTTTCCATATTTTCCTAATTTTTCATAATTTTTGGAGTTACATAAGTATGATTTAAATTTAGATCTTTACAGACTCTTCTGTTTTTGATATATTCTGTTTTCAGTGCATAGTTTGCTTGTTTTCTAGTTTCTATGGCTTATATTGCTTAATATAAACTGTAGAAATGATAGGGTACAGTAGGCATCATGTGTGAAAAATTATGATTCTTGTCTTGACAGTACCAAAGTGAATGATTTGTTTTATTATACTAACGGAGCTCACGAGTTTTCTGTTAAGTTTTGTGTTGTGAAGTTTTTAAGTTTTGGGTAAAGTTTTGATGGACTACGGAATAAGGAGTGGCGAAAGCCTTAGATTGGGGATGCCTGAGGCACCCCAAGGTAATATTCAAGGACAACCAAGCATCTAAGCTTGGGGATGCCCCAGATGGCATCCCCTCTTTCGTCTTCGTTCATCAGTAACCTTACTTGGAGCTATATTTTTATTCACCACATGATATGTGTTTTGCTTGGAGCATCATTTCATTTTATTTTGTTTTGCTTGCTGTTTGAATAAAATATTGAGATCTGAAATACTTAAATGAGAAGGAGTCTTCACATAGTTACGTAATTATTCAACTACTTATTGATCTTCACTTATATCTTTGGAGTAGTTTGTTGTTTGCTCTAGTGCTTCACTTATATCTTTTTAGAGCACGGCGGTAGATTTATTTTGAAGAAATTGTCGAACTATCATGCTTCACTTATATCGTTTTGAGAGTCTCTAAACAGCATGGTAATTTGCTTAGGTTATGAATTTAGTCCTAATATGATGGGCATCCAAGAGGGATATAATAAAAACTTTCATATAAAGTGCATTGAATATACTATGAGAAGTTTGATTCCCTATGATTGTTTTGAGATATGAGGATGGTGATATTAGAGTCATGCTAGTGAGTAGTTGTGAATTTCATAAATACTTGTGTTGAGGTTTGTGAGTCCCGTAGCATGCACGTATGGTGAACGGTTACGTAACGAAGTTGGAGCATGAGATATTTTTTGATTGTCTCCCTTATGAGTGGCGGTCGGGGACGAGCGATGGTCTTTTCCTACCAATCTATCCCCTAGGAGCATGCACGTAGTACTTTGTTTTGATGACTAATAGATTTTTCTAATAAGTATGTGAGTTCTTTATGACTAATGTTGAGTCCATAGATTATACGCACTCTCACCCTTCCACCATTGCTAGCCTCTCTAGTACCGGGCAACTTTCGCTAGTACCATAAACCCACCATATACCTTCCTCAAAATAGCCACCATACCTACCTATTATATGGCCTTTCCATAGCCATTCTAAGATATATTGCCATGCAACTTTCCACCGTTCCATTTATTATGACACACATCATCATTGTCATATTGATTTGCATGATCATGTAGTTGACATCGTATTTGTGGCAAAGCCACCATTCATTATTTTTATACATGTCGCTCTTGAGTCATTGCACATCCAGGTACACCGCTGGAGGCATTCATATAGAGTCATATTTTGGTCTAGTATCGAGTTGTATTTTTTGAGTTGTAAGTAAATAAAAGTGTGATGATCTTCATTATTAGAGCATTGTCCCATGTGAGGAAATAAAAAAAAGAGAAAAGGCCAAAAAAAGAGAAGGCCCAAAAAAAGGAAAAAAGAGAGAAAAATAGAGAAGGGGCAATGTTACTATCCTTTTACCACACTAGTGCTTCAAAGTAGTACCATGATCTTCATGATAGAGAGTCTCCTATTTTTTAACTTTCATATACTAGTGGGAGTTTTTCATTATAGAACTTGGCTTGTATTTTCCAACGATGGGCTTCCTCAAATTGCCCTAGGTCTTCATGAGCAAGCAAGTTGGATGCACACCCACTTAGTTTTTCTTTTTGAGCTTTCATAAACTTATAACTCTAGTGCATCCGTTGCATGGCAATCCCTACTCACTCACATTGATATCTATTGATGGGCATTTCCATAGCCCGTTGATACGCCTAGTTGATGTGAGACTATCTCCTTCTTTTTGTCTTCTCCACAACCACCTTTTATTCCACCTATAGTGCTCTGTCCATGGCTCACGCTCATGTATTGCATGAAAGTTGAAAAGGTTTGAGAACATGAACAACATGAAATAATTGCTTGACTTGTCATTGGGGTTGTGCATGATTTGAATATTTTGTGTGATGAAGATGGATCATAGCCAGGCTATATGATTTTGTAGGGATAAGCTTTCTTTGGCCATGTTATTTTGAAAAGACATAATTGCCTTGTTAGTATGCTTGAAGTATTATTGTTTTTATGTCAATATTAAAGCTATTTTTGAATCTTATGGATCTGAACATTCATGCCACAATAAAGAAAATTATATGGATAAATATGTTAGGTAGCATTCCACATAAAAAATTCTGTTTTTATTATTCACCTACTCGAGGACGAGCAAGAATTAATCTTGGGGATGCTTGATACTTATCCAACATATCTATAATTTTTTATTGTTCCATGCTATTATATTATCTATCTTGGGTGTTTTATATGCATTTATATGCTATTTTATATGATTTTTGGGACTAACCTATTAACCTAGAGCCCAGTGCCAGTTTCTGTTTTTTCCTTGTTTTGAGTTTCGCAGAAAAGGAATATCAAACGGAGTCTAATTGACCTGAAAATTTATGGAGATCATTTTTTCAAAATATGAAAAATACTGAAACGAAAAAATATCGGAGAGGAGTCCCGAGGCCACCACAAGGGTGGATGGCGCCCCCCTAGGGCATGCCCCCCATCCTTGTCGTCTCCTCATGGTCCCCCTTGACTTGTTCCCGACGCCAACACCTCTTATATATCCCAAAAACCCAAAAACAAAACCTAGATGGGGAGTTCCGTCAGCCTGCAGCCTCGTGGCCATGAAAACCAATCGGAGCCCGTTCAAGACTCACGAGGGGGGAAACCATCACCGGAGGCCATCTTCATCATCCAGGCGGTCTCCATGACGAGGAGGGAGTAGTTCACCCTCGGGGCTGAGGGTATGTACCAGTAGCTATGTTTTTGATCTCTCTCTCTCTCTCTCTCTTGTGTTCTTGATTTGGCACGATCTTGATGTACCGCGAGCTTTGTTATTATAGTTGGATCATATGGTGTTTCTCCCCCTCTATCTTCTTGTGATGAATTGAGTTTTACCTTTGAGGTTTCACTATTATCGGACTGAATACTATTATGGATTTGAGAACACTTGGTGTATGTCTTGCGTGGGATACCCGTGGTGACTATGGGGTATTCTATTGATTCACTTGATGTATGTTTTGGCACTCAACTCGCGGATTCCCGAGGTGACATTGGGGTTGATGAGGACATCAATACCACTGTTACACCGACAACTCCCACTGATATATATACTGGACCAATTACTAGAGCTCATGCACGCCAATTAAATTTTCAGGTACTTACGTTTCTTGGTAATGATTCTAATGTTCATGAGAATATGATGCTGCGTAAATTGGATACATATGTTTTGCTTACAAATGAAGGGCCTGGCATGGATAAGAGGGATGAACACTAGAGCAAGACCAAGCATGGAGAGGATGGCATGCGCAAGGGGAACAAGAACGGAGTTAGAAGTGATGATTTCAGGACTTTGAAGCCATCATAATGAGTGCATGAAGCCTTGGACGAAATATACAAGATGCCACTTCATAAATTTTGTCCAAAGACTATTCTAGGTGCTGCGTCACCTTATTATTGGGACATACCCATGTAATTTCGAAATACATAAGTATAGGCTGTTTTTAGAGTCCGTATATGTGGGGAAACAAGAGATAGGGTTGGTTTCGGACCCCTTCCCCAAGGGCCACGAAATTCCCCCCTCTTCCTCCCTATATACAGCCCTTAGGGCACCGTTTAGACTTTGGGTTTTGTTTAGATAAAAGTTCGCCATAGCTGCAATTTCGCGTACTTTGTTTGTGTTCAACGACCAGACAAAGGCATCACAGAACCCCACCTTGATCAATAAAGCTTTCCTCTTATATTCGCAATATTCAGGTTGCAATCTTAGTTTCTTGCTTGTTCTTTGTTTGCCTGCAGGAAACAGACCTTCGTGGTCAGGTTGATCGTGCTCCGGCGTGGTCAATAACCTCTCGGAGTTGGTTTAGCGATTGCTAAGGCGCGACGTCCTCGCACGTTCGTAGTCGGATCATCAAAGTCGACTTCCTCCAAAACGATAGCCACCATCTCATCGAAAGACGGGACACCTTTGCCTCTATCATCTAGGTTAATATGTTAGTCCCAAAAATAATATAAAATAGCATATTAATGCATATAAAACATCCAAAACAGATAATATAATAGCATGGAACAATCAAAAATATAGATACGTTGGAGACGTATCAAGCATTCCCAAGCTTAATTCCTGCTCGTCCTCGAGTAGGTAAATGACAAAAACAGAATTTTTGATGTGGAATGCTACCTAACATATTTATCCATGTAATTTCTTTATTGTGGCATGAATCTTCAGATCCGTATGATTCAAAACAAAAGTTTAATATTGACATAAAAACAATAATACTTCAAGCATACTAACAAGATAATTATGTCTTCTCAAAATAACATGGCCAAAGAAATCTTATCCCTACAAAATCATATAGTTTGGCTATGCTCCATCTTCATCACACAAAATGTTCAACATGCACAATCCTGGTGACAAGCCAAGCAATGGTTTCATACTTTTGACGTTCTCAAACTTTTTCAACTTTCACGCAATACATGAGCGTGAGCCATGGACATAACACTATAGGTGGAATAGAAGGTGGTTGTGGAGAAGGCAAAAAGAGGGAGATAGTCTCACATCAACTATGCATATTAATGGGCTATGGAGATGATCATCAATAGATATCAATGTGAGTGAGTAGGGATTGCCATGCAACGGATGCACTAGAGCTATAAGTTTATGAAAGCTCAAAAAGAAAACTAAGTGGGTGTGCATCCAACTTGCTTGCTCACGAAGACCTAGGGCAATTTGAGGAAGCCCATTGTTAGAATATACAAGCCAAGTTCTATAATAAAAATTCCCACTAGTATATGAAAGTGACAACATAGGAGACTCTGTATCATAAAAATCATGGTGCTACTTTGAAGCACAAGTATGGAAAAAGGATAGTAACATTGCCCCTTCTCTCATTTTCTCTCATTTTTCTTATTTTTTTCTTTGCCTTTTTTTTCTTTATTTTATTTCCTCACATGGGATAATGCTCTAATAATGAAGATCATCATACTTCTATTTACTTACAACTCAAAAATTACAATTTGATACTTAGAACAAAATATGACTCTACATGAATGCCTCCGGCGGTGTACCGGGATGTGCAACGACTCAAGAGCGACATGTATAAAAATGATGAAAGGTGGCTTTGCCACAAATATGATGTCAAATACATGATCATGCAAAGCAACGTGACAATGATGATGCGTGTCATAATAAACGGAAAAGTGGAAAGTTGCATGGCAATATATGTCGGAATGGCTATGGAAATGCCATAATAGGTAGGTATGGTGGCTATTTTGAGGAAGGTATATGGTGGGCTTATGGTACCGGCAAAAGTTGCGCGGTACTAGAGAGGCTATAAATGGTGGAAGGGAGAGAGTGCGTATAATCCATGGACTCAACATTACTCATAAAGAACTCACATACTTATTGCAAAAATCTATTAGTCATCAAAACAAAGTACTACGCTGAAAGTGCGTTATATCGACTAGAGGGGGGGGGGGTGAATAGGTGATTTTTACAAATTTGTCACTGAGGAATTTTAGGGTGAGGAAATTCCTAAGTCACAAACAACTAGCGGCGGAATAAGTACTCAGATGCATGCATAACAGAATAGAAGCATAGTCATCATGATGAAATGAAAGCAAGCACAGAGTACAAGTAGCGGATAATCAGGATAAGCAGGCTGAAGGCAAACTGACTGAATAAGTTGAATTGAGTAAATTGAGAAAGTCTTCAGTCAAGGTCTTCAAATAGTGAAGACCAAGTACAACAATATATGAATGAGGAAATGAAAGGGTTGAGGAAATAGAACCAGTAGCTCGGTGAAGACAGTGATTTGGTAGACCAATTCCAACTGCTGTGACAGTCGTACGTCTGGTTGGAGCGGCTAGGTATTTAAACCCGAGGACACACATTCCAGACACACAGTCCTCACCGTATTCTCCTTGAGCTAAGGTCACACAGACCTCACCCAATCACTCGTGGTAAGTCTTCAGGTGACCTCCAAACCTTCACAGACTTGGTCACTCGGTGATCCACAATTTCCTCTTGGATGATCTAGACCATGACGCCTAACCGTCTGGAGGATGCACAGTCCTCAGAGGTAACACCCGTCAGTTCCACACAGGAACAATCTCTTCATTGATGCTCAATCACTTCGGGTTTGTAGGTGTTTGGGTTTGGCTTTTCCTCACTTGATGATTTTCGCTCAAAGTCCTCAGAGGATCGGATGCTCTCAATGACAAGTGTAGGTTTCTCTCGGAGCAGCCAACCAACTAGTGGTTATAGGGGGCGGCTATTTATAGCCTAGGAAGCATCTCGACATGATAAGACATAAATTCCCTTCAATGCTATGACCGTTAGGTGGGTAGATATTTTGGGATAGCTGGCGCGTAGCACAACAACGGTCGGAAATTTGGCTATCAAATTCCTCAGGGCTATCATGCTCCTCACGCGTAGGTAATCTACACTGGCGAATTCCTAACTCCTCAGTCAGAACAAATTCCTCAGAGACCAGAAGATCTTTTTCTCTGTCACTGAACAAATTGACTGAACTGTATGAGATTTCCAATGGCTTCACTCGAAAAGATTGGTAGGTGTAGGATTTTGGGATGAGCTCAGTTGGAAACTTTTCCTTAGTTTTACCTCGACCCCCTTTAACAGTACGGTGTTTCCTATGACTCAAGAAAGAGAAAATGAAACTACGAAAACAAAACTCTTCACGCTTCATGTTCCTCGCATGAATATCAAGTATTCACGGTCACACCAATTTCTTCACTTCCAAAGTCTTCAGAAAGCCACTTCAGTTGAAGACATTCATTTTTAGGGGTCGGCTTTCTCTGTAAATATCAAACTCCTCATAGACTTATAGACCTGTGTACACTCACAAATGCATTAGCCCCTTAACCTATAAGTCTTCAATACACCAAAATCACAAAGGGGCACTAGATGGATTTACATACGCGCATGCACTTAGGAGGATAGATTGGTAGGAAAAGACCATCGCTCATCCCCGACCACCACTCATAAGGAAGACAATCAAAAAATATCTCATGCTCCAACTTCGTTACATAATAGTTCACCATACGTGCATGCTACGGGACTCACAAACCTTAACACAAGTATTTCTCAAATTCACAACTACTCACTAGCATGACTCTGATATCACCATCTTTATATCTCAAAACAATCATAAGGAATCAAACTTCTCATAGTATTCAATGCACTTTATATGAAAGTTTTTATTATATCTCCCTTGGATGCCTATCATATTAGGACTAATTTTATAACCAAAGCAAATTACCATACTGTTTTAAAGGCTCTCAAAATAATATAAGTGAAGCATGAGAGTTCATCAATTTATGTAAAATAAAGCACCGCCACGCTCTAAAAAGATATAAGTGAACCACTAGAGCAAAATTGCCTAGCTGAAAAGATATAAGTGAAGCACATAGAGTATTCTAATAAATCACGATTCATGCGTGTCTCTCTCAAAAGGTGCGTACAACAAGGATGATTGTGGCAAACTAAAAAGTAAAGACTCAAATCATACAAGACGCTCCAAGCAAAACACATATCATGTGGTGAATAAAAATATAGCCTCAAGTAAAGTTACCGATGATGAAGATTTAAAGAGGGATGCCTTCCGGGGCATCCCCAAGCTTAGGCTCTTGGTCGTCCTTGAATATTACCTTGGGGTGCCTTGGTCATCCCCAAGCTTAGGCTCTTCTCCACTCCTTATTCCATAGTCCATCAAATCCTTACCCAAAACTTGAAAACTTCACAACACAAAACTCAACAAAAAATCTCATAAGCTCCGTTAGTATAAGAAAATAAATCACCACTTTTTGTACTGTTGTGAACTCATTCTTTATTTATATTGGTGTAATATCTAATGTATTCCAACTTTTCCGTGGTTCATACCCCCCCGATACTAGCCATAGATTCATCAAAATAAGCAAACAACACATAGAAAATAAAATCTGTCAGAAACAGAACAGTTTGTAGCAATCTGGATAGTTCGAATACTTCTATAACTCCAAAAATTCTGAAACATTAGGACTACCTAAGCAATTTTTTATTAATCTTCTACAAAAAGAATCAGTATTTTAACACTCTTCTGTGATTTTAAACAATTTTCGGCCTATCATGGAATTGTCATGGCAGATGTCCTTAGTGTCAGGACTTAGTCGCGAGGCCAACACATCTATGCGGTAGCTTGAGAGGGGTTGATCGGGACAAGAGACGCAACACACAAGACAAGGATTTAGACAGCTTCGGGCCCCGGGAAACATCATCCGGTAATAGCCCTACATGCTGTTTGTGGCTAGGTCTTATTATGATCATGAGGGAGACGCCGCATAAGCTGGCTCCCCTTTAGTCGTGTCTAGCCTTGGAGATTGTTTCTTCCCCCCTCTTCGGGTGCCCTGCCCCTCCTTATATAAGTTGAAGGGGCGGGTTACATGTGAAGTCCTATTAGGATTAGGACTAGTCTATTACAATTGGAATCCTAGTCTGCCCCCTTAAGGGAAAACTCCTTATGCCTTTCCTCGTAAACCGACCCACCATAACATGAGCCGGCCTTCCGGGCCTTGGGCCTAGTCTTCTATCTGACCCGCCGTTAGGGCCATCCATGAGTCGCCAGGCTCGTGAGTCGTCTGACCAGTGAGCCACCAGACTCGTGAGTCGCCAGTTCTCCGGCGGGTCATCGGTGAAGTGCCAAGTCCGGTCGGGTCATACTTCCGGCCGGGTCATACCGCGGGGTATATCCCCGACATTAGCCCCCAGTTTAATTTGGATTTATCCATGTTAAACTGATCCTGTAAAATAAACACAAGAACAAACTTGACAGGTTGTGCTCCGGGTTAAATATTTTCCTGAACCGTCACCTGATCATCTTTAAGTCCTTGTCATTTCCTCCTGGATGCATACTCAAGATCTTATAGCAAATCTCTTTTAATAGATATGTCCAAACCTTGCCAATGCAAAAAATCCAGGCACTTCTTCTAAAAAATCCGGGTCAATAGGCCAGCTTCATAACCAATTTGCAGACATTGGCTCTTGTAAAGAAATATTATAAGAAATAATCCATTTGAGTCGGCCTTCAATGCTCTGACTTGACAAAAATATTGGTCTTGAAATATCCAATTGATATTCAGCTGGCTTAAAGATGTAGATCTTGCTGATTTATGATTGCCAAAATTGTCGGGTTATAAATAATTGATACCGGGTCATGATTGTTGCAGACACCGGGTTAATCTGGTCTACTCCAAACTGAGAATTTGAAGATTTTTTCTCCCTTATATGCATATCACCTGTAGCCCCCAAGTGCCGGGTTGTCATGCTTGCAGCAACCTGGGACTTGTAATTGCCTTATGCTTACGAAAACTTCAACCAGCCCCCAAGGTCTGAGTCTTTATGCAATAATGAGCAGGGACTTTGTAGCTATAACCATGTAAACTTGAATAGCAACGTGTAGCCCCCAAGGGCCGGCTTAGTAAGATAATACTGAGCTGGGACTTTGTATATAATTTATTGATAATAACATCATATAATATAATCTCCACCATGAGGCTTGAACCCACGTCCACAAGGTTAAGAGCTTTGTACCCTACCAACTGAGTAGTGGATCTTTCAATATAATGGATTAAGGCTTGCGTACCTTGAATTTTTGATAGGAGCAATTGGTAGCCCCCAAGGGACGGCTCATTTAGAATGTGATGAGTCGGGTCTTCAATAAGTTGAGCAAAAAATGACTTTGCATTAGCCCCCAAGTGCCATGCATGCTGGCAGTGACATGGGACTTGCATATTTGATGCAATCTCAACTGGAATAACGTAGTCCCCAAGTGCCGGGTCGTAAGCCCGCAGCGACTCAGGACTATTCCTTCCATTGTAGAATAAATCATATCCATTGATAAAATACTAGCCACTGCGCTAAAGCGACTTTGAAAACCTTAATCATAATATTAGTTACTGATAACCATAATAAAAATCCAGCCATTTTGGCTATTAAAGATTTGAATAACTCGGTTTAAAAATCTCAATCATTCAATATCATAATGAAAATCCAACCAAGTTTGGCTATTTAAAGATTCAAGTACCTTATCTGTTGACAAGTAAATCCAGAGTTTTAAATACCCGGCGGCTCTTGGCCGATGGCGATTTAATAAGCCTCCATTGTAAGCCGGAATTTTTATAACCCGGCTATTTATAGCCTTTGAGAAAATCCAGCATGGATGATCATTCTGTGATATTGAATCGTACTGCCGGCTTATGATACCTGTGCAGTAAGGGTTATAACCCAAAACTTAGAAGTCAAACCTTCCAAGTATTAATATTGTCATATGCTGGCGACTTGTTAGTCAAAAGCTAGGGCGGGTTAATAGAAACCTCATATATATGCTTCAGATATGAGCAAAAAGTCTCAAAACCCCAAAGATTGTGTTCAAAAAACTTAATCCAGACAATAAAAAGGCTTCTGATTCGAATACGATCAGTGAACCGTTCCAAAGGGGTTGAGCTAGGATTCGAATACGATCATGTAGCCCCCAGTGGCTTTGGCGTTGCCGATCAAGAGGGTACCGACAACTATGTTCTCTTTGGTTCGAATACGACCTATGTTTGAACAGGAAGCCCCCAAATGACCTTGAGAGTTGTTTAACAACGCTGATTCGTATACGATCCACGTTGGACCCAAAAGGGGTTGAGCTATGATTCGAATATGATCAAGAAGCCCCCTAGTGAGTTTGGCAGTGTGCCGATCAAAAGGGTACTGACAGCTATATTCTCTTTGGTTCGAATACGACCTATGTTTGAACAGGAAGCCCCCAAGTGACCATAATAAGATAAGCCGCAAGGCAGGATACCCATGTTTGAACCGCGCATCATGGCAGCAAGTTCTCTTTTGGCAACCCTTAATTTGTTTGAGCACTCGAACTTGCGAGAGATAAATCTTTTTGAACCGGAACTTTAAACCGGATTTGAGAGCTTAAAAGCTTTGTGAGAGACAAATTTACCTTGAGCCGGATGTTTGAACCGGATTTGAGAGCTTAAAAGCTTTGTAGGAGACAAATTTACCTTGAGCCAGATGTTTGAACCGGATTTGAGAGCTTAAAAGCTTTGTAAGAGACAAATTTACCTTGAGCCGGATGTTTGAACCGGATTTGAGAGCTTCAAAGCTTTGCGGGAGAGAGATGTCTCTTGAACCGGATTTTAAACCGACAATTTTCTGACGGCCTTTAAATTTTCATCAATATGGCGGTGTCCTCCGGAACTGGGTTATCATTCCCTCCAATGACCCGGAGCTCCCGAGTCATCTCATTGTAGCCCCCGAGTCTTAAGACTGGCTTGAGACTCTCCATATTTGACCGTGATATAAACCGGTATGAGTCATTCAACATCTCAGTGATATAACTTGTCCTGCACTGGAGAACTTCATAAGCCGAGTAATTGCTCTTTTAAAGAAAGCAATATATAATATAAAATATACTGGATGGATTTCACCTGATGCGTCAGGTCAGTAATTATCACCGCGGAGTTGACGATCACCGTGAAGCTGAAATCAATTACGGCCGAGTCGGCCGCGGTGTTGTAAGCCGGTGCGGACGAGCAAGTTGTCCTCCTCGTTGGAAGCTGGCGTGGTCGCGAGAAACGGCCACAACATTGTAAGCCGGCGCAGTCGCGAGAGACGGCCACGGCGTTGTAAGCCGGCGCGGTCGCGAGAGACGGCCAGCGTTGTAAGCCGGTGCGGGAGTCCGTTGAGTAACGACGACCACCTGTGCCGAATGATGTTGGCGTGCCTCCATCTCCACAGTATAATATCACTTTTTGTCGTAAATAATTGCCCTGCATAAAAATGTTGCAAGCCAGAGCAACTGTTCATAGATAGATTACTGTATATAGATGAAATAAATAGGAGGGATATCACCTGATATATTTTTCGGATGTTGATAGCAACTCATCTGAACATCTCCAGCGGCTACCCTTCTCTGATAACAGCCATACACGTGACCGCTCCATCAAAAAACTGCCAACGCACACGCCCTGATAACATGGTTGACCTTCAACTTGAATCTTTCATGTGAATACTGGATATTTTATTGCCAGCCATGGGACTAGTACCCTGGTGATTTGACTGGTGCATAAACCCAATTCGCACGTGTTGATACGGAGGCCAGCGACGACCGGTTTAGCAGAGGAGCGATGTGAGGCAATGGCGGCTTGCGGCGCGGCCGGCTCAAAGCAGTTTTGGCTAGGCAACACCACATCGGCGGACTCGGTATTGAGCGACTTTGGCAAGGGGCGGGGCCGACCGTTTATTGTAGCGGGAGCGGGCGTGGCGAGACCATTGAAGCAGTGAAAAGAGCAGCCGGAAGAGGCGAGGCTCGGTCGCACCAGTATTGGCTGTCCCATGCATCACAAATTCTGAACAAACACGGATCCTTTTTCCAATGATAGGCTCACGACTGACTTTGAAACCAACAATGCAACTTTAGGAGCCTGGAGACTCTCAAAACTGTCATTATTTTAGTCATCAAACATATCCTCCACAGAAAAGTCAGATTCCCCAGAGAGCCTTTTAAGTAGTTCGACAGTTTCCTTCTTCCTAGCAGCGCGGACAGCAAACATACGCTACACCTGCTCGCCCACCATAACCCTGATTTGAACCGAACCATCATTATCACTGGCGGTAGCGCGATGCTCTTGAGATGAGGCAAGTGGAGAACGACTGAGCAACACAGTCTTCCATCATCCATCAATAGTAGAAGAGCTTGGACTGCAAGTTTCTGAACATTGATCCAAACTGATGTAAACTGAAGAATTGTCAGTTGATAATGAAGTAACAAAACTGCCAGCATGTTCTTGCATTCCCTGAGATTCTGTAGGAGTATGCGGAAGCAGCTCTGCGAGGCGAGTTGCTATCACCACGGTGTTAGTATCACCACTGCAGAGGAAGCGAGACGAGGCCAGACGACTTAGAGGTGGACGGCGAGGCCGCTCGACCAAGGCGATGGCTTGGAAGAGGCTCCCGGCGAGGAGAGTCGGCCGCTGTGACCACAGTGGCAAAGGCGATTCGTGCGGCAAGGCGGGCGGCGGCTCTCAGCGCGGCGGCTCAGGGCTGCAGTCGCGAGCTCGCGCGAGGGCGGCTCAAGGTGGCCGTGGACTGTAACGACTTGATATGCCCATAGGCCATGAAGTCGGCAGCTCAACCCGGCGGTGGTCAGTGTAGAGGCGAGGCCCGACGCGGCTTGGAGGCCTTCAGTGGCGATGCAACCGAGCGCAGGAGGTGGCCGGTGCAACGGAGGAGGGCATCAAGGCGGCCGGTGGCCCGAAGCACGGCCGTAGGAGCGGCAACAGCGATGCGACCGGTGCCGGCGGGCGCGGCACGGCGAAGCGGAGTCCGCGAGTGAGGCGGAGCGCGTGCGGCCTGGCAACTTCGAGGCGGAGGCAGCCCGAGGTGGAGACGAGCCCGCTGCAGTTTCCGATTCCACACCCACGACCATAACCCCTCTATGTCGTGGCTCCCTTTTTTTTTCTTACACATGTAGTAGTAGTGGAGGCGGAGACGGAGGTTCATGGGTGATGCTCCACGTGAGGCCACACAAATTTGGCTTCGCTTTTGGAACTTGTGCTTAGATTTGACTGGATTAATACTACTAGGAATAGTAATTTTCTCCAGCTGTCTTTGGCATCACGTGCATGAGGTTTTGGACACGGACGACAGAATCGTCAAAGCCTGTCGGTCTCAGCGGTTTGTATAGCATTGATTGATTTCGGATGCGAGACTTTGACCTGCAGCGGCAACTGAAATTAACCCGGTCTCGACGGACCATCTGGTCATGTACGTTGGCGTATAGACGCAACCCTAACTTTCTCTTGATCTTAAATCTTGTATCTCTCGCTTTGGCTTTTCGTCGACAGTGTTATCTTCTGCGCCGACTCTTTTTCATCCGGCACATCATTAACTTCTCGATCCCTAAAGAAATCCCTTCAAGAACTCAACACCACCGTGCGCAGGCCCCACGGTGGGCGCCAACTGTCGTGGAATTGTCACGACAGATGTCCTTAGTGTCAGGACTTAGTCGCGAGGCCAACACATCTATGCGGTAGCTTGAGAGGGGTTGATCGGGACAAGAGACGCAACACACAAGACAAGGATTTAGACAGCTTTGGGCCCCGGGAAACATCATCCGGTAATAGCCCTACATGCTGTTTGTGGCTAGGTCTTATTATGACCATGAGGGAGACGCCGCATAAGCCGGCTCCCCTTTAGTCGTGTCTAGCCTTCGAGATTGTTTCTTCCCCCCCTCTTGGGGTGCCCTGCCCCTCCTTATATAAGTTGAAGGGGCGGGTTACATGTGGAGTCCTATTAGGATTAGGACTAGTCTATTACAATTGGAATCCTAGTCTGCCCCCTTAAGGGAAAACTCCTTATGCCTTTCCTCATAAACCGACCCACCATAACATGAGCCGGCCTTCCGGGCCTTGGGCCTAGTCTTCTATCTGACCCGCCGTTAGGGCCATCCACGAGTCGCCAGGCTCGTGAGTCGTCTGACCAGTGAGCCACCAGACTCGTGAGTCGCCAGTCCTCCGGCGGGACATCGGTGAAGTGCCAAGTCCGGCCGGGTCATACTTCCGGCCGGGTCATACCGCGGGGTATATCCCCGACAGGGCCTGAGCGCAAAAGCTTCTATTTTTTTGCAAGTTCAAATCAACTATCACCGTAAGCTATCCCAGAGGTCTTACTTGGCACAAACACTAACTAAACCACATCTAAGCAGATGCCATATGAATTATTTATTGCAAAAAAGAACCTAAAAACAAAAAACAAAAATAAAATCGGGTTGCGTCCCAACAAGCGCTATCGTTTAATGCCCTTAGCTAGGCATAAAACACGAATAGATCTAGATACTATCATCTTTGGCATGCAATCCATAAGTGGCTCCCATAATAGACTCATAAGGCAATTTAATTTCCTTTCTTGGAAAGTGTTCCATATCTTTCCTTAACGGAAATTGAAATCTAATGTTTCCTTCTTTCATATCAATAATTGCACCAATCATTCTAAGGAAAGGTCTACCAAGAATAATAGGACGTGTAGGATTGCAATCTATATCAAGAAAAACGAAATCTATGGGCATATAATTCCTATTTGCAATAATAAGAACATCATTAATCCTTCCCATAGGTTTCTTAACAGTGACATCCGCAAGATGCAAATTTAAAGAACAGTCATCAAATTCACGGAAACCTAACCATCACATAAAGTTTTTGGAATTATGGAAACACTAGCACCCAAATCACACAAAGCATGGCACTCATAATCTTTAATCTTAATCTTAATAGTAGGTTCCCACTCATCATAAAATTTTCTAGGGATAGAAACTTCCAATTCAGCTTTTCTTCAAAAGATTGCGTCATAGCATCAATGATATATTTAGTAAAAGCTTTGTTTTGATTATAAGCATGAGGATAATTCAACATGGATTGCAACAAGGAAATACAATCTATTAAAGAACAATTATCATAATTAAATTCCTTGAAATCCAAAAGAGTGGGTTCATTGCTATCTAAAGTTTTGACCTCTCCAATCCCACTTTTATCAATTTTTGCATCAAGATCTAAAAACTCCGAATCATTGGGACGCCTTTTAACTAAAGTTGACTCATCTCCAGTCCCATATTTATCAAGATTTATACTGGAAAACAAAGATTCAATAGGAGTCACATCAATCACATTAAGATCTTCATCTTTATTTAAAGATTCTGGTTTAGCGTCCATCTTATTTACCAAGGTAGCTTGCTTATCAGAGATTTGGCCTACTAAATTCTCAAGATGAGCAAACTACGATTTCAAGCCATAAGATTCATTAGGCATATCATCAAGCTCTTTATTCATGTATTCCATAAACTTTTCTGCTCCTTGATCTCATTTCTGAGGAAATTATTATGCTCAAATTGCAAAGACATGAAGCTTCTAATATTATTTTAAATTTCGTCCATCCTCCTAAGGTGAGGATCAATGTTCTTTGGTGGAGTCATCGTGACAAAGCAAGCAATCCAACACACGAGCACAACAAAAGCAAGCGAAGAAGACGAACGGAAGAGGGGCGAAGAAAAGGCAAATCTTTGCAAAAATCGTTTTAGAACCGGGGGAGAGGAAAAGCAGAGGCAAATGGAGAATAATGTAATGCAAGAGATGAAAGTTTATGATGGGTACTTGGTATGTCTTGACTTGACGTAGATCTCCCGGCAACGGTGCGAGAAATTGTTCCTGCTACTTCTTGATTATTGCTGACCCTTTTTGCTACCATATTATAAGCCTTCCCAGCTCCACATACATCTACATCGTGCGTTTGACTCTCCCTGGTAATCGCTCTATCCAAGCTTTGAGAGTTTTGACTACATCGGTTGCCGATCACTGCCTACTGTTGGGTAAGAACTGGTAATAATTTGAGATTTGCTTGACGGATTTGTGACACCCACCACCACCACCACTTGTTAGTAGTCTGTAGGATCATATTCTTGTGTGTTTCTATTGCTGCTAACCATGCCGAGATCACTGGTAGCGAGATTGACTGGGAGAACATGACGAATAAGGAGTTGCATGATAATTTTCAGCAAATGATGACTGAACAGGTGCAAGATGTGTTGAACAATTTTGAAGAGGCCATGGATAAGATACTATTGGTGCTGCTGTTGATACTTCTGTGGCTCCTGCTGCTGATGAGGAGGAGGACGATTATGCGGGAGATTACGAGGATGAAGTTGATCAAAATCAGAACTACGTGCAACCACCAGCACCCGGTTGTCCACATGCAAATAATCGCAATGGTAGGGCTGCATTACCAGCTCAGGTACGAGATCATGACCATCTTCCTAAACTGAAATTGAATATTCCACTATTTGAGGGTAGATATGTTCCTGATATATATCTTACTTGGGAGTCAGAAACCGAACAACGTTTTACATGTTTAGAATATCCTGAGGAGAGACGTGTTGCTGCTACACTTTGTGCTTTCACTAGTTTTGCTTGTGTGTGGTGGTCTGAACATTATAGATTATATCCGAATAATATTCCAACTACTTGGGTTGCTTTGAAAACTGCTATGCATACTCGTTGGGTTCCACCATATTATCAACATGAATTACTTCAAAAATTGCAGCGTTTACGACAAGGAAAAATTTCTATAGAGGAATATTATCAGGAATTACAAACTGGCATGATTAGATGTGGTATTGTTGAGGATAATGAAGCTATGCTTGCACATTTTATGGGTGGATTAAATAGAGAGATTCAGACCATTCTAGAGTATAAGGAGTATAATAATATCACTCGTTTATTCCATCTTGCTTGTAAAGCTGAACGTGAAGTGCAGGATCGATTGGCATTAGCGCGAACTAACTTTTCTGCAGGTCGACCTTCATCAAGGACACCACGTGCATCCTCTACTTCCACTGCACCATCACTTCCATCAAGTGCCACCTCTAACCGTAATACAAGAAAGCAGGCACAACCACCACTATTTGCCAAGAGCACACCTGCCGGACCTTCACAGAGCTCTTCTTCTTCCATGGCATCAACAGGGCACACAAGTGATATTATTTATCGTTGTTGTAAGGGAAGAGGTCATTATGCAAGAGAATGCAAATCTCAGCGTGTGATGATTGCTACTTAGGATGGTGAGTATGAGTCCGCTAGTGACTATGATGAGGAGACTTTGGCTCTTATTACACGTGAAGAACACGATGGAGATGATTCTAATCATGTGACGCAATACATGGCTCCTGAAGATGCTGACAGGTATGAATGTTTGGTTGCTCAATGTGTTTTGAGTGTGCAGGTTACACAAGCTGAGCAAAATCGGAGGCATAATTTTTTCCATACAAAGGGAGTTGTGAAGGAATGTTCTATTCACGTCATCATAGATCAAGGGAGCTGCGACAAGTTGGCTAGCATGGAGATGATGGAGAAGCTATCTCTCACCACATGACCACATCCACATCCTTACTACATCCAATTCAACAACAGCGGCAAGGTTAAGGTAACACGTACTGTTCGTGTGCATTTTAGTATCTCTACATATGCTGATTATGTTGATTATGATGTGGTACCTATGCAAGCATGTTCCTTATTACTTTGTAGACCATGGCAATTTGATAAAAAAATTGTACACCATGGTAGAAACAATCAGTATACTCTTGTTCATAAGGATAAAAATATTACTTTGCTTCCTATGACTCCTGATTCCATTTTGAAGGATGATATTAATAGAGCTAATAAAGCAAAACAGGAGAAAAATAAGAGTGAAAATCAGATTGTGGCAAAAGAATTTGAGCAACAAATGAAACCTAATAATAAACCATCTAGTGTTGCTTGTGAAATTAAATTGAAAAGTGCATGTTTACTTGCCACAAAATCTGATATTGATGAGCTAGATTTCAGCAAATCTGTTTGCTATGCTTTTGTGTGCAAAGAGGCATTATTTTCATTCAAGGACGTGCCTTCCTCTTTACCCCCTGCTGTCACCAACATTTTGCGGGGAGTTCGGCGACGCTCTTTCCACAAGACGTGCCATCGGGATTACCACCTATTCGAGGGATTGAGCATCAAATTGACTTAATTCCTGGTGCATCGCTACCCAACCATGCACCATACCGTACCAATCCAGAGGAGACGAAGGAGATTATGCCTCAAGTAGAGGAGCTGCTCGACAAAGGTTATATACGCGAATCTCTTAGTCCTTGTGCTGTTCCTATTATACTAGTGCCTAAAAAGGATGGTACGTCGCGTATGTGTGTTGATTGTAGAGGCATTAATAATATTACTATTCGTTATCGTCATCCCTATTTCTAGGCTAGATGATATGCTTGATGAATTGAGTGGCTCTACAATATTCTCCAAAGTTGATTTGTGTAGTGGATACCATCAAATTCGTATGAAATTGGGAGATGAATGGAAAACAGCATTTAAAACTAAGTTTGGGTTATATGAGTGGTTACTCATGCCTTTTGGGTTAACTAATGCACCTAGTACTTTCATGAGACTAATGAACAAAGTTTTACGTGCTTTCATTGGACGATTTGTGGTAGTCTATTTTTATGATATACTGATTTATAACAAATCTTTGGAAGAACATTTGGAAGATTTACGTGTAGTTTTTATTGCTCTACGTGATGCACGTTTGTTTGGTAACCTTGGGAAGTGCACCTTTTGCACCGACCGAGTATCTTGTCTTGGCTATGTTGTTACTCCACAGGGAATTGAAGTTGATAAAGCCAAGATTGAAGCTACTGAGAGTTGGCCGCAGCCCAAAACGGTCACACAAGTGAGGAGTTTTCTTGGACTCGCTGGTTTCTACAGGCGTTTTGTGAGATATTTTAGCACCATTGTTGCACCTCTCAATGAGCTTACAAAGATGGATGTGCCTTTTGTTTGGGGTACCGCACAGGAAGAAGCCTTCACGGTATTGAAAGATAAGTTGACACATGCTCCTTTGCTCCAACTTCCTGATTTTAATAAGACTTTTGAGCTTGAATGTGATGCTAGTGGAATTGGATTAGGAGGTGTGTTATTACAAGATGGCAAACCTGTTGCATACTTTTCTGAAAAATTGAGTGGGCCTAGTCTGAACTATTCTACTTATGATAAAGAATTACATGCTCTTGTTCGGACCTTAGAAACATGGCAACATTATTTATGGCCCAAAGAATTTGTTATACATTCTGATCATGAATCTGTGAAACACATTAAAAGTCAAAACTGAACCATAGACATGCTAAATGGGTTGAATTCATTGAGACTTTCCCTTATGTCATTAAACACAAGAAGGGTAAAGAAAATGTTATTGCTGATGCATTGTCTCGTCGTTATACTATGCTTTCACAACTTGACTTTAAAATATTTGGTTTGGAGATCATCAAAGATCAATATGTGCATGATGTTGGATTTAAAGATGTATTGCAGAATTGTAAAGAAGGTAGAACATGGAACAAGTTAAATGCGTTAATGATGGATTTGTGTTTCGTGCTAACAAGCTATGCATTCCAGCTAGCTCCGTTCGTCTTTTGTTGTTGCAGGAGGCGCATGGAGGAGGACTAATGGGACACTTTGGCGTGAAGAAGACAGAGGATATACTTGCTAAACATTTCTTTTGGCCAAAGATGAGATGGAATGTTGAGCGTTTTGTTGCTCGCTGCACTACATGTCAAAAAGCTAAGTCACGACTCAATCCTCATGGTTTATATATGCCTTTACTGTACTCTAGTGTTCCTTGGGAGGATATATCTATGGACTTTATTTTAGGTTTACCTCGAACGAAGAAGGGGAGGGATAGCATATTTGTTGTCATGGATAGGTTCTCGAAAATGGCACACTTTATACCATGTCATAGAAGCGATAATGCTGTTAATGTTGCTGATTTGTTCTTTCGTGAAATTATTCGCTTGCATGGTGTGCCAAATACTATTATTTCAGATCGTGATACTAAATTTCTTAGCCACGTTTGGAGATGTTTATGGGCTAAGTTGGGGACTAAACTGCTTTTTAGTACTACTTGTCACCCCGAAACTGATGTTCAAACTGAAGTAGTCAATAGAACATTGTCTACTATGCTTAGGGTCGTTCTGAAGAATAATAAGAAAATGTGGGAAGAATGCTTGCCTCATATTGAATTTTCTTATAATCGTTCGTTGCACTCTACTACTAAGATGTTCCATTTTGAAATTGTGTATGGTTTCCTACCTCGTGCACCTATTGGTTTTTTGCCTCTTCCATCTTCAGAGAAGGTTAATTTTGATGCTAAACAACATGCTGATTTGATCTTAAAAATGCATGAGTTAACTAAGGAAAACATTGAGCATATGAATGCTAAATATAAAATTGCTGGAGATAAGGGTAGAAAACATGTTGTCTTTGCACCTGGAGATCTTGTTTGGTTACATTTGCGTAAGGATAGGTTTCCTAATTTGCAAAAATCAAAGCTAATGCCACATGCTGATGGTCCTTTTAAGGTGTTAGAGAAAATAAATGATAATGCATATAAACTTGAGCTGCCTGCAGATTTTGGGGTTAGTCCCACTTTTAACATTGCAGATTTGAAGTCTTATTTGGGTGAGGAAGATGAGCTTCCGTCGAGGACGACTTCATTTCAAGAAGGGGAGGATGATAAGGACATCAATACCATTGTTACACCCACAACCCCCACTAATACATATACTGGTCCAATTACTAGAGCTCGCGCACGCCAATTAAATTCTCAGGTACTTTCTTTCTTGGTAATGTTCTAATGTTCATGAGAATATGATGCTGCCTAAATTGGATACATTTGTTTTGCTTACAAATGAAGGGTCTGGCATGGATAAGAGGGATGAACACTGGTGCAAGACCAAGCATGGAGAGGATGGCATGCGCAAGGGGAACAAGAACAGAGTTACAAGTGATGATTTCAGGACTTTGAAGCCACCATAATGAGTGCATGAAGCCTTGGATGAAATATACAAGATGCCACTTCATAAATTTCATCCAAAGGCTATTCTAGGTGCTGCGTCACCTTATTATTTGGCCAGGCCCATGTAATTTTGAAATACATAAGTATAGGCTGTTTTTAGAGTCCGTATGTGTGGGGAAACAAGAGATAGGGTTGGTTTCGGACCCCTTCCCCAAGGGCCACGAAATTCCCTCCTCTTCCTCCATATATACAGCCCTTACGGCACCGTTTAGACTTTGGGTTTTGTTTAGATTAAAGTCCGGCATAGCTGCAACTTCGCGTACTTCGTTCGTGTTCAACGACCAGACAAAGGCGTCACAGAACCCCACCTTGATCAATAAAGCTTTCCTCTTATATTCGCAATATCCAGATTGCAATCTTAGTTTCTTGCTTGTTCTTCGTTTGCCTGCAGGAAACAGACCTTCATGGTCAGGTTGATCGTGCTCCGGCGTGGTCAATAACCTCTCGGAGTTGGTTTAGCGATTGCTAAGGCGCGACGTCCTCGCACGTTCGTAGTCGGATCATCAAAGTCGACTTGCTCCAGAATGATAGCCACCATCTCATTGAAAGACGGGACACCTTTGCCTCTATCAGGGGTAATCTATGCATAGGGGTTGATGCACATTTTCGTCCTTGTTTCTCTGCTAGAAATCTTGGGGCACTCTTTGAGGTTCTTTATGTTGGATTGAATATTATGAATCTGAAATTGTTTGATGCATACCATATAATTGACCCGCGGATACTTGTGGTGACATTGGAGTATCTAGGTGACATTAGGGTTGATTGATGTGTGTCATATGATGTTATTTTACTACGAACTCTAGGGGTTGTTTGTGACACTTATATGAATAGCTCAATTGATTGATCGGAAAGAATAACTTTGAGGTAGGAACTTTGGAGTGACTTTTCTCGCACGTTGACGGATTGCCATATGATCTAATTATGTTATCATTGTTGAGAGAACTTGCACTAGTGAAAGTATGAACCCTAGGCCTTGTTTCCAAGCATTGCAATACCGTTTCCACTCACTTTTACTACTTGCTACCTTGCTGTTTTTATATTTTCAGATTACAAAAATCTATATCTACCATCCATATTTGTCGGTTGGAAACGACAACTATGGGATCACAAGAATCCCTACTGCGGTTCCGGGCGCGGGGTTGAGAGAAGAGCGGGTCTAACAGAGAGCACGCAGTTTGTTTATCCAGGTTCGGGCCGCGAGGATGCGTAAAACCCTAGTCCTGCTTTGGTGGATGTATTCTGAGTTCTTGAACTAGCTACGGGGTGTAACAAGCTCCAAAAAGCCGAATCCTTTCCCCCATCGCCTTGGGCCTCCTTTTATAGAAAAAGGGGTTGCCACAGTGGCACACAGGAGGTGGAAAGGCAACAGTGTTGCATGGTTATCCTGGTATTACAGGACAAAGCGCATTTAATGCGAGGCTTAGGTGTCCCTTCACTTTATCGGGGACGGGGGCGAGGCCCGTCCCGTCCGTCGCCGCTCCTCCAAGCTTCGACACGCGCCCTGGCCAGCGATGCATGCGGTGCCATGTAGGCAGGCAGGCAGCTGAGGTGGCACGATGGTGGAGCCTCCACGAAGGGCCGCATGTTGCCACACAGGTTCCTGCCCAGCTGGTTGGGTCGGCAGCTGCATGCGAACAACGACGGAGACTTGGCTGGTGCGGGCCTGACGGTGGCCCTGCTGGTGCGCTTGGCGAAGGCCTTGCCGGGTGGCCCGGCAAGGGTCTCGCCATGGCGCGCAGGTGTCCCCGGCAAGGATCTTGTCGGGGGTCTTGTGGGTTTCTTCAGTGAGGATGGCTGCCTTCCTATCCTCATTTGATTTTGACTATGTCTTCAAAAAGATCTGCATGCCACCACAGAGGTGCCTTCCCGAGCCCTGGCCCCACGTTGATGACGGCGTTGACGGCCATGGGCTCAAGGGTGGCTCGCTCTGTTGGTGTGGGGCGAGCTGTCCCGGCAAGGATCTTGCCGGGGCCGCCGAGGTTGCCCCGGCAAGGGTCTTGCCAGGGGAACCTGCTTCGTCCCTCTGCTCTTTGTGGTCTTGGTCTTGGCGTTGCTTTGCTTTGTCTTGGGCTTCGGTCTTACCTTGGCTCACCTCCCTTCCCCTGCTTGGTGTGGTCGCGGGCGTGGCTCTGACTGCCCGTGCACAGGTAAAAGGGTACAAAAATGTGCCCCTAGTTTTGTACACCGACAGGTGCCCCCGGGCCTGGGCCACACATAAGCGCGACACGTTGTTGGGTCAGGCCCAAAACGGTGCGCGGGCAGGCGGGGCGGTTTTTACCGCGGTAAGATTTTTTGCGCGTTGTGCTTCCCACGACCCGCGCGCGCGGCGCGGCGTGGAGGGGAGTGCGTGACGTGGGCGGCATGCGTGGGGCGGTTTTCACACGCATGCATCACATCGTAGTAAAGAGGCGGCTCGCGCCTTCCCCGTAAAAGGAGGGAGGCATGGAGGTGCGGCTCATTTACTGAATGGGGCCGGGGCGCGGTCTTCAAGGCGTCCACTCCCCACGATCACGGGGTGGGGAGAGGTCGCCTCACCTGTCCCCTCGGTTCTGCACGTCTGCCATGCATCTTTCATGCGTTCGGGGTGGCAAACGGTGGAGGCGGGAAACCGGGCCGTCGCTGGTTGGGGCAGCGGGCCGGCCCTGGTTCCCTGCGCCTCCCATGTCTTGATTGGCCGAGCGGGGCGGCCGAGCCCCAACCCCGTTCCTTTATAAAGAGCGGGAAGGGGAGATGGCATCCCGCATTCTTTCATCTTCTACCTCCCTTCGCTTCCGGTCCTTCCTTCCATTCATCATGAAGAAAGGGAATCCCGGTCCTTCGACGGTGGCGGCGAGGGTCGCCGCTCGACAACGCGTCCCTCCTCCTCCTGCGCTCGTGGCGGCAGAACCAGCCGCGAGGGGAAGGGGGAGGGGGCGAGACCGTGGGCGAGGCCGGGGCAGAGGTCGCAGTGCTCGGGGAAGAGGAGGGCGGGGCGGCACGCCAGCTTCGCCCCCGCCCATGGTACCTTTCCCGATGGAAGGCCATGTCGGAGACTAGCCCCGCGAGTTCTTCATTAGGCTGCACCGGCCTCCATGTCGCCGTCTTCATCTTCCCGCCCCGTTTGCTCGGGAGATGGAGCATGACCGGCCCCAATCCCTCAGATTGCACATGAGGGGTTGCGGGAACGGGGGCACGCGGGTCGACGTCGACTTCCAGGCTCCTCGAGTCATGTACCTCTGTCGTGGGTGGAAGACGTTCACTCGCATCCACAGCGTGACGGCGGGGCTCATCCTCTACTTGAAATTTATGGAGGACGGCCTACTCTCCGTCAAGGTCTTCGAGGAGTTCGGGACTCGCCTGAAGTGCTGCGTGGAGAGCTCCTCCGATGGAGGTTCTGACGATGGAAGCTCTTCCTCGAGCAAAAGTGACGAGGAGGACAGCGGGGCGGATAGAGGGGATGAGTCCGACTAGGCGTCGGACGCCCCGCGCCTGGGCGGGTGTGGCAGCAGCAGCATCTGCACCTGGCCTCTCCTCCGGCAGGGGTTTGCCGGGGGCGGGGCCAGCTCCTTGAACTTCTCGGGGCCGTCTCCTTGGGTGGCTGGCGTCGGGAGGCTGCGGAAGAGGAAGAGGGCGGGCGGCAAGGCCGTCAACTCGGAGTACGCGGGCACCGACGCCTTCGTCGCGTACTGCCGGTCCTGCCGCCTCGTCTTCCAGCTCTTTTCCCAGCACCGTCATCACCGGCCTGCCCATGGGCGGCCGCCGAGGTGTTCTCTCGGTGTCTTCTGCTGCTCGTAGCTCGCCTAGGCGCCCCTTTTCCCCTTTTCGCTTCCTTGACCTACCTCCTGAGGAGAGGGACAAGAAAGGGATTACGGACATCTTATCTCTTTTTAGTCTTGTAAGCCTTCGGGCCTCTGTAGAATTTAAAACTTGTAATCCCTTCATTCATGTTTTTCATTTCGTATGAACTGTACTGTCAAGGTGTTTTTTAATGAAAAAGGGATGTTTGCCGGGTTTTTCGTTCGCAGGTAAAACCCACGACAAGGAGTAAATCCTCGTTACCTTTAAGATAAACGTTTTCTCGCCCGGCAACAGGCCTTGCCGTCCCCCCACTTCGCTCGACCTTTCGCACGCCCTTGGCGGAGGCAGGGATGAGGTGGGTTTAGGCTCCTCATTTCATTTCCTTGCTGCCGCGACTACGACCAAACTCGGTCCCAGGAAACGAGTCCTAGGGTCCAGAATGAGGGGAGCACGATAGCCTAAGGATAAAACAAGGTTTCACATACCTCAGTCCATAACGAAATGCATGATAAGGGATAGAGAACTTATCTGAATCTGCAGCCCCCGGCAACCTTGGCTTGCCGAGGGTGGATCTTTGCTCTTGTAGCCCCCGGCAATACTGGCTTCTTGCCGGGGCAGACGCTGGTCCGCCCCTTTCTTCCAAAGCAGCTCGGCAAAGATATTCATGTGTCCTGCGAACCAAAGAAGACAGAGAAGAACAGAGACGCGCACTTTTCGACCTCTAAGCTAGGGGTTAGCCGCCGCTAAGCACTATCAACCCTAACCAAGGACGAGACTCGACCTAGCATGCATGCTATAACTAGGGCGCCAGCACTTCATTTATCTATGCTCAGGGTCTACGCCTGGCTTTGTACAGAGGGTCACATGCCTTGTCGGCAAAGCTCGTACAAAAGGTGGCTTGCCGGGAGGCCCGGAAAGCCGCGCCTTATGGGTAAAACTTGCGAAGATGCTCGATGTTCCAGGAGTTGCTCACTGGTACGGCATCCTCGGTCTCCAGGCGGACTGCACAAGGCCTGGTGACTCGTATTACCCGATAAGGGCCTTCCCACTTCGGCGTCAACTTGTTGGAATTCTTGGCCGACTGAACGCGCCGAAGAACAAGGTCGCCTTCCTCAAAGCTTCGGGCATGAACCTTGCGGCTATGGTAGCGGTGCAAGGCTTGCTGGTAGCGTGCTGCTCTCACAGCCGCCCGAAGACGATCTTCCTCAAGGAGCGTTGCGTCATCTTGCCGCAACTGCTCTTGCTCAAGCTCGTCATAAGCGAGCACTCGAGGTGACCCGTATATGAGTTCCATGGGGAGAACTGCTTCTGCCCCGTATACCAGGGCAAAAGGTGTCTGGCCCGTGGCTCGATTTGGCGTCGTCCTGATCGACCAAAGAACCGCCAGAAACTCATCAATCCAGTGCCTTCCACTCTTGTGCAGCTTGTCAAAAGTCTTCGTTCTCAAGCCTCGCAACACTTCAGCATTTTCCCTCTCCACTTGGCCGTTGCTCCGTGGATGTGCCACGGAAGCAAAACAGACCTTGCTGCCGAGGTCTCCGATGCTTTGTCAGGGCACCATGACCAAGGTTCTCACCAAGGTGGCGCACTGGTACCCCGACCTCGACTTCGACGCTGCGTTGGAGAGCTTGCCGGAGGGTGTCGACCTTGCGCCGCTCAGGGATCGCATCAAGCCCATCATCAGCCGTGTCGGCGGAATTCTGAGGGTGGAGGGCCAGCGCCGGGATTAGGCATCCCGTTCCTCGTTGCCGCTGCGGGTTCACAACCAAGACAATTGATATCTCTAGTTAGAACCGCGGCAACAATTTGATGTAGCATAACTCTGCAGCACTTTCAGTACTATGTATGTTATTTCCCTGTTCAATTTCCTTTTGTATACGCACCCTACGCCAACTGGGCAGGCTCGCCGGCATGGAAGCCCAAGGCGGCGTCTTGGGGACGGATCCCCATTGGCCTGCCGGGTATGCGTGCTACCGGGCGAGCCACCTTACCATTATCAACGCGGCCGCTCGAACTGCCGAGCTTGACTCGAGTCCGAATCGAGAGCGTTGTCAATCGCGGAAGGCTACCCTACCGCTCTCGACGGAGCCGCTTGAGCTGTTGAGTGGACTCGAAACAGGGCAAGGACGTTGCCGATAGCGGGAGAGGCCCCTGGCGTGCAGGTTTTCCATACAAAGGCGCGACATCTCCGAGGGAAATAGCCTTGTATAAAAAGGAAAGAAAGTAGTCAAGGTTTGGTGTGACCTAGCTTCTGCTTGTAGTCGCGCCAGCGTCGGTCTTTCGACCCCCTCTCCTGCTTCTCTTAGAGCCATCGCAATGAAGAAACGCTCACTTAACTGCTAAAACCGATTCTCACAATCACGCCCCCTACCTGGCGCGCCAAAGATGTCGGTGGGAAACGACACCTATGGGATCACAAGGATCCCTACTGCGGTTGCGGGGCGCGGGGTTGAGAGAAGAGTGGGTCTAACAGAGAGCACGCGGTTCGTTTATCCAGGTTCGGGCGGCGAGGATGCGTAAAACCCTAGTCCTGCTTTGGTGGATGTATTCTGAGTTCTTGAACTAGCTACGGGGTGTAACAAGCTCCAAAAAGCCGAATCCTTTCCCCCGTCACCTTGGGCCTCCTTTTTATAGAAAAAGGGGTTGCCACAGTGGCACACAGGAGGTGGAAAGGCAACAGTGTTGCGTGGTTATCCTGGTATTACAGGACAAAGCGCATTTAATGTGAGGCTTAGGTGTCCCTTCACTTTATCGGGGACGGGGGCGAGGCCCGTCCCGTCCGTCGCCGCTCCTCCAAGCTTCGACACGCGCCCTGGCCAGCGATGCATGCGGTGCCATGTAGGCAGGCAGACAGCTAAGGTGGCGCGGTGGTGGAGCCTCCACGAAGGGCCGCATGTTGCCACGCAGGTGCCTGCCCAGCTGGTTGGGTCGGCAGCTGCATGCGAACAGCGGCGGAGACTTGGCTGGTGCGGGCCTGACGGTGGCCCTGCTGGTGCGCTTGGCGAGGGCCTTGCCGGGTGGCCCGGCAAGGGTCTTGCCGTGGCGCGCAGGCGTCCCCGGCAAGGATCTTGCCGGGGGTCTTGTGGGTTTCTTCGGTGAGGATGGCTGTTTTCCTATCCTCATTTGATTTTGACTATGTCTTCACAAAGATCTGCATGCCACCACAGAGGTGCCTTCCCGAGCCCTGGCCCCACGTTGATGACGGCGTTGACGGCCGTGGGCTCAAGGGTGGCTCGCTCTGTTTGTGTGGGGCGAGCTGTCCAGGCAACTATCTTGCCGGGGCCGCCGAGGTTGCCCCGGCAAGGGTCTTGCCAGGGAAACCTGCTTCGTCCCTCTGCTCTTTGTGGTCTTGGTCTTGGCGTTGCTTTGCTTCGTCTTGGGCTTCGGTCTTACCTTGTCTCACCTCCCTCGCCCTGCTTGGTGTGGTCGCGGGCGCGGCTCTGACTGCCCGTGCATAGGTAAAGGGGTACAAAAGTGTGCCCCTAGTTTTGTACACCGACAATATTGCACTTGTATCACCATCTCTTCACCGAATTAGTGCACCTATACAAATTACCATTGTATTGGGTGTGTTGGGGATACAAGAGACTATTTGTTATTTGGTTGCAGGGTTGTTTGAGAGAGACCATCTTCATCCTACACCTCCCACGGATTGATAAACCTTAGGTCATACACTTGAGGGAAATTTGCTACTTTCCTACAAAACTCTGTGCTTGGAGGCCCAACATGAGTCTACAAGAAGAAGGTTGCGTAGTAGACATCACGGTTCAACACGAGAAAACCAACCTCAATGACGGTACTCACGCACAAAACAATTTCCACGAAGAGAAATCACAACACAAAGGTTTTCTAAAGCTTCCTCCAATACTTAGGGAATGTTAGACAGATTTCCCCAAAACTCGATACGGGTATTGTGTCTATCATAAAAATATAACATATCCTTACATTAAACGCACCATGGCTATTTATAATAGCTGAACACAAGTTTGGCCTATGGCTGTCACGCACGCACACACCAATAAAAATCTGTGGACACAACCGACTTGAATCGAAAAAGCGAACCATAGATAGACACCGACCAAAGAAGTTGCTAAATAAAACTTGGACTCTCTTGGTGGGCCCCATTTAATTTCCTTCAAAGAAAATAATGTCCACCATTGTAACATGCTGATGTGCACCTTTAGCTCCGGAGGTCTCAATCGGGAGAAGTAGTAGATGCTTATGATTATTTGATTAATCTCAAGGAAGAAAATCTCTTGTACGTGTATAACTTGGAATTGTTTTGGACGTGGCAACCACAATGAACCTTGATGAAAAGTACATGAATCCTTCCTTCCATGCACACATGTGTACCTTTCCCCATATAATGCATGCACGTTCCATATCTCACCGGACAACCTTGATAGAGGCGAGGGGCCGGATCTTTCGATGAGATGATAGCTATCAATTTGGTGGAGTTGACTTTGAAAGATCGGGCCCCTCGCCTCTATTAAGTGGTATCAGTTTTCAGGTTGCTCGGTGAGAATTTCCAGTTATCCGTAGATTAGATTTTATTTTCTTACCTACTGTCCAAGAAAAAGTCATAAAAAGTTAGATCTGTTCATCCTTTATCCAAGCCAGTCTGAGCCTTTGCAATTTTCTTTTCATTGTTTGCATAGTTGAATTATCGGTTGCATCGTCGTGTCGAGTTGCTGGTCTTAATGTCTAGTTCCTTTAGAGTTTCGAGTTCTGTTCACATTAGTCACACCGTCGCTGCATCATTATCCCTTCCGTTGTCCACCACCCCATCCATCAATTTCCACCACGTGCTACCCATCGTTCATTTTCACAATCATAGTTGAGGTCGTTCACATCTTTGCTTGATCCAATCTACATCTTATCTAGTTTGTCTTGGAAACAGGGAGAAAGAAAAAAAAAGACAGAGAAAACAAGTAAAAGATAAAGTCAGAGAAAAAAAGGAGAGAAAGAAAAAGAAAAGAAAGTGTGAGAAAAAAAAGATGAGAAAAAAAATTCGGATCTATCTAAACTCAATCTCGTACCTGAATTCGGATTCGAATCTATTTTGCGCACTGTTCAGTAAAACAAGCATATCTTCCTCATACGATGTCCGTTTTGGCACCGTGAGTACTCAGATTAAAGCTAGCAACGAGCCACATCTGAATAGTTGTAGAATCTATTTCAATATTTGGCACCTCAAAATTGGTTTTGAAATAGAATGTTTTGCCCTCCGAAATTCGTGAACGCAGCTTGTTCCAGTTTTTTAGGCCAGTTTTAGAATTTTTTGACTCTTCATATCAACTCAGAATTGAGTGATTCTTTTTGCATTGGAAAGCTTGAGTCAGTAGCATTCTGCAAAAAAATTATCAAAAAATTGGCACAAACTTTTCCAGAGGAAAGTTGGAGAGAGAGTCGTTGGTATATCCTACTTGGTAGTTGTTTCTCATCATTATCTTTACTACCAGTGTGATCTTCACTTATATCTTGCTGTCCAGAGCTACTTCATATCCTTTATTGATGCTAGTTGTGCTACACTGTGACCTCATTAGTGTTCTAGGCTTGCGTCTCTAGTCCGGTCTAGCCTAGGACCAACACAGTACCATCGTTGAGCGTTTATTCAACATTACATCTCTGAATTATTGGTAATCTTTTGCTACCAAATATTTAAGCCTTCCAAGCTCCACATATATCTACACCGTGTATACGTACGTTCCCCTGGCAATCGCTTTACTCAATTTTCGGAGTTATTTGATACCGCTGGTTTCTTGTCACCACCTACTGCATGGTAAGAACTTGTAAGATATTGATATTTGCTTTACTGTGAGTGCTTTACCACCACATCCTAGTAGTTCATAGGAACATTATTCTCGAATTTTGTTTCTTGTTTCTACTAATCATGACAGGTTCCGGAGATAGAAGTTCTTGGACGATGGATACATCTTCACCATCACGAGAGGTGGGACAACACACGCAATCACATGGTCAGGTTATCTCTTTACCGTCATTTGAGGGTAGATTTAATCCTGCTATTTATCTAGCTTGGGAGCTTGAAGTAGAAAAATTATTTAGTCAACATGATTTTTCTAAACTTGAGAGAGTACGAGCTACCACTAGAGCATTTACTGGTTTTTCTTCTGTATGGTGGAGTGTACATTGTAGGAAAAACATTGATAACCAACCCACAACTTGGAAAGATTTGAAAGCTGTAATGAGACAACAATTTTTTCCTCCTTACTATCATCGTGAATTGCTTCGCAAATTGAAACAATTAAAACAAGGCAGTAATAATGTTCATGTTTACTACCAAGAGTTCAAATCTTATATGCATCATTGTGACATAGAATAATCTGAGGAAGATAAAATGAATAGATTTTTTGGTGTTTCAACCATGATATTTGCGCAAGATTTCAATATATTCCTCATTGCATTACTAGTATGTATGTTCACGCTTGTACCTATGGGAGACAAATATAGGACGATGCAATGCGTGACTACGACAACTATTATTCCAGTTCATGCTCACCACCATCGGTTGGTTCCTCAACTATTGCACCTACTAGAGCAGCCACACCTCAGATTGTGAGCGTGAAATCATCTCAAGTGTATGGTACATTGTCATCGTTCGTACCTACATCAACTACGTCTTTTGCGACAAGGTAACAATAAAGGTATTATTGATATAACTTCACATGAGAATGATGCATGCCTAGTTAACTTGAATACATCATGTGTTGAGTTACCTGTTGATTTGAGCATACCGCCTATTTTAGAGAATTGTGTCAGTATCATGAATGTGTCATGTGATCAAACAGCTAAAATACCAAAAAAAATGAGTGCACCCATTGAATTAACTGTTGATGCAAAAGAGCCAATGTTTAACCATTTTTATATGACCTCTAATCTTGGTGATTATTCTGTGTCAAATGACTTATTGCATGTTTGCTTATTTAAGCATGTTGTAGCATGTAAATTTTGTGCAAGTAAGGTTTATTCACCAATGTTGGGATGATTTAATGATGAACATTGTCAATCTTTTGATATGAATAAGAGCTTCACTTACATGTGCAAACTGAGTTGCAATATTTTCATGCCTTCTATTTCTTGTGACAATATTTTGGCTTTATATTTTATGAAATATGAAAGTTACTCATTTATACATGTGACATATGTGCAACAACACGGGGAAGTAAAAATGCATGACATATACATATACAACATGTACACCTTGTCTCTTCTATTGGCCACATTTCAGATTAAGCAACACCGAGGAAGGTTTTGTTTTCAAAAAGGGGAGGATGATGAGGACATGACTACCTTGAATACGACCAAAAATATTTGCATACATGCATATTTGTGAGGTGATTTCTAATGCAAACTATGCAATAGTTTATTTACGTTATGCGAGACAAAAATACTTCACACACTTTTGTGTCATGTCTAATTGCAAATGTGTGGAACATTTGTACAATCCACATATAAAGATAAGGGAAAAAGAGAAGTTTAGTTGCTGTTAAAAAAGTCCTCTCACATCATTTTTGGGCCAAGAGAAGATAGAGTCCAAGTCTCTCACGTTCTGGACTCAGATTCGGACTACACAGACATACCTGACTCAAAACGCCAAGATCTCTTTCATCCGGACCTGAATTGGGTGATTCTTTTTTTGTTGGAAAGTAGATTTCGAGCTCGTCTCAACGCAATTGGATCCACCTTCAAATTCATCAGGAGCGTTGAGATATTGACGAAACAATCTAACGCTGCAGCAGAATTCGAGTCAAACTACAAGTCCAAAGGTGTTGCATCACCTCCACTTGGGCCCATGGACCTTGTACAACCTACGGTTAGTTTTAGGATGCCTTGGGACGTCCTCCCACGTCCTTGGCCACCACCCTTTGCTCCTATATAATTAGATCAATCTAGTAGTGTTTTTCCTTAGGATTTGTTTAGTTAAAAGTTAGCCATTGCAACTTCGTGTACTTTGTTTGTGTCCAACGACGAGACCAAGATCGCTTCTGGATCCCCACTTTTATCAATACTTCATATATATTTGCAATATTCAGATTGCTTTATCATATTCTTGCTTGCTCTTCGATTGCATGCAGGAATAGACCTTTTTGGTCAGGTTGATCGTGCTTCGGTGTGGTCAATAACCTCTCGGAGTTGGTTTAGCTATTTCTAAGGAGTGACGTCCTTGCACGTTTGTAGTCAGATCGTCAAAGTCGGCTCCAACAAATTGATAGTTATCATCTCATCGAAAGATCAGGACCCTCACCTCTATCAAGGATGATGTAGTCCTCATACAATGGATGTGGTTGTCATAGTACACCGAGTAGTTGAAGGAACAACCATACCATCTCTTGGAATGTGCACCTTGCGCTTATTCTCCTTGTGGACAACACACCGTTTTATTTTCTGTTCATTTTTGCAAGCAAGACGAAACAAACGGTCCACAGGATAACACTTTTCATGAATTAGTATCTCATGAATATCACGGTTTAATCGTCCCGAAAATCTATCCATATAATCATCTCCACTTTCCTCTAAAAAAGAGTGCAACAAGGTAGTTCGTAAATCATCATAATATTTTGTTACAGTGTCACTGATACGTCCATTCTACATCATGATTTTATATTGATACTTATTGCATTATGGGCTTTTACATCATGAGTCTTGTGGGCCACCTGGCAGGCCCCCGACGCCCATCTTCTGCTATATGGTGTGTTTTGACCTGGAAAAAATCAGAAGGAAGATTTCGGGACGAAGCGCCACCGTCTTGAGGTGGAACTTGGGCAGAACCAATCTAGGGCTCTGGTGGAGCTGTTCTGCCGGGCAAACTTCCCTCCGAGAGGGGGAAATCATCGCCATCATCATCACCAACGATCCTCTCATCGAGAGGGGGTCGATCTCCATCAACATCTTCACCAGCACCATCTCCTCTCAGACCCTAGTTCATCTCTTGTATCCGTTCTTTGTCTCAAAACCTGAGAGTGGTACCTGTGGGTTGCTAGTAGTGTTGATTACTCCTTGTAGTTGATGCTAGTTGGTTTATTTGGTGAAATATCATATGTTCAAATCCTTAATGATAATTAATACTCCTCTGATTATGAACATGAATATGCTTTGTGAGTAGTTGCGTTTGTTCCCGAGGACATGGGAGAAGTCTTGTTATAAGTAATCATGTGAATTTGGTATTCGTTCGATATTTTGATGAGATGTATGTTGTCTTTCCTCTAGTGGTGTTATGTGAACATCGACTACATGAAACTTCACCATTGTTTGGGCCTAGGGAAAGGCATTGGGAAGTAATAAATAGATGATGGGTTGCTAGAGGTACAGAAGCTTAAACCCTAGTTTATGAGTTGCTTCGTAAGGGGCTGATTTGGATCCATATGTTTCATGCTATGGTTAGATTTATCTTAATTCTTCTTTTGTAGTTGTGGATGCTTGCGAGAGGGGTTAATCATAACTGGGAGGCTTGTCCAAAGAAGGGCAGCACCCAAGCACCGGTCCACCCACATATCAAATTATCAAAGTAACAAACGCGAATCATATGAGCATGATGAAAAAACTTGACAACAATTCCCATGTGTCCTCGGGAGCGCTTTGCTTTATATAAGAGTTCGTCCATGCTTGTCCTTTGCTACAAAAAGTATTGGGCCACCTTGCTGCACATTGTTTACTTTTGTTACTTGTTACCCGTAACGAATTATCTTATCACACAACTATCTGTTACCGATAATTTCAGTGCTTGCAGAGAATACCTTACTAAAAACTGCTTGTCATTTCCTTCTGCTCCTCGTTGGGTTCGACACTCTTACTTATCGAAAGGACTATGATAGATCCCCTATACTTGTGGGTCATCAAGACTCTTTTTTGACGCCTTTTTCGGGGAGTGAAGCGCCTTTGGTAAGTGTCGTGGAATTGTCACGGCAGATGTCCTAGTGTGAGGACTTAGTCATGGAGCCATCACAACGAGATTAGCTTAAAGGGGTTAAACAGGAAAAATGGCACGAGGAGTTTATACTGGTTCGGCCCCTTGCGGTGAAGGTAAAGGCCTAATCTAGTTTGAGGTGGTATTGTTAGGGTTTCGATGACCAGGGAGAGAATACGCTTAGCCTGGCTCTCGATCTGTTGTCTCTTGCCCTAAGCCGCCACCGGGTCGTCCCCTTATATACATGGGTTGACGCCCTGCGGTCTACAGAGTCCCGGCTGGCTCATATGCATGTCCGTCTCGGAGACCAATTACATATGCCTTACAATACAAGTCATAGATACATGGCGGTTTATAACCATGGGCCTTAAGCCGCCTTTGGGCTTGGGCCCTCTACTCAGCCTATCTATGAACCGCCATTACGCTCTTGGGCTTCATGGAGATGAATCGTCATAAGGATGACCCGGCCCCTCCTGGCGGGTCATGCCTGATAGTCATATCCCCAACATTAGGTCCCGGGTTGATTTGAACTTGTTCATGTCAATCTTCAATATTTAGAAAAATCCTTCCTTATCTTGACTGTGAAATATTTTAACCCGCCATGACGTCATCTCCTGAATTTTCAGTAACCCGCCATGATGTCACCTGTCATTAATGCTTCACAGAACCCAGATCTTAATAAATCTCTTACTTTACTGTCTTTTCGGAAATCGAGGCGCCCGCGTCGTCACTTATCCATTTTTTGTCTCCTCAATTTTCGCGCCCGTCGTTTGTCCTTCCAGGCTTTATAAATAAGACCTCGGGCTCTCCTATCATTCCCCCTCTTTCCTTCTCCTTTTCTTCTTCCTCTTTGCGACGCGCCGACCTGCACGAGCTCCACGTGGTCGACCTCCGCCTCCATCTTCAACTCCGGCCGCTGCATCACCCTGAACGGACCAGAGAACCGCGACACCTCTCCGCCATCTCCTCAGCACCGGTAAGCCCTTCTTTCCTCCGCCATAGATCTGGCATTAGGGTTTCTGTGTTCTTCAGTGTCTGTCGGCGCTCGTCAGTTTTCATCGCCGTCCGTCTTTATTCTTAGTCTAGACCCATGGATTATATCCACAAACCACACAAATCTCGTGCGATAGTAGTTTAGCATCTACTTTTAATACTATAATATACCCTCATCGCTGCAGATCCCCTTTAGAGCATCTATGCTTTTCCACTGTCGCCTCTGTAAGTTTCAAATTTATTTCCTTTTTCTGCGCGGTTTCAGATCCAAATTCCTAACTGTAATCTTTGAAACCTGTTTGTCCAACACTTAGTAGAACTTTACCCTCTGTTAGATTTTGAGTATCTGCACCCTTCATGGCGGCTTACACTTCCGGCTTATAATTATTCATATACCATTAGCCCTCACTTAAGCCGCCATCTTGAATGTATACTGTCAACACTTAAACTGTGATTTCACTAATTAACTTAAACCGACAATTTTTCTTTCCTTTAGGCTTTTGTTCACAATGCCGCCCAAAACAGTGTACACATGCAATTGGGTCCCTTCCATCGTCACCGAGAGCACTTTCAAAGACTATTTTAAGACCGGGTATTTACCCGCCAAGACTGTGATGCATTATCGTGCTCCTAACCCGGGCGAAGAGAGACCTCAGCCGAAAGACGGCGAAGTCATCATTTTTACTAACCACATGAACCGGGGCTTCTCACCACCCGGCTCTAAGTTCTTCCGAGATGTTCTGCACTTTTTCCAGCTCCACCCTCAAGACACCGGACCCAATTCCATGTCAAATATTTGGAACTTTCAAGTCTTCTGTGAGGTGTACCTTCAAGAGGAGCCCAGTGTTGAACTCTTTAGAGAGTATTTTACTTAAACCGCCAGACTGAATTCACCAATGGTCATAGCTTGGAGCTCAGCGGAATTTCAATTCAACGTCGCAGAGACACCATCTTTCCTTACGCCTGTTTGCCGAGTCACCCTAAAGACTGGAATCAGACGTGGTTTTATTGCAAGGAAACTTCTCCGGCTGATGAGAATCCTCTGCCGGGTTACCGTGTTGAGCGCCTAAACCCTAAACATAATCTTCCTGAAAAGCTTACTGCTACTGAACGGAAGAAGATTGCACCTACTATTGTGAAGGTCAAAGCTCTACTAGGAAACGGGTTGACCGGTGTTGATTTAGTCAGGTGTTGGGTTTCTTGGCGGATCATCCGGTTGAGCCGTCGTGCTTAATGTGTACCTATCTTTGGTGATGAGAAAGATTCACTGCACCACAGCTCCGCACCATTAACTAAGGAAGCAATAAATGAAATGGTGAAATCTCTTCTAAATGAAGACCCGGAGGATTGTGTCAAAGTGGGCCTGGCCCCTTTCAGCAAGCTTAACCCACCCCCAGATGTAAGCCTTTGAACTTACTTTATCTTCACCTCATCATTTGAATGTTTGATTAACTCGACCTTTGACAACCTTTGCAGGCTAAGTAAGAATTCTGGAAAGTGTAATATGACCACGAGGCTGCTAAGAAGGCCAGGGCTGCCAAGAAGGCCGCTAGGAAAACCGCCAAGAAGACCACCAAGAAGAAGAAGGAACCAAGCGCCTCTGACATTGTAACATCCCAAAATTCTAAATTTTGGAATGTTATAAACAAATATATAGATTTGATTGATTGTTTGATTGATTGACTGAAAGTGAGTGATTTCGAAACTTTTTGAAAGTTAGATGAGAGGGAATAAAAGGACTTTCCCAAACTTTCATTTTTCTTTTATGATCTTCGGGAATTCAAATTCTTTTCATCACAAAACCATGGAGAGAAGATGACATGACTTCTTCCATTTATTGAAATGACAAAGTGTTGAAAATATTTGAATTTCATTTGGAAAACATTTCCAATTCTGAAACTTTATGCAACTTCGATGATTTTCACGGCGAAGATAAAATGACTTCTTCAAAACATATGAAATATGAGTTGGGAGTTTCAAAGAATTAAGTTCAAAGTTCTTTTGAATTTATTTTTCAATTTGGAGTTATTGGAGTTTTATTCAAATTATTTTTCTCCAAAAATAAAATATATGGAAAATAGGGTGACATGATTCCCTACATCAGAAAATTGGAGAGAAATTAATTTGAAATCATTTTGGTATTTTCAAAATGATTTTTATTGGATTTTATTAGAGCTGAAGCACTGTTTGTTTTATTTGAATTTGTGTATATTTTATTTGAAGCTAGAATAAAGTTCATCATGTAGGAAATCTTTTTCTGAAAATTTTGATATATTATATGCCTATATAATATATTTATTTGTTTGGTTTTATTATTTTTATTTGTCTCTGTTAAAAAAATTAAAAAAAACCTGCAGCGCCTTGGGCCAAAGGCCCAAGCCGCTAGCCGCTAGTCACGGCCGCCAAGGCCACAAGGCCATCGCGCATACGCACAAGCCGAGGATCCGCTCCTTTTTCTCAAGTCCTAGTAGGACTCTTTTCCTACTTCGTTTATTCCGTATCTATTCCTAGATCTATTCCTCTTGTTTCCTAATCCTAATCTATTTCTTGTCCCCTACCCCAAGCAAAACCCCTCCCCTCCCCAATATAAATACCCAAGCACCCCCCCTCCAACACATCAAATCAACTCTCCTCTCCTCTCCTCCGCAGCAGCAGCAGCAGTGCCGCCGCCCCACCGCGCCGCCGCCCACCGCCGCCACTTACTTGCCGCCCCTTGCCGCCGCCGCCGCCCTATGCCGCCGCCGCCGGAGCCCCTCGTCTCTTCGAGGTACTAGCCCCGCGCCGCGTCACGTTTTCTAGATCGGTTTTCTAGATCGGTTTCCGTTCCATTTTCTAGATCGGTTTTTCGTTTCGGTTTTCTTTCCGAAACCCTAGATCGGTTTTCTCGCCGGTTTTTCTTTCCGGTTTTGTTTAGCGAGCGTTCGCTCGATAGAGTTGTCATTTTATTTTTAATTTTCGTCATTTAACTATCAGTAGTCCCTAAACTTCAAACGTTCATAACTTTTTACTCGTAAGTCGGAATCCATGAAACCAACGCCCACTTCTTCGTTACGATCTCCTCTATCCAGAATCCAACTCAAACATGTTTTTGAAATTTTAAAATTTGAATTAGATCAGATTTGAATTCAAACTTCGTTTGAGCATAACTTGAGTTTTATAACTCCGTTTGAGTTGATTCTTTTTGCAAATCGAAGCTCTTGACCTAAACTTTCTGATAAGGCCAAATACACATGGTTTTGGTACTGTTAGAAATTGTTTTATGTTGCAAGAGTTATTTGATTTGGTTTTGACGTTTTTCGAATCGTTTTCTTCGTTCTTTCCGATCTTTTGAGTGATTGCTTATGTGTGGTTACTATTGCTTGATTACGATAGATTGACCGGAGTGTGACGAGTAGATCTATCAAGAGTTTTGAGTGCGAATCATCTTCATCAACTTTGCAGACAAGTAACACTTTGATCATACTCTTCTCATACCCAGTTTTTATGCATTAGATCTATTCCTCAAACACTTGCATGATTAGGATCTAATTAAATTGTGGGATGGGAAGTAGTTTGAGGTAGTACCTATTACCTGTTTTATTATCAAACCCTTGGGAGTTACTTCTATGTTTGCTTATTTCGCCATGCTATGCTCGTAGACGTGGATTGGGTTTGAGTGAATATCCATGACAGATGTGAGATTGATAATTAATGGTTTATCTAAGGTGGCAACTTAAACACACATCTGGGTGGATTGAGGCACTGGCTATTCCAGGACTTGCTGTCAAGGCACACAGGTAGACAGGATTTGCCTCAGTATTTCTTCGGACCGCCACCCAGGCTCAAAGGGATCATAAGATTATTCAAACTGGAAACTTCCGTGTGCAGCCACAAGCCATTATGGGCTCTGGCATAGTTGACTAAGTTGTGCGAACTCTTACGGGTAGGCTAGCTGATGTAGGGGATGTAGGTTGGTACGGTCTACCCACAGGTAAGGTGCTAGTGCTTACGAAAGATCTGTGTCTCGGTCATCCGCTTCTCAAACACCATGTAGTCACGAGAAACCAAATGGAGGCGATCGAGTCTTGTGGGGAAAAGTCATGAAACCTCTGCAGAGTGTATAAACTAATCATGATTAGCCGTGTCCCTGGTCATGGACAATTTTGAGTATCTAGTACCTGGATATCCTGTTGATCTCATCACGTTACTTAATAAAATTTGTTTGGGTTTAATGAGTACTTTTAATTGGGATTGAGAATGCTGTCAACCATTCTCAATGTTTAACAACCACCATGATAGTTAAATAAATTTATTCCTTTGCAGTAGGGAAAAATTGGCTTTTCGCAAAAACTGTAACCATAGAGCTTTCCACCAGCCATATATGCATGTAGTATAGCCTATTCTTTCATTACTCTCTATGTGTTACATTGCCAGCATATTCCATGTCTTTGACCCGTTTTCGGGCTGCAACTTTTCATGTTGCAGACTTCTCAGACGACGAGTAAGTGATACGTTAGGGTTACGATTTCCTATACTCAACTTTGGCGTTGGTGTTGATGGGAATCCACAACCTTGTTGCTTCCGCTATATTTGGATTGAGGTAATAGTTTTTACGTTACTTTATACATGTGATTTACCTCTGTTATAAATCCTTTGAGTATTGTGTGTGTCAGCATACCGATCCAGGGATGACACGAAGCACGAGACTTGATCCATTCGGTCGGGTCACTACAAGATGGTATCGAGCACATGTTGGTATGGGGCGTGACCCTAGAAAATGGCAAGCCCATAGGAAAGATTTTTCTCTACAACTTTCTTTTTCAAAAGATCTTTTACCTCTCTTCTCTTGAGCTTATTCAAACATTCCTTTTAGTGAGACCATACCCTTTTCCTTTTGACCACTCGAAGATTTGGTGATGAGACCACTCCAAGGAGACAAGATATCGGACAACTAAGACCATTTGGAATGAAGAGGATTTTACCGTGTAAATGGAAACTACAACTGTTGAAGACTCCGAAGACTATGAGATTTTGAAGGCGCTAAAGTATTTCCAGATCCTTATGACCTAGGAAGGTTACGCTTATGGAATTTGACGGACCATGGAAGTTATCAATACCCGAGATCAAGGTGTATTGGAGTAAGACCGGAACATGAAGCATTAGAACTCAAAGTTTTTGTCAAGAAAACCCTAAGACATGAGAGATCAACTATGGAATAAAAGCTCATGGCAGTAACATGGGAATAGACACGGCTGGCCATGGTGTTATTGCCACTTATGCCATTGTCACCGTGCGAAGTTAAGCATGTAGATGCATGGAAGGATTGGATGGTAGAAGGATGATGGAGCATCTATCAGCAAACGTTGGAGTTTTAATCTTAGCTGGTGTATCACCAGGATCTGAAATATTACGTTAGGGAGTTTAAGATGGACCTTCGAGAAGCTGTATTTGACAAGGAGGCAAATTCGTGAAGCACTTGGAACCGTGGTCGAAAGTAGCCAATTTGGAGGAGCCAAACCTTGAGACATCAAAGATTTGTCGAGGCGAAGGATAGTAGGACCATGGTCCATGTCAAGGAAGTTGAAATCGAAGTTTGGAATGCCACTCCGGAAATATTAAAGGACGCCGCAAGAGACTTCACGTCAACAGAGATGATTTGGCAAAAGAACTTGAGAAGGACAAGCATGATCGAGAAGAAGCCATCGGAGACTTGACCAAGACTTGAAGAGTTTGATGGCATTGAAGATTCATTTGACCTTTAGAAGACCAAACCCTGTTACATACCTACGTTAGATCACGACGATTGTGAGCTGTCATTTGTTTGATGTTTTCCGACAGCCACAATAAAATCTGCCTTTTCAAAACTTTTGTTTGTATTGAGTGCATCCCTCTCGATCTCTCTTATCCCACCCCAAACCCATGGACCCATTAGAGGAAGAATGGAGATGAGCTTGTATTTTCTGGACCAATGAGTCAATTGGAGATGGACCGATGGATTCAGAACATGGAGGATCATATGGAGAACAACCCTATAGTCAGAAAGGATATGACCCAGCACGCTCTTCCATTCTTTGAAAGAAGTGTTGCTACCTGGTGGAGGATGTACCAAACCATCAACGGATGACAAGGAGTAACCACTTGGGAAGAATTTAAGTTGACTTTGCTAAAGTCTCGGTTTGTGTCCCAGAAGTTGAAGCCTTATGGAAATGATATGGAGAAAGTGCATGCAAGCTTTGTAGAGAAAAAGGACACAACCATAAAGAAAATAAGGACAAATACCCTCATGAGCAGAGGATTACCAAAGGAGTTAGCCGAGGATCTCAGGGAACTTCGGTTGGAGATTGTTCCCAAAGGTTTTGTTGCAGCAATGGAAGTTCAGTCTACATTGTTGAGAAAGATCCGTGAAGCTCAGAAGGATGACAAAGATATTGCTGAGGTAAAAGCAGGAGGATGAGCAAAGGAAAGGCCAAAGGTTTTCGTAAGGATGAGCACGACACCTTATGGTTTGAGGACAGTGTACATATACCCAATAATGCAAAGATCAGGAAGTTAATACTTCAGGAGGCTCATGAATCACCATACTCGATTCGCCCTGGAAACACCAAGATGTATTTGGATTTGAAGGAGTATTTCTGGTGGACTGGTATGAAGAAGGATATTATGGAGTATGTAGTCGTAAGTGATGCATGCCAGAGAAAGTAAAAGCAGAGCATCAGAAGCGGCAGGATTACTACAGCCTATGCCGATACCGAATGGAAGTGGGATAAGCTTGGCATGATTTCATTTCCGGTTCCCAGAACCCGATTGGGATATGATTCTATCTGGGTAGTAGTTGACTCGCTTGACCAAAGTGGCTCGCTTTATCGAGAGAAAACCACCTACACAAGTGCGAAGTTGGCCAAGATATATATTTGAGAAAGGATCGTATATGCGCATGGAGTTTCGAGGACCATCGTAGAGGAACACAGTTTACCTCAAAGTTTTGGAAACAGCTGCACTGGACTTTGGATACTAGGCTAGAGTTCAAGATAGCCTTTCATCCATGAGCAGATGGATAAATCAAGAGAGTCAATCAGATTTTGGAGGACATGTTGAGAGCGTGTGCGCTAGATTATGGATCTAGTAGTGATTATAATCTACCTTACGCGAAGTTCTCATACAACAATGTTACCCAGCCAGTTTGAAGATGGCCCCTTTTAAAGCTTTGTATGGGAGAAGGAGCCAGACACCGTTGATGTGGTATGAAGTTGGAGACCGTCAGTTGTTTGGACCAAATATGATCAAGGAGTCAGAAGAGAATGTTAAGTTGATTTGAGATAGACTGAAGATAGCTCGATCCGAGGCGGAAGAGTTATGCAGACTCAAAAATGCAAGGAGGTAGTCTATGAAATCGGAGACAGAGCATATCTTTGTGTGCCACCTCTGCGAGGAGTTAAATGATTTGGAGTTAAGGGAAAGTTAGCCCCGAGATTTATAGGACCATATCGAGTTTTGGAGCGTATGGGAGAATAGGCTAACAAGTTTAAGTCACCCGAAGGACTGTCAGGAGTTCATGATGTGTTTCACGTTTTCCAGTTGAAGAAGTGCCATGCAGAGATGGCCAATATTTCCTTGTAAGGACGCTTGACCCTGGAAAGGATAATGAGGTTCCACGAAGTGGAGTATGGATTTCATAAGTATAAGTTTTATCACGGTATGTGGGACATCCCACGAGGATGAAGAGATGAAGTGTTATTGGATATAAAGGAGGTATGATGCTGGAAATATGGATCAATGGAAATTCCATTATGAGTCTGAGTAATCACGTCTTAGTTTGGTGCAAATATAAGGAAAAGAGACAGTACAATTGGATGGATTTAAGTATGCCGTGGAGTTGGAGGTTGGAATAAAGATCGGTTGCCTGATGAGGTGTTCGGGGATTACAAGTGAGGAGATGGGCCATAACCCACAGGCCCAGGACACCAAGTAGCAAGCACACTCTTGTGAAGGAAAACCACGGAAGAAGTTACGATTTTATCAACCGACGATTCTATAGGAGTTCATAAAACACGAGAGTTGTTAAGGAACGATAGATGTTTGTTTGGCCTGCAGAATCAATGGATTTTCCGAACTTGGTTCGTCGACAAGAGAAATTCTGCAATGCTCGTGAGGATGACCGAGTGTTAGAATGCGAGATTCACTAAACCATGTACAAGGTAATGATTTGGGTGCGGGATGGATTGATCACCATACCGACTTACTCTATTATTCGCTTTGCTATATGGAATGGTAAATCTGAGTGACTTACCTATAGTTGCAAGACGACGATATTAAACCTTGTTTAAACCTTAGAACAGTATAGGTATTTCTTTTCCCCTTGTACACAGCAGCTGTTGCCAACCGTAGGTCATACGGTGAGGTACAACCCAGACCCGTTTTCTGCAGGGAAACCATAAATTGTTGACCACCATGAGATATCGATAGTTGTTTAGTATTGGCGCCAGACCTATCAGCTATGAAGACCCAATCTCGGAATAACCTTACCAAGAGGAAAGGACAAAAGAATTGAGGAAAACGTTATGCCAATGCCAAAAGAGCCCGGAGAAGGAATTATCCTTACGATGCGAGAAGACCGACACTTTCGATAATAAGGATGGAGTATATGAGTTTTGATGGAACCGTAACCAAGCTTCTAAGGGTGGTAGCACCCGAGACCCGGAAGACGATCGATGGATTTTGAGAAGACCCCAAACCCTAACCTATTTCTTTCTAGCCTCTCCGAATCTCGAGGACGAGATTCATTTTAAGGGTGGTAGTTTGTAACATCCCAAAATTCTAAATTTTGGAATGTTATAAACAAATATATAGATTTGATTGATTGTTTGATTGATTGACTAAAAGTGAGTGATTTCGAAACTTTTTGAAAGTTAGATGAGAGGGAATAAAAGGACTTTCCCAAACTTTCATTTTTCTTTTATGATCTTCGAATTCAAATTCTTTTCATCACAAAACCACGGAGAGAAGATGACATGACTTCTTCCATTTATTTAAATGACAAGGGGTGTTGAAAATATTTGAATTTCATTTGGAAAACATTTCCAATTCTGAAACTTTATGCAACTCGATGATTTTCACGGCGAAGATAAAATGACTTCTTCAAAACATATGAAATATGAGTTGGGAGTTTCAAAGAATTAAGTTCAAAGTTCTTTTGAATTTATTTTTCAATTTGGAGTTATTGGAGTTTTATTCAAATTATTTTTCTCCAAAAATAAAATATATGGAAAATAGGGTGACATGATTCCCTACATCAGAAAATTGGAGAGAAATTAATTTGAAATCATTTTGGTATTTTCAAAATGATTTTTATTGAATTTTATTAGAGCTGAAGCACTGTTTGTTTTATTTGAATTTGTGTATATTTTATTTGAAGCTAGAATAAAGTTCATCATGTAGGAAATCTTTTTCTGAAAATTTTGATATATTATATGCCTATATAATATATTTATTTGTTTAGTTTTATTATTTTATTTGTCTCTGTTAAAAAATTAAAAAAAACCTGCAGCGCCTTGGGCCAAAGGCCCAAGCCGCTAACCGCTAACCGCCGGCGCCAAACCACAAGGCCATCAGCGCATGCACAAGCCAGGGAGCCGCTCCTTTTTCCCAAGTCCTAGTAGGACTCTTTTCCTACTTCGTTTATTCCGTATCTATTCCTAGATCTATTCCTCTTGTTTCCTAATCCTAATCTATTTCTTGTCCCCTACCCCAAGCAAAACCCCTCCCCTCCCCAATATAAATACCCAAGCACCCCCCCCCTCCAACACATCAAATCAACTCTCCTCTCCTCTCCTCCATGAAGAAGAAGAAGTGCCGCCGCCATAGCCGCCGCCGCCCCACACCACCGCCAAGACTTTTGCCACCGCCGCCACTTGCCGCCGCTTCTACGCCGCCAGCCGCCCGGAGCCCCTCGTCTCTTCGAGGTACTAGCCTCACAGCAGCGTCACGTTTTCTAGATCGGTTTCTAGATCGGTTTCCGTTCCATTTTCTAGATCGGTTTTTCGTTTGGTTTTCTTTCCGAAACCCTAGATCGGTTTTCTCGCCGGTTTTTCTTTCCGGTTTTTTAGCGGCGTTAAGCTCGATAGATTTGTCTTTTATTTTTAATTTTCGTCATGGACCTATCCGTAGTCCCTAATCTTCAAACGTTCATAACTTTTTACTCGTAAGTCGGAATCCAACGAAACCAACGCCCACTTCTTCGTTATGATCTCCTCTATCCAGTAATCCAACTCAAACATGTTTTTGAAATTTTAAAATTTGAATTAGATCAGATTTGAATTCAAACTTCGTTTGAGCATAACTTGAGTTTTATAACTCCGTTTGAGTTGATTCTTTTTGCAAATCGAAGCTCTTGACCTAAACTTTCTGATAAGGCCAAATACACATGGTTTTGGTACTGTTAGAAATTGTTTTATGTTGCAAGAGTTATTTGATTTGGTTTTGACGCGTTCCTAATCGTTTTCTTCGTTCTTTCCGATCTTTTGAGTGATTGCTTATGTGTGGTTACTATTGCTTGATTACGATAGATTGACCGGAGTGTGACGAGTAGATCTATCAAGAGTTTTGAGTGCGAATCATCTTCATCAACTTTGCGGGCAAGTAACACTTTGATCATACTCTTCTCATACCCAGTTTTATGCATTAGATCTATTCCTCAAACACTTGCATGATTAGGATCTAATTAAATTGTGGGATGGGAAGTAGTTTGAGGTAGTACCTATTACTGTTTTATTATCAAACCCTTGGGAGTTACTTCTCGTTTGCTTATTTCGCCATGCTATGCTCAGTGAGCGTGGATTGGGTTTGAGTGAATATCCATGATGTATGTGAGATTGATAATTAATGGTTTATCTAAGGTGGCAACTTAAACACACATCTGGGTGGATTGAGGCACTGGCTATTCAGGACTTGCTGTCAAGGCACACAGGTAGACGAGATTTTACTGTATTTCTTCGGACCGCCACCCAGGCTCAAAGGGATCATAAGATTATTCAAACTGGAAACTTCCGTGTGCAGCCACAAGCCATTATGGGCTCTGGCATAGTTGACTAAGTTGTGCGAACTCTTACGGGTAGGCTAGCTGATGTAGGGGATGTAGGTTGGTACGGTCTACCCACATGTAAGGTGCTAGTGCTTACGAAGAAGGCGTGTCTCGGTCATCCGCTTCTCAAACACCATGTAGTGCGAGAAACCAAACGGAGGCGATCGAGTCTTGTGGGGAAAAGTCATAAACCTCTGCAGAGTGTATAAACTAATCATGATTAGCCGTGTCCCCGGTCATGGACAATTTTGAGTATCTAGTACCTGGATATCCTGTTGATCTCATCACGTTACTTCATAAAATTTGTTTGGGTTTAATGAGTACTTTTAATTGGGATTGAGAATGCTGTCAACCATTCTCAATGTTTAACAACCACCATGATAGTTAAATAAATTTATGCCTGTGCAGTAGGGAAAAATTGGCTTTTTAAAAATCTGTAACCATAGAGCTTTTCCACCAGCCATATATGCATGTAGTATAGCCTATTCTTTCATTACTCTCTATGTGTTACATTGCCGGCATATTCCATGTGCTGACCCGTTTTCGGGCTGCAACTTTTCATGTTGCAGACTTCTCAGACGACGAGTAAGTGATACGTTAGGGTTACGATTTCCTATACTCAACTTTGCCGTTGGTGTTGATGGGAATCCACAACCTTGTTGCTTCCGCTATATTTGGATTGAGGTAATAGTTTTTATGTTACTTTATACATGTGATTTACCTCTGTTATAAATCCTTCGAGTACTGTGTGTGTCAGCATACCGATCCAGGGATGACACGAAAGCACAGAGACTTGATCCACTCGGGTCGGGTCGCTACAGACATTCTCAAGCTGGATGACACCTCTGAGTCAGAGGTAGCCCTTGACTCTCTTGGCTTATTTTTCAACCATCTTATTGACACTGATTATTATCAGGCTAATCTGAGGAGCCAATAGCGGTGAAGAAGAGGTAACTATTATTTCCTCGGCTCGGAATCTTTGCCAAGATGTAAACTTGACAAGTAACCCGGAAAGTAAGGTTTTCACACCCCTTGGCTTATTTAGATCCTCACATTCTTTTGAAACGACAGCAACATGAAAACCGTCGCCAGACCCAGAACAGTGGAGGTGATGAATTATCCTCCGGCTTACCGAACACCTCTGCTCCTCAGAAACGTCGAAACGAGGTGCTTTCTTAAACCTTAAAATTCTTATCATCTGCTGACGGGTCTTACTTGTCTGTCGCTTAACTCTTTTAATGATCATTGACCAGGAACTTGCTCGTTCTTCTTCTGACGGCTCATCACAAACTAAAATTTCGGCTTTCAAGACTGCCCCTGGGTAATAACAATTAGCTTTTCTCTATAACCTCATATGTTCTTATATTAATCTTGACTTGTCATAATCTCTGCTGACCAAGCAAAGCCAAACAAGAAGGCTAAGGTGATCAAGCCAGCGAAGCGCCTAAACTTCGAGACGGAACAACAAGTCCACTGTTCGAGGCTTCGATAAACAGTAGGAAGAACACATTCTTTGTAACCCGCCTGAGATTCCAGATCTTAGCGTTGATGGCACTGCCATTAATCCTTCAACTTTTGCCCCCTCGGGCTCGCCTAAGCCATCATAGCCTCAAGATGATGATGTGTTAATTACTGGCACCAGCTTTGTAGAGCCAGGAAACCCAATAGCTCTGGCCAAACATACTGCCAAACAAGAAGTTATTGAGAGGCGAAAACAGAAGTTTGACATTTCTCATTACGCGCAACTGAGCAGCAATGAAATCCTCTCCGGCTATCTCAGCCAGGTCCACTCCACCCGCGACCTCGAAATTGATATGGTGAAGCAGATGCACCAAATATATGAGGTATGACTTCCATCTTTTAAGTAATTTGTATACATATCCTGCTAGCCCCCAAGTCTACAGACTATGACAAGATTGAATAGGTTGTAGACTTTATAAAAATCAGTAACTTATGTCTTAGAATCCCTCCTTGGCCGGTTTAAATGTAAACCAGATGTTTGTACAAGTTGAGTTTTCCGTCCGTAGCCCCCAAGGGTCGGTTTAATCCACAGGAATGAGTCGGTCCTATTTGCCTTTGTATAAGAAGACAAATCTTAACTGCATAGCCCCCATGAGTCGGTTGGGACTGTTACATTACTTCCGACTCATGATGAAGAAAAAACAAACGGTATGCATTAGCCCCCAAGTGCCAAGTAGTCTTGCTTGCAAAGTACTTGGGACTTAACTCATTAGAGCCGTTGTCTTGAATTTTTTTCGTTGATAGACATTAGTCCCCAAGTGTCGAGTGTTGTTGCTGGCAAAATACTTGAGACTTGCACTCTTGTAAGCATGATATAAATGTTGTTAACTCTATACTTTGTACAGGCTGCCACTGCTGAACTAGAGGGCAACCTGAATGATGCAAAGACCCGGCTGGCGACTTAGGAAACTGAGACCCGGAAGGCGGAGTCAAAGTTCCAGTTCAGTGTGGCTGAGTCGGAAAAATTGAAAACCAGCTTTGAAGCTGAGAAAAAGACCTAGGCGGATGAAAAGATGGCTTTGACCCAACGTGCTGAGAAGGCAGAGGCAGCGCTTCAAGAAGTGACCACTGAGCTTACCGGTTTAAAAAGCCGTGTAAATCAGATGGTTTCAGCTATCTTTGATAAGTCGCCTTACTAAGCATCAGAAATGAATCATTATTTTGATCATATACGCGCCATTTAATCATTCTGCAATATATTCAGGTCCCAGGAGCAGCAATCTCAATCAAGACATGCTTATCAAGCTTAAAGCTGTCTATACACTTGTTGAGCAGCTGTACACCGGGACTCAGCGTGCACTGGCCGCTATCTCACCAACAGGTCAAGCACCAACTATGCCGATAGATGTTTTGAAGAAACTCTCTGTGCTGCCTGTTAGATTTGATGAAATAAAGTGATCATCTGCAGAGCCGGTGCCATGACAGCTTTGAGTCGGGCCAAGGCATGGGTACCAGAGCTTGGTCCGTCTGAGGTAGCTACTGGTTACCCAAGTCTGAAAGAAGATGGTACACCTTTCAATCAGAAAGACTTCGCAGCCTGTGTAAAAGAAATTCGTCCAATGGCTACAATGATTGCCAATGACTCGGATCTCTCCAAGTACCATCCGGCTTATGACCGGGAGCATAAGAAGATGCCAACTCCGGCTTACAAAGTGATGGACTTAATCCCGCCAATCCGTAAGCACACCTTTGCTCCTGAAGTCGATCCGTCTGAGCTTATGGATGATGAAGCTGAATTTGAAGCTTTATCTGGTATCGATTGGTCATCACCAACTTTTCAGCCAGCGGAAGAAGACGAAGAGCCAGCAAAGGATAACGCAGAAGACTCCGAGCAACAAGGCCAAGAAGACTGAACCGCCGGGCGGCTCTAAACACTTGAGCTTTTGAAAAACACTTTGGTCTCATTTAGCCCGTGGAGGCTTGTAATAGAGTAGCAAAACTTTGAATCTGATGTGCCATCGTGCATGTTCCGCTTTGCATGAAACTGCCAATTGAATATCTGCCACTGATGTCGATAATATCAGCTTTTTGAATCTGTTCCTGTATACAAAAACAGATCACAAGTGTCCCACGTTTTACTTTAGGACGGGTCATAATGCCCAATATATAAAGCTATGGAGAAATAATCATAAGTAATAACCAAAGCTGGACTTAGGAATAACTATATATTTGAGCATATAGCATACCTGTGATACTTGATCACATTGTTGGTTTATCAAGCCAGTGAAATAAGGTTGATAACCCAAAATTTGAGCACTGGTAAGTATATATTGCCGACTTAAAAACCAGGTCGGGTTAATAAACACCAGATATCATGTTACTTTATACTGGCGACTTATAGTCAAAAACCAGGCCGGGTTAATAAACACTGGATTTCACTTTATCATGTACTGACGACTTATAGCCGGAAGCCAAACCGAGTTAATAAACACCGGCGAATCGTGATAATAAAACCTTATAATCCTTATTCAATAAACCTCAAAAAGTTGTCAAATAAAAGCAAACGAAAAACGAGGCTTTTCATGGGCTACCAGGCCAAAGTCTGAGGCTTTTCATGGGCTGCCAGGCCACTGAGTTAAACCGTTTTACAAACCTTATAAGATGGACCTCACATTAACCAATGTCGTTTTAATTTTGACAAGTTCAGGGTCTGCATGAGATTGACTTGTCAAATGTTCGGCAGGTCATACCAGGAATACCTGGGCGGAGTGGCTTACTTAAAAAGGCAGGATAACCCGGGGTTTTAGGTGAATACACCTGGCTTCCAATCCTGGCTTTTAAGCCTATTACAAGGGTTATAGCAACGCCGTTTCTTTAGAACAAAAGAGCCCCCAAGCAATATTTCTGAGCTATGCTCAATGGAAACCTATGTTTGAGTTGTGCTTTTGCAACAGACTCTCTTTGGTCCCTTTAACCTGGGTAGCAAGCCCCCAAGGTTTTTTTGTGGCCTATAAGCCAGATCAAAGGGTAATCATAACTTTGCTCTATAAAGCAGAAGCCCCCAAAAAACTAATGATTTAAAGAGAAAACGACAGAGGCCCTACTTTGACAGGCATGCCGACTTTATTATATTGATCATAATATATACATTATTATAATATGTACATCAGAAGAGCCGGTGGCTCAAGTGTAATAAGGCCGAAGGTGAGCAATATTCCAGGGCCGGTGGGTCTCCTCCTCCGACTTACGTGAGTCTTTGTGCTCTCGAACATCGATAAGGTAGTATGACCCGTTGTTCAGATTCTTGTTGACCACAAAGGGTCCTTCCCAAGGTGGGGATAACTTGTGCATATCAGTATGATCCTGGATGAGCCGGAGCACTAGATCGCCTTCTTGAAAAGTTCTGGTTTTAACCCGGCGGCTGTGGTAACGATGCAGATCTTGCTGGTAAATCGCTGAACGAGCTGCTGTGATGTCACGCTCCTCATCTAGCAGGTCAAGTGCTTCCTGACGTGCTTTTTCATTGTCAGCTTCAACATAAGCCGCCACACGAGGTGAGTCGTGACGGATGTCACTAGGGAGAACCGCCTCTGCTCCATGAAAAAAGGCGTATATCCTGTAAACCTGTTGGGGGGTAGAATTAATGCTCCATAACACAGAAGGTAACTCCTCCACCCAACAACCCGGCGTCCGTTGTAAAGGAACCATAAGCCGGGGCTTGATGCCTCTCAAGATCTCTTGATTGGATCTCTCCGCTTGGCCATTAGACTGGGGGAAGCCACTGATGATATATCAAGCCGGATATGCTCACGTTGACAAAATTCTTTCATAACACCTTTGGAGAGATTATTGCCATTATCTGTTATAATGATGTGTGGAAAACCAAAACGGAAGATCACCTTCTTCATGAATTGAATCGCCGTGGCTTGTAAGTGCATCTAGTGCCCCTTAGTGATTTTGGTGTATTGAAGACTTATAGGTTAAGGGACTAATGTGCTTATGAGTGTACACAGGTCTATAAGTCTACGAGGATTTTGATATTTACATAGAAAGTCGACCCCTAAAAATGAAGTTCTTTGACTAAAGACTTTGGATTTCTGAAGACTTTGAAAGTGAAGAAATTGGTGTGACCTTGAAGACTTGGTATTCATTCGAGGAACATGAAGTGTGAAGACTTTTGTTTTTGTAGTTTCATTTTCTCTTTCTTGTGTCATAGGAAACACCGTCTTTGTTAAAGGGGGTCGAGGAAATACTAAGGAAAAATTTCCATGTGATGCTCAACTCAAAATCCTACACCTACCAATCCCTTCGAGTGAAGCCATTGGAAATATCATACAGTTCAATCATATTCTTCAGTGACAGATTCGAAGTTCTTATGGTCTCTGAGGAATTTGTTCTGACTGAGGAGTTAGGAATTCGTCAGTGCGGATTGCCTACACAATGAGGAACATGATAGCCCAGAGGAATTTGATACTCAAATTTCCGACCGATGTTGTGCTACGTGCCAGCTGTCCCAGAGTATCTTATCCACCTAACGGTCATATCATTGAAGGGCATTTATGTCTTATCACGTCGGGCTGCTCCCTAGGCTATAAATAGCCGCCCCCTACAACCACTAGCTGGTTGGCTGCTCCGATAGAAACTGCCACTTGTCATTTGAGAGCATCCCATCCTCCGAGGACTTTGAGCGAAAATCATCGAGTGAGGAAAACCCAAACCCAAACACCTACAAACCCAAAGTGATTGAGCATCACTGAAGAGATTGATCCTGCATGGATCCGGCGCTTGTTACCTTTGAAGATCATGCTTCTTCCAGACGGTTAGGCGTCATGGTCTAGAGCATCCAAGAGGAATTGTGGATCGCCGAGTGACCGAGTTTGTGAAGGTTCGGAAGTCACCTGAAGAATTACCACGAGTGATTGGGCGAGGTCTGTGTGACCTTAGCTCAAGGAGAATACGGTGAGGACTGTGTGTCCTCAGGTTTAAATACCTAGCCCCTCCAACTAGATGTACAACTAAGACAACAGTTGGAACTGGTCTACCAAATCATTGTCTTCACCAAGCTTACTGGTTCTATTTCTTCAACCCTTCCATTTCCTCATATCTGTGTTTGAAGACTTTGACTGAAGACTTTCTGAATTTCCTCAGTTCAATTTCTTCAGTCTGTTTGTGTTCATCCTGTTTTATCCTGTGTTTACGCTTTCAGTACTCTGTGCTTGTTTTCATGACATCATGATGACCATGCTTGTATTCTGTTATGTTTACTTTTGAGTACTTATTCCGCTGCAAGCAGTTCTTCGCTAAGGAATTTCCTCATCCGCAAATTCCTCAGTGAAGAATTCATAAAAATCGCCTATTCACCCCCTCTAGTCGATATAACGCACTTTCAATTGGTATCAGAGCAAGGTACTCCCTTTATCTGTGTGATTTTGGTTTAACCGCCTGGAGTTTTAGTTATGTTGACCACAGTTATGATCAAGGTCTCTGCTGGGTGTCCTACCTTCGATGGGATGGACTACCCCTACTGGAAGAATAAGATGCAAATGCATCTTGAGGCAATTGATAATGATCTCTGGTATGTTGTGGAAAATGGTGTTCCCTCAGTCGCACCTTCTCTGAATGCTGTTGATGTGAAGAGATTCAAGCAACTCGATTCTCAAGCGAAGAATATCATGTGTGGCCATCTGAGCAAAGGACAGTATGGAAGAGTGAGTGCTTTGTAAACTGCTAAGCTTATCTGGGATAGGCTGTCCAAAGTGAATGAAGGAGTCTCAACACAACGTGACTCTCGAGTTGATGTTCTTCGCAATCTCTTCAACCGCTTCAAAAGACTCGACAATGAAAATGTTCAACAAACCTTCGATCGCCTCAACGACATCTCAAATGAGCTACAAGCGCTTGGTACTCTTGACATCACCGACCATGAGGTGGTGAAGAAATTGTTGAGATCGCTTGATTCCTCATTTGATACTCTGGCATTGATGATACAAGAGCGTGCTGATTACATGTCACTTGATCCCGCAGATATCCTCGAGAGGCTAAATACACATGAGTTCCAGCTTGCTGAAAAGAGAGATCTCTATGGTTCGAGCTATGGCAGATCACGTGCACTGAAGGCCAAGGCAGTTTAAAGTGCGAAGATGAAGACTCTGGCAGCAGCCTTGGTGATCCTGAAGAACTGAGCCATGAACTAGCACTGCTCGTGAAGAAATTCCAGAAGTTCTCAAGATGTGGTCGCTTTGTAAGACCCTCAAGGAGCAATGATTCCTTGTCCAGTGACTACAAGAAAAGGCTTTGTCACAAATGCAAGAAACCTGGACACTACATTCAAGATTGTCCTCAGTGGGAAAAGGAATCAAAGAAGAAGAAATACAAGGATTATAGTTCTAATGATGCGAAGAAAAAGAAGAAATCCTCAAAATCTTCATCATCAAAATCTTCAAAGTCTTCATCTCACAAGAAGAGCAGCTCCAAGAAGGCTCGGGCATTCATTGGCAAGGAAATGGACTCTGAGGCTGAATCTGAAGAAAATGAGGAAGAGGAGGCATCTGAGGAGTCCGAATCTGGTGTGGCGAGCCTGGCCCTCGCTACTGCATTCGTCAGCAAGTCTATCTTCAACACTGAAGAAAATGACCTCACCAACAAGGCAGATGAAGGCAATGATGACCACGCTCCCACCTATTTCTTCATGGCAAAGGGTGCCAAGGTACTCAAATATACCTCCTCTGAATCAAGTGAGAATGAATCTGATGAAAATCTTAAGCCCAGCTATGTCAAACTCGCTTCCCTTGCCACTAAACAACAAAGAGCTTTGGAAAAAGTTCAATACATGCTAAATAAGAGCGATGATACGTTGGGTGAAGAAATTGATCAGTCAAAAGCTTTGGCTGAAAGTTTCATACTAAGTATGACACCCTTCAAGATCAACATAACACTCTCTTATCTGATCATGAGAAGCTTTCTTATGAATTTCTTCAAAGAAAGCAAGATCTTGAGAAGCTAAGAGTGAGTTATAAAGATCTTCAGAAGGAGCACGATTCATTACTTGCTCAACAAATCAACGCTGCTCAGGAAGAATTTGTTCCTCCATGTTTGAAATGCATTGAACGTGAATCTGCTAATTCTTCACCTGAATGTTCAAATGCTTATAATGTTACAAATTCTTCACCTGCCTCTGATATCACTAATTCCTCATCTGAGGACATTGCTAGTCTAACTGACGATGCAGAGCTGAAGGAATTGTACATGATAGGCATGTACAAAAGCCTCAAAGGGCATCAGATTCTTTGTGGTGTGCTTAAAAAGCAGATCCTCAACAGGAACTCTAGGAAAGAGGGTATTGCCTTTGAGAGGAAACTCAATGCTGATGGTACATATTGGAAGCCTGAGCAGTACCCCAAAACCTCATGGGTTGCTGCAAAGGGACCTCCAGTTGATCCATCCAATCTATCTGGCTTTACATGTGAATCTCCTCATTCTTCTGATGAGTCATTTGACTCCAACTATAAACTGTTCAAAAATTAGAATGGTGAAGTATTTGCCAGATATGTTGGTACTAACTGCAGGAACGGTTCCCCTATGAAGAAAATCTGGGTTCCCAAAAAGCGCCTTGAAAGTCTTCAGGTGAATGTCCTCATGACACCACCTGTGAAGAATAGGAACCCCAGATCAAACTCTTCATATGGACCAAATTCTTCATATGGATCCAAGTCCTCATACGGACCAAATTCCTCACGTGGATCAAATTCCTCAAAAGGATCAAAGACCTCATATGAACATCATCGTGCTAACAACTCTGTTTCGCAGGGAAGAGCTAAGGGCTATGAATATGAGCATTATTCTTCTAACCATTATGTTCATAAGTCCTCGAAGAATTTCTTTGCTTATTCATATGCTTACCCTAACTCCTCTTATGTGAAACGAAATGGATTGGCTTCTTTGCCACCTTTCTCGTATGGAGCTCCCAGAGTGATTAACTCTTTGCCACCCCTTCAGATGTGGGTGGTGAAGAAAAAGAACTAATCTCTTCTGCAGGGTCAGGTCTCCAGACGTGTGTGAATGTCTGAAGAATTTGATGGAGACCTGAAAAGTGCCTGAAAGGACGCATGCTAATCATGAAGAAATGAACTTTCATTTCTCACGTCCTCATACTGCTTTATCTATTATGTTGCTTGATGAAATTGATCTGATGAATTATGATGTCATATTCTTCACTGATGAAGTATATGAGTTCGTAAGCTGCACTAATTCATCTGCAGGATGATCAACCCAAAGCCACTGAGTGGGTCCTCGATAGTGGATGTACAAATCACATGACTGGTGACAAGAATCTATTGATGGATGCTCCCTTATCTCCATCGCATCTGAAGCATATCATCTTTGCTGACAAAGGCAAAAGTCAGGTATTGGGTCTAGGTAAGGTTGCAATCTCAAAGGATCGACACATGGACAAAGTCATGCTTGTTGAGTCCTTGGGATACAACCTCATGTCTGTCTCAATGCTTTGCTATCTTGATATGGTTGTTGTCTTAGGCAAGTATCGTTGTGTTGTGATCATGGAGGCTGACAATTCCAAAGTCTTCGAAGGCTTTAGGAGAGGAGACTTGTATATTGTTGATTTCTCTTCAGGACCACAACCAGCCGTGTGCCTACTTGCAAAAGCTTCAGAAGGCTGGCTATGGCATCGACGACTTGGTCATGCAGGCATGAGGAATTTGCACACGCTTGCAAAGAAGAAGCATGTCATTGGCATTGAGAATGTCAAATTCCTCAAGGATCACTTATGCGGAGCTTGTGAAGCTGGAAAGATGTCCAAGGCTAAGCATCCAGCGAAGACTATCATGACTACTACTCGACCACTTGAATTGCTTCACATGGATCTCTTCGGTCCTAACCATTATTCTGCAGTTTCAAATGATGCATCTCAATATGGCTTTGTTATTGTTGATAATTACTCTCGATACACATGGGTACACATTGTTACTTACAAACATGAAGTGCAGGAAGTCTTCAAATGATTTTCCTCGAGGGCTTCAACCAACTTTGGTGTCAAGATCAAGCACATCAGAAGTGACAATGGAACCGAGTTCAAGAATTCTGGTCTTGATGACTATCTTGATGAACTTGGTATTACTCATGAGTTATCTGCTCCTTATACTCCTCAACAGAATGGCGTCGTGGAGCGCAAGAACAGGACTCTTGCTGAGATGGCTCGCACTATGCTTGATGAATACAAAAGTCTCGTCGTTTCTGGATTGATGCAATTGATACTGCGTGCCACATCATCAACAGAGTATATCTTCACAAATTCTTCAAGAAGACTGCCTATGAACTCCTCACTGACAAGAAACCCAATGTGAGTTATTTCAAAGTCTTCGGTGCTAAATGTTGGTTTACAGATCCTCATCACAACTCAAAATTTGCACCGAAAGCACATGAAGGTTTTATGCTTGGTTACGGAAAGGACTCGCACACCTACAGAGTCTTCAACAACGTTCTTCACAAGGTTGTTGAAACTGTAGATGTCTTGATTCGATGAAACTAATGGCTCGCAAAGAGAGCACCTACCTTCTGTGATAGATGAACCAGCACCTGAGGAAACTATCAAGTTCAAGGCGACTGAGGATGTCATTCCTACCGAAGAATCTGCTAAAGAATTCATTCCAGAACATGAAGAACGTCGAGCTAATGCACCTGAAGAAAATGCTGAAGAAAATGGTGCTGAAGAAAATGCTGATCAAATTCCTCGACGACAACTAGCTCATCCGCGCGTTGCAAAAGAAGTGCAAGTTGAAAAGATCATCGATAACATTGAAGCACCAGGTCCTCTCACACGCTCAAAAGCTTCACATTTATCTAACTTTTGTGGGCACTATGTTTTTGTCTCTATCACAGAGCCCACTAAGGTAGATGAAGAATTTCTGGAGCCTGAGTGGATTCATGCCATGCAAGAAGAATTACATCAGTTCGAGCTCAACGCGTCGGGAACTGGTCAAACGTCTAGATCCTCGCAAGCACAATATCATTGGCACAAAGTGGATCTACCGCAACAAGCAAGATGAAAATGGCCTTGTGGTGAGGAATAAGGCACGGCTTGTAGCTCAAGGCTACACACAGGTTGAAGGAATTGATTTCAATGAAACTTTTGCACCTGTTGCTAGACTTGAGGCTATTCGCATATTAATTGCTTATGCTATCACTTCATATCAAATGGATGTGAAAAGTGAATTCCTCAATGGCAAGCTTGAGGAAGAAGTATATGTTGCTCAACCCCCAGGTTTTGAAGATCCAAAGAATCCTGACAAAGTCTTCATACTCAATAAGGCCCTCTATGGCCTCAAGTAGGCCCCTCGGGCGTGGTATGATACTTTGAAGGAATTCCTCATGAAGAAAGGCTTCAAACCCGGTTCACTCGACCCTACTCTTTTCACTAAATCTTATGATGGTGAACTGTTTGTGTGCCAAATATATGTTGTTGATATTATCTTTGGCTGTACTGACCAACGTTATAGTGATGAATTTGCCTATATGATGAGTGAAGAATATCAAATGTCTATGATGGGAGAATTGAAATTCTTCTTAGGTCTTCAAATTCATCAACAACGCAATGGCATATTCATATCTCGGAGAAATACCTCAAGGATGTACTGAGGAAATTCGGCATGCAAGATTGCAAAGGCGTCAAAATTCCTATGCCCACAAATGGCCATCTGTGCACTGATGAAAATGGTATCGACTTTGATCATAAGGTATACCACTCCATGATTGGATCTTTATTGTACTTATGTGCATCTAGGCCAGATATAATGCTTAGTGTTTGCATGTGTGCCCGATTTCAAGCTACACCGAAGGAATCACACCATAAGGTCATGAAGCATATTCTTCGATATCTAGCTCACACACCAACACTTGGATTATGGTACCCCAAGGGCTCGGCTTTTGATCTCATTGGATATTCTGACTCGACTATCTTTGGTGATCGTGTGGATCGCAAGTCAACATCTGGTACATGTCATTTCCTCGGACGATCTTTGGTCCGTTGGTCCTCGAAGAATCGAATGGTGTATCACCGCTTCATCAAGCCGAGTATATTGCTGCTGGTTCTTGCCGTGCTTAATTGCTGTGGATGAAGCAAACTCTCAAGGACTACGGCGTCAATGTGAAGAATGTGCCTCTCTTCTGTGAAAATGAGAGTGCCATCAAGATTGCTCACAACCCAGTTCAGCACTAAAAGACAAAGCACATTCAGATTCGTCATCATTTTCTTCGTGATCATGTGTTGAAGGGCGATATTTCTATTGAGCATATGAAGACTGAAGAACAGTTAGCCGATATCTTCACAAATCCCTTGGATGAGAATAGATTTAGCAAGTTGCGGTGTGAGCTAAATATCTTAGAATCTTCGAATGTTCTTTGAAAAGGACACTGATACGTCTCCAACGTATCTATAATTTTTGATTGCTCCATGATATATTATCTACTGTTTTGGACAATATTGGGCTTTATTATCCACTTTTATATTATTTTTGGGACTAACCTATTAACCGGAGGCCCAGCCCAGAATTGCTGTTTTTGCCTATTTCAAAGTGTTTCAAGAAAAGGAATATCAAAGCGAGTCCAATTAACACAAACTCCACGGAACCTATTTTTGGACGGAAGAAGCCCACGAATCGGAGCTGCACTGAGTCCCGGGCTGCCCACGAGGGTGGGGGGCGCGCCCCCCTACCTCGTGGACAGCCCGGAGGTCCACCGACGTACTTCTTCCGCCTATATAACTTCATATACCCTAAAAACTTCGGGGAACAGAATAGATCGGGAGTTCCGCGGCCGCAAGCCTCTATAGCCACCAAAAGTCAATCGGGACCCTGTTCCAAGACTCACGCCGGAGGGGGGGATCCTCACCGTGGCCATCTTCATCATCCCGGCGCTCTCCATGAGGAGGAGGGAGTAGTTCACCCGCGCGGCTGAGGGTATGTACCAGTAGCTATGTGTTTGATCTCTCTCTCTCTCTCTCTCCCTCTCTCTCTCTCTCTCTCGTGTTCTTGATTTGGCACGATCTTGATGTATCGCGAGCTTTGCTATTATAGTTGGATCTTATGTTGCTTCTCCCCCTCTACTCTCTTGTAATGGATTGAGTTTTCCCTTTGAAGTAATCTTATCGGATTGAGTCTCTAATGACTTGAGGACACTTGATGTATGTCTTGTCGTGCGTATCTGTGGTGACATTGGGATATCACGTGATTCACTTGATGTATATTTTGGTGATCAACTTGCGGGTTCCATGAACCTATGCACAGGGGTTGGCACACGTTTTTCGTCTTGATTCTCCGGTAGAAACTTTGGGGCACTCTTTGAAGTTCTTTGTGTTGGTTGAATAGATGAATCTGAGATTCTGTGATGCATATCGTATAATCATACCCACGGATACTTGAGGTGACATTGGAGTATCTAGGTGACACTAGGGTTTTGGTTGATTTGTGTCTTAAGGTGTTATTCTAGTACGAACTCTAGGGCTGTTTATGACACTTATAGGAATAGCCCAACGGATTGATTGAAAAGAATAACTTTGAGGTGGTTTCATACCCTACCATAATCTCTTCGTTTGTTCTCCGCTATTAGCGACTTTGGAGTGACTCTTTGTTGCATGTTGAGGGATAGTTATATGATCCAATTATGTTATTATTGTTGAGAGAACTTGCACTTGTGAAAGTATGAACCCTAGGCCTTGTTTCAACGCATTGCAATACCATTTGCGCTCAGTTTTATCACTTGCTACCTTGTTGTTTTTATATTTTCAGATTACAAAAACCTATATCTACTATCCATATTGCACTTGTATCACCATCTCTTCGCCGAACTAGTGCACCTATACAATTTACCATTGTATTGGGTCCATTGGGGACACAATGAGACTCTTTGTTATTTGGTTGCAGGGTTGTTTGAGAGAGACCATCTTCATCCTACGCCTTCCACGGACTGATAAACCTTAGGTCATCCACTTGAGGGAAATTTGCTACTGTCCTACAAACCTCTGCACTTGGAGGCCCAACAACGTCTAGAAGAAGAAGGTTGTGTAGTAGACATCAGACACTCATCCTAACACTTATGCAAAATTGATGACTTAGATGTGCAACACATGAAAAAACGTTTTTTTCAATCAATGAAAAATAACACTCTAAGTGTGAAGAAATTAATGAAGAATTTGATTCTCAGAACCCTATGACAATTGTACGCAGTGTCTGAAATCACCATTCTTATACGGTGGGACACGCCACCACCAAAGTTGAAAATCTTCAATTTGAGTTTTTCGTCAGTTTTGAAATTCCTCAGTTGTTCATTTTCTTCAACTTTGCATTGTCTTCACCTTTTCCGTTGTTTTTCTTCATTCGCTATATATATATATATATATATATATATATATATATATATATATATATACACACACACACAGACGGTCTATTCTGCTAATATTAGCAGAATAACTATTCTGCACACCACTTTCGCACTACACGCTGAATGCAAGTGCACTGCATCTTCTTGACGACGAGCACTGCAATATAGACTAGTGAACTTCTCGTCGGAAAAAACTGCACGCGGTGTTTTTTCGGTACTGTTTTCGCTCTAATTTTTTAACCTTTTATCGGAATGAGGCGTGTAATATACCGTTGAAAAGCTATGAATTAGGCGCAACTTCGACATGTTGAACACTTTTCAAGATTCCACACGGTTTAAGAGCAGTTTTGAAAATGGTGCGGCGGATGACGAGTGGCAGCGAGCGTTTTTTTCGTGTTTTTTTCTAAACCGCTTGTCGGAATGAAGCAAATGACACCCCATTGGATAGATATCGTCGAGGCGCATCTTTTCCATATATAAATCTTTCTCTAATTCGTTACGGTTTAAGAGCAGTTTCAAATTTACTAAATCGCGGAATTCTGTTTTTCAAATTTTTTCAAATTTACGGTACTGTTTTCGCTCTAGTTTTTGAATCGTTTGTCGAAACGAGGCGTGTGATACGTCGTTGGAAAGCTATGGACGAGGCGCAACTTTCATATGTAGAAATGGTTTTGAGATTCCTTACGATTTTAAGTTAATTTTGAAAATCGTGCGGCGGAGGACGAATGGCAGCGGCCGTTTTTTTGAAATTTTTACAAACCATTTGTCGAAATGATTCAAATGATATGCCGTTGGAAAGATATCGACGAGACGCAACTTTTTCATGTAGAACACACTCTCTAATTACTTACGGTTTAAGAGCAGTTTTAAAATTAGCAAAAAGCGGACCTTTGTTTTTTCGTGACACCAAAATCGTCTTGGACGGAAGAACGCATCGCTTTAAACTGAAAACCGCACCGCAATGCATCAAGTGAACTTCATAATTTCTTTTTGTCAAACATAATTTTTCTCGCACAAGTTTTTGTTGTCTTTTTTTCAACTTTTTTATGAACAAGAGTGGACCCTTGAGAGGCGTGGCAAGTGAACCGCGACATATATTTAAGCGAACCACATTACTATTTTTTATTTCGCAAACTTTTTTCACACTTACATGCTTTGTGCAAGTGAACAACATCGCTCTCAAAAGTGAACCACATCCGAGGACCAAACCCACTGCATGTGTTGATTACATCAACTGATTTCTAAAACACACGAAATAAATTGCACTTCATACATAGGGGTAATGAGCTGCTACACAAATTGGAGTGAATTACTTTTTTCAATCGTCCCACAAACAAAATAAATTGCATTAGAGAAAGAAGTGAACCTCCCGTCGAGATTTCTTTCTCTTTCTTTTACAAACTGAACCACTAAGGGCTACACTTTTTTCTGAGTTTCGAACAGGGTTCGGCGAGCTGCACAATTATGTACAGTGAGCTGCACATAAATTCATCTAAACTACATGGTTAATGTTAGTGAGCTATATGGCTGAGGCAACCGGACTGCATTTAAAATTACATTGCATCAAAAGAATATTACCTACCACCAATATTCTTTTGAATTTTTTAGCAAACAAGTGAACCACACATAACAAAAATAAACTACTGCACGACCGAGCTAACCAAGCTGCACGCACACTTTATGTTTTGCCCCACTTGTCTATGGTCAATGATGCTCATGGACACAATACATCCATCTGTTGTTTTACAGTCACACACATACATAGACAGAAAATTAGCACTAGCCAGATAAAAAAATCAGCACCAACAGCCAGCCAAATTACATTTTGAGGACAGCCGAACTGCACTAGATCACATTACAAGTACATATACAAAAAATAAACCACATGGACACCAGTGAAGGACTGCATGTCAGGGCCAGCCGGGCTGCAATTCTACTTCTCTCAACTTCTCGGAATCCCTGAAGAAAAGCAAACTCGCACAAGATGAAACAGTGCACTGCAAAACAGTGAGCCACACACCATTGAGCAAAACAGTTTTTTTTGCAATGTACACATGAACTGAACTGAACCTCTTTTTGTGGTAAAACATGCGATTACCTGCAGAGGGAGGCCGAGGGTTGGGGCTCCACTGCTGGGGGAAAGGATGGCAGAGTGGTGGCGCCTCCACTGCCCGAAACCAGAGGGGTGGGGAGCACTACCAAACTACACACTGCAATAGAATATGAGGGCTCACCCTCAATGAGCTGCATCAACGCACTGGCCACTTTCCGACAACCTCATGAGAAGATGAGCAGAGGAGCATTTGTGTCTTGCAGAGAGACCTGATCGCACCTGCACAAGAAAATTTCTTTTCAAAAAAAAGAATTGTTGAATCGCGCCTAATGAACTGAAAGCCACGGGCGAGCAAACACGCGTGCAACGACAAACTGCATGCCACAGGCCACCGAGCTGCAGCTGCACATGTGGTTAATCCATGAGCGGTGATGCTCGCCGGCTGGTGAGAGAGAAGGCGACGTCCATGGACAAAATAGCAGAGGAAAGCTGAGAGGGAGCCGACGCCTAGTGGCTCATCGTTGTTGACCGGGGCGGCCTCCTGGTGCCTGCATGTCAGCAGGGGGAGGTGGAGAAGGGAAGCCCGTGGCGGCTGGATTCGATGGGATCCGTCCGGCGATGGCCGGGTCGTCGTTGTTGCAGTCCACCTCGTCGCGCAGTGGACTTCCCTCCCTGCTAGGTGGAGTCAAGCTCCCCCATCGATGGCACGGGCTGGCCCTTCCTCTGCTCATAGTTGCCCGCAGCTGCACTTACCTCCTACCGCCGATGTGGGAGAACGTGGGGGAGGACCAGAGACATGGATCCGGCATGCTGTCGACTGATCCGGCCGCGGGACCGTTTTCTAGATTGGAGGAGTTGTGGAGGAACAGCGGGGCGGAGGTGGGAGAACAGAGCCGCCGGGATCCCGCGCTGGACGGCGCGAAGAAGGTGGTGGAGGGAGGTGGCGCCCCGGCGTGGAGCTTGGCCAAGCCTCGCGTCGGGGATGGATCCCGATCTGGATCAAACCACGGGTGTGGGGAGTCGGGAGGAAGGTGGAGTGTATCGAGGGGAGAAAGAAGTGGAGAGGGGAAAGTGAGGTCGTGGGTCGTGGGTTGGGTGTTATCAGAATAAGCACCGGGTGTGCAGAATAAGGTCTTAAGGGGGTGTTATCATAATAGACCCACCCTATATATATATATATACACACATATCTGGGCTATTCTGTTACGCATAACAGAATATTATTCTGTTACCCTTTTTGAACTGACAGTTTCAGACAGTTGTACTGATGATTTTCATCTCGTTGAACTGATCATCCACCTCCTCATCTCATCGAACTGGGTCCGCCTCCTCATCTACTCGTACATGGAGAACGACAGCCTGGACCACTGGCTCCATGAGCGCGCAGACGCCGGCTACCCCCTACGCTGGCCGGCGCAGCTGCGAATCGCTGGGCGCGCGAAAGCAGCCGGGCGACCGCAAGACGGCGGCGCGCCTTGGTGATGCATCGAGACGTGAAGTCGAGCAACATCTGCTGGACACAATGATAGAGCAGCGCCTCGGGGACTTCGGCTGGCGCGAGCGGCGATGACACACGTGACGACGGACACTGGTGGGCATGCTTTGGTTACATCCCGCCGGAGTATGGGCACTCGCCGGCGGCGACGTATCGGGCGATGTACAAAGATGGGGCGGTCTTTGGTGGAGCTGGTGATCGGGCGGCGCCCGTGGACATGGCGGCGCGCAGCTCGGCCTTGTGGGGCGTGGACGGCGTGGGCGGTGCGGCTGACGGAGGGGCGGGGCCACGAGGCCGTGGACGCCCGATGTGTCGGGCGGCCTTTGGGAGGAGGCGGCGAGGGTGCTGGAGTTGGCGTCTTTGCATCGGCGAGACCCCAAGGCGAGGCCCACGGCGCAGAGCTCGTCGAGCGGGTTGACGCCATCGCCGCACGCAGCCCGCCCGAGATTCGCTTCGCCATGGTAGATAACTGAAGCTTGTGTAGATGACTGAATCGATACTACAGTAGCTAGCTGTGACAGTAATATCTCATGTACATTTTAGAGTAATCTTTTTTCAACACCATTTTTTTATCCTTCGAACTATTTCACCTAAAGAGTTTGGACTTTTCTATAGTCAGACCTTGGATTGATTGACCGCCCACCCCCTTGATACCTAACGGTAGTCTTTGACTTTTTTTTGCCTTTACATTTTTTATCGTACAATTTGTCGATGTCATCATCTCCGAGCTTGAGTGGCTTATACCTGTTGAACTGATTGAATTGTTGATGTTGAACTTTTTTTTACTTTTTTACCTTTACATTTTTTGTCATACAATTTGTCGGTGTCATCGTCTCTGAGCTTGAATGGCTTATATCTGTTGAAATGACTCTATTGTTATGTTGAAATTTTTCTCGATTTTATAATGATTAAGGTGTAGTTTTGAATACGGTAAGAATGCATCATTTTTTGGGACTCCCGAAACGAACGGCGGACTTCTCCAACGAGGTTTTTTGAACCGTGTCGGGTGAGCACTTAAACTTATAGAAGCAAAAAATTTGGGGGATAATTTTGTTAACTGATGGTGAATCATCACCTGAACTTGCATAGTTTAATGTAGGCGAATTGACTGAATTTTGTTCGTAATAAATATTTTATTTTTTCTCTTCAAATTTTCTTTGAATTCCTTAGAACGAACTAACTATGTTTTATTTTTCAACTTATATGCTAGTAATGCATGACCTTACGAACTCACAAGTTTTTAATTGTGTTTGATGAGCACTTGAACTTATAGAGGTGACCTTTTTTTATATTCTTATTTTTCTTATTTTTCCGCTTCCATTTTTTTGTCTTCATTTTGAACTTGTGGGCATGCACGAGATCACTAGAGCATTAGCATGTCCATGCTGTTCAACTGATGTTTTTTTGTCATTGCACTGTTGTAACATAAGGACTAGAACAAGTATCAATATAAATTGACGCTTTTTTGTAGGTGTAGCGACCCGACCTCAGACGGTCAAGCCTGCGTGTTCTTTGTGCCATCCACAGATCAAGATATCTTTGGCACACACAAGTACATCAATGTATATGTCAAAGTGCAATCACATGTATAATTAACGTAAAACTGATATATACCTCATAAGTCACAGTGAAACAAATAGTCGGGTGTGGAGTCCCATCAACGCCATCGGCGGGTTGAGTGTAGACCGTAACCACAGATCGTAACTCTTACTCATCGAGGAAATATCTGCAACATGATACGTCGCGGCCGTGTAGGTCAAGACATTGAATGTACCGCAAGATCACAATAAGAGAAAACAGATGATAAACTATACTATATGCAGTATGGCTTTGTGGCTCTGTATCTGAGTTTTGTTTGCGTAAAAGCGGATTTATTTTCCCTACATCAAAGGAATAAATGAAGTCTGTACTATGGAGTTTTCTATCATGACATGGTTCCGCCAACCGATGTCTTATAGCCCAAAATCATCATATGTTGCCCATAATTAAGTTATCAATCCGGTGTTGAGAGTTCTGAGATAGATCCAAGTCCAGATGCTCAAATTGTCCGTAACCGGGGACACGGCTAATCTATTAGGTTTAAACCCTCTGCAGAGGTTTGTACACTTTACCCACAAGATTCGATCCCTCTTTTTACGTTCTCGCACTTCAGGGTGTTTGAGAACAAGATGACCGAAACATGGTCTTCGAAGAGTTCCCACCACCGTCCGGTGCTCATCCAATCCTACCGTAGTTCTACATCTGCTAGCACCGCCCCAGCCAGAGTCACCACTAAGGTCAACCAAGCTAGAGCCCATATTGACTTGCGGTTGCAGGTAAGCTTCCGGGCATGAAGTATTCTTCCGTCTCTTTGAGTCTGGGTGAAGCTTTCCGCAAGATGTCATGGCGCTTCTCCATGCATCCCTGCCAACCACCGGATTCTCCAGGTGCCCGTCAACCGTCCTTCACCCAAAGAGTGTGTATTGAATTCTTGCCTCGAGTCTTGAAGTCTTGAGGCCTTGAAGATGCAGATCCTTGCAGATCCCATCATGGAGTTGTCGTCATTGACGTAGATCCTCCATTCTCACACCACTCCGTGCACTCATACCAACCCCGTCTACTATAGCGTAGCATTAAAATAAATAACGTCCGGGCTTGGTAACAGGGTGATGGGTTCCTACCTCATGCATACTACTCAACTACAAGGATTCAATGTCACTCTGGAGGGATTTGTTGCGAAGATGGCACTAGATGCAATAAAACACATAGGTATGAAAAACATGGTCAAAGTGAACTTGCTCGTAAGTTGATGAAGATAACAACACTCTCGAATAATGACTTGGTAGAACTATTCGTCACTCCGTTGAAAATCTATATAGTCATAGCACTCATATAAGCAAACATCCTAGCAAACAATTCTAACACTCATAATAAAACCAACAATTAAAAATGCAAATCAAGGGACCCCAAATAAAAACAAAGGAAAACTACACAACAAAACTACCAAAGAAAACTCGGAGAAAACCAATCAAGGTTTTCACCACATCAAGCATCAACTAAGAAATAGTTTTACACAACTAAAACTTTTCTTAACAGAACCTAAGCATGGGTTTATGCTACCTAACTGAAAAGAAATCATCGAGCAACTAGGAGCAAAAAGAATCACCTTAAAAGCTATTATAAAACTCCTATTAGGCCTAAAACAATCCTAGCAAGAAAAAATAAAATAAAAGTTTTATTTATTATAAATAAAAGTTCATGCTCTAAAGTTACAGAAACTAACCTAGAATAATCTATCCCTCATGAAAAATAAATTTATTTGCTAAGTAAAACAATAGGAAACCAGTAGCTAGTTAATTAATTAAGAATAACATGATTCTGATTAAAACTATTTTTCATTAATCCTAAAATGCCCAAATAAATTCCTACGGTTAGGCAATGTCAAAACAAAGTTGTGACAAAAAGAATCACTAAAAAATAATATTCCTAACTCCTTTTATAGCAGAATTACTATTCTGTCTAAATCTAAATTAAAGCAATTTTAAATAATTTTAACATGGCTAATTATATTTTTTACAGAAACTACAATAAATTTTCAAACCAACAAAAAAAGAATCACTTAAAAATACTACGGAGTTTAAAAGATATGGATTTTACAAAACTGAAACTATTCTGTTAAAAACAGAAACGAAAAATAAAATTAAGAGAAAAATCGGGCGCTAATGGGCCTATCTAGCGCTCGGGCGTAATATAGCTAAAAGCAGCGGTTTAACAGAAAATAACCGTCGGCCGGTCCAACTAAACCTACTAACTAAACCAAAATAAACCGGATCTATAAAAATAAACCTAAATAGACCGTATTTCTTCTGGGGATCTAATCTACACCCTAGATATAGGATCGGACGGCGGAGGAGTCCGGCGACTTACCGACGGGTCGACGGCGACGGCGGTTTCGGGCGACGACAATGGCGGCTCGGTGGTCGGGGACGTCGGCGGGGACCTCCGGCTGGTTCAATGAGCAAGGCGGCTCGGGGTGGAGTCGGGTGAGCTCGAGGGTGGCCGGGCGTTGGGACGGGCTAATGGCCAAGCGGCGGTGAACTCCCAAGGGCGATTGCGAAGGCGAGGGCTCAGAGGGGGCGAGGGAGAACGGGCGAGGGGTATATATAGGGGGCACGACTTGGAGGAGGGCGATCGGGAGGAGGATTCATGAATCCCGGATCCGTGAGATCCGGCCAAGGCGGGTGGCGTGGGCGAGGGGAAGAGGGAGGGGGGGGCCCGGGTGTCAGCGGGTGAGGAGAGAGGCGCGTCGGTCGGGCGACCGTCTGGGAGGGTTTCAGGCGAGGGCTCGGTTTGGGTCATTTCATTGGGCTGCTTTCGGTATTTGGCTGGGCCAGCTCGATTGGGCCGCCAGTCTTTGGTGGGCCAGTCGGCCTGGCTGGCGCCTGGGTCCTTTTCTATTTTTTTTATAATTAGAGAGAGAGAAAATAATATAAATATAAATATTTTATATAGGACATATATATATCAAAATGATCAGGGGAATATTTCCTATAATTTGAACATTTTTCCAGGGGCAAAATCCAAACTTTATAAAAAATCATTTTTCTAAAAATTCCAAATAAACTCAAATTTGAATTCAAACTTTTTGGCAATGTTTTTTTCCTCTGATATTTTTGGAGTGTCATATTTACTCCTCTCATACTTTTTCTCAAGTATTTATCAGGCTTAGTTTTGAAATAATTTCCACTGCCAAAATTTGAATTCAAATTCCAACAACTCCAAAACTTCTGAAACTTCAAATGCCACTCAAATTCAAACAGAATGCATAGATGCTTAGCTATAATTGTAAAACATTCCAAATAGTAAATTTGGGATGTTACAAACCTACCACACTTAAAATGAATCTCGTCCTCGAGATTCAAAGAGGCTAGAAAGAAAAGGGTAGGGTTTGGAGGTCTTCTAGCAAATCCATTGATCTGTATGGTCTAGTGTGCTACCACACTTAGAAGCATGGTTACGGTTCCATCAAAACTCATATACTCCATCTTTATTCTTGGATGTATCGGTCTTCTCGTATATTAAGGATAATTCCTTCTCCGGCTCTTCCAGAGTGGCATAACCTTTTCCTCAATTCCTTTGTCCTTTACTCTTGGTAAGATTATTCCGAGACTGGGTCTTCATAACTGATAGGTCTGGCGCCAATTCTAAACAACTATCGATATCTCATGGTGGTCAACAATTTATGGTTTCTCCTGCAGAAAACGGGTCTGGGTTGAACTTCACCGTATAACCTACGGTTGGCAAAAGCTGCCTTGTACAAGGGGAAAAAATGCTTATACCATTCTAAGGTTCAACAAGGTTTAATATCGTCGTCACTCTACTATGGGTAGGTCACTCAGATTTACCATCCCATATAGCAAAGCGAATGATATGAGTAAGTCGGTATGGTGATCAATCCATTCCGCACCCAGATCATTACCCTGTATAAGGTTTAGCGAATCTCGTATTTCTAACACTCGGGCATTCTCACAAGCATTGCAGAAGTTCTCCGTATTGAACAGGATCGGGTAAATACTTTGGTTACGCAAGCCAAACAAAACATCTATCATTACTTCACAACTCTCGGGTTTTTTATGCGTAACCTCCTACGTAAACGTCTGGCGATCAAATCGCAGTCTTCCCAAAATTTCTTCTTCCAAAGGTACTTGACCCTTATTAATTCCTGGGCACATGGGTTATGAGCCCACTTCAACACTTGTACCAATTTCACTCATCCTTGGAGTTACAATTGCTCCATTTTCCAACATTACACCACTTTAAATCCAATAACATTTCATTTCTTAATACCATCATATCAAAGATAAAACTTCAACTCATTTTTTTCCAAACTCCAACCTGTGGGACACATTTCCATTTCCATTGGTCTAGTGTTCTTCATAGGGTACTATCACCCTTAAAATGAAATTCACAAATCCATCCATAGACCATATTTCTCATATCCTCGAAAATGGTCAAAATCCGTGTTCATAGAGTAACAACTCATACAATTAAACATATGAAAACATGTCACCTTAATTTTATTGATTTCATGAATCCATTACAAACTCTGAGCACCCATTACATAACTCAACTTATTGTAATCATGAAAAAAATTGGTTTCTACCACTCTTATTATCCATATCAAAATTCCAACTACTCAACTCCAGCTTCCTTCTTGTAGGAACATTTAGTAGCATAATGTCCTGCTTCCTTGCAATGAAAACACATAACTTTCGATAAGTCTTTGGGCTTCTTGGAGATGGTGCCTGCTGCTTGAGTTCCTTGCTTCCTTTCAAGACAATGATTGGCATAATGCCCGACGCCCTTACATTCAAAACAGGTAATATGACTCTTGTCCCTCTTTGCGTAAATTGGGTTGTTCTGAGGGTGTCTTTGTTTTCTCTTGAGGGGTTTCTTCGTTACGATCAAACCTTTTATTCCCTGTGGATCAAACTCTATTGCTTCCGTCGAGAAGTATCCCGGATACTCTTTTCTTTCCTTGGTGCAATATCGTGAAAAATGTCCTTCTTCTCCACATGAATAGCAGGCATTGGACTAAAATCTGTTGAGGCCTTCTCCATCGTGGTCTTCAACACATTCCTTCATCACAGGTTCTTTCATAAATTCTCGGGCGCTTTCTTTCATTCCTTCTTCCTGCTCCTGAATAGTTTGTTGCACCATGGGGTAAATGTGACCTTTGAGTCGGGTAGTGGGTGGTTCCTTCACACAAGAAACAAGTCACCTGACTAGTTGGGCATTCCTCAGCTGGGTGTTTCTCCTCACAATGAGGGCATCCATCCTTGTGTTCCTCCTGGGTGTGTCCTATTTCTTCGCAAATCTTGGAGGCACAAGGTTTCTTCTTCGGGTTATCATAGTGCTTCCGATGAGACGTGATCTCAACAGGGTCTTCTTGAATTCCTCCCAAGTTCTTGCTCCATTAAATCCTTGTATGGCTTGATGCATTTTCCACCAGGTTGCAGCACTTTCAGAAGCAATCAAGAGCGTATTGAACCTCATACTTCCTTGGAATCAATTTTTTCTAAATTGATCCTCCATGTTTTGAATCCATAGCTCGCCTCCAACCGAGTCATCGGTCCGGAGAATAGCGTACCAACTTCATTCATCATCTATGGGGTCCAAAAGTTTTGGGATGAGATATGAGAGAGGTGGGGAAGAATACACGCAATACAAACAATAGTTTTGAAGAAACAAGTTTTACTTTGTGGCTGTCGGAAAACATCAAACAAATGACAGCTCACAAATCGTCGCACCTAACGTAGGTGTATAACAGGGTTTGGTCTCTAAAGGTCAAATAATTCTTCAGGAACTTCAAATTCTTCAAGTCTTCGGAGTCTTCAATTGTTGCAGCTTCAACTCTTCTAATGCATGGTCAAATCCTCTTTACTCTGAAGAGGCCATCAGTTATCCGATATCTTGTCCTTCTTGGAAGCGGCTTGATTGATCTTCATGTGATCAAAAGGAAAAGGGTATATTCTAACTATTTGAGGTGAGAGTGTCTATTTGATAAAATCGTAAGAGATGCTAAGTAAGAGTCTTTTGAAAATAAAGTTTTTTTGAGACATCCTGTCCTAGGGGCTTTCCGGTTTCTAGGGTCACGTCCCCATACCAACATGTGCTCGATACCATATCTATAGCGACCCGACCTCGTGACGGTCAAGCCTACTGTGTTCTTTGTGCCATCCACGGATCAAGATCTTTGGCACACACAGTACATCAATGTATATATCAAAGTGCAATCACATGTATAATTAACGTAAAACTGATATATACCTCATAAGTCACAATGAAACAAATAGTCGGTGTGGAGTCCCATCAACGCCATCGGCGGGTTGAGTGTAGACCGTAACCACAGATCGTAATTCTTACTCATCGAGGAAATATCTGCAACATGATACGTTGCAGCCGTGTAGGTCGATTACATTGAATGTACCGGCAAGATCACAATAAGAGAAACAGATGATAAACTATACTATATGCGGTATGGCTTTGTGGCTCAGATCTGAGTTTTGTTTATGTAAAAGCGGATTTATTTTCCCTACATCAAAGGAATAAATGAAGTCTGTACTATGGAGTTTTCTATCATGACATGGTTCCGCCAACCGATGTCTCATAGCCCAAAATCATCATATGTTGCCCATAATTAAGTTATCAATCCGGTGTTGAGAGTTCCGAGATAGATCCAAGTCCGGATGCTCAAATTGTCCGTAACCGGGGACACGGCTAATCGATTAGGTTTAAACCCTCTGCAGAGGTTTGTACACTTTACCCACAAGATTCGATCCCTCTTTTTACGTTCTCGCACTTCAGGGTGTTTGAGAACAAGATGACCGAAACATGGTCTTCCGAAGAGTTCCCGACCAATCGTCCGGTGCTCATCCAATCCTACCGTAGTTCTACATCTGCTAGCACCGTCCCACCCAGTCACCACTAAGGTCAACCAAGCCAGAGCCCATATTGACTTGCGGTTGCATAGGTAAGCTTCCGGCATGAAGTATTCTTCCGCCTCTTTGAGTCTGGGTGAAGCTTTCCGCAAGATGTCATGGCGTTTCTCCATGCATCCCGGCCAACCACCGGATTCTCCAGGTGCCACGCCAAATCCTTCACCCAAAGAGTGTGTATTGAATTCTTGTCTCGAGTCTTGAAGTCTTGAGGCCTTGAAGATGCAGTCCTTGCAGATCCCATCATGGAGTTGTCGTCATTGACGTAGATCCTCCATTCTCACACCACTCCGTGCACTCATACCAACCCCGTCTACTATAGCGTAGCATTAAAATAAATAACGTCCGGGCTTGGTAACAGGTGATGGGTTCCTACCTCATGCATACTACTCAACTACAAGGATTCAATGTCACTCTTGGAGGGATTTGTTGCGAAGATGGCACTAGATGCAATAAAACACATAGGTATGAAAAACATGGTCAAAGTGAACTTGCACGGTAAGTTGATGAAGATAACAACACTCTCGAATAATGACTTGGTAGAACTATTCGTCACTCCGCTGAAAATCTATATAGTCATAGCACTCATATAAGCAAACATCCTAGCAAACAATTCTAACACTCATAATAAAACCAACAATTAAAAATGCAAATCAAGGGACACCAAATAAAAACAAAGGAAAACTACACAACAAAACTACTAAAGAAAAACTTCGGAGAAAACAACTCAAGGTTTTCGCCACATCAAGCATCAACTAAGAAATAGTTTTACACAACTAAAACTTTTCTTAACAGAACCTAAGCATGGGTTTATGCTACCTAACTGAAAATAAATCATCAAGCAACTAGGAGCAAAAAGAATCACCTTAAAAGCTATTATAAAACTCCTATTAGGCCTAAAACAATCCTAGCAAGAAAAATAAAATAAAAGTTTTATTTATTATAAATAAAAGTTCATGCTCTAAAGTTACAGAAACTAACCTAGAATAATCTATCCCTCATGAAAAATAAATTTATTTGCTAAGTAAAACAATAGGAAAAGCAGTAGCTAGTTAATTAATTAAGAATAACATGATTCTGATTAAAACTATTTTTTACTAATCCTAAAATGCCCAAATAAATTCCTACGGTTAGGCAATGTCAAAACAAAGTTGTGACAAAAGAATCACTAAAAATAATATTCCTAACTCCTTTTATAGCAGAATTACTATTCTGTCTAAATCTAAATTAAAGCAATTTTAAATAATTTTAACATGGCTAATTATATTTTCTACAGAAACTACAATAAATTTGCAAACCAACAAAAAAGAATCACTTAAAAATACTAAGTAGATTAAAAGATATGGATTTTACAAAACTGAAACTATTCTGTTAAAAACAGAAACGAAAAATAAAATTAAAAGAAAAATCGGCGCTAATGGGCCTATCTAGCGCTCAGGCGTAATATAGCTAAAAGCAGCAGCGGTTTAACAGAAAATAACCACGTCGGCCGGTCCAACTAAACCTACTAACTAAACCAAAATAAACCGGATCTATAAAAATAAACCTAAATAGACCGTATTTCTGTGATCTAATCTACACCCTAGATATAGGATCGGACGGCGGAGGGAGTCCCGCGACTTATCGACGGGTCGACGGCGACGGCGGCAGCGACGGCAGCGGTTCGGTGGTCGGGGACGTCGGCGAGGACCTCCCATGGTTCAGTTCAAAGGCGGCTCAGTGGAGTCAGGTGAGCTCGAGGTGGCCGAGGCGTTCGAGGCTAATGGCGGCGGCGTGAACTCCGCGATTGCGGTAAGGCGAGGGGTCAGGCGAGGCGAGGGCGAGAGAAACGGGCGAGGGAGGGTATATAGGGGAGGGCACGACTTGGAGGAGGCGATCGGGAGGAGGATTCATGGCGAATCCCGGATCCGGCGAGATCCGGCGGGCGGATGGCGTGGGCGAGGGAAGAGGAGGTGGGGCCGGGTGTCAACGGGTGAGGAGAGGCGTCGGTCAGGCGGCCGTCTGAGGAGGTTCAGGCGAGGCTCATTTGGGCAGCTTGGCCTTTCGGTATTTGGCCTTGGGCCAGCTCGGTGGGCCGCCCAGGTGCTGGCTGGGCCAGTCGGCCTGGCTGGCGCCTGGGTCCTTTTCTATTTTTTTTATAATTAGAGAGAGAGAAAATAATATAAATATAAATATTTTATATAGGACATATATATATCAAAATGATCAGGGGAATATTTCCTATAATTTGAACATTTTTCCAGGGGCAAAATCCAAACTTTATAAAAATCATTTTTCTAAAAATTCCAAATAAACTCAAATTTGAATTGAACTTTTTGGCAATGTTTTTTCCTCCGATATTTTTGGAGTGTCATGTTTACTCCTCTCATACTTTTTCTCAAGTATTTATCGTGCTTAGTTTTGAAATAATTTCCACTGCCAAAATTTGAATTCAAATTCCAACAACTCCAAAACTTCTGAAACTTCAAATGCCACTCAAATTCAAACAGAATGCATAGATGCTTAGCTATAATTGTAAAACATTCCAAATAGTAAATTTGGGATGTTACAGTAGGTTTTTGGGAATGATAATTTCCGTTTTGTAAATATATAGAAGTTTTAAATACGTGTACTGCACCATTTACAAATGTTTGTACTGCATATGTCCATAATAATTAACACAAGCACCATGTGGGCTAGGAAGAACAGGGCACTTGAATCAGAATTGACACTGAAGAAACTCGCTACAAATCATTATTTATTTAGGTGATATATCTAAACTTACAGAATTTTAAAACTTGAACTAACGATATTTCTTGACACACACCAACTTTTCTGTGTCTTTTTCATGTACTGACGTTAGAATATACATCGAACTAATATTAAGTTTAATACAAACATTCTGTATTCATGAATTGACATTTTCTTCTTCTTGTGGACTGAAGAAAAGAGAACAAAAATACACACAGAACTCACGCTAGAATAAACACCGAAGAAAGACGAATTTCTTCTCCATGGACTGATGATAGAATACACAAATATCAAGTATTCTGTCATCAGATTTTTTCATGGCAGGCGGTACAAGAATGAGCAGGAAAAAAAGAATCATTCACACGCGAGTACAGCAGCAATACAAGTTCAGTATCATTTCTCGCACACACACACCTCCCTCACCTGCTTCATGTGCACTTCTCCCTTATTGCTGCGTGCACCTGTGTTGAGTGTACAACAGCAACACTTTTCATGAGCATCGACGAGGCATGCAGTTGTACTGCCGAGATGAAGATCCTCGACCCCGTTGCTCCCTCTGTGGCCGCTGAGTGCAAGCCTTGGCATGGCAGCCGCGGGTGGTGCGTGGGAGGAAGGCGGCGGCTAGTGGCGCGGGGCGGGGCATGGAGGACGGTGTGGCACAAGGAGTGGATTGCGTACCATGCCCTGGGAGGCTGGTGGTCGTGGCGGCGGCGCAGTGGGGGAGGCTGTTAGTCAGCACAAATAATGTACATCAACAACATTCGCACCACAAGAAAATGAAGCAGTAAATATACCATATTTTTGTACATACAAGCATACGGAAAATTATTGAATCAACATAGAATACCCTGATATGTAGTTGCACTGACACTCTGGGAATTTTAGAACTGAAGAAGCACAGACTGGTGCACAAATAAATAAGATATAAATGTTTACTGTCCAAGAGCGGCCGTGCCATGTATTCAGAATTTCCTCGCACCATTTGTCATACACAAAAGTCATGTATGGCTATCAGGCACAACTTCTATATATAGAAGGACCTTTAAGGGTCTCAGAAACCAACTAGGAGTACATGATTTCAATCAACTCAATGCTCATCAGTACTAGAATTATTGGACAAGTTTAGATTTGTAGCAGCACACGCACCAAACTTGCAGATTTTTCTTGAACTTATTTAGGTGACTGAAGACAAGCAATGAAACAGATATAATAACAAAACATTCATTCTCATACAGCTAGAGAGATGTAAACAAACTATTTTACTACATTGCAATGTTGATTCGATGGGGCACTAGCTACAGTTATACATAAACTCCTTACCTTTTTCTCAGTGAAAATGTCGAAGGGCTCATTTATTTTTCGTTCAAACTTACCACGTTTCTCAGTTTGAACTTTTAGAATTTTGGTGGATGAACTTCAAACATATAACTATTCATTTTTTATCCATTTGAACTCCTATATAAACTCAATTATTTTTAGACATACGAACAAACATGCAGTGAACTGACGAGCAATATTACTGCCTACGAGATGAGAGATGAGAGAGCAATATTATTGCGTACGAGAGAGAGGTTCTGCCTTCTTCCATCAGGTCTGAAACAAAGCAGCACTAGTTCAATTCAAAATAAAATGTCAGTTCAAACAGGAGGCACGGAGATCTTCACCGTTGGGAGATGGAGAAGAGAGATTTTGAGCAGGGTGTTCCTCACGATGACGGGGAAGGAGGCGCGGGCGAAAGTAGGCATTGCGACAGTGAACGGCCTCCGGCGGCGGTGTTGGACTGCTGGATGCAGCGGTGTTGGACCACCCACCTAAATACTTTTAAGCACCTACGAAGCATCAAAGCCACAAGTAAAACTTGTAGTCAGAGGATTATGTGGAATTTCAATTTGTACAACTAAATACTTTTAGCCCTTGTACAAACACAAGCCATCACCGGGAGATGGTAGGGCCTCGCCGCCGTCCTCACCTGAGGAGGTGCTAGACAGCCTGGCCTGTGTGTGCGGCAAGGGGGAGGAGAGACTCCGATGCTAGATGAGGGAAGATGATGGACGACTCACGCAGGCCAAACTCTTGAACTTGCTCCGCGACAATCTTTGAACCTCCTACAAGAAAATAATATATATCATACATCATTTTTTATTTATATCTTGCTCAATCATGCACCCAAAAAATTTAAACACAACAAAATATCAACCTTTTGGCTCCCAAACCTCCTGCATATACATTTTGAACTGATGTTCTTTCTGCCATTGCACTGTTGTTGATATATATTCAGATGAACTATCAAATGCAATACATTTTTTCTTTCTTTCAGGAATAAGAACAAACACCCACGGAGCACAAAATGCAAGCCATGCCGATGAAACAAGTTGAACTATCTATTCTAAGATATTTGAACTTATCTAGGGATCCAGGGGAAGGGTGCTGGGGGAGACAGCTACCTGAATTCCTAGACCCGGCGGCACTGCTGCTTCCTCCTTCATTACTATACAAGTCCGATTTTTCGTTGAACTTCTCCTGTTGTCTCCTCTGAATTTTTGCAATTGTTCGACTCAAAATTCTGCAATTTTTCACCACGGACATTTATCTCTTGTTGATTTAAACCACCAAAATACAAAAGGGCAGCACAACTTTTCATTCAGTCCACATACGGAAGATGATTTTCTCATGCACATTACATCAAACAACTTGCATATTCCAAATAGGAACACTGAGGACAACTACTTTGTCAAATATCCATCAGGCAGCAAGCATCTCCTTGAGCGACCGGCCACAAAACAAGAAGTTGTACTGTTGAGCAGGAGAACATTCTACAAAAATCCCAAAGCATTATAAAAAAATTCTAGAGAACTTTTCTACAAAATTGATCAACTAAGTAACAGCATGGTGCACATTCTCAAGTAGAACCACAAGCATTTGTTTGTGCTATATGAAGAAGATGAAAACACAAAGGAAATCAGACTCACCACTTGGAAGTAGATGAACTGAAAAGCACACAAAATATGAACTTGTGCATCTTAGTTTTGTTGCAACATACAAAATAGGAACAAATATGAGAGATGAGGTTTTGTCCAACAGAACTTACCGAGGTCTACCGTTCGAACTTTTAAATGTTTGTGCTACCAGAAGCACTAGAAGGACAAAGCGGGTTTCAACGGGCGCCAGGCGTGATGGCGGACAGCGGCAGCCAGTCGCATGTGGGATGGCGCATGTCTCAACCAGACTGGCAACTTCCTCGGCTCCGCTAGCGTCCGCTCATACACCACTAGAGTAACACGCATGCACGCACAGGCACGAGCGCACGCGCCCACACACACAGCTAAAGATGCTCCAAACAGATTTCTGAACTTGCATACAGCTCTCTTTGAACTTGCAATACGAAACTTTTTACACTTGCACAATTTGGCAGTGGCAGGAAGCAGCAACCAGAAGCATGCAATTGTTTTACAACAATCAAAAGTGCACAAAGATCACATCAGCAAGCACCATGATGGGCCGATGAAGGCATCCAACCATGGTTGCTTGACTGTTCCGTGGATGGATTCTAGTACTCCCGTATACTAGTATAAGTGAAGCAACAAGAAGAATTGGCCTTCTTTTATAGAAAATAAAAATGGACAGTACTGAATCTTACACTTACCGGTAAGAATTTGTGGGATTCATCTTCTTATGGAGTTGAGAGTAAATACACACATGGCAGCACATTTAGTTGAAAATAGAAGAGAGTAGAACACAGATGTAGAAGATGCTCCAAACTCCGGAAACAAGCGAGATCAGGGTGCTCTTCGTCGAGCTCCGCTGGCCGAGCGGCCGAAAGACCCAAAGTTGAACGGCCGGAGCAGATCAGCCGGACAGACTCCATGCATAGGGAGCCGGGTGGGGGGAGGAGCGCGGCGGCTAGGGGCCGGAGGCGCGCGAGGGCCGGGGTAGGAGGCGCGCGACGGCCAAAGGAGGGAGTCTATCTTAGCTAGTCTTAACACACGAGTAACCTGAAACCCGTAGTGTGCCACCATTAAAGCACTTGGAGGCATGAAGAAATGGAATCATCTGGGTTCCATGTGTGAATCATGGGAGCTCCATCTTCTACAAGGACTGAAAGAACAAAGGTATCGAAAAGAGCTAGATGAGGCACACATTCACTGACCACAGCCACTCACATGAGAGATGAAAAATGACGGAGAGCTAGATGAGGCAATTCTGTTTTGCATTTGATCAAACATAGGCAGCGCCAAGAATTGTCAGCACTGCGTCGGCAGCTGCACCTGAATGCCTCCAACTGAATTTTACACTACAATAAGGCTTGAACTGAATGAAATTTAGAAATTGAACTGAACTAAAAATAGGAGATCATTGAGTTCACTTACTGGAGATCATTCAGTTCAATTTGTGTACATGCTCGCAGGCCGCATCAGGCACCAGGCATGCACCAGCACACACGCCACATCACACACGCAAGTTCTAGTACGCAACATGGATTATTTTGTTGAATCCATTGAACTGAAGGGAGCTCCTTCGACCTGTAAGATGAACGGAAAAAAAGAAAATGAAATTTGTCAAGGTCGAAATGACCATAATAATCATGTAAAACATGTAAAAATAACGACAAGTTCATGCACAGTAACATTAGAAGTACACAAAAGAAACCTAAATAGAAGTTCTGTACTTTGAAATACTTCATTTTAGTTCCCAAATACTTTATTTGTTTCAAAATATGAACTTCTATATTTATGTTCTTAGAACTTATTATGGTTTCCCTGCAAATTACATGGGTGAGTGGTGCTCTAATCCAATTGCATATATCTGAAACTCCACAAGCGACCTGAACTTATGCATAACAGTATGAGTGTAGAATACTTGTAAGCATAAGAAAAAGACATAGAGTGCACATATAATTTTCATGATTTCCTTGATGTTCTGCATATTAAAGTTGATTTACTGAAAAGAATGCAATTTTTGAACTGAAAATCAAGTAAAGGCTGAACTCATATAAATTTCAAGGTCAAAAGAACCTCCACATCCATCAAACTTCATATCCTGTAGTTCAACTTCTGTAAAAATAGAACTTGTGGTATCCCTCATAAATCAACAAAAAAACCTGCGGAAAAATGTTCATGTTCTCATTTGCATATCAACAAGCACCTTCAGAGAACAGAGTGTCATATGCCCTTATCTACAGAGAAGGCATCCGTCCATGGCAGAGAAAGCATTGCTCAGAGAAAGATCAATGACACAGCAAGCATACGACCCTGATTCTTCTTAAATTTATCACCCTCTCATCGAGCTCAAGTTGTACTGCACCTCACTCGGATATTTGATGTAGTAGCGGCCCGCGGACTGCTATTGGTTTGCGAGTTGGACTTGAGACTCTTTAAAATTTTGAAACTGGTACAAGCAATACAAATAGTCAATATGAGCAGAAATCTCTAGATGAAGAAGAACAGAGCATCAGAAGATTCATCAAATTCATAACAAAAACGTCGGATCAGGGGGCGGAGCATGGGGTGGCCTACATGCGACTCTTTTTTGAGTGACCGGCGGCGGGGCAAGAAGTTGGACTGATGGCATGTAGATCTTCCAGTTGATTAGCCCCAGCGACCACATTGGCAGCTGCACGAACAACGCCAACTGAACGGGCTTTGGTGGTGGTGACGAACGGCCTGGTGGCTGAGTTTGAACGGACTGTGGGCTTAAGCGGTAGGGGATGACGCCGGAGCGACAATAGTGATGCGTGGTGGATTGGGGAGGCGGGGAGGAATGTGGTCAATAGTGACGCACGGCGGCGAGGTTGCCGGCGGCTGCACACTTTATTCTCAGGAGGAGCAAGGATGACTTGCGCGAGGGCCTACCAGCGTTGCGCGGGAGGCGGGCTGGACATCGATGGGGTCGTGGAGGAGATGGGGACGAGGTGTCAGCTGGACCTCATAGACACGGGGGTGGGGCGGTGGCCGGAGCCTGGAGAGACGGGAGCGGGGCGGCGGCCAGAGCCGGGGGAGACGCGAGCATGGCGGCGGCCGGAGCCGGGGGAGACGGGAGCGGGGCGACGGCTGGAGCCAGGGGAGCCGGGCGGCGGCGCGCTGGGGAGGAGCGGGGCGGCGGCGCACTTGGGAGGAGCCGGGCGGCGGCGCGCTGGGGAGGAGCCGGACGACGACGCGTGGGCTGGGGTGGGAGGGGGTGGACGCAGGCAGAGGAAGGAGGTCGGGGATGGGGGCGCAGAGTAGATCGGGCCCTATAGAGCGCCGGAGCAACAGAATATTATTCTGTTACCGTTACCGGTAATAAAATAGTCCAGTCCTATATATATATAGTTATTTGGATCACACTATTCTAATCCCAGGATAAAATATGACAACACTATTCTAATCTCAGGATTAGAATAGTTATTTGGATCACAGCGCGGCTATATAGGGGCCGAGCGGATGCTCCCGGGATCCCGAACAGAGAAAAGAACAGCCCGAACAGCCCATAACAGCAACCGACGACCTTCTCCTCTCTGTCCAAGCCACCGCACTACCCCTCTCCGCCGGCGCCACGCTGCCCGTCTCCGCCGGCGCCGCGCCACCCCCCAGCCCGTCCAGCACGCCGCCTGGATCTTGTCGCTACCGGCCGCCCACGCCATCTGCCCCGACCACCTCCGTCGCCGCCGTCCTCCAGTCGACGACCTCCGCCGCCATCCTCCCCCCGACCACCTCCCGCGCCGCCGTCCTTGCCCCAATCACCTCCACCACCGCCCTGGGCCCCACCTCCGTGTCCACCCTTCACCCCAGCCACCTCCGCCCTCGCCTACAACCACCTTCCCGACCACCTCCACCACCGTCCTCTCCCCCGACCACCTCCCTCTACCCCGACCACCTCCCTTCCACCCGCCCCCAACTTCCCCTCCGGCGTGACCTTCCCCGCACTCCGCCGCGACCTTCCCTCCCCTACGACACGACCTGCCCTCTGCCCCTGTTTCTTGCACCGTGCCGCCGTCCCCACTCGTAGATCGAGCCATGCCTGGCGAGATCCATCATGGCTCCCCTACAGTTTCCTGTCCTTCCTCGTCCTCGTCACCTACTGTTGCTCCTGGGTGCTGGTGTGCTCTCCCTACTTAGCCGCCATGGCGAGCCTCCTGGATGGAGCTCACGCGCCTCCCCAACTGCAGCGTCAAAGGTCGTTCGATGCTGCAACACAAGGCCGTTCAACGCCGCAACCCCATGCCATTCAACAAACCCGATCTCCCTCTTATCTAACTCTGGAGAGCAGCGCCACTGCCCCTGGTGCTCTTCCGCCTCCTCTGAATCCGACTGGTGAAGTCCCCCTTTTGCGCCTCCACCTCTCACGGCTAGCCCTGACCACCATGCTCCTTTTCTCTTCCTCTCTCTAAAATTCTTGTAAACTATGTTAGTTTGATGAGGTGATTTGTCCACGAACAGAAAAAATTGCGTGTCGCCGACGCTGATCTGCACCATCCCGATACCCGACCTTCAGGGGTTGCCAGTGGTGGCCTTCATCGCTGTGCCCCGCTGATGCAGGCTATCTCTTGACCCGCTATCGTGCATAGCCCGAGCGACGGCGAAACCATCACACCCAAGCTACCGTCAATTACTGGGCCAGCGCTAGTGGGGCCTCCACCACTCCAGGGACATCTAGGCACAGCCTCACACGTCGCTGCATTTGAAAAACAAAGAAATGGCAGTGTCCAAGTTGTGTTCTTTGCCATTTCTGTACTGAACCACTTTGGTTGATTGTTTTGCTTTAGGAGTCAATATGAAAGGAATTTATTTGCTGAGAATGTCAGTGGATCAAAAAAATGAGAAGACAGAGAACGAGGATAGGCTAGAGCGATGTGTGGTGGAAATAAACTACAGCGATGTGTGGTGTGTTCTGCTACCCTATCCAGAACTCCAGTCCATTGATGGTTCAGCACTCTGGCTGCTGATGGATGGCCACTGCAGCAGGATCAGACGCCAAGCCATATGGCTGGGTATGTTGGTCTACCGAAGTTCTATTAACATGTTGCAATTTTGCAATTTTGATCAAGGTTGTGGCCACTGTTCAGATAACTGAATGACAGAGGTTGCTCTATAACTGAAGTAGTATTTTAGAGTCAGAAAGATGAATGTTCGGCCGTTATGTTCAAATAACTAATCCTGATGGCCTCGATGTTGTAAAAAGACACTCAGCCATTCAATGACGGCTTCCACGGAAGTTCAAAATCAAGAGGTTGTGAAGTAACTGTTCAGAAAGATTAGTATATTGGTGCATGCGTGTGTGCTGGGTGTGATGACTCGTGTGTGTCTTCTCACTATGTGGGAGCTTGTGTGTTGGTGTGTACGCGGCTGCGTGCTCTGTGTGTGCGTGCGCTGGTGTGTACTCCCATTTGTGTGGGTGCATTTATGAATATATTTTGATGCTAGGGCAATAGTAAAGAGTGCTAGAAAATAACTTATGTTCACAAATGTGTTGTTTTCTTATGGCAAAAAACTTTTTAGACATTTACAGTTCGCCAGAAAAAACGAATACAAAGTAAGATTTGAGAAACACTAAAAAAGTTCACCATAAAAAATCAGTGGTGTTCATGGTAAAAAATGTTTTCAATTTTTTGTAACATAACATATCGAGGTTCATGGAAAAAATAAGATACAAAAAGGAAGCCACCATTTGTATACGAAGAACAAAACAAGGTTCACCTAGAATTATGTTAACTCTCGAAGTTCATATTTAATAAATTTGAGAGTTAGACAAAAATGAGGAAACAAAAAAGAGACACATATGTTTGTACAAAAAAATCTAATGGATTTTCCTTTTTGAAAAATAGATTTTATTCATTTCTAAAATAACCTAGAAGTGCAGATTAAAAAATTGATAATTCAAAAATTATTGAAAAAAATGGATTTCACCATTTCTAGAAAAACCTAGAGGTTTAGATTTACAAGACGAAGAAGTCCAATCTTTATTACAAACCCCAAGAAGGTCAAATTGGAAAAACAAAGCAACTCGACACAAATTTATAAAAAGGTATTTTCTTCGTTAAAAACCCTAGAAGTTCAAGTCTAAAAAACAAAGTAGTTCGATGGTCATACAAAATTCAGTTTTTCTCATTATTATAGAATGAAAACAAGAAGTTCGATGGTAAAAAAACTAGAAGTTCAAATTTTGAAAATAGAGAAGTACAAAATTCATAAGAAAGAATTTCCCCTGATCCAGTGCCCACAATCGCCGCCGTGCCTGGTACCGACGCGCCTCCCGCCGCCGGCAAACCCAATTTAAAATAACAAATAAAATCAATAGTTTGATATTTATCTAAAAATTCAGAATTTTCTGATTACTAACGAATAAACCCAATAAGTTCAATTGAAAATAACGAAGAAGTTCGATGTTTCTAACAAAACTCCAGTTTTCACATTTCTAAAAAATACACAAAGAATTTCAAATAAAAAAGTTAGAGAGGTTTGATGTCTATAAAAAACTCATACTTTTTCCGTTACTAAAGCGAAATAGAGAGAATTTAAAATGGATAATAGCCAGAAGTTCATGTACTGCATGGTGTGCATTTCGTATAAGAAAAAGAAAGAATAAAAAGGTGAAGTCCAAAATTTTGTTGTTAGAAGTTCAAGTGCTCGGCCCGAGAAAGTTCAAAAATTCTTGTGAGAAAGGTTGAACAAAAATACGTGATAGAAGTTCAAGATCAAAACAACGGGAAATTCAACTACTACACGAAATGCGTTTCAGATAGGAATATAAGAATAGAAAATAGAAGGCTTAAAATGTTTGTTGAAAGAAGTTCACGTGCTCCTCCCGATGAAGTTCAAGATCCCTAGTGCGAGACGTCCGACCTTCAATTACATGTAAAAAAAGGAAAAATGATGTTGTTTTTGCTATTTTTAATACTGCTCTCAATCGGCAACGAATTTGTGAAGGTTGTCTTGATGAAAAATTTAGTTGCTCGAAGTTCAAGTGACCTGCCCGGGAAACTTCAAAAAAGGATTTTCCCCATTACTAACAAATAAAACTAAGAAGTTCAAATTTAAAAAATGGTGAAGTTCGATGTCCATGAAAAATGCAGAATTTTCTCATAATTTTTTCCCATTACTAACGAAAAAACCAAGAAGTTCAGTTAAAAAATATCCAAGAAATTGTATGATGTTTATTAAAAAAATTAGGATTTTTCCCGTTACAAATGAATAACACCAAGAAGTCCAAATTGAAAAAACCAAGAAGTTCAATTTTAAAAAATACAATACTTCAATGTGTATGAAAAAAATCAGATTTTCCTCGATAATAAATAATAAACCAAGAAGTTCAATTTCAAAAAAGGGAGCAGCTCAATATTTATCACAAAAACTTAAATTTTTCCCATTGCTAACGAATAAACCAAGAAGTCCAATTCGAAATAACAAAGAAGTTGTATAATGTTTATTACAAAACTAAGATTTTATCCGTATAAAAATGGAATACAATTCTTTACTCAAAATATAAAAAGGTGAAGTTCAAACTGAAATAACAGAGAAGTTCGGAGTTTATTAAAACCCAGGATTTACCTGTTAAAAAAACAAAAGCACAACGCCATTTTTTGCACTTTTAAAAACAACTCATAAACGAAAAATTGGTTGCTAGAAGTTCAAGTGCTCGGCGAGGAAAAGTTCAATAAAATTGTGAGAGAGGTTCACCGTGTATTTAGATGTCCAAAATACATAAAAAATATGTTGTTTTTTGTGTTTAAAATAATTCTCTCAAACCAGAGAGAAGTTCAAAAGTGATAACAACCGGAAGTTCACGTACTACATGGTGTGTATTTCATATAAGAAAAATACAATGCAGTGAAACAGAGTGAAGTTCAAACAGACATGCCCTAGAAGTTCAACTACTTCACGCATTGCAAAAACAACACGTCAAAAACAGAGTGAAGTTCAAATAGGCGTGCCGAGAAGTTCAACTACTTCACGCAGGCATTTCCATTCGCAATTAAGGCGTAAATCATGATCTCATCATTTCTCTAATTTACTTCAAAACGACAGGAATATCATTTGTGTAAGTTCAAGTCCTCGGTCGGAGAAAGTTAAAAATATATTGTGAGAGAGGTTTGTACAAAAAGAATACCATTTGTGGATGAGAAAATTACAAACGAAAATATGTCACCGAAGTTCAACGTGAAAACAGCAGGAAGTTCACCAATTACACTAAATGAATTTGAGATGAAAACTTTTAAAATTGTCGCGAGTATGAAAAAACGATCAACACGGGAAAGTTGTGTGTTTACAACAGCTTTCCATCGGTATCTCACTTGCTCAATTCTGGTGAGTGGATGGAGATCTACGAGCAAAAAAAAGCACGTCAAAACAGAGTGAAGTTCAAGTAGACATGCCGAGAAGTTCAGGTTCTTCACGTGGTGCATTTTCGAAGAATCTGTTTCGCGATAAAGGCAGAACGAATGATCTCGCCATTTTCGAAATTACTAGAAAACGGCTTGGAATCAGAGAAAACCGTCAACATGAAAAAGTTTCGCATTTTCCGTAGCTTTTTAACGGTATATTATTTGCCCCATTCCGATAAAGTTTGTAGAAATTACGGCGAAAATACCTTTTTCGCCATTTTCAAAATTGGCTTAAACCCTAAAGAATTGGGAGAAACAATACATACCAAAAAGTTTCGCATTTGTTCAGGCTTTTCAACGCCATATCGTTTGCTGCATTCGGACGCACGGTTAAAAAATGAGCTCGAAAATACAAACTCGGTAGGACTTGTACCGTTTTCTAAATTACTCGTAAACCGTTCAAAATTAGAAAAAACTTTCAACATGAAAAAGTAGCGCATTTTCATAAGCTTTCCAACGCCAGATCATTTGCCTCAATTGGATTAGCCATTAGGAAATGACATCGAAAATACGAACTCGGCTGTTCGGTTTGCAAAATTTTACGATTTTCCAAATTACTGTGTAACCGTAGGGAATTAGAGAAAACTTTCAACATGTGGAAGGAGCGGTTTTGCAGCAGCTTTCCAACGCCATATTATTTACCTCATTTCGATAAACGGTTTAGAAATGCGATCGAAAATACGATTCACGTTTTTTATATGAAGAAAAAACGGTTTTCAAAACTGCTCTTAAACCGCTTACATTTTGCCAAAAATTTAACTTGGGTCATGATACTGGTGTCCATAGCTTTCCAACGGTATATCGCAAGCCCTATTTGGACACCTTTTAGCTGTAGTTCAACCTAGTACTCGGGGAAGGTCAGGCGCATTACTCGGGATATATATATATATATATATATATATATATATATATATATATATATATATATATATATATATATATATATATATGAGTTTATGTCCTCTACATCATTCACTTATGGCTAATTCTTCAAGTTGTTTTTTCTGCTAAGTGAATGTGATCGGACCCTTCCCCCTCTATGCTAAACTCAACCCAATCTATTCACAAATTCTTCATATGCGTTCTATTTGAAACTCGTTCAAAATCTTCACTGTGTTCTTGTCAGCTGAAGAATTTGCGAACGGAACATTAAAACTTATCTTATCCAAATTTTCGGCTTTGCCGCTCAAACCGTTCCGCATCCCACGAAATACTTATCTATTCACCCACGATCTAACACGATCTCCACTTCTCATTACGTGGGTGTGTAAGTGCATCTAGTGCCACCCCTAGTTGGTTTTGGAGTATTGACGACAAACCTGGTTGAGGGACTAATGTGTTTGTGAGAATTGCAGGATAACACAGGTAGTAGTCCCTCCTTGATTCGGTTTACCTACCGGAGATGACCCCTAAAAATGTGTGAAGACATTGAAGACAATGGTGGTCTGTGAAGATATTCACATTGAAGACTATGACACGAGAAGACATTGAGTGAAGACTATGGAGCGCAAAGACTTAGTTGTTTCGTTGTTTCCTTTTCTTCTTTGTTTAGTCATAGGAACCACCGCCTTTGTTAAGTGGGGTCCAAGTGAACAAAGTCGAGTGGTCAAGTGATGCTCAAACCAAATTCTATGTCTTCGAGCGAAGATAATGAGAGCAAATCTTATCCTGTGTCAGATAAGTCAGCTTTACTAGTAGCCCAAGTCAAGCTGCCGCGTGTGTTTGAAATATGACCGTTGCGACACGTGTCAGTTCCTTAGTGACCCAGGGTCATTTCGGACAAATCCGGTCGGGTTGCCCAGTGGCTATAAATAGCCCACCCCCTACACCATAAATTGGTGGCTGCTCAGAGTTAGTGCACGGCTTTTGTCATTTGAGAGGAACCCACCTCCGAAGCCCTTGAGGGAGAATCCTTGCGAGGACAAAGCCCAAACCACCCAGAGCCCAAAGAGTGTTTGGCATCATCAAGTCTTTACGTCTGCGTGATCTCAAGACTTGTTACACTTGAGGACTGTGAATCCTCCAGCCGGTTAGGTGTCGCATTCGAGCATCCAAGAGCCATTGTGGATTCTTTGGTGAACGAAGTCTGTGAAGGTTCGTAAGTCTACCTTGAAGACTTACCAGAGTAATTGGGCGAGGACTGTGTGTCCTTAGCTCAAGGGGAATAAGGTGAAGATGAGGTCTTCTGAGTTGAATCTCAGCCTCCCTAACCAGACGTACAGTTGTCACAACAACTGGAACTGGTCCAACAAATCATGTGTCCTTCTGAAGCCACTGGTTCTATCCCTTACTCCTCTTTACTTACAGTTTGTCTTCGTGAAGTCATTGCCTGCTTGTATTATCTGATTGACTTCACTGTGTGACTATACATTACATTTGGCTTCATACTATCTTCCATCTTGATCTTTACTACCTAGCTGCTATTAGTCTTCATACTTTCACTTCATAGAATACCTGACTATGGCTTGTCTAGTGTAGTCTACCTTTCGCTGCATTGGAATAGTGTTGTTTATATTGTCTGTCTTCGAAACTCCCAAGTTTTGAAGACTTTCATAAAAATCGCCTATTCACCCCCCTCTAGTCGATAACTACCCCTTTCAATTGGTATCAGAGCAAGGTGCTCCCTTGTTCTGTGTGATTCGGTTTAACCACCTGGAGTTTAGCTATGTCAACTGCAGGGATAATCAAAGTCTCCGCTGCATGCCCCATCTTAGATGGCACTGAATATCCCTACTGGAAGAATATGATGCGCATGCATCTTGAAGCCATTGATGTCGATCTATGGTATGTCGTCAAGAACGGCGTTCCCAAGACTGGTGAAGGTGTCACCCTGCTGATGTTAAGAAATTCATTCAACTAGACTCTACTGCCAAGAACATCATCTGTGGTCACCTTACCAAAGGACAAGATGGTCGTGTGAGTGCTCCGAAACGTCCGAAGGCTGGTCAGGACTGGCTTTCCAAGGTCAATGAAGGTGTCTCAACCCAGCGAGATCAACGTATCAGTACTCTCCGCAACCTCTTCAACCGCTTCAAGAGACACGACAATGAGAATGTCCAGATCACATTTGATCGCCTCATTGATATCACAAATGAGCTCCATGCACTAGGTGCCACTGAGATCACGAAGCATGAGATAGTGAAGACACTACTGAGATCTCTTGACAGCTCATTTGACACCTTAGCCCTGATGACACAAGAACGCCCTGATTTCAAGACTCTCGATCCGTCTGACATACTTGAGAGGCTCAACACACATGAGTACCAGCTATCTGAGAAATGAGATATCTATGGCCCCAACTATGGCCGAACCCGAGCTTTGATGGAAAAGGCTGCTGCTTCCTCATCTGAAGAAGAATCTGACTGCAATTGTGGTGATCCTGAAGAACTTGGAAAGGAGCTTGCTATGCTTGTGAGAAGTTCCAGAAATTCACCAAGAAGAAAGGCTTCAGAAAGTCTTCACGATCCAGCTCAAGAAATGATGAAGCTTCTGCCTATGATCACAAGAAGAGAACCTGTCACAAGTGTAAGAAACCTGGTCACTACATCTCTGAGTGTCCACAGTGGGACAATGAGAAGAAGAAGAAGAAGAGCAAAGAATATGATTCTGATGACAAGAAGAAGAAGAAATCCTCAGAGTCTTCTTCCAAGTCTTCTTCCAGATCTTCATCACACAAGAAGAGCTCATCTGGCAAGGCTCGTGCTTTTGTTGGCAAGGAGATGGATTCAAAAGAGGAGTCTGCTTCAGAGGAGGCGGAGGTGGAGTCTGAGGGGGAGTCTGACTTGGGTGTTGCGAGTCTGGCCCTAGCTTCTACCTACGTCGCCAAGTCCATCTTCAACACCGAAGACAATGGCTCCATCACCAACACTGATGATAATGACGAGGACGACTCGCCTCCCACCTACTGCTTCATGGCACGTGGTGCCAAGGCTATGACACCTCGTGCTTCAGAATGGATTATGGATAGCGGATGCACTAATCGTATGACTGGTGATCGAAGTCTTCTCATGGACTCAACCTTACGTCCATCTGACAAGAGTCACATCACATTTTCTAACACTGGTAAAAGCAAGGTATTGGGTCTAGGTAGAGTTGCAATCTCAAGGGATCAGCACATGGATAAAGTGATGCTTGTTGAATCCCCTGGTTTCAACTTAATGTCTGTCTCAATGCTCTGTGACTTAAACATGATTGTGCTATTTGGAAAATATCGATGCCTTGTACTAATGGAATCTGACAAGTCTCTAGTCTTTGAAGGTTATCGAAAAGACGATCTATATATTGTAGATTTCTCACCGACCGCAGATGGCCGTATGTCTTCTAGCAAAGGCTTGAGAATCTTTGCTCACGGCATCGAAGGCTAGGGCATCTTGGCATGAAGAACTTGCACACTCGCGAAGAAGAAGCATGTTGTGGGCATCAAGGCGTCAAGTTCAAGAAGGACCATCGTGTGGCGCTGCGAAGCAGAAAGATGACTAGGCCAAGCATCCCTCGAAGACAATCATGACTACATCTCAACCCTTCGAGCTGCTTCACATGGATCTATTTGGCCCTACTCACTACTCTACTCTCAATGCTACCGCTTGCCTCTATGGCTTCGTAATTTTTGATGATTACTCTAGATATACTTGGGTACATATAATCCTCTACAAGACCGAAGTGCGAGGATGTCTTGACGCTTTGTCAATCGTGCCATGACGAACTATGGCGTCAAGATCAAGCATATCATAAGCGACAACGGACCGAAGTTCAAGAACAACGGCCTCGACCTCTATCTGGATACACTTGGCATCACACATGAGTTCTCTGCTCCTTATACACCTCGTGAGAATGGCATCGCCGAGCGCAAGAACAGAACTCTCATTGAGATGGCCCGAACGATGCTTGATGAGTACAAGACTCCACGGAAGTTCTGGCTGAAGCCATTGACACTGCTTGTCACATCATCAACCGCGTTTATCTTCACAAGCTTCTGAAGAAAACATCCTATGAGCTCCTAACTAGTAAGAAGCCAAATGTAAGCTACTTCAGAGTATTTGGTGCTAGGTGCTGAATCAAGGATCCACATCACACTTCAAAATTTGCACCGAAAGCACATGAAGGTTTCATGCTTGGTTATGGAAAGGATTCGCACTCCTACAGAGTCTTCAACCTCTTTCACTATAAAGTGGTTGAAACTATGGATGTCTTGATTCGATGAAACTAACGGCTCGCAAAGAGAGCACACGCCAAATGTGATAGATGAAGTACCTCCAAGTGAATCTATCAAGCGGATGGGAATTGGAGATATCATACCCTCGAGAATCGATCCAAGAGGAGCTTAACATTTCGCACCTAATCAACTGAAGACAATGATCACCAAGACAATCCCCAAATGATGATATTGATCGGCCAAGAGCAAAATCTTCGTCCTGCTCATCCTCGTGTTGCAAATGAAGTTCAGATTGATGAGAAGATAATTGACAGCTTGAATGCACCTGGTCCACTCACTCGTTCAAAAGCAACTCGAAGAGCATCACAGCTAACCAACTTCTGTGGGCATTTTGCATTTGTCTCAATCACTTAACCCAAGAAAGTTGATGAAGCCTTCATGGAACCTGAATGGATTCAAGCTATGCAAGAAAAGCTTCAACAGTTCGAGCTGAATAATATGTGGGAATTGGTCAAGCGTCCTGATCCTCGAAAGCACAATATCATTGGCACCAAAAGGATATATGGCAACAAGCAAGATGAACATGGTCAAGTTGTCAGAAACAAGGCTCGTCTCGTTGCGCAAGGTTACACTCAAGTGGAAGGAATTGACTTCGATGAAACATTTGCTCCAGTGGCAGGACTTGAAGCCATTCACATACTGCTAGCCTATGCAAATCATCACAACATTCTTCTCAGATCAAATGGATGTGAAAAGTGCTTTTCTCAATGGAAAGATAGAAGAAGAAGTATATGTCGCACAACCTCCGTGCTTTGAAGATCCAAAACATCCGATATGGTATACAAGCTCAACAAGGCAATCGGTATGGCCTCAAACAAGCCCTCGTGCTTGGTATGACACACTCAAAGACTTCACGAAGAGCAAAGGCTTCAAACACGGTTCACTAGATCCTACACTCTTCACGAAGACATATGATGGTGAACTATTTGTGTGCCAAATCTATGTGGATGACATTATCTTCTACCGCACCAACAAGAAATACAGTGATGAATCTGGTCACATGATGCAAGAGCAATATCAAATGTCCATGATGGGCGAGCTGAAGTTCTTTCTGGGTCTCCAAATCCGTCAAGAATGCAACGACATCTTCATTAGTCAAGAAAAATACCTCAAAGATTGCCTGAAGAAGTTCGGAATGCAAGACTGCAAAGGATACACGACGCCAATGCCAACCAAAAGTCATCTGGGTCCCGATGACAATGGTAAAGAGTTCGATCAAAAGGTATATCGCTCCATGATTGGCTCTTTGCTTTACTTATGTGCATCTAGGCCAGATATAATGCTAAGTGTTTGCATGTGTGCCCGATTCCAAGCGGCACCAAAGGAATCGCATCACTTAGCTGTGAAGCGAATTCTTCGATATTTGGCTTACACCCCAACACTAGGATTATGGTATCCAAAGGGCTTAGAGTTTGATCTAGTTGGATTCTCAGATGTTGATTATGCTGGTGACAAGGTTCACTGCAAGTCCACATCAGGCACATGTCACTTTATGGGACGATCTCTTGTCTGTTGGTCTTCAAAGAAGCAGAACTGTGTATCTCTCTCTACTGCTGAATCTGAATACATTGCTGCTGGATCCTGCTGTGCTCAGCTTCTCTGGATGAAGCAAACTCTCAAAGACTATGGTATCCATCTGAAGAATGTGCCTCTCTATTGCGACAATGAGAGTGCCATCAAGATTGCCAACAACCCAGTTCAGCACTCGAAGACAAAGCACATTGAAATTAGTCATCACTTTCTAAGAGATCATGTTATGAAGAAAGATATTGATATCATTCACGTCAAGATAGAAGAACAGTTGGCTGATATCTTCACAAAGCCCTTGGATGAGAAAAGGTTTTGCAAGTTGCGGTGTGAGCTAAATATCTTGGAATCCTCAAATGTCCTGTGAATGGACACACATACTAACACTTATGCATTTTGATGACTTAGATGCGCAACACACAAAGTAATGTATATCTTCAATCAATGAAGACATACACTCTAAGTGTGAATACATTAATGTGGAAATTTACTTCGGAGCGCCATGATAATTGTGCGCCGTGTCTGGGTCTAATACTTCCTATACGGTGGGTAACGCCACCACCAAACTCTTGTTTGAAGTGTTTTTTCCTTGGTGTTATATTTGCAAAGTCTTCACAGTTGATTTGTCTTCAACATTAATTTGAACTCATGATTAACTGCACCATGTTGATTTGGTCTTGACTCTGTTGTATACAAATATTGTGTTCTGTCCTCTACAACATTCACTTATAGTTATGTCTTCTTGCTTGAATCTTTTGAACTAAGTGAATGTGATCGGACCCTAATCTCTCTATGCTTCCTACCTCAAGCTCTATCTATCCAAATCATATGCATTCTGATGAAACTGTCGAATATCTTCTCTGCGTCCTTGTCAGCAGAAGACACAGAGACAAACTTTAAATCTGTTTTTAATGCTTTATCCTTTTGCCTGAAACCCGGAGAATTCGGAACGACCACCCCGACAATTCAGGTGAGCGTGGGAACATGGAACAACTCTCGATGTGTTGCATGTGTGCCACATGTCCTTCAGATGTGAACCGCCAGGGGCACCTGCGTAATTGCGCTGTGACGTCTCCTTCCTTATAAATACCCATTACATCTCGATCAAAAATTCTTCTTCCACCATGCCACCTCTCGCAAACCCTAGCACCTCTGCTAGCTCTCGACGACGCCGGCGACGAAGTGCTAAGCTGTCGCGACTTCTCCGACGCCGTCCTCACATCGGCCGTGGACCTCATCCTCTCCGTCGTCGTCGTAGATGTCTTCCGTCGCCAAGTTAGGGCACGGGAGATCGAACTGCTCGGCCTCCAACTTCGCTCTGTCTAGCAGTTCTTCGTGTGGTAATTAAAATTCACTTTTTATCGTCTTTTCAATCTGATAGATTCATCCTTTCTTACCAAAAGTGGTTTCTAGATCCCCAAGTTGAATCTATCTCTTTCTGCATCTCCTACTATGCCTAGTCCGTTCACTTATGCTTCTTTACAAGTTCGATTCCTCACTTGTACTTATTCTTGGATTTGTACAAATCTGGAGCCAACTCTCATCAAATAAGTGAATGTCTTTGCGTTGTGAGGTCAATGTCTTCAAACTGATTTATCTTCAAAATCTTCTGAGAATGCATATGACCTTTTCCCCTTCCCTCGCACCTCTAATGCTGTCACAGGTACATGTCTGTGGGAGAATCCCTTGGTTCTCATAGTCTGCATTCGTTTGCAGAATTCTTACAGCTTCACATCAACTCTCCCGAAGCTAGTTCCAGTTTGACCAGCAGACGGAAGCCCTTGACTGTGTTGAAGCCATTCAGACTGAATCTCATGGCAACAGAGAAGTCTACAAGGAAGGGTGGCGGCAATGTGGGAACACTTCCAAGGATTTGCCTCCAGATTTGCACGAGCTGTACAAAACAGATCCAGAGGAAACATATACGGGCCGCAAGAATCGAATCCAATGGATTCAAAGATATTGGGCTGAGGAATGGTTAAAGTACCGCTTCGTTACAGCAGAATATGCAGAGGAGAATGCCATCAAGGCACCCTGGGGTAATGTTTTGTACAAAAATCTTCTACCCAGGACCCAAGCTGAAGCTATTGGGCAAGGTTTCTATCCATGCATGGTGCGCGGACCACAACCTATGGATGCTGACCCTTCTTCACTGCTATGGTGCCGTGAGGACCATCTGTTCAAGCACAACTACCAGTTCGCCAAAGACTCAGCTGCGAAGAACAAGAAGGATCTAGGGCTTGACTCCAACCACAGTCCTTCCTCACCTCGGGACAATGGCACCCGTGAAGCCAATGAGAACAGGATCGGCCCTTCTACAACCTTGCTGGCCTCATCACTCACATTGCTGTTCAAGGTGCCAAAGTGGATCATTCGATGATGGTGCCGACACCGATGAAGCCCAGCTCCTACTCCAAAGCCGCAGAAGCAAAAGAAGGCTAAAGCTTCAAAGTCATCTGCTGCTCCAAAAGCTTCGCAAGTGAAGCCATTGGCAACTGCCCCTCCTGCTCCAAGTAACACTTCTGAAGATCTCTCGCATCTCCAAGAGGCGCGAGAAGCCACAGAAAACTGCTCAAGGATCAAGTCACACACTCACACCAGCTGCCGTTCTGAGGAACGAATCTGAAGCCATTGATTTGTCTTCAAATGAAGAATTTGGCAATGATGCTCTTGAACAGTTGATCAAGAGCAAGCAAGAGACGGAGATCTTCAATGATCTGCCCCTCTTTGATGTGAACATTTTGAAGAATTTCATTGATGAATGGTTCGACAATCCAGATATCAGCTTTGATAATCTTCAACTTCCTATTGGCGTCAACGTTGCTTTCCAAGGCGCCATTGCTCCTAAGCTAGCTCTGGCTCATCGCATTGTTGAATTGAAGAAAAAGATAGACTTTGAGAAAGAGCAATTCAAGAAGCATGTAGCCAAGCTTAGTGTGGCTGATGTTCAGAAATTCAAGCCGATCTTTGAATGACCTCAAGGAGTCGTTTCGAAAGAAACGCGAAGAAGCCAAAGGTTCAAGAGAGCACATGAAGAATCTTGCAGACAAGTGCGTTCAAGCTTACAACGAAGTTGAGAAGCGCAAGGCACTTGGGCGTCCTGGCATTGACCCCTCGATGGCTGCCAAGAAAAAGAAGCATACTGTGGCCCATACTGAAACTCCTTGGCATTGACCCCTCGATCAGCAGAAAACCAAGGCAGCTGATGCCGAAGCCAGGAAGCGCAAAACCAAGCGCACTACTGATGATGCACCACCCCCCAAGAAGAGAAAAACCAAGAAGAGAGATCGGGCTGCTCCCATAGAGCCCCTTGTTGTTGAACCCATTGCTTTTGCCCATCCTTCTACTGGAAATCAAGAGCGTCAGCTGATCGTTCATGAGCCTGCTTCCACAGAGGCTCCTGAAGCTCAAGAAGTTCTAGTCGTTGACCCCATCGCGACTGAAGACATTGGTCTCCACGACAATGTAGAAGATGATGTAGTTCTTCCTCAGATCGAGTGTCCAACGGTATCATCGCCTGTTCTAACGAACAACAAGATGATCAGTATTGGTTGTCCTTTGACGCCAATCTCACAAGATGCCTCATGGGCTGATCGCCCCCAACAAGAAACTCCAAATCAAGACTCACCAAGTACCCCTCGTCCTTCACCGGTGCCAGTCATCAGCTCCATTTCAAATGATGACGACTACATGGAGACCACACTGTCACCAAAGGCATCGCCCGTGTTCCAACGGCTTCGCAAAGGCCTGAAGCCATCCATCTCCATGACTACCATCACAGAAGAAGACTCAAACTTGTCCAGCTCAGTGGCACGTCAAGTATTCCCTGAAGACAATCCTTCTGTGACGGTCCCAAAGGTGTCTGGCTAATGTTCTTTGAAGACAATCCAGTACATCACCGAATAAAGACAAGAAGAAGAGCATGTCGCTACTCCCCCTACCACTCAAGAAGTTGTTCTAGAAGAGAACGTGTCCGTGCTCGACCCTCCAGCTCCTCAAGTGGAGGTTGAGAATCCTGAGGCTGCCACCACTAACACCACTGAAGCCAATGACGTTGTCATGGCTGAAGACAATGTGGAGCCTGCACTGAACACTGTGCCAGAAGCCAATGAAACCAATGATGCACCTGCAACAGATATGCAGCCTGACGCCTCTGCTAATGCCACTGCTCCTGTTCCGCCACCAAGGCCCCACACCATCGAGCAAGCATACAACTATGGCCAGCTAATCATTGTCAAATGGCCTTTTCTGGTTCCTCCACCTGCTGCTGGTCCTCAATTTGATTACCACGTCGAGCACATGCCTCAGGTTCAGAAGCCAAAGCCAAGGCTGCCAAGGTTTCCAGGTACTGCATCTGCACCAGGATCATTTAATGTAAATGGCTTCAAAGCGCACAACACCTTCTTTGATAGCGCCAAGAACCCCTACTCAAGGCCAAGAATTTCATCGATCGATTCGGAGCTATCGCGGTATGATTATTACTCATGCATTTTATACAATCAAGGTCTCATATTCCCACATATGCGTCTTGACGCCGAAGCCATAACCGGCACTTACTGCTTGGAAGAAGCACTGGATTGCTTCAGAGAGTCTGGCTTATTGCAATTCGTCACTGACAAAGAGCACTGGAATGAAGAGCTGCTGCTCCAATTCTATGCCACCCTTCATATTCGTGGCTACTACAGGGATCCGAAGACATGGGTGCTTGAGTGGATGACAGGAAATGTCCATCATGAAGCCAAAGCTCTGGATGTCATTGAGCTCATTGGCCTGCCTACTCCAGGTGATCTATATGAACACAGTTGTCGCCTTCACAGTCTTTGCTTTGGAGAGCATTTTTCACAAGCTTTGAGCCCAACATGAGCCGGATGCTTAGCATGATGAAGCCTTTGCCTCCGGATGCGAGAATATCCTAAGGAGTTCCTTGTTGAAGACCTTGAGTATCCGCCACGTACCATCTATCACATTATACAAATGAACTCTTTGGCCCATCAAAGGACATTCTCCACATGCTAAGTCGAAGGTGCAATGAAGACTTTGGTCTTCCACATTCTTCACGGCAAAAGCTTCAATGCACAAGACTTCTTTATCCGCCAACTTGTCGCATCAGATCGACATTTTTGGTCTGAAGTTCTATGCTCCCTGGATCATGTGTCTGATCAAGCTCCACTCTGCCTTCAACTATCAGCCCTCTGCACGCAACCATATCATATTTTTGCCAGAGGTTGATCTGTCTGTCGAAGCCATCTACCCAGAGGCTGCCAAGGAGCCAATTCATCTTCACAACGCAGATCACCAAAGCTTCACTCAGCCCATTGAAGGAGTACTGGCTGCCACTCGTGTTTATCCCCTGGCTGGTACTACGTGTGCACCTCACCGTGCCCACACTGAAGCCACTAAAATCACAATTGCTCAATGGCCTCGGAAGCGATCTTGTGTTCTCAATGACCGAGAGCTTCTCGTTGCCCTTCATCAGAAACAGGATAAGCATCATGACTGGCTGAAGCCCAAATGCACAACCTCTTGATGGACGTCAACCGCATTCGCAACCTTGCCTCCAAGAATGCCTTTGTCGCCCATGAAACCTATCGGCAAACATGGAAAGGGCTGACGCTTATGTGTCCTAAAGATGATCTTCAAGACGATGGCTTCTCTGAACGATTCAAGTTTGACACTGCGGCGCACTCCATCTCTTGAAGACTCAGAGTACTCCTCCTCCACAGCAACGGTGAATGCCAGAGTGATCGATGATCAAGATGATGCTACTTCGCCACCTCCAACACGTATCGACATTGCACCAAGTTCATCTGCACCGCCAAACCCCGACACCGACCCTGCATCTTCTCCTACTCCTTCTGGGAATGAGTAGAGGCTCTATGTCTTCAAACCTTTTTGGTCCTTACTGACAAAAGGGGGAGAAGCATATGGGTTGATAGTCTTCAAGCGGGTCCATATGGGCGGGTGCTTTATGTTTTTCCTAGTGTTTACAACTCTTGCTCTTTATACTTTTGGTTCTCTGTGTTGTAACACTTAAACTCGATGGTCTTCTGCTACTTATTTGCCATTTTGTGATGCGATGATAACTTCCGCACTTAGTCATTTTTGCAGACGTCCATTTTTCATTATGCATGTCATTATCTTCGTTATATCAAATCATGCATGATGAATTGTCTTCATAAGTTGAAGAGGATCTCCACAAGTACAACCTGCCATGTGCATTTGCATTTCAAAAGCAAATTACTTATATGCACATCTTCAGGGGGAGCCTGTTGCTACTTTTCAAGACAATACCTTATCCTTTAAAATTTCACATATTTTTATCCCCGTTGAAAACTTCAACCAGTTTGTCATCAATCACCAAAAAGGGGGAGATTGTAAGTGCATCTAGTGCCACCCCTAGTTGGTTTTGGAGTATTGACGACAAACCTGGTTGAGGGACTAATGTGTTTGTGAGAATTGCAGGATAACACAGGTAGTAGTCCCTCCTTGATTCGGTTTACCTACCGGAGATGACCCCTAAAAATGTGTGAAGACATTGAAGACAATGGTGGTCTGTGAAGATATTCACATTGAAGACTATGACACGAGAAGACATTGAGTGAAGACTATGGAGCACGAAGACTTAGTTGTTTCGTTGTTTCCTTTTCTTCTTTGTTGAGTCATAGGAACCACCGCATTGTTAAGTGGTGTCCAAGTGAACAAAGTCAGAGTGACTGAAGTGATGCTCAAACCAAATTCTATGTCTTCGAGCGAAGACAATGAGAGCAAATCTTATCCTGTGTCGGATAAGTCAGCTTTACTTGTAGCCCAAGTCAAGGTGCCGCGTGTGTTTGAAATCTGACTGTTGCGACACGTGTCAGTTCCTTAGTGACCTGTGGTCATTTCGGACAAATCGGTCGGGTTGCCCTTGCGGCTATAAATAGCCCACCCCTACACCATAAATTGGTGGCTGCTCAGAGTCAGTGCATGGCTTTTTTCGTTTGAGAGCAACCCACCTCCGAAGTCCTTGAGAGAGAATCCTTGCAAGGACAAAGCCCAAACCACCCAGAGCCCAAAGAGTGTTTGGCATCACTGAAGTCTTTCTATCCGCATGATCTGAAGACTTGTTACACTTGAGGACTGTGAATCCTCCAGCCGGTTAGGCTTCGCGTTCTGAGCATCCAAGAGCCATTGTGGATTGCTGGTGAACGAAGTCTGTGAAGGTTCAGAAGTCTACCTTGAAGACTTACCAGAGTAATTGGGCGAGGACTGTGTGTCCTTAGCTCAAGGGGAATAAGGTGAACACGAGGTCTTCTGAGTTGAATCTCAGCCTCCCTAACGGGCGTCACAGTTGTCACGACAAGCTGGAACTGGTCCAACAAATTCGTGTCCTTCTCAAGCCACCGTTCTGGCCCCTTACTCCTCTTTACTTACAGCTTTGTCTTCGTGAAGTCATTGCACTTGTATTATCGATTGACTTCACTGTGTGACTATCTCTGATACATTTGGGTTCATACTATCTTCCATCTTGATCTTTACTACCTAGCTGCTATTAGTCTTCATACTTTCACTTCATAGAATACTTGACTATGGCTTGTCTAGTGTAGTCTACCTTCAGCTGCATTGGAATAGTGTTGTTTATATTGTCTGTCTTCGAAACTCCCAAGTTTTGAAGACTTTCATAAAAATCGCCTATTCACCCCCCCTCTAGTCGATAACTACCCCTTTTAGGGTGACACATGTCAAGCGAATGAGAAGGGTCAGGGGCACGTTCATCCAAAATCTTCGGGCGAACAGTTTTTCACCGTGGCTATAAATACCCCCTCCCCTTCCTCACTTACTTTACTCCGCTCGACCTCTCTCCAGCTCGAGCTTCTCAAACCCTAGCGCCGCCGCTAATTCATCTTCGCTGGTGAGGAAGAGCTTCACTGCCTCGACCTCGTCACTGCCGTACTCGCGCTGGCCGCATATTTCTTCCCTCCGCCGCCGCCGTAGCTGTCTTCCTCCGCCGAGTTAGGGCGTGGAAGATCTGCACAGATGAACTTCACTTCTCCACCTGCCAGTTTGTCGTGTTCTTCATTCAGGGTAATTAAAAGTTACTTTTACTGCCCTCTTTGATTCAAATGATTTCTACAAAATCCTCAAAGGTGTTTTTCTTCAAAGTCTCACTCACTAAAACACATCACATGGCATTTGTTCTTGATTCGTTTCTCTAAGCAATAATTTTTCTTCAAGATTCCTCAATTGTGTGGATCTTCGATCTATGCAACTCTGGAACCTAAGACAAAGAACGCTTAGTGAAATTCTTCAAGACTCATCTGGTTAAATTCCTCAAACTTGTTCTTTTTAAAAACCTTCTGAGAACGCATATGACCTCTCCAAATTCCTCGCAACCATACTCTGTTCACGGGTACTCATGTCTGCTGCTGAATCACTAGGTTCTCATCAACTTAACTCATTTGCAGCGTTCCTCGAAGAAAAGTTGCATACTTCTTCAGAGAATTCTATTGTTCAAATTCCTCGTCTGAAGAAAATGGCTGATGGAAAGAAGCCACAGAAAGGAGGAAAGAGGCCTGAAATCAATACTGCCTTTGAGATCCCTGATGATATATACAAAGATTATTGCACTCCTGATGAGGCCAAGTTTGGTAAGGAGGACAAGAATCAGCGCAAGGTGCGCATCCAAATGATAGAAAGGAGATGGACAAGAGAGTGGAGGGAGTACATGTATGTTACTCCCAAATACATGAAGAAATTCGCACTCAATCCTCCATGCCCAAGACCTCCGTTGGCACCTGGCAAAGAAGCTGACCCCACCAGCCTCAAGCGTGGTGAGGATTATCCTGATGAATGGGCCAAGCGCCAAGCCAAGTTGGCTAGACAAGCCAGAGAAGCAGTGAGGAAATTCAATGAACACTCTGCTGCTGCTACTGCCGCTGAGGCCTCTGTTAAGCCGAATAAATCCATGGCAAAGAAGCCTGCGCAAAAGTCAAGTGCTACTCCTTCAATGCCCTCAAGGCCAAGTTCCTCAGCAATGCCCTCACGGCCAGAATCCTCAAAGCCCTCACGGCCAATTCCTCACGTTGCTCCTGCTCCTCCAAAGTCCTCAGCTCCTCCTCCAAAGTCCTTAGCTGCTCCGACCAAGTCCTCAACACTTGTGCATCTTGCCACGTGCCAAAGGACAACATGCATCTCTATTGCCTCAGGAGCTTCTGTTAGTTCCTCAGCCGCACCAAATTCTTCAACGGGACCCTCTCTGCTGAAGACAAAGGCCACTGCTGGACGAGGTTCTCGCCCGAGTCCTCACAAGAAGCAGGTTGCCTTCCAAGTGCCATCTGATGAAGACGAAGCTGATGATGAGGAACTTGCTGAAATCATCAGAGATAGGCAAGTCAGGGCCGTTAGAGCCAAGGGCACAAATGTGCCTCTGCTTTTGGATCCAAAGTTGATCCTCGACTACATTGATCTCTGGCCAAAGTCATATGCTGACTGCTTTCATCCAAGAAGAAAAATGGAAATATGAGAAGGCCAGGCAGATCAAGAAAGCGCAGTACAGGAAGGAGAAATTCCTGAAGAACAACGTTGTCTCTATGACAAATGATGAACTTGTACAAATCGAGTCTGAATTCAAAGTCCTCAGAAATGATTTGAATGCTTACTATGCTAATTGGCAAGTAGCCAATGTCAGGTTTGTTAAACTGACTGAGAAGTTCACCTCCAATGTTGCAGCCCCATCGCAACAAGAAATTCCTCGGTGAAGCATCCGCTCACCGACTAAAGAACATGCCAAGACCACCGATGACATTCAGGCTGAAGAAAATGTGAGTTCCGTATGATGACTACATTCTAGCCACCGATGAAATTGCTGTGGCATCCACTAGTGGTGCGCTTGAAGAAAACGAAGAGATCAGGGCAACTGCATCAGTTGTGCCTGAAGAAAATCAACCACGTTCCTCTGCTCCTCCTGCGCCTACTCCAACTCTAATCCTTCCATCTGCATCAGATATGAAGAAGACTAAGGCTGCAGAGCGGGCAGCAGTAAAGAAAAGGAAGGCATCAGCTTCATCAGATTTTTCAGCTCCGAAGAAGATGAAGTCTATGACCAGCTCATTTGCAAACCCCATTGATGTTGTTCCTATCTCAACCATGCCATCAAAGGAAATCGTCCCTTTTGATGAAGAATATGTGATCCCTAATGGATCTGATGAAGAAAATCCTTCTGCTGCTACATCAGAGCAGATGGATGAAGAAATTGAAGTGGATGAAATCCCTTCAACTCCAGTTGTTTCCTCGCCTATGCCTCGCCATCATCAAGAGGCCGGTGTTGAAGAAATGGAAGATGAAGATGTGGACATTGGCTGTACCACACCCGTGCTCAATGATGACTTTTGGGAAAGTCAGCACCCCAACTCTCCACTCTTCACACCATTGCAACAAATTCCTCAGTCCCCAGCAACCACAGTTCAAATGGGATCTGATGAACCACATTCCACACCGTCTGTCCATGAAGAAATTCCAGCCACTAGTGCTGAAGAAAATGTAAATGAAGAATTGAAGACCAAGGCTGTCACTGGAATAGAAGCTGAAATTCCTCCGCATGAAGAACCTGAGATTGCGATTCCTGAGGTGATAATGCAATTGACTGACACTCCTCAGCCCAAGCCAAAGGATCCATTCTCAAAGAAGCAGAAATTCAAGGCTGATGATTTCTTCGGTGAGCACGTGTTCTTCACTGACTACAATCCCTATGAATCTGCTCGTCTTAGAAGGAAGCGCTTCTGGACCACCAGCCAGACCAACTTCTATTCTTCACTGCTCTTCAACAAAGACAAAGTCTTCGACCACGAGCATATTCCTCATGTGGACATCAATCACTACCATGCTTCACTCCTGTCCTCAGTGTGCTTCATGACATAGGCCTCCTCAACTTTTGCATAGACATAGTTGATTGGAATGAAGAACTCATTCTTCAATTCTACGCAACTTTGCACATCACAGGAGATGCTGACGACGTGAACTCCTGGGTTTTGGACTGGATGACCGAAAATACTCACTATAAGGCATCGGCCACTGAATTGCTTCACGCCATGCCCATCAGTCCTCCACCTAAAGGAGCTCGTTGCATGTACCAAGATCCTGAGCTTACTGATCACTATATGCAAGTGCTGATGAAGCCATTGAAACCTGGTCAAGCCTCAAGGACAAAATTCCTCATGAAGGAATTGCAGTATGTACCAAGGACAGTCTATCGCATTCTGATGAAGACTATGAGTCTAATCAAAGGTCACGACTCATCTGATGAGGAAATTGTTGGCATCATGAAGAATCTGGTATTCAACATCATTCATGGCATTCCCATCAACTATCATGATTTCTTCATGAGGACTCTGGCAAATGTTGCTCTTTCACCGTTTGAGCTGAAGCCTTATGCACCGTGGATTATGAGATTCCTCAGGACAAGGTCTTCACTCAACTACAAGGCTGACTTTCAGAATCACCTCAGCTACTTGCCCCCGATTGAAGTCCTCAAGCGGACCTATTCCTCAGCTGATGAAAAGGGCAAGGCACCAACAGTTATTGATGAAGGCATTCGTCCATTGGATGGTCGGGCCATAAGGTCGCATCTTATTCCACCAATGATGACTCGCCACTCATGATTCTCGCTGCCCATGCCTCCAAGCCAAATCCTCAAGCCACCGCTCCTCGTGATGATCGACCGTGAGCTTCAAGCTAAGTCTTCACCAGAAGGTGGATCGAAACCATAAATGGGTTAAGCGTCAGTTTGGTTCAATTCTTCACAACATGACTGCTACACATAATGCAGTGAAGAAAAACCATTACTACCTCCATGAAATCTTCGATCGCACCTGGGATATTCTGTCACATGTATATGGTGAAGAAGAACTGAAGAACATGGGTCTCAAGGAAGATTTTGACTGGTCTGCTCCTCCACCAAAGAAATGCAAGAAGGTCAAGGATCCTTCCTTGGTGGCCAGCTCATATTCTTCCTCGCGCGACACCGATGAGCATGAAGACTTGGACGACACTGCAGCAGGCCCTACATCAACAAACGACCCCAACAACGCTGACGCTCCTTCATCAACTTGATATTCTTCAGGGGCGTTAGTCCTCATTTTCAATCCTTTTTGGTCATTCGATGATAAAGGGGGAGAAATTTGAGTTACTCTTCAAGCAGGTCTATCGTATATGGGCGTTTTTTTTGCTAAGTTACAACTCTCGTTCTTCTGATGACTTTGCTGGATCGAGTTGTAAACTTAAACTCTATGGTGGCCTGATACTTTTGTTGTGATTTTCTGCATGCCTATTCCTCGCTAATGTTAATGCACGCATGCTGAATTACATCAGTCACCATATTTCATCATGCATTTGAAATTCTTCATATTATATGTCAAATGCGTGTATGAATTACAAGATATAGGGGGAGATCTCCATGATTCAACTCTTCAAGTGTGCATTGCTTCAAAAGCAAATTCCTCACTATGCACATCTTCGTGGGGAGTTCTTCTATATCTTGCAATCAAATTCCTCAATATCGTATGTTACACTTCATATGTTTATCCCCATTGAAAACTTAACCTATATTGTCATCAATCACCAAAAGGGGAGATTGTAAGTGCATCTAGTGCCCTTAGTGATTTTGGTGTATTGAAGACTTATAGGCTAAGGGACTAATGTGTTTATGAGTGTACACAGGTCTATAAGTCTATGAGGAGTTTGATATTTATAGAGAAAGTCGACCCCTAAAAATGAAGTTCTTCAACTGAAGACTTTGGATTTCTGAAGACTTTGAAAGTGAAGAAATTGGTGTGACCTTGAAGACTTGCTTTTCATTCGAGGAACATGAAGCGTGAAGACTTTTGTTTTTGTAGTTTCATTTTCTCTTTCTTGATTCATAGGAAACACCGTACTGTTAAAGGGGGTCGAGGAAATACTAAGGAAAATTTTCCATGTGATGCTCAACTCAAAATCCTACACCTACCAATCCCTTCGAGTGAAGCCATTGGAAATCTCATACAGTTCAGTCATATTCTTCAGTGATAGAGACAAAGTTCTTCTGGTCTCTGAGGAATTTGTTCTGACTGAGGAGTTAGGAATTCACCAGTGCGGATTGCCTACACAGTGAGGAACATAATAGCCCTGAGGAATTTGATACTCAAATTTCCGGCCGTTGCTGTGCTACGTGCCAGTTGTCCCACAATATCTTATCCACCTAACGGTCATATCATTGAAGGGCATTTATGTCTTATCATGTCGGGCTGCTCCCTAGGCTATAAATAGCCGCCCCCTACAACCACTAGCTGGTTGGCTGCTCCGAGAGAAACTAACACTTGTCATTTCAGAGCATCCCATCCTCCGAGGACTTTGAGCGAAAATCATCGAGTGAGGAAAACCCAAACCCAAACACCTACAAACCCGAAGTGATTGAGCATCACTGAAGAGATTGATCCTCTGTGGATCCGACGCTTGTTACCTTTGAAGACTATGCTTCTTCCAAACGGTTAGGCGTCATGGTCTAGAGCATCCAAGAGGAATTATGGATCGCCGAGTGACCGAGTTTGTGAAGGTTCGGAAGTCACCTGAAGACTTACCAAGAGTGATTGGGCGAGGTCTGTGTGACCTTAGCTCAAGGAGAATACGGTGAGGACTGTGTGTTCTCAGGTTTAAATACCTAGCCGCTCCAACCAGATGTACAACTGAGTCGGCAATTGGAACTGGTCTACCAAATCATTGTCTTCACCAAGCTTACTGGTTCTATTTCTTCAACTCTTCCATTTCCTCATATCTGTGTTTGAAGACTTTGACTGAAGACTTTCTCAATTTCCTCAGTTCAATTTCTTCAGTCTGTTTGTCTTCATCCTGTTTTATCCTGTGTTTACGCTTTCAATACTCTGTGCTTGTTTTTATTTCATCATGATGACCATGCTTGTATTCTGTTATGTTTACTTTTGAGTCCTTATTCTGCTGCAAGCGGTTCTTCGCTAAGGAATTTCCTCACCCGCAAATTCCTTAGTGAAGAATTCATAAAAATTTCCTATTCACCCCCCTCTAGTCGATATAACGCACTTTCATGGCTGGATCACACTTGCTGACCGGCTCTGCCTCGACCAACTTAGTGAACTTATCAACCGCCACCAAGAGGTGGGCCTTCTTATCCTTGGACCTCTTGAAAGGTCCAACCATGTCAAGCCCCCATGTTGCAAACGGCCAAGTGATTGGGATCATCCTCAGCTCCTGAGCCGGAATATAAGCTCGGCGTGAAAACTTCTGACAACCGTCACATTTTTTGACCAAGTCCTCAGCATCTGCATGAGCCGTCAGCCAATAAAACCCATGACGAAACGCCTTGCCCACCAGGGATTTAGATCCGGCATGATGACCACAATCTCCTTCATGGATCTCACGCAGAATCTCACAGCCTTCTTCAGGAGAAACGCAATGCTCCTGTAACACTGCAATGGTGCAACTCCCCATCGACAATTGTCATTGACTTAGACCGTCCGGTTATCTGCCTGGCCAAGATCTCATCCTCAGGTAACTCACCCCGGGTCATGTAAGCCAAATAGGGCAATTAGGAATAGCATGAAGAGCCTCCACCAATTGTGCTTCCTGGTCAGGAATAGCAAGGTCCTCCTCCGTAGGCAACTTGACCGAATGATTGAGTAGAACATCCAGGAACGTATTCGATGGCACCGGCTTATGCTGAGAGCCTAGCTGGCTTAAATTATCAGCCGCCTCATTCTTACTTCGATCGATATGTTCAACCTGGTAACCGTTGAAGTGACCTGCAATGGCATCTATCTCTCGATGATAAGCCGCCATAAGCGGATCCTTTGAATCCCAAGTACCAGAGACCTGCTGGGCCACCAGATCTGAATCACCAAAGCATCTCACCCAGCTTAAATTCATCTCCTTATCCATCCGAATACCATGGAGCAGGGCCTCATACTCAGCTGCATTGTTAGTACAAGGGAACATTAGTCGGAGGACATAAGAAAATTTGTCACCTCGTGGGGAAGTCAAGACCGCTCCAGGCCCCGAGCCCTCCAGCTATCTAGACCCGTCAAAGTGAATAGTCCAATACGTGCTATCCGGCTTTTCCTCTGGTGCCTGCAACTCTGTCCAATCATTGATGAAATCCACAAGTGCTTGAGACTTGATAGCCGTACGAGGCACATATTTTAGCCCGTGTGGTCCAAGCTCAATGGCCCACTTAGCAACCCGGCCAGTTGCTTCCCTGTTTTGGATGATATCCCCCAAAGGAGCAGAGCTAACCACCGTGATCGGATGATCCTGAAAATATTGCTTAAGCTTCCGGCTTGCCATGAAGACTCCACACACAAGCTTCTGCCAATGTGGGTACCTCTGCTTGGACTCAATGAGCACCTCACTGATATAATAAACCGGCCGTTGAACCAGATATTCCTTGCCTGCCTCCTTCCTTTCTACCACTATGGCCACACTGACGGCCCGGCTGTTAGCAGCCACGTATAACAACAGAGGCTCCTTATCAACAGGGGCAGCAAGCACGGGCGGCTCAGCCAACTGTTTCTTCAGATCCTCAAATGCTTGGTTAGCCGCATCACTCCAAACAAAATGATCTGTCTTCTTCATCATTTGATAGAGGGGGATAGCCTTCTCACCTAGCCGTCTTATGAACCGGCTCAAAGCGGCAATACGACCCGCCGAGCGCTGAACATCATTAATGCATGCCGGCTTAGCCAAAGAAGTGATAGCTTTGATTTTCTCCGGGTTAGCTTCAATGCCTCTGTTAGAAACCAAAAAACCCAAGAGCTTGCCTGCAGGTACACCAAAGAGACATTTAGCTGGATTAAGCATCATCTTGTAGACCCGGAGATTATCAAATGTCTCCTTCAAATCATTAATTAGGGTCTCCTTCTTCCTTGACTTCACCATGATGTCATCGACATAAGCATGAACATTGCGCCCAGTCTTATTGTGAAGGCAATTTTGCACACACCGCTGATAAGTCGCCTGGACAATTTTGAGCCCAAAAGGCATAGACACATAGCAGAAGGCTCCAAACGGAGTAATGAAAGTTGTCTTCTCCTAGTCCTTAACTGCCATCTTGATCTGATGATAACCAGAATAAGCATCCAAAAAATTCAAACGCTCACAACCCGCCGTAGCATCAATGATTTGATCAATACGAGGGAGAGCAAACGGATAAGCCGGGCAAGCCTTGTTCAAGTCCGTGTAATCGACACGCATCCGCCAAGTACCGTTCTTTTTGAGTACCAGCACCGGGTTAGCCAACCATTCAGGATGGAAAACTTCAACGATAAACCCGGCTGCCAAGAGCCGGGCCACTTCCTCTCCAATGGCCTTCCGCCTCTCCTCGTTGAATCGGCGAAGAAATTGCTTGACCGGCTTAAACTTTGGATCAATATTAAGAGTGTGCTTAGCGAGTTCTCTCGGTACACCCGACATGTCTGAAGGTTTCCATGCAAAGATGTCCCGGTTCTCATGGATGAACTCGATGAGCATGCTTTCCTATTTCAGATCCAGATTGGCACTGATACTGAACTGTTTCAATGAATCGCCAGGAACAAAATCAACCATCTTAGTATCATCTGCCGATTTAAATTTGAGCGAAGGATCCTGCTCTGTGGTTGGCTTCTTGAGAGACGTCATGTCCGCCGGGTCAACATTATCCTTATAAAATTTCAGCTCCTCCGTTGCACAAGCAGACTCGGCATAAGCCGCATCTCCTTCCTCACACTCGAAAGCTATCCTCCGGCTCCCATGCACTGTGATGGTTCCCTTGTGACCCGGCATCTTGAGCTACAGATACACATAACACGGCCGTGCCATGAACTTGGCGTAAGCCGGCCGTCCAAACAGAGCGTGATATGGGCTGTGGATTTTGACCACTTCAAAGGTCAATGTCTCCAACCTAGAGTCATGATCATCACCAAAGGCAACCTCCAGAGCTATCTTACCAACTGGATAAGCCGACTTACCAGGCACCACGCCATGGAAAACAGTGTTTGACGGCTTAAGATTTTTATCAGTCAACCCCGTGCGGCGGAAGGTTTCATAATAAAGAATATTGATGCTGCTCCCTCCATCCATGAGTACCTTGGTGAACTTATATCCTCCAACCTGAGGTGCGAATACTAGAGCCAAGTGACCCGGATTGTCAACCTGGGGCGGGTGATCTTCCCGGCTCCATACAATGGGCTGCTCAGACCAGCGCAAGTAACGGGGAACCGCTGGCTCAACGGCATTGACTGCCCTCTTATGAAGCTTCTGGTCACGCTTACATAAGCTAGTGGTAAAGACATGATATCGCCCACTATTCAACTGCTTCGGGTTGCTCGATAACTGCATCGTTGTCGCTGTTGATTCCCCTGATTATTCTGTTTGTAACCACCTTGGTTGCCATGACCACCTTGATTTCCTTGGAACCCGGAGTTAGAGCCGCCACCGCCGTAACCCGGTCCATGGAAGCCGGCTCCAGAGCCACCACCCGGCCCATGACCGTCTTGGTAAAAATTCAAAATTTTGAACTCCTTCATAATAAAGCAATCTTTCCAGAGGTGCCCAGACAGCCTCTCTCGCGTCCCGTGTCTCGGGCAGGGCTGATTTAACATCTGCTCAAGATTGATGCTTGATTGTCCAGTCTACGGGGCGGTTTACCCTTACGGTGCTGACCATTATTCTGTGCATTGGTGTTAGCCACAAAGTCAAACCTATTATCAGCCTTGCACTTACCGTTGCCTCCTTAGTCTGCCGGGTTATGCTGCTGCCCCTTGGTGTTGCTGCTCTTCTTTCCCTTTCCCAGCTTTTCATCATCAGACTCGGGGTCCTTGGTACCATCAGAGTCAGCATACTTAACCAGAGCCGCCATGAGTGTCCCTATGTCATTGCAGTGGCGTTTGAGGTGCCCCAATTTCTGCTTCAGGGCCGTGAAATGGCAGTTGCTTTCCAACATTAAGACTGCTGAGTCGGCCTTGATGCGATCTGACGAATGCAGGATCGTTGAGACCCGGCGCACCCAATGAGCCGTCGACTCACCTTCTTCTTGGACACATGAGGCTAAATCCACAATTGACATGGGATGCTTGCATGTATCTTTAAAGTTCTGGATAAACTGGGCCTTTAACTCAGCCCATGATCTAATAGAGTTGGCGGGGAGCCCCTTCAACCAAGTACGGGCCGTTCCTACCAACATTAGGGGGAAATATTTGGCACATGCAGCTTCACTAACATCCAACAATTCCATGACCATCTCATAACTGTCAATCCATGCCCCAGGAGGTAAGTCGGCTATGTAGTTAGGCACTTTACGAGGACCCTTGAAATCCTTAGGCAGACGCTCATTGCGCAGCGCCGGTATCAAACACGGCACACCCAAATTCCTAGAGGTCATGCCTGGCCCTATCAAAGTCGTCGGACGAGCCGGAGAAAATTGACGGGTTGCATATTGAGCCGCCAGCTCAGCTCCCGACGTGCTCTACCTTGATCCACTACATTCTGAGCATCCGCTCGACCGCCCGCCGGGTTATATCCATGCGGCGGGTTATGGTTCCCTCCACTGCTTGACACAGCCAGTTCATCGATATGCCTGTTGTAACTCCGGCTTGGGCGTGCGGTGGAATGAATCCTGTCACGACTGTGAGAATAAGCCTACTGCTGAACCAAAGCAGTCTGAAGGAGCTCTCTAGCCCTCCGTGTTTCAACCGCCGTTGAAGACTCGCCTTCAACCGAGAGAGCCGCCAATCGTGACACTGCAGCGATCATGTTATCCAACAGGTTAGAGTAATGACCCGGTGGCATTGGCATGTGCTGCGGTGGGTTATTGGTTTGACAAGGCGGGTCCGTCGTACGTGGCTGAACCGGCGTGCCCATCCCGGGCGTCTCGATCCGGTTTACCACTGCCGGGTTACTGGTTCCTGCTCCTGGCGTGTTGAAGAGATTTCTTGCCTCGTAAACCGGGTGCAGATGACTCCGATGCCTCCTTCTCAGGACATCATTTGAAGTGTTCTGTTCTAGCATGAGCCGGTAAGATTCCGACTGAATCCGCTATGCCTGAGCATCCAAAGCGGCCCGCTCCTTGGCCAGCCTGGTGTCCTTAGCCGCCATGTCCTCCTTGGCCTGAGCTATCTGATCTCACAGCTTCGCGACCTTCACGTTATGCTGATCTTGATTATCTGGGTTAACCTCCATCATCAACAGTGTCGTCAAGGTGCCTAATAAACCGAACAAGACTTGAGTCGGCGGGCGCGCAGGGCCTCCTGCCCCGGCTGCCGTTGCCGCGGCTGACCCGAAAATTAATGCCGCCGCAGTCGAAGAATGCTGCACGGGCTGCGTACTGGCCATGAAGGTCGCAACCCAGTTTGGCGGTTTGAGGGGGTGCTGAATACTGTCGCCACCGGAACAGCCCCCAAGCCGGCCATCTTGCAGTTGGTACAATGACTCGGTCTCACCGGTGGATGACTCGCCACCTGAATAGACAACCGTCTCACCGTTAGATACCGATTCAGATTCCGCACCGTTAATGAATCCCACGAAGGCACGCTTCATGTCGAGTTGAACTCGGGCGGGTCTTGCACGCTGAGCCGTCTCGATGATGTCGGTGTAGATGTCCGGCTCAGGGCCCGGTTCGCCGATCTTGCCAATGAAGACGTGAATTCGGCCGAAGGGGACCCCATACCCGTACTCGATTGAGCCGGCCTTGGGACCCCAGCCTGCGTCGTTGATGTAGAGCTTGCCACGATGACTGTTGGTCATCCGACCCACAGCGTATCTCTTGAGCCCTTCGAAGTTTCCCTCTAAGAACTTGGGACCATCATGCGATAGCCCCACGGTGGGCACCAACTGTTGTGGAATTGTCACGACAGATGTCCTAGTGTGAGGACTTAGTCGTGGAGCCATCGCAACGAGATTAGCTTAAAGGGGTTAAACAGGACAAAGGACACGAGGAGTTTATACTGGTTCAGCCCCTTGCGGTGAAGGTAAAGGCCTAATCCAGTTTGAGGTGGTATTGTTAGGGTTTCGATGACCAGGGAGCGAATACGCTTAGCCTGGCTCTCGATCTGTTGTCTCTTGCCCTAAGCCGCCGCCGGGTCGTCCCCTTATATACACGGGTTGACGCCCTGCGGTCTACAGAGTCCCGGCCGGCTCATATACGTGTCCGGCTCGGAGACCAATTACATATGCCTTACAATACAAGTCATAGATACATGGCGGTTTATAACCGTGGGCCTTAAGCTGCCTTTGGGCTTGGGCCCTCTACTCAGCCTATCTATGAACCGCCATTACGCTCTTGGGCTTCATGGAGATGAATCTGTTGGAGATATGCCCTAGAGGCAATCATGTATGATGATATTTCCTATGTGTTTATGAATAAAGATAGTCCTTGGACATTATCAATGATGTGTATCAGCAAGTACGTGACTTGTTTGTGGGATTATGCATTGTATGATGACTGTCCTAAAAGGTCCCTAGTCGAAAGGGCTGTGTGGACGCGCAGCTGACTAGACTAGCATATGACACGGTTGATGGCTTGATCTCACTAGCCATGGAGCATTGGATTCTAACCGGATAATATGGACTTGGAAAGGTCTGGTCGGATTCGACGTAGTCGGATCCGAGTCAAGATAAGGTCCGAGTCGGAGAGACCCAACTATGAGACGCAGCGATATGTCATCTGTGAGTCTCTAGTACAACATACGTTCTATGTCCTAAGACCTAAGCTGACACATGTACTCGGGATGATGACATACCTGCTTTGGCCCGACCAAACGCTACTCCGTGACTGGGTAGTTACAAAGGTAGGTTTCGGGCTTGTCCAGACCCATGCTGCGAGACATGGTCGAGCAAGATGGGATTTGCACCTTCGACCAGGAGAGATATACTCTGGGCCCCTCATGTGATCCGACCAGGATAAGCATGGCCTTGCTTCAAGGATTATGAGATAATCCGGATAGTGGTCGGCATCACTGGAACGAGAAAGAGGTCGGGCTAGCACAAGGATGACAGACTCGCATTGAGCTCGACAACGTATATTGTGTGACAAAAGGAATGGAAGTGTGATGTACAGGTTCGCTAACCAGCTTCATAGTCTGCTTGGTGTTCGGCATGCCTTGCTAGAGGCCGCTACCAACCGTGCAGTTCGGAGGTGATCCAAACTGCGACCAAGCCGACTTGAACCTAAGGGGTCGCGCGCTTAAGGGAAGGAACCTGCGAGGTCGGATCCGAGGACACTGGTCGGATGTGATCCGAGCTGTATTCGAATTGTGGCCGAGTAGACTTATGGGCATTAGGGTCCGTGCAAGGCCCAAGTGTTGAGCCCGCGATGGACGCCTATATAAAGTGGAGGTGCAACACACTCATGCGGTTGATCGCTTCGGCGCTGTCACTAGCGTTTGCATGTGTTGCGAATAGACACCTCCACTCGCCGCCGACTGTGTGATCATACCTAGCAGTCTGCCGCACGATGTTCCTCCTGCACGCGCGGATACCGTTAGAGGCAGTGCACTTGCGCCGCTCCAGCGAACTTGTATGTGGGATCGGACTACTAGCTGTTTGAGGGAGATCGGACGAGGAGGAGACGAACCACGCAGACGCGCTGCCCCAACTCTTCTTCCGCTGCACGACACTGCGTCTAGTGGTGACAAACTGTGATCCATCTCCTGTAGCATGTTCTTGGTTGTTCTGCGTGTAGGATTTTTAATTTGCAGTCGACGCACCCTACCGTAGAACCTAACAGAATCGTCATAAGGATGACCCGGCCCCTCCTGGCGGGTCATGCGTGATAGTCATATCCCCAACAGCAAGGAAACATTTGAGGGGCTTGTTTGGGGTATATTCACCTCGACCAGAAGAGCAAAGAGTTTCTCCTCAACCTACGGTATCTATTGAAAATATTTATTATGAAATTCCTTCGGGTATGATAGAGAAACTGCTAGCTAATCCTTATGCAGGAGATGGAACATTACATCCTGATATGCACCTAATCTATGTGGATGAAGTTTGTGGATTATTTAAGCTTGCAGGTATGCTCGAGGATGTTGTCAAGAAGAAGGTCTTCCCTTTATCTTTGAAGGGAAAGGCATTGACATGGTTTAGGCTATGTGATGATATTGGATATTGGAACTACAACCGATTGAAATTGGAATTTCATCAGAAATTTTATCCTGTGCATCTGGTTCATCGTGATCGGAATTATATATATATATATATATATATATATATATATATATATATAATTTTTGGCCTCGTGAAGGTGAAAGTATTGCTCAAGCTTGGGGGAGGCTTAAGTCAATGTTATATTCATGCCCCAATCATGAGCTCTCAAGAGATTATTATTCAAAAAATTTATGCTCGACTTTCTCATAATGATCGATCCATGCATGCTCGATACTTCATGTACTGGTTCTTTTATGAAGAAGGATACTGAATTCAAATGGGATTTATTGGAAAGAATTAAACGCAACTCTGAAGATTGGAAACTCGAGGAAGGTAAGGAGTCAGGTATAAACCTTAAGTTTGATTGTGTTAAATCTTTTATGGATACCGATGCTTTTCGTGATCTTAGCACTAAATATGGACTTGACTCTGAGATAGTAGCTTCTTTCTGTGAATCATTTGCCACTCATGTTGATCTCCCTAAGGATAAGTGGTTTAAATATCATCCTCCCATTGAAGTTAAAGTAGTAGAACCTATTAAAGTTGAAGAAGAAACTATTACTTATAATGTCAATTCTATTGTTCCTACTACTTATATTGAGAAACCACCTTTTCCTGTTAGAATAAAGGATCATGCTAAAGCTTCAACTGTGGTTCGTAAGAGTTACACTAGAATACCTACACCCCCTGAACAAATTAAAGTTGAACCTAGTATTGCCATGGTTAAAGATCTCTTGGTCAATAATATTGAATGGCATGCTATTTATTTCTGTGACGAAGCTGCTAAGAATTGCTAGACCTGATATTAAAGATAAACATAGACCTTTTGTTGGCACGCCTGTTGTTTCTGTTAAAATTGGAGATCATTATTATCATGGCTTATGTGATATGGGTGCTAGTACGAGTGCAATTCCTTATACCTTATACGAAGAAATTATGAATGATATTGCACCTGCTGAGATATAAGATATTGATGTTACAATTAAGCTTGCCAATAGACATACCATATCACCAATTGGGATTGTTAGAGATGTTGAAGTCTTGTGTGGGAAAATAAAATACCGTACTTATTTTCTTGTTCTCGGTTCCCCACAAGATGATTTTTGTCCCATTATATTTTGTAGACCTTTCTTGAATACTGTTAATGCTAAGATAGACTGCGAGAAAGATATTGTTACTGTTGGTTTATGCGATATGTCTCATGATTTTAATTTCTCTAAATTTCATAGACAACCCCATGATAAAGAATTGCCTAGTAAGGATGAAATTATTGGTCTTGCTTCTATTGCCGTGCCTCCTACTGATCCTTTAGAACAATATTTGCTAGACCATGAAAATGATATGTTTATGAATGAAAGAAGGGAAATAGATGAAATATTCTTTAATCAAGGGCCTGTGTTGAAACACAACTTGCCCATTGAAATCCTTGGGGATCCTCCTCCACAGAAGGGTGATCCCGTGTTTGAGCTTAAACAATTACCTGATACTTTGAAATGCTTATCTTGATGAAAAGAAGACATATCCTGTTATTATTAGTGCTAACCTTTCAGAGCATGAAGAAAAGAAATTATTGAAAACTCTGAAGAAGCACCGTGCCGCTATTGGATATACTCTTGATGATCTTATGGGCATTAGTCCCACTCTATGTTAGCACAAAATTAATTTGGAGCGTGATGCTAAACCAGTTGTTGATCACCAACGAAGGTTGAATCCTAAGATGAAAGAAGTGGTAAGAAATGAAATATTACAGCTTTTGGAGACAGGTACAATTTATCCTATTGCTGATAGTAGATGGGCAAGTCCCGTTCATTGTGTCCCTAAGAAAGGAGGTATTACTGTTGTTCCTAATGATAAGAATGAATTGATCCCACAAAGAATTGTTACAGGTTATAGAATGGTAATTGATTTTCGCAAATTGAATAAAGCTACTAGGAAAGATCATTACCCTCTACCTTTTATTGATCAAATTCTAGAAAGACTATCCAAACATACACATTTTTGCTTTCTAGATGGTTATTCTGGTTTTTCTCAAATACCTGTGTCAAAAGATGATCAGGAAAAGACCACTTTTACTTGCCCTTTCAATACCTTTGCTTATAGACGTATGCCTTTTGGTTTATACAATGCACCTTCTACCTTTGAAAGATGTATTACTGCTATATTATCTGATTTTTGTGAAAAGACTGTTGAGGTTTTCATGGATGATTTCTCCGTTTATGGGACTTCTTTTGATGATTGCTTAAGCAACCTTGATCGAGTTTTGCAGAGATGTGAAGAAACTAATCTTGTCTTGAATTGGGAGAAGTTCCACTTTATGGTTAATGAAGGTATTGTCTTGGGGCATAAATGTTCTGAAAGAGGTATTGAAGTTGATAAAGCTAATGTAGATGCTATTGAAAAGATGATGTAACATCCCAAATTTTGGAATGTTAATATAATTAATTGAATTGTTTGTTTGTTTGCTTGAGTGAATTAAACTTGAGTGAAATTTGAACCTTTTCAAAAACTTTTGAATAAGAGGGGATAAAATGACTTTCCCCTTCTCCGGTAAATTCAATTCATCCTATTAGAATCAATGAGAGAAGATGACATGACTTCTTCAACTATAAAGAATTTGAACGGAGTTTTGCAATTTAATTCTTTCAAATATTTGCACTTGCTTCTCTATTTTTCTTCCCGAGAAATACCCCGAAAATAAATTCTTGCAAGCAAGAAAGAGCGGAGGAAAATGACCCTCCAAAATCAGGGGCATTTTTGAAAATATTTGAGCCAAGAAAAACCAAAGTTTTTATTTAAAAATTATTTGCAAAAAGAAATAAAGCCTTTAGGGATTTTCTGAAAACAATTTTTAAGTTTTTATTTTGGCCGTGGAATAATGCTCATCATCTACATTTTATTTTTTCGATAATTTTAGTATATAAAAACTCTTTATTCCGAATTGATTTGATTTCCTTTTATTGTTTTAGTTTCCTAATTTTAAAAATAGGAATGGAATCGTTTTATTAGGAAAACCTGCTGGCCCATTAAGCACTTTCCTATTCTAGCCCAACAAGAGATCATCTCCTTCCTCTGTTTCCTCTCACGTTCTGAAGCTTTCCATATCCATGGAGACAGGAAACTCCACCTTCCCGATCTCCCTCGTCTTTCCATCCCAGCGCCTCCCGAGACCGCCTATAAAACCCCTCCTTCTCCTCGCTCCATTTTTCCCATCACCACGCCTCCCCTGCCCGTAGCCACCTCGCCACCGTCCTCCTTTTCCTGCCTAGAAACGCTCACCAGAGCTCTCCTGGAACCTCCCATCGCCCGGCGCCACGTCCCCAAGCGCCGACCCCTCCTCCGCCACCCCCACCTCGCCGCGACCTCGCCCCCTCGCCGAGCAGCCCTCCACATTGCCGTCTCCTTCCTGCCATCTCTGCCTCACGTCTGAGTAACTCCCTTGTTGTTTTTTTTCGTTTTCAGATTTATTTCCGTAACAGATTTAGTCCCGTTCTTGTTTAGCTTATAACTTTTGATCTAGAAGTCCAATGATGCTGATTCTTTGAGTTAGATCACAATTTTCTTGTAGTTTCCAAAAATATATAATTTGTCTATGTTTGGATTTATAAAAATTGAGTTAGATCAGATTTGAATTAAAGCTTGTTTTGCTTATTCCGGGAGTTTAAAAATAGATTTTTATTTGATTCTTTTTTTTACTGATCACTAGTGATCATATTTACCAGTGGTAAAAAGTTCAAAATTGTTTGAGTATTTTAGCTTATTGTTTCATGTAAAACAAATTCTGTTTTAGTTCTATTCGAATAATAGCTACTTCTTTTTCTATAGTTGTTTTTAAATTATTTTATTTTTTGTATTTCAGAAAGTTTATGTTTGGTTTCTATTAGTTAAACAGTAGGTGTTCAACAAGTTTTTATATTTATTTTTATTTTGTTATCGTGAAATCAATTCAAGTTCGCTAATAACTTGCAATGGATTTCTACTGTTTTAACTCCCAATTGAAAATACTTTCAAAATAGCTTTATGAAAAAAACACTTTATTTTTTGTCTTAACTAAATTTATATTTTATTCTCTGTTATTTTAGTGTTTTATTTTCCGTTAGACAAAACTATTTTTGTGAATGTTGTAGAAGAAGACTCCCTAGTTTTATTTGAAGTTCCTTCGGATTCTTATTCGCTCTCTCTTTTGTTTTGATTGTTAGTGTGAGTGCTTATGTGAATGATATGTTTGTTATATAGATTTCATCAGAGAGTGACGAGTAGTCTATCAAGTTATTTCTTGAGAACGATAATTCTTCTTCGTCAACATCACCGTGCAAGTTCACTTTGACCATGCTTTCATACCTATATTTTATTGCATTTAGTGACATCTTTGCAACCACCCCTCATTAGTGATATTGAAATTCTTGTAGTTGAGTAGTATGCATGAGGTAGGAAGCCATCACCCTGTTACCAAGCCCGGACGATATTTTATTTTAATGCTATGCTATAGTAGACGGGGTTTGGTATGAGTGCACGAGAGTGGTGTGAAGAAGGAGGATTCTACGTCAATGACGACAACTCCATGATGGAATCTGCAAGGACTGCATCTTCAAGACCTCAAGACTTCAAGACTCGAGACAGAATTCAATACACACTCTTTGGGTGAAGGACGGTTGACGGGCACCCTGGAGAACCCAGTGGTTGGCCGGGATGCATGGAGAAGCGCCATGACATCTTGCGGAAAGCTTCACCCGGACCCAAAGAGACGGAAGAATACTTCATGCCCGGAAGCTTACATGTGCAACCGCAAGTCATTATGGGCTCTGGCTTGGTTGACCTTAGTTGTGACTCTGGCTGGGACGGTACTAGCAGATGTAGAACTACGGTAGGATGGGTTGAGTACCGGACAGTGGTCAGAGGAACTCTTTGGAAGACCATGTTTGGTCATCTTGTTCTCAAACACTCAAGTGTGAGAACGTAAAGAGAGGGATCGAATCTTGCGGGTAAAGTGTACAAACCTCTGCAGAGGGTTATAACCTAATCGATTAGCCGTGTCCCGATTACGGACAATTTGAGCATCTGGACTTGGATCTATCTCGGAACTCTCAACACCGGATTGATAACTTAATTGTGGGCAACATATGATGAATTTTTGGGCTATGAGACATCGGTTGGCGGAACCATGTCATGATAGAAAACTCCTTAGTACAGACTTCATTCTATTCCTTTGATGTAGGTAAAATAAAATCAGCATTTACGCAAACAAAATTCAGATACAGAGCCATAAAGCCATATTGCATATAGTATAGTTTTATCATCCTGCTTATTCATGTTGTGATCTTGCTTTACATTCAATGTAATCGACCTACACGGCTGCAACGTATCATGTTGCGTATATTTCCTCGATGAGTAAGAGTTACGATGCAGGGTTACGGTCTACACTCAACTCTGCCGATGGCGTTGATGGGACTCCACACCCGTTTGATTTGTTTCACTGAGTATTATGAGGTATATATCAGTTTTACGTTATTTATGCATGTGATTGCACTTTGATATATACATTGATGTAATGTGTGTGCCAAAGATACTGATCCGAGGATGGCACAAGAATACGTAGGCTTGACCGTCGAGGTCGGGTCGCTACAGAAATGGTATCAGAGCACATGTTGACTGTAGGACGTGACCCTAGAAATCGGAAAGCCCTAGGACAGGATATCTCAAAACTTTATTTTCAAAAAGACTCTTACTCCTCATCTTTTCTGATTTTATCAAATAGACACTCTCACCTCAAATAGTTGGAATATACCCTTTTCCCTTTTGACCACATGAAGGATCAACTGAAGCCACTCCAAGAAAGATATCGGAGGACTGATGACCTCTTCCAAGTAAAGAGGATTTCACCATGTATTAGAAGCTACAACAGTTGAAGACTCAAGATTTGAAGTTCCTAAAGAAATATTTGACCTTTAGAAGACCAAACCCTGTTACACACTTACGTTAGATGCGACGATGTGTGAGCTGTCATTTGTTTGATGTTTTTCCGACAGCCACAAAGTAAAACTTGTTTCATCAAAAAACTATTGTTTGTATTGTGTGTATATCCCTCCCCACCTCTCTCTCATCTCACCTTAAAACCCTTGAACCCCATAGATGATGAATGAAGTTGGACTGATATTCTTCTGGACCAAGACTCAGTAGGAGGCGGAGCTATGGATGCAGAACATGGAGAATCACTTCGGGAACAATTTGGTTTCAAGGAAGTATGAGGTCCAATACGCTCTTCAAGATTTTACAGAAAGTGCTGCAACAGTGGAGAATGCATCAATCCATACAAGGATTTAAAGGAGCAAGAACTTGGGAGGAATTCAAGAAGACCACGATGAGATCACGTCTTATCCGGAAGCACAATGATACACCAAGAAGAAAACCTTGTGCCTGCAAGATTTGCGGAGAAATAGGACACACCAGGGAGGAACACAAAGATGGATGCCCTCATTGTGAGGAGAAACACCCGGTGAGGAATGCCCAACTAGCTGTGTGACTTGCTTCCTGTGTGAAGGAACCACCCACTACCCGGTGCGGTGTCACATTTACTCCACGGTGCAACAAACTATTCCAAGCGGGAAGATGGAATGAAAGAAGCCCTCAAGGAAGATCTAGAAGAACCAGTAATGAATGAAAGTGTTGAAGACACGGAGGGAGAAGGTCTCGACAGATTTTACTCCAATGCACGCTATTCATGTGGAGAAGAAGGACATTTTTCACAAGATTGCACCAAGGAAAGAAAAGAGTATCCAGGATATTTCCCGACAGCGAAGTGAAGTTTGACCCTCACGGAGATAGAAACTCGATCATTACAGAGAATTCCGGGAAGAGAAAAAGAAGGCAACCCGAGAACAACACAATTTTTGTAGAGAAGGACCTAAGTCATATCACTTGTTACAGGTGCAAGGATTTAGGTCATTTCGCTAGTAAATGCCTGTAAAAAGAAGCCAAGAATCCAAGGAGCCCGCATAATCACAAAGAAGCCCGAGACATGTCGGAAGTCATTTGTTTTCGCTGCAAGGAGGCAGGACATTATGCTATTAAATGTCCCGACAAGATGAAAACTGGAGTTGAGTAGTTGGAATTTTGATATGGATAATAAGAGTAGTAGAAAGCAATTTCATTTTCATGAGCTCAATGAGTTGAGTTATGTAATAGATTACTCGAGATTGTAATAGTTCATGACTCAATAAAGTTGTAATGTCACATGCAGAAAAAGACTTTAAGGAATTGTCATATTCTATCTTGGAAATTAATATTCTTGATGAACATGGAAGAAGGTGAGTTGTGATGCATAAACAGGAGATTGGAAATTGAGTTTGAAGTTTTGTTTGGATGATATGAATGTGTGCCCCAGGAGATAAGTACCTTACTCTGAGCATCATTTCTGTTTCACAAACTGCAGATGACGACACTTTACGAGTCTTTCCTTAAGGGTCTGAAAGCGATCATGACCGACAAGTGATCATGATTACCGAAGATCCTGAAGGACATGATGAAGCATATTCACCTTGAAGGAGATGCAGTCTACAAAGGCTACCCTTTCATGCAAAAGGGAGTGGAACTTTGGTATGTGGAGGTACACCTCCACCGTTCAAAAGGAGTTTGCCCAAAGATGATGGGGCAGTACTTTTCATCTCACGTGTGCCACAAGCAACTTTCTTCGATGCTTTGTTCGTGAAGCAGCCATGGAAGCCATACGCCGATCGGAGAAATACTTGAAGCAAGACTCCGTTATACTCAGGAATACCTACGCTGAAATGCGTGCAGAGATGATGGTAATGAAGCTCAAGACCACCATGATGAAACAGAAGATTGAAGATTTCAAGGCTCATGTCGCACACTTCCGATTGGGATCAAGAATCCTCGAGGAGGATAAATAAATAAGTTGGAAGTAATGCTGACCATACCAAATCATGTGGGTGGCAGCATTTGTAACAAAGTACTTTTGGAATTTGGATTTACGAAAATGATTAAGGATGTAATGAAAGGTTGATATGAAAATAATGAGATTTTATGGATAAACTTGTGCATTCTTTGGTCATAGTACTCAGAAGCCACAAGATCAATGGAGAAAAAATATGTTATTCACGACGGTCCATAGAAGGGAGCTGGACAAAATAAGTTGGAGTTTTGTTCTTGATATGATGGTATGAAGTAACAGAGTACTATTGGATTTAAAGAAGGTGTAACATGAGAGTTACTCCAAGGATGAGTTAAAGCTGCACGGTGTTGAAGTGGGCCATAACCCACAGGCCCGAGGATTTTGAGAAGGAACCGTTGTAACATTGATAAAGGAATAAATCTGGAAGAATCGGTGATCCAATCAGCATAAGTTTCAGAGGAGGTTACGCCAAAAACCCCGAGAGTGGTGAAGTAACGATAGATGTTTTGTTTGGCTTATGGAAACCATGGATTTACTCGAAACCAATTCGAGAACAAGAGAAATTCTGCAATGCTTGTGAGTATGCCCAAGTGTTAGAATACGTGATTCGATATTTACATATGTGGTAATGATTCAAGTACGGGATGGATTGGCCCCCATATCGGAGACTTCTATCATGAACTATCATATGTTGATGGAAAATCAGAGAGCCTTGAAAACCTTAGAAGAGTGTCGATGCGATAAGCCATAAAACCATAAAATGGTAGGACGATGGAACCCCATTACAGGCAACCGTTGCCAAACGTAGGTTATACGGTGAAGTTCAACCCGAACCGTTTCTGCAGGAGAAACCATTAATGGTAGACCACCATGAGTGTTTCGATAGTTGTCTAGAATGGACACAGACCGATCAGCTAAGAAGATCCAGTCCCGGACGAACTTCAACTTTGACGAACCGACCCAAGGTTCTGAGGAAAACTCTATGCTTCTGACAGAAGAGCTTTAATGAAGGAGCTATTGTAAGATATGTGAAGAGGCATACATTGTCAGCCTCCAGAGGAAGTATCTGAGTTTATTGGAACTGTAACCTTGCATTTTAAGTGTGGTAGCACCCTGACCTTTCTCGACCAAAACAATTGCTAGAAGACCCCAACCCCTAACCTTTTCTTGTTAGCCTCTTCGAATCTCGAGGACGAGATTCATTCTAAGTGTGGTAGGTTTGTAACATCCCAAATTTTGGAATGTTAATATAATTAATTGAATTGTTTGTTTGTTTGCTTGAGTGAATTAAACTTGAGTGAAATTTGAACCTTTTCAAAAACTTTTGAATGAGAGGGAATAAAATGACTTTCCCTTCTCCGTAAATTCAATTCATCCTATTAGAATCAATGAGAGAAGATGACATGACTTCTTCAACTATAAAGAATTTGAGCGGAGTTTTGCAATTTAGTTCTTTCAAATATTTGCACTTGCTTCTCTATTTTTCTTCCCCGAGAAATACCCGAAAAATAAATTCTTGCAAGCAAGAAAGAGCGGAGGAAAATGACCCTCCAAAATCAGGGCATTTTTGAAAATATTTGAGCCAAGAAAAACCAAAGTTTTTATTTAAAAATTATTTGCAAAAAGAAATAAAGCCTTTAGGGATTTTCTGAAAAACATTTTTTAAGTTTTTATTTTGGCCGTGGAATAATGCTCATCATCTACATTTTATTTTTATGATAATTTTAGTATATAAAAACTCTTTATTCGAATTGATTTGATTTCCTTTTATTGTTTTAGTTTCCTAATTTTAAAAATAGGAATGGAATCGTTTTTATTAGGAAAAACCTGCTGGCCCATTAATCACATTCCTAATATAGCCCAACAAGAGATCATCACCATACACTGTTTCCTCTCACGTTAGAAGCTTTCCATAACCATGGAGACAGGAAACTCCACCTTCCCGATCTCCCTCGTCTTTCCATCCCAGCGCCTCCCGAGACCGCCTATAAAACCCCCTCCTTCTCCTTGTTCCATTTTTCCCATCACCACGCCCCCTCCCTGCCCGTAGCCACCTCGCCACCGTCCTCCTTTTTCCTGCCTAGAACGCTCACCAGAGCTCTCCTGGAACCTCCCATCGCCCAGCGCCACGTCCCCAAGCGCCGACCCCTCCTCCGCCACCCCACCCTCGCTTGGCGACCTCGCCCCTCGCCGGAGCAGCCTCCACATTGCCGTCTCCTTCCTGCCATCTCTGCCTCACGTCTGAGTAACTCCTTGTTGTTTTTTTCGTTTTCAGATTTATTTCCGTAACAGATTTAGTTCCGTTCTTGTTTAGCTTATAACTTTTGATCTAGAAGTCCAATAATGCTGATTCGTTTTATGTTAGATCACAATTTTCTTGTAGTTTCCAAAAATATATAATTTGTCTATGTTTGGATTTATAAAAATTGAGTTAGATCAGATTTGAATTAAAGCTTGTTTTGCTTATTCCGGGAGTTTAAAATAGATTTTATTTGATTCTTTTTTCTACTGATCACTAGTGATCATATTTACCAGTGGTAAAAAGTTCAAAATTGTTTGAGTATTTTAGCTTATTGTTTCATGTAAAACAAATTCTGTTTTAGTTCTATTCAATAATAGCTACTTCTTTTCTATAGTTGTTTTTAAATTATTTTATTTTTTGTATTTCAGAAAGTTTATGTTTGGTTTCTATTAGTTAAACAGTAGGTGTTCAACAAGTTTTTATATTTATTTTTATTTTGTTATCGTGAAATCAATTCAAGTTCGCTAATAACTTGCAATGGATTTCTCTACTTTTAACTCCCAATTGAAAATACTTTCAAAATAGCTTTATGAAAAAAACACTTTATTTTTTGTCTTAACTAAATTTATATTTTATTCTCTGTTATTTTAGTGTTTTATTTTCCGTTAGACAAAACTATTTTTGTGAATGTTGTAGAAGAAGACTCCTAGTTTTATTTGAAGTTCCTTCGGATTCTTATTCGCTCTCTCTTTGTTTTGATTGTTAGTGTGAGTGCTTATGTGAATGATATGTTTGTTATATAGATTTCATCAGAGAGTGACGAGTAGTCTATCAAGTTATTTCTTGAGAACGATAATTCTTCTTCGTCAACATCACTGTGCAAGTTCACTTTGACCATGCTTTCATACCTATATTTTATTGCATTTAGTGACATCTTTGCAACCACCCCTCGGTAGTGATATTGAAATTCTTGTAGTTGAGTAGTATGCATGAGGTAGGAAGCCATCACCCTGTTACCAAGCCCGGACGATATTTTATTTTAATGCTATGCTATAGTAGACGGGGTTTGGTATGAGTGCACGAGAGTGGTGTGAAGAAGGAGGATTCTACGTCAATGACGACAACTCCATGATGGAATCTGCAAGGACTGCATCTTCAAGACCTCAAGACTTCAAGACTCGAGACAGGAATTCAATACACACTCTTTGGGTGAAGGGCGGTTGACGGGCACCTGGAGAACCCAGTGGTTGGCGGGATGCATGGAGAAGCGCCATGACATCTTGCGAAAGCTTCACCCGGACCCAAAGAGACGGAAGAATACTTCATGCCCGGAAGCTTACATGTGCAACCGCAAGTCATTATGGGCTCTGGCTTGGTTGACCTTAGTTGTGACTCTGGCCGGGGCGGTACTAGCGTATGTAGAACTACGGTAGGATGGGTTGAGTACGGATAGTGGTCGAGGAACTCTTTGGAAGACCATGTTTCGGTCATCTTGTTCTCAAACACTCTGAAGTGCGAGAGCGTAAAGAGAGGGATCGAATCTTGCGGGTAAAGTGTACAAACCTCTGCAGAGGGTTATAACCTAATCGATTAGCCGTGTCCCCGGTTACGGACAATTTGAGCATCTGGACTTGGATCTATCTCGGAACTCTCAACACCGGATTGATAACTTAATTGTGGGCAACATATGATGAATTTTTGGGCTATGAGACATCGGTTGGCGGAACCATGTCATGATAGAAAACTCCTTAGTACAGACTTCATTCTATTCCTTTGATGTAGGTAAAATAAAATCAGCATTTACGCAAACAAAATTCAGATCTGAGCCATAAAGCCATATTGCATATAGTATAGTTTTATCATCTGTTTATTCATGTTGTGATCTTGCCGGTACATTCAATGTACTGACCTACACGGCTGCAACGTATCATGTTGCGAGATATTTCCTCGACGAGTAAGAGTTACGCAGACAGGTTACGGTCTACACTCAACCTGCCGATGGCGTTGATGGGACTCCACACCCGTTTGATTTGTTTCATTGAGTATTATGAGGTATATATCAGTTTTACGTTATTTATGCATGTGATTGCACTTTGATATATACATTGATGTACTGTGTGTGCCAAAGATCTTGATCCGAGGATGGCACAAGAATACGTAGGCTTGACCGTCTGAGGTCGGGTCGCTACAGATGACATGTCCTAAAGATATCAAAGGTATAATAAGTTTCCTTGGTCATGCTGGTTTCTATAGGAGGTTTATTAAAGACTTCTCTAAAATTTCTGGGCCTCTCACTAATCTCTTGCAAAAAGATGTTCCTTTTTTATGATGATTGTGTAGAAGCATTTGAAATACTTAAGAAAGCCTTGATTTCTGCACCTATTGTTCAGCCACCTGATTGGAATTTACCCTTTGAAATTATGTATGATGCTAGTGATTATGCTGTTGGTGCTGTTCTAGGGCAATGAGTTGATAAGAAATTAAATGTTATTCATTATGCTAGTAAAACTCTAGACAGCGCCCAGAGAAAATATGCTACTACTAAAAAAAAGAATTTTTAGCAGTTGTATTTGCATGTGATAAGTTCAGATCTTATATTGTTGAGTCCAAAGTAACTGTTCACACCGATCATGCTGCTATTAAATATCTTATGGAAAATAAAGATGCTAAACCTAGACTTATTTGATGGTTTCTCTTGTTAAAAGAATTTCATTTGCATATTATTGACAGAAAGGGAGCTGAGAATCCCGTTGCTGAGAACTTGTCTAGGTTAGAAAATGTTCTTGATGACCCACTGCCTATTGATGATAGCTTTCCTGATGAACAATTAGCTGTCATAAATGCTTCTCGGAATACTCCATGGTATGCTGATTATGCTAATTATGTCATTGCTAAATTTATACCACCTTGTTTCACATACCAGCAAAAGAAAAAGTTTTTCTATGATTTAAGACATTACTTTTGGGATGACCCACACCTTTATAAAGAAGGAGTAGATGGTGTTATTATACGTTGTGTAACTAAGCATGAATAGGGACAGATCCTCCGCAAGTGCCACTCCGAGTCTTATGGAGGGCACCACGCTGGAGATAGAACTGCACATAAGGTATTGCAATCTGGTTTTTATTGGCCTACTCTCTTCAAGGATGCTCATAAGTTTGTCTTGTCTTGTGATGAATGTCAAAGAATTGGTAATAGTAGATGTCAGGAAATGCCTATGAATTATTCACTTGTTATCGAACCATTTGATGTTTGGGGCTTTGATTATATGGGACCTTTTCCTTCCTCTAATGGGTATACACACATTTTAGTTGCTGTTGATTACGTTACTAAGTGGGTAGAAGCTATTCCAACTAGTAGTGCTGATCATAACACTTCTATTAAGATGCTTAAAGAAGTTATTTTTCCGAGGTTTGGAGTCCGTAGATATTTAATGACTGATGGTGGTTAGCATTTTATTCATGGTGCTTTCGGTAAAATGCTTGCTAAGTATGATGTTAACCATATAATTGCATCTCCATATCATCCTCAGTCTAGTGGTCAAGTAGAATTGAGCAATAGAGAGATTAAATTGGCTTTGCAAAGGACTGTTAATAGATCTAGAAAGAATTGGTCTAAGAAACTTGATGATGCATTATTGGCCTATAGAACTGCTTATTAGAACCCTATGCGCATGTCTCCATATAAAATGGTTTGTGGAAAAGCATGTCACACTACAAAAAAATACACTTCCGTGATGATACGTCACTACTGCAGGATGCTCTAACGCGACACTACGATCAGAGAACCTTCGACGAAACTATGTGCGATGCCATAATCGCAAACGCTGGTGTAAAAAAACCGTCAAAAAAGGTACAAAACTTTTGCGATGGAGGATGCATCAAACACGGTTCAGATTTTAGTTGCTTGTGCGATGCAGGGCATACGGTTCAATTCAATCAACCATTTGCTATGAGGAGGAACAAAAGAAATGGGCAGACAGATGAAGGTGTGTGCGATGTACATCATACGGTTCACTCGGACGAACTATTTGTGATTAGGCAACACAAAAGAAACAGTCAGCCAGATCAAGGTGTGTGCGATGTACATCATACGGTTCACTCAGATGAACTGTTTGCGTTGAGACATGGGAACAGAAACAGTTCAACTTAATGAATTCATCACCGACGGGTTCCCTAGTGTGTTTCGTGTTCATTTGATCAACATCTACTTCTTGTGCTAGCTTGGTGTTCCTTCTATGCTAAGTTTCCATTAATTGATGGCGTTTTATGAAAACGCCACCGTTTCCCGCCACCCAGCGATATTGCGAATAAACCTAGGCGGCGTGCGACGCATGGAGGCGACAAGTATAGCCTGTAGCACATCCACCTTTTCCAAGCATGACAACCCACCAAAGCGCCGCCTCTGACATCAACCTCGTCGACAAGGAAAACGAGCAGGCGCCACGACCCGTCAAGGCTAAGGCGCTCCTCGGCAACACAATGGACGACCCTGTGATGTGCATCATCGCCAGGGTTGAGCAGACCTTTCGCGCATGGCGCTTGAGCGCCGTGGATCAAGATAGGCATGTCAGTGCTGACAGGCTGCAGCTCGCCGCACAACATGATCGATGGCGTGCCGCAGAGCAAGCTAGGTGCGTCCGCGCCACTAAGTTGCGGCTCGCCGCACGACGAGACCGTTGGAGCGCCGCAGAGCGAGAGGCGCGGCGCGCTGCACAACAAGAGCGGATCCATCGGCTCTTGCCTGTTGTCGACACGGCGTTGCAGCTGGGTACACGTCCCGTTAGTACCCCCATTTCCTCGCCAGGAGTGGGCAGAGGCCCTTAGCGATGTACTTGCACCAAAGGTCGGCTGCGCAGTACTTGCATCGGACGCCCGCCGCGCCGTTCGCATGGGTGCTGCTGTTCGCCTTGTCCACGGCCAGCTGGATGCCAACGTGCTAGTCCGTAGGCTCGACCGCCTCCTTGGCCCAGGTGTCCACCTGCGCGTAGTAGAGGAACATGGCCGTCGCATCCTCGAGCTGGTGATCTCCGATGAAATAGCCAACTTGGAGCTTGAGATCGTGCTCCAGATGTACTACTAGCATGTCGACCGCTTGGACAAACGCATGCACGAGTTCAGGCAGAGCCAAGGGCTACCGTAGGCAAGGGCTGCTGGTCATGGTCTCATGGACGCGTTTTATTTTGTTGAGTCATTTCGACGTGGATAGCTATGTATTCACAGCCATCATAGTATTGCTCTATTTATTCCTCTGTTTTCCGTTCTTATATGTTCTGTTTCAATGTGTGTATATACACTTTCCATTCTGTATATGTGGATGATAACAGCTAGATTCAAATTAGTATATAAAAACAGATAGAAAATGGAATTCATAATATATATATATATATATCAATTGTTCATTAGTTCATCACAATATATATATATATATATATATATATATATATATAATATCATCACATATACGTGATGATACTTAACTACTAGGTACAATGCATAAAATTGAAAACGAACAATACTAAAACTAATAATCCCTCCTGGGGCCAGTATTCCGGCAGCCCCTCGCCAGCAGCTCCCTGGTGCGCGGCGTCTTCCTAGTGCGGAGGCAGTACTCCGCCTCCTCCGCCTCGTAGCGCTTGACGTACCGATCTGCCTCTGGCTGGCGGACGCGCACGAACGATCTTGCCATTTCGTTGGGCGCCAACCAGAGCTCCTCGTCGGTGGCACGCTGGAGCTTATTGGCCCACCTCCACATAGCGACGACGCGCCCAGCTCCTATGACCTTCCTCGCGAAGTACTCGTCTTCCCACACCTCCTCGGCACGACGACGCGCCCGCCCCCAAAGCTCCTCCGCCTCCTTTTTCCAGGCGGCATCACGGGCTTCACAGGCCGCCTGGTACCTGGCTTCCTCCTCGTCCATCTCCTTCTTGAACGCCACTTGCCTGGCTTTCTCAGCCGGCGGCAGCGACTTCCACAGGAAAATATTGTACTGGCCCCAAAACCAATCCAAAGTTGGGGGGTCCAGCGCAACCTCGTCAGGCGGCGCGTAGGGGTCCTCGTCGCTGCTATTTGAGTGAGCGTCCTTGGGGGGCGGCGACTCCTCGTCGGCGCGTGGGCAGACCGTCGGCGCCATGGCAGAGATTTGTGTGTGTGTGTGAGAGAGAGAGGGCGAGCAAGGGGAGGATGTAGATGAGAATGCAGGCGGGACGACGTGAGAAAGGGAGTATTTATTGGTGACCGGAATTTAGATTGACGGGGACAGTACACACGCCGGTCGCCAGAATTTACGAGTACTGTAGTTTGAATTACACACGATTCCCATATCTAAATCCACGTGTGAACATAATAGCTGATGGTTTCCAATACAGAACCGTGTCTGATTAATGATCCCCGCCACTCACCTACCAAACCTTGAGCCGTGAGATAGAGTGCCAATCGTGTGGGGGCTGGTTGTCTTGCCAGATCTTTACATTTTCTTTTTTGAACACCAAATATTTACATCGTCTGATGATTTTTTAACTCGCACAGAAGTACACAAAAATATGATTTTTCAAACCGTTATGGTTAGGCGTTTCATGTAGATGTAGTTCAAATTTGAATTACTGTGATTAAATGGTTAGAAAATCACTTAAATGGCTTTAAAAGTTCAAATGACCCCTAAATTTTTTCAAATTTTCACATGACAGTTGTATTACTGCATGTTAAATGTAGAAAAATATTGAAGGCCGGAAGAGGAAGCTATCTCCCGTTCGTCATCAAACATGCATTATTCCCTCTCGGAACCACGAACCTTCTAGTGAGTTGCTTCGGTTTGTGAGGTGTGTGTGTCCAAACTTTCGTCAAACATGCCAATTTCTTTACCACAACATCTTGGTGGCATGAAATTACATCAACCAAGGTTTCATGTATTCCTGATCATTTTTTTTGGAATTAAAATGCCATGGAACTCCATGCATGTGCCCATGCCTTGAGACCAATATGTTTGAAAAGTCCTTCTAAGTTACTGCACATGGAATTAACTCGCACACAAGTACACAAAAATATGATTTTCCAAACCGTTTTGGTTAGGTGTTGGATGTAGATGTAGTTCAAATTAGAATTAAGGTCATTAAATGGTTAGAAAATAACTTGAATGTCTTTAAAAGGTCAAATGACCCTGAAATTTTCCCAATTTTCACATGACAGTTGTATTAGTGCATGTTAAACGTAGAAAAAAATTTGAAGGCCGTAAGAGGAAGCTATCTCCCGTTCATCATCAAACATGCATTGTTCCCTCTCGGAACCACGAACCTTCTAGTGAGTTGCTCCGGTTTGTGAGGGGTGCGTGTCTACACTTTCCTCAAACATGCCAATTTCTTTACCACATCATCTTGGTGGCATGACAACAAAGGTTTCATGTTTCTCTGATCATTTTTAAATTTTTTGGAATTAAAATGCCATGGCACTCCATGCATACGTATGCATGTGCCCATGCCTTGAGACCAATATGTTTGAAAATTCCTTCTAATTTACTGCACATGGAATTAACTCGCACACAAGTACACAAATATGATTTTTCAAACCGTTTTGGTTAGGCGTTGCATGTAGATGTAGTTCCAATTTGAATTACGGAAATTAAATGGCTAGAAAATCACTTAAATGTCTTCAAAAGGTCAAATGACCCCTAGAAATTTCAAAAATTTCACATTACAGTTGTAGTAGTGCACATTAGACATAGAAAAAATTGAAGGCCGTAAGAGGAAGCTATCTCCCGTTCGTCATCAAACGTGCATTGTTCCCTCTCGGAACCACGAGCCTTCTAGTGAGTTGCTCCGGTTTGTGAGGGGTGTGTGTCCAAACTTTCGTCAAACATGCCAATTTCTTTACCACATCATCTTGGTGGCATGACATTACATCAACCAAGGATTCATGTGTTTTTTGTTATTTTTTTATTTTTTGGAATTAAAATGCCATGTCACTCCATGCATACGTATGCATCTGTCCATGTCGTGCGACAAATATGTTTGAAAATTCCTTCTAATTTACTGCACATAGAATTAACTCGCACACAAGTACACAAATATGACTTTTCAAACCGTTTTGGTTAGGCGTTGCATGTAGATGTAGTTCAAATTTGAATTACGGTCATTAAATTGCTAGAAAATCACTTAAATGTCTTTAAAAGGTCAAATGACCCCTAGAATTTTCCAAAATTTCACATTACAGTTGTAGTAGTGCACGTTAGACGTAGAAAAAAAATGAAGGCCGTAAGAGGAAGCTATCTCCCGTTCGTCATCAAACATGCATTCTTCCCTCTCGGAACCACAAGCCTTCTAGTGAGTTGCTCCGGTTTGTGAGGGGTGTGTGTCCAAACTTTCGTCAAACATGCCAATCTCTTTACCACATCATCTTGGTGGAATGACATTACATCAACCAAGGTTTCATGTGTTTCTGATTTTTTTATCTTTTGGAATTTAAATGCCATGTCACTCCATGCATACGTATGCATGTGTCCATGTCATGAGACAAATATGTTTGAAAATTCCTTCTAATTTACTGCACATGTAATTAACTTGCACACAAGTACACAAATATGATTTTTCAAACCATTTTGGTTACGCGTTGCATGTAGATGTAGTTCAAATTTGAATTACGGTCATTAAATGGCTAGAAAATCACTTAAATGTCTTTAAAAGGTCAAATGACCCCTAGAATTTTCCAAAATTTCACATTACAGTTGTAGTAGTGCACGTTAGACGTAGAAAAAAAGTGAAGGCCGTAAGAGGAAGCTATCTCCCGTTCGTCATCAAACATGCATTGTTCCCTTTCGGAAACACGATCCTTCTAGTGAGTTGATCCGCTTTGTGAGTGGTGTGTGTCCAAACTTTCGTCAAACATGCCAAATTTTTACCACATCATCTTGGTGGCATGACATTACATCAACCAAGGTTTCATGTGTTTTTTATTTTTTTTATTTTTTGGAATTAAAATGCCATGTCACTCCATGCTTAATTGTGTCATAGCCGTTAGACCAATATGTTTGAAAATTCCTTCCAATTTACTACATACGGACTTAAATTGCACACAAGTACACAAAATACGAGTTTTCAAACCATTATGGTTAGCTGTTGCGTGTACATGTAGTTCAAATTTCAATTACGGTCATTAAATGGCTAGAAAATCACTTAAATGTCTTAAAAGGTCAAATAACCCTTGAAATTTTCCAAAATTTGACATGACAGTTGTCGTGGTTTTCTCATGGCAAATTTCCTCATGAAAGGACTTAGTCGTGGAGCCATCGCTACAGGTTAGCTTAAAGGGGTTAAAGCGGACACAAGGACGCAAGAGAGTTTATACTAGTTCGGCCCCTTTGATGAAGGTAAAAGCCTACGTCTAGTTGTGATGGAATTGATGGGGGTTTCGATGACTAGGGAGCAAACAAGCTTCGCCTAAGTCTCGAGTTGTTGTCTGTTGTCCTGAATCGCCGCCGGGTCGTCCCCTTATATACATGGGTGACACCCATCGGTTTGCAGAGTCCCGAGACCGGCTCATAGACGTGTTCGGTTCGGTCTCTAGTATTTCTATCTTACAACCCAAGTTACATAATAAGGCCGGTTTACGGCTACAACCCTTAAACCGGTCCTGGGCCTTGGGCCCTTACTGAATATCCTCACGGGCCTCAAGCATACTTGGCTACTGATGAAGTTAACCCGGCCTCTCCCGGCCGGTTTACGCCCAGTAGTAATATCCCCAACAATAGTTGTATTAGTACTACAAAATTTCTCGCTCATTTAAAACACCATCCGTTGCCACTTTACTCCAAATTTGTCTTTCACAGCTAATAAAAAATATCTACAACATCACACAGTTGTTTTCTAGGAACCGTTTGCGATGAAAATATCTGGGTCTATTTAAGTCCCCCTCCTTAAGCTTCATCGACTCGTCTGCTCCAGTGCCGGCAACCCCCGAATCCAAGAATCTCGTTCCCCATTCCCGTACCTCCTTCTTGCAAAGATGACGCCGTGGAAACGATTCGTGAACGCCTGTACGATGGCCGCGTCCCCCACCCCCCCAAGCGCGGCCACCTGCGCCGAGAGCGCGGCCGCCTCCGCCGAGAGTACCACCGCATCTGCATTGAGCGCGTCCGCTTCCACCGAGAGGGTATCTCTGACGGCCGGCAGGGGCATTTGGAAGCGAGCAAAGACGGTTATAGCTGCTCTTTGCGGCGGTACGCAAACGCCGAGAGCGCTCGAGCTGCCATCTATGCCGCCGATGTCGCCCTGGTCTGGGTCGAGGCCATCCATGCCAAGATCGAGGATGCACAAACCAAGAAATTCCAGGCCACCTCGGACTCCAGCATGCAACCCATGTCTGAAAAGGCGGCGGTGGCCATGGAGCACATGCTTCCTCATGAGGTCTCTGAGCGGGAGCTGGAGATGCAGGTGGCGGCGGAGATCGAGGAGCGCCGGGAGGAGGAGTTGCGCGTGGCTGAGGTCGAGGTAGAGAAGAGTCTGTCCGATGAGGAATCGGTGATGGAGTACCAACGCGAGCTCTGGCGCAGCCACTACTACGAGTAATACAACCTTGAGGGCGGTGCCGAGGACGAGGACGAGGACGCGGTCAACTTTAGCAGGTGGGACGCGGAGTCCACCAATGGCGGCATGTCGCCAGGACAATTCATCGACGTCTCATCTCACACCGGCGATGCATAGGTCGGCGCGGCGGCGGATTTGTTAAAATTATGCATACTTAGGCTTTGTTTTTAATGCTGGTCTTTTGTTAGAGCAATGTTTAGGTCAACTAGCTCTGTTTACTTACTAAGATTCAGTAAGTGTGGAATGTCTGCTGTACGCTCTTTTGTGTGCCCAAATTAGCAAGCGATGTTAAATTATGAATTGACGTACCTGGGGAAATTTCCACCAAAATTTGAATTATCAAACTCATCCCATGTGCGTAAAGCAGAAGAATCGTTTGCTATGCACACAATTGTTCAAAGTGAATGGTCCGGCGGCACCGCGCGCAAAGTTTCCCTCCAAATTTCCAAAATTTTGGCCTACCACCAAAATATCTACCCCCGCCCCCTGCCCCCTTCCCCACCCACTTTTCTCCCCGACCACAAGTCACATTTCCCATGTTTCCTCCTTCCTTCCTTCCTAAGCTATAGCCGCTTCCTCGCTCTCGTCGTCTCGCATCCTACCGCCGGGGTCGCCATGGTCTTCTTCAAAGACCTCTCCAGCGGTTCCTCCTCCGGCGATGACTCCTTCACCACCCGGGTATGCCTCTCTTCTCTCTCGGGCTATGAATTGGAATGAAGGATTTTTACCCGGTGGTCGATTTGAGTCATTTCTTCCTCTTGTAGCTCCCTAGGACCATCAGTGGCAACGAATGGAGCGGGGTGGCTGAAGATCTATCTGGTCGTTGCCACCATCAATCTCCATGCACGAAGCTAGTTGCGTTTGAATCCGTGGACAGTGGGAGGAAGTTTCTGGCATGTGTAGAGAAGGTTATAATCTCTTGCGTTGTTACAAATCATTTGTTAGATGTGATTCAGACACTGTCACGGTCCCAACCCATTCATACCACATCTTCAACCAAACGCATCCTAAGACAGTGTCACAATTTGTACCTAGTATCTTAAATTGTTGCCATCTCATCAGCGGTGCCATTAGAAAATTATTTGGCACCGCTTCACCAGTTTGTGCAGCCAACTTTGGTCCACACATCCGAGCAGCCACGCAGTAAAATACTAAATCTTTATGTCACGAAGGAACTGGGCATCAGAGCAACTACGTGCTCCGAAGTCCGGGTCCCTGATTTTTTTCGCTGCATCGACTCCCAGTGCAGGGCACCGGTGCGAGATGTAGTAACAGTTGTCTTCACCCCAGTTTTGGTATACATAGTGGGCGGCCTAGTGCTTTTAGTTCTATGTTACTAAATTTGTGCATGTACACACATGTTAGTATCAATTTGCTGTCATCCAAACACTGTCGCTATGCTGTTGTAGTTATATTTACCTTCCTCATAAAATGTTCAATTTGTTGTTTATTGTACATGAGTAAGAACTTGTAGCGTCGTTGTAGTTAATTATAGCTTCTGATGTTCCAGAATTTGGTTGTTGTCTTAGTAGCAATTAATTCATTTGCACATTGATCTTTTTGAGAAGATATGTCATAATTAACATGTTTCTTCAGTTTTTCAAAATAAGCATTGGTGATTTTCTATGTTGCTATAAACCCATTTCCCCTACAATTGTTACTGATCTAGTTTTAAATATTATAGGATCAACGGAAGAGTTCTTACTTGGAGTGGGTTGATCAAGAGTGGCCACAGTCTTTGAAGATGTTCCTAGCAAAGCTTTGGAGCATGTATGAGGAAGAGAACAGACGTAGGCTTAGAGAAACTGTTGTCAACACTGAAGAATATTTGAAGATGCGGGATAAAAAATTGAAGGTAGAGAATGAGCTCATATTTTTAAAATCCGACTTTTCTAAGATGGTGTTGGCGAAGGAGGAGGCACTTTCCCAGTTATCCCGTGCAAAATAGGTTCTTACTGAACTGAAAGCAGAGGTGGATAAGACGAGCCTGGATGATCTCAATTAGGGAAATGAATATATTGTTCTTATGAAGTTGAACTAGCAATATGTTGTATTGTGCTGTTTTCATGTAGCTACCATACTGTGATGTTATAATATATTTATGTGTCTGATATGAAATAGGCAAACAACTGCTCGATATGAAATGTGAATTTGAGTAATACTGGAATTATTAATTGTAAGGTAATAAACCTGCTAAATGTGTCATGGACCTTTGCAAATGGTTCTAGCAGTAAAAGCGCTTGCGATGGATAGCCCAATGCAACATAGTTTTCTTCATCAAATCGTGTGTGATATAGTTGATAGAAGCAAACAGTTAACCAAGGCAGACCATGGGTGATAGTTACACCTTTCACACACGAGCCTACACATAAAACTGTGTGGGATGTACGTACAAACGGAAACATTTTCCCTGGATTGACTGTGTGGGATGTACATAAGAACGGAAACATATTCCTTGGATTGACTGTGTGTGATATACATACGAACGAAAATGTTTTTCTGGGATTCACCGTGTGGGATGTACATACCTACGGAAATGTTTTTCTCGGATTACCGTGTGGGATGTACATACCTACGGAAATGATTGAGTTTCGATGCCTCGCCCGATGGCACATGGCCCCAGCCTGTGTCCCAGGAGGGCCTATCCCCGACGATTTCTGGGTCGTGTGGGAAGGACCCCCCCTATCGCCCACACTCACTTGGCGACAGTTCCAAATGCCGTCGTGGAAAGGGGTTAAAAACCGTTAGTATAGCACTGACGCGCACCAGTGTGTGTTTGTCACAGTAGGTCACTTTTTTGTCATGCATGTACATCCATGACGATTTTATGACAGAATCAAGATAGTCATACATGTGTTGTTGTAGAAGTGTTCCATGACATTACCAAAATTATCATCACGGAAGTGTCCACTTCCATGGCGATAAATCACGCATCATAGAAGTGCTTTCGTCAAGGGTGACCGACACGTGGCATCCACCATAACGGGTCGCCGTTAAGCTATCGGTTCCGGTTTTGGATCCGATAACCCGTTAACAGCCCGGACCAATGGGGATTTTCCACGTGTAAAATTCTGATTGGCCGGAGGAAACACGTGTTAGCTCGTCAGTGGGTGAGATAGGCGCCTATGATATGTCGACATGTGCGACTGTCAGGACCCCGATCCTAAATCACACCGATCTAGCATGTAACACATCATATCACTTTGCGGCCTCACGCACGATATTCCCATGGGTGCCACCTAACTGGCCCGGGACCGTTTGCGCCTTCTGGCTCACGTACATGATAGTGTTGCTAGCATCCATATGACAAAGAACCCGGGCCGACATGACTAGTCGTAAACCCAAAGTGGCGCTAACTTACAGGGACATGCATACATGACCCAGCAACGAACGTGTCGGTCATCAGTGAGTAAATTCGGGCTGTAGCAACTGGGCTACCAGGACTCCGGGAATCCGGGCTATAGCAGGCTAACATGACTTCGAAGAACACCGCGTGCCATTTCCCCGAAGGGACAGACACAGGATCGAAGAAGGACACATGCCGGCCAGTCTAAGTGTACCGGAGCAGTAGCAACTGGGCTAACAGGACTACGATAAACCGGGCTGTAGCAGACTACCATGGCTCAGTGGAAGCGCCAGACTATATTTCCCCATAAGAGAGGCTACCAAGGATAGACAACTAGGTTGCCGGATCCCATACATACCAAGCATTTCAATCATACACACAATATGCCCGATAGGTGTAAATACAACATGGCATCACAACATGACTCTACAACTCAAGAGTTTATTCAATAGGCTCCGAGAAGCGAGTATTACAACATGGGTCTCATGACCCAACATTCAGAGCATACAAGTCAAACACATGCGGAAGCTTAACATGTCTGAGTACAGACATCTACAAATGAAAAAGGCTGAGAAGCCTGACTATCTACCAGATCCTGCTGAGGGCACAAGATCGTAGCTGAGGTATCAAGCTAAACATCGAAGTCGACATGGAACTACTAGCAAGATTGAAGTCTCTCTACAAAACATAAATTAAGCAAACGTGAGTACAAATGTACCCAGCAAGACTTACATCAGAACTAACTACATATGCATCAAGATCAACAAAGGGGAGGTGGAGTTTAAGCTGCGGCAAGCCAGCTTTGACTCGATGGCTAACCTGAACTACATTTGCCAAGTAACTCTTTTGAGGTGGCGCACATGAGTCCACATATTCACCATATCAATACACCAGTATGGATCCGCTCCCGTCTCCCTACGAGAACGCTATCCATAGCACTCACGCTTATCTTGCGCATTTTAGAGTATCCACTTTCACTTGTCTATGAACTGTTATAGGCAACCCTGAAGTCCTTTACCGCGGACACGGATATTCGAGTAGATCATTTATAACCCTGCAGGGGTGTACTTCTTCACACACGCTCTCGCCACTTACCACCATGTACACGTCGTGTATCTCGGCAACCTTCAAGTGGAAGCCTGGCGAGGGAGTCGGCCACGACCTGACTAACCACACAAGTCTCTAGTCCAGGTTTATCGCCTATTCGAGTTCCATCCGCGAGGAGATCCGGTCGGGGTTTCGCTCACAGCCCCGAACGATGTGTGCAGGGTTCCCGAGACACCAAACGGGCGCCCGGTACACTGGGCCACGGTGTATCTACCGCATCATAGCCCACCCCTAGGGTCAGTGCTATGCACGGCCTCCAACACATATCCTACAAACACCAGAAACTATTTGCAACTCCTGGACAGAGATCAAGGCAATTAATAAGTTGAGAGAGTCAATTAAGGATCCCAATGTGTGGTAGTAACTATTCATGGATCACAAACACAGAACTCAGTTCCTGAGGACGGTTTCAATGAGACAGCCCACCATGTACTCATACATGGCCTCTCACCGCTACCTTTACCAAACGTGTTCACACACTTAGCTCACACACAGTAGGACATGTTCGTCACCATTCCAATTCATTCCCGATGAATCAGACCTGACTCAACTCTAAGCAGTAGCAGGCATGACAAACAAGCATGAATGAGTAGGCACACCAGGGCTCAAACAACTCCTACTCATGCTAGTGGGTTTCATCTATTCTTTGTGGCAATGACAGTCATGCAGAGGAAAAGGGGTTCAGCTACCGCAAAGCATGTAACGAGATGAATCGATGTTGTCCTAATGCAGTAAAAGAGAGCAGAAGCGAGAGGGTGGGATTGTATCGGAATGAACAAGGGGATTTTGCTTGCCTGGCACTTTTGAAGATAGTATAGTTCTTCATTGGTGTCATCGATCTCATCGTTGGAACACGTCTATCGAGAGGGGAAAAATACCGACAAACAAGAAAGAACACAATCAACACAATGTAACAATATGATGCATGATCATGACATGGCAATATGAGTGTGTTGGGCTAATGCAACTACAACCAGATGGGTTTGAGCCATTTTGAACCAAAGGTTCAACCCCAAACTCATCTTATGAATTTAAATAGTGATTTATCATGTTTTGATATAAACAGCAAGGTTAAGTTACTTTAACATGCATGAAACCAGTACAGATGGATAGATTGGATTTTTTTGATCATTTTTCATATATAACACTTTGCATTTGGAGTTACAGATTAATTTCTATGATTTTTAGAAGTTAGCACTATTTTCTGGAATTTCCTAAATAAGAATAAATCCAGAAAATAATTAACTACGTCAGCACTACGTCACTGTGACATCAGCGGTCAACGGGGACGGTCCAGGTCAAACCTAACCAGTGGGTCCCGTGTGTCAGTGGTTAACTAAACTAACTAAATTTAGTTAGTCCTAACCTAGGTTAATTAGCAGGGCAGGGCCCCACCTATCATTGACCCAGGGGGGGTCAAGCTGGGGTCAACCCGGGTCAAACTCGCCGGAGTTGACCCGGGGCTCATCGCCGGCAAGGCCAGGGACAGCGGAGAGGTGTGGGTTTCCTCCTCCGGCGACCAAATGGACGGCGCAGGGCATCTACGTGACGCGGGGAGGGAGCCGCGTTGATTGGTGGTGGCGGTGGAGCTCGGGGTCGCCGGAAACGACGCCGACGACGACCTTGGTGGACGCCGGAGCTTGGGCGAGCTCGGGCTTGTCGCTAGGGGGCACGGCGAGGTGCGTGGAGTGGTGCTACAGGCTCCTGGGGATGCGGTGAGTGCGGTGGCGTGCTCGGTTTCGAGCCAACATGGTCGTGGCCACGACGGCGACAAGCAGAGGCGGCGGCGGGTGCGGGCAAGCTTCATGCGGTCGCTACGGTGCTTGAGAGCGAGAACGAGAAGGGGAGGAGGTAGCTGGGCTCATGCGGTCACGGCAGTGCAGACGGCGAGGTCGGGGAGGAACCGGAGTGGTCAGGGCGTCGAGGGGGATCTCCGGCGACGATCGGTGAAGACGAGGCTGTTGTGATGGCTCCAGGGCTGGCGAGCGCTCAGGGCTCGGCTACCTCGGTGAAGCAGACGGCGGCGAAGCTCGGGAACATGTCAGGGAGGCGCGAGAACGACGGTGGCTGCGGAAACTACGGCAGCGCGGGCGCGGTGGCGTCGGCCATGGTGGGGAGAGAGCGAGGGAGAGGCGCAGGGGGGCGAGTGAGGTGTCGGGGACGTCGGGGCGACGAGCAGGAGTTCATCCACGCGTCCAGCAGCTTGGTGGCAAGAAGGTGACGGCGTGGCGAGCTTGGGCACACCGACACTGACCTCTCTGCCTGCCTGGCAAGAGGAATGAGCTGACTGGCCATGGGCCCAAAGATCTTCAGGCCGCTAGGTGGGCCTGCCGGTAAGTTGGCTGTAAGTGCTTTTCCTTTTATTTTCATTTTCTTTTAATTTCTGCAGGTTTGTGGCTTTTCTAAAAATGCTTAGGCACTTTCAAAAATCACCAAACTGCTCATGCCCACTTTTTAGCGTATAACCAACATGGAACATTTCAGTTTAGGATTATTTGGACATTTAAAATATTTTATAGCATTTAAATGCCCAAATGCAAATAGAGTATGATTTAATTCAGTTACCCTATGATGTCCTAGAAATATGTGCACCATTTTTGTCAGAGGTTTAAGACCAAGGCAAAGATGTTGAACATTTTAGAAGGGCATTTCAGGTTCATTGAAGATAATTTTAGTAAACCCTAGTTGGTTTCAGGGTCTTTGGGGTTACATCATCCCCATTTCAACTTTCTGTGAAAAGTAAACATGATGCAACACCAGATGCTAGCACTAGGCATTACCAGAACTAGGGATGTGACAGCGACAACCCACCTCTGGCCCATTTAGCTTAGAAAGGCCAGCCAATTTGACTTGGTCAAAAGTTAGCGGGCTGGCCCATGAAAAGCCTGTTAACGGTCTCTTTGCAAATAGCCCATTTTACGACCCAGTAACTCACGGCCCGTTAGGGCCTACCCGAAATCGGCCCAATAACGTCATGTGGGCTGTCGAATATAACACCAGCCCATTTCACTTTCGGCCCATGTATGACCCACGACGTCTTTCGGCCCATATGAGGCCTTTCGTATCTTTAGGCCCTTTAGAGGCCCACAGTGACTCTAGACCATAATGAACAGTAAATTTGTTTGTACCCATTAACGGCCCATGATTCACATGGGCCGTTTCCAGGCCCTGTTAACTTTTGGCCTACTGATGGCCTATACGTTCTTGGGATCCTTTCCGGCCCTCGATTACTTCTAGCCCGTTACTGGCCTATTCCCCTAATGGGCCAAATTCGGCCCGTGGCAAGAGTCGGCCTATTTGTGGTCATAACCCGCTATACCGCTTCCACTCGGCCCTATATTCTGGCCCATTAACGACCCGTTATGCCTGTGACAGAATTAAGCCTTTGTTGTCCTCCCGCCTGTTAACGGCCTGTTACCGTGCTAGGCCGATACCAATTACGCCCGTTTATGGCCCATGTAGAGGCCCGCGGCCCGTTGGAGGCCCATTTATCCGACGGCCCGTAGGAGGCCCATGGATCCTATGGCCTATAGCAGGGTCAAGGTTACCACGGTCCGTTTATGGCCCATGGTTGTTGCCGCCACTAGTAAACCAGGGAAAAAGAAGACTAGGGAATAAATAAGCCCGAAACTAACGCTAGGCTACTAAGGCGATTGCACGGAAAGGAAGGTTGGCATAAAAGTTAAAAGTCTGGTAGATAAATGCACCACCAGAAGTTCAAAAGCTCAGTTCATTTGACCTGACTGTTACGTTTTCATGTTGTATTGTCCGATGGAGCACCATAACTGTCGGGGATATAACCCGCGGTATGACCCGGCCGGAGTTGTAAACCGGCGGATGTTAAACCGGCGGACAGTTAAGACACAGTTAAGACAGATGGCTATAACAGACGGTAAATCGGCAGGTGGTAAACTGGCAGGAGTTAAGTCAGACAATGTTAAACCGGCGGACAATGTTAAACCGGCGGACAATGTTAAACCGGCAGACAGTGTTAAACCGGCAGACAAGGTTAAACCGGCAGACAATGTTAAACTGGCGGACAATGTTAAACCGGCAGACAATGTTAAACCGGCAGACAATGTTAAACCGGCAGACAATGTTAAATCGGCAAACAGTGATAACTGGGTTGCCAGGGGTTATGAAGCCCAAGACGTTATGAAGCCCAAGATGTTAAGAAGCCCATGCGATAAGCTAGAATAGTTAAGTCTTAAGTCCGAGTTGGACTCTACATGTAACCCGCCTCTTCAACATATATAAGGAGGGGTAGGGCTCCCCAAAGAGGGACAAGCTACAAGCAAGAAGAAACAATCTTAGGGCTAGACACAAAGAGCCGGCTTACGGCGACTCCCTCGTGATGATAATGAGACCTAGCCTCAAACAGCATGTAGGGTTTTTACCGGATGATGTTTCCCGGGGCCCGAAATTGTCTAAATCCCTGTCTTGTGTTGCGTCTCTCGATTCCGCTCAACCCCTCTCAAGCTACCACATAGATGCGTTGGCCTCGCGACTAAGTCCCGACACTAAGGACATCCGAGGTGTTAATTCCTGACGGTTGGCGCCCACCGTAAGGTGACGTCTGGTGGTGTGACGAAGTTCTTGGAGGATCTTCCCAAGGATCGAGGAGTTTGCAATTTTTGGAGGAAGAAGAATCGTTGTAGAAGGATTTACATTGTCTCCAAAGGCGGCGATCGGATCTAATACCGTATGAGGTTTGAATTCAAGCAAGATGAGGGTTGCGCGCCGCACACAGCTGTGTAACCCCGCGATCCATTGAACTGGATTAATTTTCGTTACACCGTCATCAGCAGCTGGAACAGAGAAATTTTCTGTGGCAACACCTCACACGCCGTCGCCGGATCGTTACAAACCCTATCTCCGTTTTTGGATAGGAAGAAAAGAAATGCAGCGTAAAGCAGTTGCATCCGAGCAGCTGACGTATGCATGTTCACTTCAAATCCCAAGCCAAGATGAAGACAAGCCATCATATCAAATCGACAGAGTACTAGATGCAAGTGCCAGTAATCGAGAGGAAAGTTTCCATAAAAAAAATAAAGGAGCAGGCGAACCACGACCCGGAGGAGGATTGAGTCGAGGGTGGGTCCTTGCATCGCCCGCCTCCAAGCCATGGCCGGTCTGACTCCGCTCACGCAGCTGCGCCAAACCGCCTCGGGGCGGCCCTATTCGCCGCTGCTGTAGTCAAGCCGTCCTGCCCTGGTCAAACCGTCGGCCGCCTCGTCGACCGCCGACCACCGGGCTGATCCGCCTCCCACCTCCGCTGGCTCGCCCAAACGGTTTAGCACCGCGCGCGGCTTCAAATCGCCGATGCCTCACCTTCTGCTCCAAATCGGCAGCCCCGGGCCGCCCTTCTTCTATTTTTACTGATGCCGGCTTTGTCGACCTCCTCTGTCATTTGTGGCGAGTCACCGAGCTCCACACCCATTGCGGCAGCTTCAAGCCACGAGCTTGTTTTCAATCGCCATACCGCCATGTCTCCGCTTCGGGCCGAGTCGCCAGGGCCTCATGGCGGTTGCTTCGTAGAGATGCTTCATTACAAGTCGCCGGTGCCCCTGGATTTCGGCTGCATTCAACTTCCGAGGCGTCGCATCGCTGTTGCTATAGCCTTAACCCATGAAGCTGCATTTTACGTGTTAAATCGCTCTTGGCGAGTTGTCCCATGCTACTCATCGCGGACCGGCCCTCTTTGTGTCTGCGGGAACCGCTTTGGTCAAACCGCCGGCTGTCTGGCCTCTGAAATCTGCCTCAAGCCCTTGCCGGCGTCGTCCTCTCCGCCGTTCTCCGTGTCAAACTCCGGGTCAAATTCGGTCCCAAAACCGGGTCAAACGCCAGGTACATCAGTAAGATGTGGCATCAGATGCACAGTTGGGAGTTGGATTTGTACAGCGGTATGAGATGCTGCATCTAGAAGACCCGGCAAAGCTAAGATGAAGACAAAACAAGACATCGGTCTGCTGCAAAAATTACTATGAGCTTTATCCTCTGTTTTGTTTTGATCGCAAGGAACCAAGCCAAGTTAGAGGGCCGTCTGTCTTTGCTGCGATAGGAGTCAAAAATGCGTAAAAGCTTGTAGTTTTATCAATGCGAGCAGTCTACCACGTGATAGTCAAGTTGATCCACAACTCCAAGTATTTTGTTGGCCCAAAATTGCTATCTGGGAGGCGATTAGATCAGATCTGCCTTTGCAAGTTCATACACACACACACACAAAATGGGAGAAAAAGGGGTTACGACCGGAGAAGGACTTGGACGTTGGGCGGATTTTTCTTCTATCGCTGTGATCCGTGCCTCGCTGGCCAGCCCGCCGAACCTCGCCTAGGCCGCCGTCTCTACGGTCTCACTCCACGCCGCTGTTTCAAACCGCCATCGCTTCCAATCGCTCGGGCGTGCCGCCGCTCATTTTGCCCTCACCATGAGCTGCCGCCGCCGCGGCGATCTTCAAATCAGCCTCCGGCTGCCACGGTTCTCGTTGCAAACCGCCTGCACTTCGGCGTTGCCTCTCCAAGGACCGCTTCTCGCAGCGGCGGGCCGCGATCACCCGCTTCCCGTTACATCGAAACTCCGCCAATCGGGTGTCACCGCCTCCGCTGCACGCCGATGAACTCCGGCCAACTGGTGTCAGCCCCTACATTCTTCGCACGCCACGCTGCCCGCCCGGGCGCCCCAAAGTCGCCTCACGCTGCCCCGCCGATTCCACCTCATATTCGTCCAAACCACCGCCGGTTCAGCCACGCCGCCGCTTAAACTGCCATGGCCTCGACCCATTGCGAGCCGCCCTGAGCTACCTCCGTCGCCCGTGTCGGGAGAGCCGAGGCTGCTTCATTGCCTTTCACCTGGCCGGCTTCTGCGCAGCTCTACCAGTGCCTTCTGGCTGCAGCTCGCCTCGCACCTCCGCTTCTCTGCTGAGGCCTCGCACCATGGTTGCGCCGGACTACTGCCTCTTGCTCTGTCCTGGCGCCTCTCATGTGCTCCCGCCTCTACCGGGTCACTACGTGCTCGTGTGGCCTGTGTGCCCTCGCTTCCAAACCGCCAAATTGCCTATTTAAAAGCCGTCAGAAAATTTCCGGCTTAAAAAGAAGGATTCCAGTTTAAAATCCAGTTCAAGGGAAATCTATCTCCCATGAAGCTTTGAAGCTCTCAATATCCGGTTCAAGAAGGATTTATCTCTTGCAAAAAGTTAAAGGGTGCCAAAGAGGACCTGCTGCCATGATGCGCGGTTCAAACATGGGTATCATGCCTTATTGGCTTATCATATTATTGATCACTTGGGGGCTTGGTCATGTCTGAACCATAGTCACACCTCTTGATCGGCGCAATGCCACAGTATCACTTGGGGACTTTGGTCGTGTCCGAACCATAGCAACGCCATTTGGTAGGCGAAAAGCCACATCATCACTTGGGGACTTGGTCATGTCTGAACCATAGTCACGCCTCTTGATTGGCCTAGTGCCACAGCATCACTTGGGGGCTTTGGTCGAACCCGAACCATCGCTACACCTCTTGATCGGCGAAAATCCACAACATCACTTGGGGACTTGGTCATGTCTGAACCATAGTCACGCCTCTTGATCGGCCTAGTGCAACGACATCACTTGGGGGCTTTGGTCGAACCCGAACCATCGCTACACCTCTTGATCGGCGTAATGCCAACGCATCATTTGGGGACCTGGCTGACTTGAACCATAGCTACGCCTTTTTGGGGGCATGGTCTTGTCCGACCATGGTAATGCCACTTGATCGGCTCAAAGCCTCATTTGCAATGGTTTTATCTTTGCCTTTGCTTCTGTTTTTCTTTTGATAAAATATTTTTTCATTGCGCTTTCACCCAACATTATTAAATCCGGTTCAACTGCTATCGATTCTGATTGACGGAACACGATTAAATCATAATCCGGAGACTATCAGCCCGGTTTGGTTTCGACTATAAGTCGCCAGTATATTTGGATTGCGCCATTGGAATCATGCGCTCATAAATCATTGGACTATATTATTCAAATCTTCAAATAGCCAACATGGCTAGATTTTATTATGGTTATCAGTAACCAGTACTATGATTAAGGTTTTCAAAGTCGCTTTAGCGCTATGGCTATTATAATATCAATGGATATGATTTGTTTTATAATTGAAGGAATAGTCCCGAGACGTTGCAGGCTTACGACCCGGCACTTGGGGGCTACATTATTTAAGTTGAGATTACATCAAATATGCAAGTCTCATGTCGCTGCAAGCATGCACCATGACACTTGGGGGCTAATGCAATGTCATTTTTTTGCTCATATTATTGAAGACCCGACTCATCACATTATAATGAGACGACCCTTGGGGGACACCAATTGCTCCTATCAACAATTCAAGGTACAAAGCCTTTTATCCATTATATTGAAGGATACATTGCTCAGTTGGTAAAGAACAAGGCTCTTAACCTTGTGGACATGGATTCAAGCCCCATGATGGGGGTTATATCATATGATGTTATTTTCATTAAAGTATATATCAAGTCCCAGGTTGCTGCAAGCATGACAACTCGGCACTTGGGGGCTACATATGTGGAATACTCAATTCTGACTAGTGATTGAGATGAACAACCTGGATTTCTTCAAGATTGTGATATTTATATTGAAGCAAGTCTTAAGCTATTGCTATGCTACCTTCTTAAGACTTGGGGGCTATAAGTGATAAGTATATAAGAGGTATATTTTCAAGTCGATGTTAACTACAAGTATGACCCGGTGCTATCAATATTTATAAACCGGTGATCTTGGCATAGATAAACCGGCAAGTTCTACGTCCTTAAACCGGCTGAAGATCAGATGAGTATTTCAAGGACCAATATTGTTTTTAAGCATTGGGAGCTGAGTTAAAGGAGTTATTCTTCACAATATTTCTCTGTGACAAACCAATGACAGCAAATTAATTATGAAGCTGGTTTATTGACCCGGATTTTCTGGAAGGAAATTACAAGGACTTAAAGAGGATCAGGATTAGTTTAACATGGATAAAATCCAAATTAAACTAGGGGCTAATGTCGAGGATATAACCCGCGGTATGACCCGGCCGGAGTTGTAAACCGGCGCATGTTAAACCGGCGGACAGTTAAGACACAGTTAAGACAGATGGCTATGACAGACGATAAACCGGCAGGTGGTAAACCGGCAGGAGTTAAGTCAGACAATGTTAAACCGGCGGACAATGTTAAACCGGCGGACAATGTTAAACCGGCGGACAGTGTTAAACCGTCAGACAAGGTTAAACCGGCAGACAATGTTAAACCGGCGGACAATGTTAAACCGACAGACAATGTTAAACCGGCAGACAATGTTAAACCGGCAGACAATGTTAAACCGGCAAACAGTGATAACTGGGTTGCCAGGGGTTATGAAGCCCAAGACGTTATGAAGCCCAAGATGTTAAGAAGCCCATGGCGATAAGTTAGAACAGTTAAGTCTTAAGTCCGAGTTGGACTCTACATGTAACCCGCCTCTTCAACATATATAAGGAGGGGTAGGGCTCCCCAAAGAGGGACAAGATACAAGCAAGAAGAAACAATCTTAGGGCTAGACACAAAGAGGAGAGCCGATTTACGGCGACTCCCTCGTGATGATAATGAGACCTAGCCTCAAACAAAGATGTAGGGTTTTTACCGGATGATGTTTCCCGGGGCCCAAGTCGCTCTAAATCCCTGTCTTGTGTTGTGTCTCTTGATTCCGCTCAACCCCTCTCAAGCTACCACATAGATGCGTTGGCCTCGCGACTAAATCCTGACACTAAGGACATCTGACGTGTTAATTCCACGACAATAACCTTCACCTTCATTTCTCCTAGGCTCCTGAACAACATAGCAAATGTCTGATAGTCTGGTTTCAAAACCATGCATATCTTGACGACATCGAACAATGTCTGTCCTTGTTTCACAAAGGGTCTCTGTTAGGGAATGGACTTGTGTCTAGAGCACATATATAACATAGTTTTGAGCTTGCATATCTTGATCATGAGGCAGTTTGGACGAGATTGCCTTAACAACCAACCCAGTATTACGCAGGAACATGCTTTTGGCACTGTTAGTGGACACGTACTGACCCACTACAGCAAGAGCTGGCATTGCGGTTATAGTTTCCTCGCCACCTTTAAAAGGTGGCGGTTCCACCATTTTTTCCATAGCTTGCTGAAAAGTTGAGTTTTTACATTAGTAGTACCAGAATAGAAGATATTAAGGAGGCAGCAAAACCAAACAAAATAGCTTTGGTCTATATACAGAACTTATTCCGCTGAACCCATGTAAAATATTAGTTGTATTTTACTGCAAAGTACATAATAAAACCAGGTTCCAAACACATGACCATGTACCATGGCTAATGTATTGTCTATTTCTTCACATTCTATTGACAGCTAAGGATAAAGAGGCAAAGTTTATAATACGGTAAGCATAGTATGACATCATTCATATCACAAAACAATTGAGAACAGACAAACATGCAATTGTAACATTGTGTGGGCAAAGTCCAGCACGAAACTAGATTACAGATCAAGATCAAAGGAACATCACTCCTCTCTTTTAAACCTTGTAAGGTGCAATGATACGCTAAGACAATTGTGTATAAAATTGAAAAGAGTAATAGACATTGGTTGCAACCATGCAGTTCAATGCACAAGTCAGAGTTAGTAGTACTTAAAAGGCATGAGGATTAAGGACTTACAACAACAACTTTGACTGGTGTAGTCATGCCCTTCGTCTTGCTGGTGTGACAGTCCTTGAAGATTTTCACAGCATTTGGTTCACCTACTTTTTGGTCCTTGCGGGCTTTCATCTGCATTTGGAACAAGTCAATATGGTACAACGAAAAGAGTGAAACATCAGCTAATTACAAGAGCCTCCTAGTGTGCAATATATCTACGAGATCTTGTTGTCTGTTGGAATTTCACTTTCGTACGGTTGTCCTTCTTCTTTGAACAGTTCACCTACAAGAAGATAGATTTGTGAGGCACATGCGTAAATAGGACTTCAACATGTGATCTGATCACATATATATAATGTACCTGATACTTTGGATCGCACCGGTGTTTAACGAGGCCTCTCCGGTCTTCATCCGATATATTTTCCATCGAGATGTTTGGGCAAGTTCACTGTTAGCCTTGCCTTCAAAGTGAGTTTTCCTCAAGTTATACCGACATTGTCGGAGAGCAAACTTGAAAACATGGGTGCAAGCTTGTCAGTTGCATCATCTTGGCTATCCAACTTGAACCTCATCTGCTGAAAATTATGGGAGTCTCATTATCGACAACCTAGAAAGTATGGGACAGAGAGCAAGACGATATTACTAGTTTCCATACATAACCATACTTACAGATAAATGGTCGAGGAAGGTGTTGAACTGGGTTTCGTCTTTGTCATTCCTGTACTGAATCCATGTTGGGAGGATACATACATGACACCTAACAGCAACCTTTGCCTCTGATACTAACTTTGCTGACTCTGTAGCATCACGTGGCTTTTTTAAACCTGCCTCAAAACAGATCTCCATTCTTCCTCCTCTATATTTAGTTAACCTATCGAGCATTATCCCTGATGTTTGTTTCCTCTTGCGCCTAGGTGCTAGTTCAATAACGAACATAGGAAGTGTTAGTGTACATCAAATTGTGAGACTACATATAAAGAAGCATGCAACTGTAACTTGACTCCAGCAACTACCTTCTTGTTGTTGAAGCTCACAAAGCTCATCTGATCTTGCCAACTCGTCTTGTGTCAAGAGTGCTTCGGAAGTAGTGTCAGGTGGCAAGGGAGCTTGGGAACGTGCTGCTAGCTGAGTTGACAAACGAGTAACTCGTGCAGCTGGTGGTACTGTGGAAGGTGTTGCAATAACTAGGGCTGTCTCTGCTTGTTTGGTGGCAGCTATTGGTTTTTGTTTGGCTTGTTCTGCAGCTCGTGTAGCATGGGATACCCCGTTTGTACAATTTTCCGCTGGACTTTGACCTTCTATTGCACCATCAGTACCAGCAGAATCTGCAGGATTCTTCCGCTTCCCTTTCCCTGTCATTCTGTGTTCCTTCCTCTTTCTCTGTGCCATGTTAAGTCAAGCCGACAAGAAAAAGGAATAACAATTTAGTTCTTCAGAACAAATTGATGTGTGATACAGATGAACTGAACTTTGATGTTAGACAACCACATGATAGGAGGATGTAATATGTACTAAAAACAGGACGGCATGAGATAACCAGAACTATGATGTGTAAACTAAGCAGAAGATATTTCACTAAATTAGAAGAAATGCAATGGAAGGTAGAAACCATATGAAAGATGCTACAAATATCGCTCTGACAAGTTAACGGTGTCTCGTCATAATTGGCATTTAAACAAATGTGAAGCAGTACAAGAAATAAATCATATGCAAGATGCAAACAACATCACACTACCAAGTTAAAGGTCTCTCGTCATTAGTGCCATTGCATATTCACAACATTGCATATTCACATCTTATGATGTGTAAACTAAGGAGAAGGCATTTCAACAAATTAGAAGCAATGAAAGCTAGACACCATATGAAAGGTGCAATGAATATCACTCTGCCAAATTAAGACTGTCTCGTCATAAGTGTCATTTCAACAAATTAGAAGTAGCACAAGCTAGAAAAGAATGCGATATGTAACCTATATCACACTCCCAAGTCAAATGTGTCTTATGATAAGTGATTGTTGCAGGTTACACAACAGTAGTACTTTGATGTAAGAACATGGTGTGATAGGCAGATATTGTATGCTCTAGAAACAGGAACATGTGTCTTATTCACAAGTATAATGTGTAAAGTAAGCAGATGGAATTCAAAAAAAATTAGAAGCAATACAAGCTAGACATCATACATAACATGCAACCACATATAACAGTGCCAAGTTAGAGGGAGCACCTGTGATGGTGCACTAGGGGAGACATGCTCATCATCAACCCAGCTACGTTGAGTGTTTATGCATGTTTTGTCTTGCAAATCTTCTTCTTTTTGGGGGGGGGGGGAGGGGGTGGTGGAGTAAAATATGTAGAGGCCCTCCGTTTGGAAGGAGCACCTTTATCCGCGCATTGCTACTTTCCTTCCGGTTTATTGATTTTGAATTGTCAAGTAAAACCGACAAGAAAAAACAATAAAATTCACTCTTCAGAACTCATTCGTACATGTTACTGACAATCACTACTTTGATGTAAGGCAAACACATGATACTAGGATGGAATATGTACGAAAAACAGGACGACATGGCATATTCAGAACTGTTTGTGTAAACTAAGCAGAAGCCATTTCAACAAATAAGAAGCAATGCAATATAGACACCACATGAAAGATGCAACCAATATGACTCTGGCAAGTTAAAAGCGTCCCATCATAAATGGTGTTTCAACAAATTAGAAGTAGCGCATGCTATAAATCATATGAAAGATGCAACTAATATCACACTGCATATACTAAAGGTGTCTCGTCATATTGATTCATACGGGATATAAAAAACAATAGTACATGCTTAATAGACAGATGTACTATGTACTAAAAATAGGAAGGCATGTCACATTAACCGTATAATGTATAAACTAAGCGAGAATAGCCCATGCAATTTAACCAGATTGGAAGACTTACAGTCTAGACACCATATGCAACATGCAACCACATATCATGCTGCCAAGTTAGAGAAAGCACCTGCGATGCTGGTGTAGGGGAAATGCGGTCATCAACTATAGAGCTACATTCACTATCTTCATCTAGCCTTGCTGTTTCTTGAGAATCATGTGGGGAGGCTGACACTGCATTCTTTAAAAGAGGATCTTTTCTCACAGTAACCCACTTGGGTGACTGTCTCATCATAAGTAATTGATGAGGGATACACAAGAACATTAGTTTGATGTAAGAACATGGTTAATAGACAAATGTACTAGTATGTACCAAAAACAGGAAGGCATGCCATATTCAAAGGTATAATGTGTAAGCTAAGCAGATGCAATTTAACCAAATTGGAAGCAATACAAGCTAGGCATCCGGCTGGAGTGGTGAGCATGATTATCGAGGACGTGAGAGCCTGGTGGGAGGCGGACTGCTTCGCCACCATCATGGCTTTTTAGTTGGCTTCCAGGTGATGCCTGTCTGTGCTGGGCTTGTCACTGGCTCGGCCAGTGCCCTGACTAGCTATTTGTCTACTGGTGCTCCCGGGATGGTGGTTCATGTAAAAAATATCTTTCCTTTATCTTAATAAAGACAAACTTTAGCCTTTCGAATACAAGCTAGACACCATATGCAACATGCAACCACATGTGACACCGTGAAGTTAAAGCAGGCACCTGGGATGGTGGTTCATTGCGAGCGAGATCATCAACTCCAGAGCTACGTTTACCGTCTCCATCTGCTGACACCAAACCCTTTAAAGTGCGGAAACATGTCTGGCCTAGCCGCGTACGAAGCTGGAGCGACTTCTCTCTTTTCTTTTCTGCTTCTGTCAAGGCAGAGTCTGAAATACCCTTGCATAAAAACACAATAGTGAGAGTATGGGTGAAGTGTGTGCAGAACTAGTGAAGTGTAAAAGTAGCAGATAGCAGGTGGCTGAAAAATAAATGACAGGAGATATATGATAGCTCTACATCATTGCATGGCAAGCAAAATTAGATTCTACTTCGTATGATTTTGTAATATATGAGCACAGGGATGGCTGGGAAATGTAGGTACTCCTCCAGCACACCACCACATGTGGTCCTATCAAAATAACAGTCGACCAAAAATAAATAGGTCAGTCGATTTTTTTTGTGAACCGTCTGATCTATAAGGAACGGGCAGATGGCCTTCGTCTACCTCCCGCCAGTCACTGTTGACGATCTTTCTCGAACCACGAGCGACCACCAGCCCAGACCACTGCCTCCGCCACCCCGCCCTCCCCTCGACCTCACACCACCGCCGTTCTTGGCAGCGCCCCCCCGGCCATCCCTTTAATCCCAGCCGACCTCCAGATCAGGCGCCAACAGCTCTAGGCCCCACACGCCCCTGAGATAAACACCGAGGCGCTACTTCCCTGGCATAATAGGCGGACTAGCGCCTGTTATGCCGGGGAATGCTTCCGTTAATTGGGAATCAACTGATCAGGAATTGAAATCCAGGGGGTGACGGACCTCTAGCTAAGGTGAAATAGTATATGAGGAGAAACCTTGTGCATCGCGAGTTACTAGGAATATCTAGTATCAAGAAGAAGTGTTCAACTATTATCTTCTGTGGGATGAATACCATGCAAGCAGACATGTAAGATTTGCACGAATAAGGGAAGAGCAGTACCATTTCCGGTTGCCAGTGTTGTGTCCTCCATATGTCGCGGCGATTTTCTTCTTTTTGCTGGGGGAACCGATGTTTTGGAGGAGGGTGTAGCCTTGGACGAACCCATGGCCAAATATGTCAGCGTAAGGGAAGCACATCCGAGGCGGCGAAGGACGGCATAGCAGGAACAGCTCCGGTGCGGTGGATGATGGCGAAGTTGGAGCGGCAGCGGTGAGGCCCAAGACGGTGCGGTTGAACTGGCTCAGGTATGGAGAGCTCGGCTCGGCTTCAACTACTAGCCGTGGAGGGCGTTGTGGTTGAGGTTGCGGTGGACGACGACATCGGGGTATCGGCTCCCGCGTGATGGAGGCGGGCGGCGTTTGATGGGTGGGATGGGGTGGCGGACGAAGGACGCCGGGGTTTCACGGCTGGTGTAGAGGTAGTTTTGGCACCCACAGAGTACGAATGGGGAATCGGACGGGGGGGGGGGCCTAAGGGAGAACCATATTTTGGTCTGGGATGCGCTTGTTTTTAGATTTTTGAACAGACGGGACACGCTTGTTTGAAATTTGGGGAAAGTATAAACTTTGCCCCCTCTTAAATTTCGGACCTACTACGGGTCGGGGGTAGGATGGTAAACCCAGGTGTCCCAAATAGTGTGCGGGTGCAATTTCGGCCGCGCGCATGTGTGCTTAGGCGGCCATGGTGTATGAATGTTTTTTGGAGGCGGTTGCGTGGCGTCTACATGAAGCTACAAACCTACCCTGGTTTAGACCTTTGGACGTCGGGCCGGTAGGTTTCACGGGTCGGAATTAGAAAAGTAATTTCCTTCTACTACCAAAATTGGTCTCACGCGGTTTCAAGTAGTAGAGGCTCTTTTGGCGCTTCATTCAAAATTTTGAAATGTACATTCACGTTTAGAGTACTCTTGAACTTTTAGGATTAACCTAAATAGACAACGTTAAATTTGACCTTGTATGTTTGAAAACCTCATTAAATTATCCGCTTCTTTTTGAAATTTTGACACTTGAAAATCCTATAACTACGATTATTTTGGAATGGAGGAGCTAAATTTGAATCTATTCTGTACACAACTATATATGCTATTATGTATAAAAGCAGAGCAAAGATTGGTGCCCCCATAATTTAGGTATGATTTACAAATGGCATGATATCGAATTCAAATAATTGAATGGACTTCATGTTGAATTCAAATTTTTTAAACCACCTTAAGTTGAATTCAAATGTATGCTAGTTCATAGCTAGCTATTTATAATGTTCATTGTGTAACTTTCGTATGTATAATGTGCTTTACACACACAACATGAACTAGACTCACGTTTATATTCGATTGCTAAAGCGGTGCATTGTCTGGAGTTCAAAATACTAACTATGTGGATCAATTATGTCCAATAATAACATAGACATGCTCAAATTCGATAGAATCTAGATGTCTGATGGATCAATGATCGTTCCTTACGTGAATTGCAAGTATCATGATCCCATCCTAATATTTGGATACAATTTATATTTTTTCAATGTGTACATCAGTCTTTTACGTGTAGTTTCACTCTCCATCGATGGTCTCTCACACATGCTCACACACTCTCCCGAGGTGTCTTTCTCGCAGACATGCTCTCGATATAACCCTCACTCCCTCTCATAACCATTTACGACTGTTTTCACTAACATTTATCCCAAGCACTGTTCCTCTCACAAGCATACACACGCACAATCCCCATCGACCCTTTCTATATACATAGACATGCCTACGTGTCTCCCGTACGCACATTATCTTTAGGACTGTCTCTCATGTATTGTCTCACACCTCTCTTCCTAATCGATGAGTATGATTCTAGGAGAGCATTCTGTAGGATGCCCCTTAAAGTTAGGTTGGATGAATAGTAATATCAGAGATAAGGGGTTACCTTAGTCCGAGGACCTAGGGTTACAAATCCTAGACGGCTTTGTCAGTGGACACATAGTCCTTCATGATTCTGCTATCTTTGTCTTGTACGACTAGTCATCCATGGGTCTCCCTAAATGCGTCACGGGCCGACCAATGTGGTGCAGGACGGAACCGAAACAAGGGCCTAACCTCGGCCCACCGGACCTCACGCGGTGACACACCCTCTGCCCCCAGGTCTTGTTATGTTCTCACACCCACACATGCCAACACAGACACCACACAAAAAAATTCTCCTTGTGCCTCTATCCCCTCCCCCCTTGCATATACACACTCAAGGGTATCTCTCATCGTGACATCATATTCGTCTCTCTCTAGACCTCTCTCATTTCTCGTGCTTTCTCTCACATGCCCCCTCCCCGCGACGGCCCTCTATCCATGCCTCTCTTAAATACATAATACACACACATACCTCTCTAGTCCCTGCCAAATACATCAACTACACATTCACACATGTTCCATCACGTACCCCATTGATCTAAAAAGCCCTCTCTTCACATTTATTTCGCATACAACATTCCTTTTGAATAAAGTGTGGCCAAAAAATTATTTTAGAATTTCTACATATATAAAACATTATAAAGTTATATGGAGGAGTATGAATGTTAATTTGCATTGCATGGTGCCCACAATGATATTTATTCCGCACTGTGAATTTTTATATTTTTATACTATATAGAAAGTTAGTCATAATAAAGAGATCCGAAGAGCATCTCTCTCTCCATCGCATACACCCCCTCTACGCCCCTTTCACGTTTGCACACAAACTATCTCCAGGTCCTCTAAAAGTACGACCCCATCACATTCACGCATGTTTCATCTTTCTCTCGCGATATATATAGTGGCGATCATGGTATTTGAAGCGAAGCACGATACGTACATTGGACTTCAGAATCCACTCATTACGGTCACCATTTACATTTTGTGGTTATTATACAGTCACGGGCTCACCGTACAGCTCTGTATTTGCTCAAGACACGACTAGTTGACCAGTTAAATGCTCCACGTGGCACCTCTAGTGTTGCATCACATTATCTCACTACCATCGGGCCCACCTGTCGACGTGTATCTACTCTACACTCTTATAAAAAACAAAGTTGGTGATGATGGTGTGCCTGCCATCTTGCAATATAGGCCGTCCGATTAATATCTGATGGATAGGAATGAAACTATGGCAATTTTGCAAAAAGGTACCCACACACCTCCCCACATTTGCAAACAAGGCCTTCCCTCGTTCATCCTTTTCTCTCACAAGATAAACTAGTCATACAAATGCATCTTGATGTTACGTGCAACGCACGGGCATCTTGCTAGTAAGAATGAAAACAAACGACAAAAATATTGGACGGTGGTTCGAAGTCATGATCGCGGGCACATCGGACAAGGTGGCCTTGTATTGGTATGTTGAGCCGTCTGTTTTAACACACAGGAGCTAGTGTGGTGATTATACACACACTCATGCATGCACATGAACTGCATGCACGCAACACTCACACGAACACATGCAGCCACGCACGCACGCAACACTCACAGGTACACACGCAGCCACGCACGCACGCAACACTCACACGCACACACGCACGCATGCATGCACACACCACATGACCAACATACACTCTCACGCTCAAGTGCTCAACCTACACGTGCATGCGCAAACATCAGGCCCTGATAGACACATACACAACCAGGTGGTTCCCACGCATGAGTTGGAGTCTTGTCACGCCTGCGTAAATTTGTGTTTATCTGACCTTTTTCCTATGCGAACTGACAGGTGGGACCCACAAGGAACATGGTGAATTTAACTAGTCAACATGGTGCCATGAAGACTATTTGGCCGGTCAATAGAGTGCAATCCGATGCTGAACGGTGAGCAAGTGACCGTATAATCACCGCAAAACGTATATATTGACCGTAATGAGCGTATTCTGAAGTCCGGTGACCGTATTATGCTTTCCTCTCTGTAGGCTCTCCAAAACTACATCTCTACACATTCTCTCATGTTACATCTAACAACTATGCAATACATCACTACTACTACACTCTAACACAATCATATGTGTTTTTAGTTTTACTAGATATCATATTGTTACTTAATTATTCAGTTTGCATACATTAAAATTGCCTTTGAAATGTATGGCCAGTATCATCTACCGCGCGGGAAAAATCCCGCCCTTTCCTGTTTAATCGGGTTTGTATCGATGGATCGTGCGAAACCGCAAAATTATAGTACTATATAGTACAAGTAACAGTTCACTCGGCCGCCGTGTCGTGTACTCCTCCGTCGTAAGAGTGGAGCGCTCGCTTTCATAAATTTTCTAGTCCCTTTCACCGACATGTGGGACATCAAGCTACCGGGTCCACGTACATACCGAAATACAAAGGCAGAAAGCAAAGAGGGCTGAAGCACCCCATTCATGGCGCCGACATAGTAATGAGCAATGAGGCGTCAAATCACAAAGCTGCACCTTTTCCGCAGTTAAGTTGGAGGGACGAAGTTATAATGCTAAAAAATAAGTTGGAGGGACGAAGCAACCATCATTTCACTCGTTCTGAATCCGCTTCTACCTCATCTTCTTCAAGTTAACCACATGTTGCTTCTGTCATTGTTCTGCCTCATGTGGGATGCGGACTGGCTTGGTAAAGCACTGACACATGGGATCGCATGTTAGCAAACCGCCAGGCCAACGTCCTTTAAAAATAAGAAAACTCCCCTGCCATCCGCGCGGCAAAATCACCTCCTTTTTACTAATCTTGATTCTATAATTTTTTAGATCAATATAATTGAGATTTGTATAGATAGCACACAGGAGAAAAACCAAGTGGTATGGTTAAGGGCATCCACAATGTGTAGCCAAACGTGAGTATAGCTTTTGGCATTGATGGGAACCATTGTGGATGGTGCTGCCAAAGCCAAAAAGATGGAACCGAAGCTCCCTGATTGATTGATTGGTTGATTGAAGGAATAGAAAAATGCAACGTCTCTCCTCTTTCTCCCGTGCTTGGACGCATGTATAGAGCACATAGTCTACTCCCCTGTCCCTTCTATCATAAATCACAAAGCAGTGAGGCGTCAAATCACAAAGCACGGATGAGGCAACCATCATTTCACTCTTCGCTGACTCTGCTTCTCCATCGTCTTCTTTAAGAAACCACCTCACCGCACTAAGCTGGACGGATGACGCTATTGTGTACTAGTACTAGTACGTTTACGTGTCCTTTGGTTCAACGGACTTCCTGGATCCAAATAATGCGGTTGTCTCAGCTTGCAGGCGGCACTTGCGAACGACTTACCATGGTCTCCCTCAATGGTGTTCTCCGTTGAACGCACTTCACCAAACCACAACGTTCGAGATATCGTCGACATCACTGCAATGGGGATGGAAGTCAAATAGTTACTACCTCCATTTTTTGTACACAAGGCCAGTATATCAAAATTACAATTTGCAAAATGCCACTAACACTAATCGAGGCAAAATTGATGGGGTTTGCCTCGTACTAGCAACCAATGACATTAATATACCCTTGCATGCATGCGGAAGTGAGAAGGTTGGTTTGCGTGGCGCTGCATTACTCAAGCGATGAGGAGTGAGATGGTTAGCTCTTTGGGCTTTGGAGAAAAAAATACGCATTAATTGACACGTCAAATGAGGATTTGTATCGATTAATCTCGTGAAGGAAAACCCCGCCTTTGTTTTTTAACACTAGTACTCCTACGTGCGTACTTCTATCCTGTTTGGGTCTAGGCCTTGCATTGCCATACTTCGCCACACATTTTTCTGAAGCTTGCCTAAAGTTTTCAAAATGAAAAGGAGGTACACTTGCACACGGCTGTCGCGGTCGCATCGCACCCTCACACAGTCGCTCCTGCACGCCGCGGTCACACTGCACCCTCACACAGTCGCTCCTGCATGCCGCAAACCCAACCAAGGGAACGCACCCTCACTGACACGTGCTACCGCATGTGATCAAACCAAACTCAGCCATCCTACTGCTGACACATACAATATGTTTATCCAACCGCATGTTGGGGAAGATCCGTACGGCCCGTGCGGTGGTATGTTGGGGAAGAAGAAGAGGTGATGAAGAAGGGTTAGGAGACGTAGGATATTCATCCAACCGCCTGAAATAGTCGACTGACCCAAATGATGAAAGTTAGGTGATTTGCATAAATATATGTTTTTACACGGCAAAAGATCCCTAAAAACAACAACAAAAAGAAAAACTATCACTGCTCGCAGAATGGGACGGCCTCGTCGTCTTTGGCTGCCGGCGCGAACCAGCCATAACTGCCGACGTGTGTCTCCGCACCGTGGTTATCCTCGGCCTCCAGCTACTCGTTCACACGGAGCGTGCGGGTGCTCTGCACGGACGAGAGCACCGCCCAGTTCAAGTCCAGGACGTCCGGTTCCGCCTGCAGGAGGGCCTCGATGGCAGCGGCATCCACGCGCTCCGCGTCGAGTTGAGCCTCCGCCGCCCGGTTCAAGTCCAGGACGTCCGGTTCTGCCTGCAGGAGGGCCTCGATGGTAGCTGCATCCGCACACTCTGTGTCGAGTTGAGCCTCCGCCGCCCGGTTCAAGTCCAGGACATCCGGTTCCGCCTACAGGAGGGCCTCGATGGGAGCGGCATCTGTGCGCTCCGCATCAAGTTGAGCCTCCGCCGCCAGGTTCACATCCACGACATCTGGTTCCGCGTGCAGGAGAGCCTCGATGGTAGCGGCATGCGCGCGCTCCGTGTCGAGTTGAGCCTCTGCCTCCCGGTCCTCCTTTAGTATCGCCAGGTTGAACCGCTGGTTCGCCTGCACCACGGGGGACCCGAACGCCGGCACGAAGTCGACATCCATCATCTCATACGCATCGGGGGCCTTCTGCGCCGCGACCTCTGCCATGAACATTGGATCAGCTTCCTCCTCCTCGTAGCTTGGCTCCAGAGAACTAGGGGATTGGCTCGCCGCAAAGCGAGCTTGGGAACGGAGGTATGTGGCATTGACCGCTGCCGCGATTTCTGCGTGGTGCTCTGGCATCGGCATCTTGTAGTACGTGATCTTGCGGCGCACCATGGCTTTCCGGCGAACTAGGGGACGCTTGATGCGAGCTAGGGGATCGAAAGGTGGGGAAATGGGTTGGAAAGAAGGTGTGGTTTTGGGGAAACGGCTGGCGTAGGCCGAGCAGCGAAGGTTCTGGTGTGAATAGTGGTTTCGGTGACGACCGGTCAATTGGTTTTGACTTTAAATCGTTCTTGTCGCGTTCATGTTGCACCCCGGCACGCTAAACCCTCCACGTCGCCCACCAAATGGAATGCGCTTCGTCTTGTGTTTTCGCTCGCTTGTGGGACCGCAGTTGAGAGCAAACCGACGTCCCTCCTTGTGAGGCCCTCGATTCAATCGTACACTAATCATACACGCAAATGTGTACGATCAAGATCAAGGACTCACGTAGACACAAATTAAAATAATACAAGCTTTATATTACAAGCCAGGGGCCTCGAGGGCTCGAATACACAAGAGTCAGCGGAAGCAACAATATCTGAGTACAGACATAAGTTAGACAAGTTTGCCTGAAGAAGGCCAGCACAAAAGCATCTACGATCGAAAAGGCAAGGCCTCCTGCCTGAGAGCCTCCTAACTACTCTTGGTCGTCGGCGGTCCCCGCGTAGTAGTAGGCATCGGCGGTGGCATCTGGCTCCTGGGCTCCGACATCTGGTTGCATCAATCGGAAAGAACAAGAAAGGGGAAAAGGGGGAGCAAAGCAATCGTGAGTACTCATCCAAAGTACTCACAAGCAAGGATCTACACTACATATGCATCGGTATCAACGAAAAGGGTTGTATCTGTGGACTGGACTGCAGAATGCCAGAAGAGAAGGGAAAGCCTAGCCTATCGAAGACTAGCATCTTCTGGAAACCACCATCTTGCAGCAACAGGAGGGAGTAGAGTAGCATAAAATAAAGTACTAGAAGTGTTATCAACCTCGGCCAGAGATCCTTTATCGACTCCCTGCGGGAAAGCATTCCCAACGCCATACTATCCAGTTCTCATCATAGTCCAATTCTCATCACAAGTATCCAGTTCTAGTTGTATCGATCGGGATACAACTCCAAGTGTCCGTTACCGTACGACAGGCTATCGATAGATGTTTTCTTCCCTGCAGGGGTGCACCAACTTACCCACCACCCTCGATTAACTTTCGGCCGGACACACTTTCCTGGATCATGCCCGGCCTCGGCCAAACAATACGCCGCAACCCGACCTAGGCTTAATAGAGAGGTTAGCACGCCGGACTAAACCTATGCCCCCAGGGTCATGGGTCATCGCCCCGGGAACTCCTGCACGCTATGCGAGGTGGCGGTGAGCGTACCTAGCTACCTCCTTCAAAAAGGAAGGTGCTTACACAGTCCAACCCGGTAGCGCGCCCGCCGACAGCGCCTATTAAGCTTCGGCTAATGCATACGACGCAGAACGTCCATACTATGCCCACATGATGGTTAGTGCTATCAGGCCAGAGGCCCCTCTGATGAAATATCGAAATCGTAGTGGATTAGGAACACGCGGTAACAAGCAGAGACTCACGAAATATGTGATCCTGTTGCCCTGTCTCGAGGACTTGCGGCAAGGGCTAGGAATGCCCGGCCACGCCTCGTAATTATCTCGCGGGCACCCTCCAGGTCAACCCGTCTCCACATCACTCGCGGGTACCCCTCAGGGTCGACCCGCCTTTCCAAGTAACAGTTGTAAAGTCCAAGTATCCTGTGTCCAAACATCAAGGAAAACCCCAGGAATCACCCCTGGTGAATTCCACGCGACGTAATCATGGGGGTGAACGTAAGAGGATCCACCATCGAGGTTCACACTTGAGGGGTTGCATGACAGAGTCGTATCGGAAGTGGTTAAGGAGGAAATCACCCTCGATGACCACGACCGAATAGCTACACTACAGGGTTAACATCAGAAGTGCTGATGAGGTCTCACCCTCGGCACTCGATAGTAACCCAGTAGTGTCGAGCAACTAAGGGGAAAGTGATGTGTGGTGCCGGGACCTGGTCTTCGATCCCGTTGAACGGGTCTTCGATGATGAAGCAGGGGCAACAAGGACAAGGTGGGGCTCACTGATGGATCACTAACCAAACTATACTAAGCAGTTTAGGATAAGCAGGTATGTAACAATAAGCAGGTTACATAAGTAGGCTATGCATCAGAATAGGAGCAAACAATAACAGTAGCAAAATCTAATGCAAGCATGAGAGAATGGAATGGGCGATATCGGGATGATCAAAGGGGGGGCTTGCCTAGTTGTTCAGACGAGAAGGAGGGGTCATCAATGACGTAGTCGATAGCAGGGGCATCAACATCGTCACGGGGTCTAACGAAGAGAAGAGGGGGGAGAAACAGTAAATACATAGCAAGCAAGTGCATAACAGGACAACAGGCAGAGCTGGACGTGTTCTAACGCGGTGCTACGATACCGCGAAGGGGAAGTCAACCGAATGTTTTCCCTTAGGACTGTGTCAGACAGATGACCGGAGGGGGAAAGTTCCATGTTTAGATAGTTAGAGGCACTTGACAGGTAAACGGACCGCGTTTTCGGATTCGTCTCGTCGTTCTGAGCAACTTTCATGTACAAAGTTTTTCCATCCAAGTCACGGATTATTTGATATTAATTTTCAAAGTTTTAATTAATTTTATAAATTCTGGATTTATTCTAATTCGAAAATACATTAATCCTTAATTACTATGGGTACATAGAAAGTGTACCCAGAGGTGCTTCATGGTGACGATTGGGGCCGAGGGTGGTCCGGCATCCACACGATCAACATTGACTGGTCAACATTTAACCAGTCCAACTAACAGTGGGGACCACTGTCGATCCACACATTTTTTAACAGTGTTATTTACAGGTTTAATCTGTTTTAGTTAGCAGAGAGGCCCACCTGTCAGTGGGACATTTAGTTAAACAGAGTTTTAAACAAACTTTGTTAACTTAACTAACTAGTGGGTCCTATTGTTAGTTACACAAGGGGGGGGGGTTCATCAGTGACTAAACTAAAAAAAACCATGTCACGTGACCGGCGTTTAACCACCGGCGCCAAGCACAACACGTAGGCCGGAGGCCGTTCAATGCACGGCTGGGCTTGCTGGAACGGCCGCAGCGCGACTCGTCCAACGGTGTTCACAGATGGGGACGAAGGCGGCGTGACGGCAGCGCCGAATCGAGCGGCGGTAGGGCTCGTCTCGCACGCGGCGTCTTTGGGAGGGGAAACAGTGCAGCCCGAGCAGCAGGCCTGGCAGCACGCCGACCGGCGTAAGCGAGAAGCGCGTGCTAGAAGCGCGGGCGGGCGAGGTCGGTAGCGGGTAGGCGCGGATGGGCGTGGTCGACGCAGCGGCGTGGCGGCGAAGCGCGAGGTGGGCGTGCCGGGCGAACCGGCACGCTGTGGCGCGGCCGGCCGTGGCGGCTGGGTCGAGGGCGGCAAGCATGGCCGAGCACGCTGGACGCGGCGAGCGCGGGAGGGGGTTTTTCGAGAGGGGGAAGGCAGGCGCGACTCACCGGGAGCCGGACAGGGATGGTAGTGGGCTCGGGGTGGCCGGTGGGGCAGCCAGATGAGGAGGATGGTGGCGAACGGAGCGGCACCGGCGGCGTTCACCGAGGTCGTCGCAGAGGCGGGGGTGTCGCGGCGAGAGGGGATCCGGGGAGGAGGGAGACGGCAATGTCAGCGATGAAGCGATGGGGGCGCCGGCTCAAAGGGCTACCAGCGTGGAGTTGGGGACGCCTCCGGCAACGGCGGTTGGCGTTGGGGCGCCGGGTTCGGCCTGATCCAGATCGGATCGGGAGGGGAGAGGAGTGGGGAGTGAGGGGGAATCGTGCAGGGTAGTGGGGTTGGTCATTAGGGTTTGGGTCAAGGGGGTGGCCTTGTTGGCCAGAGAGGGGGCGGTTGGGCCGTCCGGTTGGCTAGCTGGGCCAGATGGTCCAGCGCCGGGGAGGGGGTTTTCTTTGTTTTAAATTTTTATAACTTGCCTTTAAATTTTTTGTTTATTAAATTTAGCCTCAGCTTTATATTTTCTTTTAGTAACAAATGAGTTTTGTTTTGATCAAAACTTGGCACATAACTCTAACACAATATAATGAGATGGAAACAAAAAGTATGGAGTGAAAAGGAGATGTCTAACCATTTATAGAAATTGAAAAGGCCAATTTTAAATGCTGCTGGACTACTAAATAACTTCCAGGGGCACTTTAGGAATCCAAAAGAGGTTGTTTCCAACATGACAAATATCCAGGGATTATTTGCCACACCTTGAACATTTTTATTTTGAAGTTCGACAAATTTGAATTTTGACTTTAGATTAGATTTGTATTTGAATGGTGATTTGGATCAAGTGAAAGTTAGCAACAGTAACATGATGACATGGCACCATTAACAGGGGATTACTGTAGCATGACACTGGGGGTGTTACAAATCTCCTCCACTACAAGAAATCTCGTCCCGATATTTAAGTGCGGAAGTAAAGAGTAACTTCGGGAGAACTGACCCTTACAGGTTAATTATCCGTGAACAATTCAGAATGTGGCGTAAATATCTCTCGAGTTGAAACTTAAGAAAACATCGAGAGAAAAATATGAAGGTACAATAGGAAGTTTCAAGCGAATGGACAAACGATTGATACCGAGCAGTGTGAGAAGGGGGTTCAGAGCATCAACAACAACAAAAATATTACGTCTGATACTAGAATAGATCACTAGGAAGGTGGCTCATGAATTACATACGAAGGCAAGTGAAAAAGGATACTTCGGAATCAAGGATGTACAGAGTCGTTTCACCACTGTGGAACTGTGGGTTATGGGCCCACCATGTGGTTCAAAAGTAGGAAGGACATTGACATATTGCACGGTCATGGTAGCAAGGCATGTCAGAGGATAGCATGTCAGTTATGTTGGCAACAACGTTGGTACCAAGGGCGAGGGATGAAGAGAACCATTTTCCTGCTCATTGAAACGAGGCGGACCAATAGGCAAGGTTCTCGTCCATCGGTGGTTACCAAAATGTCATCATCAATAGTAACAGGGTCTTACAGACAGAGTTGTGCATTGAGGTGTTTACCTAAGCAGCACAAGGAAGGTTAAACAAAACAATGGAAAGGAAGAGGTGTATACACGAGTATTTGGTGTATCTCCTTCCCAGGAGCAAGCAGAGCCGAATAATCATGACAGGACTACAAGTAGTTAACCAACTAGGGAAAAGGGCAGAAACTCATGATGTTACCCATACAATGGGGTGTGGATAGTTGATCAAGAAACATTTAGCATTGCGCTGCCAATGTTCTTGTTGGTGAACGGAGTACCACAGTTGTGCTTCGGGATAGCATTGACATGGTGAGCAGGTAAAAGTCAGACTTCGAAAACCCAAGGGATCCCGCGGGAACTGCTAGAATAGTTCGCACAATTTCATCATTGAAAGATGAGGATGTGGCCGATGGGTTCAGCAGCAATCCATCGACATGTCAAAAGGATGTAATGCCAAAATGATATGAACAAAATTGTGTTAGGGGGAAGGCAAGAATGTGGTCGATGATAACCCAAATCATCGAGGGGCGCGGATGGTATTTCTCATCATGAATTCGATTGATATCCTGGAGGAGCATCAGAATGTTGATGATGATCACGACACATTTGTCGAGAGATTTCACGAAGATGTAATCGATCGGCGATGACATCAAGTCAAAGGAATGATGAAGCAAAAGGTTATTGGAACCACGGGTACGACACAAACTTGAAATCAAGCTTGTTGTTCAAGGCGAAATGATATGACGAGGAAGATTGACATAAGCTTAGCTCATCGTCAAAAATTATGTTCCGGGAAGAAGGGCCAGATAGCACAGTTAAAATTTAGCACGATAACGAAATAGCCAGCCACGCTAGGAATGACTTGAAGGAATATTAAACTCGTAAGCAATGAAAATTTCTTAGAGTTATAGATCGGAGTGCGGAATCGATTCAACCGATTCACTTATGGGTGTCCTCGAGTGATTAATAACTGAGATACCGGGGAAATCTGAAATCGGTGAGAAGCAATACTAGATGAAGACTCATAGGAAGCAACACAGTTCTTTGATATTCTCGAGGTACCGAAGGGTAATACTCGAACGAAGATCAAAATAGAGGTTGCGGAGATGCATTGATCTGCAGAAGACAAGTGCTTTAACATGTCCGAGAAATGGAATTAAAGGGGAACAATCATGGTGAGAACCACGGTTGCAAAGGACCAAACATAGATACCATATGAAATTATAATAAGGGGATTATTATATCACAAGAAGCTTCCGTGATAAGTTTCACATTAGGTCCATGGGCATGAATACAAAGTTCAAGGTCGACTCCCACTTCTTCAATGCATAACCTTCCATTCGCTTCTCGCTTTCGATGAAGTTGTAGTGTTGAAATTATATTTGGCAAAACACCAGAATAGCATAACTTGTGAAAACTCTTCTGGTTCACACAGATTAAGGAAGGCATAGATTCAACCCATCGGGGGATCTTAGGAACATATACCACAAACTTAAAGAGTAACTAATACAAGCTCAAAGGTAGAGCATGGTTGACCAAAGGAGAGGATAGAATTTACCAAAGTCATTATGTATCAGGGAAGAATTCACAAGGCGATTAAATACGAGGTGCAGTGTCGGATAATGATCCAACAAAGGATGTGGTGGTCCACAAGGGATCTGATGTGACCATCGGTACCCAACCAGAAGAAGTAAGAATGCAAGGAGATCAAATTATAGAAACAACTGACTAATTCAAAACTCAAATGCCAAGGTATTATGATTTCCAAATCAATGGATCAGAAGGGAACACTCAGATTAAGGATGGATAAGTTGAATAGACTTGGGGGTACAATCGACGACAAATGGATTGGTCGAGAACTAGCTCCTGCTCAAACTGATGTCTGAGTCGGAAGGATGAATTCTAGGATTCAACTGATGATTATAAACATTGGCAGCATATTTATTCAAGGGATTCAAAATAGTAGTATCAAGGAATGTCAACGAGGATTACTTGACATATGGAACTATCCATAATGCCAGCAGGCATGAATTTCAAGAGAAAAAGGGGTGCAGAGAAATTTTGGAAGATAGATTAACAATGGGAATGATGATGCGAAGCACATGATCAACTAGGGATTAACGAATCCCTGATAAGTGTGAGGAATTATCCTCAGTGCGAAAGAAGCTGCAAAACAGAAGCACAAGGATTCTCGGAACAACGAATAGTATTGGGGTAACTTGTAAACAACAAGAGCAATTGGGAATGATTGTATGAACGACACGTGTAAGTCGTTATCCATATGAATATAATGGTGGTAGGGAATTGCAAAGGCGGAGGTTACAAGGGTCTCGGGAAAACATCGGAGAGTAACTGCAGAATCTTCTGGTGCAGGAAGCGGTCATCAGTAATGTCGGGGCTCTCTGGGAGGAAGTGGGTCCGAGAACCTAAGTGTCGGCATTAGTAAATCCATTTTAACCCGAATAGAAGAGAGATCAGAGTCCCAGAGTATAGTCGAGGAATAAAAGATCCTAATACCACCCAATGGCGACATGGGCCCATAAGCCACACAACCAATATAGTAAAACAGTTTTGGATGACTAGACTCAACTTCAACCAAGGAGTTGGAAAGGGGGCTACCTACAGGCGGTCGGCTCTGATACCAACTTGTGACGCCCTCGATTCAATCGTACACTAATCATACACGCAAATATGTACGATCAAGATCAAGGACTCATGTAGACACAAATTAAAATAATACAAGCTTTATATTACAAGCCAGAGGGCTCGAATACATAAGCTCGAATACACAAGAGTCAGCGGAAGCAACAATATCTGAGTACATGCATAAGTTAGACAAGTTTGCCTTAAGAAGGCCAGCACAAAAGCATCTACGATCGAAAAGGCAAGGCCTCCTGCCTGGGAGCCTCCTAACTACTCCTGGTCGTCGGCGGTCCCCACGTAGTAGTAGGCATCGACGGTGGCATCCGCCCCTGGGCTCCGACATCTGGTTGCATCAACCGGAAAGAAGAAGAAAGGGGGAAAAGGGGGCGCAAAGCAACCGTGAGTACTCATCCAAAGTACACGCAAGCAAGGATCTACACTACATATGCATCGATATCAATGAAAAGGGTTGTATCTGTGGACTGGACTGCAGAATGCCAGAAGAGAAGGGAAAGCCTAGCCTATCGAAGACTAGCATCTTCTGGAAACCACCATCTTGCAGCAACAGGAGGGAGTAGAGTAGCATAAAATAAAGTAGTAGAAGTGTTATCAACCTCGGCCAGAGATCCTTTCTCGACTCCCTGCGAGAAAGCAATCCCAGAGCCATACTATCCAGTTCTCATCATAATCCAATTCTCATCACAAGTATCTAGTTCTAGTTGTATCGATCGGGATACAACTCCAAGTGTCCGTTACCATAGGACTGGCTATCGATAGATGTTTTCTTCCCTGCAGGGGTGCACCAACTTACCCACCACGCTCGATTAACTCCGACCGGACACACTTTCCTGGGTCATGCCCGGCCTCGGTCAAACAATACGCCGCAACCCGACCTAGGCTTAATAGAGAGGTCAGCACGCCGGACTAAACCTATGCCCCTAGGGGTCATGGGCCATCGCCCTGGGAACTCTTGCATGTTGCGAGGGCGACCGGTGAGCAGACCTAGCTACCTCCTTCAAAAAGGCAGGTGCTTATGCAGTCCAACCCGGCGTGCGCCGCTCAGTCGCTGACGTCTATTAAGGTCCGGCTGATGCATACGACGCAGAACGCCCATACTATGCCCATGTGATGTTAGTGCTATCAGGCCAGAGGCCCCTCAGATCAAATATCCAAATCGTAGTGGATTAGGAATTTGCGGTAACAAGCAAAGACTCACGAAATATGTGACCCCGTTGCCCCGTCTCGAGGACTTGCGGCAAGGGCTAGGAATGCTCGGCCACGCCTCGTAATTATCTCGCAGGCACCCTCCAGGTCAACCCGTCTCCACATCACTCGCGGGTACCCCTCAGGGTCGACCCTCCTTTCCAAGTAACAGACGTAAAGTCCAAGTATACGTGTGTCCAAACATCAAGGGGAAAACCCCAGGAATCACCCCCGGTGAATTCCACTCGATGTAATCATCAAGGTGAACGTAAGAGGATCCACCCTCGAGGTTCACACTTGAGGGGTTACCGCAACCGTAGTCGTGTCGGAAGTGGTTAAGGAGGAAATCGCCCTCGATGACCACGGCCAAATAGCTACACTCTGTGGTTAACATCGGAAGTCTTGTGAGGTCTCACCCTCGGTACTCGATAGTAACCCAGTAGTGTCGAGCAACTAAGGGGAAAGTGATGTGCGGTGCCGGGGCCTGGTCTTCGATCCCGTTGAACGAGTCTTCGATGATGAAGCAGGGGTAACAAGGACAAGGTGGGGGTCACTGATGGATCACTAACCAACCTATACTAAGCAGTTTAGGATAAGGTGTAGGTAACAATAAGCAGGTTACAAAAGCAGGCTATGCATCAGAATAGGAGCAAACAATAACAGTAGCAAAATCTAATGCAAGCATGAGAGAATGGAATGGGCTATATCGGGACGATCAAAGGGGGGGTTGGCTTGGTTGCTCAGACGAGAAGGAGGGGTCGTCGGTGACATAGTCGATCGCAGAGGCATCAGCATCGTCACGGGGTCTACCGAAGAGAAGACGGGGAGAAACAGTAAATACATAGCAAGCAAGTGCATAACAGGACAACAGGTAGAGCTAGACGTGTTCTAACGTGGTGCTACACGATACCGGCGAAGGGGGAAGTCAACCGGAAATGTTTTCCCGGTTCTGGACCTGTGTCAGACAGATGACCAGAGGGGGAAAGTTCCATGTTCACATAGTTAGATGTATCTGACAGGTAAAGGGACCTTGCATTCGGATTCGTCTCGTCGTTCTGAGCAACTTTCATGTACAAAGTTTTTCCATCCGAGTCACGGATTATTTGATATTAATTTTCAAAGTTTTAATTAATTTTATAAATTCTGGATTTATTCTAATTGAAAATACATTAATCCTTAATTACTATGGGTACACGTAAAGTGTACCCAGAGGTGCTTATGTGGTCGACAAGTGGGGCCCGAGGGGTCCAACAAGATCCACGATCAACATTGACTGGGTCAACATTTAACCAGTCCAACTAACGGTGGGGACTACACTGTCACCACACACATTTTTTAACGATTATTTACGAGTTTAATCTGTTTTAGTTAGCAGAGAGGCCCACCTGTCAGTGGGACATTTAGTTAAACAGAGTTTTGAACAAACTTTGTTAACTTAACTAACTAGTGGGTCCTACTGTCAGTTACACAAGGGGGGTGTTCATCAGTGACTAAACTAAAACAAACCACGTCATGTAACCGGTGTTTAACCGCCGGCTCCAAGCACAACATGTCGGCCAGAGGCCGTTCAATGCGCGGCTGGGCTTCTTTGGAGCAACGGCGCGCGCCGACTCGCCCAACGGTGTTCACAGATGGGGTAGGCGGCGTAGCGACGGCGGCACCGAAGTCGGCGCGGCGTGGCTCTGGTCTCGCACGCGGCGTGAGGGGAAGCAGGTGCAGCCCGGCAGCAAGGCCACAGCAAGCACGCCGCCGAGCGGCGAAGCGATGGGCGCGCTAGGGCGCGGGCGAGGTCATGTAGCGGGTGGGCGCAGACGGCGCGGTCGACACGGGCGTGGCTGGCGACAGGCGCGAGGTGGGCGTGGCGAAGCGGGCACCGCGTGGCTGTATGGCGGCTGGCCGTGGCAGCCGGGTCGAGGCGGCAAGCATGGCCGAAAGACGCTGACGCAGCGAAGGGAGAGGGTTTTTCGAGAGGGGAAGGCAAGCGGCTCACCGGGAGCCGGACGGGGATGGCAGTGAGCTCAGGGTGGCCGGTGGGGCAGCGGGATGAGGAGGACGGTGGCGAACGGCGCAGTGCCAGCGGCGTTCATCGAGGACGACACAGAGGCGGGGGCATCGCGGCGAGAGGGGCTCCGGGGAAGAGGGAGAGGCAGGCGGCGTCGAGCGATGAAGGCCTGCTCGGCGGGGCTGCCCGGCGTGGAGTTGGGGACGCCTCCGGCGATGGCGGTTGGCTTTGGGGTGCCGGGTTCGGCCCGATCCAGATCGGATCGGGAGGGGAGAGGAGTGGGGAGTGAGGGGGAATCGCGCGGGGGAGTGGGGTTGGTCGTTTGGGTTTGGGTCAAGGGGTGGCCTTGTAGACAAGAGAGGGGGCGGTTGGGCCGTCCGGTTGGCTAGCTGGGTCGGATGGTCCAGCACGGGGGAGGGGGTTTTCTTTGTTTTAAATTTTTATAACTTGCCTTTGACTTTTCTGTTTATTAAATTTAGCCTCAGCTTTGTATTTTCTTTTAGTAACAAATGATTTTTGTTTTGATCAAAACTTGGCACATAACTCTAACACAATATAATGGGATGGAAACAAAAAGTACGGAGTGAAAAGGAGATGTTTAACCATTTATAGAAATTGAAAAGGCCAATTTTAAATGTTGCTGGGCTACTAAATAACTTCCAGGGGCACTTTAGGAATCCAAAAGAGGTTGTTTCCAACATGACAAATATCCAGGGATTATTTGTCACACCTTGAACATTTTTATTTTGAAGCTTGTCAAATTTGAATTTTGACTTTAGATTGGATTTGAATTTGAATGGTGATTTGGATCAAGTGAAGGTTAGCAACAGTAACATGATGACATGGCACCATTAACAGGGGATTATTGTAGCATGACACTGGGGGTGTTACACTCCCCTCCCCCGCCCGCGTCATTTATACTACCACTCCCTCCGTTTTATGCGGAGTAAATAAAAATAGAGTGAGTACACTACGGATGAGGATCCCCTGACGTGGCCGAACCCATTGAGTAACTGACATGCAGGGCCTAGCAAGCATGGGGCCCGCCAGTAAGTGAACGAAAGGGAGGGTAAGGCAGGGATAGCTACATCAGAGGATCCACTTCCACTACTACTCCCTCCTTCCATCTATACAGGGCCTATGCATTTTTCGAGGCTAACTTTGACCAAATGTTAGAGTAATAATATATGACATGCAACTTACACAAAGCATACGGTCAAATTCGTGTGTGAAAGGAGCTTCCAATGATATAATTTTCACATTATACATCTCATGTACTATTAATCTTGTCAATAGTCAAAGGCGGTTTTGAAAAACGCATTAGAGCATGGTTAATAATATAGCCAGCTGATGGCTATAAGGAACTACCATGTCATCTATAGCCATCATCTATATGCACTCATTCAATAGTGTGGGCGGTTGGCTATTTCCCGCAAAAAAAGTTGGCTATTGTATTAGTACTTTTTTCCATCTCCTCTTTGTCTCTTTCTTCATATTTATTGTATTTACCTAGGAATGCGTATATAGCTAGGCTCTTGCATGAGAGCTCACTCCCCTTAATTTTTCACATCTCTCTTCTCCACATAGGCAAAAGTGTCATGTAAGCAGGCTATAAGCCCACTATTATACTTGCTCTTAGGCCCTATATAAATGGAAGGAGGGAGTAGTATGAGCATTGCATACTCTACTACAGATGTTGTCAGTACTCCACTAGTACTATTGGACAGGGAGCTTAAAAAGTTACTATTGGACTGGCTATACGTGGCGAAATCCTAGTAGGAAGAGCATGCGGGAGAACAAGCACATTCACGTGGTTGAAAACAAATTGGAAACCATCTCTGTTTGAATGCAAATCTAGGAGTACGTACGAATCTAACAATATTGATTGGGCATTGTTTAATGTTGATACTTTTTTCTGTAAGTTTGATCGAAGTAGAGATACTTTGACTACACATAAAACTTATATGTAAACTAGAAAGGATCGGAGGGAGTATATTGTACGTTTAAAAGCGAAAAGAACATTGAATACACTTTATATATGATTTGCTATGATTACCGGTTCAAAATTTTGAATCTGCCTTAGGTATCACACATGCACCCACTCGTTCTCTCTAGATTTCATCTCGGGGTCTGGAGATTGATTGAAAGGACTAGGGTGGGTACAATACATTCGTTTCGCTTATGAACGTACAATATACCCCCACGATCCCCACAGACCCTTCATGATTCATTTCTATCATAGAAACAGACCAAACCTTTATCTCCTTGCACGACACGCAATTGATCTCTCAACATCAATCGATCTCGTCAAGATGTGTCAGGGCATGAACCGAATGGGATGTCAAAACTATGACGGGAAGCGACACGTAGTGGAGGCAAAGTGAAACTTTAAACGAATCATTTGTTTATATGCATGTCGGAGAAATTACAACATTGGAAATACAAGCATGGTCTAGGCCCACATGTGAATGATACTCGGCGGAATGTTCAAATGAGGCATGCGGGAGGGTGGACTCGACCGGAGGACGGCATGATCGATGGAGAAGAGGGTGGGAGAGGAATGAGAAATAAGCAACGCCACATGATTATACTTGAACGGCTCAAATAAACAATAAGTTTTCTCGTTTTCCCTTCCGTCTTGGTCACGGAGTAAGATACTCCCAGTGTTTTTATTTACTCTACATATTAGGTTTGACTGAAGTTAAACTTCATAAAATTTGACCAAATTTATAGAAAACTAGCAAGATGCCCGTGCGTTGCACGGAACATCAAGATCTTGTGGGAGAAAAGGATGAATGAGGGAAGGCCTTATCTGCAAATGTGGAGAGGAGTGCGGGTAAATTGTCATAGTTTACTTCCTATATCTGTTAGATATAGATCGGACGGCCTATATTGCAGGATGGCAGGCACACCATCATCACCAACTCTGCTTTTTATCTACACTCTTATAAAAAACAGAGTTGGTGATGATGGTATGCCTGCCATCCTGCTATATAGGCCGTGTGATTTATATCTGATAGATAGGAAGGAAACTATGGCAATTTTGCAAAAAGGTACCCACACACCTCTCCAAAATTTGCAAATAAGGCCTTCCCTCGTTCATCCTTTTCTCTCACAAGATAAACTAGTCATGAAATGCATCTTGATGTTACGTTCAACCCACGGGCATCTTGCTAGTAAGAGTAGAAATATGAACATTTACAATAGCAAATCTATATGATGTGAAAGTATATTCAATAATGAATCTAATGGTATTGATTTGTTATTGTATATGTTATAATTTCTGTCTATAAACTTTGTCAAAGTTTACAAAGTTTGACTTTGAGAAAAGCTAAAATGTGGAGTAAATAAAAACAGAGGGAGTACACAGGGACTAGTATAGCTACTACTGCCGGAACATGGTAGGTTGGACCCCTAAATGCGGGCACAGACCGGGCACACCTCAATTATTCCTTCAAACAGTCGGACACCTAGATTTAGCACACCATCTGGCTACTTAATCAAGTGTTACGATTCACTACTTGAAAAGGAAAAAGGTGGTACCGTACCCAAAACCACCACACTTGGGGCTAGGGTAACAACTTGGTACTGTACCACATTTGAACCAGGGCACAAAAACCACCTGTTCTGCGCCTAATGTAAAACGCAGAGCATTGACGCTCAAATATGGTCAGGAAAACAGGGAAACCGACATGTGGGGCACACCTGTCAGGGTGACGTGGCGCAGACTAGTCCAATGAAGGAGCTGGCCCACGACCTCCTCCCCACCGGCAATCGTTCATGTGGGTCATGGGGGCCAGCAACGTGGCGCAGCTCCAGCACCGCCTCTGGACACGGCGACCGCGGTGAGCGACACGCTCATCATCGCTGGACACGGTCGGTTTCAGTGTGCCGAGGGTGGCGTTAGTGCTATGGCACGACCAGCAGATCAACACCCGACTCATCTAGGATGCATGGGGCGCCGAAGTGCGCGCGCGTCGCGACGTGTCCGCGGAGTTGTGTAGCACGGCCAACTGCATCCCCAAGACCTGAGACCATGCTGGGTCATCTTGCTTTTTCAGTGACATGTGGGGATCGCATGTGAGCAAAAGGCATCTCCAACGTTGCCACGACCGCAGCTGACTACCCTGGCACACCAAAAACACTCATCCCTCTCTGTTGTGCAGTGCGTTCCCAGCCAGCGACAGCTGACCCATTCATGTCGTCCATCTGTATGCCGTCTTTAAGAGGCTCGATGCCCGAGGAACCAACTCCGGCGACTTAATGATGCACCCGAACGCTTGGCCTCACCGGAATGCGCTACTTAAAGCGGCAACGCCCAGCTAACCTCCACACCACAGCGCATTGTCCTGCTACCTGGCACCACATCCGCCATGACCGCGACCGCGAACGCTCTGTGGGAGAGCTTGTCTTCGGGGATGAAGCTCGAGGTCGCCGCCCTCGCTCAAGTCACCGCTCGCGACGCAATAGCGGCGTAGCCGGACGCGGATGCGACCGCACAAGCGGTGGCCACGCGAGCGGCCGACAATGGGAGCACCATCAGCCACGCGTCCTACTTCCCGTCGTCCAACATCCGGCACCGCCGAGGTTGGGGACTCCTCCGAGGATGAGTAGGGCATGGGAGGCGGCAGGGCATGGTGTGCCAACTGGCCGGTCCGTCTCCCGTGTTCTACTCTTCCTCGCCAGAGACCGCACCTTCACTTCACAGGTCTTGAACCCCGCCCCCGTATATGGAGATTGCAGATGGAGGACGTCGGTCGCCCCCGTAGAATAGGTTTAGGGTCGGGTTTGTTTTATTTTTTTGTCCTATAAAAGTTCAAAATGTAACGAAAATATGTCGTGTTTGCATTAATGTCGGCCGGTGTATATGAACTTTCACAATAATATAGTATATTGTAGGAGTACTAGCAAGATGCTCGTATGCTGTTACCTAAACATCAAGATCTTGTGGGAGAAAAGGATGAACAAGGGAAGGCCTTATCTACAAATGTGGAGAGGAGTGCGTGTAAATTGTCATAGTTTTCTTCCCATCCGTTAGATATAGATTGGACGGCCTATATTGCAGGATGGCAGGCACACCATCATCACCAACTCTTCTTTTTGAGTATATAAGAGTAGATAGATATGGAATGATGATTCTATTTTGTGTGTATAAACTTAGAAGGTTTGAACCGAGACGAAGCTAACATACAAAGTAAATAAACACATAGGGTCTACATAGGCACTCCAATAGTACGTCCACTACACATTCACACATTTCACATCTTTCTACATCTACAGGAACCTACGAAAGGGTTAACGTAGATGGCCTCTCTGTACAATCAACAGCTCACACGTTACACATTACGTTAATTATGTAACTGGGATTACGTAGGTGTAGCATTACTCGTCCTAAAAAACCCAACTAAGCCAACCTCCCAACATATCGCGCGGGAAAAGACCCAATCGCACCGTTTTAGTCGGGAGTACCAGATTACTAGTAGTAGTACCGATGGATCGCGCGAAGCACCAAGTTATTTTGAGGGGGCGAAGCACCTAGTTTAAAAGGAAAAAATTAGATACACTCACAGCACCCCTGTCGCGGTCGCATTGCACCCCACACACGTTCGGTCCTGCACATGGCTCATGCAAACGGAACGCGCTTCGGCTTGCCTTTTCACTGACACGTGGGACTGCACTGGGAGAAACCGACCATGCGCCAAACCCCCCTGCCCACCACGTGAAAATCCCCCACAAAAATTCCCCCCAAATCCCAAATTCAACCGCCATTCGGTCAACTAGCCAATAATATTCCCCAAACCCCCTCCCCCCGTCCCCCTCCACTCCATTTGCTCCGCCAAAGCCGTCCTCCCCGCCGTGCCGATACGTCGGCGCCGCGGTTCATCGAGGGGACGCACAGCGATCCTCTCGCTCCCATAGTACGCTCTCATAGACTGTTGTCCTCTAGCCGCACCGCCACTGTTGGGGACGTTCTTGTGGAGGCGCACGGTGGTCAGCGCCGCCACCACTGGCGATGTTCGTGTGGAGACGCACAGCGGTCAGCTTCTCCCATGGTACGCGCATTCTAGACTAAGGCCCCGTCCATGCCGGTGCAGCGCTGAATGTTAGCTGATAGACGATATTAATCTCACTGTTTGCCGAAGTAGTTTACAGTCAATATGCTCTGCTTAAGAAGCTTCCTTGCCCTGTTTTGCACTCAATCTGCTTAGCTGAGATGGCATGCCAAGTCTGATTAGTTGCTAAAATATCCTGCCATATATTTATTGTGACGTAGATTGCCATGGTCTAGTAGCCAATCTGTTAGGTGAAATAGCTCTACACCGTTTTATACTCGATCTTTGTTACTGAGATGGCCTTCGATAGTTTGATGGCTGTGTGATCGGCCTCATTGACTACTGAAACAGCCTGCCATAATTTAGCACTCACATATGTTTGCTGAATTAGCTTTACATATATTTCGTTACTTAGATCTGCTCGTCAAAATATCTTGCCATAGCTTTAGACATTGACCTAGGTATTTTTTCATGTAATATCTAGTAGAAGAACTAATTTGTATGTCTAACAAATGGACATGACTTGAATAACTTATGCTCGAAGATTCTCCACTGCATATGTCGAGGGGGTTGAAAACTTCATGAACTTTATCAGAGATGAGTATGGTGGTCCAAAATCAGATGTGCTCTGACTGTGTAGCAGTTGTATAAATTCAGTTACAAGACCCCAGTCAACTGTACAAAAGCATCTACACTTGTATGGGATGTTGGTCACATATACTAGGTGGGTTCATCATGGTGAAGCGGTGAACGTCAATGTTACTGACTATGTGGAAGCAGCAGATCACCATCTTGATCTGCCTGATGCCCAGGTGGAAGAGGAGGAGGAGGTGGTGGCGGAGCTAGTGAGTTTGACCAACATTGAAACAATGCTACGTGAGGGTTGCTTGTTGGCCGGGGGGAGGGGTGAGAGGGGAGGCCAATGTGCCACAGACCAGCGGGCCCGGGGACAGGAGTAGGCGAGTGCGCGTGCGTCTGTCGCGTGTCCGCGCCGACGCAAATCAGGCTAAAAAATGGGTCGGGAATGGGTCGTCGGCGGACGAAAAATGGACGTGCGTCCGTTTGGGTCCGCGCGTTGGGCCGTCTTTTCTATCCGCGCCGACCCAAACGGACGGTCGCGGACGAAATGGGTCATCCCATTGGAGTTGCTCTAAGGTCATGTGAATGGAAACTTGGAATAAAAACTTTTCCATTAGATGATTGCAAACCTGTGAGAGTAGTAAATCGAGCTTGTCGCTGTTCATTAGGGATGGGAAAGATTTCACCTTGGCTAGGACGGTACCTTCATTTTTTGTGTAATGCAGAAATAGCAAAAATTAAACCGTGATTGTTGATCAAGGACTGTAAACAGGATCGGTGGATGAAATAAGATCAGATTTTGTTCAGAGACTGTAGAACATCTAAAAATTGAATACTTGTAAATAAAAATCAAAGTGTGTGTAGGGGAGAGTTCAACTTGAACTGCTCATCCACCTGCATCGCTCCTTCCTTTTTTTTCATACAATTCCATATGGATGCATCCCAGGCCTTCCTTATTAAGTGCACTTCATCTTTTTTACTGAATAAGAATATAAGTGTACTAACGAGACGCAGTTCCTTTTCAAAGAAAATGTCTTCCTGAATAAAAAGTAAAACCATATTTAGACTTACAAATGCCTTCCCGAAGAAAAGTGTAAATGTCTTACTCTGAATGTACGTAGCCAGCAACACTCGCACTTTAGTTTTGATCATGCATTCTAGCCGCCACCGCAATGTGGTTGTCATTTATTATTCGAACGACCATGAGAAATCTACTCGAGCTACCATGTGCCCTGTACAACCACGTGATGTTGAATAAGAGCAGCATCAGCGACATCAGATGGAAGAAGGAACCAGTAGTAGCACAGGTCAAAAATTGAAGCAATTGCAGCAGCACCACAAGGCTCTCAAGCAACAGTCCCACATGGGCTGAAGCGAAACTGAACAATGGCTCGGCGAGAACGCAAGTGCTGGCTAGCAGCCACACAAGAGTAAGAAGGTCACAGGCTACGCGGGGGAAGTCCACCATGCACAGGAGGAAGAAGGCACACGCGGGGATGGAAGGGGTCGATGGCATGCGAGAAGGCGGCGGCTGCACGTGGAGCATCTCGAGGAGATGGCTTGGTCGCCGCCATCTTCGTTGTTGGCTGAGAAGATAATATAGAGATGGGCGGTGTTAGGTGATTTAGTTAAACGGCAGCCTGACAGGGTGCTCGAGGCGGTGAAGTTGAATGGCGTACTAGCAGGGTGCTCGAGGTGCAGTTCTTTTTTTTGCGGGGAACTCGAGGTGCAGTTCAACGACAACTAAGTTGCATGCTGCTCAAGAAAGAAGGTTTGGGCGGTTACTTGTGCTGCCAGGGAGGAAGTTTTGGGCGGCGGTGTGTGCTGCTGGAGGAGAAAAGTGGGGCCGCCGGCATGTCTGCCAGGGGAAGAGGTGGGGACGACGGTGGTGCGTAGGGCAGATGGCGGCGGTGGCGCGCTTGGGCAGAGGAAATTGTTGGCGGCGAGAGGATCTTGGGTAGAGGCCGTTGGCGAGGGCGGGGGCGCCTCAGGTTCCCAGGGGCGGGGGCGCGGGGGCGGCGACGTCTCGGGTTCCCAGGGGCGGGAGATGGGTCGTTGGATCAGGGGGAAGGAGGTGGAGCAGTTCGTCGAGGTGGACTCATGGACATTTGTCTTTTTCTTTTTCGTGTATGTCGATTCGGGGAGTTTGGGAACACTCGTGGCTCTATATAGCACCGGTAGTTTTCAGAATAACTATTTTGATCCCAGGATCAGAATAGTGCTACTATATGTGTGTGTGTGTGTGTGTGTGTATACTATACGCGTCGTGAACCCTCGCTCCGTGTGGGGACTCTTCGGTTCCAAAAGCACGGTGCCACATCAAAGTTGTGCATTGGGTATTCAAACACCACATAACACTTCCATACATATGTTTGGGACACATGCATGCAGTGGTTGTCTTCAGGCACTCCCTCGCGCAGTTATCGACGACAAGCTAGCCTATTTGTGGGGCCACCCACAGGTGTGGTTCGTATGTGGTCTCACCCATCTCGCGCCACAAGCACACATTTGTGGGCCCGCACACAGTCCAGATTTGGCCGAAAGCAAAAGGGGGGGGGGGACTAACCATGATGTACTCTATTCGGTTTTGTGTTATGGTAGGGTGAGATGTCAGACCTAGCTATTTGGGGGCATCCATTTATTGCTAGGATTCCTCTCCCGCCAACACGAAGTGTGTGGGGGGGAGGGGGGACTAGCAATAATAACGTGCGCTCTGTGAGACAGGTGCCACATCAAAGTTGTGCATTGGGTATTTGAACATCAAACCAGCCTTTTCATACATATATTTGGTCCACATGCAAGTGTGTTCGTGTTCTGACCCTTTCCCGTGTTTTTTTGCCAAATTCATAAACAGCTAGCGAGTCGGATGCAGCAACCGCCTGCGATCGGGTATGAAACACACACGGTTCCCTCAGACTACCCGTGTGCCACGCCCGTGCCCCTATCACCCATATCATCACAGTAGATTGGGCTCCACGAGGCTTCCCTCACGCTCTCGAAAATATCTACTCCCTCGCAATCTCAAAAATATCTATCCGTCTAGAGGGTTTTTCTATTTGATAGCACATGATTAGTATGTGTGGACCGTGTGCGATGTCTGTTACTCCCGCTTTGCTTCAATCCGTTGATCCAAATTTTTAGCAGCCACGGCATTTCACTCCCGCCTGCATCCCTCGCAATCTCAAAAATATCTGCTCGAATGGAGGGTTTTTCTATTTGATAGCACATGATTATTATGTTTTAACTGTGTGTGATGTTTGTTACTCCCACCCCGCTTTGCTTCAATCCCTTGATCCAAATTTTTGGTAGCTCGGCCATTTTAGTCCCACCTAGTAAAATTTTCAGTACCCACGACATTTCCTCAAACACCACCTTGGCCCCTCTTCACACCCCCCCAAATCCTCCGCTCACACACACCCCAAATCCCCCGCTCTCATACAGACACACACCACCCCTCCCTCGCTCGAAACCCTAGCTAGGTCGTCGCTGCCGCCGGGCTGCCTCCATCCTCAACCTCTGCAGATCTACCCATGTCGGTTACCCACCGATATACATACCCTTGCCTCCCTGAAATTCCCCCTTTCCCATAGATCGCCATCCCCACCCCCCTACCCCACACTAGTGCGTCGCAGCCTAAGACTGACTACGCTTCCTGGGTTGCTCGAGGAGCGAATGGCCCAAAAGAGGTTTACCACGGCCTCTTCACCCGACATCGGTGAGATGGCCCCCGAGGAAGCTGACGACGATGACGGCCACAGCCTTTCAATCAGCGGGCTAGAGTATTCTGGTATGTCACGGACGCCGGCTACGATATCAAGGTCACCAACTATGACCGCTTAACGCGGGCTATGTCACAGGTTAAGTTGCCCACCCCCAACCCCTCGGGTTCTACAGCCGTCGATCTCAGCGATGGCCTTGCCGCTGATATCATGTGCTTGTTATGAACAATTTGCCATCCTTCATCGCCATGGAGCCCCTTTTGTCATTTCAGAAGGACATGTTTTCCGATGCTGGCTTGGGATCCTCAGCTGCCAAGTCAGACCTCATCGATGGCGACCACGAGGAGGAGAGCATCTGTGACAAGTGAGGAAACCCATCATTTGTTTTGTCGTGCCTCTTCACCAGGGGAATCCCATGATTTGTTTTCTCGAACCCCTTTTGTAGTGAGAACTTGTCCAGTATTTATTGCTATATATGGTTGTTTGCAATATGCCTTGTTTATTTCAACGGTTTTTGGTTGTTCGGTTGTTTGTAGTTAGCATATGTCTAGTTTCAATTGCCATCTTTGGTTGTTCGTAGTATGCCTTGTTTATTTCAGTTATTCACAATGTGATGTTCTATATGTGCAAGTATGAACTGTGTAGTTCAATTTCATCGATACCAGTTTTAACAATAGCTCTATGAATGACTATATTTGGTTGTTGTTAAGCATGTTGTATTTAACACGCCTTTTCATTTGATTTAACAATCACTACTGGAATCAGGGAATTTGCCGTCTGCCAATTCTTTGTTGTCAGCTAGCGGATGGCAAAGAAGGTCTTTGCCATCAGCTACCAAGAAGCTGACGGCAAACAAATGGCAGACGGCAAAGAAGGTCTTTGCCATCTGCCATTTCTTTGCCGTCCGCTGGCTGACGGCAAAGAGGGAGGTGGCACCTACTAACGAAAAAACTTAACGTCCCCCCTCTTTGTCGTCCGCAGCAGACGGCAAAGATAAACAAAAAGCGGACGACAAAGGTGGGGCGGACGGTAAAGGCTAACCTAACTAACCTAACTAACGCCGAGCCCCAACCCCCCCCCCCGCCCGTTACTCTCTCTGTTTCTCCCTCTGTCTCTCCTCCCGATGCCCAGATCCACCCACCGCGCCGCCCCTTGCCCCCCGCCGCCCCCCCCCTTCCCCCCCACCCATCCGCCCCCCATCGCCCCGCCGCCCGCCTCCCGCCACCGCCCCGCCCGCCCATGGCCCGCCCCACCACCGCCCCCTCCCCCATGGCCCCATCATCACGCCCCGCCCACCGCCCCGCCCGCCATCGTCCCGCCCCGCCCGCCGCCCTGCCACCACCCTCCCCACCCGCCTCGACCGTCCCACTGCCCCGCCCCACCGCCACCCGCCCACCACCCAGCGCCAGCGCCGCCCCCGGCTCCGGTGAGTATTCTTTTTTTCAGTTTTTTCATTTTTTGTTGTTTAATTGTTAGTGTTAGATTTAGTGCTAGATATGTGTTAGTGTTAGTGTTAGATTTAGTGCTACATATGTGTTAGTGTTAGATTTAGTGCATGGGCTTAAGATGAAAAAGATGAAAAAAGAAGAAGAAGAAAAGAAGTAGAAGAAAAAAGCATATGTAGAAGAAAAGAAGAAGAAGAAGAAGAAGAAAAGAAGTAGAAGAAGTAGAAGCAGAACAAAAGAAGAAAAGAAAAGAAGTAGAAAAAAGATGAAAAAAGAAGAAGAAGAAAAGAAGTAGAAGAAGTAGAAGAAGAAGAAAAGAAGAAAAGAAAAGAAGTAGAAAAAAGATGAAAAAAGAAGAAGAAGAAAAGAAGTAGAAGAAGTAGAAGAAGAAGAAGAAAATAAGAAAAGAAGAAAAGAAGAAAAGAAGAAAAGAAAAGAAGTAAAAGAAGTAGAGAAAAGATGCAAGAAGAACAAGAAGAAAGGAAAGAAGGAGAAGGATAGAAGAAGAAGAAAGGAAAGAAGAAGAAAAAAGAAGAAGAAGAGAAGGAAAGAAGAAGAAGGATAGAAGGAAACACCCCGACCCCTGACCCCGACACCCCGACCCCGACACCACACCCCGACACCTGACCCCGACACCCTGACCCCCTGACCCCGACACGTGGCGGCCACATGTGCTCCCTGAGAGCTGACCCATTTGGCCAGTTTGCCTACAGTGGAAGATGGCAAGGATCAGCACATTTGCCTACAGTGGCGGACGGCAAAGCCTAGGTGGGCAGTGACGTCCAGCTGACGTCACCCGGCGGACGGCAAAGGCCAGATAATTTTTGCCGTCAAGTCGACGCAAAGGCTGTCGTTAGCCATCTAACGGACTAACAGCGTATTTATTGCCGTCAGCTTTCTTTGCCGTCCGCTGCTTATGGCAAAGGACCCTTTGTCGTCAGCCTCCGGAAGCAAACGGCAAAGTAGCTCTTTGCTGATCCTTACTTTGCCGGAGCCTTTTGCCATCCGGGCAGACGGCAAAGGCCTTTGCCGTCCGCCGTTCCTGCCTTTGCCGTCTGCCCCGGCGGACGGCAAAGTAGCAAATTCCTGTAGTGAATAACTAGTGTACTTAGACATGCACAATACCAGTTTGAATGACTATGTTTGCTTGTTTTTAAATGTTAGGCTTGTTGCAGTTAACACACCTTTCCACTTCTTGTTTTTCTTAACTAGCGTGCTTAAACCTTCGCCATGAAGCTATCATTTGGAGATTATGTTGTCTACCATGGATATATTTGGTTGATGTTTAGCCTGTTGTGCTTAACATGCCTTTAGATGTACTTACACAATACAATATTGGGAACAACTGTTGTTTACCATCAAGGTTAGTTTCATCCAGGGCTTATATGTACTCATTGTTCAGGATATCGGTAGCTGGTACCATATAGGTCGGGGGCTGATAAGGGATTAATTGTTGAATCAGACATTTAACTAAATATGTCTGTAACCGATATATCGGTAGGTTAACTAGGGCCATATCTAACATATCTAAGGCTAGATAGCAACATGCATTGTACTGAATGACTAAATATGTAATCCTAGGCCACATAGCAACAAGGAAGGGATGTTTGGTTCTAGGCCTAGGAGTGCCACACTTTGCCATACAATGTTGCCAAAATTGCCAAAGGGTTAGTTCTTCAAAATGTGAGCCACAAGTTGGCATGCCTAAGAGAATCTTGCCACACCTTTTGAGTGTATGTATGTGGGACCATAGTGTGGCTTGCCAAAGATGTGGCTTGAATCAAACACACACCTAAGTTGGTCAAACTTGCCTAACCTTAGGTGTGGCAACCTTTGGCAAACGTAGTCTCAAACCAAGAGTGTTACCGTATGATGTCTAGATATACATAGAAGAGCAGCAAGAACAACAACAGCAACAACACAGCAGCAGTTAACTGCAGTTAATCGGCTGATATTTGTAAATATAATAAACTCCCTCCACCCCATGATATAATATGTTTATTCATCCACGTCGTGAGTATATTGGATGTTATAAGGTCTTATATAATAGGACGGAGGGAGTGTTGTACTACATCATTGTGTAATTGATGTTTAGCTTCTAATATTAACTTGGTGCTTTTAGGTATATGTCATTGGTAAAGATTCGTTCTTCGACCCTTTCTGCGTATGGGGCAATGAGATATTGATGAACCAGCATCAAGTGAGGAAACTGATAAAGATTGTTAGTAAAATGGGTCAAAAGATGGCAATTAAACTATTTGTTTAACACTTTATCCAAGACAACAGTGAACTCCAGCATGGGAATTAAGAACTCTGGAGCCTTCTTTTTACTGCCCATAATGAGTTGTGTTAGATGATAATGTCTGAATCTTTTTCCTTTGAAGTGGTTCTCGAAGCTGTTTACTCAAGATTACCTCTCGAACTCCATGATTGGTGGGCATGCAAAGGTTAAAGTATTTCTACCAGAAAACAATGACTATCTAGATGTCCCTATGATACATGAAGACAGTGAAGGATGGGCGGTCGGCCATCAAAAGGGGTTGGACTAGAGTCGTGCGTGCCTTCTGCATGGAGGAGGGCACAATACGGGCATTTTGCTTCACCTTATTCAGCAACCATAATGTCTTTTGCATCTTTCTTTACCGTGTTTAATAGTACAAGTATACAACCCTAGTTCATCATTCTTTAGTTGGTGCTTATGTAATTCTTGAACATATGTATTTGCGAATCGAGTAATGGACTAGTTGTTTAACCTGATGGATATGAATAAAGTTATAGCCAACTTTCAAATCCAAATTATGTAGAATTTTAAATAGCAGCGATTTAATTATGGTCGAAATATGCTTTGCAGGTCGTTACGGCGCACATGGTCTATAAAGCACAAACATGTGTGATATACATCATAATCCGACACGGTTTGCAGAGAGGAAACGTGTGCGACCATGCACACAGTTGCCGTCTATGAAGCGTGTGTGATGTCAGACAATATCACAAACGGTGCAAGCAAACTAAATGTTTGTGATAGTCACCTTATCATACACGATTTACAATCTTGAATTGTTTCTTATGTTGTAGGCATCGTAAATGTTGCACGACATAATAGCGTGTGCAATAATTATCCTGTACGACACTGGTACGACAATCCGACGTTTCGTAATCCTATCCGACACTCGTACGATGATTAGCTAATCTTCTTAATTACAGATCGCATACAGTTCGAGAGAAGTGAATGTGTATGATAGTCTCCTTATAGCACACGCTTGGCAATCATGAACTGATTATGATGGAGTGCGCATCATAAACGTTGCACCACTTAATAGCGTGTGCAATGGTAATGCCAGCACACACGAATAGCAAGGTTGGAGCGTTTGGGATATTTGACATATCTCAAACAGTTGTGTGAAGAATCGCGTTTGGGGTAGATGCGTGCATCACAGACGCTTTGTTCTGGAAAACGTATGCATTCCTACTCCCTATCCCCGACAGTTTCTGGGTCGTGTGGGAAGGACCCCCCTATCGCACACACTAGCAAGGCGATGATTTAAAATTACGTCACGAAAAGGGGTTAAAAACCGTTTGTATAGCAGCTCGCCATACCAGTGCTTCTTCCGTGGACCAAACATAAGGATCCATATCTCCATACATCCTTGGTTTGCGATGTAGTGGGAAACATAGATATCTCCATCTGAATCTTGGGATGACATATTCTTAGATCTATCAAAAAAATAGTACAAAACAAGAACAGAGGATATTTCCGCGATGCCGCAGTCAAAATGTCCGGGAGTATATATAAAGAATTTTTATCATGCAAAATAAGTATACCAGAAGAAAACAGAGTCAGGAAAGCTCACGAGGGGCCCACAAGCCACCAGGGCCCGTCTGGAGGGGCAGGCCCGCCCTGGTGCCTTGTGGGCACCTGGGTGGCCCCCTCGGGTGTTTCTTATTTTTGTATTTTTTCTAATATTCCAAAACTGACAAAAAGTATTTTTATGGAATTTTTGGAGTCGGTTTACTTACTGTATCACGTACCTCTTCCTTTCTAGGGTTCTAGAGTGTTCTGGTAGGTCTCTTTTATGTATTTCGTTGGTGTCATAGTTTGAATAATGTTAGTTTCGGCATTGATAGGCGTACCTAAGATATAATGCTTAATTCTTTGTCCATTGACCACCTTCGGATTAGTGCCTTCGGCATTATTGATCTTAATAGCTCCAAAGTGATAAACTTCTTTGATGATATATCGTCCTTCCCATTTGGAGAGAAGTTTTCCTGCCAAAATCTAGAATTAGAATTGTACAGTAGAACATACTCACCCACTTTGAATTCCTGTTTTTGGATTCTTTTATCATGCCATCTTTTAACCTTTTCTTAAACAATTTGGCATTTTCATAAGCTTGGGTTCTCCATTCATCTAGTGAGCTAATATCAAATAACCTCTTTTCATCAGCAAGTTTGAAATCACAATTGACTTCTTTAATTGCCCAATATGCCTTATTTTCTAACTCAAGAGGTAAATGACATGCTTTTCCATAGACCATTTTATAAGGAGACATGCCCATAGGATTTTTATAAGCAGTTCTATAAGCCCATAATGCATCGTCAAGTTTCTTAGACCAATTCTTTCTAGATCTATTGATGGTCTTTTGCAAAATTAACTTTATTTTGCTATTGCACAATTCAACTTGACCACTAGATTGAGGGTGATAGGGGGATGAAATTCTATGGTTGAAATCATATTTAGCAAGCAGTTTACGGAAAGCACCATGAATAAAATGTGAACCACCATCAGTCATCAAATATCAAGGAACTCCAAACCTCGGGAAAATAACTTCTTTAAGAATTTTAATGGAAGTGATATGATCAGCACTACTAGTTGGAATAACTTCTACCCACTTAGTAATGTAATAAACTGCAACCAAAATATGTGTATACCCATTAGAGGAAGGGACAGGCCCCATCAAACATCAAATGGTTCAATGACAATTGAATAATTAATAGGCATTTCCTGACGTCTACCAGTATTACCAATTCTTTGACATTCATCACAAGATAAGACAAACTTATGAACATCCTTGAAAAGAGTAGGCTAATAAAAACCAGATTGTAATAACTTCTGTGCAGTTTTGTCTCCCACATGGTGTCCTCCATAAGCCTCGGAGTGACACTTCCGTAGGATTTGTTCCTGTTCATGCTCAGGTATACAACGTCTGATAATACCATCTACTCCTTGTTTATAAAGGTGTAGGTCATCTCAGAAGTAATGCTCTTAAATCAAAGAATTTTTTTTCTTTTGTTGGTCTGTAAAACTAGGAGGTATAAATGTAGCAACAATATAATTAGCATAGTCTACATACCAAGGAGTATTACGAGAAGCATTTATGACAGCTAGTTGTTCATCGGGAAAGCTATCATCAATTGGTAGTGGGTCATCAAGAATATTTTCGAACCTAGACAAGTTATCAGCTACGGGGTTCTTAGCTCCCATCCTATCAGTAATATGCAAGTCAAATTCTTGTAGCAGTAGAACCCACCTAATGAATCTAGGTTTAGCATCTTTCTTTTCCAAAAGGTTAGCAGCATGATCGATGTGAACAATTGCTTTAGAATCAACAATGTAAGACCTGAATTTATCACAAGTAAACACAACTGCTAGAAATTCTTTTTCAGTAGTAGCATAATTTCTTTGGGCATTGTCTAGAGTTTTGCTAGCATAGTGGATTACACTTAATTCTTATCAACTCTTTGTCCTAGAACATTACCAACAACATAATCACTAGCATCACACATAATTTCAAAAGGTAAGTTCCAATCAGGTGGTTGAACAATAGGTGTAGAAGTTAAGGCTTTCTTAAGTGTTTCAAAGGCTTCTACACAATCGTCATAAAAACAAATAAAACGTCTTTTTGCAAGAGCTTAGTAAGAGGCCTAGAAATTTTAGAGAAGTATTTAATAAACCTCCTGTAAGAACCAACATGACCAAGGAAACTTATTATACCTTTAATATCTTTAGGACGTAGCATTTTCTCAATTGCATGAACTTTAGCTTTATCCACTTTAATGCCTCGTTCAGAAATTTTATGCCCCAAGACAATACCTTCATTCGCCATAAAGTGGCAATTCTCACAATTCAAGACAATATTAGTTTGTTCACATCTCTACAAAACTCGATCAAGGTTGCTTAAGCAATCATCAAAAGAAGTTCCATAAATGGAATAATCATCCATAAAAACCTCAACAATATTTTCACAAAAGTCAAACAATATATCAGCCATACATCTTTGAAAAGTAGCATGTGCATTGCATAAACCAAAAGGCATACGTCTATAAGCATAGGTTCCAAAAGGGAGTAAAAGTGGTTTTATCTTGGTCGGATTGTGATACAGGTATTTGAGAGAAACCAGAATATCCATCAAGAAAGCAAAAGTGTGTATGCTTAGATAATCTTTCTAACATTTGATCAATAAAAGGTAACGGGTAATGATCTTTTCTAGTAGCTTTATTTAGTTTTCTAAAATCAATTATCATCCTATAACTAGTTACAATTCTTTGTGGAATAGGTTCATTCTTATCATTAGGGACAGCGGTAATGTCTCCTTCCTTAGGGACACAATGAACATGACTTGCCCATCTACTGTCAGCTATGGGATAGATTATACCTGCTTCCAGAAGCTTTAATATTTCAGTTCTTAGCACCTCCTTCATCTTAGGATTTAACCATAGTTGATGATCAACAACTGGTTTAGCATCAGGCTCCATATTAATTTTATGCTGACAAAGAGTGGGACTAATGCCCTTAAGATCACCAAGAGTATATCCAATAGCAGGACAGTGGCCCCTGTCAAGGTGATTCTAGAGTGACCTTCACAAGCTGGCTTCAAAATCTTAATATACCAACTAATGATGATTGGCTCTTATTGGGAGACTTTAATTACATACGAGGCCCCGACAACAGAAACAAACCTGGAGGTAATCCGAATGACATGATTGCTTTCAATGACATCATAAGATCTAATCAGTTAATTGAACTGCCAATCAAGGGCAGGGCCTACACATGGAGCAACATGCAGCTTGACCCATTACTCGAACATCTTGACTGGTTCCTCACATCAAACAACTGGACATCTTCCTACCCCAACACCATAGTTGTGCCCTTGGGAAAACCAGTTTCAGATCATATCCCGTGTGTGGTAAAAATTGAAACATCCATTCCATGCAGTAAAATTTTCAGGTTCGAGTCTTATTGGACTGGACATCCTGGTTTTTTTGAGTTAGTGCAATCGGTCTGGTCAAGAACTTTCAAGAATACCACAAATGCAGCCACTTTGTTAGCCAGAAAGTTCAAGGCATTAAGGTATGAGTTGAAGAGATGGAGCAAAAGAATCTCTAAACTGACAGTGGTGATTGATAACTCCAATCTTGCGTTGGCCAATCTAGATGCCCTTGAAAACATTAGAACCCTCTCCACTCCAGAGCAAAACTTCAGGAAAATCCTGAAAAAGCACCTCCTTCGGCTGTTGAGTTACCAACGACAATATTGGCAAAAGAGATGCACTATCCGTTGGGTCAAATTTGGTGATGAAGACCCTAAATTTCTGAAAGCTCTGGCTTCTGAGAGATACAGGCGGAACACAATACCAACACTCAAACTCTCAGACAGGACGGTGGTGGATGACCACGTTGGTAAGGAGGCAGTCATATACCAAACATTTAAAGAGCGGCTGGGAAAATCAGGCGAATTCCAAATGAAATTCAACCTGCCTGACATCATCAAGAAAGTAGAGGGGTTGGATCTACTTACCGTTCCCTTCACCAAGGAGGAGATAGACGTGATCATCAAAGAAATGCCGGCCGATCGTGCCCCAGGACCGGATGGTTTCTCTGGTATCTTCATCAAAAAATGCTGGCATATTATTAAGGATGACTTTTACGAGCTATGCAACCAGTTCTACGAGGGGAAATTAAATCTTGAAAGCATTAACGAGGGGTTTATTACACTCATTCCTAAGGTTCGATCCCCGGAGGCTGTCTCTGATTTTAGACCAATCACTTTGTTGAATTGTTGTCTTAAGATTCTCACAAAACTTCTTGCCAACCGACTACAAAAGCTCATACTTAAAATCGTTCATAGAAATCAATATGGATTCCTGAAAGGCCAATCACTACAGGACTGTTTAGCACAGGCGTTCAATATATCCATCGCTGTCAAGCCTCCAAGGAAAAGATCATTCTCCTAAAACTGGATTTCGCCAAGGCATTTGACACGATTGAACATGATGCTATGCTTATGATTATGCAGCACATGGGCTTTGATGACAGATGGCTCAATTGGGTAAAATGCATTTTCTCTTCTGGCAAGTCAGTGGTGCTTTTAAACAGTGTCCCGGGTCGACAATTCAACTGTAAATGCGGGGTTCGCCAAGGAGACCCCTTCTCTCCATTGATTCTTGTGCTGACGGCTGACCTCTTACAAGCTGCAATCAATGATGCCTTCAGACAAGGGAGAATCCATCTAACATTCCCCAGACAGAATCAACATGACTACCCTGTGACACAGTACGCGGACGACACACTCATTCTTCTTCCCGCCTGCCTGGTCCAAGCCCGAACGATTAAAAACATTCTCACTGACTACGCTGTCTCCATTGGGCTGAAAATAAACTTCCACAAGTCCACACTAATCCGAATCAACTGTGAGGCCAACTGCTACAATGAGCTCTCCACTATATTTGGATGCAAAGTAGGATCCATGCCATTCACTTACCTAGGGTTACCTCTAGGGACAACCAAGCCCTCCGTCCAAGATCTAATGCCGCTTGTTTGCACAATGGAACGACGGATGACTAGCACTCTGGCCTTGATGTCTTGGAGCCAAGCTCTCACTACTCAATACCATGATCACATCCCTAGTTATCTTTGCTTTGTGCACTCTCAGACTGCCACCAAAGATCCTTGATCTGCTTGACAAACTACGAAGGAAAATTCTATGGACAAAGAAGACTGAACAAGGGGACAAATGCAATTCGCTTGCGGCCTGGAGCATGGTGTGCCGACCAAAACAGTGTGGGGGTCTTGGCATAATAAACCTACGTATTACAAAGTGATGCTCTCCTCGTCAAATACCTGCATAAATTCTACAACAGACACGACGTACCTTGGGTGGAGCTCATATGGTCGACATATTACACAAACAAAATCCCCCATGCCACGGAACCATGCGGATCTTTCTGGTGGCGAGATGTTCTCAAGCTCACCTCGATTTACAGAGGTATATCAAAAGCAATTGTGCATGATGGAGCCACAGTGCTCATGTGGAAAGACATGTGGCTCGACGCCACTCTTGATGAAACATACCAGCGCGCTTTTTCCTTCGCTAAAAATGATGATATTTCGGTTAAAGATTTTCTGGGATCTACGTCGCTGCATGAAACATTTCACCTCCCACTCTCAGTTCAAGCAATGCAAGAAGTCCGTGATCTACAGCAAAAGGTGAGGCACGTTGGCAACAATACTGGCCCGACCCCCCATTATAACTGGACATATTCTTTGGGGCTCGATTGGATTTTAAAGCAATCAGGTATTATGAGTTCTACTTTAGGGAAGTGCATGCACACCAATCGTACAAGTGGCTCTGGGCAGCCAAGTCAACGTTGAAAATTAAGGTGTTTGGGTGGCTTCTTCTCTCAGACCGCTTAAACACTCGTAACATGCTCAAGAGGAGGCACTACAACAATGGAGACGATTACAACTGCCTTCTTTGTGATCAGCGAATTGAAGAGACTGTCGAACACATGATCTTCCAATGTCCTTTTAGCCAACATTGTTGGTCCATTCTAGGGATCACTTGGCAACACACTGGTTCAAGGCTTCGATGGATCAGTTTGGCAGCTCATGATTGGAACAATCCCATGTTCATGGATGTCTTCCTTCAAGCGGCTTGGAGCATTTGGAAAGAGAGGAATAACAAGCATTTCAGAAGCATCACACCAACTTTTCTCTCTTGGCTTGAACGTTTTAAACATGATTTTAGCCTGCTCCAACATAGAACTAAGGATGATGTGAGACTTTATTCTCTCCTTTGTAAATAGCTTAGAACCCCCTTGACTTCTCCCTCATAAGATAGTAGTTTCCCAAACCTCCACAAGTGGAGGTCAGGCACCATGTAATTCCACCATGTACATTGTATTCTTCTTTTGAGTAATACAAACACAGTGGGAGCCCCTCCCACTGTCTAATTCCTCAAAAAAAATAGCAGCACAGTGCTTCCACAGAGTTATCAATAATCTCTTTGCATGCTCTGGAAGGTTAGCACTAACAATAGCAGGATATATCTTATTTTCATCAAGATAATCATATTTCAATATATCAGGCAATTGTTTTAATTCAACCAAAGGATCACCCTTAGGTGGAGGAGGACCTCCAAGAGTTTCAACAAACAAATTGTGTTTAAGGACAGGAGCAGCTGGAACCAAGTTGACATTACGCTTAGGAACAAATGTGTAGTACTGGGAGATGGACCTAGCAGGGCAGACTGCCTCAGTCAAAGCCTGAACAGAGGGAGCATAGATCAATGACTTGTTCTCCTGAACACACTGACGCAGCTCATAAAACATGAAGTATAGAACATCCACTTTCTTCCTATCATGAATGTATACAAAGATTCGCAACATTGAGCTCCCCGGGTTGTGCGATTCACCAGCCTTAGGAGTGAGAGTGTACCTAAGGATGTGTCACATAGTATCATATACATGTAGTAAATCATTGACAGAACTGGTGACAAACAAATTCTCTTGCTTGTAAGCAAATACAGTCTCATCCTTGTTCCGCCAAGTCTGACAAACATGGCCATAGTCATCATGCTCCTCGGCAAAGAACTGATATGGAATGATCTCAGAAAACTTAGCCATGGAGGCGAGGCACTCACGAGTCCCAGATATCTAAGTAATAGTGAGAGCAAAGTCATTGTGGTAATAAACAGTGGCAAAGAACTGCATCACAAGGTCCTCACTGAATGGGTGACTAAAAGTGACAAATGGAAGCAAACCAAGCCTGCCAAGAGCATCATAGACATCGGGATAGATATGAGAGTTGTCCCGAAGATGCTCCGCGTTAACCTGCTTGTGAGGAGAAAACTTTTTACCCTTGAGCATGAGCAACTCATAGTACACCCGATGCTGGAACTACTCATTCTTGAATCTTGGGTCAACTCCCATACCAGTGGCAGGCACATAAGGAAAACCTTGCCTGCAAGCCCATAGATCTGGCTTGGACCACTCACTGAGAGGTAAGTTCCTGAGATCATGCCCTCTAGGTATGGCATGATCACTAGGACTAGACTCACCCTCTTCCTCAGAATCTTCATCAACATACCTAGACTCTACTGTTGGGGAACGTAGTAATTTCAAAATTTTCCTACGCACACACAGGACCATGGTGATGGCATAGCAACGAGAGGGGAGAGTGTTGTCTACGTGCCCTCGTAGACCGTGGCGGAAGCGATCACAACGTAGAGGAAGTAGTCGTACTTTCTCCTCGCGATCCTGCCGATCCCAGCGCCGTTACTCCGGCAACTCCGAGTCGATGGGGACGTAGAGGAACTATTCGTCGCGTCTCCACACGATCCCGCCGATCACGACGCCGTTACTCCGGCGCCTCCGAGTTCTTGGCACATGTTCAGCTTGATGACGCTCCACGGGCTTCGATCCGGAAAGCTCGGGGAGGGAGTTCCGTCGGCCTGACGGCGTGGTGACGATCTTGATGTTTCACCGTCGCAGGCTTCGCCTAAGCACCGCTTCGATATGACCGAGGTGGAATATGGTGGAGGGGGCACCGCACACGGCTAAGGAACGATCTCAAGGATCAACTTGTGTGTCCTAGGTGCCCCCTCCCCGTATATAAAGGAGGGAGGGAGGAGGTGGCCGGCCCAAGGGGAGGCGCACCAAGGAGGGGAAACCTACTCCAAGTAGGTTTCCCTCTCTTTCCTTATCTTATTTGGAGGGAAGGAAAGAGTACTAGTAGTTAGGAAGTAGTACTAGTAGTAGGAATAGGAAGAGGGGAAGGAGAAAGGAAGGGGGCCGGCCCCCTCCCCAGTCGGATTGGGCTTGGGCGCGCCCCCTCCCTTACTCCTTCTCCCTTCTTCCTACATGGGCCCAATAAGGCCCATATACCTCCGGGGGTTCGGTAACCTCCCGGAGCTCCAAACTTCTCCGGAACCTTTCCGGTGTCCAAATATATCCGTTCAATATATCAATCTTTATGTCTCGACCATTTCGAGACTCCTCGTCATGTCCGTGATCATATCCGGACTCGAACAACCTTCGTACATCAAAATACACAAACTCATAATATAACCGTCCTTGAAACCTTAAGCGTGCGGACCCTACGGTTCGAGAACAATGTAGACATGACCGAGACACATCTCTGGTCAATAACCAATAGCGGGACCTGGATGCCCATATTGGTTCCTACATATTCTACAAAGATCTTTATCGGTCGGACCGCATAACAACATACGTTGTTCCTTTTGTCATCGGTATGTTACTTGCCGAGATTCGATCGTCGGTATCCAATACCTAGTTCAATCTCGTTACCGGCAAGTCTCTTTACTCGTTTCCGTAATACATCATCTCACAACTAACTCATTAGTTGCAATGCTTGCAAGGCTTATGTGATGTGTATTACCGAGAAGGCCCAGAGATACCTCTCCGAGCAATCGGAGTGACAAAACCTAATCTCGAAATCGCCAACCCAACAAGTACCTTTGGAGACACCTGTAGTACTCCTTTATAATCACCCGATTACGTTGTGACGTTTGGTAGTACCCAAAGTGTTCCTCCGGTGGCAGGAGTTGCATAATCTCATAGTTATAGGAACATGTATAAGTCATGAAGAAAGCAATAGCAACATACTAAGCGATCAAGTGCTAGGCTAACGGAATGGGTCATGTCAATCGGATCATTCTCCTAATGATGTGATCCCGTTAATCAAATGACAACTCATGTCTATGGTTAGGAAACATAACCATCTTTGATTAACGAGCTAGTCAAGTAGAGGCATACTAGTGATACTCTGTTTGTCTATGTATTCACACATGTATTATGTTTCCGGTTAATACAATTCTAGCATGAATAATAAACACTTATCATGATATAAGGAAATAAATAATAACTTTATTATTGCCTCTAGGGCATATTTCCTTGATCTCCCACTTGCACTAGAGTCAATAATCTAGTTTACTCATTTATGATTCTAACACCCATGGAGTCTTGGTGCTGATCATGTTTTGCTCGTGGAAGAGGCTTAGTCAACGGGTCTGCAATGTTCAGATCCGTATGTACTTTGCAAATCTCTATGTCTCCCACTTGGACTTGGTCCCGAATGGAATTGAAGCGTCTCTTGATATGCTTGGTCCTCTTGTGAAATCTGGATTCCTTTGCCAAGGCAATTGCACCAAGTATTGTCACGAAGATCTTCATTGGTCCCGATGCACTAGGTATAACACCTAGATCGGAAATGAACTCTTTCATCGAGACTCCTTCATTTGCTGCTTCGAAGCAGCTATGTACTCCGCTTCACATGTAGATCCCGCTGACGCTTTGTTTAGAACTGCACCAACTGACAGCTCCACCGTTTAACAAAAACACGTATCCGGTTTGCGATTTAGAATCGTCCGGATCAGTGTCAAAAGCTTGCATCGACGTAACCATTTACGACTAGCTCTTTGTCACCTCCATATACGAGAAACATATCCTTAGTCCTTTTCAGGTATTTCAGATGTTCTTGACCGCTGTCCGATGATCCACTCTGGATTACTTTGGTACCTTCCTGCCAAGCTTCTTTGCTAAGCATACGTCAGTCTGGTACAGCATTGCATACATGATAGAGCCTATGGCTGAAGCATAGGGAACATCTTTCATTTTCTCTCTATCTTCTGCTGTGGTCGGGCATTGAGTCGACTCAATTTCACACCTTATGTCTGGTAAAAAACCTTTCTTTGCACGATCCATTTTGAACTTCTTCAAAACTTTATCAAGGTATGTGCTTTGTGAAAGTCCAATTAAGCGTCTTGATCTATCTCTATAGATCTTGATGCCCAATATGTAAGTAGCTTCACCAAGGTCTTTCATCAAAAAACTCTTGTTCAAGTATCCCTTTATGCTATCCAGAAATTCTATATCATTTCCGATCAATAATATGTCATCTACATATAATATCGTAAATGCTACTGAGCTCCCACTCACTTTCTTGTAAATACGAGCTTCTCCATAAGTCTCAGATAAACCCAAATGCTTTGATCACACTATCAAAGCGTTTATTCCAACTCCGAGATGCTTGCACCAGTCCATAAATGGATCATTGGAGCTTGCACACTTTGTTAGCTCCCTTTGGATCGATAAAACCTTCAGGTTGCATCATATACAACTCTTCTTCCAGAAACCCATTCAGGAATGCGGTCTTTACATCCATTTGCCATATTTCATAATCATAAAATGCGGCAATTGCTAACATGATTCGGACAAACTTAAGCATCGCTACGGGTGAGAAGGTCTCATCGTAGTCAATCCCTTGAACTTGTCGAAAACCCTTTGCGACAAGTCGAGCTTTAATGAACAACAATATTACCGTCGACTTGGTCTTCTTCTTGAAGATCCACTTGTTTTCTATTGCTTGCCGACCCTCGGGCAAGTCAACCAAAGTCCATACTTTGTTTTCATACATGGATCCTATCTCGGATTTCATGGCCTCAAGCCATTTCTTGAATCTGGGCTCACCATCGCTTCTTCATAGTTCGTAGGTTCATCATGATCTAGTAGCATGACTTCCGTAACAGGATTGCCGTACCACTGCAGTGCGGATTTTATTCTGGTTGATCTACGAGGTTACGTAGTAACTTGATCTGAAGTTTCATGATCAACATCATCAACTTCCTCACTATTTGGTGTAGATGTCGCGAAACTGGTTTACGTGATAAACTACTTTCCAATAAGGGAGAAGGTACAGATTACCTCATCAAGTTCTACTTTCCTCCCACTCACTTCTTTCGAGAGAAACTCCTTCTCTAGAAAGGATCCATTCTTAGCAACAAATGTCTTGCCTTCGGATCTGTGATAGAAGGTGTACCCAACCTGTCTCCTTTGGGTATCCTATGAAGACACATTTCTCCGATTTAGGTTCGAGCTTATCAGGTTGAAGCTTTTCACATAAGCATCGCATCCCCAAACTTTAAGAAAGCGACAACTTTGGTTTCTTGCTAAACCACGATTCATAAGGTGTCGTCTCAACGGATTTTGACGGTGTTCTATTCAGCGTGAATGCGGCCGTCTCAAGAGCATAACCCCAAAGCGATAGCGGTAAATCTGTAAGAGACATCATAGATCGCACCATATCTAGTAAAGTGCGATTACGACGTTCGGACACACCATTGCGCTGTGGTGTTCGGGTGGCGTGAGTTCTTGAAACTATTCCGCATTGTTTCAAATGTAGACCAAACTCGTAACTCAAATATTCGCCTCCACGATCGGATCGAAGAAACTTTATTTTCTTATTACGATGATTTTCAACTTCACTCTGAAATTCTTTGAACTTTTCAAATGTCTCGGACTTATGTTTCATTAAGAAGATATACCCATATCTGCTTAAATCATCTGTGAAGGTGAGAAAATAACGATATCCGCCCACGAGCCTCAATATTCATTGGACCACATACATACGTATGTATGATTTCCAACAAATCGATGCTCTCTCCATAGTACCGAGAAGCGGTGTTTTAGTCATCTTGCCCATGAGGCACGGTTACGCAAGTGCCAAGTGATTCATAATCAAGTGACTCCAAAAGTCCATCAGTATGAAGTTTCTTCATGCGCTTTACACCGATATGACCTAAACGGCAATGCCACAAATAAGTCGCACTATCATTATCAACTCTGCATCTTTTGGTTTCAACATTATGAATATGTGTATCACTACTATTGAGATCCATTAAAAATAGACCCCTTTTTAAGGGTGCATGACCATAAAAGATATTATTCATATAAATAGAACAACCTTTATTCTCTGATTTAAATGAATAACCGTCTCGCATCAAACAAGATCCAGATATAATGTTCATGCTTAACGCGGCACCAAATAACAATTATTTAGGTCTAAAACTAATCCCGAAGGTAGATGTAGAGGTAGCGTGCCGACCGCGATCACATCGACTTTGGAACCATTTCCCACGCCGCATCGTCACCTCGTCCTTTGCCGGTGTTAAGCAATCATAGTCCACCTGTTTGAGTTGCAAATATTAGCAACAGAACCGATTATCAAATACCGGTACTCTGCGAGCTCTAGTAAGGTACACATCAATAACATGTATATCACATATACCTTTGTTCACCTTGCCATCCTTCTTATCCGCCAAATACTTGGGGCAGTTCCGCTTCAAGTGACCAGATGCTTTGCGTAGAAGCACTCAGTTTCAGGTTTAGGTCCGGACTTGGGTTTCTTCACTTGAGCAAAGCAACTTGTTTGCTGTTCTTCTTGAAGTTCCTTCTTCTTCCCTTTGCCTTTCTTCTTGAAACTAGTGGTCTTATTGACCATCAACACTTGATGCTCCTTCTTGATTTCTACCTCCGCAGCTTTTAGCATTGCGAAGAGCTCGAGCATAGTCTTTACTAACCCTTGCATATTATAGTTCATCACGAAGCCTTTGTAGCTTGGTGGCGGTGATTGAAGAATTACATCAATGACACAATCATCCGGAAGATCAACTCCCGGTTGAGTCAAGTGATTGTAATACCGGACATTACGAGTATGTGCTCAGCAGTGACCCATTCTCCTCCATTTTGCAGCTATAGAACTTATTGGAGACTTCATATCTCTCAATCCGGGCATTACATTTGAAATATCAACTTCAACTCTTGGAACATCTCATATGCTCCACGACTTTCAAAAGCGTCGTTGAAGACCCGGTTCTAAGCCGTAAAGCATGGCACACTTGAACTATAGAGTAGTCATCGACTTTGCTCGCCAGACGTTCTTAACGTCGTCGGTTGCATCGGCCGAGCACGGCACCTAGCGGTGCATCCAGGCGTAACTCTTACGTGCAGCAATGAGGATAATCCTCGGATTACGGACCCAGTCCGTGTAATTGCTACCATCATCTTTCAACTTTGCTTTCTCAAGGAACGCATTAAAATTCAACGGAACAACGGCCACGAGCCATCTATCTACAAGCAGACATAGACAAGCAAGATACTATCAGTACTAAGTTCATGATAAATTTAAGTTCAATTAATCATATTACTTAAGAACTCCCACTTAGATAGACATCTCTCTAGTCATCTAAGTGATCACGTGATCCAAATCAACTAAACCATAACCGATCATCACGTGAGATGGAGTAGTTTTCAATGGTGAACATCTTATGTTGATCATATCTACTATATGATTCACGCTCGACCTTTCGGTCTCCGTGTTCGAGGCCATATCTGCATATGCTAGGCTCGTCAAGTATAACCTGAGTATTCTGCGTGTGCAAAACTGGCTTGCACCCGTTGTAGATGGACGTAGAGCTTATCACACCCGATCATCACGTGGTGTCTCGGCACGACGAACTTTGGCAACGGTGCATACTCAGGGAGAACACTACTTGATAATTTTAGTGAGAGATCATCTTAAAATGCTACCGTCAATCAAAGCAAATTATGATGCATAAAGGATAAACATCACATGCAATCAATATAAGTGATATGATATGGCCATCATCATCTTGCGCTTGTGATCTCCATCTCCGAAGCACCGTCATGATCACCATCGTCACCGGTAGCGACACCTTGATCTCCATCGTAGCATCGTTGTCGTTTCGCCATCTATTGCTTCTCGACTATCGCTACCGCTTAGTGATAAAGTAAAGCAATTACAGGCGTTGCATTTCATACAATAAGCGACAACCATATGGCTCCTGCCGATTGCCGATAACTCGGTTACAAAACATGATCATCTCATACAATAAAATATAGCATCACGTCTTGACCATATCACATCACAACATGCCCTGCAAAAACAAGTTAGGCGTCCTCTACTTTGTTGTTGCAAGTTTTACGTGGCTGCTACGGGCTGAGCAAGAACCGTTCTTACCTACGCATCAAAACCACAACGATACTTCGTCAAATAGACTCCGTTTAACCTTCTCAAGGACCGGGCGTAGCCACACTCAGTTCAACTAAAGTTGGAGAGACAGTCTTCCGCAAGCCATCTATGTGCAAAGCACGTCGAGGAACCGGTCTCGCGTAAGAATGCAGCGTAAGGTTGGTCCGGATCGTCTCGTCCAACAATACCGCTGAACCAAAGTATGACATGCTTTGGTAGGCGGTATGACTTGTATCGTCCACAACTCACTTGTGTTCTACTCGTGCATATGACATCAAACCATAAAAACCTAGGCTCGGATGCCACTTTGTTGGGGAGCGTAGTAATTTCAAAATTTTCCTCGCACACACGGGACCATGGTGATGGCATAGCAACGAGAGGGGAGAGTGTTGTCTCGTACCCTCGTGAGACCGTGGCGGAAGCGATCACAACGTAGAGGAAGTAGTCGTACTTTCTCCTCGCGATCCTGCCGATCCAGCGCCGTTACTCCGGCACCTCCGAGTCGATGATGACGTAGAGGAAGTAGTCGTCGTTCTCCTCCACGATCCAGCCGATCACAAGCGCCCGTTACTCCGGCGCCTCGAGTTCTTGGCACACGTTCAGCTTGATGGCGCTCCACGGGCTTCGATCCGGCAAAGCTCGGGGAGGAGTTCCGTCGGCTGACGGCGTGGTGGCGATCTTGATGTTTCACCGTCGCGAGGCTTCGCCTAAGCACCGCTACGATATGACCGAGGTGGAATATGGTGGAGGGGCACACCGCACACGGCTGAGAGCGATCTCAAGGATCAACTTGTGTGTCCTAGGGTGCCCCCTCCCCGTATATAAAGGAGGGAGGGAGGAGGTGGCCGGCCCAAGGGGAGGCGCACCAAGGAGGAAACCTACTCCAAGTAGGTTTCCCTCTCTTTCCTTATCTTATTTGGAGGGAAGGAAAGAGTACTAGTAGTTAGGAAGTAGTACTAGTAGTAGGAATAGGAAGAGGGGAAGGAGAAAGGAAAGGGGCGGCCCCCTCCCCAGTCGGATTGGGCTTGGTGGGGCGCCCCCTCCTTGCTCCTTCTCCCTTCTTCCTACATGGGCCCAATAAGGCCCATATACCTCCCGGGGGTTCCGGTAACCTCCGGAGCTCCAAACTTCTCCGGAACCTTTCCGGTGTCCAAATATATCCGTTCAATATATCAATCTTTATGTCTCGACCATTTCGAGACTCCTCGTCATGTCCGTGATCATATCCGGACTCGAACAACCTTGGTACATCAAAATACACAAACTCATAATATAACCGTCATCGAAACCTTAAGCGTGCGGACCCTACGGTTCGAGAACAATGTAGACATGACCGAGACACATCTCCGGTCAATAACCAATAAGCGGGACACGGATGCCCATATTGGTTCCTACATATTCTACTGAAGATCTTTATCGGTCGAACCGCATAACAACATACGTTGTTCCTTTTGTCATCGGTATGTTACTTGCCGAGATTCGATCGTCGGTAACCAATACCAAGTTCAATCTAGTTACCGGCAAGTATATTTAATCGTTTCCTTAATACATCATATCAAAACTAACTCATTAGTTGCAATGATAGAAAGGCTTATGTGATGTGTATTACCGAGAAGGCCAGAGATACCTCTCCGACAATCGGAGTGACAAAACCTAATCTCGAAATACGCCAACCCAACAAGTACCTTTGGAGACACCTGTAGTACTCCTTTATAATCACCCGATTCGTTGTGACGTTTGGTAGTACCAAAGTGTTCCTCCGTAAACGGAGTTGCATAATCTCATAGTTATAGGAACATGTATAAGTCATGAAGAAAGCAATAGCAACATACTAAGCGATCAAGTGCTAGGCTAACGGAATGGGTCATGTCAATCAGATCATTCTCCTAATGATGTGATCCCGTTAATCAAATGACAACTCATGTCTATGGTTAGGAAACATAACCATCTTTGATTAACGAGCTAGTCAAGTAGAGGCATACTAGTGATACTCTGTTTGTCTATGTATTCACACATGTATTATGTTTCCGGTTAATACAATTCTAGCATGAATAATAAACACTTATCATGATATAAGGAAATAAATAATAACTTTATTATTGCCTCTAGGGCATATTTCCTTCATCTACATCTGCATCTTGTTCATAGCTAGTGGGCATGATCCTGAGAGTCATACTCCTCATCACTATCCTTGGAAGCCTCAACCACTGGATTCCTTGTAGCAGCATGACAAGCACGACCACTAGCCTGAGAACTCTGGCCAATTCCATCTAGCAACTGACAGCGAGCAACAAGAAACTGATCATCCCCTGCCTTAGTGCGCTTGCGATGAGCGGCCGGCCTCTTGTCAGCGTAGTTTGAGAGAGAAAATGTAAAACAACATAGGCAAAAAGATAAGTGCAAGTGCTTGATGTTAGACATGGAATAGATACACCCCGTCTTCACGGGATCAAGGACCTCGTGTGCACGGTACACGACCCATGCACATAGGGGTCTCGTGGGCACAACACATGCCTCGTTCTCACATGGGCACCTAGCGACAGCCACTTCTCAGACGAATAGTGAATGTTGCGTGGTGGGTCTATACTAGTTCAATGTGATTTTAAGTCATGCTATTGAAGGAAACAGTTGATCTAATCCAAAGAGAAACCCTAGAAGAGATTTGAGAAGAAACAAAGGATTCCTCCACCAAAAAAAGAGGAAGGGATGCATACCAGAGGAGGATCCCATCCTCGACAAGAAGCATGAAGGGGATTGCTTCCCTGGTGCGAGGAGGCACTAGGAGGGCTGGAGGTGACATCGACGGCTCCCAGAGGCGTGTAGGGGTGTGGGGGTTGAATGGAAGGGAGTGATCCCTAACCCCCACAAATCCCGCCTCTTAGGGCGCCAGGAATTGCTACCCCGTGCGCAGGGGCTAAAGTGCTCGTGGGCACGAGGGGTCCCGTGCACATGGTACAAGCTCATGGAGAAGGAGTGTCCAGTAGATTTTGACAACGCAGATCAGAATTAACTCTCGGCTGGGTAGACTAGCTATCCTTACCATGGGTAAATGCTCAAGGCCATCTCACTTCTAAACACATCATAAGAGAACATCTAAACTACTAGAAAGGTTTATGTGGAGCACTTGAACGATGAAAAGCATATCTAAGAAAAGAAATGAATAGGAAGGAAGATCGAATACATTCACAAAGGAGACAGAACACCCAATGAGAAAAAAGTGAGTGCATTGGTCAAACATGCAACTAGCAACACAAGGTCTAAGAACCCAAATAAGAACTAAATGAAGATCCAACCTCCAAGGGAGGGTTGTGGCCATACCCACCATGTTGGAGTTTATTTGGTATAGACCGCGAAGATATGAACCTTGGGCCCAAGACCAATACTCATCTTTGAACCACAAGTATCATAAAAATGGTGAATGTGAAAGATTTTGCTCAATTTATGCACCGGTAGGATAAGATAGCTCATTATTTGAACTAGTTCCCCATACATATGTGCCTACACCTAAACAAGATACAAGCTGAGCATGTGTGCAGTTGCAAGACGGTTAATCCAAGTTACTCATATCCACAATATTTAGATCATGCCTTAACTCGTGGAATCTTGCTACATCAATCGGCTTCATGAAAATTTTCGCAAGTTGCTTTTCGGTGCCAACATGGAATATCTCAATGTCTTCGCGTGCCACATGATCCCAAAGAAAATGATGATGAATATCAATATGATTGGTTTGGTTATGTTGCACGGGATTGTTGGCGATCTTGATTGCACTTTCATTGTCACAAAAAAGAGGCAATTTGTCACATTTGACACCATAATCCATCAAAGTTTGACACTTCCATAATAATTGTGCCCAACAACTTTCGACGACGATGAACTCGGCTTCGGTGGTGGAGAGAGATACACAATTATGCTTCTTTGATGACCAACTTACCAAAGATCTCCTAGGAATTGACATGAGCTAGATGTGGATTTGCGGTCAACCTTGTCTCCGGCCCAATCCGAGTCTGAAAATTCCATTAACTTGAATGCTGATCCTTTCGGATACCAAAGGCCCAAGTTTGGGGTACGAACCAAATATCTAAGAATCTTTTCACCGCCATCAAATGGCTTTTCTTGGGAGCGGATTGAAATCTTGCACACATACATATGATACGTCTCCATCTTATCTACTTTTCCTAACGCTTTTGCTCTTGTTCTGGACTCTAATTTGCATGATTTGAATGAAACTAACCCGGACTGATGTTGTTTTTAGGAGAACTACCATGGTGTTGTTTTTGTGCAGAAATAAAAGTTCTTGGATTTGGGCGAAACTTTTTGGAGAATTATTTCCCAATAAATAAAAAATACTAGAACCAAGACCCACCGGAGGGGGTGCCCTGGCTTCCCTCGAGACACCAGGGCACACCACCCCCTATCGTGCCCTGGTGGGTGATGGGGCCCTCGTGGCTCCGCTGACCCTAACTCCGATGCTATAAAATCCTATTTTACCCGAAAAAATAGGAGAGGAAGTTTCATTGCATTTTATAATATGGAGCCGCCGCCACCTCCTGTTCTTCATTGAGGGGCCAGATCTGGAGCCCGTTTACGGCTTCGGAGAGGGGGATCTTCGGTCTTCGTCATCACCAACCATCCTTCATCACCAATTCCATGATGCTCCCCACCGGGAGTGAGTAATTCCTTCGTAGGCTCGCTAGTCGGTGAGGAGTTGGATGAGATTCATCATGTAATCGAGTTAGTTTTGTTAGGGCTTGATCCCTAGTACCCACTATGTTCTGAGATTGATGTTGCTATGACTTTGCTATGCTTAATGCTTGTCATCAGGGCCTGAGTGCCATGATTTCAGATCTGCACCATTTATGTTTTCACCATTATATCTTTGTTCTAGATGCGATCTTGCAAGGCATATGCACCTATTATGTGGTATGATCCGTAAACCCCAGGGTGAGAGTAATTGCGATACTTTCTAATGATGGCCGTAGTTTGAGGAGTTCATGGATTCACTATGTGTTAATGCTTTGTTCCAGTTTTGAATTAAAAGGAGGCCTTAATATCCCTTAGTTTCCTTATGGACCCCACTGCCACGGGAGGGTAGGACAAAAGATGTCATGAAAGTTCTTTTCCATAAACATGTATGACTATTTACGGAATACATGCCTACATTATATTTATGAATTGGAGCTAGTTCTGTGTCGCCCTAGGTTATGATTGTTATATGATGAACATTATCCAATGAATTCACCTATCCAATGCCTACGAGTTTTCCACATATTGTTCTTGCTAAATTACTATTGCTATTGCTACTGTTACTGCTGTTATCGTTACTATTGCTACTGCTACCACTGCTATCAAAACTATCATATTACTGTGCTACTAATCACCTTGCTGCGGATATTTAATCTCTAGGAGTGGTTGAATTGACAACTCAACTGCTAATACTTACAAATATTCTTAGGCTCCCCTTTTGTCGAATCAATAAATTTGGGTTGAATATTTTACCCTCGAAAACTATTGCGATCCCCTATACTTGTGGGTTATCAAGACCTTTTTCTGGCGCCGTTGCCGGGGAGCATAGCTATATTTGCTGAGTCACTTGGGATTACTATCTATTTATGACTATGAATAATATGAAAGATACAAGAACCAAGATCGTTCCCTCTAAGACGAGGGCAGGTAAGGAACTGCCATCCAGCTCTGCACTTGATTCACCTTCTGTTTTGAGTAAACGTGCAACACCACCACATGCTATTAATCCTGATATGTCGCAAGTTATTGATGATGCTACTTCTGCTATGAGTGATGCTTATGATGATGCTAGTACCTTGCTTGATGATAATGTGCCACTAGGTGAATTTCTTGATGAACAAATTGCTAGAGCTAAAGATATTGAGAATGCTAAAACTGTTGAAATTACTGAAACTGATGAAATTCTTGAAACTGGAAATCTTGAAACACCTATTAGACCTAGCTCTCCTAGATTTGAAATGCCTAAGATACCTGAAGGTTATGTTATGGATGGAGAAATATCTAGAGACTTTCTTGCTTGCAAAGATACAGATGACCTAAAGAAACTACTAGTAAGTTGAAAGAAAAATATTTCAATGCTAGAATGAAATGTGATCCTAAGTTTGATACTTCACCTATCTTTATTAGTGGTAAGGATTATGAATTCTCTGCCGACCCAGAGTTAATTACTTTGGTTGAATCTGGTCCTTTCCATGGCTATGAACTGAAACTGTTGTGGCACATCTTACTAAGTTAAATGATATAGCCACCCTTTTTGCTCATGATGAGAAAATTCGTTACTATTATATTCTCAAGTTATTTCCATTCTCATTAAAGGGTGATGCTAAGATGGTACAATACTCTTGCTCCTGGTTGTGTGCGTAGTCCCCAGGATATTATTTATTACTTCTCTAAAAAATATTTTCCTGCTCATAAGAAACAAGCTGCCTTACAGGAAATATTTAAATTTGTGCAAATTGAAGAAGAGTCTCCCAAAAGCTTGGGGGAGGCTTCTCCAATTGCTTAATGTTTTGGCTGATCATCCTCTTAAGAAAAATTAAATACTTAATATCTTATATAATGGACTAATCGATGCTTCTAGGGACTTCCTAGATAGTTGTGCTAGTTATGTTTTCAGGGAATGAACTATTGAACAAGCTGAGGAATTATTGAATAATATATTGATTGTACACTTCCTAAACCACCCGCCTAAACCTACTCCGAAAAAGAGGGGTATCTTATTTCTCAGTCTTGAAGATATGCAATTGGCAAAGAAATGTATGAAGGAAAAAGGTAGAAGATGTTAAGAATTTACCACCTATTGAAGAAATGCAGGTGGTGGAGGTAAATTCTTTATTAAAGTTTGATGAATGTGACATCCCTTACAATAAACATCCTAGTCAATGCTTGTATGAGTTTGATAACTACATTAGAAAACAAGAACACTTCAATGCAAATGTTATGAAACAATTGAAATAGAATTCTGATATGATTGCTCGCTTGAGTAAATTGTTATTTAGAATCACTAATCATGTTACAGGTGTAGGAAAACATGCCTCTGTGGCTCAAATAGAAATGCTTAATGAAATGAACAATAATATGAATGATTATGCTATAAGAGTAGCAACTAGAGGAGGTAAAATGACTCGGGAACCACTTTATCCCGAGGGACACCCTAAAAGAATTGAACAAGACTCTCAAAGAATTAATATTGATACACCTAGTCCTTCTAAAAGGAAGAAGAAAAATAAAAATGATACGACTTTGCATCCCTCTGTTGAACCTGAAAAAGAGAAACCTCCTGAAGATAATAATGATGTCTCTATCTCAGATGTTGAAACTCAATCTGGTAATGAGCATTCATCTAGTTATAATGAAAAAGATAATGATGATGTTCATGAAGATACTCAACCAGATAATGATAAAGAACCAGATAATGATGTTGAAATAGAACCTCATGTTGATCTTGATAACCCACAACCTAAAAAAACGATGTGATAAAAGGGACTTCGTTGCTAGAAAATATGGTAAGAAAGAGAATCGTGGGTTCAGAAACCCATGCCCTTTCCACCTAAACCATCTATAAAAAATACGATGAAGGATTTGAACGTTTTGCTGAAATGCTTAGGCCAGTCTTTTTGCGTACTCGCTTGGCTGATATTTTAAAGATGGCCCCTGATGCTAAATATATGAAAGAAATTGTCACTAATAAAAGAAAGATACCTGAAGCTGAAATCTCCACCATGCTTGCTAATTATTCTTTAAGAATGGGGTACCTAAAAAACTTGGAGATCCAGAAATACCAACTATACCTTGCTCTATTAAAAGAAGTTATGTCAAGACTTCTTTATGTGACTTAGGAGCTGGTGATAATGTTATGCCTTTCTCTTTATATAAAAGACTTGATTTGAATAAACTCACACCTACTAAAATAACATTGCAAATGGTTGACAAATCAACTACCATACCTATCGGTATCTGTGAGGATGTACCCGTTGTTGTTTCAAATGTTAATATCTTAACAGACTTTGTTATACTTGAGATGCCCGAGAACGACAACATGTCGATTATCCTTGGTAGACCCTTTTTAAATACTGCAGGGGTTGTTATTGATTGCAATAAAAGCAAGGTCACTTTTTCATATCAATGGTAATGAGCATACGGTGCACTTTCCGAAGAAACAATTTCAAGTGAATGATATTAATGTTATTGAAAAATCTCTGACAATTACTATTGGAAGTTTTCAACTCCCTTTACCTACTACCGAAAAGAAATATGAAATACTTACTGTTGGGGATATGCATATCCCCGTTGAGGTAACTTAGTGTTTTACGAAAGTTCTCCGGGTTCATGTTAATCAAAAGTGGTTATTAATAAGACTTGATCAACCTTATTAATGGATTGTTTTTTAGAGGCATGTGGCTGATGAATTTAGTAGGCACAACCTTCTGTCCCTATGTTTAGTTTTCTATTTTTCATAGTTAAATACATTAAAATGCCATGTTTAGTCTGTTTTCTGAATTTTCCGTGCAATAAAAAGTGGTCAAAAATAAAAGTGCCCTGAATGACTTGACATTTAACACGATTTTTTCTGAATATTTGAGAATTACTGGTACAAATAACACCAAAGAGGAGTGACCCTGGTGCCTACGAGACACCAAGGTGCGCCAACCACCCCAGGTGCGCCCAGGTGGGTGGTGGGCCCCATGTGGGTTGTCGCGGGAAACCACGGCCACCTATGGGACCAAGAGGCCCCTTGCTGGTTCAGCGGGGGGGGGGGTGACGCATTGGACAGAGCAAACGAGCGTGGGGCAGTGCGGCAGGGATCACACAAGCAATTTACCCAGGTTCGGGCCGCCGTGAGGTGTGGTGGATTGATGGTGGAAAAGGTGGTGGTGGAGCACCGTACACTTGCCCGGCAGGGGTTGCCTTTAGGCAGCAGCGACTACGCGCGTATGGGGTGTGAGTTATCCAACCTTCTAACATGTTCTACGGTTGCCATGGGCCTCCTTTTATAGATCAAGGGGTCACCACAATGGCAAAGTAGTCATTATGCACTGATATGGTAGCAAACAGTGCTATCATACCTAACTCTGCGAGCTAACAGGGCGCATTAAATGCACCGCTTAGTTTCACAACACTGGTTGCCTGGCAAGGCCTGCCGGGCTATCTTGCCAGCTCCGCGTCTGCTTGCTTGACATCTCGCAGGACGGGTGTCATCTATTGGTTTTTCCTGTAAGGAGAGGCAACCATGTGGCGAATGGCTGCCACTCAGTGACTTTGCGGCTTGACACCGCACTGATCCACGACATGGGTCGTGATGGAGTGGTTGGTGAGGTGGTTTGGCTTCCGTGAGCCCCGGCAGGCCTTGCCAGGGTGCTTCGGTTGTCTGCTTCTGGGGGTGGCCTTGCCATGTGCCAGGCTCGCCTGCCCGGCAAGGGAGGCCTCTCTCTTGGCAATATTCTGCTTCTCTGGTTTGATCTTGGTCTCTCCGATCTGCATGTTGGCCCTTTGAATCCCTTGGCTCCTTGAACTCTAACTTGGCTGGTACTCCAAACTTGTTGTCGTGCCTGTGCACAATCTGGGCAACAGACCCAGGGCTTGTTGCACTGACAGAAGCCCCTGGGCCTGCCCCGAAGACGCTGCCGAGCATCGTCAGGGTAGGACCAAATAAGTGCACAGGCAGGGTTGCTGAAGAGGTTGGTCTCTTGAAGTCTTCCTTGCTTCTTCATTAGCCTTGATTCCGGGCCAGTTTCCGGTTTTCCCGCGCGTCGTGTGCAAAGCCAACAGTGGTGGGGCCGCTCCAGTAATGGCCCGTGAATGACTTTAGCATGCAGGGGTAGAAGCGCCAATTCACTCTTCCCACCACGCCCTTATCCTTGGCCACGAATGCTGCATGCATCGCGCGGGGTAGGTAATGGAGGCGCGTGGTGCGGGAGAGCATCAAGGTGAGGGCCCGGTCGTCTTGAATTGGTGGAGGAGGACGGTGGCCGCCCGTTGATAGAGCAGCCCTCCTCCCCGCCCCACCTATAAAAGGAGGGGCGGAGGAGGGCAGAGTCAATCAATCTCGCATTCTTTCTCCTTCGTCTCCTACTTCTACTGGTCATGTTGGAAAAAAGGGCATGCGGTCGTGCCCCGGGCTCCATCTTGAAGTTTCCCCTAGATCTGGAAGGGGGACTCGAGCGGCGCGGCGACAACGTCGGGAGTGGCGAACCCGACATGCTTGCCGCACCCTTTTACTGGGATTTCGCATTCCTATTCCGATTGGCAGAAGAGCTTTTCGAGCTGCTCAGTTCTCGCTATGTCATTTCTTGGTCGGGCCACCCGTGGCCTTAACTTCAGTGGGAGGGGACGCGAATGATACCATGTCACGGCTCGAGGCGGGCACGGCGCATGGTAGTCGACTTCTCCCCATTCTTCTTCCCCTTGCGGTGCTGGGGAGGAGCTACGGAAGAGATTCATCGCTAATAGGGGAGAATCTGGCTCCTCCTGGGCGCCGTCTTCCTGTCGTGCAGGAAGGCTCCTTACTTTCTCACGCGTCTCGGGGACGTGCGGTGACTTCTAATGCCAGGGCTCCTGGAGACGACCATGCTCTTGTGGGAAGACTCGGAGAGCATGGCGTCCGGCATGGCGGCCGTGCCGAGGTCTTTGGGTGGTAGTGATGTGGACCGCAGCGGCAACCCACGACGCATCAAGAACGGGGACGACCGTTCCAATGAGTCGTGTTTGCCGGTGACTCCGTGCCTCCCGTCCGGTCCTCCGGCAGCGTCACCATCCACGTCTGCCCTCCGGTTTCTTCCTCCTTGCTGGGGAGCGGCGCCATCCTGATCCTAAGGAGGCGCCGAATCCCAGTTGTGCCCACCTTCGGCCTCTTTCACCTCTTTCTGTAGGAGATGGACAGGGGCAAAGGCATTACGGGGCACTTATCTTTTTTCAATCTTAAACATGTAGGCACTTGCCAAATTTTAATTCAAATAATGTAATCATTCAAGTCCATGTTTGTGTTCTGTAATGCTTGTACTTGTATTAGCATATGAATGAAAAAGATGAACCTAGCCGGGAACTCGTGCACGTGTATGCCCATGCAGAGGTGAGATGCCTCTTTAATGCAAATAAACGAGTTTTCCCCGACAGACCATCCTGCCGGTACCCTCTTTGTCTGCCGGAGAGCTGCGTCTGACGGGGAACTGACAGAAGGACCTGCCCCCCGCCAACTTCTTTTTTCCAAAGGCTACTACGACCATCCTGGCCGAAGCAATGTTCGAGCCATGGATGGGAGCACCTAAGTCTCAAAAGAGTGGCGAGGCTTTCTCATGCTCAAAATGTAGCTTACATAACACTAACGGACAGGAGGTAGCACTTATCTGGTTGGCTTGTCGGGGATCGCTGTGTCGGGCAATCTTCTCAACTCCTTGTCGAAGCCAAGTTCACGCCAGGAACCTGCAACTTCATGCAGATGAGAATGAATGCAAGATGCGGTCCTATCTATATGCATATGCAAATGCTCATGAAATGCTTATGCAGTGATCTTGGTATGCTTATGCATGCATGCAATCTTGGTCGAGGGCCCCCCACAACGCTTCTTCATTTTCTCTTGCACGGGGTCATCGCCCCTGCTTTGTACAAGGGGTTAAATGCAGCTGAGGCAAGGCCTGTACAAAAGGGTGGCTGCCGGGCAGGGCCCAACAGCCACGCCTTACGGGTAGAACTTGTGGAGATGCTCAATATTCCATGAGTTTTGCAACTGAGTGCCATCTCCGGTCTGCAGACGGACTACGCTAGGTCTGGTGACTCGTACTACCCAGTAAGGGCCTTCCCACTTCGGTGACAACTTGTGTGCACCCTTGGCAGACTGAACGCGCCTAAGACAAGGTCACCTTCCTCAAAACACCGGGCTTGAACACTGCGACTATGATAGCGACATAGGGCTTGCTGGTAGCATGCACCACGCGTAGCAGCTCGGAGACGGTTCTCCTCGAGTAGCACAACGTCGTCACGCCGGTGCTGATCTTGCGCTACTTCATCATACGCAAGCACTCGAGGCAACCCGTAAATGAGTTATGTGGGGATAATTGCTTCTGCCTCATAGACCAGGGAGAAGGGATTCTGCCGGGTAGCTCAATTTGGTGTCGTTCTGAGGGACCAGAGAACTACCGGCAGCTCCTCGATCCACCGCCTACCGTGCTTCTGCAGCGTATCAAAAGTTCTCGTCTTGAGTCCATGCAGCACTTCAGCGTTCGCCCTCTCAGCTTGTCCATTGCTCCGGGGTGTGCCACAAAGGCAAATGAGATCTTGCATCCGAGGGCATGAACATATTGCATGAAGGCGCGGCTCATGGACTGGGTGCCGTTGTCGGTGATGATCCTTGCCGGAACTCCAAAATGACACACCAATTCTTTCAAGAACTTGATAGCTGACTGAGCAGTCACCTTTCTCACGGCAGTCACTTCCAGCCACTTTGTAAACTTGTCGATGGCAACAAACAAGAATTCAAATCCCCCGATTGCTCGGGGGAAGGGGCCGAGGATATCGAGCCCCCAGACCAAAAATGGCCATGATAGAGGGATTGTTTTAAGAGCTTGGACAGGCAGGTGTGTTTTCTTGGAATGGAACTGGCAGGCTTCACATGTAGTGACTAGCTCGACCGCATCTTGGAGGGCTGTGGGCCAGTAGAATCCTTGCCGGAATGTTTTCCCAACTAATGCCCTTGATCCAATGTGGGAGCCGCACATTCCTCTGTGAATCTCAGCCAGCAGTTCCCTTCCTTCTTCCCGATAGACACACTTCAATTTCACACCGTTGGGCCGCCTTCCGTACAGAGTGTCATTGACAAACTGATACATACTGGCCCTCCGGGCTACTTTTTCAGCTTCATCTTGGTCGCCGGGAAGCTCTCCGGTTTGGAGGAAGTGGATGATGTGCCTTGCCCAAGTTGGAGCCTGGGGCTCGGCAACAAGGACTAGCGGCACCTCCTCTGCTGCAGGAGCACCAGCCTCGTTCGCGGGGTTCAGGGACCCGGCTGGAGGGGGTAGTCCGGCAGGCTGCGAGGAGTCGTTTCCGGCAGGGAATCTGCCAGGAGCAGACAGCTCTACCGAGAGAGGCTTACTGTAGTCCAACTTTCTCCTCTTCTGGGCCATTGTCGCGGGGGATACAAAGGGCTGAGTGAGATGGAGAACAAAAGTTCCTGGTTCCACAGGAAGTTTTTGCGCAGCACACTTTGACAGATGATCAGCTATGCCATTTTCCACACGGGGTACATGCTCTGTTTGCAATCCGTCAAAGTGCTCCTCCAATTTCCTCACTTCCTCGACGTATGCCTCTATCAATGGACTTTGACTTGTCTCACCACAAGCTATGGATCTCCTCTAATGATCAGCTTCTTGATTCCCTATTCTGCTGCAATCCTAAGCCCGACAAGGGGTCCTTCATACTCAGTTGTATTGTTGGTTGCCTCTTGTCGGTGTCAAAACCAGCGGATCTCGGGTAGGGGGTCCCGACCTGTGCGTCTAAGGCGGGTGGTAATAGGAGGCGGGGGACATGATGTTTACCCAGGTTCGGGCCCTCTCGATGGAGGTAATACCCTACTTCCTGCTTGATTCATCTTGATGATATGAGTATTACAAGAGTTGATCTACCATTAGATCGTAGAGGCTAAACCCTAGAAGCTAGACTATGGTATGATTGTTGTTGTTGTCCTACGGACTAAAACCCTCCGGTTTATATAGACACCGGAGGGGGCTAGGGTTACATAGAGTTGGTTACAAGGGAGGAGATCTACATATCCGTATTGCCAGGCTTGCCTTCCACGCCAAGGAGAGTCCCATCCGGACATGGGACGAAGTCTTCAATCTTGTATCTTCATAGTCCAACAGTCCGGCTAAAGTATATAGTTCGGTTGTCTGAGGACCCCCTAATCCAGGACTCCCTCAGTAGCCCCTGAACCAGGCTTCAATGACGATGAGTCCGGCGCATGATTATCTTGACATTTCAAGCGGGTTCCTCCTCCGAATATTCCATAGAAGATTTTGAACACAAGGATAGTGTCTGGCTCTGCAAAACAAATTCCACATACCACCGTAGAGAATAATATTTCCACAAATCTAATCTGCTGACACATTCTGCAGCATGGCATCATACCCCGGCTCGGTCATTATTCGAACCATTTTTCTCAACCAGCCACTACACATATTGCGAGGAGGTTTTCATGGCACGTCTTGTCGAAGCACAGATCGTGTCCCCTTATCACGGGATTCTCATCAATACGGGTGTGGGTAACCCAACCGCGTCATCAATTACGGTGCTTGGGGAATAAGCGGTTTTACCAGGCAAGTGGGGAGGCGTAGAATCCCTACTGCCTTTATAAGGGGATAAGGACTCCCTTTCGCACCCACGCTTTCTTCTTCCCGATCCATTCCCCTCCGCCCAAGCTCCAGCGCCCAAGCGTTCATCTTCTCTGCCCACAAAGGCCTTCCGAAAATGTCCGGATCTGGAGCAGGAGGCAAATGGATGGCCTCTACCGTCCGGGAGAAGGATATCAAAAAGCTTCGGGAGGCCGGGTATCTGGCCAAGAAAATCAGCCATCGTCTCCCGACGGCGGGACAGATCGTCCCTACTCCGGAACCCCACGAGAAGGTTGTGTTCCTCCCTCACTTTGTCCGCGGGCTAGGGTTTCCCCTCCACCCATTCGTCCGCGGCATCATGTATTATTATGGGATCGATCTTCATGATATGTCCCCTAATTCCTTCCTCAACATCTCGACATTCATTGTCGTGTGCGAGGCTTTTCTCCGCATCTCGCCACACTTCGGCTTATGGCTGAAGATTTTTAATGTGAAGCCCAAGGTAGTGGGCAGCGAGCACGCCGAGTGCGGGGGAGCTATGGTGAGCAAGATGCCCAACGTCATATAGCCAACAGGCACCTTTAATGATTTCGTCAAGGAGTGGAAACAGCAGTGATTTTACATCACCGAGCCGCACGACACGGAATGGGCCGCTACTCCCGAGTTTCGATCCGGTGCCCCCCTGCGGCTTACATCCTGGGTCAAGAAGGGCCTGAACTGGTCCTCGTCTGATGAACTGTCGGTGCTCGGGCCAGCGTTAAAGATATGGGAGACAAGAACATTGAACTTGTCAATGTAGTCCAGGTGATGTTAGTTCGCTGGATCCTGCCTTGTCAACGCCGGACTTGCAACCTATGGGAATTCGATCCGACCAAGCACCAAAACCTGTGAGAGCTTTTCGGCTCCTCGCACAAGGACATCTAGAAGGTGCTTTTCAAGTCCAGCAAATCATGGCCGGACTCCGCCGAAGACCACGGGTACCAACTGTCCCGCCCTGCAAGTTCGGTAAGTTATCGTACTTTTTATCCGCATAACCCAAGGAAATCGCTTAATGTGTTTTCCACAACTCTCCTAGGGCTGGAAGAAGAAGGCGGAGCAGATCCGTTGTCCGGCCCCGCTGCCCGAAGAACCGGCCGTCCCACTTCTGACGAAGCTGTTGGTCCCGGCGCCTTAAAAGGTGCCGAAGAGGACGGCCGAGAAGGAGGCCAAAAAGACCCGGGGCGGCCTTCGTCGCCGCGGCACTTCGGACACAATATTCGAAGGCTCTAATGCCCATTCCACCTCCGAAGAGGACGAGGAGGAGGAGGAAGATGAGTCCCCTGCGGGGGAAAGAAAGAAGAGGACGGCCTCCGTACACTTGGAGGCCGAGTCACTTAAAAGGGGAAAAGCTCCTCTTCCGGAGGAGTCCACTGCCGCCGCCGACAGCGGCCCGACATGGGATCCCAGGGCCCAGCCCCTGGTGAATTCGTGAGTATATTCAATCCGAATACGTTTATGCGTCCAGACTCATCATGGCATAATATTTTAACCTGAGCCATATTTTTTGTAGTCCGGTGAGGTCCCGTACCGAAAAATCCTCATCAGAGGATTCGCTGAGCTCGGATGCTATGGAGAGTGGGACGCCCCCGAAGGCCCCTTCTTTCAAACAGGTGAATACCACCGGGGCTTCGTCCCAGAGGGACCCCGGCCAAGGAGGAGAGGAAAAGACCGTGAAGGCGGCGCCTAGAGGTCAAACTTCAGGGGCCGGACACATGGGGGAGAAAATTCCTATGGGAGCTGACGGCGGGGGGCATCTTGAATTTGGTTCCCAGCCGAATGCAGTTCCGGAGACCAATACGGCTCCAGAATCAGGCAGACAACCTATCTCAGCTGGAGGGGGCATACCGGCAACCTCTGTCCAACCAGAGGTGTCAGATGCTTTGTTGGTGGCATTGAAGAGCGCCTCCATCGTCGATGAACACCGTGCCCTTATGGGTGCGGTGCTTGAGAAGATTCAGTCTGCTGAGAGTGGACTGAATGGAGCATGTATCAGCCTTATAAAAGGTTTTGAGGTATGTTTTATGAGGTTTCGAAGAGTGTCATGGTATGGATAGTAGCCCCTGATACCTTTGTTAGGTGAAAGAAGAAGGCAGACGGAGGATCAAATTTATGTTCGCAGGAAGACTCATTGAATGACATCTATTTCTCTTACATTATAAGCAGCGGTGATACATGCATTGCTGCCTCTCCTCTTGATCTCGGACTGAATCAAAGTCTGGAGCAGGCCAAAGAAGAAATTGGCCAGTTGAAAATGCAGTTGGGAGATAAACAAGGTATGCACAAGTCTTGTTCGCGTTTATTACGAATGAATTTTCAGTATGACGAAATAGGCGTCATGATTTGTGCTAGGGATGGTGACCGAAGTCGAGGCCCTTAAGAAGGCTGTGGCCGAGGCCGAGAAAAAGGCAACCACAGAGCAGGCTCTTCGTGAGAAGTATGAGGCCAGGGTTATTAAAGCTGAGCAGGAGCTGCAAGAGGTCGTGAAGAAATGCGAGACCTTGGAGTAGAGTTTAACGGAGAAAGAATCCGAACTCACCAAGGCACATCAGGCCACGAGCGATGCCCGGGGGGAAACCCAAAGCGCCCTGTAGGGGATCCAAGAGCGAGGAAGATCGCGGTGGGTAAGGCTTTTTCCATCTAAAGCAAGTATTTGAGGAGAAAATTATGTTTCTAATTTTGAATTCGGATTTCTCCAGGGGTATTTGCGGAGCTGCCCCGCAGCATATCGGATGCCGCCCAATTCTACCGAGCCGAAGAAAGGAACACTGCGGATAAGCTCTTCTGGTCGCAGTATTTGGCCGAATTATCCGGTGCCTTTTGTCGATCAACTGAAACAGCTGATCGAACTGCATAAGGTGGCGGAACTAGCCATGAAGGATTTGATTATCCGGCTATGGCCCGCTGAGCCGATTCCGAGCAGCTACTTCGGGCTCGTGAAGCGGCTTGTGAGTGCCTGCCCTCGACTTGATGTCATCAAGCGGTCGGTCTGAATAGAGGGTGCACGAATGGCCTTCGCCCGCGCAAAGGTGCACTGGGGGAAGATGGATCTTTGAAAAGCTGATGACGAAGGACCGCCCGGAGGAAGGAGCACCGCAAGCCCGAATTATATTATGAGAGTGTCCTGAAGGGATCCTACCTTGCAGCGGAGCTATGTAACAAGGACATTATATTTCCATGAATGCAAATCATGTTGTCCTTTGTAATGTCTGAACAAGGTCATTATATTATTTATTGCCTATTATATAAAAGTTTATCCTCCTGCGTGGCCGTTTTATATATGAATCCTAAGAGTTGGCCAGTAGTCGGTTTCTGCCCCCACGTAAGAAGTACGGGGGTGTTCGGGATAGACCTGATCACTCTTTATCACAGTTTTGGGTCCTTCGAAGGAGGTGTTCAGCACAACGAACCAGGCAATCGGACTATAGGGCTTTGTCGCTCTCACTTAGCCATAGGAGCTTTAGGAAGGTAGGCGCAGCCCCTGGTGTTCGGAAGACCGCACGAGGGGCTCTATAAGCACCTGATCGGAAGGAAAAACCGGTCCATCGCACGCTGCATTGGTTATGGCATTATGCGGGAGAAATCCTTAAAGATTTTACAACCTCTCGAACAGCTGACCAGCTCTCGCCGTATCATGACGATCGGTTTTGGCTTTCTCTCTTGAGGTGCTCGTGCGGAAGAACCGGGACACAATCGCAGTAGTTCTCGCAGTGCTACCTTAGCCGATATAGCGGAACGTAAGGTACCAAAACGTGGGAGCCGGGCAAACCCAACTATTGACCCAAGACATGACTCGAAGCTGATGCATATAATGCTATAGGTTCGGGGTGCCGAACTTCCGCGAGGGTGTTCGGACTTTATTGCCGTATTATGGGTAAAACAAAGCCCCTGGCATATTTGAAGGCATATCGTGGTGTACGGATGCCACTTGATAAAAGAATTTTAATAAGAAATAACAGTAGATAAGTGTCATATGAATTCATAAGTTGTATTTGAATGGTACGTCAATGCGTATAAGTACAGGTAATGTAATAAAAAGGAAATATGGTATGGAACCTCTTTGAGACCCGGGGGAAGAAGCTGAGTGCGGATCCAGAGTACAGCCGGATGGTCATCGCGGGGAATGTCTAAGGATTCCCTTGTGCATTCGAGCTACCTCTGTATCGCCCGTCCTGGTCAGCGCAAAGGTGAACCTGCGAAGGAAATGTAAGAAATGTCTGCGTGCCGGAGAGCGGTTGAGCCGCTGAGTGCGGCTTGTCCTGGCATTCGCCGGAGTGTTTAACTGAGCTCTGGACGAGCCGGGCTATCCTTCCACGAAGTAGTTCGGAGTCCTTTAACGGTGTGCGGTAGCCTGGCCGTCGACTCGAGGTTCGGCTGCGAGGTGCTGCTCGTTGCTTCTATTGTTAAGGCAATGGTGTACTCGTTGATGCTGAAGTAAAGTTTGTCCTTGCCATTAACCATGATGACGCCGCGTGGACCGGGCATTTTGAGCTTATGGTAGGCATAATGTGGCACCGCGTTGAATCGAGCAAACGCGGTTCGTCCGAGAAGTGCCTGATGATCACTGCGGAAAGGGATGATTTCGAAGATTAACTCTTCGGTACGGTAATTGTCAGGTGATCCGAAGACTACCTCAAGGGTGATGGAGCACTGTCTGGTGGCTTCCTTTTGGTATAATGCCTTTGAAAGTGGCTTTAGTGGGTTTGATCTCTGAATGATTGATGCCCATCTTGCGCACTGTGTCCTGGTAAAGCAGGTTTAAACTGCTGCCTCCGTCCATAAGGACTCGTGTGAGGTGGAACCCGTCAATTATTGGGTCGAGGACTAGTGTGGCTGGGTTGCCCTGATTGGCGTTAACTGGACGATCCGTGCGGTTGAAGGTGACCGGCCCTAGTTTATATTGTGGGACGACTGGTTCCGTTAAGTCGGCATCCCTAAGGGTGCGTATCCAGTCCGGGTTGGGAATTTGGTTGGTGTTTACCACGTTCACTGTTTGGATTTGCGGGGGGAATTTCTTTTGTCCTCCTGTGTTCGGTGATCTGGGCTCTTCGTCACCATCATCGCTTTGAGACCCCCCCTTCTCTATTTTTGGCGCCTGCCCTGCCGGCTTGTTTAAAGACCCAGCATTCTCTGTTGGTATGGGTGGATGGCGTCCCTGGGGTGCCATGAATTTGGCATTGACGATCGAGTATGCGGTCCAGACTGGATGGATCCGAATTGTTATTTTTGAGTGGCCCTTTCCGCTGACCGGACTTTGAGCCACTAAAACCGGCATTAACTACCGTATCTTCGGCGTTTTCACCATATTTGTGGCGCTTGTGTTTGTTGCGTCGCGGTTTGCCGTTGTTATCCCTGGCCTCTGATGTGTCGGGTTTGCTTGCTGTGTTGTTACTACGAGCCAACCAGCTATCTTCGCCCGCGCAAAAGCGGGTCATAAGTGTCGTGAGGGCTGCCATGGATTTTGGCTTCTCTTGACCGAGGTGCCGGGCAAGCCACTCGTCACGGATGTTATGCTTGAATGCCGCTAAGGCCTCTGCATCCGGACAGTCGACAATTTGGTTCTTCTTAGTTAGGAACCGGGTCCAGGATTTCCTGGCCGATTCCCCTGGCTGCTGAGTTATATGACTTAAATCGTCAGCATCCGACGGTCGCACATAAGTGCCCTGGAAATTGTCCAGGAATGCATCTGCCAGGCCCTCCCAACTTTCGATGGAGTTTGCCGGCAAGCTATTCAGCCAATGCCGAGCCGGCCCTTTGAGTTTTAGCGGGAGATCCTTGATGGCGTGTACATCATCCCCGCGAGCCATGTGAATATGGAGGAAGAAGTCTTCTATCAATACCGCGGGGTCTGTAGTACCATCATATGATTCAATGTTTACGGGTTTAAACCCTTCTAGGAATTCGTGATCCATTACTTCGACAGTGAAGCATAGGGGGTGTGCGGCACCTGCAGCCGGGGTATGTCACGGCCAGCGGTTCATCTGAGTCTTATGCGCTGTATTCGGCCCGGCCGGATTTGCTTTTAGTGTGTCCGGCGTGACGATCATCGTCACGCGTTGGGGCGCGACCCCGTGATCCGTAGATCGATCTTGTATGTCCTGCTTTGTTTTCCAATGCGCTTCGCAGGTCCTGCGTGTTGCCCCGGGCCTTGGTGTTTTTGTTTGTCTGGCGACGGGGTGCGGGCTGGACTTCGGGCTGATATGCCCCTCTGTCTCGGCCACGAGGTGGCCGATCGGCCGCATCATACGCTGGTAATGTAGGTTTTAATACTTCTTCCTCGAGTTGGGGTAGAAACCTGCGCTTTGGGTAACTCTTGGTTGGGCGCTCGAGTTTGTATTCCTCGACCGCCAGGACTTCAGTCCATCTATCCGCCAGCAGATCTTGATCAGCTCGAAGCTGTTGTTGCTTTTTCTTCAGGCTGATTGATGTGGCTATAAGCCGGCTCTTGAAGCACTCCTGCTCAACGGGATCCTCAGGCACGATAAATTCTTCGTCACCGAGGCTCACCTCGTCTTCGGAGAGAGGCATGTAATTGTCATCCTCTGATTGTCCGTCTGCTGCCTGTTCCGGAGGGCTGGCTTGTTCATCCTCCCACTCTAGGTCTGGCTGGAGGGGATTGTCGTCGTCTTCAGCACTATCCGGAGCGTTATTGTCTCTGGTGCCGGTATCGCTGCTTTTGCTACGGCGGGACTTAGAGTGGCGCCCGGCCCAGCGTCGGTGCTTGGATTGCTTCTTGGAGGGATTATCCTCCATTGTCTTATCGCCATCGCCTTCTTTGGGGGTGTCCACCATGTATATATCATATGATGAGGTGGCAGTCCAGTGCCCTGTGGGCGGTGGTTCCTGTTCGTCTCCTGCATCGTTGTCCATACCGTCGATGTCTTCAGAGCCGAAATTGAGCATATCGGTTAAATCGTCGACAGTGGCTACGAAGTGGGTGGTGGGTGGGGAGCGAATTTCTTCGTCATCTGCATCCCATTCTAGCCGGACATAGTTCGGACAAGGATCTCGTGACAAGGAGAGAGATTTTAATGAATTTAGCACATCTCCAAAGGGTGAGTGCTGAAAGATATCCACGGAGGTAAACTTCATGATCGGTGCCCAATCAGATTCGATAGGCATGGACACAGGCGGTTCGGGGCCTGTGGCCGGGGACGAATCCAAGGATCCGGCAACACAGGTCTCATATTCGACTCTATCGCCACAGAGTGTGTGGCCTCCGAGGCAGGGTCCATCCACCCGTCCTCGGATGGCGCAATCGACTCTGGATCTAGGGCCGGAGTAACCATAGGTGTGATCACCCGAACACCGTCTGACGGCAGAGCTAAGTCGTGCTCGTCGTGACTGTGCAGCGCACCTGACATGGGCTTGAATCCGTCAAAGATCAAGTCCCCGCAGATGTCGGCAGTGTAGTTTAAATTTCCAAACCTGACCTGACGGCCAGAGGCGTAGCTCTCGATCTGCTCCAGATGGCCAAGCGAGTTGGCCCGCAGTACGAAGCCGCCGAATACGAAGATCTATCCAGGGAGGAAAACCTCACCCTGTTTCGCATCGTTGCCGATGATCGAAGGGGCCATCAAGCCTTGTGGTGACGGCACAGTGGAACTCTCAATGAAAGCACCAATGTCGGTGTCAAAACCGGCGGATCTCGGGTAGGGGGTCCCGAACTATGCGTCTAAGGCGGATGGTAACAGGAGGCGGGGGACACGATGTTTACCCAGGTTCAGGCCCTCTCGATGGAGGTAATACCCTACCATATTACAAGAGTTGATCTACCACGAGATCGTAGAGGCTAAACCCTGGAAGCTAGCCTATGGTATGATTGTTGTTGTTGTCCTACGGACTAAAACCCTCCGGTTTATATAGACACCGGAGGGGGTTAGGGTTACATAGAGTCGGTTACAAGGGAGGAGATCTACATATCCGTATTGCCAAGCTTTCCTTCCACGCCAAGGAGAGTCCCATCCGGACATGGGATGAAGTCTTCAATCTTTATCTTCATAGTCCAACAGTCCGGCTAAAGTATATAGTCCGACTGTCCGAGGACCCCCTAATCCAGGACTCCCTCACCTCTTCTCAGGCAAAATGCATTTGGACGACGTACTTCAAGTACTCCCCAGAGGGGGCAACAAGAAGCACGCCAGCTCCTGCACCTTGTAGGGAAAAGGCACCATCAAAATACATAATCCATTCTTGGGGTGATTCCTTGTCGGGGATAGCTGTCTCTGTCAGTTACTCATCAGGGGTTGGCGTCCATTCATCAATAAACTCAGGCAATTCCCTTCTTTGAATAGTTGATGTGCTCTCAAACTTCAAACCAAAGCTGTACAACTCCAAAGCCCACTCCACTATTCTGCCGGTTGCCTCAGGGTTTCGGAGTATCCTTTGCAACGGAAAACGAGTAACAACCGTGATCTCATGGGCTTGGAAATAGTGGTGAAGTTTCCTTGAGGCCATAACGAGGCCAAAGATCAACTTCTGCATGCCAGAGTACCTCGATCTAGCCCCTGCAATAGGGAGCTGACGAAGTAAACTAGGCGCTGCACCACTTTCTTCCTTGCCGCGTCCCTTGGCGGGCTTTCCTTAGTTCCGATCGGGTTTGCTAGGGCGGTTTGCTTCACCACCTCGGCCCTTACCGCCAGTGACATTATGACCTTTCTCCGTATCATGCTTCTCATACTCTACTTTCTGCTTCTTGACAATCTGCTCGACTTGGTCACATTCTTGAAGGTCGTGGCCCTTGGTCCGATGAATCTTTCAGTACGGCCCATCACCTTTCCCGGCAGCAGCGGCTTCACGGCAGTCAGCGCACATGGCAGCTTCCTTGTTGGGGGCCTCAGCTTTGGCCTTCTTGCCGGTACTAGGCGTACCAAATCCTTCAACAGTAATCACTGCCTTATCTCTTCGCTTCTTACTGCGCTTCTTGCTCTTCTTTTGACTGGTTGATTCATCATCATCTCCTGAATCAACACGGGTGCAATCTTCCTCTCCGGGCAACCTCCTTCCCTCCTCCATTCGAGCGCACTTATCCACTAATGTGTAAAGGTCATTCACGGTCTTGGGCAACAGCATGTTCATCTTGGAATGAATACGACGGTTGCGCACATTGGACTGGAAGGCAGCTATCACGACTGCAGGATGTATTTTTGGGATATTTCTATGAACTTTGTTGAATCTCTATAAATACTTATGGAGGGCTTCTCCTTCCTTCTGCTGGAGAAGCTATAAATTGCTAGGCCTGCCGGGTTCCTGATGACCGCTAGTGAAGGCGCCAATGAACTCATGGCACAGGTCAGTCCACGACGAAATGTAGTTCTCCGGTAGGTGCATCAGCCAAGACCTCACATTGGATTTGATGGCCAAAGGGAAGTAGTTGGCGAAAACCTTCTCATCTCTTCCCCCGGCAGCCTGAACAGCGATGGTGTAGATGCTCAGGAAATCTGTCGGGTTCAGCCTCTCGTCGTACTTCTCAGGTATCTCTGGCTTGAACGTGCGAACTGACGGACAACAGACTTGCCGCAGCTCTCGTGTAAAGGCAGGGCAGCCAACCCCGAAAGGTAGGTACCTGCCAACACCGAGCGCAGGCTCGTCGACGTTGAGGCCGTTGCACTCGTCGGTCCGGCGGAGGTCGTCGTGGCGCTGCTCGATGACGGCGCGCGTCTCTCCTCTCCGCCCATCCTCCGGGGCTTGACGTTGGCCCGGACGTACTCGAGGGTCAGAAGAGGCCATCGAGACATCATCGTGATCTTGATTTTGTTGCGCTCACGCTGGCTGCCGTGGTGGGGACTACACCGTGGGGATGGCCCCTTCCGTACGGTCAGCAGCATGAGTTGTCGCTGTCGCTTGGAGAGGTCGTGGCGGGCCAGCTCGCCGTGAGCCCCCAGCTTTGATGAAACCGAGCAGCCTCTGGATGGTGGCACGCCATTCGTCCATCTGCTCGGCCGCTGGCGGAAACCTCAGCAGCAGCTGAGCTTGCACCATGGCCTCCGAAGGAGTGCTTGGGAGGGATGTCGATGAAGTCGATCATACCGTCGCGCGGCTCCTGATGGTGCCGGCGGCGGCAGTACTGCGCCCCTGCTGTCGCTGCGGGGTGACCGCCTGGGTGTGGTGTGGCAAAGGTGCTCGAGGACCAGCGGCTCCGTCGGGCACAGTGGCTTGGTCGGTCCATCCCGGGGGAGGTGCACGCGCAACGACCGCACCCATAATGGAGGCGGCCGGAGGGCGGCGGTTCACCCCAGCCCGAGCGCTGCTGTTGTGGCTGTGCTCGCCGGCAGGAGAGAGGGGTGCAGATGGAGTAACCCCCTCGCACGTACCGTGGGGAGCATGGCCGTCGGGGTGTTGCTGATGCTGCTCTCCTCCGGTGCCTCTCGCTCCTACATCAACTGCGGGGGGAGTGATGATGGTGCCACCTGCTCCGACAACATCCCCAGCAGTGTCCGCGTCCCCGCACACCTCCGCACCCCCCACAGCGTGAGAGGCCACGGGCGCGGAGCCTTCGAGGTGGACGGGTGAGGAGGAGGGCTGGGTTTCTTCTTGGGCGCCATGGTCAATGGCGTCGTCGAAGACGAAGAGGGTGATGAAGTCGACGCGCTGCGCACGCCTTCAGATTTGCACAAGCGTGCCCCGTACCTGGCGCGCCAAAGATGTCGCGGGAAACCACGACCACCTATGGGACCAAGAGGCCCCTTGCTGGTTCTGCAGGGGGGCGATGCGTTGCATGCTACGTCTTGAGCTTGCGTTGGTTTTCGCCAAAGAGGAGAGGATGATGCAGTAGAGTAGCGTAAGTATTTCCCTCGGTTTTTGAGAACCAAGGTATCAATCCAGTAGGAGGCCACGCGCAAGTCCCTCGTACCTACACAAAGCAAATAACTCCTCGCAACCAACGCGAATAGGGGTTGTCAATCCCTTCACGGTCACTTACGAGAGTGAGATCTGATAAAGATGATAGATAATATTTTTGGTATTTTTGGTATAAAGATGCAAAGTACAATAAAAGGCAAAGTAAAAAATCAAATCAATAATAAAGCGTAGGAAGATTAATATGATGAGAATAGACCCGGGGGCCATAGATTTCACTAGTGGCTTCTCTCAAGAGCATAAGTATTTTACGGTGGGTGAGCAATTCTTGTTGAGCAATTGATGAATTGAGCATAGTTATGAGAGTATCTAGGTATGATCATGTATATAGGCATCACGTCCAAGAGACAAGTAGACCGACTCCTTTGCATCTACTACTATTACTCCACTCATCGACCGCTATCCAAAGATGCATCTAGAGTATTAAGTTAATGAAAAGCAGAGTAACGCCTTAAGCAAGATGACATGATGTAGAGGGATAAATTCATGCAATATGATAAAAACCCCATCTTGTTATCCTTGATGGCAACAATAAATCGTGCCTTGCTGCCCCTCATCCTTTGGGAAAGGACACCACAAGATTGAACCCAAAGCTAAGCACTTCTCCCATTGCAAGAACTACCAATCTAGTTGGCCAAACCAAAGCGAATAATTTGAAGAGACTTGCAAAGATAACCAATCATACATAAAATAATTCAGAGAAGATTCAAATATTGCTCATAGATAATCTTGATCATAAACCCACAATTCATCGGTCTCAACAAACACACCACAAAAAGAAGATTACATCGAATAGATCTCCATGAGAGAGGGGGAGGACATTGTATTGAGATCCAAAAAGAGAAGAAGCCATCTAGCTACTAACTATGGACCCGAAGGTCTGAAGTAAACTACTCACACTTCATCGGAGGCTATGATGATGATGTAGAAGCCCTCCGTGGTGGATTCACCTTCTGCGAGCTCGGAACAGGCCCCAAGATGGGATCTCGTGGATGCAGAAAGTTGCGGCGGTGGAATTAGGTTTTTGGGGGTACGTAGGTATATATAGGAGGAAGGAGTACGTCGGTGGAGCTTCGGGGGGCCCACGAGGCAGGGGGGCGCGCCCTCCACCCTCGTGGCCGCCTCCCTCCTTTCTTGATCGAGGGTCCAAGTCTCCTGGATCTTATCTGATGAGAAAATCACGTTCCCAAAGATTTCAATCTGTTTTGACTCCGTTTGATATTCCGTTTCTTCGAAACACTGAAATAGGCAAAAACAGCAATTCTGGGCTGGGCCTCCGGTTAATAGGTTAGTCCCAAAAGTAATATAAAAGTGGAAATAAAGCCCAATATGGTCCAAAACAATAGATAATATAGCATGGAGCAATCAAAAATTATAGATACGTTGGAGATGTATCAGGCATGCCCAAGCTTAATTCCTGCTCGTCCTCGAGTAGGTAAATGATAAAAAGAGAATTTTTGATGCGGAGTGCTACTTGGCATAATTTCAATGTAACTCTTCTTAATTGTGGTATGAATATTCAGATTCGAAAGATTCAAGACAAAGGTTTAATATTGACATAAAAATAATAATACTTCAAGCATACTAACAAAGCAATTATGTCTTCTCAAAATAACATGGCCAAAGAAAGTTATCCCTACAAAATCATATAGTCTGGCTATGCTCTTGTTGGGTAACGTAGTAATTTCAAAAAATTTCCTACGCACACGCAAGACCATGGTGATGACATAGCAACGAGAGGGGAGAGTGTCTATCCACGTACCCTCGTGAACCCGTGTGAGCGTTATAACAACGCGGTTGATGTAGTAAATGCGTCTTCACGATCCGACCGATCCAAGTACCCGAGCGTATGGCACCTCCGTGTTCAGCACACGCGTTCAGCTCGATGGCGATCCCGGGCTCCGATCCAGCAAAGCGTCGGGGATGAGTTCCGTCGACAAGACGTGGCGGCGATGATGATGCTCCACCGGCGCGAGGCTTCGCCTAAGCTCTGCAGCGATATGACCGAAGTGGAATATGGTGGAGGGGGCACCGCCTGCGGCTAAGGAACGATCCGTAGATCAACTTGTGTATCATGGGGTGCCCCCCTGCCCCCGTATATAAAGGAGCAAGGGGGGGTGCGGCCAGCCCAAGGGGGGCGCGCCTGGAGGAGTCCTACTCCCACCGGGAGTAGGACTCCCCCCCTTTTCCTAGTTGGATTAGGATTGGGGAAGGGGGAAGAGGGAAGGGGGGCGCCGCCCCCCCTCTCCTTGTCCTATTCGGACTAGAGGGGGAGGGGGCGCGCGGCCTGCCTGGCCGGCCCTTTCCTCTTCTCCCTATGGCCCATCAAGGCCCATAGACCCCCCGGGGGGTTCCGGTAACCCCCCGGTGTTAAATAACTTCCTGTTTTCATCCGGAACCTTTCCAAGTCCAAACATAGGCTTCCAATATATCAATCTTTATGTCTCGACCATTTCGAGACTCCTCGTCATGTCCGTGATCACATCCGGGACTCGAACAACCTTCGGTACATCAATACTTATAAACTCATAATGAGCATCATCGAAGCGTTAAGCGTGCGGACCCTACGGGTTCGAGAACTATGTAGACATGACCTAGAACCATTCTCGGTCAATAACCAATAGCGGAACCTGGATGCCCATATTGGTTCCTACATATTCTCTGAAGATCTTTATCGGTCAAACCGCATAACGACATACGTTGTTCCCTTTGTCATCGGTATGTTACTTACCTGAGATTCGATCGTCGGTATCCAATACCTAGTTTAATCTCGTTACCAGTAAGTCTCTTTACTCGTTCCGTAATACATCATCTCACAACTAACTCATTAGTTGTAATGCTTGCAAGGTTTATGTGATGTGTATTACCGAGAAGGCCCGGAGATACCTCTCAGAGCAATCGGAGTGACAAAACCTAATCTCGATTCATGCCAACTCAACATATACTTTTGGAGACATCTGAGAGTACCTTTATAATCACCCGATTACGTTGTGACGTTTGGTAGCACACAAAGTGTTCCTCCGATGGCAGGAGTTGCATAATCTCATAGTTGCAGGAACTTTGTATAAGTCATGAAGAAAGCATAAGCAACATACTAAGCGATCAAGTGCTAAGCTAACGGAATGGGTCAAGTCAATCACATCATTCTCCTAATGATGTGATCCCGTTAATCAAATGACAACTCATGTCTATGGTTAGGAAACATAACCATCTTTGATTTAACGAGCTAGTAAAGTAGAGGCATACTAGTGACACTCTGTTTGTCTACGTATTCACACATGTATTATGTTTCCGGTTAATACAATTCTAGCATGAATAATAAACATTTATCATGATATAACGAAATAAATAATAACTTTATTATTGCCTCTAGGGCATATTTCCTTGAGTCTCCCACTTGCACTAGAGTCAATAATCTAGATTACACAAGAATGATTCTAACACCCATGGAGTCTTGGTGCTGATCATGTTTTGCTCGTGGAAGAGGCTTAGTCAGCGGGTCTGCAACATTCAGATCCGTATGTATCTTGCAAATCTCTATGTCTCCCACCTGTACTTGGTACCGGATGGAATTGAAGCGTCTCTTGATATGCTTGGTCCTCTTGTGAAATCTGGATTCCTTTGCCAAGGCAATTGCACGATATTGTCACAGAAGATCTTCATTGGTCCCGATGCACTAGGTATGACACCTAGATCGGAAATGAACTCTTTCATCCGCACTCCTTCATTTGCTTTGCTTCGAAGCAGCTATGTATTCCGCTTCACATGTAGATCCCGCCACGACGCTTTGTTTAGAACTGCACCAACCGACAGCTCCACCGTTTAATAAAAATACGTATCCGGTTTGCGATTTAGAATCGTCCGGATCGATTATCAAAACTTGCATCGGCGTAACAATTTACGGTTAGCTCTTTGTCACCTCCATATCGAGAAACATATCCTTAGTCCTTTTCGTATTTCAGGATGTTCTTGACGCTGTCCGATGATCCACTCCTGGATTACTTTGGTACCTTCCTGCCAAGCTTATTTGCGAAGCTTGTCGTCAGTCTGGTACACAGCATTGCATACATGATAGAGCCTATGGCTGAAGCATAGGGAACATTTTCATTTTCTCTCTATCTTCTGCGTGGTCGGGCATTGAGTCGACTCAATTTCACACCTTGTAACACAGGTAAAAGACCTTTCTTTGCACGATCCATTTTGAACTTTTTCAAAACTTTATCAAGGTATGTGCTTTGTGAAAGTCCAATTAAGCGTCTTGATCTATCTCTATAGATCTTGATGCCCAATATGTAAGCAGCTTCACGAGTCTTTCATTGAAAAACTTTTATTCAAGTATCCTTTTATGCTATCCAGAAATTCTATATCATTTCCAATTAACAATATGTCGTCCACATATAATATTAGAAATGCTACTGAGCTCCCACTCACTTTCTTGTAAATACAGGCTTCTCCAAAAGTCATATAAAACCATATGCTTTGATCACACTATCAAAGCGTTTATTCCAACTCCGAGAGGCTTGCACTGCACCATAAATTGATCATTGGAGCTTGCACACTTTTTAGCACCTTTTGGATCAACAAAACCTTCTGGTTGCATCATATACAACTCTTCTTCTAGAAATCCATTCAAGAATGCAGTTTTTACATCCATTTGCCAAATTTCATAATCATAAAATGCAGCAATTGCTAACATGATTCGGACAGACTTAAGCATCGCTTCTGGTGAGAAAGTCTCATCGTAGTCAACCCCTTGAACTTGTCGAAAACCTTTCGCAACAAGTCGAGCTTTATAGACAGTTACATTACCATCAGCGTCTGTCTTTTTCTTAAAGATCCATTTATTCTCAATGGCTTGCCGATCATCGGGCAAGTCAACCAAAGTCCATACTTTGTTCTCATACATGGATCCCATCTCAGGTTTCATGGCTTCAAGCCATTTTTTGGAATCTGGGCTCACCATCGCTTCTTCATAGTTCGTAGGTTCACCATGATCTAGTAGCATGACTTCCGTAATAGGATTACCGTACCACTGCAGTGCGGATTTTATTCTGGTTGATCTCTGAGTTCGGTGACAACTTGATCTGAAGTTTCATGATCATTATCATTATCTTCCTCGCTAAGCTGGTGTAGGTGTCACGAAACCGATTTACGTGATGAACTACTTTCCAATAAGGGAGCTGGTACTATTACCTCATCAAGTTCCACTTTCCTCCCACTCACTTCTTTCGAGAGAAACTCCTTCTCTAGAAAGGATCCATTCTTAACAGCGAATGTCTTGCCTTTGGATCTGTGATAGAAGGTATACCCAATTGTCTCCTTTGGGTATCCTATGAAGACACATTTTTCCGATTTGGGTTCAAGCTTATCAGGTTGAAGTTTTTTCACATAAGCATCGCAACCCCAAACTTTCGAAGCGACAACTTTGGTTTCTTGCTAAACCATAGTTCATAAGGTGTCGTCTCAACGGATTTTGACGGTGTCCTATTTAACGTGAATGCGGCCGTCTCTAAAGCATAACCCCAAAGCGATAGCGGTAAATCGGAAATAGACATCATAGATCGCACCATATCTAGTAAAAGTACGATTCTGACGTTCGGACACACCATTCTGTTGTGGTGTTCCGGTGGCGTGAGTTGCAAACTATTCCGCATTGCTTCAAATGTAGACCAAACTCGTAACTCAAATATTCTCCTCCACGATCAGATCGTAGAAACTTTATTTTCTTGTTACGATGATTTTCAACTTCACTCTGAAATTCTTTGAACTTTTCAAATGTTTCAGATTTATGTTTCATCAAGTAGATATACCCGTATCTGCTTAAATCATCTGTGAAGGTGAGAAAATAACGATATCCGCCACGAGCTTCAACATTCATCGGACCACATACATATGTATGTATGATTTCCAATAAATCTGTTGCTCTCTCCATACAACCGGAGAACGGTGTTTTAGTCATCTTGCCCATGAGGCACGGTTACTTAAGTACCAAGTGATTCATAATCAAGTGATTCCAAAAGTCCATCTGTATGGAGTTTCTTCATGCGTTTTACACCGATATGACCTAAGCGGCGATTGCCACAAATAAGTTGCACTATCATTATCAACTCTGCATCTTTTGGCTTCGACATTATGAATATGTGTATCACTCTGTCGAGATTCAACAAGAATAGACCTTTCTTCAAGGGTGCATGACCATAAAAGATATTACTCATATAAATAGAACAACCATTATTCTCGATTTAAATGAATAACCGTCTCGCATCAAACAAGATCCGGATATAATGTTCATGCTCAACGGCGGCACCAAATAACAATTATTTAGGTCTAAAACTAACCCCGAAGGTAGATGTAGAGGTAGCGTCTTGACCACGATCACATTGACTTTGGAACCGTTTCCCACGCCGCATCGTCACCTCGTCCTTTGCGGTGCTCGTCTATTCCGTAGTCCCTGTTTGAGTTGCAAATATTAGCAACAGAACCGATTATCAAATACCAGTGCTACTACGAGCTCTAGTAAGGTACACATCAATAACATGTATATCACATATACCTTTGTTCACCTTGCCATCCTTCTTATCCGCCAAATACTTGGGGCAGTTCCGCTTCCCGATGTCGATGCCTTGCGGTAAAAACACTCGATTTCGGGCTTAGGTCCGGACTTGGGTTTCTTCTCTTGAGCAGCAACTTTCTTTCTTTGTTCTTTTTGAAGTTCCCTTCTTCTTCCCTTTGCCCTTTTTCTTGAAACTAGTGGTCTTGTTGACCATCAACACTTGATGCTCTTTCTTGATTTCTACCTCCGTGGCTTTTAGCATTGCGAAGAGCTCAGGAATTGTCTTAGTCATCCCTTGCATATTATAGTTCATCACGAAGCTCTTGTAGCTTGGTGGCGATGATTGGAGAATTACATCAATGACACTATCATCCGGAAGATTAACTCCCAGCTGAATTAAGTGATTATTATACCCGGACATTTTGAGTATGTGCTCCTTGTGAACTATTCTCCTCCATCTTGCAGCTATAGAACTTATTGGAGACTTCATATCTCTCAATCCGGGCATTTGCTTGAAATATTAACTTCAACTCTTGGAACATCTCATATGCTCCATGACGTTCAAAAGCGTCGTTGAAGACCCGGTTCTAAGCCGTAAAGCATGGCACACTGAACTATAGAGTAGTCATCGACTTTGCTTTCTGCCAGACGTTCACAACTTCGGCGTTGCTCCTGCAAAGCACTGGCACCCAGCGGTGCTTCGGGGCGTAATTCTTACGTGCAGCAATGAGGATAATCCTCAAATTACGGACCCGATCCGTGTAATTGCTACCATCATCTTTCAACTTTGCTTTCTCAAGGAACGCATTAAAATTCAACGGAACAACAAGACGAGCCATCTATCTCTGATGAAACATAGACAAGCAAAATACTATCGGTTACTAAGTTCATGATAAATTTAAGTTCAATTAATCATATTAAATAACTCCCACTTAGACAGATATCTCTCTAGTCATCTAAGTGATTACGTGATCCAAATCAACTAAACCATAACCCGATCATCACGTGAGATGGAGTAGTTTTCAATGGTGAACATCACTATGTTGATCATATCTACTATATGATTCACGCTCGACCTTTCGGCCTCCGTGTTCCGAGGCCATATCTCGCATATGCTAGGCTCGTCAAGTTTAACTTTGAGTATTCTGCGTGTGCAAAACTGGCTTGCACCCGTTGTAGATGGACGTAGAACTTATCACACCCGATCATCACGTGGTGTCCGGGTACTACTGAACTTTTAGCAACGGTGCATACTCGAGGAGAACACTTCTTGATAATTTTAGTGAGAGATCATCTTATAATGCTACCGTCAATCAAAGCAAGATAAGATGCATAAAGGATAAACATCACATGCAATCAATATAAGTGATATGATATGGTCATCATCATCTTGTGCTTGTGATCTCCATCGCCAAGCACCGTCATGATCACCATCGTCACCGGTAGCGACACCTTGATCTCCATCGTAGCATCTTTGTCGTCTCGCCAACTATTGCTTCTACGACTATCGCTACTGCTTAGTGATAAAGTAAAAGCAATTACATGGCGTTGCATTTCATACAATAAAGCGACAACCATATGGCTCCTGCCGATTGCCGATAACTTCGGTTACAAAACATGATCATCTCATACAATAAAATATAGCATCACGTCTTGACCACATCACATCACAACATGCCCTGCAAAAACAAGTTAGGCGTCCTCTACTTTGTTGTTGCAAGTTTTACGTGGCTGCTACGGGCTGAGCAAGAACCGTTCTTACCTCGCATCAAAACCACAACGATAGTTTGTCAAGTTGGTGCTGTTTTAACCTTCGCAAGGACGGGCGTAGCCACTCAGTTCAACTAAAGTGAGAGAGGCAGACACCCGCGGTCACCTTTAAGCAACGAGTGCTCGGTGCGGTGAAACCGATCTCGCGTAAGCGTCTGGCGTAATGTCGGTCCGGGCGCTTCATCTCACAATACCGCTGAACCAAAGTATGACATGCTGGTAAGCAGTATGACTTATATCGCCCACAACTCACTTGTGTTCTACTCGTGCATATGACATCAACGCATAAAACCAGGCTCGGATGCCACTGTTGGGTAACGTAGTAATTTCAAAAAAAATCCTACGCACACGCAAAACCATGGTGATGGCATAGCAACGAGAGGGGAGAGTGTCTGTCCACGCACTCGTGAGACCGTAAGCGGGCGTTATAACAACGCGGTTGATGTAGTAAATGCGTCTTCACGATCCGACCGATCCAAGTACCGAACGTCACGGCACCTCCGTGTTCAGCACACGTTCAGCTCGATGGCGATCCCGGGCTCCGATCTAGCAAAGCGTCGGGGATGAGTTCCGTCGGCCTGACGGGCGTGGCGGCGATGATGATGCTCCACCGACGCAGGCTTCGCCTAAGCTCGCAACGATATGACCAAGTGGAATATGGTGGAGGGGCACCGCCACGGCTAAGGAACGATCCGTAGATCAACTTGTGTATCATGGGGTGCCCTACGCCCCAGTATATAAAGGAGCAAGGGGGTGCGGCCAGCCCAAAGAAGCGCTGGAGGAGTCCTACTCCCACCAGAGTAGGACTCCCCCCTTTCCTAGTTGGATTAGGATTGGGGAAGGGGAAGAGGGAAGGCGCGCCCCCTCTCCTTGTCCTATTCGGACTAGAGGGGGACGGGGCGCGCGGCCTGCTGAGCCGGCCCTTTCCTCTTCTCCCTATGGCCCATCAAGGCCCATAGACCCCCTCGGGGTTCCGTAACCCCGGTGTTCCGGTAACTTCCTGTTTTCATCCGAACCTTTCCAAGTCCAAACATAGGCTTCCAATATATCAATCTTTATGTCTCGACCATTTCGAGACTCCTCGTCATGTCCGTGATCACATCCGGGACTCCGAACAACCTTCGGTACATCAATACTTATAAACTCATAATGAACTGTCATCGAAACGTTAAGCGTGCGGACCCTACGGGTTCGAGAACTATGTATACATGACCTAGAACCATTCTCGGTCAATAACCAATAGCGGAACCTGGATGCCCATATTGGTTCCTACATATTCTACGAAGATCTTTATCGGTCAAACCGCATAACGACATACGTTGTTCCCTTTGTCATCGGTATGTTACTTACACGAGATTCGATCGTCGGTATCCAATACCTAGTTTAATCTCGTTACCAGTAAGTCTCTTTACTCGTTCCGTAATACATCATCTCACAACTAACTCATTAGTTGTAATGCTTGCAAGGTTTATGTGATGTGTATTACCGAGAAGGCCCAGAGATACCTCTCCGACAATCGGAGTGACAAAACCTAATCTCGATTCATGCCAACTCAACATATACTTTTGGAGACATCTGTAGAGTACCTTTATAATCACCCGATTCACGTTGTGACGTTTGGTAGCACACAAAGTGTTCCTCCGTAAACGGGAGTTGCATAATCTCATAGTTGCAAGAACTTTGTATAAGTCATGAAGAAAGCATAAGCAACATACTAAACGATCAAGTGCTAAGCTAACGGAATGGGTCAAGTCAATCACATCATTCTCCTAATGATGTGATCCCGTTAATCAAATGAAAACTCATGTCTATGGTTAGGAAACATAACCATCTTTGATTTAACGAGCTAGTAAAGTAGAGGCATACTAGTGACACTCTGTTTGTCTACGTATTCACACATGTATTATGTTTCCGGTTAATACAATTCTAGCATGAATAATAAACATTTATCATGATATAAGGAAATAAATAATAACTTTATTATTGCCTCTAGGGCATATTTCCTTCAGCTCTATCTTCACCACACAAAGTATTTAAATCATACACAACCCCGATGACAAGCCAAGCAATTGTTTCATAATTTTGACATTCTCAAAACTTTTTCAATCTTCACACAATACATGAGCGTGAGCCATGGATATAGCATTATATGTGGAATAGAATGGTGGTTGTGGAGAAGACAAAAAGAGGGAAGATAGTCTCACATCAACTAGGCGTATCAACGGGCTATGGAGATGCCCATCAATAGATATCAATGTGAGTGAGTAGGGATTTCCATGCAACGGATGCACTAGAGCTATAAGTATTTGAAAGCTCAACAAAAGAAACTAAGTGGGTGTGCATCCAACTCGCTTGCTCAAGAAGACCTAGGGCAATTTGAGGAATCCCATCATTGGAATATACAAGCCAAGTTCTATAATGAAAAATTCCCACTAGTATATGAAAGTGACAAGACGAGAGACTCTCTATTATGAAGATCATGGTGCTACTTTGAAGCACAAGTGTGGTAAAAGGATAGTAACATTTTCCTTCTCTCTTTTCTCTCATTTTTTATTTGGGCCTTTTCTCTCCTTTTTATGGCCTCTTTTCTTTTCTCTTTTTTTATATTTTTCGTCCGAGTCTCATCCCGACTTATGGGGAATCATAGTCTCCATCATCCTTTCCTCACTTGGGACAATGCTCTAAAAATGATGATCATCACACCTTTATTTTTCTTACAACTCAAGAATTACAACTCGATACTTAGAACAAAATATGACTCTATGTGAATGCCTCCGTGATGTGCGGGATATGCAATGATTCATAAGTGACATGTATGAAAGAATTATGAACGGTGGCTTTGCCACAAATACGATGTCAACTAAATGATCATGCTAAGCAATATGACAATGATGGAGCGTGTCATAATAAACGGAACGGTGGAAAGTTGCATGGGAATATATTTCGGAATGGCTATGGAAATGCCATGATAGGTAGGTATGGTGGCTATTTTGAGGAAGATTTATGGTGGGTGTATGATACTGGCGAAAAGTGCGCGGTATTAGAGAGGCTAGCAATGGTGGAAGGGTGAGAAAAGTGCGTGTAATCCATGGACTCAACATTAGTCATAAAGAACTCATATACTTATTGCAAAAATCTACAAGTTATCAAAGCAAAGTATTACGCGCATGCTCCTAGGGGGATGGATTGGTAGGAAAAGACCATCGCTCATCCCCGACCGCCACTCATAAGGAAGACAATCAATAAATAAATCATGCTTCGACTTCATCACATAACGGTTCACCATATGTGCATGCTACGGGAATCACAAACTTTAACACAAGTATTTCTCAAATTCACAACTACTCAACTAGCATGACTCTAATATTAGTACCTTCATATCTCAAAACAATTATCAAGCATCAAACTTTTCTTAGTATTCAACGCACTCAAAAGAAAGTTTTACAAATCTTGAATACCAAGCATATTATTATTTTAAGCAAATTACCATGCTATTTAAGACTCTCAAAATAATCTAAGTGAAGCATGAGAGATCAAAGGTTTTTATAAAACAAATCCACCACCGTGCTCTAAAAGATATAAGTGAAGCACTAGAGCAAAACTATAAAGCTCAAAAGATATAAGTGAAGCAAATAGAGTATTCTAACAAATTCCAATTCATGTATGGATCTCTCAAAAGGTGTGTACAGCAAGGATGATTGTGGTAAACTAACAAGCAAAGACACAAATAATACAAGACGCTCCAAGCAAAACACATATCATGTAGTGAATAAAAGTATAGCTCCAAGTAAAGTTACCGATGGAAGTGGACGAAAGAGGGGATGCCTTCCGGGGCATACCCAAGCTTTGACTTTTTGTTGTCCTTGTATTATCTTGGGGGTGCCATGGGAATCCCCAAGCTTAGTCTCTTGCCACTCCTTGTTCCATAATCCTTTAAAAGATTTCACCCAAAACTTGAAAACTTCACAACACAAAACTCAACAGAAATCTCGTAAGCTCCGTTAGCGAAGGAAAACAAAAGACCACTTCAAGGTACTGTAATGAACTCATTATTTATTTATATTGGTGTTAAACCTACTGTATTCCAACTTATCTATGGATTATAAACTATTTTACTAGCCATAGATTCATCAAAATAAGCAAACAACACACGAAAAACAGAATCTGTCAAAAACAGAACAATCTGTAGTAATCTGTAACTAACGCAAACTTCTGGAACTTCAAAAATTCAGCCAAAATAGGACGACCTATGCAATTTGTTTATTGATCATCAGCAATTGGCATCACTATTTTTATCACGTTCTGGTGATTTTTAACAATTGTTTTTGTGAACAGAAAGTTTCTAGAAATTACAGCAAGATCAAATAACTATTATCCAAGAAGATCCTATAGGTTTAACTTGGCACAAACACTAATTAAAACATAAAACCACATCTAAACATAAGGTAGATGGATTATTTATTACTAAGCAGCAAGGAAAAATATTGGGTTGTCTCCCAACAAGCACTTTTCTTTAAAGCCTTTTTAGCTAGGCATTGAGATTTGAATGATGCTCACAAGAAAGACAAGAATTGAGGCACAAAGAGAGCATCATAAAACATGTTACAAACACACTTAAGTCTAGCATACTTCCTATTCATAGACATATTATAGGCAAACAAATTATCGGAGCAAGCAAAAACTAGCATATGCAAGGAAGCGGAAAGGAACAATAGCAATCTCAACATAACGAGAGGTAATTTAGTAACATGAAAATTTATATAACCATATTTTCCTCTCTCATAATAATTACATGTAGGATCATAAGAAAATTCAACAATATAGCTATCACATAACATATTCTCAACACGATCCACATGCATGCGAAGTTGACACTCTTCCAAAATAGTGGGATTATCATTAACTAAAGTCATGATTTCTCCAAGCCCACTTTTATCAAAAATTTCATAAGATTGAATGTTATCCAAATATGTGGGATCTAAAGTTGACACTCTTCAAACCCACTTTCAATATTATTGCAAACACTATTATCAATCTTATATTCATCATGGGGTTTAAATAAATTTTCAAGATCGTAAGGAGAATCTCCCCAATCTGACTATTGGACATAGCAAAACTAGCATCCCCAAGCTTAGGGTTTTGCATATTATTAGCATAATTTAGATCAATAGAATTTATAATAAAATAATTGCAATCATGCTTTTTATTCAAAGATCTATCGTGAATCACTTCATCACAATTTTCAGATTTACGGATTTCAGGAAAAACCTTATAAAGATAATCTAGTGCATTCAAATCACGAGGAATTGGTTCATCATAATTGGATATCTTAAAAAGATTGCCAAGCGGATGAGGATCCATAGATATTAGCTTTTTTGTTTAGGAATAAATACTCAACTATTTCAACCAAACGAGCAAACGATCCAAGTAAGATATCAAGGCAAACGAAAAGACGAACGGAAAAGAGAGGGCGAATAAAATGGCAAGGGTGAAGTGGGGGAGAGGAAAACTAGAGAAAAATGGCAAATAATGTAATGCGGGAGATAAGGGATTGTGATGGGTACTTGGTATGTTGACTTTTGCGTAGACTCCCCGGCAACGGCGCCAGAAATCCTCCTTGCTACGTCTTGAGCTTGCGTTGGTTTTCCCCGAAGAGGAGAGGATGATGCAGCAGAGTAGCGTAAGTATTTCCCTCAGTTTTTGAGAACCAAGGATTCAATCCAGTAGGACTCGTACCTACACAAAGCAAATAACTCCTCACAACCAACGCGAATAGGGGTTGTCAATCCCTTCATGGTCACTTACAAGAGTGAGATCTGATAAAGATGATAGATAATATTTTTGGTATTTTTGGTATAAAGATGCAAAGTAAAAAAGGCAAAGTCAAAAAAGCAAAGAAATAATAAAGCGTAGGAAGATTAATATGATGAGAATAGACCCGGGGGCCATAGATTTCACTAGTGGCTACTCTCAAGAGCATAAGTATTTTACGGTGGGTGAACGAATTCAGTTGAGCAATTGACAGAATCGAGCATAGTTATGAGAGTATCTAGGTATGATCATGTATATAGGCATCACGTCCGAGACAAGTAGACCGACTCACCGCATCTACTACTATTACTCCACTCATCGACCGCTATCCAAAGATGCATCTAGAGTATTAAGTTAATGAAAACAGAGTAACGCCTTAAGCAAGATGACATGATGTAGAGGGACAAATTCATGCAATATGATTAAAAAAACCATCTTGTTATCCTCGATGGCAACAATAAATACGTGCCTTGCTGCCCCTCATCACTTTGAGAAAGGACACCGCAAGATTGAACCCAAAGCTAAGCACTTCTCCCGTTGCAAGAACTACCAATCTAGTTGGCCAAACCAAACGGATAATTCGAAGAGACTTGCAAAGATAACCAATCATACATTAAAGAATTCAGAGAAGATTCAAATATTGCTCATAGATAATCTTGATCATAAAGCCACAATTCATCGGTCTCAACAAACACACCGCAAAAAGAAGATTACATCGATAAGATCTCCACGAGAGAGGGGGAGAACATTGTATTGAGATCCAAAAAGAGAGAAGAAGCCATCTAGATACTAACTACCGACCCAAAGGTCTGAAGTAAGCTACTCACACTTCATCGGACAGGCTATGATGATGATGTAGAAGCCCTCCGTGGTGGATTCCCCTTCCAGCGGAGCTCCGGAATAGGCCCCAAGATGGGATCTCGTGGATACAGAAAGTTGCGGCGGTGGAATTAGGTTTTTGGCTCCGTATCTGATCTGTTGGGGGTACGTAGGTATATATAGGAGGAAGGAGTATGTCGGTGGAGCTTCGGGGGGCCCACGAGGCAGGGGGCGCGCCCTAGGGGGGCGCCCTCCACCCTCGTGGCTGCCTCCCTCCTTTCTTGATCGAGGGTCCAAGTCTCCTGGATCTTATCTGATGAGAAAATCACGTTCCCGAAGATTTCATTCCGTTTGGACTCCGTTTGATATTCCGTTTCTTCGAAACACTGAAATAGGCAAAAAACAGCAATTCTGGGCTGGGCCTCCGGTTAATAGGTTAGTCCCAAAAGTAATATAGAAGTGGAAAATAAAGCCCAATATGGTCCAAAAACAATAGATAATATAGCATGGAGCAATCCAAAATTATAGATACGTTGGAGACGTATCATTGCACAAAGAGCAAACAAGCATGGGGCAGCGCGGCAGGGATCACACAAGCAATTTACCTAGGTTCGGCCCGCCGTGAGGCGTAAAATCCTACTCCTGCTTTGGGGGACTGATGGTGGAAAAGGTGGTCGTGGAGCGTCGTACACTTGCCTGGCAGGGGTTGCCTTTAGGCAGCAGGGACTACGCGCGTATGGAGGTGTGAGTTATCCAACCTTCTAACCTGTTCTACAGTTGCCATGGGCCTCCTTTTATAGATCAAGGGGTCACCACAATGGCAAAGTAGTCATTATGCACTGATATGATATCAAACAATGCTATCATACCTAACTCTATGGGCTGACAGGGCGCATTAAATTCACCGCTTAGTGTCACATCACTGGTTGTCCGGCAAGGCCTGCCGGGCTATCTTGCCAGCTTCGTGCCTACTTGCTTGACACATCGCAGGACGGGCGTCATCTGTGGGTTTTTCCTGTAAGGAGGCAGCCATGTGGCGAATGGCTGCTGCTCAGTGACTTTGCGGCTTGACACCGCACTGATCAACGACGTGGGTTGTGATGGAGTGGTTGGTGAGGTGGTTTGGCTTCCGTGAGCCCCGGCGGGCCCTGCCGGGGTCCTTCGGTTGTCTTCTTCTGGGGGTGGCCTTGCCTCGTGCCGGGCTCGCCTGCCTGGCAAGGGAGGCCTCTCTCTTGGCGATATTCTGCTTCTCTGGTTCGATCTTGGTCTGTCTGATCTACATCTTGGCCCTTCCAATCTCTTGGCTCCTTGAACTCTGACTTGGGCTGGTGCTCCGAACTTGTTCTCGTGCCTGTGCACAGTCTGGGAAACAGACCCATGGTTTGTTGCACCGACATGGGTGCTCTCACTTATCTCTTTAGCTCTTGTCATCTCCTACTCCCAGAAAAAATCACCATAGCTCTCTCTCTCGTGTTCTTGCTCTCAAAACCGCGGATTTCAATCTCTTAGCTCGAAGCTCCATTTCCAAAACTGTTTTGGGGGATTGCTACTTGGTATGTAACTCCTCCATTGGTCCAATTAGTTTTTTCTCTAGTGGTTTATATTTTGAATAATTGGCTACTCTTGGTGTTGATGTAAATGGGCTTGCATGTTGAATTCTTTTAGTTTTAAGTAGTTTGAATGCTTATTATGGCCTTTAGGCATCCTTGTAAGTAGTTGCTATCAATCTTGTGAAGTTTTGTTGACAAAAATTTTGTTGACTTAGATTTTCAGATTTTTTATTCATAAGAATAAGATGAGTATCTTCAGGAAGTTTTCCTCCAAAAAGAATGCTAAGGGAGTTATTGGGGAATCATCGGACAATGACCTCAACACTCCAAGAATGGCGGAGGTGCGGCCATGCGAATGGCCACATAATGCTTTCATAGAAGAGGTAGGGTTTCATCAAGAGTTTGCCCAATTCATTGCAAACGCCAGTCTAACCAACTTCCTCGCAGATGAGTATGACCAATGCCATATCCTCACGAACTTCTTTGTGCAAAATTTTCATTTTCTGAGTAGGAACAATCCTCCTAAGGTGCGGTTTAATTTATATGTAAAAACCCATCAGGTACCGCTCACTGACTTTTGCGATATATGTTTGATTCCCTCTGACGAGGAATTAAGAGCCTAGACCGACAGAGTTTGATGACTTCCTCCTCACTTTCACAGTGGGTGAGGAAAGAGGCGTGTCGAAAGCCACCGCCACTAGCTTGCAGTTTCTTTCTGTGCACTACTTTGCTTTATTCAACACGAAGTTTTTAACTGCTAGGGAGAAGGTTGGTTCACTCAGTGCCCCAAACCTCGCCATTTTACGCCGTGCACTACACAACGATCACACCTTTAGCCTAGGGTGTCACAATTGTTAAACTATTATTACTGCTTTCATCGTTACTATTGCTACTGCTACCACTGCTACCAAAACTATCATATTATTGTGCTACTGATCACCTTCCTGCAGATATTTAATCTCCAGGTGTGGTTGAATTGACAACTCAACTGCTAATACCTACAAATATTCTTTGGCTCTCCTTGTGTCGAATCAATAAACTTGGGTTGAATACTCTACCCTCAAAAATTGTTGCGATCCCCTATACTTGTGGGTTAGCAACATACGCTCCACATAATATTCGGCCTAGATGCACAAAGTTAAAGCAAAGATATAATCTTAGAATGATATACCTTTTGATCCACATCTTTACCACAAGGATCAAGTTTAAGTTTTCCATTTGAGGGCATATGTGTCTTCATGGGCTTGACATCCAACATTTTGAATCTTTTGAGCATGTCTTGGATATATAGGGCTTGATTGATGAAAGTTCCTTCTCTCAACTGCTTGACTTGAAATCCTAGGAATAACTTCCGGATACGTCTCCAACGTATCTATAATTTTTTATTGTTCCATGATATTTTCAATCTTGGATGTTTTACATTCATTTTTTAGCAACTTTATATCATTTTTTGGGACTAACCTATTGACATAGTGCCCAGTGCCAGTTGTTGTTTTTTGCTTGTTTTTTACTTCGTAGAATATCCATATCAAACGAAGTCCAAATGCAGCAAAACTTATTGGAGATTTTTTCTGCCCAGAAGAGACCCACGGAGCCCAGGAGGTGTACCAGAGGAGGCCCGTGCGGCCCCCAAAACACCAGGGTGCCTTGTGGGGCCCACGGAGATCTTTTCCACTGCCTCTCAGCTCTATAAATACTCAGATATTCCAGAAACCCTAGGTTGCAAGTATTTGTTATTTGTGTGCAGGTGTTGTTTACATAGTGTTGCTTGGTTCTCCTACTGGATTGACAACCTTGGTTTCATAACTGAGGGAAATACTTACTGTTGTTGTGTTGCATCATCCTCTCCTCTTCAGGGAAATACCAACGCAGATACAAGCAATCAGGAAGAATTTCTGGCGCCGTTGCCGGGGAGCATCATCAATATCTATCAGGTACCCAATCACACATCTCATCTCCTTGCAATTTACTTTATCTGCCATTTGCCTCTCGTTTTCATCTCGCCCACTTATAAAACGTTTTTACAAAAACACAAAAATAATTGCCTTCTTTTTTTGTTTCTCTTTTTCTCGTTTGATCTTTTGTTTGCATGTGATCTTGTTTTCCTACTTTATCATTATGGCTAGTTCTTCCTCTACTATATGTACCCCCGAGAATGAAGTTCTCAATTTTAAGCAAAGGGAAGGGGAGAATTTAAAAGATGCTTGGTATAGAATATGCAATGCTCATAATAGATCTATTCGTAAGCAATCTACTATTGTCCTTCTTCACAATTTTTATGTGGGCGTTACCACTTGGTATAGATTCCTTCTTGATACTATTACCGGAGGTAATTTCTTGATGTGCCCCTCTTTGGACGCTTTTAATGCTATGGGAAATTTAGTAGGATCACCACACATCATTCTTAATGAAATGATTTTAACTCTTGAGCATATTATGCAAAGGCTAGATGCTATTGAAAATAAAATGATTGCCGAAGAACATGTTAAAAATTGGATAAATAATCCATAACCTTGCTAATAAAATAGGATCAAAGGTAGGGGATGCTCTTAAATTATTAAAGGGAAATGGACCTGTAGTTAACAAAAGGGTAGAAGAGAGCCCCGCTCGGATTGATAAGTTGGAAGAAATTTTTAGTAACTTGAGCTCATCTTTTTCTTCCGTTAAAACTATCAAAAAAAACTGCTACTAGTAAGAATTGCAAGTCTACACATGTTTCTAAAAACAAGGGTGCCGCTTCTAGTAGTAACAATGAAGATCTTAAAATGATTAGCATTCACCCCAACTTTGTTGAAGTGATAAAAAACCCTATTTGCATGAATGAATTCTTCAATCTTATTCCTAGGAGTGTGATTACTGAAAATATGCATGCTAGATCCCTGAGGAATTATTGTTGTGTGATTGAGGAGTTGGAAATCAAAGATGACAATACTATGCATTATGCCTAGCTAGGGGCGTAAAACGATAGCGCTTGTTGGGAGGCAACCCAATAGTTATATTTTATTTTATTTTTTTTGTTCTTCAATAAATATGCAATTTAACTTCTGTTATGATTGTTTTTTATGTTTTAATTAGTGTTTGTGCCGAGTAAAGCCTTTAGGATCATGTTGGGTGATAGTTGATTTGATCCTATTAAAAAACAAAAACTCTTGTGTCCAGTAGCTGAATTGTTAAAAATCACAAAAGCGACAAAAAATTCTGAATATTTTACAAAAGATCGATATAAAAATTGCCTGCGTTGTCCTAATTCTTCAGAAATTTTGGAGTTACAAAAGTATGGACAAAGTACAGATTACTACAGATTGTTCGGTTTTTTGACAGATTCTGCTTTTGTTGCATTGTGTGCTTATTTTCATGAATATATGCATTTTATTGGAGGATATAAGCCATGGTAAAGTTAGAATACAGTAGGTATAATGCAAGAATAAAATATGAATGTGTTTGCAACAGTACTTAGAGTGGTGATTTGCTTTATTATACTAACGGATCTCATGAAGGTTCCGTTAAGTTTTGTGTGATTGAAGTTTTCAAGTTTTAGGTGAGATCACGATGGATGAAGGAATAAGGAGTGAAAAGAGCCTAGGCTTGGGGATGCCCATGGCACCCCAAGATAATATTCAAGTATAACCAAGCAACTAAGCTTGGGGATGCCCCGGAAGGCATCCCCTCTTTCTTCTAACAACCATCGGCAATTTTACTTGGAGCTATTTTTTTATTCGTCGCATATCATTTGTTTTGCTTGGAGCGTCTGGTATTATATGAGTCTTTGCTTGTTTTGCTTTTTAGTTTGTCACAATTATCCTTGCTAGCACACCTATTTGAGAGAGCCATAATGATGCTATGATTTGTTAGAATTGCTCTATGTGCCTCACTAAAAACTTTTGAGCTATGGAATTGCTCTAGTGCTTCACTTATATCTTTTTTAGCACGATGGTGTTTTAATTTTTAAAATAAATACTCTCATGCTTCACTTAGATCAATTTGAGAGTTAGTAAATTTTTAAAGAAATTCTCTCATGCTTCACTTATATTATTTTGAGAGATGAATTTTTTTATGCTCATGTTCTTCACTTAAATTTGTTTGAGAGCTTGTTATAAGCAATGGTAATATATGAAACTAGTTCCAAAGTGGATATCCAAGAAGGATATAATAAAAACTTTCATGAAAGATCATTGGAAAAAATAAACTTGATTCCTTTTGATAGTTTTGAGATATGGAGATAGTGATATGTGCGTCATGTTGGTGAGTAATTATGTTTTAGTAAGAATATTGGTGTTAAGGTTTGTGATTCCCTATGGAAGCACGAAAGTCAATACTCATGCAATGAAGTTACATCCTACTTGTGGTACACTATTTGGTGTGAGTTATGTTTAATGCTCTTTTATGATCGTTTTCGTTTTTTGGTTGGTTGCTTCTCAATCTATTTGCTAACCTTTCCTTGTACTAAGTGGGAATACTACTTGTGCATACAAACTCCTTAAACCAAGTTGTGCCAATGAGTCCACCATACCTACCTATATGTGGTATTTCCATGCTGTTCCAAGTAAATTTGTATGTGCCAACTCTAATTTTCAAAATGAATTTCCTTTTTGTGTGTTGATACTGCTCATGAAGCGGCAGGGGGTGGACAATATTTTTCCATGCTAGATGTGTTATTCTCAAGATGAGTATTTATTCATTTGTCATTGCACGAGAGTGTGGCAAGGTAATAGGGATGCCCAGTCCTGAAATGAAAAAAATATTATGTTGTCAAATAATAAATTCCTTGGAAAGTGTTGGTATGGAAGGCACCCGTGGATACGGCTAGCCATGGATTGTGAAAGAATGGTGGAAAAAGGAATAAAGTTTATTTTATGTTTGGGAACCACCTATGATGTATCTAGCATGGAAAGTATTGGGAATTCTCTGTCGTTTTTGTTGACGGGAAAAGCATGCCTCTCAAAATATTTTTTATCTCTCAATTTAAGATTTGAGCTCTGGCACCTCTACAAATCTCTGCTTCCCTCTGTGAAGGGCCTATCTATTTACTTTATGCAACTTTTATTTTTATTTGAGTTTCCATCTTCTCTTATAAAGCACCAACTAGCGAGCACTATGATCATACGTGTGCATTGGATGTAGCTAATATTCGAGTGTGTTTCGTGGATGGATCAATGACTGAGCATGATGGGCTAGGGATAGCTTTCTTTAGTGTTGATATTTTCAAAGACTTGATATGCTTGAGTGTTGATGTCATCATGTCAATTATAGACTATTGCTTTGAATCATCTAAAAGTCCAAATGTCCATGCTACAAAAGAAAAAGAATATGTGATGAACATGTTAGGCAGCATTCCACATCAAAAATTATGTTTTTATCATTAACCTATTCGAGGATGAGCAGGAATTAAGCTTGGGGATGCTGATATGTCTCCAAAGTATCTACAATTTCTGATTATTCCATGCTGTTATATTTTCAATCTTGGATATTTTACATTCATTTTCTAGCAACTTTATATCATTTTTTGGGACTAACCTATTGACATAGTGCCCAGTGCCAGTTGTTGTTTTTTGCTCGTTTTTTACTTCACAGAATATCCATATCAAACAAAGTCCAAATGCAGCAAAACTTTTTAGAGATTTTTTCTGCCCAGAAGAGACCCAGGGAACCCAGGAGGTGTACCAGAGGAGGCCCGTGCGGCCCCCAAGACACCAGGCCTTGTGGGGCCCACTGAGATCTTTTCCACCGCCTCTCAGCTCTATGAATACTCAGATATTCCAGAAACCCTAGGGGAATCGACTAAACACAATTCCAGCCGCCGCAAGTTCCAGAACCACGAGATCCAATCTAGAGCCCTATTCCGGCACCCTGGCGGAGGGGGAAACGATCACGGAGGGGTTCATCATCCTTATTGGTGCTCCTTCGATGATCCGTGAGTAGTTTACCACAGACCTACGGGTCCGTAGGCAGTAGCTAGATGGCTTCTTCTCTCTCTTTGATCTCCAACACAATATTCTCCTCGATGTTCTTGGAGATCTATTTGATGTAATGACTTTTTGGGGTGTGTTTGTTGGGCTCCGATGAATTGCGAGTTTATGATCAGTTCTATCTCTGAATATTATTTGAGTCTTCTCTGAACTCTTTTATGCATGATCTTTATAGCCTCATATTTCTTCTCCGAAACTTTGGTTTGGTTTGGCCAACTAGATTGATTTTTCTTGCAATGGGAAGAGGTGCTTTATGATGGGTTCGATCTTGCGGTGCTTATTCTCAGTGACAGAAGGAGACATGACACACACATATCGTAGCCATTAAGGATAAAAAGATGGGGTCTATTCCTACGTGAATAGATCTTGTCTACATCATGTCATCGTTCGTACTGCATTACTCCGTTTTCCCATGAACTTAATACACTAGATGCATGCTGGATAGCGGTCGATGTGTAGAGTAACAGTAGTAGATGCAGGCAGGAGTCGGTCTACAAATCTTGGACGTGATGCCTATATACATGATCATTGCCTTGGATATCGTCATGAGTATTTGCTTTTCTATCAATTTCCCAAAGGTAATTTGTTTACCCACCGTATGCTATTTTCTCGAGAGAAGCCACTAGTGAAATCTACCGCCCCCGGGTCTATTTCCTATCATATTATTTTCAAATCTATTTTTCCAAAAACCCAAAAATACCTTGCTGCACTTTTTATTTATTTATTGTATTTTGTGTTTTTGTCACATCTATTTATCAAATCACATACAACTTTATCTATCTCAATACCGATGGATTGACAACCCGTCTTACGCGTTGGGTTGCAAGTATTTGTTATTTGTGTGCAGGTGTTGTTTACATAGTGTTGCTTGGTTCTCCTACTAGATTGACAACCTTGGTTTCATAACTGAGAGAAATACTTACTGTTGTTGTGTTGCATCATCCTCTCCTCTTTAGGGAAATACCAACGCCGATACAAGCAATCAGGAAGAATTTCTGGCGCCGTTGCCGGGGAGCATCATCAATATCTATCAGGTACCCAATCACACATCTCATCTCCTTGCAATTTACTTTATCTGCCATTTGCCTCTCGTTTTCATCTCGCCCACTTATAAAACGTTTTTACAAAAACACAAAAATATTTGCCTTCTTTTTTTGTTTGTCTTTTTCTCGTTTGATCTTTTGTTTGCATGTGATCTTGTTTTCCTACTTTATCATTATGGCTAGTTCTTCCTCTACTATATGTACCCCCGAGAATGAAGTTCTCAATTTTAAGCAAAGGGAAGGGGAGAATTTAAAAGATGCTTGGTATAGAATTTGCAATGCTCATAATAGATCTATTCGTAAGCAATCTACTATTGTCCTTCTTCACAATTTTTATGTGGGCGTTACCACTTGGTATAGATTCCTTCCTGATACTATTACCAGAGGGAATTTCTTGATGTGCCCCTCTTTGGACGCTTATAATGCTATGGGAAATTTAGTGGGATCACCACATATCATTATTAATGATATTATTTTAACTCTTGGGCATATTATCCAAAGGCTAGATGCTATTGAAAATAAAATGATTACCGAAGAACATGTTGAAAATTTGGATAAATAATCCATAACCTTGCTAATAAAGTAGGATCAAAGGTAGGGGATGCTCTTAAATTATTGTAAGTGCATCTAGTGCCCCTTAGTGATTTTGGTGTATTGAAGACTTATAGGTTAAGGGACTAATGTGTTTATGAGTGTACACAGGTCTATAAGTCTATGAGGAGTTTGATATTTACAGTGAAAATCGACCCCTAAAAATGAAGTTCTTCGACTGAAGACTTTGGTATTCTGAAGACTTTCTTAAGACTTTGAAAGTGAAGAAATTGGTGTGACCTTGAAGACTTGGTATTCATTTGAGGAACATGAAGCATGCAGACTTTTGTTTTCGTAGTTTCGTTTTCTCTTTCTTGAGTCATAGGAAACACCGTACTTCTAAAGGGGATCGAGGAAATACTAAGGAAAAATTTCCATGTGATGCTCAACTCAAAATCCTACACCTACCGATCCCTTCGAGTGAAGCCATTGGAAATCTCATACAGTTCAGTCAATTTCTTCAGTGATAGAGACGAAGTTCTTCTGGTCGCTGAGGAATTTGTTCTCGACCGAGGAGTTAGGAATTCGCCAAGGTCGGATTGCCTACACAAATGAGGAACATGATAGCCCTAAGGAATTTGAACCTCAAATTTCCGACCGTTCTTGTCTTCTTGCCACTGTCCCAAAATATCTTATCTACCTAACGGTCATATCATTGAAGGGCATTTATGTCTTATCATGTCGGGCTGCTCCCTAGGCTATAAATAGCGCCCCCTACAACCACTAGCTGGTTGGCTGCTCCGAGAGAAACTGACACTTGTCATTTGAGAGCATCCCATCCTCCGAGGACTTTGAGCGAAAATCATCGAGTGAGTAAAACCCAAAACCAAACACCTACAAACCCAAAGTGATTGAGCATCACTGAAGAGATTGATCCTGCGTGGATCCGACGCTTGTTACCTTTGAAGATTGTGCTTCTTCCATACGGTTAGGCGTCATGGTCTAGAGCATCCAAGAGGAATTGTGGATTGCCGAGTGACCGAGTCTATGAAGGTTTGGAAGTCACCTGAAGACTTACCACGAGTGATTGGGCGAGGTCCGTGTGACCTTAGTTCAAGGAGAATACGGTGAGGACTTGGTGTCCTGAGCTGCGTGCTTTCGACAAGCTGGGTGTCCGGACTGTGTGTCCTCGAGTTTAAATACTCACCGCTCCAACCAGGCGTACAACCGAGACAAAGCAGCTTGAACTGGTCTACCAAATCATTGTGTTCACCAAGTTTATCGGTTCTATTTCCTCAACTCTTTCATTTCCTCATTACTGTGTTGAGTGTTTGTTCATATCTGTGTTTGAAGACTTTGATCAAGACTTTCTCAATTTCCTCAGTTCAATTTCTTGATCTGCTTTGTCTTCATCTTGTGTTATCATGTGATTACGCTTTTCGGTACTTTATGCTTGTCTTCATTTCATCATGATGACCATGCTTGTATTCTGTTATGCTTACTCTTGAGTACTTATTCATTGCAAGTAGTTCTTCGCTTAGGAATTTCCTCACCGGCAAATTCCTCAGTGAAGAATTCATAAAAATCGCCTATTCACCCCCCTCTAGTCGATATAACACACTTTCAATTAGTATCAGAGCAAGGTACTCTCTTTTTCTGTGTGATTTTGGTTTAACCACCTGGATTTTTAGTTATGTCGACCGCAGGTATGATCAAGGTCTCTGCTGGCTGTCCTACCTTCGATGGGATAGACTACCCTTACTGGAAGAATAAGATGTGAATGCATCTTGAGGCAATTGATAACGATCTCTGGTATGTTGTGGAAAATGGTGTTCCCACTGTCTCACCCTCATTGAACGCTACCGATGTGAAGAGATTCAAGCAACTCGATTCTCAAGCGAAGAATATCATATGTGGCCATCTGAGCAAAGGACAGTATGGAAGAGTTTGTGCTTTGGAAACTGCTAAGCTTATCTGGGATAGGCTGTCCAAAGTAAATGAAGGAATCTCAACTCAGCGTGACTCTCGAGTTGATGTTCTTCGAAATCTCTTCAACCGCTTCAAAAGACTCGACAATGAAAATGTTCAACAAACCTTCGATCGCCTCACTGACATCTCGAATGAGCTTCAAGCACTTGGTGCCACTGATATCACCGACCATGAGGTGGTGAAGAAATTGTTGAGATCGCTTGATTCCTCATTTGATACTTTGGCACTGACGATACAAGAACATGCTGACTACAAGTCACTTGATCCCGCTGATATCCTCGAGAGGCTAAATACTCATGAGTTCCACTTTGAAAGAGAGATCGCTATGGTTCGAGCTATGGCAAATCACGTGCCACGAAGGCCAAGGTACGTGTCTCGAATCTGAATGTGAAGATTACGGTAGCAGCCTTGGTGATCCTGAAGAATTGAGCCAGGAGCTAGCACTGCTCGTGAAGAAGTTCCAGAAGTTCTCAAGACATGGTCGCTTTGGAAAATCCTCAAGGAGTAGTGATTCCTCATCCAGTGACTATAAGAGAAGGCTATGCCACAAATGCAAGAAACATGTTCACTATATTCAAGATTTTCCTCAGTGGGAAAAGGAATTAAAGAAGAAGAAATACAAGGACGCTAAGAAGAAGAAGAAATTGCCAAAATCTTCATCATCAAAATCCTCGAAGTCTTCATCTCACAAGAAGAGCAGCTCCAAGAAGGCTCGGGCATTCATTGGCAAGGAAATGGACTCTGAAGCTGAATCTGAGGAACATGAGGAAGAGGAGGCATCTGAGGAGTCCGATTCTGGTGTGGCGAGTCTAGCTCTCGCCATCGTGCATTCGTCGACAAGTCCATCTTCAACTCAAGAAACCGACCTCACCAACAAGGCTGATGAAGATAATGATGACTACGCTCCCACCTATTGCTTCATGGCAAAGGGTGCAAAGGTACTCAAATATACCTCCTCTGAATCTAGTGAGAATGAATCTGATGAAGATCTCAAGCCCAGCTACTCTAAACTTGCTAAGGTCGTTGTAAAACAACAAAGGGCTTTTGAAAAGGTTCAAAACATGCTAGACAAAAGTGATTATATGTTGGGTGAAGAAATGGATCGCACTAAAGCCTGATGAAAATCTTGAGACTTCAGTCTAGGTTTGACAGCCTTCAAGGTTATCATAACACTCTCTTATCTGATCATGAGATTCTTTCTTATGAATTTCTTCAAAGACAGCAAGCTCTTGAGACGCTAAGAGTGAGTTATGAAGATCTTCAGAAGGAGCGTGATTCATTACTTGCTCAACAAATCAGCGCTTCTCGTAAAGAATTTGTTCCTCCATGCTTAAAGTGCATTGAGCGTGAATCGCTAATTCTTCACTGAATGTTCAAATGCTTCAATTGTTACAAATTCTTCTCCTGCCTCTGCTATCACTAATTCCTCATCTCGAGGACATTGCTAGTATCACCGACGATGCAGTGGCTGAAGGAATTGTACATGACAGCATGTACAAAAGCCTCAAAGGGCATCAGACTCTTTGTGATGTGCTTAAAAAGCAGATCCTCAACAGAACCCCTAGGGAAGAGGGTATTGCCTTTGAGAGGAAAATCAATGCTGATGGTACATACTGGAAGCCTGAGCAGTACCCTAAAACCTCATGGGTTGCTGCAAAGGGACCTCCAGTTGATCCATCCAACTTATTTGGCTTTACATGTGAATCTCCTCATTCTTCTGATGAGTCATTTGACTCCAACTATAAACTGTTCAAAAATCAGAATGGTGAAGTATTTGCTAGATATGTTGGCACTAACTGCAGGAACGGTTCTCCTATGAAGAAAATCTGGGTTCCCAAGAAGTGCCTTGAAAGTCTTCAGGTGAATGTCCTCATGACACCACCTGTGAAGAATAGGAACCCCAGATCAAACTCTTCATATGGACCAAATTCATCATATGGACCCAAGTCCTCATACGGACCAAATTCCTCACATGGATCAAATTCCTCAAAAGGTTCAAAGTCCTCATATGATTATCATCGTGCTAACAACTCTATTTCGCAGGGTAGAGCTAAGGGCTATGAATATGTGCATTATTCTTCAAACCATTATGTTCATAAGTCCTCGAAGAATTTCTCTGCTTATTCATATGCTTACCCTAACCCCTCTTATGTGAAACAAAATGGATTGGCTTCTATGCCACCATTCTCATATGGAGCTCGTAGAGTGATGAACTCTTTCCCACCCCTTCAGATGTGGGTGGTGAAGAAAAAGAACTAATCTCTTCTGCAGGGTCAGGTCTCCGGATGTGCTTTAACGTCTGAAGAATTTGTTGGGGGCCTGACGAAATTCCCTGATAGGACGCAGGCTAATCATGAAGAAATGAACTTTCATTTCACACGTCCTCATACTGCTATATCTGTTTTACTGTTTGATGAATTTCATCTAATGAATGTGATATCATATTCTTCACTAATGAAGTATATGAGTTCGTAAGTTGCACTAATTCATCTGCAGGATGATCTTCCCAAAGCCACTGAGTGGGTCCTCGATAGTGGATGTACAAATCACATGACTGGTGACAAGAATCTATTGATGGATGCTCCCTTATCACCATCACATCTGAAGCCTATCATCTTTGCTGACAAAGGCAAAAGTCAGGTATTGGGTCTTGGTAAGGTTGCGATCTCTAAGGACATACTCATGGACAAAGTCATGCTTGTTGAGTCCTTAGGTTACAACCTCATGTCGATCTCAATGCTTTGTGATCTTGATATGGTTGTTGTCTTTGGCAAGTATTGTTGTGTTGTGATTATGGAAGCTGACCATTCCAAAGTCTTCGAAGGCTTTAGGAGAGGAGACTTGTATATTGTTGATTTCTCTATAGGACCACAACCAGCCGTGTGTCTACTTGCAAAAGCTTCAGAAGGCTGGCTATGGCATCGACGACTTGGTCACGCAGGCATGAGGAATTTGCACACGCTTGCGAAGAAGAAGCATGTCATTGGCATTGATAATGTCAAATTCCTCAAGGATCACTTGTGTGGAGCCTGTGAAGCTGGAAAAATGACCAAGGCCAAGCATCCAGCGAAGACTATCATGACCACTACTCGTCCATTCGAATTGCTTCACATGGACCTCTTTGGTCCTAATCATTACTCAGCGGTCACTAATGATGCATCTCTATATGGCTTTGTTATTGTTGATGATTACTCTCGTTACACATGGGTACAAATTGTCACTTACAAACATGAAGTGCAGGAAGTCTTCAAACGATTTTCCTCGAGGGCTTCAACCAACTTTGGTGTGAAGATCAAGCACATCAGAAGTGACAATGGCACTGAGTTCAGGAATTCCGGTCTTGATGACTATCTTGATGAACTTGGTATTACTCATGAGTTATCTGCTCCTTATACTCCTCAGCAAAATGGCATCGTGGAGCGCAAGAACAGAACTATTGTTGAGATGGCTCGCACTATGCTTGATGAATACAAAACGCATACTCGTCGTTTTTGGATTGATGCAATTGATACCGCGTGCCACATCATCAACAGTATATCTTCACAAATTCTTTAAGAAGACTGCCTATGAACTCCTCAACGACAAGAAACCTAATGTGAGTTATTTCAAAGTCTTGATTGCTAAATGTTGGATTAGAGATCCTCATCACAATGCTAAATTTGCACCGAAAGCACATGAAGGTTTTATGCTTGGTTACGGAAAGGACTCGCACACCTCTGAGTCTTCAACAACGCTCTTCACAAGGTTGTTGAAAGCTGTAGATGTGCGTTCGATGAAACTAATGGCTCGCAAAGAGAGCACATACCTTCTGTGATAGATGAACCAGCACCGAGGATTCTATCAAGTTCAAAGGCGATCGAGGATGTCATTCCTCTTGAAGAATCTGTGAAGAATTCATTCCGGAACGTGAAGAACGTCGAGCTGATGCACTGAAGATAATCTTTGAAGAAAATGCTGATCAAATTCCTCGGCGACAACCAGCTCATCCTCGCGTTGCAAAAGAAGTGCAAGTTGACAAGATCATCGATGACATTGAAGCACCAGGCCCTCTCACACGCTCAAAAGCTTCACATTTATCTAACTTTTGTGGGCACTATGCTTTTGTCTCTATCACAGAGCCCACTAAGGTAGATGAAGCATTTACGGAGCCTGAGTGGATTCAGGCCATGCAAGAAGAATTACATCGATTCGAGCTCAACAATGTCCGGGAACTGGTCAAACGTCCGGATCCTCGCAAGCATAATATCATTGGCACAAAGTGAATCTACCGCAACAAGCAAGATGTAGATGGCCTTGTGGTGAGGAATAAGGCACGACTTGTAGCTCAAAGGCTACACACGAGTTGAAGGAATTGATTTCGATGAAACTTTTGCACCTGTTGCTAGACTTGAGGCTATTCGCATATTACTTGCTTATGCTAACCATTATGATATCACTTTATATCAAATGGATGTGAAAAGTACATTCCTGAATGGTAAGCTTGAGGAAGAAGTATATGTTGCTCAACCCCCAGGTTTTGAAGATCCAAAGAATCCTGACAAAGTCTTCAGACTCAACAAGGCCCTTATGGCCTCAAGCAGGCCCCTCGGGCGTGGTATGATACTTTGAAGGAATTCTTCGTGAAGAATGGCTTCACACCCGGTTCACTCGACCCTACTCTCTTTACTAAATCTTATAATGGTGAACTGTTTGTGTGCCAAATATACATTGATGATATTATCTTTGGCTGTACTAACCAACGTTATAGTGATGAATTTGCCTATATGATGAGTGAAGAATATCAAATTTCTATGAGGGGAGAGTTGAAATTCTTCTAGGTCTTCAAATTAAATCAACAGTAGCAATGGCATATTCATATCTCGGAGAAATACCTCAAAGATGTTACGAGGAAATTCGGCATGCAAGATTGCAAAGGCGTCAAAATTCCTATGCCCACAAATGGCCATCTATGCCTTGATGAAAATGGTATTGACTTTGATCACAAGGTATACCGCTCCATGATTGGTTCTTTATTGTACTTATGTGCATCTAGGCCAGATATAATGCTTAGTGTTTACATGTGTGCCCGATTTCAAGCTACACCGAAGGAATCACACCATAAGGCTGTGAAGCATATTCTTTGATATCTAGCTCACACACCAACACTAGGATTATGGTACCCCAAGGGCTCTACTTTTGATCTCATTGGATATTCTGACTCTGACTATGCTGGTGATCATGTGGACCACAAGTCAATATCTGGTACTTGTCATTTCCTCGGACGATCTTTAGTCTGTTGGTCCTTGAAGAAACATAACTGTGTATCACTGTCTACCGCGAAAGCTGAGTACATTGCTGCTGGTTCTTGCTGTGCTCAATTGCTGTGGATGAAGCAAACTCTCAAGGACTACGGCATCAACGTGAAGAATGTGCCTCTCTACTATGACAATGAGAGTGCCATCAAGATTGCTCACAACCCAGTTCAGCACTCGAAGACAAATCACATTCAGATTCGTCATCATTTTCTTCCGATCATGTGTTGAAGGGCGACATCTTTATTGATCATGTGAAGACTGAAGAACAGCTAGCCGATATCTTCACAAAGCCCTTGGATGAGAAGAGATTTAGCAAGTTGCGGTGTGAGCTAAATATCTTAGAATCTTCGAATGTTCTTTGAAAGAGGACACACATCCTAACACTTATGCAAAATTGATGACTTAGATGTGCAACACATGAAGAAAGCGTTCTTCTTCAATCAATGAAGAATAACACTCTAAGTGTGAAGAAATTAATGAAGAATTTGATTCTCAGAACCCTCGACAATTGTATGCAGTGTGCGAAATCATCATTCTTATACTGATTGGGTCACGCCACCACCAAAGTTGAAAATCTTCAATTTGAGTTTTTCCTCAGTTTTGAAATTCTTCAGTTTTTCAAATTATTAAACTTTGCAAAATCTTCACTGTTTCCGTCGTTTTTCTTCATTGGATATATATATAGGGGTTTATGTCCTCTACAGCATTCACTTATGGCTATTTCTTCAAGTTGTGTTTTTTGCTAAGTGAATGTGATCGGATCCTTCCCCCTCTATGCTATACTCAACCCAATCTATTCACAAATTCTTCATGTGCGTTCTATTTGAAACTCGTTCAAAATCTTCACTGTGTCCTTGTCAGCTGAAGAAATTGCGAATGGAAATTTTAACTTATCTTATCCAAATTTTCGGCTTTGCCGCTCAAACCGTTCTGCATCCCACGATAGACTTATCTATTCACCCACGATCTAACACGATCTCCACTTTTCAGTACGTGGGTGACACATGTCAAGCGAATGAGAAGGGTCAGGGGCACGTTCGTCCTAAATCTTCAAGCGAACAGTTTTTCACTGCGACTATAAATACCCCATCACCCCTTCCTCACTTCCTTTACTCCGCTCGACCGCTCTCTCTCCCGCTCGAGCTTCTCAAACCCTAGCGCCGCCGCTACTCCATCGTCGCCCGGTGAGGAAGAGCTTCTTGCCTCAACCTCGTCGCCCGTCGTACTCGCGCCCGACCACGGAAATCTTCACTCCGCCCGCCCGTAGCTATCTTCCTCCGAAGTTAGGGCGTGGAAGATCTGGAACTGACGAGCTTCAAATCTACACTTCTCGGTTAAACCGTGTTCTTCATCCAGGCTAATTAAAAGTTACTTTTACTGCCCTCTTTGATTCAAATTTTCTCTACAAAATCTTCAAAGGTGTTTTATTCTTCAAGTCCTCACACACAAAACACCTCACTAGTCATCTGTTCTTGATTCATTTCTCTAAGCATCATTTTTCTTCAAGATTCCTCAATTGTGTTGATCCTCGATCTATACAACTCTGGAACCTAAGACAAAGAACGATTAGTGAAATTCTTCAAGGCTCATCTGGTCAAATTCCTCAAACTTGTTCCTTTTGAAAAACCTTACGAGCATATGACCTCTCCAAATTCCTCGCAACTATACTCTGTTCACGGTACTCATGTCCATTCTTTGAATCACTAGGTTCTCATCAACTTAACTCATTTGCAGCGTTCCTTGAAGAAAAGTTGCATACTTCTTGAGAGAATTCGATTGTTCAAATTCCTCAATCAAGAATATGGCGGGGCAGTGAAAGCCACGTAAAGGAGGAAAGAGGCCTGAGGTCATGACTGCTTTTGAAATACCTGAGGACATCTATGCTGACTATTGCACACCTGATGAGGCTAAGTTCGGAAAGAAGAACAAAAATTAGCGCAAGGTGCGCATACAGAGGATTGAAAGGAGATGGGCAAGAGAATGGAGGGAGTACAGGTATGTAACTCCAAAGTATATGAAGAAATTCGAACTTAAACATCCATGCCCAAGAGCTCCATTGGCACTGGCCAAGAAGTGACCCCACCGACATCAAGCGTGGTGAGGATTTTCTGAAGAATGGGCCAAGCGCCAAGCCAAGTTGGCGAGACAAGCCATAGAAGCGATGAGGAAATTCAATGAAGACTCTGCTACGATTCTTTGCCATGAGGCCTCTGTCAAGCCTAGAAAATCAATGGCAAAGAAGCCCGCGCACAAGCCAAGTGCTTCAACAACTGTGCCATCACGGCCAAGTTCCTCAGCAATGCCCTCACGGCCAGAATCTTCAAAGCCCTCACGGCCAGTTCCTCATGCTACTCCTGCTCCTCCCAAATCTTCAGCTCCTCCTCCAAAGTCCTCAGCAGCTCCAGCAAAGTCCTCAGCACCTGTGCATCTAGCCATGTGCCAAAGGACTGCAGGCATCTCCATTGCCTCTGGTGTCTCAGCGAGTTCCTCTGCTACACCAAATTCTTCATCAGGCCCCACACTGTTGAAGACAAAGGCAACGGCTGGATGAGGTCCTCGGCCAAGTCCGAAGAAGAAACAGGTTGCCTTCCAAGTGCCATCTAACGATGAAGCTGATGATGATGAACTTGCAGAAATCATCAGAGACAGGCAAGTTAGGGCCGCTAGAGCCAAAGGCACACATGTGCCACTGCTTTTGGATCCAAGTGAGATCCTCGATTACATTGATCTCTGGCACAAGGACCCAAACACCCTATGCCTGATTTTCATTTGACTCCTGGCCAAAGTCACATGCTGACCCATTTCATCATTGAAGAGAAATGGAAATTTGAGAAGGCTAGGCAGATCAAGAAGGCTCGGTTCAGGAAAGAGAAGTTCCTGAGGAAAAACGTTGTCAAAATGACAACTGATGAACTCCTCAAGATCCGATCTAAAATCAAAGCCCTCGTGATGACTTGATGCTTATTATGCCGATTGGCAAGGAGCCAAAGTCAGATTTGTCAACCTGACTAAGAAGTTCACCAATGTTGCAGCTCCAATGCAACAAGAAGTTCCTCAGGCTGAAGCCTCTGCTCAGCCTACTGAAGAACATGCCAGCACCGCTGATTATTTTCAGGCTCTTTGAAGAAAATGCTAGTTCGGTGATGACTCCATTCCAGCCCAAGAAATTGCCGGGCATCCACTAGTGGTGCGCTGAAGAAAGCTGAAGAAGTCGAGGCAACTGCATCGATTGCGCTTGAGGAAATTCAAACAGATTCCTCAGCTCCTCCCGCGCCTACACCAACTCCTATCCTTCCATCTGCATCAGATGTGAAGAAGACCAAGGCTACAGAGCGAGCTGCGGTGAAGAAAAGGAAAGCATCAGCTGCTTCAGAATCTTCAGCTCCAAAGAAGATGAAGCCTATGACCAGCTCATTTGAAAATCCGATTGATGTTGTTCCGATTTCCACCATGCCATCAAAGGACCTTGTTCCTTTTGGTGAAGAATATGTGATCCCTAGCAGATCTGATGAAGAAAATCATTATGCTGCTTCGTCAGAGCAGATTGATGAAGAAATTGAAGTGGATGTGATCCCTTCACCACCTGTTATTCCTCACCAATGCCTCAGTTCACAGTTGAAGAGGCTGGCGTTGAAGAAATTGAAGATGAAGACGTGGATATTGGATGCACTACGCCTGTGATGAATGATGACTTTTGGGAAAGTCAACATCCCAATTCTCCACTCTTCACCCCAATACAACAAATACCTCAGTCCCCTGCACCAACCGTTCAACTGGGCTCTGAAGAAACTCATCCCACCTTGTCTGTGCGTGAAGAAATTCCAGCCACTAGTGCTGAAGAAACTGCTGCTGCTGATCCTTTGAACATGCAGACTGCAAATGAAGAGGAACCAGAAATTCCTCAGCCTGAAGAACCTGAGATTGCGATTCCTGAGGTAGTGATGCAACTCAATCGACACTCCTCTGCCAAAACCAAAGGATCCATTCTCGCGCAAGCAAAAGTTCAAGGCTGAAGACTTCTTTGGCGAGCATGTTTTCTTCACTGATTACAACCCATATGACTCTGCTCGCATAAGGAAGAGGCGTTTCTGGACTGCTAGTCAAGCCAACTTTTATTCCTTTGTGCTATTTGACAAAGACAAAGTCATCGATCATGCACACATTCCTCACATGGACATGGAATCTCTGCCAGGCTTCGAGCCAGTCCTCAGTGTTCTTCACGATGCTGGATTGCTGAATTTCTGCTGACCGACATCTGTGATTGGAATGAAGAACTCATTCTTCAATTCTATGCGACGCTGCACATCACAGAAATTCTCAAGATGTGAACTCATGGGTGCTGGACTGGATGTCGAAAATACTCACTACAAAGCACCGACAATCGAATTGCTTCGTGCCCTCCCACTCGATCCTCCCTTGATGGTGCTCGTTGCGTCTACAATGAACCTGAGCTTACAAATCATTACATGCAAGTCTTGTGAAGCCTTTGAAGCGAGGCAAGCCCTCGAACCAAATTCCTCATCAAGGAATTATCAGATGTGCCTCGACTGTCTATCGCATTCTGACGAAGACAATGAGTCCTATCAAAGGCCACGACTCAAATGATGAAGAAGTCATTGGCATCATGAAGAATATGCTTTTCAATATCATTCATGGCGTTCCCATCAACTTCCATGATTTCTTCATGAGGACTGGCGAATATTGCTATGTCACCATTTGAGCTGAAGCCTTATGCACCATGGATTATGAGGTTCATCGGGACAAGGTCTTCACTCAATTACAAGGCTGATACTCTGAACCACTGCAGCTACTTGCCTCCAATTGAAGTCCTCAAACGGACATTTTCCTCAGCTGTTGACAAAGGCAAGGCAACTCATGTGATAGATGAAGGCATTCGTCCATTGGATAGTCAATTTCGTAAGACTGCATCCTACTCCACCAATGATGACTCTGCCACACATGACTCTGCCGCCAACAACTCTGCCAAGCAAAATCCTCAAGCCACAGCACCCAGGGTGATGACTGATCGTGAGTTACTCCTCAGTCTTCATCAGAAACTTGATCGCAATCATAAATGGGTCAAACGTTGGTTTGGTTCAATTTTTCACAACATGACCTCAACACACAATGCAGTGAAGAAAAACCAATGCTACCTCCATCAAACCTTCAACCGTACCTGCGTTGTTCTGTCTCATGTCTACAGCGCAGAAGATCTGAAGAAATTGGGTTTAAAGGAAGAATTTGACTGGTCTGCACCTCCACCGAAGAAATACAAGAAGGTCAAGGTTCCTTCCTTGGTGGCCAGCTCCTATTCTTCATCGTGCGACACTGATGAAAATGAAGACTTAGACGACACTGCGGCGAGGCCTGCTTTCGACAACCGACCCCGACAACGCCGGGCGCTCCTTCATCAACTTGATATTCTTTAGGGCGTTAGTCCTCGGTTTCGATCATTTTGGTCATTCGATGACAAAGGGGAGAAATTTGAGTTAGTCTTCAAGCGGGTCTATTATATGGGCGTTATGGGCGTTTTTGCTAAGTTACAACTCTCGCTCTTCCGAAACTTTTATTGGATCGAGTTGTAATCTTAAACCCGATGGTGCTCGATACTTTTGATGTGTTCTTCGCATGCTTATTCCTCATTATATGTTAATACACGCATGCTTTGAATTACATCGATGACCATATTTCATCATGCATTTCAAATTCTTCATATTATATGTCAAATGCGTGTATGAAATACAAGATATAGGGGGAGATCTACATGATTCAACTCTTCAAATGTGCATTGCCTCAAAACCAAATTCCTCACTATGCACATCTTCAGGAGGAGTACTTCTATAACTTTCATTCAAATTCCTCAATATCGATTTACACTTCATATGTTTATCCCCGTTGAAAACTTAACTTATATTGTCATCAACACGAAAAAGGGGAAGATTGTAAGTGCATCTAGTGCCCCTTAGTGATTTTAGTGTATTGAAGACTTATAGGTTAAGGGACTAATGTGTTTATGAGTGTACATAGGTCTATAAGTCTATGAGGAGTTTGATATTTACAGTGAAAGTCGACCCCTAAAAATGAAGTTCTTCGACTGAGGACTTTGGTGATTCGAAGACTTTACGAAGACTTTGAAAGTGAAGAAATTGGTGTGACCTTGAAGACTTGGTATTCATTTGAGGAACATGAAGCGTGAAGACTTTTGTTTTCGTAGTTTCGCTTCTCTCTCTTGAGTCATAGGAAACACCGTCTTTGTTAAAGGGGTCGAGGAAATACTAAGGAAAAATTTCCATGTGATGCTCAACTCATAATCCTACACCTACCAATCCCTTGAGTGAAGCCATTGGAAATCTCATACGATTCGATCAATTTCTTGATGTGAGAGGCGAAGTTCTTATGGTCGTTGAGAATTTGTTCTGACCGAGGAGTTAGGAATTCGCCGGTCTTGGATTGCCTACGATGAGGAACATGATAGCCCCGAGGAATTTGAACCTCAAGTTTCCGACCGTTCTTTGTCTTCTTGGCGCCCTGCCCAAAATATCTTATCCACCTAACGGTCATATCATTGAAGGGCATTTATGTCTTATCATGTCGGGCTGCTCCCTAGGCTATAAATAGCCGCCCCCTACAACCACTAGCTGGTTGGCTGCTTTGAGAGAAACTGACACTTGTCATTTGAGAGCATCCCATCATCCAAGGACTTTGAGTGAAAATCATCGAGTGAGGAAAACCCAAAACCAAACACCTACAAACCCAAAGTGATTGAGCATCACTGAAGAGATTGATCCTGCGTGGATCCGACGCTTGTTACCTTTGAAGACTGTGCTTCTTCCAGACGGTTGGGCGTCATGGTCTAGAGCATCCAAGAGGAATTGTGGATTGCCGAGTGACCGAGTCTGTGAAGGTTTGGAAGTTGCCTGAAGACTTACCACGAGTGATTGGACGAGGTCTGTGTGACCTTAGTTCAAGGAGAATACGGTGAGGACTTGGTGTCCTGAGCTGCGTGCTCAGCGATCGGGTGTCCGGACTGTGTGTCCTCGAGTTTAAATACTTAGCCGCTCAACCAGACGTACAACCGAGACAGCAGCTTGGAACTGGTCTACCAAATCATTGTCTTCACCAAGTTTTACTGGTTCTATTTCTTCAACTCTTTCATTTCCTCATTCTTTGTGTTGAGTGTTTGTTCATATCTGTGTTTGAAGACTTTGGTGAAGACTTTCTCAATTTCCTCAGTTCAATTTCTTGATCTATTTGTCTTCATCTTGTGTTATCCTGTGATTACGCTTTCTGTACTCTGTGCTTGCCTTCATTTCATCATGATGACCATGCTTGTATTCTGTTATGCTTACTCTTGAGTACTTATTCCGCTGCAAGTAGTTCTTCGCTTAGGAATTTCCTCACCGGCAAATTCCTCAATGAAGAATTCGTAAAAATCACGTATTCACCCCCCCCCCTCTAGTCGATATAACGCACTTTCAATTATTAAAGGGAAAAGGACCCGTAGTTAACAAAAAGGGTAGAAGAGAGCCCCGCTCGGATTGATAAGTTGGAAGAAATTTTTAGTAACTTGAGCTCATCTTTTTCTTCCGTTAAAACTATCAAAAAAACTGCTACTAGTAAGAATTTAAAGTCTGCACATGTTTCTAAAAACAAGGGTGCTGCTTCTAGTAGTAACAATGAAGATCTTAAAATGATTAGCATTCACCCCAACTTTGTTGAAGTGATAAAAAACCCTATTTGCATGAATGAATTCTTCAATCTTATTCCTAGGAGTGTGATTATTGAAAATATTCATGCTAGATCCCTGAGGAATTATGGTTGTGTGATTGAGGAGTTGGAAATCAAAGATGACAATACTATGCATTATGCCTAGCTAGGGGCGTAAAACGGTAGCGCTTGTTGGGAGGCAACCCAATAGTTATCTTTTATTTTATTTTTTCTGTTCTTCAATAAATATGCAATTATTCTTCTGTTATGATTGTGTTTTCATGTTTTAGTTAGTGTTTGTGCCAAGTAAAGCATTTAGGATCATGTTGGGTGATAGTTGATTTGATCCTGTTAAAGAACAGAAACTCTTGCGTCCAGTAGCTGAATTGTTAAAAATCACAAAAGCGACAAAAAATTCTGAATATTTTACAAAAGATCGATATAAAAATTGCCTACGTTGTCCTAATTCTTCAGAAATTTTGGAGTTCCAAAAGTATGGACAAAGTAGATATTACTATATATTGTTCTGTTTTTCGACAGATTCTGCTTTTGTTGCATTGTGTGCTTATTTTGATGAATCTATGCATTGTATTGGAGGGTATAAGCCATGGTAAAGCTAGAATATAATAGGTTTAACGCAATAATAAAATATGAATGTGTTTGCGACAGTACTTAGAGTGGTGATTTGCTTTATGATACTAACGGATCTCATGAAGGTTTTGTTAAGTTTCGTGTGATTGAAGTTTTTCAAGTTTTAGGTGAGATCACGATGGATGAAGGAATAAGAAGTGAAAAGAGCCTAAGCTTGGAGATGACCATGGCACCCCAGGATAATATTCAAGTATAACCAAGCAACTAAGCTTGGTGTAGCGACCAGACCCGAATGGATCCGATCTACGTGCTCGGTGTCATCCACCTGGATCGATGTCGACACCACCACGATGCTTGAAGGATTTATAGCAGAGTAGCAATCACACACTTATTACATCGTTATCCACAAAGGAACTTAATACAATAATATGGCTTAAGGGCATCTAATAATAACAGCGGAAGGCTTGGAAGATAAGTGAGTCCATCAACTCCATCGGCATCATCGAGTATAGAACCACGACCTAACACCTTACTGTAAATGCGAAAAGTGCATAGCGTGAAAGTTGCAGCCCGGTCAATTGACACATGGAATATCTTTGGCAATGTAACACATAGAGAGTAATGAAGGAATAAGCCTATACTACATGCATATATGGCTGGTGGAAAAGCTCTCTGATTACATTTTTGCATAAAGCTAGTTTTTCCCTACATCAAAGGAATAATTTTATTTAACTATCATGGTGGTTGTTAAACATTGAGAATGGTTGACAAGCATCCTCAATCCCAATTAAAAGTACTCATTAAAAACCCAATAACATTTATTTGAAGTAACATGTTGAGATTCACATGATATTCAAGTACTAGATACTCAAGATGTCCATAACCGGGGACACGGCTAATCATGATTAGTTTATACACTCTGCAGAGGTTTGCGCACTTTTCCCCACAAGACTCGATCGCCTCCGTCTGGTTCTCGCACTACATGGTGTTTGAGAGACGGATGACCGAGACACAGTCTTTCAGAAGCGCTAGCACCTTACTTGTGGGTAGACCGGTACACCTACTTTCCACTACATCTGCTAGTCTACCCGTAAGAGTTCGCACAACTTAGTCAACTAAGAAAGAGCCCATAATGGATTGTGTCTGCACACGGAAGTTTCTAGTTTGAATAATCTTATGATCCCTTAGAGCACAGGTGGCGGTCCAAGAAATACGGGCAAATCTGATAGAAACCAGGTGCCTCAATCCACCCAGATGTGTGTTTAGGTTGCCACCTTAGATAAACCATTAAATTAACAATCTCACATCATCATGGATATCACTCACCCAATCCACGTCTACTAGCAAAGCATAGCATAATAAGCAAACGTAGAAGTAACTCCCAAGGTTTCATAAGTAAAAGCAGGTAATAGGTACTACCTCAATCTACTTCCCAAACCCACAATTTAATTAGATCCTAATCATGCAAGTGTTTGAGGCTTGATCTAATGCAATAAAAGCTGGGTAGTAGAAAAGGTATGATCAAGTGTTACTTGCCTTGCGATGATCCATGAGACCTAGGGATTCAAGTAACAAGCGGCGCACTCACGGGTGATCTAACGCAGACAAACAACAAGCATACAATAAGTACTCATCTAATGCATGGGGAAATCTCGAATAAAAGATCTAACCAGATAGTTCAACTTAAGAACCCTGGTTGCAAAAGAATCGAATCAAATAAAGCATCGAAAGTTGAAACTCGAGAGAGAACGACTCGGTTTAGCAATCTGAAACTAGGTCAAAATTTTACAGTAGCAAAACTCTGTGTAAGTAGGTTAGTCGGAACGGCGGTTTAAATGCGAAACTCCGGTAGCGCTTGAATCACCTGATTCCGATAAGCGAGCAAGAAATAAAACAGGTTTGAAAGTCGGATCGAAATCGAATCGGAAAATTAACGGATTAAATCCGATTAAAAGAAAACGACGAGCGGATTAAATAACGGACGTTAGATTAACAGAACTAATCCAACGAACACGTTCATTGAAACGAACGGGTCGGTGAACGTTCACTAAATAAGAAAACCGAGAAAATAAAAAAAAACCATCTAGGGTTTTGAAAAAAAAACCGAACAACGAACGAAAAACCGGATCGGGTTTTTCTAAAAAAACGGGATCGGGGCGGCGGCGAGGGCTACCTCCGGCTAGTCGCCGGCGGGGCTCAGCCAGGCGGCGGTGGGGTCCGGTGGGGTCGGGCGAGGTCGGCGGGTGGCGGGGTGGTGACATCGGCGGCGGCGGCAGGCGGCGGCCGGCCGGCGGCGGCTCGGGTGAGGCGGGCAGCGGCGGCTCGAGGTGAGGAGAGAGGGCTCGGTATAAATAGGAGGGGGCTCCGGTGCCTTGGGGAGGGCACGGCGGGGTCCGTGTGGCCGGACTCGGCGGCGTGGCGGCGGGACTCCTCCATGCGAGGGGAGGGCCGGGCCGGCAGGCGGCCGGTTGGGCCGGGCCTTGGCCCAAAGTGAGCGGATTTTTTTAAACAAAACTAAGCGGATTAAAAAAATACCAAACGAACTCGAATTTAATAAAATAAATTTTCCCGACTCCTAAAAATGAGTCGAACAAAATGAACTTTAAAAAGCGGCAAACATGCATATTTTTTAAAAAAACTCATTTTGCCTAAGCAAAATAAATCTTCCAAAACCAATTTTGATTTATTTATAATATCTTCATTTTTCCTAAATATTGGGAAAGTCATATTATTCCCTCTCTTAAGTTTTTTTATAGGAAAATTTTATGAAGATAATTAAATAAATCCATTGATCCTATTTTCAAAATTTGAGAAATCCCAAATATGAAAATAATGAAACTTCCAACTCTCTCCGAGGGTCCTTGAATTGCGTAAAATTTTCTAGGATCGGAAAAATGCGAGAAAATATGATATGCATGATGACCTAATGTATAACATTCCAAATTGAAAATTTGGGATGTTACAAACCTACCTTAAGATGAATCTACGCCCTCGAGATTCGGGTTGGCTAGAAAATAGGTGAGGTGGTCCTTGAGCAAAACTTCCTCTCTTTCCCGGTGGCTTCATCCTCGGTGTGGTGGCTCCACTAAACTTTGCAAAACTTGATAACCTTCTTTGCGGGTAACTCTGCTTTGGCATAATCGAGAATCTTAACCGGTTTTCCTCATATGTCAAGTCATCCTTCAATTGAATTGCTTCCGGTGTACTGTGTCTCTTAACGGTACCTCTGCTATCTCGGGTGACATTTCTTCAAGCTGAGAAACATGGAATACATCATGAACTCCCCTGACAGTCCTTCCGCGGTTCCAACTTATAAGCAACTTCTTCATGCGTTGCAAAATCTTATCTGATCCAAATAAACGTGGTGCTAACTTTCCTTTAACTCCAAAACGCTTAACTCCTCGGCGGGGATACTCGAGATATACTCATCTCCAACTTCATACTCAATCGCTTTGCGCTTTGAATCGGCATAGCTCTTTTATGCAGGTGGGCTACCTTGAGCACATCTCGAATCAACTTAACTTTCTGTTCGAGACTCCTTAATCAAATCTGGTCCAAACAACCGGCGATCTCCGTTTAGTCCCATGATAACGGTGTCCTGCACCTCCTTCCGTACAAAGCCTCGAAAGGTGCCATCTTCAAGCTGGTTTGGTAACTGTTGTTGTAGGAAAATTCTGCATCTGACAAATTATCATCCCGGCTAGATCCATAATCTAGGGCACAAGCTCTCGGCATGTCCTCCAGAATCTGATTGACTCTCTCGATCATCCATCGGTCTGTGGGTGGAAAGTCATCTTTGAATTCAATCGGGTTCCCAATGTTTCGTGCAACTGGTTCCAAAATTTCGAGGTAAACTGGGTTCCTCTATCTCGTCTGATGCTCCTCGGAACTCCGTGTAAGCACACAATTCTAGTCATGTATATCTTTGCCAACTTAGCACTGCTATAGGTGGTCTTGACTGGAATGAAATGAGCTACCTTTGTCAAGCGATTAGACTATAACCCAAATCGAGTCATAACACGAACGGGTCTTTGGCAAACTCGTGATAAAATCCATGCCTAGTTTATCCCACTTCCATTCGGGTATCGGCAATGGTTGTAACAATCCTGGCTTCGATGCTCTGCCTTTACTTTCTCGACATACATCGCAAACTGCTACATACTCCGCAATATCCTTCTTCATTCCGGTCCACCAGAAAGTATTCTTCAAATCCAAATACATCTTGGTATTTCCTGGGTGAATCGAATAGGGTGAATCATGGGCTTCTTGTAAAATCAACTTCCTTATCTCTGGGTTATTGGATACATAAACACGGTCTTCAAACCATAGGGTATCGTGCTCATCCTCACGGAATCCTTTAGCTTTTCCTTTGCTCATTTTCTCCTTTATAGAGGCAACTTCCTTATCTGCCTTTTGGGCTTCTCTGATTTTGTCCATTAGTGTTGACTGAATCTCCAATGCTGCTACATAGCCTCTCGGAACTATTTCCAACCATAGCTCTCGAAGGCCCTCGGCTAACTCATAGGGTATTCCTCCCATCTTTAGGGTATTGACGTGGCTCTTACGGCTCAATGCGTCGACTACGACATTAGCCTTTCGGGTGATAATGCAATCTCATATCATAATCCTTGATAAGTTCTAACCATCTCCTTTATGCGAGATTTAATTCATACGTGTGAAGATGTACTTCAAACTCTTGTGATCCGTATATACTTCACAATGATTTCCAATGAGAAAATATCTCCATGTCTTCAAGGCATGCACAACGGCTGCTAACTCCAAATCATGTGTGGCATAATTCAACTCATGGGGCTTAAGTTATCATGAAGCATACGAAACAACTCTTCCTTCCTGCATAAGCACTGCTCCAAGTCCTCGACGTGAAGCGTGTAATACACCCTCATAATCCTTGGTCTGATCGGCAAAATTAACACCGGTGAGGTAACCAATCTTTTCTTCAACTCCTGAAAACTTGCCTCACGGTCCTCGGTCCATATGAATTTGTTATCCTTCTTCAACAATTCTGTCATGGGCTTGGCAATCCTTGAGAAATTCTCAATGAATCTTGGTAGTATCCTGCGAGTCCAAGGAAACTCGAATCTCTCCAACTGTCGTTGGTGCTTCCCATTTGGTTACGGTCTCAACCTTTGTGGGGTCAATCGCTATTCCTTCTCCGGATATAACATGTCCGAGAAATCCAACTTCCTTTAGCCAAAACTCACATTTGCCGAACTTGGCATACAACTGGTGTTCCTCGGTTTCTCCAAAACCAATCGCAAATGTTCCTTGTGTTCCTCTTCATTCTTGAGAAAATCAAAATGTCATCAATGAACACCACGGCGAACTTATCCAAAAACTCCATAAACACTTTGTTCATCGGGTTCATGAAATAGGCTGGTGCGTTAGTCGATCCAAATGACATAACGGTATACTCGTCTGATCCATATCTCGTGGTGAATGTTGTCTTGGGTATGTCCTGCTCCCGAATCTTCAATCGATGGTACCACGATCGCAAGTCGATCTTGGAAAACACTTTGGCTCCTTGCAAGCGATCAAGCAGATCATTTATCATAGGTAGTGGGTACTTGTTCTTGATTGTTACTTCATTCAATCCACGATAATCAACAACCATTCTCAAAGATCCATCCTTCTTCTCTACTAACAAGATCTTGGTGATCCCCAAAGGCGAAGAACTTGGGCGTATAAAACCTTTATCCAATAGCTCCTTAATCTGCTTCTTGATTTCCGCAAAATCCTGTGCGGGCATCCTATATGGTCGCTTCGATATTGGGCATGTTCCTGGCAACAGCTCTATCAAAAACTCAATGTCTCTATCCGGTGGCATTCCCGGCAATTCCTCAGGAAATACATCAGGGTAATCCTTCACTACTGGTACTTCTTCCTGCACAACTCCTGATAAGCAATTTACATGAGCTCTCCTCGGTGATGCCGTGATACATACTTAATCCTTCTTCCTTCTGGTGTTGTGAGAAAAATCGTCTTACTTGCGCAATCGATGTTTCCTCCATACATCGACAGCCAATCCATACCGAGAATTACATCAAATCCTTGAGATTCCAGAATGATCAAATCCGTCGGGAATACATGCCTTCCTATACTTAATGGCACGTGAAAACATCCTTGTCTGGCCATATACTCCGCTCCTGGTGAGCTTACTAGCAAAGGGGTTTTAAGAATCCGAGTAGGTAGGCTATACTTCTCTACAAATCCCCTTGATATGTATGAATGCGATGCACCGGTATCGAAAAGAACTAGTGCAGTAAATGACTTAACCAAAAACTTACCGATTCTTTGCATCGGGCTGATCTTCAACCTCCTCCACATCAATGTGGTTCACATCCCCTGTTGAAAGGGTTGGGCTTCTTTCGAGCTTCCATTGCCATTTCCATTACGGCCTTCGGGCAGTCATTGGCATAATGCCCGATCTTGCGGCACTTAAAGCAAGTAATATGACTCAGGTCTACTTTGGATGGTGTTGACGGGTTGGTGCGATTACGTCCGTTGCTTCCTCCATTCCGTTCCCATTCTTGGTGCTTTGTTATGGTTATGCGAATTACCTCCTCCATGGGTATCTTTGGCTGAATTCCTGATTTAGGGGTATAACGAGGTTTCTGCTGAGCTCGAGTTATACTTCCCTTGCCCATACTTCCGCTTGCAGTTCTCAATTCTTCTTTGCTTTCCTTCAATCATGAGGGCTCGGTCTACCAACTCTGGTAGTTATTGAAGCGGCTACCATCAACGGCATCTTTGAACTCATCATTCAGTCCTTCTAGAAACTTCTCTGTTTAGCTGCATCGGTAGCAACGTCATCCGGGGCATAACGTGCTAATTTACTAAAGTCATCCACGTCTTGTGTGCCAACAGTCCTTCCTCCTTGGCGTAAGTTGCGAAACTCACGCTTCTTCATGGCCATAGCTCCTGCTGAAACATGGGCGGTCTTGAAAGCTTGCTGAAATTGATCCCATGTGGCGGTATCTACGAGGTAAGTGGCTGTGAAATTCTCCCACCATCTTCTTTGGGTCCTTCAAGTCGATGTCTTGCAAACTTCACTCTTTCTCCATCTGCATGCATCTGAAGTGGTCAGCTCCTTCCTATCTTCTTGAGCCGGTCATACACTACAATCGGCTCGGTGCTCTTTGGAATACACCGGCGGGTTTAGTCTAAGGAAGCGAGTCGAGATGATCCGCAGGTGGTGGTGGTGGTGGGTTGTTATTGTTGTTGCCACAGTTACGCACCAATGTTTGAATCGGGGTATTCTTCTTTGGATCGGTTGGGTGATCTCTGGCGGAAAAACAAATCCGGGTCGCGTCTCGGAGGCATCGATGGGTTTAGAAAAGATGAGAATTTAGAATAGAATGAGATCTAAGGGAATCACTACCCAATTGCACATGAGCAAATGCACACAAAATCACTTCATTCAATCAAACAAGGGCTTACAACGATCTAACTATCGCAAAAGTGCGTGTACTATAATGTTTACATGGAGGAATACTACTAATATGTGGGAGACTTCTACTAATTTGAACGGTGGAAGACTCCATAATGTCCGCTCCAAACCGTCTTCAAAGTCGGGTTCACTTGGATCCGAATCGGTGTCGTCGATGTTGATGTAGTCGCTTGGGCGATCGACATACTGGTCTTCATTCCTGAGCGCCAACTTCTTCTTGAGTTCTTCAATCTCGTACTTAAGATCGTTATTGTGTCTTGCTAGAGCTACGATCTCGTCCATATAGTCCTTGCGTGTTGTCTTTAGTTCTTCTTCAAGTTCGATGATCCTTCCCTTTGCATTCCGCAACTCCAACATATCATTGCACATCTGGTTCTCCTGGCGTCGAATGTGCGATTTAACTCTGGATGAATGCTGCAATGGATCTATCCTTCTTGGTGCCGACGACGTCCCATTTGTCATCTCGGCGTCCATAAATCTGGTAGATAGAGTCCTTGAGGTCTTCTTGATAAACTTCTCCAATGCGTCCCATGGTGATGTGAGCTGCCATGCTCTTTCCCGGACTCCAAGTTGGTGCCTTGAAAACACTATCTATAGGCTTGGTGATTGGGGTGAATGTCCTTCTGGAACGTGAGCTTGGATCTTCCGGTAGCTCCTCTTGAGGAGTGGCGTTGAAAGTCCGGTGAAGCTGGGTAGTCCAATGTTCAGGTACTTGGTAACTTCCTTCAAGTGAAATCCAAAAGGTGTGCCTTCATCTGGTTGGGTGTACTTGATCTTCACGTCCTTCATCCTAAAGAGAGTAGAAAAGATGAGGAGTTAGAAAATGGGAAGAGAATAGTGATCTATGGCTTTAACTTAGTGGTCGTGTCCTCTGATCGGCGTGTGCTCGATACCATTCTCTCAGCGACCAGACCGAATGGATCCGATCTACGTGCTCGGTGTCATCCACGGATCGATAATCTTGACACCACACAGTACTTCGAAGGATTTATAGCAGAGTAGCAATCACACACTTATTACATCGTTATCCACAAAGGAACTTAATACAATAATATGGCTTAAGGGCATCTAATAATAACAGCGGAAGGCTTGGAAGATAAGTGAGTCCATCAACTCCATCGGCATCACTGAGTATAGAACCACGACCTAACACCTTACTGCGTCTAAAAGTCTGCAGCGTGAAAGTTGCAGCCCGAAACGGTCGACACATGGAATATGCTGGCAATGTAACACATAGAGAGTAATGAAGGAATAAGCCTATACTACATGCATATATGGCTGGTGGAAAAGCTCTACGGTTACATTTTTGCATAAAGCTAGTTTTTCCCTACATCAAAGGAATAATTTTATTTAACTATCATGGTGGTTGTTAAACATTGAGAATGGTTGACAAGATCCTCAATCCCAATTAAAAGTACTCATTAAAACCCAATAACATTTATTTGAAGTAACATGTTGAGATTCACATGATATTCAAGTACTAGATACTCAAGATGTCCATAACGGGGACACGGCTAATCATGATTAGTTTATACACTCTGCAGAGGTTTAGCACTTTTCCCCACAAGACTCGATCGCCTCCGTCTGGTTCTCGCACTACATGGTGTTTGAGAGGCGATGACCGAGACATGATCTTTTCGCGCTAGCACCTTACTTGTGGGTAGACCGGTACACCTACTTTCCCCTACATCCGCTAGTCTACCCGTAAGAGTTCGCACAACTTAGTCAACTATGCCAGAGCCCATAATGGCTTGTGGCTGCACACGGAAGTTTCTAGTTTGAATAATCTTATGATCCCTTAGAGCACAGGTGGCGGTCCAAGAAATACAGGCAAATCCTGATAGAAACCAGGTGCCTCAATCCACCCAGATGTGTGTTTAGGTTGCCACCTTAGATAAACCATTAAATTAACAATCTCACATCTGTCATGGATATCACTCACCCAATCCACGTCTACTAGCAAAGCATAGCATAATAAGCAAACATAGAAGTAACTCCCAAGGTTTCATAAGTAAAACAGGTAATAGGTACTACCTCAATCTACTTCCCAAACCCACAATTTAATTAGATCCTAATCATGCAAGTGTTTGAGGGCTTGATCTAATGCAATAAAACTGGGTAGTAGAAAAGGTATGATCAAGTGTTACTTGCCTTCTTGATGATCCATGAGACCTAGGGATTCAAGTAACAAGCGGCGCACTCCGGTGATCTAACGCAGACAAACAACAAGCATACAATAAGTACTCATCTAATGCACGGGAAATCTCGAATAAAAGATCTAACCGGATAGTTCAACTTAAGAACCACAGTTGCAAAAGAATCGAATCAAATAAAGCATCGAAAGTCGAAACTCGAGAGAGAACGACTCGGTTTAGCAATCTGAAACTAGGTCAAAATTTTACAGTAGCAAAACTCTGTGTAAGTAGGTTAGTCGAACGGCGGTTTCAGAACGAAACTCCGGTGCGCTTGAATCACCTGATTCCGATAAACGAGCAAGAAATAAAACAGGTTTGAAAGTCGGATCGGAAATCGAATCGGAAAATTAACGGATTAAATCCGATTAAAAGAAAACGACGAACGGATTAAATAACGGACGTTCGTTAACAGAACTAATCCAACGAACACGTTCATTGAAACGAACGGGTCGGTGAACGTTCACTAAATAAGAAAACCGAGAAAATAAAAAAAAACCATCTAGGGTTTTGAAAAAAAAACCGAACAACGAACGAAAAACCGGATCGGGTTTTTCTAAAAAAACGGATCGGGGCGGCGGCGAGGCTACCTCGGCTAGTCGCCGGCGAGGCTCCGGCTCCGTGGCGGCGGTGGGGTCCCGTGAGGTCGGGCGGGTCGGCGGGTGGCGGCAGGACGCTGGCGAGCGGCGGCGACGGGCGGCGGCGGCGGCGTCCTTCGCGGCGGCGGCTCGGGTGAGGGGCGGCAGCGGCGGCTCGAGGTGAGGAGAGAGGGGCTCCGGTATAAATAGGAGGGGGCTCCGGTGCCTTGGGGAGGGGGCACGGCGGGTCCGTGTGGCCGAGCCGGACTCGGCCAAGCGGGCGGCGGCGGACTCCTCCAGCGAGGGTGAGGAGGCGCTGGGCAGGCGGCGGCGGTTGGGCAGTGGGCCTTAGCCCAGTGGTGCGCGATTTTTTTTAAAACAAAACTAAACGGATTAAAAAAAATACCAAACGAACTCCGAATTTAATAAAATAAATTTTCCCCGACTCCTAAAAATGAGTCGAACAAAATGAACTTTAAAAACGGCAAACATGCATATTTTTTTTAAAAAAAAAACTCATTTTTGCCTAAGCAAAATAAATCTTCCAAAACCAATTTTTGATTTATTTATAATATCTTCATTTTTCCTAAATATTGGGAAAGTCATATTATTCCCTCTCTTAAGTTTTTTTATAGGAAAATTTTATGAAGATAATTAAATAAATCCAATGATCCTATTTTCAAAATTTGAGAAATCCCAAATATGAAAATAATGAAACTTCCAACTCTCTCCGAGGGTCCTTGAGTTGCGTGAAATTTTCTAGGATCGGAAAAATGCGAGAAAATATGATATGCATGATGACCTAATGTATAACATTCCAAATTGAAAATTTGGGATGTTACACTTGGGGATGCCCCGGAAGGCATCCGCTCTTTCTTCTAACAACCATCGGTAATTTTACTTGGAGCTATATTTTTATACGTCGCATATCATATGTTTTGCTTGGAGCGTCTTATTTTATATGAGTCTTTGCTTGTTTTGCTTTTTAGTTTGTCACAATTATCTTTGCTGGACGCACCTATTTGAGAGAGCCATAATGATGCTATGATTTGTTGGAATTGCTCTATGTGCCTCACTTAAAACTTTTGAGCTATGGAATTGCTCTAGTGCTTCACTTATATGTTTTTTAGCACGATGGTGTTTTAATTTTTGAAATAAATACTCTGATGCTTCACTTAGATCAATTTGAGTGTTAGTAAATTTTTAAAGAAATTCTCTCATGCATCACTTATATTATTTTGGGAGATGAATTTTTTTATGCTCATGTTCTTCATTTAAATTTGTTTGAGAGCTTGTTATAAGCAATGGTAATATATGAAACTTGTTCCAAAGTGGATATCCAAGAAGGGTATAATAAAAAACTTTCATGAAAGATCATTGGAAAAAATAAACTTGACTCCTTTTGATAGTTTTGAGATATGGAGATAGTGATATGTGTGTCATGTTGGTGAGTAATTATGTTGTAGTAAGAATATTGGTGTTAAGGTTTGTGATTCCCTATGCAAGCACGAAAGTCAATACGCATGCAATGAAGTTACATCCTACTTGTGGTGCACTATTTAGTGTTAGTTATGTTTAATGCTCTTTTATGATCGTTCTTGTTTTTTGATTGGTTGCTTCTCAATCTATTTGCTAAATTCTCCTTGGACTAAGTAGGAATACTACTTGTGCATCCAAACTCCTTAAACCAAGTTGTGCTAATGATTCCACCATACCTACCTATATGCGGTATTTCCATGTCGTTCCAAGTAAATTTGTATGTGTCGACTCTTATTTTCAAAATGAATTTCCTTTTTGTGTGTCGATACTGCTCAATTTAAGATTTGAGCTTTAGCACCTCTACAAATCTCTGCTTCCCTCTATGAAGGGCCTATCTATTTACTTTATGCAACTTTTATTTTTATTTCAGTTTCCATCTTCTCTTATAAAGCACCAACTAGGGAGCACTATGATCATATGTGTGCATTGGATGTAGCTAATATTCAAGTGTGTTTTGTGGATGGATCAATGACTGAGCATGATGGGCTAGGGATAGCTTTCTTTAGTGTTGATATTTTCAAAGACTTGATATGCTTGAGTATTGATGTCCTCATGTCAATTATAGACTATTGCTTTGAATCATCTAAAACTCCAAATGTCCATGCTACAAAAGAAAAAGAATATGTGATGAACATGTTAGGCAGCATTCCACATCAAAAATTATGTTTTTATCATTTACCTACTCGAGGATGAGCGGGAATTAAGCTTGGGGATGCTGATATGTCTCCAAAATATCTATAATTTCTGATTATTCTATGCTGTTATATTTTCAATCTTGGATGTTTTACATTCATTTTCTAGCAATCATATTTTGGGACTAACCTATTGACATAGTGCCCAATGCCAGTTGTTTTTTTTTGCTTGTTTTTTACTTCGCAGAATATCCATATCAAACGAAGTCCAAATGCAGCAAAACTTTTTGGAGATTTTTCTGCCTGAAGAGACCCAGGAGCCCAGAGGTGTACTGAGGAGGCCCGTGGGGCCCACAAGACACCGTAGCACGCCCAGAGGCCCTGTGCATGCCACAGTGCCTTGTGGGGCCCATAGAGATCTTTTCCACCGCCTCTCAGCTCTATAAATACTCAGATATTCCAGACACTCTAGGGGAGTTGACGGAAAACAATTCCAGCCGCCGCAAGTTCCAGAACCACGAGATCCAATCTAGAGCCCTATTTCGGCACCTTGCTGCAGGGGAAACGATCACGGAAGGGTTCGTCGTCCTCATTGGTGCTCCTCATTGATGCGTGAGTATTTTACCATAGACCTACGGGTCCGTAGGCTGTAGCAAGATGGCTTCTTTTCTCTCTTTGATCTTCAATACAATGTTCTCCTCGATGTTCTTAGAGATCTATTTGATGTAATGACTTTTCGCGGTATGTTTGTTGGCCGATGAATTGCGAGTTTATGATCAATTTTATCTATGAATATTATTTGAGTCTTCTCTGAAATCTTTTATGCATGATCTTTATAGCCTTGTATTTCTTCTCCAAAACTTTGCTTTGGTTTGGTTTGGCCAAATAGATTGATTTTTCTTGCAATGGGAACAGGTGCTTTGTGATGGGTTCGATCTTGCGGTGCTTATTCTTAGTGACAGAAGGAGACTTGACACGCACGTAGCATTGCCATTAAGGATAAAAAGATGGGGTCTATTCCTACATGAATAGATCTTGTCTACGTCATGTCATCGTTCTTATTGCATTACTTCGTTTTTCCATGAACTTAATACACTAGATGCATGCTGGATAGCGGTCGATGTGTGGAGTAATAGTAGTAGATGCAGGCATGCATGAGTCAGTCTACTAATCTTGGACGTGATGCCTATATACATGATCATTGCCTTGGATATCGTCATGATTATTTGCTTTTCTATCAGTTGCCCAACAGCAATTTGTTTGCCCACCGTATGATATTTTCTCGAGAGAAGCCACTAGTGAAATCTATGGCCCCTGGGTCTATTTCCTATCATATTATTTTCTGGTCTATTATTCCAAAAACCCAAAAATACCTTGCTGCACTTTTTCTTTATTTATTTTATTTCGTGTCTTTGTCAGATATATTTATCAAATAACATACAATTTTATCTATCTCAATACCGAGGAGGGATTGACAACCACTCTTACGCATTGGGTTGCAAGTATTTGTTATTTGTGTGCTGGTGTTGTTTACATAGTGTTGCTTTGTTCTCCTACTGGATTGATAACCTTGGTTGCATAACTGAGGGAAATACTTACCATTGTTGTGTTGTATCATCCTCTCCTCTTCAGGTAAATACCAACACAAATACAAGCAAACACTTCCACTCTCCCATCATGCTCATAGCAAATTCCTTGGTCATAAGATTCTCAAACTCAACGTTAATAGCATGGTTAGTAGACCCAAACATAATGTCATCAACATATATTTGGCACACAAACAATTCTCCTTTTACCCTCTTTGTGAAGAGAGTGGAATCTATTAACGCGATCTGAAACCCCTTCTCGCTTAGGAACGATGTAATGTGATCATACCAAGCACGAGCTGCTTGTTACAGTCCATAGAGCGCCTTATGGAGTTCATAAACATGAGTGGGGTGATCAGGATTTTTGAAACTGGGAGGTTGCTTGACATGCACCAACTCCTTAAGAGGACCATTAAGAAATGCACTCTTCACTTCCATCTGAAACAATTTAAAATCATGATGAGATGCATATGCAAGCAAGATACAAATGGACTAAAGACGAGCTACGGGGGCAAAAGTTTCACCAAAGTCCAAACCTTCAACTTGGGTGAACCCTTGTGCCACTAATTTTGCCTTGTTTCTAGTGACTTATCCATGATCATCTTGCTTGTTCTTAAAAATCAACTTGGTTCCAATGACATTATGATGTTCCTTGGGTATCTCCACAAGGGTCCAAACTTTGTTGCGGGTGAAGTTGTTGAGTTCTTCATGCATAGCATCTACCAAATCCATATCATCAAGAGCTTCCTCAACCTTAAAGGGCTCAACACAAGAGACAAACGAGTGATATTCACAGAAGTTTGCCAAACATTTATGAGTGGTTTCCCTCGTTTTGATGCTCTCATAAATACTCTCGGTGAGATGTTAAAGATGCTTTAACTCTGCAGCCACTTTTTGCTCCTTGAGTGCAAGCCCTTCTTTGGTGAAGAAGCCTGACCTTGCGAATGCTTTTGCCTTGACGACAGCTTTTGCTTCACAATCTCAAGCTCTTGCTGAAAGCACAAGTGCTCCCTGGGTGATTTTGGTAATTAATGTCAACATATCTCTTGTTGGACTAATACTTTTATCTAGTATATTTCAGATGAGTTCAGTAATGGCGTGGCATGGAAAAGAGGATGTGGAACCCCTTCAAAATGCGAAGGACAAAGATTGGCAAAAGCTCAAGACTCCTCATTTTCATTTTAGTGATCCAAGATCACATTGAGTCCATAGGAAAACCAATACTATTAAAAGGGGATGAGGTGTTGCTTAATGGCCTACTTGCTCAAAGTGCTTAGTGATATTGCTCCAAAAACCCTCAGCCACTTTCTCATTTCCACATATGTCCAAAACCTAAAGTCAAACTCGACCCCGCTGATTTGATCTATCCGGCGCCACCGAGTTCACTTGACATAGCCACTGCCACAAACCCTAGACAATTCGGTCTCACCGATACGGATCTTTGTCTCACCGAGATGGCCTTGCAAACTCTCTGTTGCTTGTTATAATTATTTCAGTCTCACCGAAATGTGCAATCAGTCCCACTGAGTTTGCTGGACCAACTCTATGTTTGCTCATTGCTGAAATCGGTCTCACCAAGTTCATGCAATCGGTCTCACCGAGATGAGGTTTTGCCCTAGCCCTAGCACATCGGTCCCATGGAGTTGATCATGTCGGTCCCATCGAGATTCCTAACGTTCACATTTTGAACTAAATCGGTCTCACCAAGTTCTTCTATTCGGTCTGACCGAGTTGGATCAAATGTGTGTAATAGTTGGATTTTGTGTGGAGGCTATATATACCCCTTCACCCCTTCTCCATCAAAGAGAGAGCCGTCAGAACGTGCCTACACTTCCACTACTCATTTTCTAAGAGAGACCACCTACTCATGTGTTGAGACCAAGACATTCTAATCCAACCACAAGAATCTTGATCTCTAGCCTTCCCCAAGTTGCTTTCCACTCAAATCATCTTTCCACCATAGCCAAATCTGTGAGAGAGAGTTGAGTGTTGGGGAGACTATCATTTGAAACACAAGAGCAAGGAGTTCATCATCATCACACCATCTATTACCTTTTGGAGAGTGGTGCTCCTAGATTGGTTAGGTGTCACTTGGGAGCCTCCGACAAGATTGTGGAGTTGAACCAAGGAGTTTGTAAGGGCAAGGAGATCACCTACTTCGTGAAGATCTACCCGAGTGAGGCAAGTCCTTCATGAGCGATGGCCATGGTGGGATAGACAAGCACTGGTGCGCGTCGGTCCTAAACAAAAGGTTTTTAACCCCTTTCCGCAACGGCATTTGGAACCGTCGCCAAGTGAGTGTGTGCGATATGGTGTCCTTCCCACACGACCCAGAAATCGTTGGGGATAGGCCCTCCTGGGACCCAGGCTAGGGCCGTGTGCGATCTGGTGAGGCATCAAAACCCAATCATTTTCGCAGGTATGTACATCCCACACAGTAATCCGAGAAAATCATTTCCGTAGGTATGTACATCCCACACGGTAATCCGAGAAAATCATTTCTGTAGGTATGTACATCCCACATGTTGAATCCCAGAAAAACATTTCCGTTCGTATGTATATCACACACAGTCAATCCAAGGAATAAGTTTCCGTCCTTATGTACATCCCACACAGTCAATCTAGGGAAAATGCTTCCGTTCGGACGTACATCCCACACAGTTTTATGTGTAGGCTCGTGTGTGAAAGGTGTAACTATCACACACGGTCTTCCTTGGTTAACTGTTTGCTTTTATCAACTATATCACACACGATTTGATGAAGAAAATTGTGTGGCATTGGGCTACCATCGCAAGTGCTTTTACTGCTAGAACCGTTTGCAAAGGTCCATGACACATTTAGCAGGTTTATTAGTTTACAATTAATAATTCCAGTATTACGCAAATTCACATTTCATATCGAATAAATTTGTTTGCCAATTTCATATCAGGCACATAAATATATTATAATATCATAGTACGGTAGCTACATGAAAACAACACAGTACAACATATAGCTAGTTCAACTTCATAAGAACAATATATTCATTTCCCTAATCGAGATCATCCAGGCTCGTCTTATCCACCTCGCTTTCGGGCCAAGAAGAACCCGTTTTGCACGGGCCAATCGAGAAAGTGCCTCCTCCTTCGCCAACATCATCTTAGCAAAGTCTCGATTTAAAAAATCTGAGCTCATTCTCCACCTTCAACTTTTTATCCCGCATCTTGAAATATGCTTCAGCGTTGACAAGACTTTCTCTAAGCCTACGTGTGTTATCTTCCTCATACATGCTCCAGAGCTTCGTTAGGCACATCTTCAAATACTGTGGCCACTCTTGATCAACCCACTCCAAGTAAGAACACTTCCGTTCATCCTATAATATTTAAAACTAGATCAGTAACAATTGTAGGGGAAATGGATTTATAGTAACATAGAAAATCACCAATGCTTATTTTGAAAAACTGAAGAAACATGTTAATTATGACATATCTTCTCAAAAAGATCAATGTGCAAATGAAATAATTAGTACTGATACAACAACCAAATTATGGGACATCAGAAGCTATAATTAACTACAACGATGCTACAAGTTCTTACTCATGTACAATAAATAACAAATTGAACATTTTATGAGGAAGGTAAATATAACTGCAACAGCATAGCGACAATGTTTGGATGACAGCAGATTGATACTAACATGTGTGTACATGCACAAATTTAGTAACATAGAACTAATAGCACTAAGGCCGTCCACTATGTATGCCAAAACTGGGGTAAAGACAACCGTTGCTACATCTCGCACCGGTGCCCTGCACTGGCGAGCCGATGCATTGGAAAAAATCAGGGACCCGGACTCCGGAGCACGTAGTTGCTCCGGTGCCCAGTTCTTCGTGCCATAAAGATTTAATATTTCAATGCTTGGCTGCTCGGATGTGTGGACCAAAGTTGGCTGCACAAACTGCTGAAGCGGTGCCAAATAATTTTCTGATGGCACCGCTGATGAGATGGCACCAATTTAAGATACTAGGTACAAACTGTGACACTGTCTTAGGATGCGTTTGGTTGAAAGTGTGGTATGAATGGGTTGGGACCGTGATGTTGTCTCGAATCACATCTAACAAATGATTTGTAACAACGAAGAGGGTCTAACCTTCTCTCGCACATGCCGAAACTCCTTCCCACCGGCCCACGTAATCAAACGCAACTAGCTTCACGCATGGAGATTGATGGTGACAACGAGCAGATAGATCTTCAGCCACCCCGCTCCATTCGTTGCCACTGATGGTCTTAGGGAGCTACAAGAGGAAGAAATGACTCAAATCGACCTTCGGGTAAAAATCCTTCATTTCAAGTCATAGCCCGAGAGAGAGAAGAGAGGCATACCCGGGTGGTGAAGGAGTAGTCGCCGGAGGAGGAACCGCTGGAGATGTCTTTGAAGAAGACCATGGCGACGCCGGCGGTAGGATGTGAGACGGCGAGAGCGAGGAAGCGGCTATAGCTTAGCAAGGAATTAAGGAAGGAAGGAGGAAACAGGGGAAATGTGACTTGTGGTTCAGGAGAAAAGGGGGTGGGTAAGGGGGCGGGGTAGATATTTTGGCGGTAGGCCAAAATTTTGGAAATGTGGAGGGAAACTTTGCGCGCGGTGCCTCTAGACCATTCACTTTGAAAGATTGTGTGCATCGCAAACGATTCTTCTGCTTTACGCGCATGGGATGAGTTTGATAATTCAAATTTTGGTCTCAAGGCATGGGCACATTCACTTTGAACGCAGTAGCGTCACCATTCACTTTGAATGATTGTGTGCATCGCAAACGATTCTTCTGCTTTACGTGCATGGGATGAGTTTGATAATTCAAATTTTGGTGGAAATTTCCCCGGGTACGTCATTGCATAATTTAACATCGCTTGCTAATTTGGGCACACAAAAGACAGATAGACCACACTTACTGAATCGAGCAATTTTAGTAATTACACAGAGCCAGTTGACCTGAACATTGCTCTAACAAAAGGCTAGCATTAAAAACAAAGCCTAAGTACGCATAATTAAAAATCTACCGCCGCGCCGGCCTATGCATCGCCGGTGTGACATGCCACCGTTGGTGGACTCCGCGTCCCCCCTGCTGAAGTCGACCGCGTCTCTGTCGTCGTCCTCATCCTCGGCGCTGCCCTCAAGGTTGTAGTACTCGTAGTAGTGGCTGCGCCAGAGCTCGCGTTGGTACTCCACCGCCGATTCCTCGACGGACAGACTCTTCTCTACCTCGACCTCGGCCATGCGCAAGCGCGGGCGCTCTCGGCGTTTGCAGCCGCCGTCGCAGCAGCAGCTGTAGCCGTCTCGGCTGCTGCAGCTGCCCTATCGGCTGCCGCAGACGCCCTCTCGGCGGAAGCGGCCGCGCTCAATGCGGATGCGGCGGCACTCTCGGCGTAGGTGGTCACGCTCTCGGCGCAGGCGGCGGCGCTCGGGGGTGGACGCGGCCATCGTACGGGCCTTCATGAAGCGTTTCCATGGCGTCATCTTTGCAAGAAGGGGGTGCGGGAATGGGGATCGGGATTCGGGGGTTGCCGGCACTATAGCAGACGAGACGGCGAAGCTTAAGGAGGGAGACTTAAATAGACCCGGATATTGTCATCACAAACGGTTCCTAGAAAACAACTGTGTGTGATGTTGTAGATATTTTTTATTAACTGTGAAAGACGAATTTGGAATAAAGTGCAAATGGATGGTGTTTTAAACGAACGAGAAATTTTGTAGTACTAATACAACTGTCATGTCAAATTTTGGAAAATTTCAAGGGTCATTTGACCTTCTAAGACATTTAAGTTATTTTCTAGCCATTTAATGACCGTAATTGAAATTTGAACTACATGTACATGCAACAGCTAACCATATCGGTTTGAAAACTCACATTTCGTGTACTTGTGTGCGATTTAATTCCATGTGCAGTAAATTGGAAGGAATTTTCAAACATATTGGTCTAACGGCTATGACACAATTAAGCATGGAGTGACATGGCATTTTAATTCCAAAAAATAAGAAAAATCAGAAACACATGAAACCTTGGTTGATGTAATGTCATGCCACCAAGATGATGTGGTAAAAAATTGGCATGTTTGGCCAAAGTTTGGACACACACCCCTAAAAAACCGGAGCAACTCACTTGAAGGCTCGTGGTTCCGAGAGGGAACAATGCATGTTTGATGACGAACGGGAGAGAGCTTCCTCTTACGGCCTTCAATTTTTTTTCTACGTCTAACGTGCACTACTACAACTGTAATGTGATTTTTTTTAAAATTCTAGGGGTCATTTGACCTTTTAAAGACATTATGTGATTTTCTAGCCATTTAATGACCATAATTCAAATTTGAACTACATCTACATGCAATGCCTAACCAAAATGGTTTGAAAAATCATATTTGTGTACTTGTGTGCGAGTTAATTCCATGTGCAGTAAACTAGAAGGAATTTCCAAACATATTTGTATCACGACATGGACACATATGCATGAATACGTATGCATGGAGTGGCATGGCATTTTAATTAAAAAACACAGAAACACATGAAACCTTGGTTGATGTAATGTCATGCCACCAAGATGATGTGGTAAAGAAATTGGCATGTTTGACGAAAGTTTGGACACACACCCCTCACAAACCGGAGCAACTCGCTAGAAGGTTCGTGGTTCCGAGAGGGAACAATGCATGTTTGATGACGAACGGGAGATAGCTTCCTCTTACGGCCTTCAAATTTTTTCTACGTCTAACGTGCACTACTACAACTATAATATGAAATTTTGAAAAATTCTAGGGTTCATTTGACCTTTTAAAGACATTTAAGTGATTTTCTAACCATTTAATGACCGTAATTCAAATTTAAACTACATCTACATGCAATGCCTAACCAAAATGATTTGAAAAATCATATATGTGTACTTGTGTGCGAGTTAATTCCATGTGCAGTAAATTAGAAGGAATTTTCAAACATATTGGTCTCACGACATGGACACATGCATACGTATGCATGAAGTGACATGGCATTTTAATTCAAAAAAATAGAAAAATGATCAGAAACACATGAAATCTTGGTTGATATAATGTCATGCCACCAAGATGATGTGGTAAAGAAATTGGCATGCTTGACGAACGTTTGGACACACGCCCCTCACAAACCGGAGCAACTCGCTCGAAGGTTCGTGGTTCCGAGAGGGAACAATGCATGTTTGATGACGAACGGGAAATAGCTTCCTCTTACGGCCTTCAAAATTTTTCCTACGTTTAACGTGCACTAATACAATTGTCATGTGAAAATTTGGTAAATTTCAGGGTCATTTGACCTTTTAAAGACATTTAAGTAGTTTTCTAACCATTTAATGACCGTAATTCAAATTTGAACTACATCTACATGCAACGCCTAACCATAATGGTTTGAAAAATCATATTTTTGTGTACTTGTGTGCGGGTTAATTCCATGTGCAGTAAATTAGAAGGAATTTTCAAACATATTGGTGTCAAGGCATGGGCACATGCATGGAGTGCATGCCATGGCATTTTAATTCCAAAAAGAATCAAAAAAACATGAAACCTTGCTTGATTTAATGTCATCCACCAAGATGAAGAGGTAAAGAAATTGGTATGTTTGACGAAAGTTTGGACACACACCCCTCATAAACCGGAGCAACTTGCTAGAAGGTTCGTGGTTCCGAGAGGGAACAATGCATGTTTGATGACGAACAGGAGAGCTTCCTCTTACAGCCTTCAAATTTTTTGTACGTCTAACATGCACTATTACAACTGTAATGTGAAATTTTGAAAAATTCTAGGGGTCATTTGACCTTTTAAAGACATTTAAGTGATTTTCTAACCATTTAATGACCGTATTTCAAATTTGAACTACATCTACATGCAACGCCTAACCAAAACGGTTTGAAAAATCATATCTGTGTACTTGTGTGTGAGTTAATTCCATTTGCAGTAAATTAGAAGGAATTTTCAAACATATTGGTCTCACGACATGGACACATGCATACGTATGCATGGAGTGACATCGCATTTTCATTCAAAATAATAGAAAAATGATCAGAAACACATAAAACCTTGGTTGATGTAATGTCATGCCACCAAGATGATGTGGTAAAGAAATTGGCATGTTTGACGAACGTTTGGACACACGCCCCTCACAAACCGGAGCAACTCGCTAGAAGGTTCGTGGTTCCGAGAGGGAATAATGCATGTTTGATGACGAATGGGAGATAGCTTCCTTTTACGACCTTCAAATTTTTTCCTACGTTTAACCTGCAACTGTCATGTGAAAATTAGGTAAATTTCAGGGGTCATTTGACCTTCTAAAGACATTCAAGTGATTTTCTAACCATTTAATGACCGTAATTCAAATTTAAACTACATGTAAATGCAACGCCTAACCAAAACGGATTGAAAATCATATTTTTGTGTACTTGTGTGCGAGTTAATTCCATGTGCAGTAAATTAGAAGGAAATTTCAAACATATTGATGTCAAGGCATGGGCACATGCATAGAGTGCATGCCATGGCATTTTAATTCCAAAAAGTTAAAAAATGATCAGAAAAACATGAAACCTTGCTTGATTTAATGACATGCCACCAAGATGATATGGTAAAAAAATTGGCCTGTTTGACAAAAGTTTTGACACACACCCCTCACAAACCAGAGCAACTCACTAGAAGGTTCCTATGGGCACATGCTAGCACGAGAAGTAGATGATGATCAGATGAACACGAACCACACTAGGGAATCCGTCGGTGATGAATTCATCAATCCCAAATGATTGAATACTAGCAAGCGTTTGCCCACAACACACAAGGCCTATTCCATCACAAATAGGTCGGATGGATCAACTGTATGCCACGTATCGCACATTGTCAAAAAGTAATGCGGTAGACCTTCTTTAACATGTGTTAAAAAAACAAGGACCTCGAGGTTAAATTAGCTGAGGGAATGGGGCATTTCGATCATTTGACCAAATGACCCATCCCATCACCTAATTTAACATCGACACAACTTCCCATCCAATCACCCATCCGATGGTCGCTCCAAATGAGCACACTTAACTTGATAGTTTTCTTACATGAGCTACTGGTGGAACAGCTAGTCCTTGCTGGTAGGAATGCCTCTTCACATCCTTATGGCATATCCGGATGACCGCCCGCCCACAATGGCCTAATCACAAACAGTTCATCCGAGTGAACCGTATGTTGTACATGGCACACACCTTGATCGGGCTGACCGTTTCTTTTGTGTTGCCCAATCACAAACAGTTCATCCGAGTGAACCATATGTTGTACATCGCACACACCTTCATCTGGCTGCCCGTTTCTTTTGTTCCTCCTCATCGCAAACGGTTAATTGAGCTGAACCATATGCCCTGCATCGCACACGCTATTAAAATCTGAACCGTGTTTGATGCATCCTCCATCGCAAACGTTTTGCACCTTTTTGACAGTTATTTTACACCACCGTTTGCGATTATGGCATCGCACACAGTTTCGTCGAAGGGTCTCTGATCGTAGTGTCGCGTTAGCAGCATCCTGCAGTAGTGAAGGTTGCTTCTTCGTGGACCTTTCGTGGGTGGAGCCCTCCGTGGACTCGCACAACCATTACCCTTCGTGGGTTGAAGTCTCCATCAATGTGGATGTACGATAGCACCACCTATCGGAACCACGCCAAAAATCTCAGTGTCTTCATTGCGTTTGCACACTTCAATCCCATCCCTTTACTTTCTTTATAGTATCGAGGGTTGGCTTCATGGCTATGGTGGGAGTATGAACCCAAGTGTAGGGAGGTGGGTGAAAACAACTTTGTTTTTCAAATGTTCTGCTTGGGGGATTGGAAGAAGGTAGTCCGGCGAGGGCCATGGATCTTTAGGGGGTTGGTGTGATGCTAAAAGATTATGATGGAGTCACTGAACCATCTAAAGTTGTTTTTGACGGTCTTTACCTATGGGCACAGATACATAACATCCCCGAGCAATACCGTCATGAGACGGTGGTGGATGATCTTGCGAAAAGGATATGCAGGGTGAGGGAAGTGCAGGCGTCGCCAAACCTGCTTTTTGAAGGAAATTATGTGAGGCTTAGGACGCAGTCAATAAAGGCCTGACTAGATTTGTCCCTCCGAATGTAGTTGGAGAAGGCCTCCGAATGTAGTTGGAGAAGGGAGGAAGAGGCTGCCTATCAAACATGGGGCCAGTTCTTTTGGAAGGCTTAAAAAATAAGCTGCCTCTCCCCAGCTTAGAAAATAACCCGCTTTTTAAAGTTGTTGAGGCTTCTAAATTAGTTATCACAGAACTAGTTCGGAAGCCCAATGAATATGGAATGTGGCTTATGAAAAAAGCTACGGAGGGGGTGGCTTATTTTGTAAGCCGCTAAAGGAACTTGCCCATGAAAATGTTCCTTTTTCTGCGAAGTATGTGGCTTGATGGGTCACAATCATGAAGAATGTGGGGATGGATTGTGGTAAGAGAAAGATAAACAATATGGTACTTGGATGCTTGCCCAAAGGAAAGATGTACAGTATGTTGCATCAGGCCCAAAAGAAAGATGTACAATATGTTGCATCAGGCCAATGGGGGCGCGTCCGTTCATGAGGGGCAGGGGAAGAGGAGGTTTTGGTGCGGGGAGGGCGATGATGCTTCGCTTCTACCAGATAGCCGATGCTGATCTAGATAAGATGGATGTTACCCATGATACTAAAAGAAGCCCGATCAATTAGGGGGAGAAAGAGAAGGAAGATAATGAAGACCTTGTGTCTAGTGCAAAGAAAAACCTGAACCTTACTAATGCCGCTGTGAGTGCAGCAGTTATAAATGCAACAAACGCACTTTCGGGTAAGGAGATTGTACCGCTGGTTGGGAAGGGTGTTCCACCACTTCCACCAGTTTATGTTGGGGAGCATGTTCCTTCTTTTAAGTCTTTTGTAGTTCAGCATGTTGGTAGGGCAGCCAACCTCCCTGCTCATCTTTGTGCGAAGCAAGCAATCACTTTAGAGTGTTGGCTTGACACTACCCCAAGTTTTCTTGTAACTAGCCTCTTAGCAGATTCTGCTGGAGGTCTTAATGTTGAATAAAGAGCTCCAAGTTCACCCGCAAAAAAAAAAACTAAACCAAGCCCCCACAATTTTTGTGTGATAGAAAAGCAAATTAACAAGTGGATTGAAGGTTTAACAAGGAGTTTGGGTTTTCATGGATGTTTTGCAGTGAACAACGAAGGAAGGAGTGGGGGGCATATTTGGTTTCATTCTAAACTTAGTTCACGGATAATTCTAGTTGTCTAGCACATACTCCCTCTATTTCAATTTACAAAGCACACATGCAATCCGAGATGTGACTTTGAACATAATATTTGAGTCATGGCTTACCATGACAACTTCTTCTGAATATGAATTTAATGATGTAATGTAACACATATAACCCACATTTCATTGATTAAATTGATGGTCAAAGTTGACTCTCAAAATTGTTTCCACCTTATAAAATGAATGGAGTACGTGTTACACGGTGAATATTTGGGGTCGCTATACCAGTTTATTTTTGTTTCAGATTTTTACTTTTTGAAACCGCTATATATTAAATTATTGTTATGATGATATTACAAATAAGGTGGCATCAAGACCAGCACCACCTACTGGGGAGAAGAATACGTCCTGCCCCCGAAACATAGCATACCTATTTAATTCCCCCCTCCTAAATACACAGATTTACAATTATATAGAGTTTACAAATAGTAAGTTGAGAAAAATGTGGTGAAGACTGTCATATCTGCCCAACTTGGAAAGAGGCTCTTCAGTTCTTTCGTGCTATCAAGAAGAAACTGGTCTAGTACAGCCACATCGATTCTCAGTGGTTCGGAAGAGTTTGCCTGCAATTATTTAATAAACTGCTTATTATTTCAAGTAAATGAACTCTAAGCTGTACGTGTCAGTATAATTTACTTCAGTCACAAACGAAACAATACACCGTTTGTTTTGCTATATGTCATGTTTATTCGTAATTGCTGTTTCACGACAATTGTGCCCATCAATTAGATAAAGAAAAAGGGTTGTTAATTACTCCCTCCGTCCGAAAAAGCTTGTCCCAAACTTGTCTTTCAAATGAATGTATCTAGCAATAACTTGGTGCTAGATACATCCATTTGAAGATACATCCATTTGAGGGACAAGCTTTTTCGGACGAAGGGAGTACTACTACAGGTCAGTTGAACAGTAAACTGGACAGTTTGGTTGACAGGTAAAGTGAAGTGGAGGAAGCACCTACTACTACGGGTGATGACGAAGCCTATATCATTACCTCTAACCAGAAAGACCAATTCTCATTACTTTGTCCAGTAAGTCGACAGATATATGATGGTGGTCCACCGCTTACAGTTTGAGGAGCTGATGAAGGTAACCACAATGAAGTATTAGCCTCTTGATAGCTAAAAGAAGAAAAAGTAAATGAATAGCAGGGAGTAAATATAAGCACCTGGAAGTGTGTTGTCAGCAAAAGACCAATTCGATAATGGACCAGTAATATTGAGCGAAGTGGTCCAAACCTCTGATAATGAACTGACACATATAACATATAAAAAAAAGGGGAAAAAATGTGACATCATGGTTTAAAGATTGCTTTCTTTAGTTTTTATGTTTGGCACCATGGTAGTTAAATTTTTACCCAAGTGAGAGCTGTAGATGCACCCGTCGGTTCCAATTGTTACTTGATGTCTTCTGAACAACTAGCTGGGGGAAATGCTGGTGGTGCTTTCTAATCTCTTCAGTCTGTGCAGGAAACTTCAAACTTCCAGAGAACAAGAAAGGGACAGGATATAATGCCTGCAAAATAAGACAAACTCAAGCAAATACTAAGAACAAAGGATAGCAAAATCTTTCATTTATGCATGTATTCTAGAAAATATAATCAACCTCCTACACTACTTATTGGTCATCCTATTTGTGATGAATGATCATCCTGCCCTGTTTATCACAAATTTTCTACTCCCTCCGTCCCATAATGTAAGACGTTTTTTAACACTACACACGTCTTACATTATGGGACGGAGGGAGTACATTAACTAGGGGTCCCTCATGCAGGCCCAGATAATGCTCCACCACAAAAAGCATATTTACTAACCTAACAATAGATTGCTGCAATAGAAGGTACTTGCAAGGATTTGCCTGGATGTCACATTATCAATGTTTTCGAGAAAATTTACTTACCACCCACGTGCTTCTATCAGATCGATATTTTTCTTTTAAGGATAACTCTGAGTTATCTTTTAACCATTTTGCTGCCTCAGGTGCGTTGTTGAAAACAAACTCCAACGAATTAGCATCAACCACAGAGAAACCATAGTTTGACTCCACAATGTTACTAGCATCTGAAAATGTCATCAAACATGCAGCATAAAGGAATACTATCATAGTTCCTAAGTTCAACATCTGGTCGACAGCAGATATCCATAAGCTAAGGTAATTCTTCATTTCTTCTTGCATCCATATTAAAGCATAAGAGTGCAGCCGTAGAATACCAGGAGACTCTTGATATGATAAAATAAAGCATAAAAACATGTAGCCCACAAGCTGACAGAAGGGTTTTTGTAGCAGATATCTTATATGCAGAAAATTATTGTCCCAGCAAAATATTCATGGGCGTTTGAAAAGTCAGTTGAGTTTTCAATCACTAGAACTTTTTGAAAGAAAAACTTGATGTCAGTTCTTGATTGAGACACGCCATGTTTTCAGTTTTTGATTTAGTTCAAGAAGACCAAATGATAATCAAAACATTGCTTAGTAGCAACCAAATACAGATATGCCTTCCGAAAGGAAATAAACCTTCCTTCTTACAGTGACTCAACTAGTATTATACAGTCTTCCTTAGCTTTAGGGTTTGTAGTCTCCCCTTATTCTGTTGCATATCTCCCTTTCCACTGTATATACTCTGTGCTTGCAGATCCATCACCCTCGAGCCGCTACGACCGTGGTCTGGATCTGGGAGATATGGGAGCTGGGAAAGGGAGGTGGAGAGAGGGAGGGAGGGAGGTGGGAGGCACGATGGCCACCTGCAGGCGCGTTGCAGGGAGTGGTAGTGATGGCTCAGGGAGTTGCGGCAGCAGGCCGATGGAGGGTGAGAGCCGGCAACAGGTGGTGGGAGCAGCAACGGCGGAGTAGGCGAGCGAGCTGGGGTTTGTGGAGACAGGACTGAGGGAAGAATGGACCGCAGGGACCTAGAACCGGCGGGTAGGGCCGTAGCCGAGATTTTTAGGGTCCCAGGGAGGCTTCTGAGGGCCAATGGGGGGGGAATCTGCCGTCTATCCGTGGTGACAGTCAAAGCATCATGCGGTTAGAAAATTTACATGAACCATTGATGATTATTTTTCTGATCATTCCAGTAGCCCACAAAGAAACAAACCTGTGACAAAGGTGTGTTGAAGCACAACTCGTTTTGGTGCTCCGGTGCTGTAAGGAAATACTTGGGATGAAACAGCCATAGCAACCACTGTAATTTGCAAAAAGCCATGCAGAATGGATGCTTTGGCCAACCAACAGCTAACAATAGGTGCTAATGGACCAAAACACCAACCCACTACCAATCCAACCATGGCTCCAACAATAATATCAGGAACAAAATGTCCTGCAAAAGACCATATCATGATTAAGTAGTTCCTAATATCAATAGATGACAATTGCTAGAGTTAACAACCAGGCAGCATAGCAAAGATAACAGCATTTCAAGCTTGTGATATCAGATTAAATTTCCCTTGTGTATCAAACAAAATCAATTGGCATGCTGACAGGCTGATCAATGGAAATATGGTTTTCAACTATTCCCAACAAACTTCGTGAATGGCAACAACCTGGAGAAATTCTAAAGTGAAATAAGATAGAACCATAAAATTACTAACCATATGGTTTTGGAAGAGATCCCATCATTCCCATCTTTTCAATCAAAAACTGGATAAGGAACCCTCCATAGTAAAGACAATACAGGAGACACGGGATCATTGGTATCACATATCCAAACAATGACCTGCACATTATTTGTCAATATCACAAGCATAAACAGATCCTGAAAGCATATAAAACAATAACATCATGGAGATCAACATTTCAGTAAGCAAATATACAGTTCGCAAAAACTACTTTTGTGTAAACATCACATATAGTAACAATGGTAAAAAAAGTTAGCATCCCCATGTAGATTACTAGATGAATTGAGGTGGCTGCATTTTGACATAGAATAAACATCAAATGAAGAGATGATGAGTGGTGATTGTCTCCATTCATTATAACTAAGATCTGAGTTTACAACTGTCATTAGTGTTGAGTGCTCGTCCACTAGTTGCTGTTCTTTGCTGCTCCTTTTCGGCATCTAATGTGAACGGCTTTCTGCGCAGCCCCTTCTGCATACACGATGACTTTTGCATCTTTGTCTCGTGTGTGCTTCCTACCTTCTAGCTCTCTAAATATTCTGCTGTGTCCACCAAATCCGTTGCTCTTCTGTGTTTCTCATGCCATGCGAGTCCACCAAACTTTTGTGTCAGCCTTCTTTTTCTGGTCCTGGTCCTTTCTATACGACTTTCGTGGCCTACATGGTCCTTGTTGTTTTCTACAGGAATTTAGTGGCTTCTTTCTATGCCCATTCTCTTGCCGCCAAGCTTCTTATGCCGCCGGTTTTCTTAGGTTATGATTTTGTGTGCAATGTTTCATTCCTTGATGTGTCATCTTCTTTTGACACCCATCTTCTCTTGATACTTGCCTTGTATCTTCTACTGATGTGGTGTCTTCCTCTAATGCGCTATCTTCTTAGTTATCCCCTTTGGCTTGACTCAAACAGATTTTGAAGACTCTTCATGCTACGACAACACTCTCAGGACACGGATTTTGGATTATCATTTTTGGGAAAAATCTAAATAGTAGACGTACACACAAACGTTCTCCCGTGCAACGGCGCAGAGATATGTGTGCCTTCAATCGTGCACCTAGAGACAGCATACCGTGGGCACACGTCGTGTGATTGGGGCCACCCTATTGACGAGGGGGTTTCTCTTTCCCTCAATTGGGTGATTTGTCCCTTTAGGTGAGCGCCCGACTTGCCCAGCCGCACTAGCTTTCTCTTCTGCTGCAGCGGTCGGTTTTTGCAGGTGGTGCTTGGTTTCCCAAGGTGGCCAAGTTCGTAACCGCCGACGTGCTAACGAGGAGGGGGTGGAGGGGAACCTGGGGTTCTCAAGCAAGCGCCTGCTGGTTGTGCTCACATCACCCTGTCTCAAAGCATGGGCCGCTGCGATATTTGGCAACGGGTTGGCACAAAAATGCCATGCTCGGCAAACATATCGGCAAGCTTGATTCAACTAATCTGGCAACTATGGATAACTAACTAATATGGCAACTAATAGCAACTAATCTGGCCACTCCATACAATTAATCTGGCCACTCCATACAATTAATCTGGCAACTGATAATAATTAATCTGACAACTTCATACAACTAATCTGGGAACAGGGCGGGAGCGGGGACGGAAAGATTGGGAACTAATCTGACAACTAATATGACAACTTGATACAAATAATGTGGCAATTAGATAACACTAATCTGGGAACTACGTTTTGCTCCAGCAGAACCTTTTCATTTTTTCAAGATTTTCTCTGCTCCCGTCTGAATCTGCATTTGCCTGAATGTGCTCGACCAGAGCTTCTTTTTCTCGTCCTTTGTGTTTGTCCCCAGTGTTTTGTCTCATGTCCCCAGTGTTTCTCGCCTGTCTTTGAAGAAGATGCAGAGGATCGGAGGGTGACAGCGATAGGGGAGAGATGGGTAATCGCAAGGGAGTGTATAGAGGAGAAATTTTAGGCAAGTGCACGCGTGGGCTAGGATAAGCAACAGGCGGCCCAATGAACTGCTGGAGGTAGAAATAGATGTTCGATCATGAAAGATAGCTAGAGGCAACCGCACTGGAAGAGTCATGTGCAGCACTGCTGTGTAGTTCAGACCATCATTTTTTTCTAGTGTTACACTTCTTCAAATGCAATGCTATTGCATACACTTTGCATTTGAGCGGAGGTATAAGGAGTATTAGTATTGGTCTAGGAGTCCTTATTAGGCTATGTCTTTTTCCTTGTACGCATGTGGGCACGAGCGAGGCTTGATATTAGCGAGTGTTTCCAGCTATCAATACCGAGGCCACCCAAACAGCTGAATACCACTTCACGGTTCCGACCCTGAATACCAACATCCAAAAGCAGTATAACTGCCTAACTGGCCTTCTGATATTTCTAGGGACGGATTGCCACAAACAAAAACTAGTGTTTATTATTAAAGTGAAGAAGCAAAATTGTTAATGCCATTATTGCAATAAACACAATAATTCAACAAGATAAAATAGTATAAGAGTACGGTTACTTAGGTGATTGTTGGCCCAACTGCTTCCTGCTGATGCTAGAGATAAATCGCCCAAGAAGAAGGGACATGGAAATAAAAAATGTTAGAAAACCTCCACTCAGCCCAGCTAGCATGTAAGCCTGCACCAAATGATATAGCAACAGCCCAAAGCAGGTGTTAGGCGAGAAAACTTTTTGTCTACAATAAATATGTTAGAAATTCAAACAAGTTTGGAACATATGAAGATTAACTAAATTAATTGCTCTGTAGTTGCAATGATGTGGTCTTATCCTCCACAATATGCATGTTTCATATTTGTGCTGTGCTTGTGCATGAAGAAGTTAACAGTATAACATGATTCAACTAGTATTTCTACAAACAAGGCTTCTGGTTGTCAACCAGTAGTGCTATACATGAGAAATATGTTTGGCATATACAGGATGCACATGCCAAGTCCCAAGTTGCCCACTGAAAACAGTAAAAAAAATGTCGATCCACAAAGAGATGTTCAAACTTTAAATGTAAATTTAAAATTCTACTCCCTTCGATCCAAATTAATTGACGCTTGCTCAGTACAAAATTAGTACAACTTTATACTAAACCAGCGTCAATTAATATGGATTTGCTTGTATTTAAGCAAATGAGATTACTATTAAAATAATGAACATAAATCCTTTAAGGAGGAAAGAAGAAAACTTTCTTAACAGTTCATCACCTCTTACTTGATTGATCTTATAGTGTTTTTTTCTAGGTAACAATGCATCAAAAAACAGGCAGTGGCACATTCAGATATTCGTATGATGACATTTGAGCAGTGTAAAACCAGTAATGCATCGCCAATCTTCTCGTGGAAGTGAGTAGAGAGAGGGGTGGTGCCTAGGTTCAGGCCCCTAGATGGGTGATAGCTGTCTGGCTATCTTTCTTGATCAATAAGAGAATTACAATTGTGTCTACTAAACCAGGTGATAGTTACGAGGCTCCTGCGTGACCCTTCCCATTGGCTGGGCTTTGCCTGGTCCTTATATAGGTGGATGAAGGTCGATAGTTTGGTAGCTATCTTCATGGGATACAATATAATCAAGTGACCCATAGTTTAGGGGACATATCTCCCACAACTATAGGATCCCAAAAATAGCGTCCATGTACTTTTATCCCTTACGAGTGCCTACTCAGGCATAGTGGGGTGTGCGACCCGGAAGCTCCTAGACACTCGGACCGGATTCACCCATAAGGCATCCTCCTTCGAGTGGGTACCCTTACTCACCGAGAATGCCTCCGCCAGCACTCAAAACGAGGTTGTGCTTTGGTAATCGACTTGAAATTGGGCCTTCCACGCTGCGGGCTGTTGCGGCCCCGGTTCTTCTCACCTCCTTGAAGAGCAAGAGGAAAAGGGTGATCTCCGATCAGTCTTATTCTTCTTCATCGGGAGATGCTCCAAGTCTGTCCTTGTCCAACCATAAAGCTCCCACCAACCTCCGGAGTGTCACTAGCTTCTAGGTGGCCCAGCCGTCTCTTACACAAAGGGCTAGTTAAATATGTTACATATACGACAAGCGTACCTCGGAGTGGAGCGGTAAGTTTCCGATGTTCCGCGGGAAGAAGAATCTGTTTAGCCACCTCCGATTAAAAATTCTCACCCGAGGGATGTTGAGACGAGTCCCTCAGGTGGCCAGCCAACACCTCCCAGCGAGGGCCAGCCAGCGGTACTCTTGCTGCCAACCCCTGGGTTGATCGCCTGTTTAGAGGCGGCCAAGGCGGTACTCTTGCTGCCAAACCCTGGGTTGGTCGCCTATTTAGAGGCGGCCAAGGAGGTATTGAGGGCACGGCCATTGTCTGGCTGCGCGGTAGTTACTCTGGTACCTCAAATCGTGGAGTCCCTGGAGCACCAGGTGGCTGGTCTCTGAGTGCACAAAGATTCACTAGTGCAGGAGTGGTTCTCCTTCCAACCTGTCTACACAGAAAAGAACAAGGGGTCCAGCAGTTGTGATGTTCCTTGGAAACAAACAGCGGCTTGAGGCCCTAACGAAAGAAATGGCTGACGCCCATAGCTTCACCGCCTTCTTGTCTGAGCACCTGACCGACGTCCTTAATTACAAAGGGAAGTCATGGGCACCATGGTGAATCTCCCTGACCTTCCGCTGAGGACAAGGGAGGAAATGTCGATGCCAACAGAGGCAAAGCACGGGGCTTTGTGCACCTTCCCAGAGTGCAGCACGATCATGTCTGGAACACATGCCAAAACATGCTCGCAAACTACTTTGCTCTCTTGGAAGTGTTTCGCCCAAAGGCTTGTCCAGAGTTCCTTCATTGCACCAAGCTCCCAACAGACTTCCCTGATCGGTGGGCTAAGGCAGCGAAATTCATCTCCATGTCTTTCGCGATGGAAGTGTTGCTCTCGTGCCTCGGGGGGAAATGACTCTTGTGAAAAATCCAAGAGAATGCCTCTGCAATGTGGGCGTTTCCCATGCTCTTACGAGGACAAGTTAGGTAGAAAAATTCTTCTGTTAAGGGTAATACAAACTTGCTGTGTCATCTTGCACAACATGATCATTGAGAGCGAGCAGGAAGAGCCAGTGTTTGACACTGAACCATATTACAGGCAGGGTCCTCTTGCCCAAGTTGATCACCAGCTACCGGCAACCTGGACTGCCTTCCTCAATATGCGTCAGGAGATCCGAGACCCACAGGTGCATCAACAACTGCAGCAGGATCTGGTGGAGCACCTATGGAGGCTCAAGGGCAACGCCTAGCTCGACGTGTGATGAAATATGAGTTTCTATTAGTTGAACTATTTGATTTGTATTGATTTGTTGAACTATTTGATTTGTATTGATTTTCTGTGATGAACGATGTGATAAAAATTAGCTTTTGTTAAATTTGTGCTGAAGCACACCAAATATGGGCCCAAAGTGGGCCCATTTGCGCCGAAAGTGGGCCAAAATCGGTGATTGGGGGCGATCTTGGGGAGGGGGCTGGGAACCTCTCCCCCTCCCCCACACACACACACACACACGCCGATTTTTCCGCCGGCGCGCCCCCAGGCGGCGCTATTTCAAGCCCCTCGGGGGCCGAACGAGTGGAGATGCTCTGAGTCACAGCTCTTATGATGTCTCCGAGTGGATAGTTTGTAGGTACTACTATTGGGTGAGCTTGAAAGTAGTGTTAAGAGTTTCCGGAGACCAAAGCTCTGGTGTACAATAGCTTCTAGACGAACGAGCATCAATTTTTGGGACCATGCAAGACCTCGCACACGAAGTATGCCTGCCTTTGGACTTTCTAGCACCGATTGTCCTCCTCCTGTCGCTAGACCGGGACTTCTGCTTATGGTTCCCGATCTAGCAATGATGAAAGGGTGGAGGGGTTCCTCAGGCTTAGGAACTACCAAAACCTGGGAGGGGGGTTGGTAGTCCTTGAGCTTGCAGGGCACCGAGTCAGCCTCTGAGGTCCCACTCAAACTAACCACTGCATCAAAGCACCTTCAAAAGAAGGAGCCCTTGGTCGATGAGTCGGGAGATGAAACACTAAGGGCTGCCATGCACCCACCAGCCATTGTACCACATTCATAATCGCTTGTGTGGGGGCTCCATCTCGTCGATAGCCTTGATCTTTGCCAGGTTGATCTCTATACTGCAAGTGAGATCATAAAACCGAGGAGTTTCCTAGGGTCGACTCCAAAGACTCATTTCTTGAGGTTGAGTTTGATGTGGTTCCTCCTGACATATCAAAAGGCCCCAAAGGGGTGGTGAACAATGTTTTTTCCTCGTCCTCTGGCTTCATAGTCGCTTGATGGTAGGCGAAGTATGCATGTAGGGGACAAAGAAACTCACATCCGGGGGAATGGGTAGGAATCTTCGGGACAAACCTTGTTGAGGCCGGGAAAGCCCACACACACATCCTTCCCTTGACATTAGAGTTCGGGGCTAGCACTGGCTTAGCTTAGCAGTCCGAGATTTTGACGCCGCCCTGAGTCAATCAACTACCTCTTGTATGACAACCTTCCTATCAAGGGCGAACCTCCGGAGCTTCTATTGCATTGGTTTGGCGCCAAGAAAAACATGGAGATGATGCTCGACAACCTCTCGTGGGTACGCAGGCATGTCAACAACGATCCAAGCAAATACATCCCGATTGACCTTGAGGAACGCATAGAGCTCCTACTCACGTCTGTTGCCTAGCGTTGCCCCAACATTCACGAACCGGGTCAACTGGAGGGGGTGCAAACTATCTGACCTCTTCGTGTCCAGTCATGGCCGCCTTTGCTCTAGATTGCTACTTCATGCTAGAAAAAATGGCAATCATCATGATCTAGACGAAGGTTGTCCAAAAAGTCATTTTGGTTGGTGGAGAATCGCCTAAGGCGATCCGCACAGGCCCCAAGGTGGGTGCCAAATGTGGATAATAAAATGTATCGCCGATCGTACGATCTGGAGATGGTCCTGGAAGTGAGTAGAGAGGGGGCGGTGCCTGAAGGGATCTCATCGGCGATGAAGGTGACCGATGGTTTTACCTAGGTTCATGCCCTCAGATGGGTAATAGCCCTATGTTCTGCCTACGTATCTTTATATTTATCAATAAGAGAATCACAATGATGTTTTCCAATCTACTAAGCTAGGTGACGGGCATGGGGCTCCTAGATGACCATCCCCTTCGGCATGGCTTCGCCTGGTTTGGTAGCTATATTTGGGGGATACGATATGATCAGGTGAACCAAAGTTCTGGGGGACATCTCTCCTACAATGCAGAATCCTCGAAATAACACTCTTGTCCTTATCCGTTACAGGTGCCTACTTGGGCGCAGTACTCGTAAGCCCCTAGACACTCGGGACGATGATATGATTTGTGTTCATCTGTAAGGCGTCCTCCTCCAGGTGTGTATCCTTACGCACCACAATAACCACTGGTAACCAGATGGTGACGGGACCCCCCACCCCCTGGGTGACCATTCCCTTTGGCATGGCTTCGCCTGGTTTGGTAGCTATATTTGCGGGATACGATATGATCAGGTGACTCAAAGTTCTGGGGGACATCTCTCCTACAATGCAGAATCCTCGAAATAACACTCTTGTCCATATCCGTTACAGGTACCTACTTGGGCGCAATACTCGTAAGCCCCTAGACACTCGGGCCGATGATATGATTTGCGTTCATCTGTAAGGCGTCCTCCTACCACAATAACCACTAGTAACCAGATGGTGATGGGACCACCCTCCCCCCCCCTCCCCGGGGTGACCATTCCCTTTGGCATGGCTTCGCCTGGTTTGGTAGCTATATATGGGGGATACGATATGATCAGGTGACCCAAAGTTCTGGGGGACATCTCTCCTACAATGCAGAATCCTCGAAATAACACTCTTGTCCTTATCCGTTACAGGTGCCTACTCGGGCACGGTACTCGTAAGCCCCTAGACACTCAGGCCGATGATACGATTTGTGTTCATCTTTAAGGCATCCTCCTCCAGGTGTGTATCCTTACGCACCACAATAACCACTAGTAACCAGATGGTGATGGAACCCCCCACCCCTACCTCATGCGTGCGTGCACATACACACATCTCCTACAGTAAAAGTAAACAAAAGAAGAAGAGTTGGCAATTGGACAGTGAGTCAGTGACATATTTTTTATGTTGCACATGCTAATACGGTAGTGTATATGTAACAGTTATGTCAATCACAAATACATAAAACCTGGTTTAACCTTTCATGGGAACCTCTAAAGCCTCTAACTATAAAAAGAGCTATAAAAATGAATCGATCATTTTGCATGATGCCTAGGCCAAAACATTATGTCTAGCAATCGGTCACCAATTTGAACTGATCCTCGTGCACACTTGACTTGCTTGGTACTTTAGTACTGGTTCACAAGAATAGGTTTTAAACTTGGTACTCCCTCCTATCCAAATTAATTGACGCAGCTTTAGTACAAATTTAGTACTCCCTCCGTCTTAGATTTGTCTAGATACAGATGTATCTAGACATGTTTTAATGTTAAATACATCTGTATCTAGATAAATGTATGACAAGCTTTTTGGGACGGAGGGAGTACAAAGTCGTACTAAGGCTAGTCATAGTGCATAGTAACTTAGACTAGTAACATGCATATGTTACTAGTCTATGTTACTACCATCATAGTGGATAGTAACATAAGTGTAGTGTCATGCAAGCCTTCATTTATTATGTTGTAGACTCATTTTGCATTGGGGTGTGTTATGTTATGGTAACATATTATGTTACCACAAGCACTTCTCTCCTCATTAACTTCATGCCACATAAGTATATATGTCTTGGGATGTGCTATGTTACTACCTAAGTTACTCCCACTATGGCTAGCCTAAAATTGTACTAAAGCTGCGTCAATTAATTTGGATCAGAGGGAGTAGTAAAGTTTATGAGACAACTAAGATAACATAACAAGTAACAACCACACTCAAGGTATTGCTAAGAATCATCTTGAGAAAATCAGATAGAAATTAAGTATTAAGCAACAGCATAAATGAAAGTGAAGGTGCCAAAAAAACTTACCAGAGTTACTAGAGAATAGAGACCAAAAGCACCCCAAAAGTGTGATTGCTCTGATAGCCCCTAAAATATAAGAACCAAGTTCTTTTAATTGAAAGGTATAAGCTACTACCAACATGGCAGTTCCACTGGATGACAACCAAGAGCATTGAACATAAGAAAATATCATGACTAATTTCCATGTGCTTTACTGTCCAAATCAACAAGTTACATGTAACTGCACATCCTATTAATGAAACAGATTATGCAGATTTGTCAATATTCTAAAACCTTATAGCTCATACAAACTGATTTGCCTCACAAATAAAAGTACCATTATTCATTGAACCCTAATTGTCTCAGCATAAAAAGTAACATAGGCACTCTAATTTTACTCTGCAATCGAGCTATAGAACAGAAGCAATTGACTTGATTAAATCTAATTCTCCTGACTGAAAGATTATATACAGAAACACAGCTGAAAAGATAGTTGTGTGCAATGTTTGGTCAACAGAAAAAGAACTAGCATGCAAGCCAAACTACTATTTTAAATCGACGAAGTCTACATTTCCATATTTAAAATTTGTGGAAGTTTTCAATCAAATTTGTAAAAAAATAAAAAAATCTCCTAGTGTTTTTTCTTCATGGCAGTGACATAAACGAGCAACGACCGACATGTCACATCCAAGTCACCCAAACCCGCTTGTGAAACCATCTGAGGTTTAAAAGCACACTGTTTCAAAAGTTCGATGCTACAACTCTGACGGTTTTTAGACTGCGCGAAAAGTGAAACTTTTCTCTTTTTTATCAATTACTAGCACAATATACACGCAACATTTGTGTTCTTCATCATCAATGCCAAATGACTTAATATACAAGCATGCAAAGTGCAAACAAATGAAATGGCAAAAGCATAATACAAACTACATGCTCTGTATAAGAACAATACCCATATGATCCTCGGCAGCACTAAACCCGACCAATGATGCCGGACAAACATAAAAAATGCCAAACAAGGGTGAGCAAACCTGCATGCACAAAATTAACAAATATAAACATGTAAACTTTAATTGGAAATAACATGAACTAAATGGAATTAAAAGGAAATGTTCACTTTTAAGTATTTCAAAAAATAGCCCATATAGAAAAAAAATATGATTTTTAGGGCCCATGTTTTAAGTCTGAAGGTGGTCAAATAAAGTTATTGAAGGATAAACCAATGCCTCAGGTTTCCAACAGGACAAGAGAAACATTAGTATTGCACAACAAGCATAGATTGGGTGTGTGTCCTTGCAAGCAGCAGAAGATAATGAGGCAGCGTCATAAAGGAGAGATAATGCAATATGAAAAGAGCAGTGGGAGACATAGGAGGATAATGCAATATGGAAGAGCAGTGGGAGACATAGGACAAATTATGGTAGGATAGCCCATGCGAACCATGCCACATGGTTGCTGCAACAAATTGTATGAGGAAAAAAAATTGCATGCTGAAGTTACCAAATAACTGGAATAGAAGTGACAACAAAAATGAAAAGACATCATAGTAAGTCCAGAAAGATCTCATTGTTACCAATTCATTGCATTCTTTGTGAACAACAATCTAAGGCCTGCAGTCATAGCAGGAACGACTATTGCAAGGATGACACCAAATGCATGAAGCAACATTCCTGCGAGTGCATGTGAGATACAGTTACTGTTGGCCAGCATGATACTGTTCAGGAAGTACAGTACAAAATCCGAATCTTACTTTCTCATGTTATTTTTCAACAAAACATGGTAATTCTGTGTCTATTTAAGTGAAATAAGAAACTTTAAACGGCTTTGCTATTTGATTATATTGTGCCCCAAAACTGGAATCCTCTACATTTCTACAAAATGGTCAGTACTATTATTGTAAATACTGACCAGGCTAAGCTTTATCCCAAGCCAAAAAACAAAGAAATTCAAAAGAATTCTAGAAACAAATCCACATGTACATGTAGATGTTTAATATGTATATGTAAGATGTCATTGGTAGATTTACTATTTGGTATTTGCCATTATAGATCCACATATATTAATAACTTGCGTAGCCCACAATAAAAATATTTATTACTGAAATTTTACATATAGTAGGTAGGACACATACATGTGGATATAGGAACACTAAACTAAGTGTGAGTGTACAATAGTTTATTCTACCCCCCTAGTAAGAAGTATACAAAATATAGTAACATAGTATACAAAATATAGTAAGTAAATTACCAACTTGGATAGTAAAAAAATTATTCCGGCATTACTACATTTTGTACACTGTTTTACTAAATTTTGTATATAGTGCTACTAGGGTTGTGCCTTGATGGGCACGAGGAGGAGGTTAGCCTTGATGGGCAGGTGGTGTCTCGTAGGACACCTTTCGATATTTGGGGTCAATGCTGCAGAAGGATGGGGATCGATGAAGATGTGAACCATCAAATCAAAGCCGGATGGATGAAGTGGCGCCAAGCTTCTGGCTTTCTCTGTGACAAGAGAGTGCCACAAAAGCTAAAAGACAGGTTCTATAGGACGGCGATTCAGCCTGCAATATTGTATGGCGCTGAGTGTTGGCCGACTAAAAGGCGACATGTTCAGCAGTTAGGTGTGGCGGAGACACGCATGTTGAGATGGATGTGTGGCCACATAAGGAAGGACCGGGTCCGGAATGATGTTATACAAGATAGAGTTGGGGTGGCACCGATTGAAGAGAAGCTTGTCCAACATCGTCTGGGATGATTTGGGCATATTCCGCGCAGGACTCCAGAAGCTCCAGTGCAGAGCAGACGGCTAAAGCGTGTTGATAATGTCAAGAGAGGTCGGGGTAGACCGAGCTTGAGATGGGAGGAGTCCGTAAAGAGAGATCTGAAGGACCGGAGTATCACCAAAGAACTAGCCATGGACAGGGGTGCGTGGAAGCTTGCTATCCATGTGCCAGAACCATGAGTTGGTTGCAAGATTCTTATGGGTTTCAGCTCTAGCCTACCCAACTTGTTTGGGACTAAAGGCTTTGTTGTTGTTGTTGTTGTTGTTGTTGTTGTTGTTGTTGTTGTTGTTGTGTTACTAGGGGTATAGAATAAGCATTTTACACTCACGTTATTCAATATACATCTCAAACAAATTAATTATACCTCTATGATTTTTAAAATACCGCATTAATTCTTCAAAGATACCTCAATACAAGTTTTACAAAATAAAAATCATCAGAACCCTTAGTTTAAATAATATATCATTTGTACATACGAAAAAGCAGTTTATGTGCAAATAAAATGAAATATATGGTTTCAAATGAAAATTTTCATATAACCCACTTTGGTATTGTAGAATTGATATTTTTCTCTATAAACTTGGTCAAAGTTAGAGAAGTTTAACTTTTTGAAAAACTAATACACCTTGTATTTTTAGCAAAGGGAGTATAAAACAACACTATTCTAAGTGTGAGTGTAGAACAGAATTGTTATTCTACACCCCTAGCAAAACTATATACAATATCATGTACAAAAAGTAGTAATTCTGAAAGAATTGTTTTGCTATTCAAGTCACTAATTTACTACATTGTTATGAAAAGTACTATATTTTGCACACCGATCACTATATTTTGAGCACTTTTTACTAGGGGTATATTCTACACTCACGCTTAGAATAGTATATATATATAGTGGCTATTGTAAGTTTTTTTCACTTATATCGTGGCTTTCTTATGCCAATATGAACGGAACTATTTGCATATCAAATGTAAATTCTTAATGAAACGACATAAGAAAACCTTGGGGGCAAAATAACTTATTATGCACCCTGGGTGATGAATAGCATTATATCCTTTCAAGGCACATGTCACAACATCTAGTAGGTAAAGCATGATATCACACCATTTCAGAGTACATTTCAACCACATACCTCTTGCTAAATCCAGAACAGTCCGAAACAATGATATCATGGTAATATTTGGGAAGCTCAGGAACAATGGTGTAAGAAGGAAAATAGCTACAGGAAGACTGTGAATAATCAGAGACACATCACGTGGATAAAAGATCTGGACATAAGAATAAAGATGTTAGTTCAGTCCCAAGAAAATGAATGAATTTCATGCTACATATCCTTTAGTGGCGTATATTGTAGCTACATTTTACAATGTAGGGAAAGTGAGGAAATGAACTTGTTTAGAACATTGATATCATAATATCATTATCGTTCCAATTTGGAAGAATAAAGTCAATGTACCATGAACCAAGTCAAGTAATCAAAGAAGATAGCTCTCAGATCGTCGATTCCCTCATTAACAGCTTTATTGGATCTCTCGCTCTCTTTTAGCAGCATCGGAGAATTTGTGAAAGCCTTTACGAGGTTGAATAAATTTTCACCGCGCGCTTGAATACTTCCAGGACTGAAACAGAAAAAGACAAGTATACAATAATAATTACTGTATTTCATATGAAAAGTTAGAAATTTCATCAGGCCGGGAGTTTAATACATACAGCAGGTTTTCCAGTGTATCATAAGAAGTATGATAAAAATAACCACCAAGAACAAAGATAATATCAAGTCCTGGGATTTTTGCTACGTCTTCAGCAAATATCCTATAATCTGTATCACCTGGAATTATTCCAAACATATCCTGCATGTACGAAGCACAGTCCATTTCATTATAAAATACTCCCTCTGTTCACAAATATAAGATGTTTTGGATATTTCAATATAGACTACATACGGATTGAAATGAGTGAATAAACACACTAAAACGTGTCTATATACAATCGATTAACAAAAAAGTTAGAACATCTTATTTTTGTGAACGGAGGGAGTACATCCGATACATAACTAATATTTTATAATATTATGCAGGTGCACCATAGCTAATATTTGAAGAAATATGTATAGATTTTGTCCTTCGTGCTCCGGGATGAACCTTTCCTTATCTATGGTGCAGTTTTTCGAGTAAACGCAAAATGATTTTTGCGTTTCATTGCATTGAAAAGATGGGAGAGAGTACATGCCTCCTAGGAGGTTATATTTACAGAGTCCTAGCGCCTGATCAGTGGACATCCCAGGAGGAGGGCAAGACAACCCACAGCCCCTGTGCCCCAGCTTTTGCCCAACATTTGGCCTCGTCTTTAATCCTATCATCTAGCGCATCTATCGACGGTCTTGCATTGTCGAAGACGCATTCGTTCCTCTGTTTCCAGATCATCCAGGGGACGAGCAGTGTGATCGATTGCAGAGCTTTGCGTAGTGTAGGAGGGGTCTGTGCCTTCGCACGCAGCCACCAGTCCATCATGGTAATTTCGTTGGCTGGCGGTTGGGCAGGTATATGCGCCCAGTCCAGGATGATGTACCAAGTCTGCTTAGCAAATGGACACGCCAGGAGCAGGTGTTGGATGGTCTCCGGGTCTTGGTCGCAAAGGAGGCACCTAGGGTGGTGCTGCAGGCCGCGGCGGGCCAGCCTCGACGCCGTCCAACATCGGTCCTGGTTAGCAAGCCAGTGGAAGAATTTGACGCGGGGTGGCGCCAACCCCTCCAAATCAGCTTCCATGAATGGCAGCGCGTAGATCCCTGGAATGTGGCGGCGTAGCAAGACTGGGCCGAGTATGTGGCGCTTGCTGTCCATCTCCAGAGCAGCTGGTCGGGTTCGTCTGAGAGGGTGAAATGCTGTACCGCCTGCCAGAGCATCAGGTACTGGCCAATCTCGTGTATCCCGAGGGTCCCCTGGATATCGCGGGCCCAAGTGTTCCCGTCCACGCCTTCTGCCACTGTTCTCGTCTTGCATCGCCGCTTGGGGATGCATTGGTATAGCATGGGGGCTATCTCACGGACGGATTGGCCGTTTATCCATCGGTCGTCCCAGATGAGTGTTGTCCGGCCATCGCCGAGCATCATAGTGCTGGCCGTTTATCCTTTGCTTTGTTGTTCAGGGGATGTTTGGATAAGAGGCATTTATTTAGGAGCCGCCATAATTATTGCACATTTTAACTAAATACCAAAACTCTCCAAAAATACCACCAATCCAAACAGGCTCCTCTTAGCCTATAACCTGAACAATAATCATAGTGTTTGGATGTTCAGGGGATGTTTTTTTAACTAAATATTGTTGTTCAGGGGATGTTTGGACAAGCAAACCTTTCATGTCCAACTAATTTTGCAACACCAAGTACATAAATTGAAGTGAAGACAAAAAATAATTAAGTAAACCATTTTAGAAGCTTGTATGGAAGTTCGGAAAGAAGAACCTGAGCAACACTATTTGCCATTGGATACTTTGCAGTCTGAGCATAAATACGAGAAGGCCAAGATCCCGGTCCAGACTGACAAACTAAATCTGGTGAGGAAAGATAAATGGCCAGGATCATATTTCATTGCAAAATCAACACATTTAAGCCAGACATCTTTATAATATGGAGTAAATTGCCAAAAACCACAACAATTGTGCACAATGCATTAAAAAACCACCATTTTCATAAAAGTTTGCAGATACACTGTTTTTTGGTAATTTTTTTGCCGAAAACAATAAATAGTGAATTGAGCGCGTTTCTGACAGAAAACCTGACATGCGGGGCCCACTGTAAGTGATGACATTGCACTAAATCTTCACACTGTTTGATTCTCACGCTGAGTTAGATGAAGGGACCACCCATCAGTTCTTCACTGCCCTGCCTCTCTGATCTCCTTGGTGACATTCCTACGAGCACTTGGTGGGCACCATTGGCTCCTCCCTCCAACAGATGCGTCACCAGCCACGGCCGACGAGGTTGAGGATGGCGACATGTGTTAGTTCTAGCACGGCGGCGGCAAAGGCAGTGGTGAGATGGTGCGCTCTCGTGTTCATGGCCCGGCCGGCTAGTTTGAAAGGGGCGCGTACGGTGCACAACAGAGCTCCGGCCTGAGCACAGGGAGCATGCGTTCGTGTGCAACGCCGCGAGCCACCGCAGCACCTACTCGTGCCAAAGGCCACCGTGCCGCCTTGCTGGCCGCCATCGTACGTGCTTTGCACAACACAGCCACAGAGACGTACCTCCATGCTGGGTCAACCCTGCACGCTGCAGGCTCGAAGCGAGCACCGCATGTACAGCCGTGCTCCCTAGCTGCCGCGCCGCTGCGTCTCGCTGGCGCGTTGCCGCCGTCATCTTGCTCCGCCACCACGTCCGCCGTGCGCACCCGCATCGCAAGCACCCACAGGATGGCCACCCCCCATGCCTAAATGCATCCATCACCGCGCCGCGTGCTCGGCTTCGCCGCCACGTCAACATGATCTGCCATGTGCCCCTGGCACCGCGAGCTTTGCCATGGCCTCGTGCTCGTCGCGGTCAATGGCGGACCCAGGAGGGGGGGGGGGAGCAGGGGCCACAGCTCTGAAGACCCCAGCTTAGCTATGTATAGAACTATGTGGCCTCTCCTACTTCTCTCTCCCAAACAGCATTTTGGTGAAATAGAGTAGATGCATGCTCACGGTAAGATCCTACTAAGTAGTGAAAAGTGAATGCCTTTTTGACTTTTGCTCCCATTGCTTCAGCAGTTCAGTCACACACACGCAAACGAGTGCCCTTGCTTATTTTTCATTCCTGCGGCTTCTCCTGTCTTCCTGTTCTGCGCTTACGTAGGACGACTAGAGAGGCACATTATAGGTGGACAAGGCAAATTTTGGTGTTGAAATTTATAAATACCTCTTGATTACTTTGTTTCAAAATAAATAAATAAATTTAGAATGGCATGTTATCAATGTAGAACCTTAAAGATACCTTCTTTTTTCTTTTGCGGGAGGACCTTAAAAATATCAATCGACGGATTAAAAACAATTAAAGGCCTACGCAGTCTGACTGATAATTGTTCGTTCGTCAATCATCACCATTCAATTGTACATATGTCTATGTTATCAATACTTTGTGATAATGCTACATATTTTAGTATACCCACGGTCGTTCCTATATATTTTTCCAGGAAAAAAAATCAAACATATTCCGTAATCCATATACCATGTTGCATTTTAGAAGAGTTTAGTTCAATGTTCAGATAATAGGGTGAGGCTAGGCTCGCAAGGAGCGACCTAGTCCACCTGGGCTCATACCTAAGTAGCCCGTGGTGCTTTGAGATTTTTTCTACAAAAATATGCCTCCCAAGGACAAGTCCTGGATGGCCTCGTTTTTTCAGTTCAATGTTCGGCCCCCCTTACGTATAATTCCTGTCTCCGCCGTTGGTCGCAGTAGTGCTGCGCACATCCCGCGCATGGCTGCTGCCGCACGCTGCTGCAGCGCCGTCACGCCTGGCTTTCCAGGTTAAAAGCTGCGTCGCTCAGCCCATGCTAGAGCTGCCTGCCCACCCGTGCTTAGGCGCCGCCGTGGAACCCTAGTCGTCGATCCCCCCTTGTGGGCTGTGGCAGTACGGGTGTGGGCCAGGCCGGGCCAAGCAGGTGAACTGGAAAAGGAAAGAAAGAAAAAGTTAACGTCCGTCACCCATGGCAGTTTGCCTTTGCCACGTTGACCTGACAGGTGGGCCCGGAGTGTCAGGTTCGCTGTCAAAACATGGTCAACCGACGGATCAGTGTTTTCGGCAACGCGTTTACTGAAAAACGGTGCTGTCTGCAAACTGTTATGAAAACGGTGGTTTTGTGATGCATTGTGCCCAGTTGTGGTGGTTTTTGGCAATTTACTCATTAATATGATTATGACTTCTTCACACTAACTAATCTCAATCTAAGTGAACAAATATTCTTTACATACGACAAGGCACCTGGCTACTACTGACTATCCTAGAATTAAAGTAAATGCAGACTTTAATCATTCTAAACTTGAAAATCTAAATTATTAGGATCAAGTGTTCAACGGACTAAGCTGATGGCCCATTTGCACAGGACCAATCTCTATAGAAGCAACATGAAGGCAATAACTCAAAATGGAACAACAATTCCTGTGAGGGGAAAACTAAACATCTATAGAGAGGCAACAGAATTATAAGTTGTCAATGAACAAGGACTGCACAACAATACTGAACTTGGACGCAGAAACAAATTAGGGCATTACAGTCTCAATATGTATTCAATCCGAATATGCTACTATTATAAGAGAAAAGAACACTAAAACTAATGTGTATTAGAACTACCAACTAAGTTACTGAAGTATACAATCATAATAGCACGACCCCTTGGTAAGCAGTCATTAGATCATACAACAATTATAGTACGTGGATATCATTTCCATAAGGCAGGATCAATAAAATGAAGCTTGTTTCCAGCTCTAGAATTGACTTGAGTTTTAAAATACAAATTTTCAAACAACTAAACAAGAGATAAAGTACAGAATAATACCAGCACCACCACTTCCAGAAGCTTCGATATTAATGAAAGCACCAACTGTGCTGCTCCACTTGTGTGTCTTCATAAAACCATGCGAACCCTGGTTAACAGCATCAAGGATAAGCGCAAGTTGCTTCATTGAGCTACACGGACAATCAACATATATGAAATGACATGAGTATTCTTTTATATTTTTACTTTAAGTTTGACTTAATATTCTTACCATGTTCTAATTAATAAGCAGAAATTAATATCTGGGGCAGTTTTGTCTGTTTCAACCCCCCGCGAGGGGAAAAGTTACAGAGCTTGCCAGTGCACCATAATTAGCTTAGACTCATACGCTGTAACTATTAATAGCACCTTACTATGGACCAGTTCAGATTGCCCTCAGCTGAGTCATCACAAGACATATTTATCGAAGGAACAAAATCACACAACTACCTTTTCAATTCATGGACTATGTAGTAGTTTTGCGCATGTAGTCTAACAGTTTGGTGATGATTGACAGTCACATACCAGAAGAAAAAGTTCCTCAGCACCATTGAAAAGGAAAATGACTGGCCGAGGAGGGACCCACCCAGACTCAAGCATAAGTCGTGATAGTTCAAGCATAGATGCTGGACAAGAAATATTACAAACACAAATCATGCCCCGATGAAAGTCTGCAAAGTAAGAATCACATTTGTTCAGACAAATAAGAGGTTGTACTTACCAACACAGGAACCACAGTCTGCTGCACCAGGTGATCCAAGTGGACTGTCGAAATGTCCATTCACCAAAAGGGATGGTTCATCCTCTTCTGAAACATTTGATGAAATCCTGTAATTAATTGTTATATCTTAGAAATAATTTGTTTAAATTATATGGTTCATGAGGAAAAATATAGCCAAAATTAACAAAGGTTGTCTTGTCAGTTGGCACTTTGTAATACCACAACGAAAGTAGAAGTGGCTCATGAGTGTTCCTGGCAGCTCAATCCCACAATTGAAAGTTTAGACACGCTAGAGCAGCACTCTATGATGGCTGGGTACCACAATTATTGTGAAAGATGTGACTAAGCATATTACTATTGGACTCTCCTTGATTGAGTTCATCATAAAAATCAACCGTGGCTGCTACATGGATCGCTCCACTCTAAATTGCACGAGGGCTCATGCATGGCTGCTAATCTACGCATGAATACAATAAAAAATGCATGCACGTATTAATCATCTTTTGCAATGGGCAGCACCCTTATAGCTAGGCCCATGGACTGTATCCAGCCTGTATAATAATCGAATCGGCAGAACACGTCCCGTTTTGCCTATCGTCACCAAATAATTAAATTCACATGTGTGAATCGGTTTCAAGTCCTGGTGCTTTTATTCAGAGTTTTAAAACAGCTAGTTGCTAACATCCTCAAGAGATTTTATGGAAGGCTATTGATACGTTCAGCGGTAGCCGCAGTGCATGGACGTCCCCTTCTAGACTTCTAATAAGCTAGCATCAGCCTATAAATGATTATCACCATTCACGCTGCAAGGGGGGCGGCAGCCATGCCAAGGGCACTATGGAGAAGATGCCTCGGACCAGGCATCGCCACATGGCAAAGCCATGTTTAATGCCAATGTGAGGCCATGCCATTGGCACACCAAGGGACGACACAGACGACGAACTCAGGTGGGATTCAGCCAAGCATAAAACACGTCAAGGCCCTCGTCTAAAACTTGCCAAAGGACATGATGGGATTACACTGAGTCGCCAAAAAAACAGCATGATGTTGTAACACCGCGTAGACGCCAAGGCACATTCAGCACAGGGGCGGAGACAGGGAGGGGGGCGAGCAGGGGCTAGACCCCCCCCCCCCCCATCGATCGGCCCCCCCTAACGATACAACACATATAGTGTATGCAGCAGTATATATACAAATGCTAATCACCGTATATGGCTAATCGAATTAGTACTATAATAAGGCCCAAAGCCAATTCTTAGTTGTGCCGAAGCCCAAAACAGCTCATGCGGCATGCGCCACGTTTTTTAGCCAGTTAGCGATCAACTGCAGTATTGCATCACTGAGACTTTTCTGGTTCCCAAACATAAATTGCTTACTGAGACTTGTTATTTTTTATGTTTTATCTTTTGCAATAAGCTGCAAGGTCACCTTGCGGTGGACGCGCTCCGTACAGTGCATTGACTAGTTCATATTAGAACAGTGTAGAGCGAAGCGGAAAGAAATTGGTTCATATTGAACCCCTCTTGCATTAGTCCATGTTTTATGTCTTGTGTAGTGGAGTGTTTTTTTTTCTTCGCCCCCCTCATGTCCAAATCCTGGCTCCGCCCCTGATTCGACACATATCACCTTGCAACGATTTGCTGAAAGGCAACACCACACGATGACAACATCATCCAATAAAGAGAGCAGAGTAATGAGGCCCCCGTAGCCACGACAGCTCAACTTCAAGAAACACAAGAACCAATAACTAGAGCTCACACACTGCCAACTCAAATATTAGGTACTTCCGTTCCAAGGAATTCTTTCTGGTGCTTATGAGAATATGAAGATGCTGCCTAAATCAAATGTAGTACTTGGGAATAAAGGACCTAGCATGGACAAGAGGGACACACACTGAGTATGATCAAGCATGGCAATGGCATTGACAACATCATCCAATAAAGAGAGCAGAGTGATGAGGCCCCCGTAGCCACGACAGCTCAACTTCAAGAAACACAAGAACCAATAACTAGAGCTCACACACTGCCAACTCAAATATTAGGTACTTCCGTTCCAAGGAATTCTTTCTGGTGCTTATGAGAATATGAAGATGCTGCCTAAATCAAATGTAGTACTTGGGAATAAAGGACCTAGCATGGACAAGAGGGACACACACTGAGTATGATCAAGCATGGCAATGGCATTAACCATAGAAGGAGTGAAGGCGGAGCTTCAAGTGGAGACCAGGCCTGACATTGTGTATGTCGTGGGTGTGGTGAGGTACATGCATGAACCAAGGAGTGGGCATCTTGATACAGTGCACAGAATCCTGAGATACTTGAAGGGCACTCCGAGAAAAGGTTTGTGGTTTGCGAAGAGTGAACATCTTGTGATGGATGGCTATAGTGATTCTGATTTTGCTAGTTGTCAAGATGATTGAAGATCAACTCAGGCTATTGTGTGTTTGTGGGAGGAAATTTGGTGTCATGGAGAAGCAAGAAACAGCGAGTTGTGTTTAGATCAACAGCAAAAGCCGAGTATAGAGAGCATCTACACCAATATAAAAAGAGTGAGTTGCGGAGATCCAGCAAATCTCACCCATTCAACCGTATCTATCCAACGGTCTACGTCGCTCCAGTGCTTAGCGTTAGACCTGTGTAGCACTAAACACGTTTAGCACCCTCCGCTAATTAATACCGTACCTAATATCAACGTCAGCATTAACCAAGTAATATCTTTCCTAATATTAATGTGCAATACAATTAATGTCTTGCCTAATATTAGTGTGCATTGCACGTACACAATTACTAGTTATCACAAGGGTTGGAGTGAGATGCTCTGGGTGAAGAACCTACTGAGCGAGTTGAAACCTCTGAGGAAGGGATCCTTGAGAGTATGGTGTGACAATCAGTCAGCTATAAGTGTTGCCAGTAACCCAGTTCAACATGATAAAACATGTGGAAATTGATCGCTTCTTCATTAAGGAGAAACTTGACACTGGGATCATCAGCCTTACTCATGTACACTCTGGGCAGCAGATTTGCTTGACAAAGGGACTGAGATCAAAGGACCGTAAGTTCGCATGTGACAAGATGGGGTTGATAGATATCTACCACCCATCTTGAGGGGGGGTGTTGAACCGGTATGGGCCTTGCTCATCTTCACTTAAGGCCATGTGGCCCAGGCCCATGGCCATGACCTAGAAGCGGTTGACCTAGATGCTAGCCAGTGTCTGAAGGAGGCGCCACCACACACACACACACACACACACACACACACAACACAGGAAAGGTTCGATCCCTCTCTATTCAACACTTTATTATTTTATTTTACATTGTTTCTTCCATACAACTGGTAATGTTCCGCTTTAATTAATAGCTTGAAGACTGAAAGGGCAAATAGAAGCATATAAATAAGAACAGACATGCATGAAAATTAGGCCCCACATGGATAAAAATATTAAGATAAACCGTATTCAATAGTTTTTAGGGTATCTCAGATTGCAACTGAAAAACTGATGATGAAATAGAAATAATGGTATGACAAGGAAAAAAGGACATGTAATATTAAGTACCTCATAACAATATTTTTATGATTTCTGTAGCCTAGAGTTACTCTGTGGCGCAAAAACATCATGCTGAAAGAGCCACTGACAATTGTTTCTTCAACATCTACCCTGAAAGAGAGAAAAGGCAGACACAATAAATGATCATAAAAGGAACAAAACCAAATAAAACTCATTCTTTCAGATGAATAAATTTCACACCCCATTTCTCTTATTTACCTGATATATTGAACGCTTACTATTGACTACCTAAAATTGATACAATATGGTCAGTCGATACAACGCTAACTGCATATACCACCCAATAGTGTCAAGTCCATTACAGTGACATGGCCATTGGGGACAGGATAGCCATGAGTTTAGAAGAGCCAGCATGAACTTTTAGTATAGCAGAAAAGATGGCATGACATAATTCAGCATTTAACCTAAGTAACAGCATCTTCGCTCTAAAACATGGAAAGTGTGCATTTGTGTCATATAACCAACGTGCATAGCCTGCATTTGCGCCACTACCTGCAACAACCAAATTGTATTGACTAGCAGAGCTGTGCCACATGCGTGTGCAGGCTACGCGACTGCACATGGTCCACAAAAATCTGAGCCAAAAGTTTTTACTAATCCTCAATTATTAGTGGTACTAGTCTATCTCGGTATTATTTATTATGCGCAAGTTAATTAAGCCAATCTTGTATACCCCATCATATAAATTTCTGCCATCTTAGACGCTCCCTGCACATCTCTCTTTGTCACTATTCACTTACCCCTTTACAGATGAACATGGCAGAAGACGACAAAATCACTTCCCTAGTCTCCTATTTTCATGAGCCAGTGAATTAAATTTGTTTTACAGGATGTAACTCTTATGGCATATAGCCATATACACCCTCTGTTTCTAAATATAAGCCGTTTTGGCAGTTTAAATCAAACTGCCAAAACGTCTTATATTTAGGAACGGAGGTAGTACTATACAAGGTGCTCATTGCTGAACAACTATATAAGAATCATCTCCTTTAATGCAGTCATCTATGTAGGTGGTTAGACTGTTGCTTTCTCTATTAGTTTGGAGCAAATAATTATGTAAGTATGTTAAACATCGGTGTCTCATCAAGCAAAAATGTGCCAAAATAGATCTATCATCTATCATACGCGTAAACAAATACAGCATAATTTTCTTTTGTTGAGCACCACCAGTCACTTGTACAAGTCATTAAAGCAAGTTGTGTTATGTTTTATATATTACTTAATTTGTAGTTGGCAACGTGCACTTAAAAAACCCTGCTCGGCCAGATGCCTCAGCCAATCATCTTCCTCTTCAAAGTCTTTGTGCTCTGTTATTCATCTTACATGGCTGGGTGCTTCCCAGGGCAAACAGAAAATTCATAGGAGTAAACCCCTACTTGGTACCTCTCGGCGACTCGGGCTATTTGCCCTAGTTTACTCCAATGGTAGCTCTGCTCCTGGACAGTAGCCCAGTTGGTTTAATTTAAGCCAACTCTGTAGGTAGAGCTCAGAAGCGAACTCCTGCTCCAACGTACTCCCTCCGTCCCAAAATAAGTGACTCAAGCTAGTACAAAGTTGAGTCACTTATTTTGGGACGGAGGGAGTACGTGCCAATGCAATGCTAAAAAAGGTGGGAGAAGCTGCCATTGTTCCAATGATAATTCGAGGCCAGAAAATGTATCTGGTCCAACTCAATTGTTCTGCTGGGACCGCATCTTTACGTACTTGTTCTGTTAGTAAATGAAGTCTAGGAAGGACCGCTGAGGCACGGACTAAATTTAGTCCAGACATCAGGAAGTACTGCGAATCCTACGAAACAAACATTTTGTTCCTCCAGACTTCAATTGATCTCAAATTCTCAATTAATGCGTGGTTGAGGAATCAGGATACCCCATGCAAAGCCCATGGACCCACACCCGAGACTGCCAAAACTGGTTCGCTTCCAGGTTAGTATCACCCCTAATATTTCGCAGTCAGAGCAAGCATTCCAACAAACACGACATGGACGATTCAAACAACGACATGGAGAAAGGAAAATAGAAATGAAGGTTTAAGATTCACCTGTACTCCGGCCCAGCATGCGCAGCAAGCCCCTCGAGCTGCCCCTTGATGTACTGCGCGGCGGTCTCCAACCCCGGTCTCCCCTCCTGCAAAAGAACTCTACTCGTCACATCTCATGGCAGACCGAGATGACCCGAACCGAGACTACTAACTAACGCAAGGTAGAAGGCGGACCTGGCGGCAAGGGATATCAACGACGAGGCGGCGGAGGTGCTGCAGCACGCGTCCTCGGAGAATTCGTCTGGCGACGCGTCGCTGTCCAGCGGGGCGACGTGGCGCATGTGGATGACGCGGTAGACTAGGAATGACATGAAGCCGTAGAGCACCACCAGGGCAAGCAGCACGCGCGGGGCCCCCGCAGCGGCGCCAGCGCCTGCGGCAGACCGCCGGGGCGACGGCGGGGTGACCATCGGCCGTGTCTCGGTGGGCGGCGCCGCGGCGTTTGTCGTACGGAGGGTTTTTCTTCTTGGTCACGGCTCGGTTCGTGAGTTCGTGGATTTTCTGTTGTTGCTGTGAATTATGTGGTTCGGCCCTGGATCTGGACGCCTTGTGGTGGGGCGGCCGAGTGGGTTGGGCTGCTTTTGGAGTTGGTGGCGGCTTTTGCGATTCTATGCAAGAGCAGCCCCCGCAGAATACGCATACCCGTAAAATTTTAGCGAGTATATGGGTTCGGCCCAATTTTTCGGCCAGAACAGAGCCCGCATACTCGTCCGGCCCGTAAAAAAATTTACTGCGGCCCGCAAACCGCACGCCCCGACCGCTATATCTGCGGTTCCACGACTAGTTTGCGGGTCCAAACCCTATCCCCCGCCGTCACCGAGCCACGTGATTCCCCTTCCCCTTCTCCACATTTCTCGCTGTCGGCGACCACCCGCCCCGCCTCCAGCCACCATGTGGGGCCGAATGTGGAGCTCCGGACGCGGCTCCGGCAAAGAAATCCTCAAGGCGGAAGGGACCCGCGCGGCTGCCCGTGACGGACGGCGCGAGGAAGCGCGGGGCCAGGAAGTGGACCAACCGCGGCCTCTCGCCGCCGGCGAGCTTCCAGCAGAGCGAGACGGAGGAGTACGACCGCCGGCGCACGTCCTTCTCTCCTCCATGAGGTCTTGACGCCGGGAGCTCCTCCTCCTCCGGCGCGGGCCTTCTCCCCGTGAAGAGGGAGTGGTCGGAGCATGAGGAGGAGCCGAGGAGTCCGCCTTCGTCCACGTGAAGGAGGAGCCTGAGGAGCCTGCTCCGCTCGGCCGCCGCGGAGTCGTCGGGCCGGAAGACTACGTCGACGCCGTTGCGGCCGCCATCACCGAGCGGAGCGCGCGCGAGGAGGCGGAGCGCCGGCGCCACGCCGAGGAGCTCGAAGATCTCCAGTGGCGGCAGGCGGTCGCCGCCAACCTCGCCGCCAAGGAGAAGGCCGAGGAGTGGCGCCGACCCGCGCGGAGCAGGCGGTGAAGTACGTCGACCTGTGCAACTCCGGCGAGGAGGATTGAGCGTCCTTCCTCCTCCACGGCGTCGTCCATTTGCCGCGACCTCGCCGCCGTCAGATCCGACCCCTCTAGTACTAGTTTAACGTAGTATGTAGTATGAATTATGCTTGTAGTTTGTTGATCATGTAAAATCTATGTAGTATGTGATGAATTATGTTTGTGCAATTTCTCCCGCGGAAGTGTTTTTTCAAATTATGCGTGTTTAGATATGGTTTCGCTCGTCAAGCACTAGTTTTCGACCCGCAAACGCGATCTTCGTGAAACCGCAAACGCGTTTTGCGGATCAAGTTTTTGCGGGGTCTGCTAGAGTTGCTCTATATGTTCATGGTATTATCTTTATAAATGACCCCGGGAATGACCTCAAAACCTTATTTCGTCGTCTGGCTCCATTCGCACCAAACTCCTAGCGCCCCCAGCAAAAGTGGCTTTGACCGACGCCGACGACCGGCGGCCAGCATGGCAACCATCACACGCGTCAACCCAGAAGGCGTGATTTAGCCGGATGAGTCGAGTTTCTACGCTAGACCATGTTCTCACAGTAATCAGAGTGTATGATATATCCAAATATCGGTGGGTGTTCTAACTGCATCCAGCTAATATATCGGATAATCTGATGTGCTCCTGCAACACGCACATCTATTTGGGGCAATACGCTTGTCAGATATGTCGGGATCAGGGCTCCGCGGACCCAAATAAGGTTCGAACTCTAGGGCATGTGCGAAAGATCTAGCCAAACTACAGCTCTCTCCTCACTGCCTCATGGCTTGGCCTCGTCGGGTTCGATCGAGCGGGAAGAAGAAGTAGACACAGTGGTTTACCCAGGTTCGGGCCACCTTGCGGTGTAAAACTCTACTCCTGCTTTGTGGTGGATTTGCCTTGCGAGGAGGATGAGTATGAACTAGTACAAGTGTGAGCTGCCACGAGAGAGCTCAACGGCCGAAGGGTTGTTTGGATTCCATCCCTCTCTACGATGGAGACTAACCTATATTTATAGTGGCCTTGGTCCTCTTCCCTCACAGCTTAGGCGGGAGGGATACCACAATGGCCAATTTGAAAGGGGACATGAGTACACCTTATCCTGAGTAAAGGTGGTCTTCACCTGCAAAGCTTCCAGTCGTGGCCGCCGGTGGGCTCGGTGATGACCTCCGTCCTGCCGAGCTCGTGGTCTTGGTCTTGTTGCACTAAAACGGAAACCTTTGGGGGGATTCCTTGGGAACTCGTGTACGTCCTTCCCTCCTTAGCACCAAAGAGGAAATTGTCCTCTCCTGCGCCGCTGGCACCTGGCTGGCCTTAGTCGTCATGGCTCACATCATCGCGCATCTCGCAAGGCGAGGTGCTTGCATAGAGATGTCCGCTCCTCAGGAGGCAGCCTCGGGAAGACCGCTCCTTGGGAGGCCTAGATGTCGTTCTCCTCGCGGATCAGGGGCCCTCGCGAGGGTCTTGCTCTGAAGCCTTGGAGTTGGGCCTCGTCGGGCCGTCGATGGAGCCACGCGATGGGTCACAGGGAGGCGGGCCTGGGTACTCCCGATCCCAGAACGCCGACAGTAGCCCCCGAGCCCATGGTGCGCTCGGCCTGGCTTCGAGGCGAAGGCAACTAAGGGAGGGCGAAGCAACGCGGGCCCTAATCGCCTGCGGGCCAGGCTTGACACGTGGCGCACGATGGGACACGGACGCCCCCACTTCCCAACGTCGCCTCGGCAACTGCCCAGGCTGACAAAAAGCTTGGCGCGCGCTGCGAGGCCATCATTGCTCTGAATGTGAAGGGACGCCGGTTGGCCTTCTCTGATCGCTTATAAGAGGGCGAGGGGAGCAGAGCCCCCAACCGATATTTGCCTTCTCGTTCCTCCGCCTTCAAACTCCGTAGCAGCCATGGCGCTAGTGAGGAGGTTCACCGCCGCTGAGAAGGGCAAGGCACCGCGGGAAGAGCCGGAGCTGCCGCCGCGAGCGCGCTACGCTGGGAGTCTGTACCGGCTCCGGCAGCCATGGGAAGAATCCTTCCCGCAGAGGCGGCCGCGAAAGCCATGGTGGTCATGGCCGAGGGGGGAGGCATGCGGCAGCCGCCCGACCACCTCGCCCACGGGCCCATTCAGATGACATGGCCCGCGAGTTTGTAGTGTGGATGGAGAGTCCGCCGTGCACCTGGATCCAGCTCCCCCGCTCCTTCTCGGAGGAGCTGCCGGCGGGAGGACTCGTCGGGCTGTAGTTGTAGCCTGACGGCTGCTACAACCGGTCCTCATGGGCGGAGGTCGAGGTCATCCCCTCAGGTTACGTCTACCTGACCCGGGGGTGGTAGTCATTTGCCCGCGCCCGCGGCCTGAAGGGGAGGCACACCCTCCACTTCAAGTACGACGGGGCAATGACGCTCTTTGTCAAGATCTTCGGGGAAGACGGCGGACGCCTGGGATGCTGCCCGGAGAGCGACATCAGTAGCAGCGGCGACCATCCCTCCTCCTCCGACGATGGCCGTCGTGGCGGCGACGTCCTCGGGTCGTGGCGGCGACGTCCTCGGTTGCGAACTTGCCCTTGGCGACGGCTGCGACGCCTCCTCCGGGGGGAGTTTGAGCAACAACGACTCAAACGAGCTGCCGCGCCGCAGCGTCAAGGTGGAGGAAGGCTCCGACTGAACGTCAACAGCGTCGGAGACGGGGCCTCAGAAGCTGCGGCCTCTGGGTGGCTGTTTCTTTTGTTCTTTAATTTCCTGCATCAAAAACCATGAAGGGCCCCGCGGGGGCGTGTAAGGAACTACGGCGCTTGCGCCCTTATCTTAATGTTTTATCCACGTTTTCAAGTTATGTTGGCGTATCTCATTTAGGCTCGAGCCCCCTTTTTCCTTCGCGGTAGCTTAGCGCTCTGCGTTGGCGGGACCCAGTCCCCAGGTAGGCTTCTGCCGTCGCTGGTATGCCAGGTCGCGATGCCGTGTGCAAGGCCAGGAGGTGAGCAGCCCGAGGTCCGGTAAGAGCTCCTGAGGCGCGGTGCTCAAGAGGTCCCCGTTGACGCGCAAGCAGCTCTCGAGAGAGAAAAATGGGCTTTCCGCCCAAATGAGATTGCGAAAAACGGAGGTACAGCGTCAATAGTAAAGCTCACGCTTGGCACGGAGAAGATGACTTAGCTTTGGGTGCTCATGATTCCCGAGGGGTTTTTGCGTTATGAAGGTGCGCTTTCGTGGAGCCTGGTCCTCCGCTTTTGCTCTCAAACGGATCAAGACAAGTCCCACTAGGGGTGCATGAAAATATTAGCTTCCTTTGGTGTTTCAAACGATGCCTGTGCGGCTGGGCTGCACCCCTCTTCCCATGCTCCCTCGCGAGGCTCGCTTCTCATTTCTTTGCTCGCCATGGTGCTCTACGTCCTCGGGACCCGGCCCTCGAGTGAGCTCAGCCGCCGCTGGTATGTCAGGTCGCGATGCGTGGGATAATGGCAGGGGTGAGAGCCCGAGAGCCAGTAGGGGCTCCTGAAGTGCGATGCTCAAGAGCCCCCCTTTTAACATGCAAGAGGTTCGCACAAAAAGGAGCGGTTCACCTCGCGGGGGTGCCAGGGAAAGGGACTTTGGCCAGCGACAAGTGGTCTACAAAGTGGTTATACTTAGCCTTCTGCGGATCCAACCGCTGCCTGACCCAAGTCGGCCATCTTGAGATGGTGGCATGCCGCCCAGGCGCGCTCGAGTGTCTGCCTCCAGAAGTTCCTGCGCATTAACCAATCACAAGGTACGAGAGTGGTGCCCTCTTGCTGATCTGCTCATGATTGTTTCGTGAGAAGACAAAGGCACTAAGGACCTGATGAGGTGACGTGCACGGTGTTGGGGAACGTTGCAGAAAATTAAAATTTTTCCTACGGTTTCACCAAGATCCATCTATGAGTTCATCCAAGCAACGAGTAATGGGAGAGAGATTGCATCTACATACCACTTGTAGATCGCGTGCGGAAGCGTTCAAGGGAACGGTGATGATGGAGTCGTACTCGCCGTGATTCAAATCACCGATGACCAAGTGCCGAACGGACAGCACCTCCGCGTTCAACACACGCATTTAAAGCAGGACGTCTCCTCCTTCTTGATCCGGCAAGGGAAGGAGAGGTTGAGGAAGAAGGCTCCAGCAGCAAGACGACGGGCGTGGTGGTGATGGAGTGGCGATTCTCCGGCAGGCTTCGCCAAGCACACGCGGAGGAGGAGAGGTGTTGGGAGGGAGGGCTGCGCCTTGGATGTGTGTTGCAGCCTCCCTCGCCCCTCTATTTATAGGGGAAGGGCAATGACCCCTCTAGATGAGATCTAGAGGGGCGGCGGCAGGAGGGGCTTGCCCCCCAAGCAAAGGGGGGCGCCCCCATTAGGGTTCCCCCCCCAACCCTAGGCGCATGGGCCCAAGGGGGGCGCCCAGCCCTCCAGGGGCTGGTTCCCTGCCCCTTGCGGCCCATGAGGCCCTCCGAGAGGGTGGCCCATCCCGGTGGACCCCCGGAACCTCTCCGGTGGCCCCGGTACAATACCGATATGCCCCCGAAACTTTCCGGTGTCCGTATGACAACTTCCCATATATAAATCTTCACCACCGGACCATTCCGAAACTCCTCGTGACGTCCGAGATCTCATCCGGGACTCCGAACAACATTCGGTAATCACATACAAGTCTACCTAATAACCCTAGCGTCACCGAACCTTAAGTGTGTAGACCCTACGGGTTCGGGAGACATGCAGACATGACCGAGACGACTCTCCGGTCAATAACCAACAGCGGGATCTGGATACCCATGTTGGCTCCCACATACTCCTCGATGATCTCATCGAATGAACCACGATGTCGAGGATTCAAGCAACCCCGTATACTATTCCCTTTGTCAGACGATATGTTACTTGCCCGAGATTCGATCGTCGGTATCCCAATACCTCGTTCAATCTCGTTACCTGCAAAGTCACTTTACTCGTACCATAATGCATGATCCCATGACCAGACACTTGGTCACATTGAGCTCATTATGATGATGCACTACCGAGTGGGCCCAGTGATACCTCTCCGTAATACGGAGTGACAAATCCCAGTCTCGATCCATGTCAACCCAACAGATACTTTCGGAGATACCATAGTGCACCTTTATAGTCACCCGATTACGTTGTGACGTTTGGTACACCCAAAGCACTCCTACGGTATCCGGAGTTACACGATCTCATGGTCTAAGGAAGAGATACTTGACATTGGAAAAGCTCTAGCAAAACGAACTACACGATCTTGTGCTATGCTTAGGATTGGGTCTTGTCCATCACATCATTCTCCTAATGATGTGATCCCGTTATCAATGGCATCCAATGTCCATAGTCGTGAAACCATGACTATCTATTGATTAACGAGCTAGTCAACTAGAGGCTCACCAGGACATATTGTGGTCTATGTATTCACATCGCAGTATTACGATTTCCTGATAATACACTTATATCATGAATAAAAGACAATTATCACGAACAAGGAAATATAATAATAATCCTTTTATTATTGCCTCTAGGGCATATTTCCAACAGTCTCCCACTTGCACTAGAGTCACTAATCTAGTTACATTGTGATGAATCGAACACCCATAGAGTTACGGTGTTGATCATGTTTTGCCATGGAAGAGGTTTAGTCAATCGGATCTGCGACATTCAGATCCGTATGCACTTTGCAAATTTCTATGTCTCCATCTTGAACATTTTCACGGATGGAGTTGAAGCGACGCTTGATGTGCCTGGTCTTCTTGTGAAACACAGGCTCCTTGGCAAGTGCAATGGCTCCAAAGTGTTGTCACGTAAGAGTTTCATTGGCCCCGACGCATTGGGTATGACTCCTAGGTCGGTGATGAACTCCTTCACCCAAATTGCTTCATGCGCGCCTCCAAGGCTGCCATGTACTCCGCTTCACACGTAGATCCCGCCATCGACGCTCTTCTTGCAAATTGCACCGCACTTCTTCGCTCCACCATTCAATATATACACGTATCCGGTTTGTGACTTAGAGTCATCCGGATACTGGTCGAAGCTAGCGTCGACGTAACCCTTTACGACGAGCTCTTCGTCACCTCCATAAACGAGAAACATGTCCTTAGTCCTTTTCGTGTACTTCAGGATATTCTTGATCATTGTTCAGTGTTCCTTGCCGGGATTACTTTGGTACCTTCCTACCAAACTTACGGCAAGGTTTACATCAGTGCAGTACACAAGATGGCATACATAATAGAACCTATGGTCGATGCATAGGGGATGACACTCATCTCTTCTATATCTTCTGCCGTGGTGGGACATTGAGCCGAGCTCAATTTCACACCTTGTATGTCTGAGCAAGAACCCTTTCTTGGACTGATCCATTTTGAACTTCTTCAATATCTTATCAAGGTATGTGCTTTGTGAAAGACCTATGAGGCGTCTCGATCTATCTCTATAGATCTTGATGCCTAATATATAAGAAGCTTCTCCAAGGTCCTTCATTGAAAGACTTTTATTCAAGTAGGCCTTAATGCTGTCCAAGAGTTCTATATCATTTCCCATCAAAAGTATGTCATCTACATATAATATGAGAAATGCTACAGAGCTCCCACTCACTTTCTTGTAAACGCAGGCTTCTCCATAAGTCCGCATAAACCCAAACGCTTTGATCATCTCATCAAAGCGAATGTTCCAACTCCGAGATGCTTGCACCAACCCATAAATGGATCATTGGAGCTTGCACACCTTGTTAGCGTTCTTAGGGTCGACAAAACCTTCCGCCACATCATATACAGTTCTTCCTTAAGATAGCCATTAAGGAATGCCGTTTTGACGTCCATTTGCCATATCTCATAATCATAGTATGCGGCAATTGCTAACATGATTCAGACGGACTTCAGCTTCGCTACGGGAGAGAAAGTCTCATCGTAGTCAATTCCTTGAACTTGCCGATAACCTTTAGCGACAAGTCGAGCTTTATATATGGTAACATTACTATCCGCGTCTGTCTTCTTCTTAAAGATCCATTTGTTTTCTATCGCTTGCCGATCATCGGGCAAGTCTGTCAAAGTCCATACTTTGTTTTCATACATGGATCCTATCTCGGATTGCATGGCTTCAAGCCATTTGTTGGAATCGGGCCCGCCATCGCTTCTTCATAGTTCAAGGTTCACCGTTGTCTAACAACATGATTTCGAGGACAGGGTTGCCATACCACTCTGGTGTGGAACGTGTCCTTGTGGACCTCTGAGTTCAAGAGTAACTTGATTCAAGTACCTTGATCATCATCATTAATTTCCTCTCCAATCGGTGTAGGCACCACAGGAACATTTTCCTGAGCTGCACTACTTTCCGGTTCAAGAGGTAGTGCTTCATCAGTTCTACTTTCCTCCCACTTACTCCTTTCGAGAGAAACTCTTTTTCTAGAAAGGATCCGTTCTTGGCAACAAAGATCTTGCCTTCGGATCTAAGGTAGAAGGTATACCCAATGGTTTCCTTAGGGTGTCCTATGAAGACGCATTTTTCCGACTTGGGTTCGAGCTTTTCAGGTTGAAGTTTCTTGACATAAGCATCGCATTCCCAAACTTTTAGAAACGATAGCTTAGGTTTCTTCCCAAACCATAATTCATAATGAGTCGTCTCAACGGATTTAGACGGTGCCCTATTTAAAGTGAATGTAGCTGTCTCTAGAGCGTATCCCCAAAATGAAAGCGGTAAATCGGTAAGAGACATCATAGATCGCACCATATCCAATAGAGTGCGATTAGGATGTTCGGACACACCGTTCTGTTACCGAGGTGTTCCAGCGGCGTGAGTTGTGAAAGCGATTCCACATTTCCTTAAGTGTGTACCAAATTACGTGACTTAAATATTCTCCTCCATGATCGATCGTAAGAACTTTATTTTTCGGTCATGTTGATTCTCTACCTCATTCTGAAATTCCTTGAACTTTTCAAAGGTCTCGGACTTGTGTTTCATCAAGTAGACATACCCATATCTACTCAAGTCATCAGTGAGAGTGAGAACATAACGATATCCTCCATGAGCCTCAACGCTCATTGGACCGCACACATCGGTATGTATGATTTCCAATAAGTTGGTTGCTCGCTCCATTGTTCCGAGAACGGAGTCTTGGTCATTTTGCCTATAAGGCATGGTTCGCATGTGTCAAATGATTCATAATCGAGAGACTCTAAAAGTCCATCGTAATGGAGCTTCTTCATGCGCTTGACACCAATGTGACCAAGGCGGCGATTGCCACAAGTATGTGGGACTATCGTTATCAACTTTACATCTTTTGGTATTCACACTATGAATATGTGTAATACTACGTTCGAGATTCATTAAGAATAAACCATTGACCATCGTAGCATGACCATAAAACATATCTCTCATATAAATAGAACAACCATTGTTCTCGGATTTAAATGAGTAGCCATCTCGCATTAAACGAGATCCTGATACAATGTTCATGCTCAAACTTGGCACTAAATAACAATTATTGAGGTTTAAAACTAATCCCGTAGGTAAATGTAGAGGTAGCATGCCGACGGCGATCACATCGATCTTGGAACCATTCCCGACGCGTATCGTCACCTCGTCCTTCGCTAGTCTCCGTTTATTCCGCAGCTCCTGTTGTGAGTTACAAATATGAGCAACGGCACCAGTATCAAATACCCAGGAGTTACTACGAGTACTGGTAAGGTACACATCATTTACATGTATATCAAATATACCTTTAGTGTTGCCGGCCTTCTTGTCCGCTAAGTATTTGGGGCAGTTTCGCTTCAAAGGGCCCTTCCCTTTGCAATAAAAGCACTCTGTCTCGTGCTTGGGTCCATTCTTTGACTTCTTCCCGGCAACTTGCTTACCAAGCGCCAAGCAACATCCTTGTCGTCCTTCTTGAAGTTCTTCTTACCCTTGCCCTTCTTGAACTTAGTGGTTTTATTAACCATCAACACTTGATGTTCTTTCTTGATTTCAACCTCTGTGACTTCAAGATTGAGAATACTTCAGAATGGTCTTCACCATCCCTTGCATATTGTAGTTCATCACAAAGCTCTTGTAGCTTGGTGGGAGCGATCAAGGATTCTGTCGATGACCGCCTCGTCCGGAGGTTAATGTCCAAAGGGCAAGCGGTTGTGCAACCTAGACATTTTGAGTATGTGCTCACCGATGTAACTGTTTCCTCCATCTTACAACTATAGAACTTGTCGGAGACTTCATATCTCTCGACCGGGCATGAGCTTGGAAAACCATTTTCAGCTCCTCGAACATCTCATATGCTCCGTGTTGCTCAAAAGCGCTTTTGGAGCCCCGGTTCTAAGTTGTAAAGCATGCCGCCTTTGAACGAGGAAGTAATCATCAAGACGAGACTGCCAAGCATTCATAATGTCTTGGTTCTTCGGGATGGGTGCTTCACCTAGCGGTGCTTCTAGGACATATTGTTTCTTGGCTGCTATGAGGATGATCCTCGTGTTAGGACCCAGTCCGAATAGTTGCTGCCATCATCTTTCGACTTGGTTTTCTCTAGGAACGCAGCGTTGAAGTTCATGGTGACATGAGCGTTGGCCATTTGATCTACAAGACATTTTGCAAAGATTTTAGACTAATGTTCATGAAAATTAAGTTCATCTAATCAAATTATTTAATGAAGCGCCACTCGATTTGACATCCCTCTAGTCATCTAAGTGTTACATGATCCGAGTCGACTAGGCCGTGTCCGATCATCACGTGAGACGGACTAGTCATCGTCGGTGAACATCTCCATGTTGATCGTATCTTCCATACGACTCATGTTCGACCTTTCGGTCTCTTGTGTTCCGAGGCCATGTCTGCATACACGCTAGGCTCGTTAAGTTAACCCTAAGTGTTTTGCATGTAAAACTGTCTTACACCCGTTATGCGTGAACGTAAGGATCTATCACACCCGATCATCACGTGGTGCTTGAACGCATTTAACTTTAGCAACGGTGCAGTTAGGGGGAACACTATCTTGAGATTATTATAAGGGATCATCTTATTTACTACCGCCGTTCTAAGTAAACAAGATGCATAAAACATAATAAACATCACATGCAATTATATAAAGTAGTGACATGATATGGCCAATATCATATAGCTCCTTTGATCTTCATCTTCGGGCTCCATGATCATCTTGTCACCGCATGACACCATGATCTCCATCATCATGATCTCCATCATCGTGTCTCCATGAAGTTGCTCGCCAACTATTACTTCTACTACTATGGCTAACACGTTTAGCAATAAAGTAAAGTAATTTACATGGCGTTGAATCAATGGCACGCAGGTCATACAATAATTAAGACAACTCCTATGGCTTCGCCGTTGTCATACTCATCGACATGCAAGTCGTGATTCCTATTACAAGAACATGATCTCATACATCACAATATATATCATTCATCATTCATCACAACTTCTGGCCATATCACATCACATGACAATTGCTGCAAAAACAAGTTAGACGTCCTCTAATTGTTGTTGCATCTTTTACGTGGCTGCAATTGGGTTCTAGCAAGAACGTTTTCTTACCTACGAATAACCACAACGTGATTTTTGTCAACTTCTATTTACCCTTCATAAGGACCCTTTTCATCTAATCCGCTCCAACTAAAGTAGGAGAGACAGACACCCGCTAGCCACCTTATGCAACTAGTGCATGTCAGTCGGTGGAACCTGTCTCACGTAAGCGTACGTGTAAGGTCGGTCCGGGCCACTTCATCCCACAATACCGCTAAAGCAAGAAAATACTAGTAGCGGCAAGCAAGTTGAAAAGATCTACGCCCACAACAAAATTGTGTTCTACTCGTGCAATAGAGAACTACGCATAGACCTAGCTCATGATGCCACAGTTGGGGAACGTTTCATAAAATTAAAAATTTTCCTACGGTTTCACCAAGATCCATCTATGAGTTCATCTAAGCAACGAGTCATGGGAGAGAGATTGCATCTACATACCACTTGTAGATCGCGTGCGGAAGCATTCAAGGGAACGGTGATGATGGAGTCGTACTCGCCGTGATTCAAATCACCGATGACCAAGTGCCGAACGGGCAACACCTCCGCGTTCAACACACGTACGGAACGGACGACGTCTCCTCCTTCTTGATCTAGCAAGGGGGAAGGAGAGGTTGAGGAAGAAGGCTCCAGCAGCAGCACGACGGCGTGGTGGTGATGGAGTGGCAGTTCCCCGGCAGGGCTTCGCCAAGCACACGCGGAGGAGGAGAGGTGTTGGGGAGGGGAGGGGCTGCGCCTTGGATGTGTGTTGCAGCCCTCCCCTCGCCCCTCTATTTATAGGGGAAGGGGCAAGGGGGCCGACCCCTCTAGATGAGATCTAGAGGGGGGCGGCTGTGGAGGGGGCTTGCCCCCCAAGCAAAGGGGGGTGCCCCCACTAGGGTTCCCCCCCCCAACCCTAGGCGCATGGGCCCAAGGGGGGGCGCCTAGCCCTCCAGGGGCTGGTTCCCTGCCCCTTGCGGCCCATGAGGCCCTCCGCGAGGGGTGGCCCCTCCCGGTGGACCCCCGGAACCTCTCTGGTGGCCCCGGTACAATACCGATATGCCCCCGAAACTTTCCGGTGTCCGTATGACAACTTCCCATATATAAATCTTCACCTCTGGACCATTCCGGAACTCCTCGTGACGTCCGGGATCTCATTCGGGACTCGAACAACATTCGGTAATCACATACAAGTCTTCCTAATAACCCTAGCGTCACCGAACCTTAAGTGTGTAGACCCTACGGGTTCGGAGACATGCGTACATGACCGAGACGACTCTCCGGTCAATACCCCACCGCGGGATCTGGATACCCATGTTGGCTCCCACATACTCCTCGATGATCTCATCGGATGAACCCCGATGTCGAGGATTCAAGCAACCCCGTATACTATTCCCTTTGTCAGACGGTATGTTACTTGCCCGAGATTCGATCGTCGGTATCCCAATACCTCGTTCAATCTCGTTACCGGCAAGTCACTTTACTCGTACCGTAATGCATGATCTCGTGACCAGACACTTGGTCACATTGAGCTCATTATGATGATGCACTACCGAGTGGGCCAAGTGATACCTCTCCGTAATACGGAGTGACAAATCCCAGTCTCGATCCGTGTCAACCCAACAGATACTTTCGGAGATACCGTAGTGCACCTTTATAGTCACCCGGTTACATTGTGACGTTTGGTACACCCAAAGCACTCCTACGGTATCCGGGAGTTACACGATCTCATGGTCTAAGGAAGAGATACTTGACATTGGAAAAGCTCTAGCAAAACGAACTACACGATCTTGTGCTATGCTTAGGAATGGGTCTTGTCCATCACATCATTCTCCTAATGATGTGATCCCGTTATCAATGACATCCAATGTCCATAGTCGTGAAACCATGACTATCTATTGATTAACGAGCTAGTCGACTAGAGGCTCACCGAGGACATATTGTGGTCTATGTATTCACACGTGTATTACGATTTCCGGATAATACACTTATAGCATGAATAAAAGACAATTATCACGAACAAGGAAATATAATAATAATCCTTTTATTATTGCCTCTAGGGCATATTTCCAACAGTGGCCGGCCCCCGAGCCAGAGCTCGGTCGCTTAGATTTATCGACGCTGCAGGGACGGACCCGAGCATAGGTGCCGTGCCAGTAGCCCCTCTCATGGGACGTTCAGGAGGAGAGCTGGCAACACGTGACGCCCGTGGGGTGGCGATTCCAGAAACGATGTGGCACCAAGCGCAGGGTTAATAGCCACACTAGCTCATGAAAGCGTAATAAGTTCAAGGTACATGAACGGAATGACGCAATTGCAGGGGCGGACCCTTACAGCCTAAGGATAATGCAGACCGAGGGGCGCCCTCAACTGAATAAACCAAAAGGTCACCTGGCACCGGTGTTGTAGAAGCGTCGAGGTAGTTGAAGGAGCATGCCATGAAGGTTGATCCTCACAAGCAGGGCGGCTCCGGAGGCCCAGGGGGCACATGAGGGTCCGGGACCTCCTGAGACGCGAACGCTGAGCGCCAAGCCTCGTGAGATGCCATCGCTCCCTGCGTGGGCCACTGGTATGAGGTGCCAATGTTCAGCATGTCGAACGGCATGCAGACGTAGCTGCAGGGCTAACCCCCACTCCGGCTGACGCGTGATAGCCAAAAGAGGTCCTGCGAAGCGGCCCTATTGAGGCATGGGATGTTGGCGCAGACGCGCAGCTCGCTACCCGCGTCGGGGGCGGCAGCTACACTGGGGGAACGTGCGGGGCGACGCTCGCCGTCCATGGCTTACGCCTCCTTAAGCTCCTCGATCGCCTTGGTGATGAATTCTCATGCTCCTGGCACCTCACGCCGTGCTCCTTGTTTGTGGGGGCGCGCGTCGATGCACGCTGATACGTCTCCAACGTATCTATAATTTTTGATTGCTCCATGCTATTATATATTCTGTTTTGGATGTTTAATGGGCTTATTTATACACTTTTATATCATTTTTGGGACTAATCTACTAACCCAAGGCCCAGTGCAAATTGCTGTTTTTTTGCCTATTTCAGTGTTTCGCAGAAAAGGAATATCAAACAGAGTCCAAACGGAATGAAACCTTCGGGAGAGTTATTTTTGGAACAAACGTGATCCAGAGGACTTGGAGTGGACGTCAAGAAATCAACGAGAAGACCACGAGGCAGGGAGGCGCGCCTGCCCCCCTGGGCGCGCCCCCCACCCTCGTGGGCCCCTCGTGGCTCCACCGACCTACTTCTTCCTGTAAGTGCATCTAGTGCCACCCTAGTTGGTTTTGGAGTATTGACGACAAACCTGGTTGAGGGACTAATGTGTTTGTGAGAATTGCAGGATAACACAGGTAGTAGTCCCTCATTGATTCGGTTTACCTACTGGAGTTGACCCCTCAAAATGTGTGAAGACACTGAAGACAATGGTGGTATGTGAAGATATCCACAACGAAGATTATGACTCGAGAAGACATTCACGTGAAGATTATGGAATGCGAAGACATAGTTGTTTCGTAGTTTCCTTTTCTTCTTTGTTGAGTCATAGGAATCACCGTCTTTGTTAAGTGGGTTCCAAGTGAACAAAGTCGAGTGGTGAAGTGATGCTCAACCAAATCCTAAGTCTTCGAGCGAAGACAATGAGAGCAAATCTTATCCAGAGCTGGATGAGTCAGCTTTACTTGTAGCCCAAGTTAAGCTGCCGCGTGTGTTTGAAATCTTACCGTTGGAACACGTGTCAGTTCTTTAGTGACCCAGGGTCATTTCGGACAAATCAGGTCGGATTGCCTAGTGGCTATAAATAGCCCACCCCCTACACCATAAATTGGTGGCTGCTCAGAGTTAGTGCACGGCTTTTGTCGTTTGAGAGCAACCCACCTCCGAAGCATTTGAGAGAGAGATCCTTGCGAGGACAAAGCCCAAAACACCCAGAGCCCAAAGAGTGTTTGGCATCACTGAAGTCTTTCTGTCTGCGTGACCTGAAGACTTGTTACACTTGAGGACTGTGAATCCTCCAGCCGGTTAGGCGTCGCGTTCTGAGCATCCAAGAGTCATTATGGATTGCCGGTAACCGGGGTCTGTGAAGGTTCGGAAGTCTACCTTGAAGACTTACCAGAGTGATTGGGCGAGGACTAGGTGTCCTTAGCTCAAGGGGAATAAGGTGAAGACGCGGTCTTCTGAGTTGAATCTCAGCCTCCCTAATCAGACGTACAGTTGTCACAGCAACTGGAACTGGTCCAACAAATCCTTTGTCTTCACCAAGCAACTGGTTCTATCTCTTACTTTACTTATTTACAGTTTGTCTTCATGAAGTCTTTTGCTTGATTGTCTTATCTGTTTGACTTCACTGTGTGACGACTATAGTTGTTTGGCTTCATTCTATCTTCCATCTTGATCCATACTACCTAGCTTCTTATAGTCTTCGTTCTTTAGCTTCATTACTTGCTTGACTATGGCTTGTCTAGTGTAGTCTACCTTCCGCTGCATGTCAATAGGTTCATTTCTATCGTTTGTCTTCGAAACTCCCATGTTTTGAAGACTTTCATAAAAATTGCCTATTCACCCCCCTCTAGTCGATAACTAGCACTTTCAATTAGTACCAGAGCCTGATACTCCCTTGTTCTGTGTGATTTGGTTTTACCACCTGGAGTTTTAGCTATGTCAACTGCAGGTATAATCAAAGTCTTCGATGCGTGCCCTATCTTCGATGGCACTGATTACCCCTACTGGAAGAATAAGATGCACATGTATCTTGAAGCCATTGATGTCGATCTATGGTATGTCGTCAAGAATGGCGTTCCCAAGACTGGATAAGGTGTCACCCCTGCTGATGTCAAGAAGTTCGTTCAACTGGATTCTACTGCCAAGAACATCATCTGTGGTCATCTGACCAAAGGACAATATGGCCGTGTGAGTGCTGTGGAAACATCGAAGCTAGTCTGGGACTGGCTCTCCAAGGTCAACGAAGGCGTCTCAACCCAGAGAGATCAAAGGATCAGTGTCCTTCACAACCTCTTCAACCGCTTCAAGAGAAATGAGAATGAGAATGTCCAGCTCATGTTTGATCGCCTCACTGATATCACAAATGAGCTTCATGCTCTCGGCGCCACTGAGATCACCAAGCATGAAATCGTCAAGACACTCCAGAGATCACTTCACAACTCGTTTGACACCCCTGCCCTGATGATTCAAGAACGCCCTGACTTCAAGACACTCGATCCGTCTGTCATACTTGAGAGGCTCAACACACATGAGTTTCAGCTATCTGAGAAAAGAGACATCTATGGTCCCAACTCGTGCTTTGAAGGCGAAGGTTGTTTCCTCATTTGAAGAAGAATTTGACTGCAGTTCTGGTGGTCCTGAAGACATTGGAAAGGAGCTTGCTATGCTTGTGAAGAAGTTCCAGAAATTCACAAAGAAGAAGGGCTTCGGAAAGTCTTCGTGATCCAGCTCAAGAAATGATGAAGCTTCCACTCATGATCACAAGAAGAGAACATGCCACAAGTGCAAGAAACCTGGTCACTACATCTCTGAGTGTCCACAGTGGGACAATGAGAACAAGAAAAAGAAGAAGAGCAAGGAATATGATTCTGATGACAAGAAGAAGAAGAAGAAATCCTCAAAGTCTTCTTCCAAGTCTTCGTCCAAGTCTCCATCACACAAGAAGAGCTCATCTGGCAAGGCTCGAGCTTTTGTTGGCAAGGAGATGGATTCAGAGGAGGAGTCTACTTCTGAGGAGGCAGAGGTGGAGTCTGAGGAGGAGCCCGACTCTGGTGTTGCAAGTCTGGCTCTAGCCACAGCCTATGTTGCCAAGTCCATCTTCAACACTAAAGACAATGGCTCCGTCACCAACGTTGATGCTAATGACAAGGACAACTCTGCCCCCACCTACTGCTTCATGGCACGTGGTGCCAAGGTAAACTCACGCGATGCTTACTTTCAAACATCAAGTGAAGATGACTCTGATTGTGAATCCAAACCCAGCTACAAAACACTTGTTAAAATTGCAACCGAACAACAGAAAGCTATGGAACATATGACCTGTTGGACGCGGAAATGACCCGATCTTAGTCCTTAATTGAAGACATAAAAAATCTTCATGTTAAGTACGAGGAACTTGAAAGTCGTCATGAAACGTTCTCAACAACTCATGAAAAGCTTTCCTATGATTATCTTCAAAGGAAGCAAGAACTTGAGAAATTGAGAGCAGCTCATGAAGATCTTCAAAAAGAAAACGAGTCACTTCGCGCTCAACAGACAGTCCCGCTCAGGAAGGATTTGAACCACCATGTCTAAAATGCCTTGAGCGTGATAACGCCACTTCTGTTGCTGAATGTTCTACTGCTGCTACTGTTGCAATATCTTCAACTATTGATGTGGTAACTAACCCCTCTACTGAGGATACCACTGCTATTGCTGATGAAAATGCTAGGTTGAAGACATTTCTTGAGACAGGGATGTACAAAAGTCTCAAAGGACATCAGACACTGTGCGATGTCCTCAAAAAGCAGATTCTGAACCGAAACCCTAGGAAAGAGGGTGTTGGATTCGAGAGGAAAATGAATGTTGATGGTTCTTACTGGAAGCCTGAGCAATACCCCAAAACCACACGGGTTGCTGCAAACGGACCTTCAGTGGATCCATCCACCTTATCTGGCTTCACTTGTGCTAACCCGATTATCATTGATGAATCCTTTGATGCAAACCATAAACTGTTTAAGAATCACAAAGGTGAAGTGTTTGCCAGGTATATTGGTACTAACTGCAGGAATGGACCACCTATGAAGAAGATCTGGGTGCCCAAAAGGTGTTTGGAGAATCTTCCCGTGAATGTCATCATGACACCACAAAGGAAGAAGACGAACCCTGCACCAAAGGCTTCATATGGTCCAAAGGCTTCATACTGAGACAGAGGACTCACACGAGTCACCCTAACGCCAATGTTTTGCAGGAAATCATACTCGAGACTCATGAATATGAGTGTGTTTCTTCAAACCGCTATGTTCATAAAACTAAGAACTTTTCTGCCTATTCATATGAGTATTATTCACCTCCTGCAAGGCTATTTGCTAGGGCTCCAAAGCCGAAGTTCTCAGATGCTGCACTTAGACCCATTGCTTCTAAGCCACCCCTAAAAATGTGGGTGGTTAAGAAAAATTAACTTTCTTTTGCAAGGAAAGGTCTCCAGCCTGAAATCAAAGGCGTCCGATGCTTATGTTGGGGACCTAAAACATCTTGTGGGGCGCAAGATAAAATGCCCAAATGGTCTTACTATGTATTTTGTTCACAGATAAACACCAATCATCCTATCAGTCCTAACCTTGATTCGAGCTTTGATAATCCTCTTGTCCGTCAAATGTTTATGCTTCACAATACTCTTGGTGAAGCCTATCCCCCTAACTGTACTGTAGGGTATGACACCACATGCTTCAGAATGGATTATGGATAGTGAATGCACTAACCACATGACTTGTGATCGAAGTCTTCTGATGGATTCAACACTACGTTCATCTGACAGGAGCCACGTCACATTTGCTGACACTGGTAAAATCAAGGTATTGGGTCTAGGTAGAGTTGCAATCTCAAAGGATCAACACATGGATAAAGTGATGCTTGTTGAATCCCTTGGTTTCAACTTAATGTCTGTCTCAATGCTTTGTGACTTGAACATGATTGTGATATTTGGAAAATATCGTTACCTTGTCCTAATGGAATCTAACAAGTCTCTAGTCTTTGAAGGGTATCGTAAAGATGATTTGTACACGGTAGATTTCTCAGCAGGACCACAACTGGCCGTATGTCTTCTAGCAAAAGCTTTAGAGTGCTGGCTCTGGCATCGGAGGCTAGGACATGCGGGCATGAGGAACCTGTACACTCTCGTGAAGAAGAAACACGTCATAGGCATCGAGGGCGTCAAGTTCAAGAAAGATCATCTGTGTGGTGCCTGCGAAGCTGGAAAGATGACTAGGGCCAAGCATCCCTCGAAGACAATCATGACGACATCTCAACCCTTCGAGTTGCTACACATGGACTTATTTGGCCCTACTCACTACTCTACTCCTTACTACCACTGCTTTCCTCTATGGCTTCGTCGTTGTTGATGATTACTCAAGATATACATGGGTGCATATAATTCTCTACAAGAATGAAGTGCAGGATGTCTTCAGGCGCTTTGCCAATCGTGCCATGAAGAACTATGGCGTCAAGATCAAGCACATCAGAAGTGACAACATCACAGAGTTCAAGAACACCGGCCTTGATCTTTACCTTGATACATTAGGCATCACTCATGAGTTCTCTGCTCCATACACACCTCAGCAAAATGGCATTGTGGAGCGTAAGAACCAGACACTCATCGAGATGGCTCGGACGATGCTTGATGAATACAAGACTCTGAGAAAGTTCTTCCTCGAAGCCATTGATACTGCATGACATGTCATCAACCGTGTTTATCTTCACAAGCTTCTGAAGAAGACATCCTATAAGCTCCTAACTGGTAAGAAGCCAAATGTAAGCTACTTCAGAGTATTTGGTGCTAGGTGCTGGATCAATGATCCACATCACACTTCAAAATTTGCAGCGAAAGCACATGAAGGTTTTATGCTTGGTTACAGAAAGGATTCGCACTCCTACAGAGTCTTCAACCTCTTTCACTATAAAGTGGTTGAAACTGTGGATGTGCGGTTCGATGAGACTAATGGCTCGCAAAGGGAGCACCTGCCAAATGTGCTAGATGAAGTCCCTCCTAGTGAATCAATCAAGCTTATGGGTATTGGAGAGATCATACCTTCTGAGGCACAGGCTGAAGAGGAACTCATCATTTCTGCGCCAATCAACCTGAAGACAATGCTCAGCCTGAAGCCAATCCTCAAAATGAAGAAAATGATCTGCAAGAGCAAAATTTAGGTGGTCTCAACCTGCCCTGTCGCTTCGCCACAAAGTAACAGTCGGGGGCCGTCGGGAACCCAGGCCCACCTCTATCACGATGGAGCCACCTGTCCTTTCAGCCCCCATCTCCGAACAGTATCACAGGTAATGTAATAGTGTAAAGTATATAGTATATGCCCATGATCACCTCCCGAAGTGATCACAGCCCAGTAGTATAGCATGGCAGACGGACAAGAATGTAGGGCCACTGATGGAACACTAGCATCCTATACTAAGCGATGGGATAGCGGTAAAGGTAACAACAGTAGTAGCAAGGACGGGCTATGCAAAGATAGGATTAGCTGAAAGCAGTAACATGCTACACTACTCTAATGCAAGCAGTATAGAGAAGAGTAGGCGATATCTGGTGATCAAAGGGGGGGCTTGCCTGGCTGCTCACACAAGAAGGAGGGTCGTCGTCGACGTAGTCGATCACAGGGACATCAGCATCGGTCTCGGGGTCTACCGGAGAGAAGAGGGGGAAGAAACAGTAAATACATAGCAGGCAAGTGCATAATAGGACAACAGGCAGAGCTAGACGTGTTCTAACGCAACACTAGGCAGTCTTGGCAAAGGGGAAACATCAGGAAAGTTTTCCGCTTAGAGACGTCTGTTAGACAAATGAACCGGAGGAAAAGTTGCAAGTTTGCTATGCTAGGGATGTGTGGCGGCGAGCAGACAGCGTATTCGGATCGTCTCGTCGTTCTAAGCAACTTTCATGTACAAAACATTTTCATCAAATTCACGGATTATTTTATATGATTTTCCAAAGATTTAAACAATTTTAGGATTATTCTTAATTCGAAAATAAAGCAGTTAATTGCTACATACACCCAAAAGTGTACCCAAAGAGTGCTCATTATGGTGACAATGAGCCGAGGAGGTTCCAATCGTGAGAGTTGACCCAGTCAACATTTGACCGGTCAAAAGGTCAATAGGGTTTGGGTCCCACTTGTCATTGGCTCATCTAGCTAACTGCAGTTTTCAAATAACTATTCTACTTCATTAGGTTAACTAAGATTAATTAATTAAGTTAATTAAATATTTAATTAATTAATTAATTAATTATTTATTTGTTAATATTATTTTTTAACCCTTTTTTTACAGAAAAGGGGGGCGTGGGCCCCATTGGGCAGTGGCCCATAGAGCCAATCTGGCGGCAGGCGAGCAGCACGAGGCGTGGAAGTGGGCGCCTGCACCAGGAGGGGGCGAACCCAGCGAGGCGGGACGCTGGCTGGCGCCGCCCGGGCGTGGTCGCCCGGACGAGGAGCCGCCGGATGGACCAGTGGAGGAGGAATCTGGCGCGGTAGTGCGACGAGGAGAGCGGGGTGAGCTGGTGCGGCTCCAAGCGGCCAGCCGGGCCTCGGTGAGCATCGATGAAATCTTGAGGGGAAAGAGGAGGCCGGGGGCTCACCAGCGTTGGAGAGCAGGGCGTCGGCGTGGGGCGCCCGATGGGGAGGAGGGCGAAAGCGGCGGCAAGCGAGGTGGTGGTGAGCAGCGATGGCACGCGTCAAGGCTCGAGGCGCCCATGGCGCCGAGCCGCCGATCGATCCAAGGCCGAGGGGAGGCACCGCACGGGAGGAGACGGAGAGCCAAGGCGTCGGCGATGGAGGCGGGAGGGGTCGAGGAGGCGGTCCCACAGGGGGGGTCCGAGAGACTACACAGGGCGGAGAACGGCGCGATGGGAGGGGGGTTTGAAAGATGGCAGTGGAGCCACGAGAAGTTGGCCGTGGCGTGGGGGCCTTCTCGCCCGGCGGGGTGGGGCGACAGGCGGCGGGATTGGCGATGGGGACGGCGAGGCGTCGGTGGCCTCCTCTCGATCCCGATCCAGATCGGGAGTGAGGAGGAGGAGATATTCTTGGGAGAGGAGTGGGGGTGTAGGTGGCCGATTGGGGAGTGGGGGAGGTTAAGGCGGCGGGGGGCGGCTGGCTGATGGTTTCTTGACAGTGGGCGAAGCCCAAAGGGCGGGGGGTTCTCCTTTTTTTAGTTTTAGTTTTTGTTTTTCTTTTTGTATTTTCCTTTCTTTTATTTCTTTTCCTTTTCTGTTTTACTTATTTTAAAATACTTAGGCATTTTATAAAATTGTGTCTATTACACCATATTGACTTATGTAAAATATGGCATCTCCTAACATTTTGTTTTAAATTTTGAAAAACTTTTATTGTTTGACTTTATTTCAATTTTGAATTTTGAGCAGGATTTGAACCATCGCAAGACTATCAACATTAATCGTGGTGATGTGGCATCATTGGCGGAGGGTTCTTGTGGCGTAACTACCCAAGCGCCACAATTCTCCTCCACTACAAGAAATCTCGTCCGAGATTTAAGAGGCGAGTAAGGGGAAAGGTCCGTTACGATATTTCTAACGGGCCTTCTCGAAGAAGTTAATCCCTTTCGTTGATGTCTTCAATTCTTTATTCCAAAGCATCATGATGAAGTTGTCGTCCTTTCTTCGTGGAACTCCATCGTGCTTACGAATAGGTAAGGGGCAGCTCTACAATGATAGGATGTTATAAGGGAAATTCATCTGGGGGTATCTCAAGAATGAACTTATGAGTATCTCTCGAGTTGAACAAATGACACACATCGAGAGCAAAGTAAGATAGTGCGATAAGAAGTTTCAAGCGGATAGGCAGTCATTCATTGCACAAGCGAGTGCAAAAGGGTTGAGCAGCGGGAATAAGTATTGCGTCCGATACTGAATAGATCAGCAGGCAAGTGGCCCGTGAATTACATACAAAGTCAAGCACGAGGAATAACTTTGACAACAGGTTGTATATGAGAGTCAGGTTTCGATCCTAGGACCTGTGGGTTACGGACCCACCATGTGGGTTAAAAGTAAGAAGGCGGAGACGTCTTGCGTGACATGCAAGCAAGGCATGTCAGAGGGTAGCCTGTCGGTTATGTCGGCAATAACGTCGATACCAAGGGCGAGGGATGAAGAGAACCATTTTCCTGCTCGTTGAACGAGGCGGACCATTAGGCAAAGTTCTCGTCCATCGGTGGATACCGGAATGTCATCAACAATAGTAACAGGGTCTTTCTGACAGAGTTGTACACCGAGGTGTTTACATAAGCAGGGGATATTACTGCTTTTATTATATAAATCACAAGAAGGTTTAAACAAACCAATGGAAAGGAAAAATGTGTTTAAACACATATTTCAGGGGTATATCCTTCCCAAAGACAAACAGAGCATGATATCCATGACAGGATATAATGTAGAAAACTCCTTAGGTAAGGGGAGAGAAATTTTATGACATTACCCATAGAACGGTGTTTGGATAATTGAGCAAGAAAACATTTAGCATTGGGCTTCAAATGTTTTTATTGATAATCGGAGTACCATAGAAATGCTTCGAATAGCATTGACATGGTCATCAGGTGAAGATCAGACTTTGGATACACAAAGGATCCATCAGGAACAACTTATAGAATAAGTCTTACAATTTTCCTCGTGAAAGAATGGCTAAACTTGCTAAAAAGGATACTATAACAATAGGTCCTCCGGCCAGGTGTGCTAGGCATGACATCACCTCACCGATATATAAGGACCAATGTTATAACTCTTGGAAATATGTCCCAACCATCATATCTGACCGAGATTCAGATCTGATTGGGGTCAGGATACCTCAGACTCAGGATCCTGAGATAAAAAGGTGCGACACGAATTGTTGAGATGACATGGTAAGATTCTCGGAAGATGAACTATGGAAGTGAGTTCCAAAACAAGAGTTCATCAGTAAACCAAGGAGAGGATGAGGAGGCGGCTGATGGACTCAGCGACAATTCAACAAGATTTCCAAAAGATGGATTTCCTCAATTATGGGAACAAGGAGACAACATTAAATCGAATCAAATGATATAATGATGTATGCTCGGGGGAAACATACACAATTAAACATTGGTTGAAAGATGCACCCGAAGTATGGGTTTAGGAAGCATGACCAATGTTAGAATGGTGAATCGATAACCAAAAGACTTAGAATGAAACTATCGGCCATTGACTTTAAAGCAACAGGGTTGCTAGAAGTTTTGAAATCGCACATCATAGTTCAATTGTCGGTTCTCCGGTTAGAAACAACATGGGGACCAAGGAATGAACAGATATGGCAAGAAGTATCATTATAGCAAGAATTCCGAAGAGGTGGAGAAATCCTCACAACATTCTTGACATCAAAGATGGTAATACTCCACGGTAGAATCATAACATAAGTTGGATAGAAAGGAACTCAAGTTACAACGCAAAACTAGAACAAGTTTTGTGTTGCGGAAATGCAAGAATGTCGTCGATGATAACACAAATCATCGAGGGCAAAGATGGTATTTCTAATCATGACTTCCATTGGGAACCTAGGAGGAGTCAAAATGTTGATGATGATCACGACAATTTGTCGAGAGAATTCATGAAGATGTAATCAATTGGCGATGACATCAAGTCAAAGGAATGATGAAGCAAAAGGTTATTGAAACCATGGAGTGCGACACAAACTCGAAATCAAGTTTGTTGGTCAAGGAGAAATGGTATGACGAGGAAGATCGGCGTAAGCTTAGCTCATCGTCGGCTGGTGCTCCGGAATAAGGACCGGTATAGCAGTTTGAAATCATCAAGACAATGATATAGCCAAACAGGCTAGGAATGGCGTGATCGGGTACAAACTTCGTACTTATAGAAGCTTCTTGGAGAGTTGTTGAACCGTGAGTGCGGACTCGATTCGATTATTGGTGTGTTTGAGTGTTTAATAACCCGAGCCCGTGAAAAATTGGAATCGATTGGGAATGTAGCACTTGATGAAGAACTCTTAAGATGTTATGCGGTTCCATGATAATCTCGAGATACCGAGGTAATACTCGATGGCGAGATCAAAGTAGAGGTTGGACTGGGGTATTGCTCTATAGAAGTCAAGTGCTTAACCTTACGAGAAATGGTATTTAAAAGAGAACATGGTCGGAACCACGATTGCAAAAGGCGGATCCAGATATAAGATGAACTTATACCAAAGGAATAATTAATTTAAGGGAAGCTTTAATGATAAGATCTACATCGTGTCCATGGGCATGAACACAAGTTCAAGGTCGATTCCCACTTCTCCAATGCATAACCTTTCATTCACTTCTCACGTTCGATGAAGTTGCAGTGTTGAAATTTTATCTAGCGAAGCACCGTAAGAGTATGACTCATTGAAAACTTTCGGGTTCACACGGCTTAGAGAAGGCATATGTTCAACCCATAGGGGCTTCTTAGAAACATATACCACAAGTTTCAAGAGTAAATAACACAAGCCCGAAAGCAGAGCATGGTTGGCCAAGCAGAGGATACAACTTACCGGAGGCACTATGTATCAGCGGAAGAACTCACAAGGTGATTGAATATGAAGGACACTGTCGGATAACAATCCAAAAATGGATCGGGTGATCCTAGCGGAGCTGATGTGAGTATCGGTACTCCATCGGAGGAAGAAAGAATGCACGAGCATCATATTATAGAACATCGGAATAATTCGATGCTTAGATTAACCAAGGAATTATGATTTCCAAAACAAAGGATCGTAAGCGAGATCGCTCGATCAAGGATGGATAAGTTGTATAGACCAGAGGCACAATTGACGACAAATAGTTTGGTCGAGAACCAGCTCATGTTCAAAATGACGCCCGAGCAGGAAAGATAATTTAGAAGGGTTGATAGATGATTGTGTGCGTTCGCACACATGTGATCAATAGGATCAAAATGACGGTGTCAAAAGATACTAATGAATATTGCTAGTGATATGGGAGCATCCATAATGTAAGCGGAACAAGTATTGCGAGCAATAATCTACTAAGGATTTTTGGAGGATTGAATAGTATTTGAAGACCATTGTGAAACACATGAACAACGGTGAAAGAAACGGATACTCGGTAAGTGTGAGGAATTATCCATAGAGGGTATTCATGTGGCAAAGATCTGCAATGCAATGGCTCAAAAGATTCTTAAAAGTCAAAGAACAATTCGATGCATCTTGTAATAACAAGAGCAGCTAGGGATGAATGTAAGAATGGTAAGGGCAATAAGTTATCCATAAGGATTTATCGGTGGTAGGGAATTGCAAAAGAAGTGGGCACAAAGTCTCGAGAGAACTTCAGCGAGTATCTTCGGAATCTTCCGGTGTAGCAAACGATCATCGGGAGTGAGGGGCTCTCCGGGAGAAAGTATTTTCGAGAACCTAAAGTTAGTTCTGTCTTTAGCGAAATCATTTAACCCGAATAGAAGAGAGATCAGAGTCCCAGAGTATAGACGAGGAATAAAAGATCCTAATACCACCCAATGGTGACGTCGGCCCATGGGCCGCACAACCATGTTAGTAAAAGTTTTTGCAACGTCTAGACTCGACTTCGGCCAAGGAGTGTGGAAGGGGGATTCCTACAGGCAGTCGGCTCTGATACCAACTTGTGACGCCCCCGATTCAATCGTACACTAATCATGCACGCAAATGTATACGATCAAGATCGAGACTCACAGGAAGATATCACAACACAACTCTAAAACATAAATAAGTCATACAAGCATCATAATACAAGCCGGGGCCTCGAGGGCTCGAATACAAGTGCTCGATCATAGACGAGTCAGCGGAAGCAACAATATCTGAGTACGTACATAAGTTAAACAAGTTTACCGTAAGAAGGCTAGCACAAAGCGGGATACAGATCGAAAGAGGCGCAAGCCTCTGCTCGATCCTCCTAACTACTCCACGGTCATCGTCGTGGCTGCACGTAGTAGTAGGCACCTCCGGTAGTAGTCGCCATCGATGGTGGCATCTGGCTCTGGGCTCCATCGTCTGGTTGCGACAATCGAGTAGATATAGGGGAAAAAGGGGAACAAGGCAACCGTGAGTACTCATCCAAAGTACTACAAGCAAGGAGCTACACTACATATGCATGGATATATGTGTAAAGGGCCATATCGATTGGTGAGCTGAGAATGCCGTAATAAGAGGGGATAGCTAATCATGTCGAAGACTACGGGCAGCCTACGCCTTGCAGCATGTAGCAGAGAGTAGACGGAAGTCTTCCAAGTAGCATCACATAGCAATAATCCTACCCGGCGACCCCCTCCTCGTAACCACGAGAGAGAGCGACCACGGGTTATGTCGCACTTGGAAGGGTGTGTTTTATTAAGTATCCGGTTCTAGTTGTCATAAGGTCAAGGTACAACTCCAAGTCGTCACATTACCGAAGATCATGGCTATTCGAATAGATTAACTTCCCTGGGGTGCACCACATAACCCAACACGCTTGATCCCATTTGGCGGACACACTTTTACGGGTCATGCTCGACGCGGAAGATCAACACATCGCAGCCCCACCTAGGCTCAGTAGAGGTCAAGACGCCCGGTCTAAACCTAAGCGCCGAAGTGCAGGCCCCATCGCCTGAGCACACATGCACGTTGCGTGGGCGGGAAGCAGACCTAGCCTAGAAGGCGTTCAGTCCAATCCGGCAGCGCCCGCTTCGATCGGCCGACGTCACGAAGTGCCGGTGATACCACGACGTCGGGATACCCATAACTACTCCCGCGTAGATGGTTAGTGCGTATAGACCAAATGGCGGACTCGGATCAAATACCAAGATCTCGTTAAGCGTGTTAAGTATCCGCGAACGCCGACCAGGGCCGAGGCCCACCTCTCTCCTAGGTGGTCTCAACCTGCCTCAGTAACCGCCACAAAGTAACGATCGGGGCCGTCGGGAACCCGGGCCCACCTCTACCGGGATGGAGCCACACTGTCCTTTCGGCCCCATCTCCGAACAGTATCACAGGTAATGTAATAGTGTAAAGTATATAGTATATGCCCGTGATCACCTCCCGAAGTGATCACAGCCCAATAGTATAGCATGGTAGATGGACAAGAATGTAGGGCCACTGATGGAACACTAGCATCCTATACTAAGCAGTAGGATAGCAGGTAAAGGTAACAACAGTAGTAGCAAGGACAAGCTATGCGGCGATAGGATTAATCGAAAGTAGTAACATGCTACACTACTCTAATGCAAGCGGTATAGAGAAGAGTAGGCGATATCCGTGATCAAAGGGGGCTTGCACGGCTGCTCGAGACAAGAAGGAGGGTTAAATGCGTCGGCGTAATTAAATCACAGGGACATCAGCATCGGTCTCGGGGTCTACCGGAGAGAAGAGGGGGAAGAAACAGTAAATACATAGCAGGCAAGTGCATAATAGGACAACAGGTAGAGCTAGACGTGTTCTAACGCAACACTAGACGGTACTGGCAAAGGGGGAAACATCCGGGAAAGTTTTCCCGCTTCCGGACGTCTGTTAGACAGATGAACCGGAGGGGAAAAGTTGCAAGTTTGCTATGCTAGGGATGTGTGGCGGGCGAACAGACCGCGTATTCGGATACGTCTCGTCGTTCTGAGCAACTTTCATGTACAAAACATTTTCATCCAAGTTACGGATTATTTTATATGATTTTCCAAAGATTTAAACAATTTTCGGGATTATTCTTAATTCGAAAATAAAACGGTTAATTGCTACATACACCCAAAAGTGTACCCAGCCGGAGTGCTCGTATGGTCGACAATGCGGGGAGGTTCGGTCGGCAGAGTTGACCCAGTCAACATTTGACCGGTCAAAAGGTCAATAGGGTTTGGGTCCCACTTGTCATTGGCTCATCTAGCTAACTGCAGTTTTAAAATAACTATTCTACTTCATTAGGTTAACTAAGATTAATTAATTAAGTTAATTAAATATTTAACTAATTAATTAATTAATTAATTATTTGTTGATATTATTTTTTAACCCTTTTTTTACAGAAAAGGGGGGCGTGGGCCCCACTGGGCAGTGTGTAACACCCTGAGATTCATGCCACAGTAATCTCCCACTAATCATGCCATGTCATCATGATTACCTTGCTAGTTGCCACTTGTTCAAAACATCAAGTCTAAAATTCAAATTTATCAAACATGCAAACTAAAATGCTCAAAGTGTGGCAAATATTCCATAACTAATTATGGTGGTGACCCCACACTTTTGTAAAGTATTAAAATGCCCTTTTGTGAATATAAAGTGGGTTTAACAATTAATTAAATGCCTTTTCTAATTTATAAAATATTGAACTATTCTATTTGAGCCAAACTTTTTCTGCCATCTAAGGACATTGTCTAGTATTTATATGACATGTTTCACATTTTACAAAAATTATTTGGTGGGTCAACTAAATGCAAAACAGAGCTCAAAACAAAAGCAGCCACGAAATTGAAAAACAAAGGTAAAAAAAAGCAAAAGGAAACAGCCCACCCCCTTGTCCCCATGGGCCTTAGCCCACCCAGCCGGCCCAACGTCTCAGCCAGCCCACCTACCCCATCGGTCGCCTTCGCCTACTGTTCTCCTGGCGCGACCGCTACAGGGACACGTCCCCGTCGGACCAGCTCGCCGGCGCCGCCCCGAGGGGATAAGGGCGCCGTCCCCTCGACGCCTCGAGCCCTCCCGTCCACTCACCGCTCCCCACTTGCGCCCCCTCGCTCTCTCTCTTGCCCACGCACTCGTCACCTCCTCCAGATCCATCGCTTGCCGATCGTTGCCGCTCGCCTCACTCTGCCATGGCCAGCAGGCACATCTCGCCTCGCCGTTGCGTCCACAAAGACCGCCGTCGTCCGCTGCGTCTACTACGGAGACTAAACGAGCCGGAACCCCTTCCATCATCGAGCCGGCCCTCTTCTTCCACCTCCGGCCACCGAAGGCCGCCGCCGTCGTTCTGCTGCACCGAGCCTCCCCCGAGCCCGCTCATGCACATCTGCAGGTTCGCGGTGAGCAACAATGTCGACCCCCTTCTTCCCTGTCGTTTCTTGTGCCTGTAGACCTCGTTGCCGCCATGGTCGAACCTACAATCGCCGACGAGCTCGCCGTCGTGGCCTCAGTCGCGGTCGCGTGCGCATGAGCTCACCGTCGAGCTCCTGCGATTCCCAAGGAGCCCGGCGATGCGCGCACGCAGCCCCATGAACCCCTTTGCCCTGCGCTCGACCTCACCGAGCTCCGGCTTGACCGCCACAGCCCCGTTCTGGCAGCTCACGCATTACGCCGTGCAGCGCCAGCGCCGCCGCCCAGCTTCGTGTGCATGCGATTCTTTCTTTGTCTTGAATGTCTTCTGCTGCTGAATGTGATTTGTAACTATATGGCTAGCTTTAGGAATTTTACATCGACTAACCTCCTAGACAGCCTCTAAACTGCTGTTAATTAACTGTTGACAAGACTAAAATAAATATAGGTAGAAAATACAGTTGACAAACTTCATTTTACCCCACTGGACCAAATCCATTTGATGTGCGGTTTAAATGCTATGAAAATCACAAATTGCTACCTTCGATTGATAGAGAACATAATTAACACCTAGCATAGTGTGTTGCGTGTCGTGTGGTGATGTAAGCGTGTGCACAACCAGCCTCACGGCTGTGCCACCAGGCCGGCCCTTGTTTAGTTTAGTTGGTAATACTTTAGTGCTAATTAGTGGTACGTGACCCTCCTTCGCCGCCTCCTCCTCCTCCTTCAAGAAAGAAAGTTAGGGTTCGTGCCTCTCGCCGGCACCGGCGCAGGTCCGCCTCGTCTCCGGTGGCCCTAGGGCCATGGAGGCACGATGGATCCTGGCAAGGGCCGGCGGGAGGGCTCTATTTTTAGTCAAATTTTTCAATCTTGTTAGGGTTTGTGTCCTATTCAGAAAGGCGAGACGGCGGCGGCTCCCTGAAGATGGAATAAAGGTCTCCCCGCCTAGCCCCCGTTCGTGGTCGTCTAGCATCGTTGGTGGGCGTATGGAGGTGTGTCTCCGGCAGATCTATCTTTGGTGGATTTGCTCAGATCTCGTCGTTGTTCATCTACGTTCGTGTGTCTTCGGTTTGGATCCTTCCGATTCTACGTTATTTTTCATCGGCGGCGGTTGCTGTAATGGGGTGCTGGTCCTATGGGGCCTTAGCACGACGACTTCCCGACTGTCTACTACAACAAGTTGTGCCCGACTCCGATGATGGAGGGCGATAATGGCGGCGCCTTGACTCGCTTCGGTGCTTGTAGTAAATCGCTAGGTGGTCTCTGAATCTAGATGTAATTTTTATTTACGGTATTCGTTGTATGCGCCATGATTGAAGATGAATAGATTAGAAATTTTTCCGCAAAAAAAAGGTAATACTTTAGTGCTCAATTAGTATAACAACAAATGACAAGTGGTCCCCTATGTTTATTAGCTTTAGTTAGTTGTTCTAAAAAGGCTAAGTCTATGATAAATGGGCCCCGCTGTTAATTAAGCAAGGTTTCCTAAAACTACTAAACTTAGAGTCAATGACATGCGGACCCACTTCTACTATTCATCGGTTGACTAGTCTCTGTTGACCTGGTCAACTGGGCCCTCTGGCCCCATCATCGACCACATATGCACAATGTTGGGTACACTTCTGTGTACCCGTAGCATTTACTGTATATTTTCAAAAAAAATTAATTTTGAAAAAATCATTTAAAACTTTGAAATTCAATTTAAGATAATCCGTAAATCGGATGAAAAAGTTTTATACATGAAAGTTGCTCAGAACGACGAGACGAATCCGAGTACACTCTCCGTTCATCTGTCACGTGCCCCTATCATAGAGAACATGCAACTTTCCCCCTTCGTTTCATCTGTCCAAAAAATGCAAACTTCGGGAAAACATTTCCGGATGTTATCCCCCTTCGCCGGTAACGTGTAGCACCACGTTAGAACGCATCTAGCTCCGCCTGTTGTCCTGTTATGCTCTTGCTTGCTATGTATTTACTGTTTCTCCCCCTCTTCTCTCCTAGAGACCCCGAGATCGCCACGATGTCAGCTGTGTTCGACTACGCCGACGACGACCTCCTTGCTGTGAGCAACCAGGCAAGGCCCCCTTTGATCATCCCGATATCGCCCATTCCATTCTCTCATGCTTGCATTAGATGTTGCTTCTATAATTGTTTGCTCCTATTCTGCTGCATAGCCTGTTTATTGTAACCTGCTATTGTTACCTACCTGCTTATCCTAAACTGCTTAGTATAGGTTGGTTAGAGACCCATCAGTGACCCCCCACTTAACCCGACTGCCCCGCGGGATTATCAGAAGACCCGATCAACGGGATCGAAGACCAGGCCCCGACACCTCACGTCACATCACGCCCCTTTGTTGCTCGACTCTGTAGAGTTACCATCGAGTGCCGAGGGTGGAACCTCACACATCACTCTTGATGAGATCTCTGTAGAGTAGCTATTCTGTCGTGGTCATCGAGGGTGATTTCCTCCTTAACCACTTCCGATACGACTCTGTCGTGCAACCCCTCAAGTGTGAACCTCGAGGGTGGTTTCTCTTACGTTCACCTTGATGTTTACATCGAGTGGGAATCCGACAAGGGCGATTCCTCAGGTTTTCCCCCTTGGTGTTAGACACCACGGTTACTATGGTTACTATGACTTTGCACTGGACCTGTTACTAAAGACGGGTTGTACGAGGGGTACCCACGCGAGCTTAATTGCGAGTGATGTGGAGTCGGCGGACTGGAAGGTGCCGTGAGATAATTACAGGCGTGGCGGGCATTCCTAGCCCTTGCCGCAAGTCCTCGAGGCAGCAACGGGTCACACCTTTCGTGAGTCTCTGCTTGTTACCGCGTTCCTAATCCACTACGATTTGGATATTTGATCCGAGGGCCTCGGCCCGATAGCACTAACCATCACGTGGGCATAGTATGGGCGTTCTGCGTCGTATGCATCAGCCGAAGCTTAATAGGCGTCGGCCGACGAAGCGGCGTCTTGGCCGGGTTGGACTGCGTAAGCGCCTACCTTGTTGAAGGAGGTAGCTACGTGCGCTCCACAGCTGCCACGCAACATGCAGGAGTTCGGGGAGATGGCCCATGACCCCTGGGGGCATAGGTTTAGTCCGCGTCTTGGCCTCTCTATTAAGCCTAGGTCGGGTTGCGGCATATTGTTTGGCCGAGGCGGGCATGACCCTGGAAAGTGTGTCCTACCGGAGTTAAGCGGCGTGGTGGGTAAGTTGGTGCACCCTGCGGTGAAAACATCTATCGATAGCCTATCCTACGGTAACGGAGACTTGGAGTTGTATCCCGATCGATACAACTAGAACTGGATACTTGTGATGAGAACTGGATGGTGATGAGAATTGGATTGTGATGATAACTAGATAGTATGGCTCTGGGATTTCTTTCTCGCAGGGAGTCGAGAAAGGATCTCCGGCCGAGGTTGATAACACTACTACTACTTTATGTTATGCTACTCTACTCCCTCCTGTTTGCTGCAAGATGGTGGTTTCCAGAAGATGCTAGTCTTCGATAGGACTAGGCCTTCCCTCTATTCTAGCTTTTCAAGCCCGATCCACATATACAAACCTTCCTTTGATAATGCTGCATATGTAGTGTAGATCCTTGCTTGCAGTACTTTGGATGAGTACTCACGGTTGCTTTGCTCCCCTTTTCCCCTTTCTTCTTTTTCCGGTTGATGCAACCAGATGTTGGAGCCCAGGAATCAGATGCCACCGCTGATGCCTACTACTACGGGGAGACCGTCGACGACCAGGAGTAGTTAGGAGGCTCCCGGGCAGGAGGCCTTGCCTTTCCGATCGATGTTGCTTTTGTGCTAGCCTTCTTAAGGCAAACTTGTCTAACTCATGTCTGTCCTCGAGATATTGTTGCTTCCATGACTCTTGTGTATTCGAGCTTATGTATTCGAGCCCTCGAGGCCCCTGGCTTGTAATATAAAGCTTGTATTATTTTAAGTTTGTGTCTAGAGTTGTGTTGTGATATCTTCCCGTGAGTCCTTGATCTTGATCGTACACATTTGCGTGTATGATTAGTGTATGATTGAATCGAGGCGCTACACAAGGGCTCATAGAGCCAATCTGGCGATGGGGCTTAACGGGCATGTGGGCGTGAAGTGGGCGCCTGCATTCGAGGAGGGGCGAACCCGAGCGAGGCGGACGGCTGGCGCCGGGCGCCGCCCGGGCGTGGTCGCCGGTGACGAGGGAGCCGCGGATGGACCAGTGGAGGAGGGATGCGGCGGTAGTGCGGTAGGGGAGAGCGGGGGTGAGCGCGGGCGCTGCTCCAAGCGGCCACCGGGCCTCGGTGAGCATCGACGGCAATCTTGGGCGAGGGAAAGAGGAGGCCGGGGGCCTCACCAACGTTGGAGAGCAGGCGTCGGCGTGGGGTGCCCGATGGGGAGGAGGAGACGAGGCGGCGACGCCGACGAGCTGGTGGTGAGCAGCGATGGCACGGCGTCAAGGCTCGAGGCGCCGCGGCGTCGAGCCGCCGATCCAGTCCGCGTCGAGGGAAGGCACCGCACGGGAGGAGACGGAGAGCCGGGCATCAGCGATGGAGGCGGGGCGGGGTCGAGGAGCCGGTCCGGCAGGGGGGGGTCCGAGAGACGTGTCGATGGAGAACGGCGGCGATGGGAGGGGGGGTTTGAGATGGCAGGAGCCACGAAGTTGGCCGTGGCGTGGGGGCCTTCTCTGGCCGAGGTGGGGCGACGGGCGGCGGGATTGGCCATTGGGAGTGAGGCGCGTCGGTGGCCTCCTCTCAATCCCGATCCAGATCGGGAGAGAGGAGGGGGAGGAGATATTTGTGGGAGAGGAGTGGGGGTGTTGGTGGCCAGTGGGGGGAGTGGGGGAGGTTAAGGCGGGGTGGGCCGGCTGGCCCGGTGGTTTCTTGACTGGTGGGCGAAGCCCAAGGCGGGGGTTTCTCCCTTCTTCTTTTTTTTGTTTTAGTTTTAGTTTTTTTTTTGTATTTTCCTTTCTTTTATTTCTTTTCCTTTTCTGTTTTTACTTATTTTAAAATACTTAGGCATTTTATAAAATTGTGTCTATTACACCATATTGACTTATGTAAAATATGGCATCTCCCGAACATTTTTGTTTTAAATTTTGAAAAACTTTTATTGTTTGACTTTATTTCAATTTTGAATTTTGAACGGGATTTGAACCATCGCAAGACTATCAACATTAATCGTGGTGACGTGGCATCATTGGCGGAGGGTTACTGTAGCGTAACTACCCGGGCGTCACAAATGCAAAACACGAATCCAATGGATTCGAAGATATTGGGCCGAGCAATGGTTCAAGTACAGATTCATGACCAAGGAATACGCTGAAAAGAATGCCATCAAGCGTCCTTGGGGGGATATTCTCTATAGAAATCTTCAACCCAAAACCAAATCTGAAGCTATTGCTCAGGGTTTCTACCCTTGCATGGTCCATGGACCACAGCCTGCAGATGCCGACCCATCCTCTCTGTTATGGTGTCACGAAGACAATTTGTTCAAGCGCAACTACAAGTTTGCCAAGGATTCTGTAGTGAAGAACAAGAAGAGTCTCAGATGCAACTTCAATCCAGGTCCTTCTGCTCCTAGGGCTGATGGCACATGTGATGCCATTCCCAATGTCATCGGCCCCTTCGACAAATTTGATGGTTTCCTCTCCTACATCGCCGCTCAGAGGGCCACTATGGATCAATCTGCGGATGACACTGATTCTGATGAAGCGCCTGCTCCACTCAAGCCACAGAAGCAGAAGAAAACTAAGGCTTCAAGGCCTGCTGCTGCACCAAGCGCTTCACGTGCGAAGCCACTGGCCACTGCACCTCCTGAATCCAGTATGCAGTTTGAAGATCTCTTTCGCATCTCCAAGAAGACCGAGAAGAAGAAGAACCCATCCAAAGTTCTGGTCAAGCACTGGCCCCAGCTGCCGTTCTGAGGAACGAGACTGAAGCCATTGGTCTGTCTAGTGACGAAGATCTCGGCGATGATGCTCTTGAACTGCTGATAAAGAGCAAGCAAGAGGCGAAGATCTTCAATGATCTGCCCCTCTTCGATGTGGACATCTTGAATAACTTCATTGATGAGTGGTTTGAAAATCCGAGCCTCAGCATCAATGATCTTCAGCTTCCAATTGGCATCAGTGTCTCCTTCCATGGATCCATTGCTAATGAGCTGGCTCTGGCTCAGAAAATCGTTGAACTGAAGAACAAAATTGACTATGAGAAGGCTCAGTTCAAGAAGCACATGGCCAAGCTCAGCGTGGCTGATGTTCAAAACTTCAAGAAGATGCTGCATGACCTCAAAGAGCAGTTTCAATAGAAATGTGAAGCAGCAAAAGGATCAAGAGAATGTATGAAGCTCTCCGCTGCAAAATGTGTTCAAGCTGACAATGAAGCTGAAAAGTGCAAGGCACTTGGGCGTCCTGGCATCGACCCCAAGATGGCTGCCAAGAAGAAGCCTGTTGTGCCCCAAGCTGAAGCATCAGGGCGGGAAGCACCTCGCATTGTCTTCCCTGCCAACATGACATGCACGAAGCCTAAGGCCCCCACAGCTACTTCTGAACTGAAGAAAACAAGGGCATCTTTTATGTTGGGTTGCCCGCTTCGTTCAAGCAAGTTTTAGATTCTATTTTTGAAGAGGATTTTCTTAAGGGGATCTCATAGATACCTATGAAAAGATGAAAACTATATTCGGGCACCCTAGGAGTGAGAAAGTTGAATCCACCTCTCTTTTGTGCTTTTACCAAAACGAAATTATCAAAGAGATGAAAGCTAGCTTAGATGCAAATTTCCGTAGTGTGCTTAATCTTTATTCCACCATTAATGGCCACGTGCTTTCTCAAAATAGAAAGATAAATGCTATAGATAATAATTTTTCTCTTTTCTTTCCCAACACGAAGGATGGCAAGACCTAGATCTATCCTTCCCTTTATGCCTAGCTAGGGGCGTTAAACGATAGCGCTTGTTGGGAGGCAACCCAATTTTATTTTTGTTTCTTGCTTTTTGGTTCTGTTTAGGAATAAATAATCCATCTAGCTTCTGGTTAGATGTGTTTTTGTGTTTTATTTAGTGTTTGTGCCAAGTAGAACCTTTGGGAAGACTTGGGTGAAGTCTTTTCGATCTTGCTGTAAAAAACATAAACTTTAGCTCTCACGAGATTAGTTACAACTTTTTACTGGAGAGTGCTATTTAGTTGATTATTTTTGAAGATGATTAATAGATAAATTCCTCACGTCCATAAATTTATTTTTGAATTTTTGGAGTTCCATAAGTTTGTGTTAGGTACAGATTACTACAGACTGTTCTGTTTTTGACAGATTCTGTTTTTCGTGTGTTGTTTGCTTATTTTGATGAATCTATGGCTAGTATCAGAGCTTATGAACCACAGGGAAGTTGGAATACAGTAGGTTTAACACCAATATAAATAAAGAATTAGTTCATTACAGTACCTTGAAGTGGTGTTTTGTTTTCTTTCGCTAACGGAGCTCACGAGATTTTTTGTTAAGTTTTTGTGTTGCGAAGTTTTCAAGTTTTGGGTAAGGATTTGATGGATTATGGAACAAGGAGTGGCAAGAGCCTAAGCTCGGGGATTCCCAAGGCACCCCAAGGTAAAATCTAAGGACAACCCAAAAGCCTAAGCTTGGGGATGCCCCGGAAGGCATCCCCTCTTTTGTCTTCGTCCATCGGTAACTTTACTTGGAGCTATATTTTTATTCACCACATGATATATGTTTTGCTTGGAGCGTCTTGTATGATTTGAGTCTTTTCTTTTAGTTCACCACAATCATCCTTGATGTACACACCTTTTGAGAGAGACACACATTATTCGGAATTTATTAGAATACTCTATGTGCTTCACTTATATCTTTTGAGTTAGACAATTTTGCTCTAGTGCTTCACTTATATCTTTTAGAGCACGGTGGTGGTTTTATTTTATAGAAATTATCGATCTCTCATGATTCACTTATATTATTTTGGGAGTCCTTTAGAACAGCATGGTAATTTGCTTTGGTTATAAAATTAGTCCTAATATGATAGGCATCCAAGATGGATATACTATAAAACTTTCATATAAAGTGCATTGAATACTATGAGAAGTTTGATTCCTTATGATTGTTTTGAGATATGAAGATGGTGATATTAGAGTCATGATAGTTAAGTAGTTGTGAATTTGAGAAATACTTGTTCTAAAGTTTGTGATTCCTGTAGCATGCACGTATGGTGAACCGTTATGTGATGAAGTCGGAGCATGCTTTATTTATTGATTGTCTTCCTTATGAGTGGCGGTCGGGGACGAGCGATGGTCTTTTCCTACCAATCTATCCCCCTAGGAGCATGCGCGTAGTACTTCGTTTCGATAACTAATAGATTTTGCAATAAGTATGTGAGTTCTTTATGACTAATGTTGAGTCCATGGATTATACGCACTCTCACCCTTCCAACATCGCTAGCCTCTATAATACTGCGCACCATTCGCCGGTATCATATACCCACCATATACCTTCCTCAAAACAGCCACCATACCTACCTATTATGGCATTTCCATAGCCACTCTGAGATATATTGCCATGCAACTTACCACCGTTCCATTTATTATGACACGCTTCATCATTGTCATATTGCTTTGCATGATCATGTAGTTGACATCGTATTTGTGGCAAAGCCACCTTTATAATTCTTTCATACATGTCACTCTTGATTCATTGCATATCCTGGTACACCGCCGGAGGCATTCACATAGAGTCGTATTTTGTTCTAAGTATCGAGTTGTAATTCTTGAGTTGTAAGTAAATAAAAGTGTGATGATCATCATTATTAGAGCATTGTCCCATGTGAGGAAAGGATGATGGAGACTATGATTCCCCCATGAGTTGGGATGAGACTTCGGACGAAAGAAAAAAGAAAAGAAAAAAAGAGGCCAAAAAAAGGAGAAGGCCCAAAAAAAGAAAAAATGAGAGAAAAAGAGAGAAGGGACAATGTTACTATCCTTTTTCCACACTTGTGCTTCAAAGTAGCACCATGATCTTCATGATAGAGAGTGTCTTATTTTGTCACTTCCATATACTAAGTGGGAACTTTACATTATAGAACTTGGCTTGTATATTCCAATGATGGGCTTCCTCAAAATGCCCTAGGTCTTCGTGAGCAAGCAAGTTGGATGCACACCCACTTAGTTTCTTTTGTTGAGCTTTCATACGCTTATAGCTCTAGTGCATCCGTTGCATGGCAATCCCTACTCACTCACATTGATATCTATCGATGGGCATCTCCATAGCCCATTGATACGCCTAGTTGATGTGATACTATCTTCTCCTTTTGTCTTCTCCACAACCACCATTCTATTCCACCCCTAGTGCTATGTCCATGGCTCACGCTCATGTATTGCATGAAAATTGAAAAAGTTTGAGAACATCAAAAGTATGAAACAATTGCTTGGCTTGTCATCGGGGTTGTGCATGATTTAAGTACTTTGTGTAGTGAAGATAGAGCATAGACAGACTATATGATTTTATAGGGATAACTTTCTTTGGCCATGTTATTTTGAGAAGACATGATTGCTTTGTTAGTATGCTTGAAGTATTATTATTTTCATGTCAATATTAAACTTTTATCTTGATTCTTTCGGATTTGAACATTCATGCCACAATAAAGAGAAATACATTTAAGAATATGCTAAGTAGCATTCCACATGAAAAATTCTGTTTTTATCATTTACCTACTCGAGGACGAGCAGGAATTAAGCTTGGGGATGCTTGATATGTCTCCAACATATCTATAATTTTTGATTGCTCCATGCTATCATATATTCTGTTTTGGATGTTTAATGGGCTTATTTATACACTTTTATATTATTTTTGGGACTAACCTACTAACCCAAGGCCCAGTGCAAATTGCTGTATTTTTGCCTATTTCAGTGTTTCGCAGAAAAGAAGTATCAAACGGAGTCCAAACGAAATGAAACCTTCAGGAGAGTTATTTTTGGAACAAACGTGATCCAGAGGACTTGGAGTGGACGTCAAGAAATCAACGAGGAGGCCACGAGGCAGGGAGCCGCGCCTGCCCCCCTGGGCGCGCCCCACCCTCGTGGGCCCCTCGTGGCTCCACCGACCTACTTCTTCCTCCTATATATACCTACGTACCCAGAAACCATCAAGGAGCACCACGAAACCCTATTTCCACCGCCACAATCTTATGTACCTGTGAGATCCCATCTTGGGGCCTTTTCCGGTGCTCCGTCGGAGGGGGCATCGATCATGGAGGGCTTCTACATCAACACCATAGCCTCTCCGATGATGTGTGAGTAGTTTACCACAGACCTTCGGGTCCATAGTTATTAGCTAGATGACTTCTTCTCTCTCTTTGGATCTCAATACAAAGTTCTCCTCGATCTTCTTGGAGATCTATTCGATGTGACTCTTTTTGCGGTGTGTTTGTCGAGATCCGATGAATTGTGGGTTTATGGTCAAGATTATCTATGGATAATATTTGAATCTCCTCAGAATTCTTTTATGTATGATTGGTTATCTTTGCAAGTCTCTTTGAATTATCAGTTTGGTTTGGCCTACTAGATTGATCTTTCTTGCGATGGGAGAAGTGCTTAGCTTTGGGTTCAATCATGCGGTGCTCGATCCCAGTGACAGAAGGGGAAACGACACGTATTGTATTGTTACCATCGAGGATAAAAATATGGAGTTTATATCATATTGCTTGAGTTTATCCCTCTACATCATGTCATCTTAACTAATGCGTTGCTCTATTCTTATGAACTTAATACTCTAGATGCATGCTGGATAGCGGTCGATGTGTGGAGTAATAGTAGTAGATGCAGGCAGGAGTTAGTCTACTTGTTGCGGACGTGATGCCTATATACATGATCATGCCTAGATATTCTCATAATTATGCACTTTTCTATCAATTGGTCGACAGTAATTTGTTCACCCACTGTGATACTTATGCTATCTTGAGAGAAGCCACTAGTGAAACCTATGGCCCCCAGGTCTATTTTCCATCATATTAATCTTCCGTCAACTAGCTATTTCTTTCGCCGTTTAGTTTGCAATCTTTACTTATAATCTTTATCATAAAAATACCAAAAAATTTTATCATCTCCATCAGATCTCACTTTTGCAAGTGGCCGTGAAGGGATTGACAACCCCTTTATCGCGTTGGTTGCAAGGTTCTTATTTGTTCGTGTAGGTACGAGGGACTTGCGTGTGGCCTCCTACTGGATTGATACCTTGGTTCTCGAAAGCTGAGGAAAATACTTACGCTACTTTGCTGCATCACCCTTTCCTCTTCAAGGGAAAACCAACGCATGCTCAAGAGGTAGCACACGCCTCCAAGTGGTTCCCGAGCACCTCCCTCGTTGCATCGATCAGGTCAGCGACTCTCCAGATGGAAGCCCCCGAGCCCGTCCTAAGGGAGGCGCCAGGCGCGCCTTCCTATGCAAAAGGGAGAGGCACCCCGACAACGGGCGCGGAGCCTGAGGCGTCGCCAGCGGGTTTCTTGGCCTCTGAACGGCTCTTGGGGAGAAACTGTTTCTTATTTGTGGGGGTATTGTAACGCCCCGGATTCAATGCGCCAGGTGTCTGCCAGTTATTCGCCGTCGTTGCCATGTCACTTGCTTGCGTGTTGCATATTGCCATGTCATCATGTGCATCTCATTTTGCATACGTGTTCGTTTCTTGCATCCGAGCATTTTCCCCGTTGTCCGTTTTGCAATCCGGCACTCCTATGTCCTCCGGCGTTCCCCTTTTGTCTCTCGTTGTGAGCGGGTTAAACGTTCTCGGAGTGGCCCGAGTTTGCCAAGCGGCCTTGGTATAGCACCGGTAGACCGCCTGTCAAGTTTCGCACCATTTGGAGGTCGTTTGATACTCCAACGGTTAACCGGGGTACCGTAAAAGCCCTCTTTGTGTTGCAGCCCAACACCCCTCCAAAGTGGCCCAAAACCCATCCAAACCCCCTCCATGCTCTCGGTCGTTCCATCACGATCGTGTGGGCAAAAACGATGCCTCATTTGGACTCTCCTCGCTCCTAGAATCTATAAATAGGCCCTTCCCCTCAATTTTCGCGGATGATTCCCCTAACCCTAGCTCCTTCCTCCCTCCGCGTCGCCGGACACGTTTGGATCGGCCGAACACGTCCAGCCGCCGCCGCCCCGCCCAACCGGAGGCCGCCACGTGGCACCCGGCCACCGCGCCACGCCGCCCGGCCATGAGCCCGCCCGGCCCAGCGGCCCGCCGCTGCGCCGCGCCTCCTCGCCCGCTGACCCGCCGCCCGAGCCACCGCTCACCACCGCCTGGTCGGCGCCGCCGCCGTCCGTCGCCCCATCCCGGCTTCCTCGCCGGACTTCGCCCGGCCCGCCGTCGGCTCCAGGCGATGCCCCAGCGCCCAGCGGCATCCCTCCACGCCGCCCCGCGCCGATCTCCGGCCGCCGCCTCGTCCCGGCGCCGTGACCTTCCCGGCCCCGGATCCGCCCGGCCCGTCCTCCCTAGCTCTCCGGCCGCCTCCTTCCTCTACTCCGTGACGAAGCTCCGGCCGTCCTCGGGAACCGCGCCCCGATCTGTATCTGAGAAGACCGAAGGTTGACTCAGAAATTTGACTAAGTCCCTCAGTTTTGCATATTCTGGTGCCATCTTTGACATGCCATAACTTGTTGCATACTGCTCCGTATTGGGCGTGTAATATGTCAAAATGTTTGTTATGAGATGCTCTACATTTTGTTCAAATGTGTCATGCTTGTGTTAGTTCATCTTGATGCCTGAATCATCATTGCAAGAGTGCCATGTCTTTTTGAGCATTTCTATTGTTTCCTGGAGTTAGCTCAGTGTTCATATTTTGTTATGCTTTACCTGTACATCATGTCCGTGCCTTTTGTTTTCATATTGTGGTACTGTAGAATGTTCTTTTGATGCTTGCAATATGCCTAGTTGCTGTTTTGGACAACTTGTCCTTTAAACTTGTATAGTGTATGTGTGGAACCGTTGCTCCGTTTTGAGTGTGCTATATACGGAACTTGCTTAGATTTGCATGTAGTTTCATATTATCATGTTGCATCCTTGTTTTGAGGTGTTTGTTTGATGTTTGTATGCATTTTGCATCAATGCCATGTTTGACTTGTTTTGCTCATATCTTCTAGGCCGTAGCTCCAAATCTAATGAACTTTATATATATCTTGACTAGAATCTCGTGTAGATCATCTTGGTGCATCTTAACTTGCTGTTTAACAACTTGAACATAAGGTTTATTCAGATCTGGACCAATTTCGAAATTTGTATGAGGACTTACCGGAATTGTTATATGTTGTTTCCGGCCTCATTTAAACTTGCTTTGATGTGTTGCTCTTGTATGCATCATGTCTTGCCATGAGTAGCTTCATGTAGCTTTGTCATGCATCATGCTTGTTGTGCATCATGTCTTGTCTATGTGTGGTGTGTTCACCATGTTGTGTGCTTCTTCTCGATAGTTCCCGTTTCGTTGCGATCGTGATGATTCGTTCGTCTACGCTTGGTTCGTCTTCGTGGCTTCATCTTCTTCATGGACTCGTTCTTCTTCCTTGCGAGATTTCAGGCAAGATGACCGCTAACCTGGATCTCACTACTATCATTGCTATGCTAGTTGCTTCGTTCTATCGCTTTGTTGCGCTTCCTATCATTTGCTCTTCAAGCCTCCCAAATTGCCATGTCAGCCTCTAACCTTTTGCACCATTCCTAGCAAACCATTGCTTGGCTATGTTACCACTTTTGCCCAGCCCCTCTTATAGCGTTGCTAGTTGCAGGTGAAGTTGAAGATTTCTCCATGATGGACATGATTATGTTGGGATATCACAATATCTCTTATTTAATTAATGCATCTATATACTTGGGAAAGGGTGGAAGGCTCAGCCTTATGCCTGGTGTTTTGTTCCACTCTTGCCGCCCTAGTTTCCGTCATACCGGTGTTATGTTCCCGGATTTTGCGTTCCTTACGCGGTTGGGTGATTTATGGGACCCCCTTGACAGTTCGCTTTGAATAAAACTCCTCCAAAGAAGGCCCAACCTTGGTTTTACCATTTGCCTCACCTAGCCCTTTTTCCCTTGGGTTTCGGAGCCCGAGGGTCATCTTTATTTTACCCCGGGCCGTGCTCCTCCGAGTGTTGGTCCAAACTAGAGCACCGTCTTGGGACCATTCCTTGGCAACTTGGATTACGTCGGTACCTGTACGCTTAGCTTATCCGGTGTGCCCTGAGAACGAGATATGTGCAGCTCCTATCGGGATTTGTCGGCACATCCGGGCGGTCTTGCTGATCTTGTTTTACCATTGTCGAAATGTCTTGTAAACCGGGATTCCGAGTCTGATCGGGTCTTCCTGGGAGAAGGAATATCCTTCGTTGATCGCGAGAGCTTATCATGGGCTAAGTTGGGACACCCCTGCAGGGTATAATCTTTCGAAAGCCGTGCCCGCGGTTATGCGGCAGATGGGAATTTGTTAATGTCCGGTTGTAGATAACTTGACACCAGATCCATTTTAAAACGCATCAACCGAGTGTGTAGCCGTGATGGTCTCTTTTCGGCGGAGTCCAGAAAGTGAACACGGTTTTGGGTTACGTTTAACGTAAGTAGGAGTTCAGGATCACTTCTTGATCATTGCTAGCTTCACGACCGTTCCGTTTGTTTCTCTTCTCGCTCTTATTTGCGTATGGTAGCCACCATATATGCTTAGTCGCTGCTGCAACCTCACCACTGTATCCCTTCCTTTCCCATTAAGCTTTGCTAGTCTTGATACCCATGGTAATGGGATTGCTGAGTCCTCGTGGCTCACAGATTACTTCTACAACAGTTGCAGGTACAGGTTTCGCAATGATCATGACGCGAGAGCGATGTCACTTGTTTTGGAGTTCTTCTTCTGCTTCTTCTTCGATCAGGGGATAGGTTCCAGGTCGGCAGCCTGGGCTAGCAGGGTGGATGTCGTTTGAGTTTCTGTTTGTGTTTCATCCATAGTCGGATAGTGCTCTTCTGTAAGATGATGTTGTATTCGTGTGGTATTGGATGCCTTTTGTATGTATCCCCATCTATTATGTAATGTTGATGTAATGATATCCACCTTGCAAAAGCGTTTCAATATGCGGTTCTATCCTTGGGGGGACCTTCGAGTCTCTTTAGGATAGTATCGCATATTGGGCGTGACAAGTTGGCATCAGAGCCTCGACCGACCTTAGGAGCCCCTTGATTGATCGTGTAGTTTGGCCGATGTCGAGTCTAGAATAAAGCTATTTTCGGAGTCTAGTTATATCTCAAAGTAGGACTTCTTTTTACTCCTCAGCCCCTTCGTCGCTCTGGTGAGGAATCTTGACGTAGGTGTTTTGAATTACTTCTCTTCCCCTTCAAATTTTCTTTAGGATCATGCAGTTGGTTTTTCGATCGTTGGCTCTCAGCTCTTTCATCCGGTGCATTTCCCGTCAAGTTGACTCGAGCCTCTTCATCATTGAATTCAATCCTCAATTGTTTTCTTTCCCACCCGCCCTCCCCTTTTTCATCTCGGAGTCGGAGTCCGTAATCGAGTATCCACCCTACTTGTGTGAAGCCTTTGCTTTCTTTCAACCAGTGTTTTTCTCTTCAAGTTATTCGTCGATTTCCCCTTCCAAGTTGCCTTTGTTTTCCCGCCCTCCCACCCTCTTCTTCCCGGAGCCTGAGTCTGTTTCGAGCATCAATTTCATTCGTGCGGAGCCTCTTCAGTATTTTCTCAATTATTTCAACCGGTGAATTCTCATCTTGTTCGTCATTCTTCATCCCTTTCTTTTTCCGGTGCACTCAATTCAAGTTTTTTCTGGTTGATCATATTCTTTTCCTTGGATCAAGTGTTCTCCTTGCTCGTTTGCCTCTCGCCATTCAATCGTTCCGGAGTTCAAGACATCTTAGGAGATTCGTCTGTGTTCCAATTAATTTGAGTTTGTCACCTCATTCAAATATTTCAATTGTTCCGGTGCATCATCTATCTCGTCAACAACCCTTTCCAACGGTGTTTTTATTTTAGTGGGCCCTAACCCACATGTCTTTTCCCAGGATCTTACCTGACTCTTCTAATTCCCCCGGAGTTATTCTCAATTCTTTTCAAGTGTGACGTATGAATGAATTTTCATCAGTCAGATCTTTTCCAAGATCAATTTCAAATCATTTTCATTATTGGCTCAACCTCTTCGCTTTTTATTCTCCCGGTGTATCTCAGTAATTTTGGTGGTGTTTCTCGTCGTCATTTGAAGACCGAAGAAGAGTTTTTCCTCTAAATCTTGTCTGTTCTCTCGAAGATTCGTGGTTCTAGCTTCTTGTTAGCCTCTCGAATTATTCCATTTGTCAGATATTATTTTTCTTACCCATCCGGAGTATTTCAGGAGTTGATTTCTTTTTCGTTTCACCGGAGGCCATCATTCCAGTTACCGTTCTCTATTTATCCCGGCGCTTCATTCAAGTGCTCTTTAATCAACTCATGATCTCTTTGTTCTTTTGCATCTAAAATCCCCCTCTAGCATATTTGTTCTTCTAATTCTCCCCGGTGATTCATTCTCTTTCGTCAATCATTTTCGAATTCTTACGGTGGTTCGTTCAAGATTCTTTTTCCTTGATTATCTTTCAATCCATTCGTTCTTTCCAATCATACCGGTGGTTCATGAAGACTTTCTCAAGTTTTGTGCCACATTCCTCTTAATTGTTTTTCAACAAGAATAAGTAATATGCAAAATCCATTGCTTGTCATCAATTAAATTTGATGAAGGATAAGCATACAATAAATCTTATTCTTATTTCCTATGAGTGAGTAATATTTTCCTTCGGAGTTTGTTCTTGATGAATAAATTCTAGTTCCAATTGTTTTCATCTTTTCTTTTCCGGAGTTCAAATTTCCTCGGCCATCTCATCGGAACCTCCATCTAAATCACCGCAAGGCTCATATTATTCTTTCATCCTTCATTCTATCTCATCATCCTTTCGTCACCGGAGTTCTTCATGGTGGTTCTTCATGATTTATTTCATTCTTCAAGGGTTAATCAAGATTCTTTTGGAGGAGTTCAAGTATCTTTTCTTCTCACGTCTCGAAGTGCAAATAATTCTCTGTTTTATTCTGAAGTGGAGTTTTGAATTTCTTCTTTCTTCTCAGCCATTCAGACTTTGGTTGTGGTATAATTTCACCTCAAGTTTTGAGATGTTTTTGATAAGTCCACAACAAGCTTATTCTTTTCTTGTTGAATATCTCAACAACTCCGTTCTACCCTTCCTCTAAGTATGCTGTCGAATTCATTCGGGGTGCAAGTTGTTGTTGTTCTCATCCATTCTTTTCATTCCATTCTTTCAATTCTTCCGGAGGCATTGCATTGTTCATCTCATCAAGTGCCATCCCATCTTGTGAAGTTCATGTTCTATTCCTTCCATTTTTAGTCGGAGTGCTGCCCAAATTCTTTTATTCATTCCTTTTCTATCTTGTTTTAACCGGAGTGGTTTCAGAGTCTATCTTGTTTCCATGAGCTTTTGATTCTTTTCATACTCGTCATTCCTCTTTTCTACCCGAGTTCTCTCGACTTTCTTACTCTTCTTTCTTCTGGTTACTTCAGCTCTTCCTTTTCTCTTCCGTCTCGATCCTAAGATCTCGGGACGAGATCTCTTGTTAGTGGAGGAGTGTTGTAACGCCCCGGATTCGATGCGCCAGTTTTTTGCCAGTTATTCGCCGTCGTTGCCATGTCACTTGCTTGCGTGTTGCATATTGCCATGTCATCATGTGCATCTCATTTTTCATACGTGTACGTTTCTTGCATCCGAGCATTTTCCCCGTTGTCCGTTTTGCAATCCGACACTCCTATGTCCTCCGGTGTTCCCCTTTTGTCTCTCATTGTGAGCGGGTGTTAAACGTTCTCGGAATGGCCCGAGGTTTGCCAAGCGGCCTTGGTATAGCACCGGTAGACCTCCTGTCAAGTTTCGCGTCATTTGGAGGTCGTTTGATACTCCAACGGTTAACCGGGGTACCGTAAAAGCCCTCTTTGTGTTGCAGCCCAACACCCCTCCAAAATGGCCCAAAACCCATCCAAACCCCCTCCATGCTCTCGGTCGTTCCATCACGATCGTGTGGGCAAAAACGATGCCTCATTTGGACTCTCCTAGCTCCCAGAATCTATAAATAGGCCCTTCCCCTCAATTTTCGCGGATGATTCCCCTAACCCTAGCTCCTTCCTCCCTCCGCGCCGCCGGACACGTCTGGATCGGCCGGACACGTCCAGCCGCCGCCGCCCGGCCCAACCGGAGGCCGCCACGTGGCACCCGACCAGCTCCATCCGCTGACCCAGCCCCCCAGCCCCCAGCCCCGCCGCTTGCCCGCGCCTCGCCCTGCGCCCGACCGCCCCGAGCACCGCTTCAGCCTCGTCGTCGGTGCCGCCGCCGTCCGGCGCGCCGTCCCGGGTTCCCCTCGCCGGACTTCGCCAGCCCGCCGCGGCTCCCGGCGCGCCCGCCCCCGCCCGGCGTCGCTCACGCCACGCCGCCCAGCCCGATCTCGGCCGCCGCCTCGTCCCCCGGCGACCTTCCCCGGCACCGGATCCGCCGGCCCCGTCATCCTAGCTAGGCCGTCCGCCTCCTTCCTCTACTCCGGCGACGAGCTCCGGTCGTCCTCGGGAACCGCGCCCCGATCTGGATCTGAGAAGACCGAAGGTTGACTCCGAAATTTGACTAAGTCCCTCAGTTTTGCATATTCTGGTGCCATCTTTGACATGCCATAACTTGTTGCATACTCCGTTTTGGGCGTGTAATATATCAAAATGTTCTATATGAGATGCTCTACATTTTTTACCATTTTGTCATGGTTGTTTGAGTTCATCTTGATGCCTGAATCATTGTTGCAAGAGTGCTATATGATGTTAATCTGCTGAAACTGTTATAAATTGATGATTTGTCATTTTTGTTGCATTTTATGTGTCCATCCTATGAGCATGAGATCTACATGTGTTTTAAACTAAATCATGCCATCTTTACAGTGGTTCCATCCATGTATTTTTGTGAGCCCTGTAGTGAGTGCATCAAGCTTGTTAAGTATGGTACTTGCTGTTGCTGTTTTGCTAGGCTGAATCTGTTATTTTGTGATGCTATGTAAAACTGCTGCTACAAGTCATTCTATGCATAATCTGGAGATGTTCACTAAGGATTGTTTGTTATAAATGTCATGCACTATCCATACATGCCCCTGGTTGCATTTATAGACTAATGTAGCTTGTTGTAATCTTGCTCCAAATTTGCTAAATAATGTTGCTGTCAGCCTGTTAACATTAAGTTCAGTTTGTGCCATATGTTTTGTTAGTGATCCATGCACCCTATGAACTTGCTCTTGCCATGCTTAGCTTCATAAACATGTCTTCTTACTGTTGGTTTCCTTGCCATGCCATGTATTGCTTTTTGGTGAGTGGTTCAAGCTCACCAACATGCCTACTTATTGTTGTTCCTGCCATGCATGAATCTGTCATCATTTGCCATGTTTACATGGGTGCCATCATATCTTCTGAACCTTTTTGGCTCATGGTAACTAAAGGACTTTTGTTCTATGCATTTATTAGTTTCGTTCCATGCCTTTGTTTGCCATGTTAAGATCCTGTAGCATATTGTTTGATAGCTCTAAACATTGCAACCTGATGTTATTTCTGCAAAGCCTGAAACTGTTATTATTTGCAATATTGCCATGTCTTTTTGAGCATGTTGTATTGTTTCCTGGAGTTAGCTCAGTGTTCATGCTTTGTTATGCTTTACCTGTATATCATGTCCGTGCCTTTTGTTTTCTTATTGCGGTACTATAGCATGTTGTTTTGATGCTTGCAATATGCCTAGTTGCTGTTTTAGACAGCTTGTCCTTTAAACTTGTATAGTGTATCTGTGGAACCGTTGCTCCGTTTTGAGTGTGCTCTATACGAAACTTGCTTAGATTTGCATGTAGTTTCATATTATCATGTTGCATCCTTATTTTGAGGTGTTTGCTTGATGTTTGTATGCATTTTGCATCAATGCCATGTTTGACTTGTTTTGCTCATATCTTCTAGGCCGTAACTCCAAATCTAATGAACTTTATATGTATCTTGACTAGAATCTCGTGTAGATCATCTTGGTGCATCTTAACTTGCTGTTTAACAACTTGAACATAATGTTTATTCAGATCTGGACCAATTTCGAAATTTGCGTGAGGACTTACCGGAATTGTTATATGTTGTTTCCGGCCTCATTTAAACTTGCTTTGATGTGTTGCTCTTGTATGCATCATCTCTTGCCATGAGTAGATTCATGTAGCTTTGTCATGCATCATGCTTGTTGTGCATCATGTCTTGTCTATGTGTGGTGTGTTCACCACGTTGTGTGCTTCTTCTTGATAGTTCCCGTTTCGTTGCGATTGTGATGATTCGCTCGTCTACGCTTGGTTCGTCTTCGTGGCTTCATCTTCTTCATGGACTCGTTCTTCTTCCTTGCGGGATTTCAGGCAAGATGACCTCTAACCTGGATCTCACTACTATCATTGCTATGCTAGTTGCTTCGTTCTATCGCTTTGTCAAGGCTTCCTATCATTTGCTCTTCAAGCCTCCCAAATTGCCATGTCACCTCTAACCTTTTGCACCATTCCTAGCAAACCATTGCTTGGCTATGTTACCGCTTTTGCTCAGCCCCTCTTATAGCGTTGCTAGTTGCAGGTGAAGTTGAAGATTTCTCCATGATGGACAGGATTATGTTGGGATATCACAATATTTTTTATTTAATTAATGCATCTATATACTTGGTAAAGGGTGGAAGGCTCGGCCTTATGCCTGGTGTTCTGTTCCACTCTTGCCGCCCTAGTTTCCGTCATACCGGTGTTATGTTCCCGGATTTTGCGTTCCTTACGCGGTTGGGTGATTTATGGGACCCCCTTGACAGTTCGCTTTGAATAAAACTCCTCCAAAGAAGGCCCAACCTTGGTTTTACCATTTGCCTCACCTAGCCCTTTTTCCCTTGGGTTTCCCGAGCCCAAGGGTCATCTTTATTTTACCCCGGGCGGTGCTCCTCCGAAAGTGTTGGTCCAAACTAGAGCACCGTATGGACCATTCCTTGGCAACTTGGATTACGTCGGTACCTGTATGCTTAGCTTATCCGGTGTGCCCTGAGAACGAGATATGTGCAGCTCCTATCGGGATTTGTCGGCACATCCGGGCGGTCTTGCTTATCTTGTTTTACCATTGTCGAAATGTCTTGTAAACCGGGATTCCGAGTCTGATCGGGTCTTCCTGGGAGAAGGAATATCCTTCGTTGATCGCGAGAGCTTATCATGGGCTAAGTTGGGACACCCCTGCAGGGTATAATCTTTCGAAAGCCGTGCCCACGGTTATGCGGCAGATGGGAATTTGTTAATGTCTGGTTGTAGAAAACTTGACACCAGATCCGTTTTAAAACGCATCAACCGCGTGTGTAGCCGTGATGGTCTCTTTTCGGCGGAGTCCAGAAAGTGAACACGGTTTTGGGTTATATTTGACGTAAGTAGGAGTTCAGGATCACTTCTTGATCATTGCTAGCTTCACGACCGTTCCGTTTGTTTCTCTTCTCGCTCTTATTTGCATATGGTAGCCACCATATATGCTTAGTCGCTGCTGCAACCTCACCACTGTATCCCTTCCTTTCCCATTAAGCTTTGCTAGTCTTGATACCCATGGTAATGGGATTGCTGAGTCCTCGTGGCTCACAGATTACTTCTACAACAGTTGCAGGTACAGGTTTCGCAATGATCATGACGCGAGAGCGATGTCACTTGTTTTGGAGTTCTTCTTCTGCTTCTTCTTCGATCAGGGGATAGGTTCCAGGTCGGCAGCCCTTGCTAGCAGGGTGGATGTCGTTTGAGTTTTTGTTTGTGTTTCATCCATAGTCGGATAGTGCTCTTATGTAAGATGATGTTGTATTCGTGTGGTATTGGATGCCTTTTGTATGTATCCCCATCTATTATGTAATGTTGATGTAATGATGTCCACCTTGCAAAAGAGTTTCAATATGCGGTTCTATCCTTGGGGGGACCTTCGAGTCTCTTTAGGATAGTATCGCATATTGGGCGTGACAAGTTGGTATCAGAGCCTCGACCGACCTTAGGAGCCCCTTGATTGATCGTGTAGTTTGGCCGATGTCGAGTCTAGAATAAAGCTATTTTCGGAGTCTAGTTATATCTCAGAGTAGGACTTCTTTTTACTCCTCAGCCCCTTCGTCGCTCTGGTGAGGAATCTTGGCGTAGGTGTTTTGAATTACTTCTCTTCCCCTTCAAATTTTCTTTAGGATCATGCAGTTGGTTTTTCGATCGTTGGCTCTCAGCTCTTTTCATCCGGTGCATTTCCCGTCAAGTTGACTCAAGACTCTTCATCATTGAATTCAATCCTCAGTTGTTTTCTTTCCCACCCGCCCTCCCCTTTTTCATCTCGGAATCGGAGTATGTAATCGAGTATCTACCCTACTCGTGTGAAGCCTTTGCTTTCTTTCAACCGGTGTTTTTCTCTTCAAGTTATTCGTCGATTTCCCCTTCCAAGTTGCCTTTGTTTTCCCGCCCTCCCACCCTCTTCTTCCCGGAGCCTGAGTCTGTTTCGAGCATCAATTTCATTCGTATGCGAGCCTCTTGATCTTTTTCTCAATTATTTCAACCGGTGAATTCTCATCTCGTTCGTCATTCTTCATCCCTTTCTTTTTCCGATGCACTCAATTCAAGTTTTTTCGGGTTGATCATATTCTTTTCCTTGGATCAAGTGTTCTCCTTGATCGTTTGCCTCTCGCCATTCAATCATTACGAAGTTCAAGACATCTTAGAAGATTCGTCTGTGTTCCAATTAATTTGAGGTTATCACCTCATTCAAATATTTCAATTGTTCCGGTGCATCATCTATCTCGTCAACAACCCTTTCCAACGGTGTTTTTCTTTTAGTGGGCCCTAACCCACATGTCTTTTCCCAGGATCTTACCTGACTCTTATAATTCCCCGGGAGTTATCATCAATTCTTTTCAAGTGTGACGTATGAATGAATTTTCATCAGTCAGATCTTCTCCAAGATCAATTTCAAATCATTTTCATTATTGGCTCAACCTCTTCGCTTTTTATTCTCCCGGTGTATCTCAGTAATTTTGGTGGTGTTTCTCGTTGTCATTTGAAGACCGAAGAATAGTTTTTCCTCTAAATCTTGTCTGTTCTCTCGAATATTCGTGATTCTAGCTTCTTGTTAGCCTCTCGAATTATTCCATTTGTCAGATATTCTTTTTCTTACCCATCCGGAGTATTTCAGGAGTTGATTTCTTTTTCATTTCACCGGAGGCCATCATTCCAGTTACCGTTCTCTATTTATCCCGGCGCTTCATTCAAGTGCTCTTTAATAAGCTCATGATCTCTTTGTTCTTTTGCATCTAAAATCCCCCTCTAGCATATTTGTTCTTCTAATTCTCCCCGGTGATTCATTCTCTTTCGTCAGTCATTTTCAAATTCTTATGGTGGTTCGTTCAAGATTCTTTTTCCTTGATTATCTTTCAATCCATTCGTTCTTTCCAATCATACTGGTGGTTCATGAAGACTTTCTCAAGTTTTGTGCCACATTCCTCTTAATTGTTTTTCAACAAGAATAAGTAATATGCAAAATCCATTGCTTGTCATCAATTAAATTTGATGAAGGATAAGCATACAATAAATCTTATTCTTATTTCCTCCGAAAGTGAGTAATCTTTTCCTTCGGAGTTTGTTCTTGATGAATAAATTCTAGTTCCAATTGTTTTCATCTTTTCTTTTCCGGAGTTCAAATTTCCTCAGCCATCTCGTCGGAACCTCCATCTAAATCACCGCAAGGCTCATCTTATTCTTTCATCCTTCATTCTATCTCATCATCCTTTCGTCACCGGAGTTCTTCATGGTGGTTCTTCATGATTTATTTCATTCTTCAAGGGTTAATCAAGATTTTTTTGGAGGAGTTCAAGTATATTTTCTTCTCGCGTCTTGAAGTGCAAATAATTCTCTGTTTTCTTCTGAAGTGGAGTTTTGCATTTCTTCTTTCTTCTCAGCTATTCGGACTTCGGTTGTGGTATAATTTCACCTCAAGTTTTGAGATGTTTTTGATAAGTCCACAACAAGCTTATTCTTTTCTTGTTGAATATCTCAACAACTCCATTCTACCCTTCCTCTAAGGATGCTATCGAATTCATTTGTGGTGCAAGTTGTTGTTGTTCTCATCCGTTCTTTTCATTCCATTCTTTCAATTCTTCCGGAGGCATTGCATTGTTCATCTCATCAAGTGCCATCCCATCTTGTGAAGTTCATGTTCTATTCCTTCCATTTTCAGTCGGAGTGCTGCCCAAATTCTTTTATTCATTCCTTTTCTATCTTGTTTTAACCGGAGTGGTTTCAAAGTCTATCTTGTTTCCATGAGCTTTTGATTCTTTTCATACTGCGTCATTCCTCTTTCTACCCGAGTTCTCTCGACTTTCTTACTCTTCTTTCTTCTGGTCTTACTTCAGCTCTTCCTTTTCTCTTCCGTCTCGGTCCTAAGATCTCGGGACGAGATCTCTTGTTAGTGGAGGAGTGTTGTAACGCCCCGGATTCGATGCGCCAGGTGTCTGCCAGTTATTTGCCGTCGTTGCCATGTCACTTGCTTGCGTGTTGCATATTGCCATGTCATCATGTGCATCTCATTTTGCATACGTGTTCGTTTCTTGCATCCGAGCATTTTCCCCATTGTCCGTTTTGCAATCCGGCACTCCTATGTCCTCCAGTGTTCCCCTTTTGTCTGTCATTGTGAGCGGGTGTTAAACATTCTCAGAATGGCCCGAGGTTTGCCAAGCGGCCTTGGTATAACACTGGTAGACCGCCTGTCAAGTTTCGCGCCATTTGGAGGTCGTTTGATACTCCAACGGTTAACCGGGGTACCGTAAAAGCCCTCTTTGTGTTGCAGCCCAAACCCCCTCCAAAGTGGCCCAGAACCCATCCAAACCCCCTCCATGCTCTCGGTCGTTCCATCACGATCGTGTGGGCGAAAACGGTGCCTCATTTGGACTCTCCTAGCTCCCAGAATCTATAAATAGGCCCTTCCCCTCAATTTTCGCGGATGATTCCCCTAACTCTAGCTCCTTCCTCCCCTCGCGCCGGACACGTCCAACCGCCGCCGCCCAACCGGAGGTCACGTGGCACCGGCCACCTCAAGGCCGGCCGTTGAGTCGAGCCCGCAGCCCGCCCACGCCCGCCTGCGCCGCTCTCCTCGCCGCGACCCGCCGCTTCGAGCCACCGCTCGCCGCCTCGTCAGTGGCGCCGCCGCCCGTCCGGCAGCGCCGTAGCTTCCTCGCCGGACTTCGCCAATCAAGGCCGCTCACGGCTGCAGCGCCGCCCCACGCCGGCGTCCCTCGCCCACGCCGCCCATGCCGATCTCCGGCCGCCGCCTCTCCCGGCAGGGCGACCTTCGGCCCGGATCCGCCGGCCCCGTCCTCCTAGCTACTCCGGCCGCCTCCTTCCTCTACTCCGGCGACGAGCTCCAGCCGTCCTCGGGAACCGCGCCCCGATGTGGATCTGAGAAGACCGAAGGTTGACTCCGAAATTTGACTAAGTCCCTCAGTTTTGCATATTCTGGTGCCAACTTTGACATGCCATAACTTGTTGCATACTACACCGTTTTGGGCGTGTAATATGTGAAAATGTTTGTTATGAGATGCTCTACATTTTGTTCAAATGTGTCATGCTTGTGTTAGTTCATCTTGATGCCTGAATCATTGTTGCAAGAGTGCTATATGATGTTAATCTGCTGAAACTGTTATAAATTGATGATTTGTCATTTTTGTTGAATTTTATGTGTGCATCCTATGAGAATGAGCTCTACATGTGTTTTGAACTATATCATGCCATCTTTAGAATTGTGCCATCCATGTATTTTTGTGAGCATTGTAGTGTGTGCATCAAGCTTGTTAAGTATGGTACTTGCTGTTGCTGTTTTGCTAGGCTGAATCTGTTATTTTGTGATGCTATGTAAAACTGCTGCTACAAGTCATTCTATGCATAATCTGGAGATGTTCACTAAGGATTGTTTGTTACACATGTCATTCTCTATCCAGCCATGCCCCTGGTTGCATTTATAGCCTGCTGTATCTTGTTGTAATCTTGCTCCAAAGTTGCTAAATAATGTTGCTGTCGGCCTGTTAACATTAAGTTCAGTTTGTGCCATGTGTTTTGTTAGTGATCCATATACCCTATGAACTTTCTCTTGCCATTCTTAGCTTCATAAACATGTCTTATTACTGTTGGTTGCCTTGCCATGCCGTGTATTGCTCTTTGGTTTGTGGTTCAAGCTCACCAACATGCGTACTTATTGTTGTTCCTGCCATGGATGAATCTGTCATCATTTGCCATGTTTACATGGGTGCTATCGTATCTTCTGAACCTTTTTGGCTCATGGTAATTAAAGGACTTTTGTTCTATGCATTTAGTAGTATCATTCCATGCCTTTGTTTGCCATGTTAAGATCTTGTAGCATGTTGTTTGATAGCTCTAAACATTGCAACCTGATGTTATTTCTGCTAAGCCTGAAACTGTTATTATTTGCAATCTTGCCATGTCTTTTTGAGTATGTTCTTGTGTTTTCTGTAGTTAGCTCAGTGTTCATGTTTTGTTATGATTTACCTGTACATCATGTCCGTCCCTTTCGTTTTCATATTGTGGTAATTTCACGTTGTTTTGATGCTTGCAATATGCCTAGTTGCTGTTTTGGACAGCTTGTCCTTTAAACTTGTAGTGTATGTGTGGAACCGTTGCTCCGTTTTGAGTGTGCTATATACGGAACTTGCTTAGATTTGCATGTAGTTTCATATTATCATGTTGCATCCTTGTTTTGAGGTGTTTGTTTGATGTTTGTATGCATTTTGAATCAATGCCATGTTTGACTTGTTTTGCTCATATCTTTTAGGCCGTAGCTCCAAATCTAATGAACTTTATATATATCTTGACTAGAATCTCGTGTAGATCATCTTGGTGCATCTTAACTTGCTGTTTAACAACTTGAACATAAGGTTTATTCAGATCTGGACCGATTTCGAATTTGCATGAGGACTTACCGGAATTGTTATATGTTGTTTCCGGCCTCATTTAAACTTGCTTTGATGTGTTGCTCTTGTATGCATAATCTCTTGCCATGAGTAGCTTCATGTAGCTTTGTCATGCATCATGCTTGTTGTGCATCATGTCTTGTCTATGTGTGGTGTGTTCACCATGTTGTGTGCTTCTTCTCGATAGTTCCCGTTTTGTTGCGATCGTGATGATTCGTTCGTCTACGCTTGGTTCGTCTTCGTGGCATCATCTTCTTCATGGACTCGTTCTTCTTCCTTGCAGGATTTCAGGCAAGATGACCGCTACCCTGGATCTCACTACTATCATTGCTATGCTAGTTGCTTCATTCTATCGCTTTGCTGCGCTTCCTATCATTTGCTCTTCAAGCCTCCCAAATAGCCATGTCAGCCTCTAACCTTTTGCACCATTCCTAGCAAACCATTGCTTGGCTATGTTACCGCTTTTGCTCAGCCCCTCTTATAGCGTTGCTAGTTGCAGGTGAAGTTGAAGATTTCTCCATGATGGACAGGATTATGTTGGGATATCACAATATCTCTTATTTAATTAATGCATCTATATACTTGGTAAAGGGTGGAAGGCTCGGCCTTATGCCTGGTGTTTTGTTCCACTCTTGCCGCCCTAGTTTCCGTCATACCGGTGTTATGTTCCCGGATTTTATGTTCCTTACGCGGTTGGGTGATTTATGGGACCCCCTTGACAGTTCGCTTTGAATAAAACTCCTCCAGCAAGGCCCAACCTTGGTTTTACCATTTGCCTCACCTAGCCCTTTTTCCCTTAGGTTTTCGGAGCCCGAGGGTCATCTTTATTTTACCCCCCCCGGGGCCAGTGCTCCTCCGAGTGTTGGTCCAAACTAGAGCACCGTGCGGGACCATTCCTTGGCAACTTGGATTACGCCGGTACCTGTACGCTTAGCTTATCCGGTGTGCCCTGAGAACGAGATATGTGCAGCTCCTATCGGGATTTGTCGGCACATCTGGGTGGTCTTGCTGATCTTGTTTTACCATTGTCTAAATGTCTTGTAAACCGGGATTCCGAGTCCGATCGGGTCTTCCTAGGAGAAGGAATATCCTTCGTTGATCGCGAGAGCTTATCATGGGCTAAGTTGGGACACCCCTGCAGGGTATAATCTTTTGAAAGTCGTGGCCGCGGTTATGCGGCAGATGGGAATTTGTTAATGTCCGGTTGTAGATAACTTGACACCAGATCCGTTTTAAAACGCATCAACCGCGTGTGTAGCCGTGATGGTCTCTTTTCGGCGGAGTCCAGAAAGTGAACACGGTTTTGGGTTATGTTTGACGTAAGTAGGAGTTCAGGATCACTTCTTGATCATTGCTAGCTTCACGACCGTTCCGTTTGTTTCTTTTCTCGCTCTTATTTGCGTATGTTAGCCACCATATATGCTTAGTCGCTGCTGCAACCTCACCACTGTATCCCTTCCTTTCCCGTTAAGCTTTGCTAGTCTTGATACCCATGGTAATGGGATTGCTGAGTCCTCGTGGCTCACAGATTACTACAACAATAGTTGCAGGTACATGTTTCGCAATGATCATGATGCAAGAGTGATGTTACTTGTTTTGGAGTTCTTCTTCTGCTTCTTCTTCGATCAGGGGATAGGTTCCAGGTCGGCAGCCTGGGCTAGCAGGGTGGATGTCATTTGAGTTTCTGTTTGTGTTTCATCCATAGTCGGATAGTGCTCTTATGTAAGATGATGTTGTATTCGTGTGGTATTGGATGCCTTTTGTATGTATCCCCATCTATTATGTAATGTTGATGTAATGATATCCACCTTGCAAAAGCGTTTCAATATGCGGTTCTATCCTTGGGGGGACCTTCGAGTCTCTTTAGGATAGTATCGCATATTGGGCGTGACAAGTTGGTATCAGAGCCTCGACCGACCTTAGGAGCCCCTTGATTGATCGTGTAGTTTGGCCGATGTCGAGTCCGGAATAAAGCTATTTTCGGAGTCTAGTTATATCTGAGAGTAGGACTTCTTTTTACTCCTCAGCCCCTTCGTCGCTCTGGTGAGGAATCTTGACGTAGGTGTTTTGAATTACTTCTCTTCCCCTTCAAATTTTCTTTAGGATCACGCAGTTGGTTTTTCGATCGTTGGCTCTCAGCTCTTTTCATCCGGTGCATTTCCCGTCAAGTTGACTCGAGCCTCTTCATCATTGAATTCAATCCTCAGTTGTTTTCTTTCCCACCCGCCCTCCCCTTTTTCATCTCGGAGTCGGAGTCCGTAATCGAGTATTCACCCTACTCGTGTGAAGCCTTTGCTTTCTTTCAACCGGTGTTTTTCTCTTCAAGTTATTCATCGATTTCCCCTTCCAAGTTGCCTTTGTTTTCCCGCCCTCCCACCCTCTTCTTCCCGGAGCCTGAGTCTGTTTCGAGCATCAATTTCATTCGTGCGGAGCCTCTTCAGTCTTATCTCAATTATTTCAACCGGTGAATTCTCATCTCGTTCGTCATTCTTCATCCCTTTCTTTTTCCGGTGCACTCAATTCAAGTTTTTTCGGGTTGATCATATTCTTTTTCTTGGATCAAGTGTTCTCCTTGCTCGTTTGCCTCTCGCCATTCAATCGTTCCGGAGTTCAAGACATCTTAGGAGATTCGTCTGTGTTCCAATTAATTTGAGGTTGTCACCTCATTCAAATATTTCAATTGTTCCGGTGCATCATCTATCTCGTCAACAACCCTTTCCAACAGTGTTTTTCTTTTAGTGGGCCCTAACCCACATGTCTTTTCCCAGGATCTTACCTGACTCTTCTAATTCCCCCGGAGTTATTCTCAATTCTTTTCAAGTGTGACGTATGAATGAATTTTCATCAGTCAGATCTTTTCCAAGATCAATTTCAAATCATTTTCATTATTGGCTCAACCTCTTCGCTTTTTATTCTCCCGGTGTATCTCAGTAATTTTGGTGTTGTTTCTCGTCATCATTTGAAGACCAAAGCAGAGTTTTTCCTCTAAATCTTGTCTGTTCTCTCGAAGATTCGTGGTTCTAGCTTCTTGTTAGCCTCTCGAATTATTCCATTTGTCAGATATTCTTTTTCTTACCCATCCGGAGTATTTCAGGAGTTGATTTCTTTTTCTTTTCACCGGAGGCCATCATTCCAGTTACCATTCTCTATTTATCCCGGCGCTTCATTCAAGTGCTCTTTAATCAGCTCATGATCTCTTTGTTCTTTTGCATCTAAAATCCCCCTCTAGCATATTTGTTCTTCTAATTCTCCCCGATGATTCATTCTCTTTCGTCAATCATTTTCGAATTCTTACGGTGGTTCGCTCAAGATTCTTTTTCCTTGATTATCTTTCAATCCATTCGTTCTTTCCAATCATACCGGTGGTTCATGAAGACTTTCTCAAGTTTTGTGCCACATTCCTCTTAATTGTTTTTCAACAAGAATAAGTAATATGCAAAATCCATTGCTTGTCATCAATTAAATTTGATGAAGGATAAGCATACAATAAATCTTATTCTTATTTCCTCTGAGTGAGTAATCTTTTCCTTCGGAGTTTGTTCTTGATGAATAAATTCTAGTTCCAATTGTTTTCATCTTTTCTTTTCCGGAGTTCAAATTTCCTCGGCCATCTCGTCGGAACCTCCATCTAAATCACCGCAAGGCTCATCTTATTCTTTCATCCTTCATTCTATCTCATCATCCTTTCGTCACCAGAGTTGTTCATGGTGGTTCTTCATGATTTATTTCATTCTTCAAGGGTTAATCAAGATTTTTTTGGAGGAGTTCAAGTATCTTTTCTTCTCGCGTCTCGAAGTGCAAATAATTCTCTGTTTTCTTCTGAAGTGGAGTTTTGCATTTCTTCTTTCTTCTCAGCTATTCAAACTTTGGTTGTGGTACAATTTCACCTCAAGTTTTGAGATGTTTTTGATAAGTCCACAACAAGCTTATTCTTTTCTTGTTGAATATCTCAACAACTCCATTCTATCCTTCCTCTAAGGATGCTATCGAATTCATTTGTGGTGCAAGTTGTTGTTGTTCTCATCCATTCTTTTCATTCCATTCTTTCAATTCTTCAAGAGGCATTGCATTGTTCATCTCATCAAGTGCCATCCCATCTTGTGAAGTTCATGTTCTATTCCTTCCATTTTTAGTCGGAGTGCTGCCCAAATTCTTTTATTCATTCCTTTTCTATCTTGTTTTAACCGGAGTGGTTTCAGAGTCTATCTTGTTTCCATGAGCTTTTGATTCTTTTCATACTCGTCATTCCTCTTTTCTACCCGAGTTCTCTCGACTTTCTTACTCTTCTTTCTTCTGGTCTTACTTCAGCTCTTCCTTTTCTCTTCCGTCTCGGTCCTAAGATCTCGGGACGAGATCTCTTGTTAGTGGAGGAGTGTTGTAACGCCCCGAATTTGATGCGCCAGGTGTCTGCCAGTTATTCGCCGTCGTTGCCATGTCACTTACTTGCGTGTTGCATATTGCCATGTCATCATGTGCATCTCATTTTGCATACGTGTTCGTTTCTTGCATCCGAGCATTTTCCCCGTTGTCCGTTTTGCCCTCCGGCGTTCCCCTTTTGTCTCTCGTTGTGAGCGGGTGTTAAACATTCTCGGAATGGCCCGAGGTTTGCCAAGCGGCCTTGGTATAGCTCCGGTAGACCGCCTGTCAAGTTTCGCGCCATTTGGAGGTCGTTTGATACTCCAACGGTTAACCGGGATACCGTAAAAGCCCTCTTTGTGTTGCAGCCCAACACCCCTCCAAAGTGGCCCAGAACCCATCCAAACCCCCTCCATGCTCTCGGCCGTTCAATCACGATCGTGTGGGCGAAAACGGTGCCTCATTTGGACTCTCCTAGCTCACAGAATCTATAAATAGGCCCTTCCCCTCAATTTTCGCGGATGATTCCCCTTACCCTAGATCCTTCCTCCCTCCGTGCCGCCGGACACGTCTGGATCGGCCGGACACGTCCAGCCGCCGCCGCCCCGCCCAACCGGTTGCCGCCACGTGGCACCCGGCCACCGCGCCATGGCCCGCTGAGCCTGGCCGGCCCTCGCGGCCCGCCGCTGCGCCACCGCGCCTTCTCGCCACACGACCACGCCGCCGAAATACCACTCGCCGCCTGCGTCGTCGGCGCGCCGCCCGCCCGTCTGCGCGTCCCGGCTTCCTCGCCGGACTTCGTCAGCCCGCGCCCGGCTCATGGCGCCGCCCTGCGCCACGCGCGCGTCCCTCCGCCGCCCGCCATCTGATCTCCGGCCCGTCCCGTGGCCGCGACCTTCCCGACCGGATCCGCCGGCCCCGTCCTCCTAGCTACTCCGGCCCCGTCTCCTAGCTACTCCGGCCGCCTCCTTCCTCTACTCCGGCGACGAGCTCCGGCCGTCCTCGGGAACCGCGCCCCAATCTGGATATGAGAAGACCGAAGGTTGACTCCGAAATTTGACTAAGTCCCTCAGTTTTGCATATTCTGGTGCCATCTTTGACATGCCATAACTTGTTGCATACTGCTCCGTTTTGGGCGTGTAATATGTCAAGATGTTTATTATGAGATTCTCTACATTTTGTTCAATTGTGTCATGCTTGTGTTAGTTCATCTTGATGCCTGAATCATCGTTGCAAGAGTGCTATATGATGTTAATCTGCTGAAACTGTTATAAATTGATGATTTGTCATTTTGTTGCATTTTATGTGTGCGTCCTATGAGCATGAGCTCTACATGTGTTTTGAACTAAATCATGCCATCTTTACAGTGGTGCGGTACATGTATTTTTGTGAGCCTTGTAGTGAGTGCATCAAGCTTGTTAAGTATGGTACTTGCTGTTGCTGTTTTGCTAGGCTGAATCTGTTATTTTGTGATGATATGTAAACCTGCTTCTACAAGTCATTCTATGCACAATCTGGAGATGTTCACTAAGGATCGTTTGTTATACATGTCATGCTCTATCCATCAATGCCCCAGGTTGCATTTATAGCCTGCTTTAGCTTGTTGTAATCTTGCTCCAAAGTTGCTAAATAATGTTGCTGTCAGCCTGTTAACATTAAGTTCAGTTTGTGCCATGTGTTTTGTTAGTGATCCATGTACCCTATGAACTTTCTCTTGCCATTCTTAGCTTCATAAACATGTCTTCTTACTGTTGGTTGCCTTGCCATGCCGTGTATTGCTCTTTGGTGAGTGGTTCAAGCTCACCAACATGCGTACTTATTGTTGTTCCTGCCATGGATGAATCTGTCATCATTTGCCATGTTTACATGGGTGCCATCGTATCTTCTGAACCTTTTTGGCTCATGGTAATTAAAGGACTTTTGTTCTATGCATTTATTAGTATCATTCCATGCCTTTGTTTGCCATGTTAAGATCTTGTAGCATGTTGTTTGATAGCTCTGAACATTGCAACCTGATGTTATTTCTGCTAAGCCTGAAACTGTTATTATTTGCAATCTTGCCATGTCTTTTTGAGCATGTTCTTGTGTTTTCTGGAGTTAGCTCAGTGTTCATGTTTTGTTATGATTTACCTTTGCATCATGTCCGTCCCTTTCGTTTTCATATTGTGGTAATTTAGCACGTTGTTTTGATGCTTGCAATATGCCTAGTTGCTGTTTTGGACAGCTTGTCCTTTAAATTTGTATAGTGTATGTGTGGAACCGTTACTCCGTTTTGAGTGTGCTATATACGGAACTTGCTTAGATTTGCATGTAGTTTCATATTATCATGTTGCATCCTTGTTTTGAGGTGTTTGTTTGATGTTTGTATGCATTTTGAATCAATGCCATGTTTGACTTGTTTTGCTCATATCTTCTAGGCCGTAGCTCCAAATCTAATGAACTTTATATATATCTTGACTAGAATCTCGTGTAGATCATCTTGGTGCATCTTAACTTGCTGTTTAACAACTTGAACATAAGGTTTATTCAGATCTGGACCAATTTCGAAATTTGCATTAGGACTTACCGGAATTGTTATATGTTGTTTCCGGCCTCATTTAAACTTGCTTTGATGTGTTGCTCTTGTATGCATAATCTCTTGCCATGAGTAGCTTCATGTAGCTTTGTCATGCATCATGCTTGTTGTGCATCATGTCTTGTCTATGTGTGGTGTGTTCACCATGTTGTGTGCTTCTTCTCGATAGTTCCGTTTTGTTGCGATCGTGATGATTCGCTCGTCTCACGCTTGGTTCGTCTTCGTGGCATCATCTTCTTCATGGACTCGTTCTTCTTCCTTGCGTGATTTCGTGCAAGATGACCGCTACCCTGGATCTCACTACTATCATTGCTATGCTAGTTGCTTCATTCTATCGCTTTGTCAAGGCTTCCTATCATTTGCTCTTCAAGCCTCCCAAATAGCCATGTCAGCCTCTAACCTTTTGCACCATTCCTAGCAAACCATTGCTTGGCTATGTTACCGCTTTTGCTCAGCCCCTCTTATAGCGTTGCTAGTTGCAGGTGAAGTTGAAGATTTCTCCATGATGGATAGGATTATGTTGGGATATCACAATATCTCTTATTTAATTAATGCATCTATATACTTGGTAAAGGGTGGAAGGCTCGGCCTTATGCCTGGTGTTTTGTTCCACTCTTGCCGCCCTAGTTTCCGCCATACCGTGTTATGTTCCCGGATTTTTGCGTTCCTTACGCTGTTGGGTGATTTATGGGACCCCCTTGACAGTTCGCTTTGAATAAAACTCCTCCAGCAAGGCCCAACCTTGATTTTACCATTTGCCTCACCTAGCCCTTTTTCCCTTGGGTTTTCGGAGCCCGAGGGTCATCTTTATTTTACCCCCGGGCCAGTGCTCCTCCGAGTGTTGGTCCAAACTAGAGCACCGTGCGGGACCATTCCTTGGCAACTTGGATTACGCTTGCACTGCACGCTTAGCTTATCCGGTGTGCCACGAGAACGAGATATGTGCAGCTCCTATCGGGATTTGTCGGCACATCCGGCGGTCTTCTTGATCTTGTTTTACCATTGTCGAAATGTCTTGTAAACCGATTCCGAGTCTGATCGGGTCTTCCTGGGAGAAGGAATATCCTTCGTTGATCGCGAGAGCTTACCATGGGCTAAGTTGGGACACCCCTGCAAGGTATAATCTTTCGAAAGCCGTGCCCGCGGTTATGCGGCAGATGGGAATTTGTTAATGTCCGGTTGTAGATAACTTGACACCAGATCCGTTTTAAAAGGCATCAACCGTGTGTGTAGCCGTGATGGTCTCTTTTCGGCGGAGTCCCGAAAGTGAACACAGGTTTTGGGTTATGTTTGACGTAAGTAGGAGTTCAGGATCACTTCTTGATCATTGCTAGCTTCACGACCGTTCCGTTTGTTTCTCTTCTCGCTCTTATTTGCGTATGTTAGCCACCATATATGCTTAGTCGCTGCTGCAACCTCACCATTGTACCCCTTCCTTTCCCATTAAGGTTTGCTAGTCTTGATACCCATGGTAATGGATTGCTGAGTCCTCATGGCTCACAGATTACTACAACAACAGTTGCAGGTACAGGTTTCGCAATGATCATGACGTGAGAGCGATGTCACTTGTTTTGGAGTTCTTCTTCTGCTTCTTCTTCGATCAGGGGATAGGTTCCAGGTCGGCAGCCTAGGCTAGCAGGGTGGATGTCGTTTGAGTTTCTGTTTGTGTTTCATCCATAGTCGGATAGTGCTCTTATGTAAGATGATTTTGTATTCGTGTGGTATTGGATGCCTTTTGTATGTATCCCCATCTATTATGTAATGTTGATGTAATGATATCCACCTTGCAAAAGCATTTCAATATGCGGTTCTATCCTTGGGGGGACCCTCGAGTCTCTTTAGGATAGTATCGCATATTGGGCGTGACAGGTATCCTCGGGAGGTAGGATGCCACCCTCGTCGTCAGAGTTTTCGGCGGCCGCAGTACCGTAGGAATGCTCAAGGGAGCAGACTGCATCCTTCTCATCGCAGGCGACCGTGATGATGCCGCTGCACCCTGGCATCTTGAGGACGTTGTAGCGATGGTGAGTTGCCGCCATGAACTTGGCTAGGGCAGGGTACCCAAGGATGGTGTTGTACTGGAGGCCAATGTGGGCCACATCAAAGTCGATGAGCTCGGTGTGGTAGTTGTCGCGCTTGCCGAAGGTGACGGGAAGGCACAGCTGCCCCAAGGGGGTGGTGGAGCCATCGGACACCCTAGAGAATGGCTTGGTGGGCATTAGCTGATCATAATGCACTTGTAGCCTCTCGAAGGTCTCGACAGAGAGCACATTGAGGCCAGCGCCGCCATCGATGAGAGTCTTGGTGCCGGAGATGTTGTTGATGGTGGGCGTGCAGAGCATGGGGGGTGTGCTAGCAGTGGTCGCGCACCTGAGGTGATCTTTGGAGTCGAAGGTGATGGCATACTGCGACCACCTGAGGGGGCACACAAACTCAAGCTTCGGGAGGGCTGTGTTTACCTCATGAGAAAACTACTTGAAGGTGTAGGTTGAAGCAGGTGCCTGGGCACCACCGAGGATGCAGGCAATCGCGAGGCTCCTGATAGCCCCCAGCCCCTCGTCCTGATGGTTGTCGTCATTCCTCCTTGGTGGTGGTGGCAGCGGAGGGAGTCTGGTGTTGCCCTGGACGGGCCTCACGAGGCTGATCATGCCAAGGGCCGTCACGAGGCTGATCACACTAGCCATCCTCGTGAGGCTGGTCGCGCCAGCCCTGACGAGGGTTGCGGTCATCCAAGTGACCTCCGCCGTGGCCTCCTCCATGGCCTAAGCCATGGTCACCGCGCTCAGGGTGGCGACCCAGGCACTCATCCCGGAGGACCCTGAGCTCCTGGCAGTCGTTGGTGTTGTGGGTGTGAACATTGTAGAAGATGCAGAATGGGCGACTATCCTTGGCGGGCTTGTTACGGTCGCAACCGCGCTTCATTTCAGGCTCTGCTGCCAGAACTGTGGGGCCCTTGCGCTTCACTTCCTTGGCCTTGGCCTTCAGGGTCGACGTCGGGGTGCTTGAGGAGGGAGATGCGGGTCGTGGTGCATGTGTCCGCCAGGTTGAACATCTCCGGAGCCGAGCATAGGTCATCATGGTGTTGGGGAACGTAGCATGCAATTTCAAAAAAAATTCCTACGCACATGCAAGATCTATCTAGGAGATGCATAGCAATGAGAGGGGGAGAGTGTGTCCACGTACCATCGTAGACCGAAAGCGGAAGCGTTAGCTTAACACGGTTGATGTAGTCAAACGTCTTCTCGATTCAACCGATCAAGCACCGAACGTATGACACCTCCGAGTTCTGCACACATTCAGCTCGATGGCGTCCCTTGAACTTTCGATCCAGCAAAGTGTCGAGGGAGAGTTTCGTCAGCACGACGGCGTGGTGACGGTGACGGTGATGTGATCCGCGCAGGGCTTCGCCTAAGCACTACGACAATATGACTGGAGGAGTAAACGGTGGAGGGAGGCACCGCACATGGCTAAGAAAAAATTGATGAGCTTTGGGGTGCCCCCTTGCCCCCATATATAAATGAGGGAGAGGGAGAGGGCCAGCCTAGGTGCGCCCCAAGGGGAGGAGTAATACTAGGACTCCAAGTCCTATTCGGCCTCCCCCTTCCTTCTTTCGGAGGCGCCCCCACCCCCGTATATAAAGGAGGGAGAGGGGAGGAGGCCGGCCTAGGTGTGCCCCAAGTGGGAGGAGTCCCACTCCGGCGCTTAGTCCAATTCGCCCCCCTTTCCTTTTACCGGAAGGGGAAAGGGGGAAGGAGAGAGAGGAGGAGAAGGAAAGGGGGGCGCCACCCCTCCCCTTGTCCAATTCGGAATCCTCCCTTGGGGGGACACGCCACCCCTTGTGGGCTGGCTTGCCTCCCTCCTATGGCCCATATCTTCCCCCAGGGGGGTTCCGGTAACCCCCCGGTACTCCGATATGTACCCGATACAATCTGAAACACTTCTGGTGTCTGAATACTATCATCCAATAGATCAATCTTTACCTCTCGACCATTTAGAGACTCCTCCTCATGTCTGTGATCTCATCTGGGACTCCGAACAACATTCTGTCACCAAATCACATAACTCATATAATACAAATCATCATCGAACATTAAGCGTGCGGACCCTACGGGTTCGAGAACTATGTAGACATGACCGAGACACCTCTCTGGTCAATAACCAACAGCGGAACCTGGATGCTCATATTGGTTCCTACATATTCTACGAAGATCTTTATCGGTCAAACCGTAATGACCGCATACGTAATTCCCTTTGTCATCAGTATGTTACTTGCCCGAGATTCGATCGTCGGTATCTTCATTCATAGTTCAATCTCGTTACCGGCAAGTCTCTTTACTCGTTCGTAATGAATCATCCCGCAACTAACTCATTAATCCCATTGCTTGTAAGCCTTATCATGATGTGCATTACCGAGAGGGCCCAGAGATACCTCTCCGATACTCGGAGTGGCAAATCCTAATCTCGATCTATGCCAACCCAACAAACACCTTCAGAGATACCTATATAGCATCTTTATAATCACGCAGTTATGTTGTGACGTTTGATAGCACACAAAGTATTACTCCGGTATCCGGGTGTTGCATAATATCATAGTCAAAGGAATATGTATAAGTCATGAAGAAAGCAATAGCAATAAAACTTAATGATCATTATGCTAAGCTAATGGATGGGTCTTGTCCATCACATCATTCTCCTAATGATGTGACCCCGTTCATCAAATGACAACACATATCTATGGTTAGGAAACTTAACCATCTTTGATTAACGAGCTAGTCTAGTAGAGGCATACTAGGGACACTGTGTTTTGTCTATGTATCCACACATGTATCAAGTTTCCGGTTAATACAATTCTAGCATGAATAATAAACATTTATCATGATATAAGGAAATATAAATAACAACATTATTATTGCCTCTAGGGCATATTTCCTTCACTCTCCCACTTGCACTAGAGACAATAATCTAGATTACATTGTAATGATTCTAACACCCATGGAGTCTTGGTGCTGATCATGTTTTGCTCGTGGAAGAGGCTTAGTCAACAGGTCTGCCACATTCAGATCAGTATGTATTTTGAAATCTCTATGTCTCCCTCCTTGACTTGATCACGGATGGAGTTGAAGCATCTCTTGATGTGTTTGCTTCTCTTGTGAAATTTGGATTCCTTTGCCAAGGCAATTGCTCCAGTATTGTCACAAAATATTTTCATTGGACCCGACGCACTAGGTATTACACCTAGATCGGATATGAAGTCCTTCATCCAGACTCCTTCATTTTTTGCTTCCGAAGCAGCTACGTACTCCGCTTCACACGTAGATCCCGCCACGACGCTTTGCTTGGAACTGCACCAACTGACAACTCCACCATTCAATATAAATATGTATCCGGTTTGTGACTTAGAGTCATCCGGATCAATGTCAAAGCTAGCAATGACGTAACCATTTATGACGAGCTCTTTGTCACCTCCATAAACGAGAAACATATCCTTAGTCCTTTTCAGGTACTTCGGGGTGTTCTTGACTGCTGTCCAGTGATCCACTCCTGGATTACTTTGGTACCTCCCTGCTAGACTTATAGCAAGGCACACATCAGGTCTGGTACACAACATTGCATACATGATAGAACCTATGGCTGAAGCATAGGGAATGTCTTTCATTTTCTCTCTATCTTCTAAAGTGGTCGGGCATTGAGTCTGACTCAACTTCACACCTTGTAATACAAGCAAGAACCCTTTCTTTGACTGATCCATTTTGAACTTCTTCAAAACTTTATCAAGGTATGTGCTTTGTGAAAGTCCAATTAAGCGTCTTGATCTATCTCTATAGATCTTGATGCCCAATATATAAGCAGCTTCACCCAGGTCTTTCATTCAAAAACTCTTATTCAAGTATCCTTTTATGCTATCCAAAAATTATATATCATTTCCAATCAACAATATGTCATCCACATATAATATTAGAAATGCTACAAAGCTCCTACTCACTTTCTTGTAAATACAGGCTTTTCCAAAAGTCTGTATAAAACTATATGCTTTGATCACTTCATCAAAGCGTATATTCCAACTCCGAGATGCTTGCACCAGTCCATAAATGGATTACTGGAGCTTGCACACTTTGTAAGCACCTTTAGGATTGACAAAACCTTTTGGTTGCATCATATACAACTCTTCTTAAATCCATTAAGGAATGCAATTTTGACGTCCATTTTCCAGATTTCATAATCATAAAATGCGGCAATTGCTAACATGATTCGAACAGACTGAAGCATCGCTATGGGTGAGAAGGTCTCATCGTAGTCAACTCCTTGAACTTGTCAAAAACCTTACGCAATAAGTCGAGCTTTGTAGACAGTAACATTACCATCAACATCAGTCTTCTTGTTGAAGATCCGTTTATTCTCTATGGCTTGCCGATCATCGGGCAAGTCAACCAAAGTCCATACTTTGTTCTCATACATGGATCCCATCTCAGATTTCATGGCCTCAAGCCATTTCACAGAATCTGGGCTCATCATCGCTTCCTAATAGTTCGTAGGTTCGTCCTGGTCTAGTAACATGACTTCCAAAACAGGATTACCGTACCACTCTGGTGCGGAACGTACTCTGGTTAACCTACAAGGTTCGGTAGTAACTTGATCTGAAGTTTCATGATCATCATCATTAGCTTCCTCACTAGTTGGTGTAGGCATCACGGGAACGGTTTTCTGTGATGATCTACTTTGCAATTCGCGATAAGGTATAATTACCTCATCAAGTTCTACTTTCCTCCCACTCACTTCTTGCGAGAGAAACTCCTTCTCTAGAAAGGATCCATTCTTAGCAACAAAGATCTTGCCTTCGGATCTGTGATAGAAGGTGTACCCAACAGTTTCTTTTGGGTATCCTATGAAGATGCATTTCTCTGACTTGGGTTCAAGCTTATTAGGCTGAAGCTTTTTCACATAAGCGTCGCAACCCCAAACTTTAAGAAACGACAGCTTAGGTTTCTTTCCAAACCATAGTTCATACGTTGTCGTTTCAACGGATTTAGATGGTGCCCTATTTAAAGTGAATGCAGCTGTCTCTAATGCATAACCCCAGAATGATAGTGGTAAATCGGTAAGAGACGTCATAGATTGCACCATATCTAATAAAGTATGGTTATAACGTTCGGACACACCATTACGCTGTGGTGTTCAAGGTGGCGTGAGTTGTGAAACTATTCCACATTTTTTTAAATGAAGGCCAAACTCGTAACTCAAATATTCGCCTCCGCGATAAGATCGTAGAATCTTTATTTTCTTGTTACGATGATTTTCCACTTCACTCTGAAATTCTTTGAACTTTTCAAATGTTTCAGACTTATGTTTCATTAAGTAGATATACCCATATATGCTCAAATCATCTGTGAAGGTCTGAAAATAACGATACCCGCCGTGAGCCTCAACACTCATCGGACCGCATACATCGGTATGTATTATTTCCAATAAGTCAGTGGCTCGCTCTATTGTTCCGGAGAATGGAGTCTTAGTCATCTTGCCCAGGAGGCATGGTTCGCCAGCATCAAATGATTCATAATCAAGTGATTCCAAAAGTCAATCCACATGGAGTTTCTTCATGTGCTTTACACCAATATGGCCTAAACGTCAGTGCCACAAATATGTTGCACTATCATTATCAACTTTGCATCTTTTGGCATAAATATTATGAATATGTGTATCACCACGATCGAGATTCAATAAAAATAGACCACTCTTCAAGGGTACATGACCATAAAAGATATTACTCATATAAATAGAATAACAATTATTCTCCGATTTAAATGAATAACCGCCTCGCATCAAACAAGATCCAAATATAATGTTCATGCTCAACGCTGGCACTAAATAACAATTATTCAGGTTTAAAACTAATCCCAAAGGTAGATGTAGAGGTAGCGTGCCGAAGGCGATCACATCGACCTTGGAACCATTCCCGAGGCGCATCGTAACCTCCTCCTTAGCCAATCTTCGCTTAATCTGTAGCCCCCTGTTTCGAGTTGCAAATATGAGCAACAAAACCAGTATCAAATACCCAGGCGCTACTACGAGCATTAGTAAGGTACATGTTAGAAGGGAGAGAGAGGGATTGGTAGAATAGTTCATTGTATTGCTTGAGCCTCGTGGGCATATATATAGGGGTACATGATCTACTTGGAGTACAAGGCAAGCCAGAATAATTCCTAGTCTAACCTATGTTTCCAATCTAATCAATATACTCAACATCCCCCTGAAGTCACAACGGTAGCGACGCAGATGGTGAGACTGGAGAAGAATCCGAAGGCAAGCCGACGGAAACCCCCACAGTCGTAACGGTCGACGCATCGCGGAAGGCGTGGCTGGAGTGGAAACCGACGAGGTTGCTCAAGCAAGGCGGTAGCCCTTTGTGCCGTTTGTCGAGGTAGCCGAGAGCGTGTGTGGTGGAGCCGTGGTCGAGATAGCCGTGTGAAGAATGTCGGGGTCAATGTCGAGTCAGGGTGTCCGGTGTCGAGGAAGTCGCCGTGGAGCCGCGGGCGTAAGGAGGCGCCGTGTTAGTCATGGGCGCAGTGGTGTCGAAGTAGTGCTGCGCCGAGTAGATGACGGTGTTGACGAGGCGTCGCGCCAGGTTTGCCAAGCCCGGGGACACGTCGTGGACGAAGGAACACATCGGTGTTGCCAGCACTTGGCATGCCTAGACGGACGAAGACGAAGTTGACGTAGCGCCGCACCAGGCTTGCCAAGCCCGGGGACACATCATGGACGAAGGCACGCATCGGTGTTGCCAGCACCGGGCATGCGTAGACGATGGACCTGCACGAGTTGTATGCCATGTCGAAGAAGCCGGAGAGGACAGCAGAGAAGGACTCGATGACGGTTGTGGCGCCAATCAGCGCGGCGCCGAGGTCGCCCGCGGTTGTTGGAGTAGACGAAGTGGTCGGGGTAGATGACGGCAACGCTGGCAACGGGCTGGTGTTGGCGAAGACGAAGGGGGTGGATGGGTGGCTACGGCCGCTACAGGGTAGCAGCGGCGGCGGCCGAAGAAGAGCGACGGTGGTGGCCTGACGGCGGCGGCTAGGTTAGGAGCACGGTGGCGATGCTCGAAGGAGGCGATGAACCCGACTGCACAACAAAGACCGGCGCGGACGGTGGCGTTCCCGCGCCAAGGAAAATGGCGCGGCGAATACCACGGGAAGTCGACACGTGGGGACGGTGAAGTGGATGATAACCCACAAGTATAGGGGATCGCAACAGTTTTCGAGGGTAGAGTATTCAACCCAAATTTATTGATTCGACACAAGGGGAGCCAAAGAATATTCTCAAGTATTAGCAGTTGAGTTGTCAATTCAACCACACCTGGATAACTTAATATCTGCAGCGAAGTGTTTAGTAGCAAAGTAATATGATAGTAGTGGTAACTGTAAAAAAAATAACGGAAGCAAAAGTAATATTTTTGGTGTTTTGTAGTGATTATAACAGTAGCAACAGGAAAGTAAATAAGCGAGAACCAGTATAGGAAAAACTCGCAGGCATTGGATCGGTGACGGATAATTATGCCGGATGCGGTTCATCATGTAACAATCATAACATAGGGTGACACAGAACTAGCTCCAGTCCATCAATGTAATGTAGGCATGTATTCCGAATATAGTCATATGTGCTTATGGAAAAGAACTTGGATGACATCTTTTGTCCTACCCTCCCGTGGCAGCGGGGTCCTAATGGAAACTAAGGGATATTAAGGCCTCCTTTTAATAGAGAACCGGAACAAAGCATTAGTACATAGTGAATACATGAACTCCTCAAACTATTGTCATCACCGGGAGTGGTCCCGATTATTGTCACTTCGGGGTTGCCGGATCATAACACATAGTAGGTGACTATAGACTTGCAAGATAGGATCAAGAACACACATATATTCATGAAAACATAATAGGTTCAGATCTGAAATCATGGCACTCGTGACCTAGTGACAAGCATTAAGCATAGCAAAGTCATAGCAACATAAATCTCAGAACATAGTGGATACTAGGGATCAAACCCTAACAAAACTAACTCGATTACATGATAGATCTCATCCAACCCATCACCGTCCAGCAAGCCTACGATGGAATTACTCACGCACGGCGGTGAGCATCATGAAATTGGTGATGGAGGATGGTTGATGATGACGGCAACGATGAATCCCCCTCTCCGGAGCCCCGTAAGGACTCCAGATCAGCCCTCCCGAGAGGTTTTAGGGCTTGGCGGCGGCTCCGTATCGTAAAACACAATGATTTCTTCTCCTCGATTTTTTCTCTCCGAAAGCAAATATATAGAGTTGGAGTTGGCGTTGGAGGAGCTCCAGGGGCCCACGAGGTAGGGGGCGCGCCTAGGGGAGGGCGCGCCTCACCCTCGTGGGATGTGGTGTGGGCCCCCTGGTCTTCATCTTTGGCAAGGATTTTTTATTATTTCTGAAAAGTTGTTCCGTGGAGTTTCAGGTCATTCCGAGAACTTTTGTTTCTGCACATAAATAACACCATGGAAAGTCTGCTGAAAACAGCGTCAGTCCGGGTTAGTTCCATTCAAATCATGCAAGTTAGAGTCCAAAACAAGGGCAAAAGTGTTTGGAAAAGTAGATACGACGGAGACGTATCAACTCCCCCAAGCTTAAACCTTTGCTTGTCCTCAAGTAATTCAGTTGATAAGCTGAAAGTGAAAAAAAACTTCTACAAACTCTGTTTGCTCTTGTTGTTGTAAATATGTAAAGCCCGCATTCAAGTTTTCAGCAAAGATTATGACTAACCACACTTGCAATAACTCTCAGGTCTCATGTTTACTCATATCAATAGCATAATCAACTAGCGAGCCATAATAATAAATCTTGGATGACAACACTTTCTCAAAACAATCATGATATAACATAACAAGATGGTATCTCGCTAGCCTTTTCTGAGACCGCAAAACATAAATGCAGAGCACCTTTAAAGATCAAGGACTGACTAGACATTGTAATTCATGGTAAAAGAGATCCAATCATAGTCATACCCAATATAAATTAATAGTAATGAATGCAAATGACAGCGGTGCTTTCCAGTTGGTGCTTTTAATAAGAGGGTGATGAGTCAACATAAAAGTAAATGGATAGGCCCTTCACAGAGGGAAGCAGGGATTTGTAGAGGTGCCAGAGCTCGGTTTTGAAATAGAGATACATAATATTTTGAGCGGCATACTTTCATTGTCAACATAACAACTAAGAGATGGCGATATTTTCCATGCTACACACATTATAGGCGGTTCCCAAATAGAATGGTAAAGTTTATACTCCCCCTCCACCAACAAGCATCAATCCATGACTTGCTCAAAACAACGAGTGTCTCCAACTAGCAACAGTCCCAGGGGGAGTTTTGTTTGCAATTATTTTGATTTAGTTTGCATAAAGCATGGGACTGGGCATCCCGGAGACCAGCCATTTTCTCGTGAATGAGGAGCGGAGTCCACTCCTCTTGAGAATAACCCACCTAACACGGAAGATAAGGGAAGCCCTAGTTGATACATGAGCTATTCGAGCATACAAAACAGAATGTTGATTTGAAGGTTTAGAGTTTGGCACATACAAATTTACTTGGAACGGCAGATAAATACCGTATATAGGAAGGTATGGTGGACTCATAGGGAATAACTTTGGGGTTTAAGGGATTGGATGCACAAGCAGTATTCCCACTTAGTACAAGTGAAGGCTAGCAAAAGACTGGGAAGCGACCAACTAGAGAGCGACAAATCATGAACATGCATTAAAATTAATAAACATTGGATGCAGACATGAGTAGGATATAATCCACCATGAACATAAATATCGTGAAGGCTATGTTGATTTGTTTCAACTACATGTGTGAACATGTGCCAAGTCAAGTCACTTAAATCATTCAAAGGAGGATACCACCCCATCATACCACATCACAACCATTTTAATAGCATGTTGGCACGCAAGGTATACCATTATAACTCATAGCTAATCAAGCATGGCATAAGCAACTATGATCTGTAATTGTCATTGCAAACATGTTTATTCATAATAAGCTGAATCAGGAATGATGAACTCATCATATTTACAAAAACAAGAGAGGTCGAGTTCATACCAGCTTTTCTCATCTCAGTCAGTCCATCATATATCATCATAATTGCCTTTCACTTGCACGACCGAATGGAGTGAATAATAATAAGAGTGCATGTGCAGTGGACTAAGATAGAACCTGCGAGCATTCAATAAACAGTAAAAGACAAGGCAATATGGGCTCTTGGTTGAATCAACAATAATGCATATAAGAGCCACTTCAACAATTTAATCATGGTCTTCTCCTATCGACCCCCAAAGAAAAGAAAAGAAAAGAAATAGAACTATTTACACGGGAAAGTTCCCAACAAGCAAAAGAAGAACGGGAAATCTTTTTGGGTTTTTTTCTTTTTAATTAAGTACTACTACAGCAAGAAAAGTAAACTAACTAAAACTTACTCTAATTTTCTGGTTTTTCTTAAGGTTTATCAAACACATAAGAAGAAAGCAAGAAAAAGAAAATAAACTAGCATGGATATTACAGTGAAAAAGTATGAGCACCGACATCTAGCAATGAGTGTGTGTGAACATAAATGTAATGTCTGTGGGAAATACGTACTCCCCCAAGCTTAAGCTTTTGTCCTAAGTTGGTTCATTGCGAGGGATAGCCTGGCGGATACCCGTAGGTGTAGCTGGGGTCGTACTGCGATGCAGCGGTTATCGCCTCCTGAGCTGCAGCGTGGCGTCGGGCTGCATCCGCTCTCCTCTCGTACTCATCTGCCTCCTCTCTGGCAATAATATATCTTCGTTTTGCCTGATAATCAAAGAAGGCAGGAGCAGGGAGAGTAATACGGAGAGCACGCCGTTTGTCAAAGATTAGTCGATACTGGAGAGGTGATTCATTCCTCTCGACAAAATGATGGTAAACCATAGAATTATAGTATAAATAAGTAGGAGGCAACTCCATATCATCCTCACGAACGACCATATCAAGAAAATCAGCTAAACGGGTTGCATATATTCCTCCAAAGAAATCTGCATTAAATCTATTATGATGCAACCTACGTGCAACAATGGCTCCCATATGATAAGATTGGTCTCCTGACATAGCACTCCTAAGAATACTGAGGTCAGGCACACACATATAACATGCTTCATCCTTACCATTTATGCACCTACCTATGAAGAGAGCAAAATAATGTATAGCAGGAAAGTGAATGCTCCCTATGGTAACTTGTGCTATATCTCTAGATTCCCCTACAGTTATACCAGCAAGAAAGTCTCTAAATTCAGATTTACGGGGATCACTAGCACTACCCCATTGTGGAAGTTTGCAAGTAGAAGTAAAATCCTCTAAGTCCGTGGTATAAGATTTTTCATAAAGATCAAACATGACAGTAGGAGAATTACGTGAAGATGAAAATTCAAACCTCCTCACAAATGAACTAGTGAGATGATGGTACTGCGGGCATTTGTCTGCCTCAAAGCGCACACGATCGGCGTTACACAAATATGCGTTAAATTCCTCTTTGATTCCCGCTCGATCCATAAAATTTTCTGAAGGCCACTCACAAGGCCGCACTGGGGCGTCTCTTGGTGGCTCGTCATCAGCATCACGCATTGCAAGCCTGGGTCCTTGCTTCCTTGAAGAACCACCTTGGAACATTTTCCTAAGCATATTTCTTCCTCTGATTTTTTTGAAATTTAGTAACTTCAAACAAAAGTGAACCAAGCTCAAATAAAATTTATAGAAACTACTCCTACAAGTGCCTAGAGGATATATCAAGCATTAGAACTACTTGGAAACATATAAATTTCACATGCAAGCTCAAGAACATGGTCACCTAGGCAGCACAAATTTGCAATGAATAAAGCACTAGAGCAAAAACTAATTGGACCGATGGAGGAGTCACATACCAAGGAACAATCTCCCCAAGCAGTTTTGTGAGAGGTGCTTTGAGCAAGGAGATCGAAAATCGCAGCAAATTGAGCTAGAACTCGTGCTTGAGCTAGATATTCATGTTTGTGGGAGGAAGAATAACTGTATGGGTGCAGGAATAAGTGGAGGAGGGCCACCGTGGCCCCACAAGGCAGGGGGTGTGCCCTGGGGGGTAGGGCGCGCCCTCCACCCTCGTGGCCAGGTGGTTCACCCCCCTGCTATGTTCTCAGTTCCATAAATCCTCAAATATTCTAGAAAAAAAAATCATATTTCATTTTCAGGGCATTTGGAGAACTTTTATTTTCGGGGTATTTTTATATTGCACGGATAAATCGTAAAATGCATGTAAAAATACTAATTTTACTTTATTTCAACTAAATAATGAGAAAGTAGAGAGAGGGTACAGGTTGTGCCTTCTAGTTTCATCCATCTCATGCTCATCAAAAGGAATCCACTAACAAGGTTGATCAGGTCTTGTTAATAAACTCATTCCGAATAACATGGAACCGGAGAAATTTCGAATAACACTATGTTACCTTAACGGCGATATGCACATCCCCAATGATAAGAATATCATATTTCTTCTTGACAGTAGGAAGAGGAAATTCAAAACCTCCAATTATAATCGATGGAATTTTTCCAATAGAGTTGATACTATGAACTTGAGATTGTTTCCTTGAAAAGTGTACTGTATGCTCATTACCATTAACATGAAAAGTGACATTGCCTTTGTTGCAATCAGTAACAGCCCCTGCAGTATTCAAAAAAGGTCTTCCAAGAATAATAGACATACTATCGTCCTCGGGAATATCAAGAATAACAAAGTCCGTTAAAATAGTAACGCTTTGCAACCACAACAGCACATCCTCACAAATACCGACAATTATAGCAGTTGATTTATCAGCCATTTGCAAAGATATTTCAGTGGGTGTCAACTTATTCAAGTCAAGTCTACGATATAAAGAGAGGGGCATAACACTAACACCGGCTCCAAGATCACATAAAGTAGTTTTAACATAATTCCTTTTAATGGAGCATGGTATAGTAAGTACTCCTGGATCTCCAAGTTTCTTTGGTATTCCACCCTTAAAAGTATAATTAGCAAGCATGGTGGAAATTTCAGCTCCCGGTATCTTTCTTTTATTAGCAACAATATCTTTCATATATTTAGCATAAGGATTCATTTTGAGCATATCAGTTAATCGCATACGCAAAAAGATAGGTCTAATCATTTCAGCGAAGTGCTCAAAATCCTCTTCATCCTTTTTCTTGGATGGTTTGGGAGGAAAAGGCATGGGTTTCTGAACCCATGGTTCTCTTTCTTGACCATGTTTCCTAGCAACAAAGTCTCATCATAACGTTGATTCTTTGATTGTGGGTTATCAAGATCAACAGCAGGTTCAATTTCTACATCATTATCATTACTAGGTTGAGCATCATCATTGACATTTTCATTAGGTCCTTGTTCATTACCAGATTGTGTTTCAGCATCAGACATAGAAATATCATTGGGATTCTCAGGTGGTTCAACAATAGGTTCACTAGAAGTTTGCAAAGTCCTATCATTTTTCTTTTTCTTCCTTTTAGAAGAACTAGGTACATCAATATTATTTCTTTGAGAATCTTGCTCGATTCTCTTAGGGTGGCCTTCAGGATACAAAGGTTCCTGAGTCATTCTACCAGTTCTAGTAGCCACTCTAACAGCATAATCATTTTTCTTACTATTCATTTCATTGAGCAAATCATTTTGAGCTTTAAGTACTTGTTCTACTTGAGTGGTAACCATAGAAGCATGTTTGCTAACAAGTTTAAGTTCACCTCTAACATTAGCCATGTAATCACCCAAGTGTTTAATCATATAAGCATTTTGTTTTAATTGTCTACCAAAATAAGCATTGAAATCTTCTTGCTTAACCATAAACTTATCAAACTCCAAGCATTGGCTAGCAATTTTGGTAGGAGGGATTTCAGCTCTATCATATCTATAGAGAGAATTTACCTTTACTACCTGTGTAGGGTTATAAATACCATGAGGTTCTTCAATAGGTAGTAAATTCTGAACATCTTCAGCTTTAATACCTTTTTATTTCATAGATTTCTTTGCCTCTTGCATATCTTCAGGACTGAGAAATAGAACACCTCTCTTCTTCGGAGTTGGTTTAGGAATAGGTTCAGGAATTGGCTATGGAGCTGGCTCAAGAGCTGGCTCAGGAAGTGTCCAATTATTTTCATTTGTCATCATATTATTCAATAGAATTTCAGCTTCATCCGGTGTTCTTTCCCTGAAAACAGAACCAGCACAACTATCCAGGCAATCTCTGGAAGCATCGGTTAGCCCATTATAAAAGATATCAAGTACTTCATTTTTCTTAAGAGGATGATCACGCAAAGCATTAAGTAACTTGAGAAGTCTCCCCCAAGCTTGTGGGAGACTCTCTTCTTCAATTTGCACAAAGTTGTATATTTCCCTCAAGGCAGCTTGTTTCTTATGAGCAGGGAGATATTTAGCAGAGAAGTAATAAATCATATCCTGGGGACTACGCACACAACCAGGATCAAGAGAATTAAACCATATCTTAGCATCACCCTTTAATGAGAACGGAAATATTTTAAGGATATAAAAGTAGCGAGATCTCTCATCATTATTGAACAGGGTGGCTATATCATTTAATTTAGTAACATGTGCCACAACAGTTTCAGATTCATAGCCATGAAAAGGATCCGATTCAACCAAAGTAATTATATCAGGATCAACAAAGAATTCATAATCCTTATAGGCACACAGATAGGTGAAGTAGCAAAAGCAGGGTCAGGTTTCATTCTATCTTTAAGAGATTGCTTATTCCATTTAACTAATAACCTCTTGAGCTCATATCTATCTTTGCAAGCTAGAATAGCTGCGAGCTTCCATATCAAAAACATAACCCTCGTGAATAACATGCCTATCTTCATCATCACTTTCATCAATATAATCAGTTTCAATAATTTCTTTCTCTCTAGCCCTAGCAATTTGTTCATCAAGAAATTCACTAAGGGCACAGTAGTATCAAGCATAGAAGTAGTTTCATCATAAGTATCATGCATAGCGAAGTGGCATCATCAATAACATGCGACATATCGTAACGAATAGCGAGCGGTGTTTAGTCATGCAAGCTTACTCAAAACAGAAGGTGAATCAAGTGCAGAGCTAGATGGCAGTTCCTTACCTCCCCTCGTAGTTGAGGCATAAATTGTTGTCTTAGCTTCTTTCAAGTTCTTCATAGTGTCCAGCAGATATAAATCCCAAGTGACTCAAAGAATAGAGCTATGCTCCCCGGCAACGGCGCCAGAAATTAGTCTTGATAACCCACAAGTATAGGGGATCACAACAGTTTTCGAGGGTAGAGTATTCAACCCAAATTTATTGATTCGACACAAGGGGAGCCAAATAATATTCTCAAGTATTAGCAGTTGAGTTGTCAATTCAACCACACCTGGATAACTTAATATCTACAGCAAAGTGTTTAGTAGCAAAGTAATATGATTGTAGTGGTAAAGGAAGCAAAAGTAATATTTTTGGTGTTTTGTAGTGATTATAACAGTAGCAACGGGAAAGTAAATAAGCGAGAACCAGTATAGGAAAAACTCGTAGGCATTGGATCGGTGATGGATAATTATGTCGGATGCGGTTCATCATGTAACAATCATAACATAGGGTGACACAGAACTAGCTCTAGTTCATCAATGTAATGTAGGCATGTATTGCGAATATATTCAGACGTGCTTATGGAAAAGAACTTGCATGACATCTTTTGTCCTACCCTCCCATGGCAGCAGGGTCCTAATGGAAACTAAGGGATATTAAGGCCTCCTTTTAATAGAGAACCGGAACAAAGCATTAGCACATAGTGAATACATGAACTCCTCAAACTATGGTCATCACCGATGCTGGTCCCGATTATTGTCACTTGGGTTGCGGATCATAACACATAGTAGGTGACTATAGACTTGCAAGATAGGATCAAGAACACACATATATTCATGAAAACATAATATGTTCAGATCTAAAATCATGGCACTCGGGCCCTAGTGACAAGCATTAAGCATAGCAAAGTCATAGCAACATAAATCTCAGAACATAGTGGATACTAGGATCAAACCCTAACAAAACTAACTTTCGACATTCAGTAGCGACCCGACCTCGGGGCAATTGCCTCTGTGTATCTGTGCCATCCACAGATTAGTATCTTTGGCACACACGGTACATCAATGTATATATCAAAGTACAATCACATGTATAAATAACGTAAAATGATATATACCTCATAATACTCAATGAAACAATCAAACGGGTGTGGAGTCCCATCAACGCCATCGGTAGGTTGAGTGTAGACCGTAACCTGTATCGTAACTCTTACTCGTCGAGGAAATATACGCAACATGATACGTTGCAGCCGTAGGTCAAGACATTGAATGTACCGCAAGATCACAACATGATTAAACAGATGGTAAAACTATACTATATGCAATTTGGCTTTGTGGCTCAGATCTGAGTTTTGTTTGCGTAAAAGCTGATTTTATTTTCCCTACATCAAAGGAATAAATGAAGTCTGTACTATGGAGTTTTCTATCATGACATGGTTCCACCAACCGATGTCTCATAGCCCAAAATCATCATATGTTGCCCACAATTAAGTTATCAATCCGGTGTTGAGAGTTCCTAGATAGATCCAAGTCCGGATGCTCAAATTGTCCGTGAACTGGGACACGGCTAATCGATTAGGTTATAACCCTCTGCAGAGGTTTGTACACTTTACCCGCAAGATTTGATCCTGTCTTTACGTTCTCGCACTTCGTGGTGTTTGAGAACAAGATGACCAAACATGGTCTTCCAAAGAGTTCCTCCGACCACCGTCCGTACTCAACCCATCCTACCGTAGTTCTACATCTGCTAGTACCGCCCCACCAGAGTCACAACTAAGGTCAATCAAGCGAGCCCATAATGACTTGCGGTTGCATGTAAGCTTCCAGCATGAAGTATTCTTCCGTCTCTTTGAGTCTGGGTGAAGCTTTCCGCAAGATGTCATGGCGCTTCTCCATGCATCCCGACCAACCACCGGTTTCTCCAGGTGCCCGTCAACCGTCCTTCACCCAAAGAGTGTGTATTGAATTCTTGTCTCGAGTCTTGAAGTCTTGAGGCCTTGAAGATGCAGTCCTTGCAGATGCCATCATGGAGTTGTCGTCATTGACGTAGAGTCCTCCTTTCTCACACCACTCCCGAACACTCATACCAAACCCGTCTACTATAGCGTAGCATTTAAATAAAACGCCCCGGGCTTGGTAACAGGGTGATGGGTTCCTACCTCATGCATACTACTCAACTACAAGGATTCAATAACACTATCTGAGGTGTGGTTGCAAGGATGCCACTAAATGCAATAAAAACATAGGTATGAAAGCAATGGTCAAAGTGAACTTGCCTGGTAATACTTGATGAAGATAACAACGCTGTCGAAAATGACTTGGTAGAACTAATCGTCACTCCGCTGAAAATCTATATAGTCAAACATAGCATTCACATAAGCAAACATCCTAGCAAACAATTTTAGCACTCGAAATAACAATCAAAACAGCAAGGAAAATCGATAATAAAACTCAAACCAAATCAAAAGAAACTTCAAATAAAACTACAAAGAAAAACTACTAACGAAGATCTATGACTTTGCTACAAACATCTAATATAGTTTTGCCGTAAGTAAAAACTTAACAACAATTAAAATACTAAACTAATAAATTAACAGAAAATAAAATGTAAAATAACTAATTTAACAGAAAGTATTTTTTTCCATAAAATTTTATTTGCAAAAAGAAACAAATAAAAAGCTTTTATAAAACTCTAACTATGACCTATAGAAGGTTTCATACAAAACTAAGGAAAATAAATTTTTTTTTTAAGTAAAAATAAATTTTCTCCTGTTGTCTAACAGAAACACAACTAATTTTGTCAAAAGTGACAAAAAGAAATAATTTAAAACTAATAAAAACAATAAATAAAAAGCTAAAACAGAACTAATATTAAAACAGTACTGTTTTGCTAAAAACCTAATTTAAAATAACCTGAAAATAAAATAATAAATACTACTGGATAAACAAAGGTCCTAGAGACCAGGAGCAAAAAGAATTAATTAAAAATCTATTTTTAAACTCCCGGAATAAGCAAAACAAGCTTTAATTCAAATCTGATCTAACTCAATTTTTATAAATCCAAACATAGACAAATAATATATTTTTGGAAACTACAAGAAAATTGTGATCTAACGCAAAAAGAATCAGCATCATTGTCTTCTAGATCAAAAGTTATAAGCTAAACAAGAACGGAACTAAATCTGTTACGGAAATAAATCTGAAAACGAGAAAAACAACAAGGGAGTTACCAGACGTGAGGCAGAGATGGCAGGAAGGAGACGGCGATGTGGAGGGCTGCTCCGGCGAGGGGGCGAGGTCACGGCGAGGTGGGGGTGGCGGAGGAGGGGTCGGCGCTTGAGGAGGTGGCGCTGGGCGATGGGAGGTTCCAGGAGAGCTCTGGTGAGCGTTCTAGGCAGGAAAAGGAGGACGGTGGCGAGGAGGCTACAGGCGGGGAGGCGTGGTGATGGGAAAATGGAACGAGGAGAGGGAGGGGGTTTTATAGGCGGTCTCGGGAGGCGCTGGGATGGAAAGACGAGGGAGATCGGGAAGGTGGAGTTTCCTGTCTCCATGGATATGGAAAGCTTCTGTAACGTGAGAGGAAACAGAGGAAGGAGATGATCTCTTGTTGGGCTAGAATAGGAAAGTGCTTAATGGGCCAGCAGGTTTTTCCTAATAAACACGATTCCATTCCTATCTTTAAAATTAGGAAACTAAAACAATAAAAAGGAAATCAAATCAATTCGGAATAAAGAGTTTTTATATACTAAAATTATCGAGAAAAATAAAATGTAGATGATGAGCATTATTCCACGGCCAAAATAAAAACTTAAAAAATGTTTTTCAGAAAATCCCTAAAGGCTTTATTTCTTTTTGCAAATAATTTTTAAATAAAAACTTTGGTTTTTCTTGGCTCAAATATTTTCAAAAAATGCCCCTGATTTTGGAGGGTCATTTTCCTCCGCTCTTTCTTGCTTGCAAGAATTTATTTTTCGGGGTATTTCTCGGGGAAGAAAAATAGAGAAGCAAGTGCAAATATTTGAAAGAATTAAATTGCAAAACTCCGCTCAAATTCTTTATAGTTGAAGAAGTCATGTCATCTTCTCTCATTGATTCTAATAGGATGAATTGAATTTACGGAGAAGGGAAAGTCATTTTATTCCCTCTCATTCAAAAGTTTTTGAAAAGGTTCAAATTTCACTCAAGTTTAATTCACTCAAGCAAACAAACAAACAATTCAATTAATTATATTAACATTCCAAAATTTGGGATGTTACAAACCTACCACACTTAGAATGAATCTCGTCCTCGAGATTCGAAGAGGCTAGCAAGAAAAGGTTAGGGGTTGGGGTCTTCTAGCAATTGTTTTGGTCAGAAAGGTCAGGGGTGCTACCACACTTAAAATGCAAGGTTACAGTTCCAATAAACTCAGATACTTCCTCCGAGGCTGACAATGTATGCCTCTTCACATATCTTACAATAGCTCCTTCATTAAAGCTCTTACATGGAAGCATAGAGTTTTCCTCGAGAATCTTGGGTCGGTTCGTCAAAGTTGAAGTTCGTCCGAGACCGGATCTTCTTAGCTGATCGGTTCTGTGTCCATTCTAGACAACTATCGAAACACTCATGGTGGTCTACCATTAATGGTTTCTCCTGCGAAACGCTTTCTCGTTGAACTTCACCGTATAACCTACGCTTGGCAACGGTTGCCTGTAATGGGGTTCCATCGTCCTACCATTTTATGGTTTTATGGCTTATCGCATCGACACTCTTCTAAGGTTTTCAAGGCTCTCTCGATTTTCCATCAACATATGATAGTTCATGATAGAAGTCTTCGTATGGGGCCAATCCATCCTGCATTTGAATCATTACCACATACGTAAATATCGAATCACGTATTCTAACACTTGGGCATACTCACAAGCATTGCAGAAATTTCTCTTGCTCTCGAACTGGTTTCGAGTAAATCCATGGTTTCGCAAGCTGAACAAACATCTATCGTTATTTCACCACTCTCAGGTTTTTGCGTGACCTCCTACGAAACTTATGCTGATTGGATCACTGATTCTTCCAAATTTATTCCTTTATCGAGGTTACAACGGTTCCTTCTCAAAATCCTGGGCCTGTGGGTTATGGCCCACTTCAACACTAGTGCAGCTTTAACTCATCCTTGGAGTAACTCTCTTGTTACACCTCCTTAAATCCAGTAGTACTGCTTCTTCATACCATCATATCAAAACAAAACTCCAACTTATTTTGTCCAGCTTCCTTCTATGGCCGTCATGAATAACACGTTTCTTTCTTCATTGATCCTGTGGCTTTATAGAGTACTATGACCAAAAGAAGTGCACAAGTTTATCCATAAAATCTCATTAATATCATATCAATCTTTCATTACATCCTTAACCATTTTCGTAAATCCAAATTCCAAAAAGTACTTGATACAAATGCTGCCACCCACATGGTTTGGTATGGTCAGACATTACTTCCAACTTTATTTATTTATCCTCCTCGAGGATTCTTCAGTCCCACTGGAATTGTGCGACATGAGCCTTGAAATCTTCAATCTTCTTTTTCATGGTGGTCTTGAGCTTCGTCAACATCATCTCTGCATGCACTTCGCTTAGGTATTCCTGAGTATAACGGAGTCTTGCTTCAAGTATTTCTCTGATCTGGCGTATGGCTTCCATGGTTGTTTCACGAACAGCATCGAAGAAAGTTGCTTGTGGCACACGTGAGATGAAAAAGTAATGCCCCATCCTCTTTGGGCAAACTCCTTTCAAACGGTGGAGGTGTACCTCCACATACCAAAGTTCCACTCCTTTTGCATGAAGGGTAGCCTTTGTAGACTGCATCTCCTTCAAGGTGAATATGCTTCATCATGTCCTTCAGGATCTTGGTAATCATGATCACTTGTCGTGGTCATGATCGCTTTCAGACCTTTAAGGAAAGACTCAGAAGTGTCGCTATCTGCAGTTTGTGAAACAGAAATGATGCTCGAGTAAGGTACTTATCTCCTGGGCACACATTCATATCATCCAAACAAAACTTCAAACTCAATTTCCAATTTCCTGTTTATGCATCACAACTCACCTTCTTCCATGTTCATCAAGAATATTAATTTCCAAGATAAAATATGACAACTCCTTAAAGCTTTTCAGCATGTGACATTTCAACTTTATTGAGTCATGAACTATTACAATCTCGGGGTAATCTATTACATAACTCAACTCATTGAGCTTATGAAAATGAAATTGCTTTCTACTACTCTTATTATCCATATCAAAATTCCAACTACTCAACTTCAGCTTTCATCTTGTCGGGACATTTAATAGCATAATGTCCTGCCTCCTTGCAAAAAAACAAATGACTTCCGACATGTCTCGGGCTTCTTTGTGATTATGCGGGCTCCTTGGATTCTTGGCTTCTTTCTCGGCATTTACTAGCTTAAATGACTTAAATCCTTGCACCTGTAACAAGTGATATGACTTAGGTCCTTCTCTCGCAAAAATTGCGTTGTTCTCGGGTTGCCTTCTTTTTCTCTTCCGGAATTCTCTGTAATGATCGTAGTTTCTATCTCCAGAGGGTCAAACTTCACTTCATTGCCGGGAAATATCCTGGATACTCTTTTCTTCCCTTGGGGCAATCATGAATAATGTCCTTCTTCTCCACATGAATAGCGTGCATTGAGTAAAATCTGTTGAGACCTTCTCCATCCAGGTCTTCAACACTTTCATTCATTACTGGTTCTTCTAGGTCTTCCTTGAGGGCTTCTTTCATTCCATCTTCCTGCTTCGGAATAGTTTGTTGCACCGTGGAGTAAATGTGACACTGCACCGGGTAGTGGGTGGTTCCTTCACACAAGAAACAAGTCACCTGACTAGTTGGGCATTCCTCACCGGGTGTTTCTCCTCACAATGAGGGCATCCATCTTTGTGTTCCTCCTGGTGTGTCCTATTTCTCCGCAAATCTTGCGAGCACAAGGTTTACTTCTTGGTGTATCATTGTGCTTCCGGATAAGACGTGATCTCATCAGTGGTCTTCTTGAATTCCTCCCAAGTTCTTGCTCCTTTAAATCCTTGTATGGATTGATGCATTCTCCACTGTGTTGCAGCACTTTCTCAGAAGTAATCAAGAGCGTATTGGACCTCATACTTCCTTGAAACCAAATTGTTCCCAAGTGATTCTCCATGTTCGCATCCATAGCTCGCCTCCCACTGAAGTCTTCGGTCCAGAGAATATCAGTCCAACTTCATTCATCATCTATGGGGTTCAAGGGTTTTAGGGTGAGATGAGAGAGAGGTGGGGAGGGATATACACACAATACAAACAATAGTTTTGAAAAGACAGATTTTGTTGTGGCTGTCGGAAAAACATCAAACAAATGACAGCTCACAATCATCGCATCTAACGTAAGTGTGTAACAGGGTTTGGTCTTCTAAAGGTCAAATATTTCTTTAGGAACTTCAAATCTTCTTGAGTCTTCAACTGTTGTAGCTTCTAATACATGGTGAAATCCTCTTTACTTGGAAGAGGTCATCAGTCCTCCGATATCTTTCTTGGAGTGGCTTCATTGATCCTTCATGCGGTCAAAAGGGAAAAGGGTATATCCTAACTATTTTGAGGTGAGAGTGTCTATTCGATAAAATCAGAAAGAGATGAGAAGTAATAGTCTTTTGAAAATAAAGTTTTAGAGATATCCTGTCCTAGGGCTTTCCGATTTCTAGGGTCACGCCCCATACCAACATGTGCTCGATACCATTTACATGGCGACCCGACCTCGAGACGGTCAAGCCTCTGTGTATCTCTGCCATCCTGGATCAAGATCTTTGGCACACACGGTACATCAATGTATATATCAAAGTACAATCACATGTATAAATAACGTAAAATGATATATACCTCATAATACTCAATGAAACAATCAAACGGGTGTGGAGTCCCATCAACGCCATCGGCGGTTGAGTGTAGACCGTAACCCAGATCGTAACTCTTACTGTCGAGGAAATATCTGCAACATGATACGTTGCAGCCGTGTAGGTCAAGACATTGAATGTACCGCAAGATCACAACATGATTAAACAGATGGTAAAACTATACTATATGCAATTTGGCTTTGTGGCTCAGATTCGAGTTTTGTTTGCGTAAAAGCTGATTTTATTTTCCCTACATCAAAGGAATAAATGAAGTCTGTACTATGGAGTTTTCTATCATGACATGGTTACACCAACCTATGTCTCATAGCCCAAAATCATCATATGTTGCCCACAATTAAGTTATCAATCCGGTGTTGAGAGTTCCGAGATAGATCCAAGTCCAGATGCTCAAATTGTCCGTAACCGGGGACACGGCTAATCGATTAGGTTATAACCCTCTGCGCAGAGGTTTGTACACTTTACCCGCAAGATTTGATCCTCGCCTTTACGTTCTCGCACTTCGTGGTGTTTGAGAACAAGATGACCGAAACATGGTCTTCCAAAGAGTTCCTCGACCACCGTCTGCACTCAACCCATCCTACCGTAGTTCTACATCTGCTAGTACCGCCCCAGCCAGAGTCACAACTAAGGTCAATCAAGCGAGCCCATAATGACTTGCGGTTGCAGGTAAGCTTCCGGGCATGAAGTATTCTTCCGCCTCTTTGAGTCTGGTGAAGCTTTCCGCAAGATGTCATGGCGCTTCTCCATGCATCCCGACCAACCACTGGTTTCTCCAGGTGCCCGTCAACCGTCCTTCACCCAAAGAGTGTGTATTGAATTCTTGTCTCGAGTCTTGAAGTCTTGAGGCCTTGAAGATGCAGTCCTTGCAGATGCCATCATGGAGTTGTCGTCATTGACGTAGAGTCCTCCTTTCTCACACCACTCCGAACACTCATACCAAACCCCGCCTACTATAGCGTAGCATTTAAATAAAACGTCCGGGCTTGGTAACAGGGTGATGGGTTCCTACCTCATGCATACTACTCAACTACAAGGATTCAATAACACTACTGAGGTGTGGTTGCAAGGATGCCACTAAATGCAATAAAAACATAGGTATGAAAGCAATGGTCAAAGTGAACTTGCTGGTAATACTTGATGAAGATAACAACGCTGTCGAAAATGACTTGGTAGAACTAATCGTCACTCCGTTGAAAATCTATATAGTCAAACATAGCATTCACATAAGCAAACATCCTAGCAAACAATTTTAGCACTCGAAATAACAATCAAAACAGCAAGGAAAATCGATAATAAAACTCAAACCAAATCAAAAGAAACTTCAAATAAAACTACAAAGAAAAACTACTAACGAAGATCTATGACTTTGCTACAAACATCTAATATAGTTTTGCCGTAAGTAAAAACTTAACAACAATTAAAATACTAAACTAATAAATTAACAGAAAATAAAATGTAAAATAACTAATTTAACAGAAAGTATTTTTTTCCATAAAATTTTATTTGCAAAAAGAAACAAATAAAAAGCTTTTATAAAACTCTAACTATGACCTATAGAAGGTTTCATACAAAACTAAGGAAAATAAATTTTTCTTTTAAAGTAAAAATAAATTTTCTCCTGTTGTCTGACAGAAACACAACTAATTTTATCAAAAGTGACAAAAAGAAATAATTTAAAACTAATAAAAACAATAAATAAAAAGCTAAAACAGAACTAATATTAAAACAGTACTGTTTTGCTAAAAACCTAATTTAAATTAACCTGAAAATAAAATACTAAATACTACTGGATAAACAAAGGTCCTAGAGACCAGGAGCAAAAAGAATTAATTAAAAATCTATTTTAAACTCCCGGAATAAGCAAAACAAGCTTTAATTCAAATCTGATCTAACTCAATTTTTATAAATCCAAACATAGACAAATAATATATTTTTGGAAACTACAAGAAAATTGTGATCTAACGCAAAAATAATCAGCATCATTGGACTTCTAGATCAAACGTTATAAGCTAAACAAGAACGAAACTAAATCTGTTACGGAAATAAATCTGAAAAACGAGAAAAAAACAACAAGGGAGTTACCTGTACGTGAGGCAGAGATGGCAGGAAGGAGACGGCGATGTGGAGGGCTGCTCCGGCGAGGGGGCGAGGTCGCCGGCGAGGGTGGGGGTGGCGGAGGAGGGAGGTGGCGCTGGGCGATGGGGAGGTTCCAGGAGAGCTCCTGGTGAGCGTTTCTAGGCAGGAAAAGGAGGACGGTGGCGAGGAGGCTACGGGCAGGGAGGGGGCGTGGTGATGGGAAAAATGGAACGAGGAGAGGGAGGGGTTTTATAGGCGGTCTCGGGAGGCGCTGGGATGGAAAGACGAGGGAGATCGGGAAGGTGGAGTTTCCTGTTTCCATGGATATGGAAAGCTTCAGAACGTGAGAGGAAACAGAGGAAGGAGATGATCTGTTGTTGGGCTAGAATAGGAAAGTGCTTAATGGGCCAGCAGGTTTTTCCTAATAAAACGATTCCATTCCTATTTTTAAAATTAGGAAACTAAAACAATAAAAAGGAAATCAAATCAATTCGGAATAAAGAGTTTTTATATACTAAAATTATCAGAAAAATAAAATGTAGATGATGAGCATTATTCCACGGCCAAACTAAAAACTTAAAAAAAATGTTTTTCAGAAAATCCCTAAAGGCTTTATTTCTTTTTGCAAATAATTTTTTGAAATAAAAACTTTGGTTTTTCTTGGCTCAAATATTTTCAAAAAAAATGCCCCTGATTTTGGAGGGTCATTTTCCTCCGCTCTTTCTTGCTTGCAAGAATTTATTTTTCGGGGTATTTCTCGGGGAAGAAAAATAGAGAAGCAAGTGCAAATATTTGAAAGAATTAAATTGCAAAACTCCGTTCAAATTCTTTATAGTTGAAGAAGTCATGTCATCTTCTCTCATTGATTCTAATAGGATGAATTGAATTTACCGGAGAAGGGAAAGTCATTTTATTCCCTCTCATTCAAAAGTTTTTGAAAAGGTTCAAATTTCACTCAAGTTTAATTCACTCAAGCAAACAAACAAACAATTCAATTAATTATATTAACATTCCAAAATTTGGGATGTTACAATTACATGATAGATCTCATCCAACCCATCACCGTCCAGCAAGCCTACGATGGAATTACTCATGCACGGCGGTGAGCATCATGAAATTGGTGATGGAGGATGGTTGATGATGACGACGACGATGAATCCCCCTCTCCGGAGCCTCGAACAGACTCCACATCAGCCCTCCCGAGAGGTTTTAGGGCTTGGCGGCGGCTCCGTATCATAAAACACGATGATTTCTTCTCCTCGATTTTTTCTCTCCGAAAGCAAATATGTAGAGTTGGAGTTGCCGTCGGAGGAGCTCCAGGGGGCCACGAGGTAGCGGGCGCGCCCTAGGGGGGAGGGTGCGCCCCCACCCTCGTGGACAGGGTGTGGGCCCCTTGGTACTCATCTTTGGCAAGGATTTTTTATTATTTCTGAAAATTTGTTCCGTGGAGTTTCAGGTCATTCCAAGAACTTTTGTTTCTGCACATAAATAACACCATGGCAATTCTGCTAAAAACAGCGTTAGCCTGGGTTAGTTCCATTCAAGTCATGCAAGTTAGAGTCCAAAACAAGGGCAAAAGTGTTTGGAAAATTAGATACGACGGAGACGTATAAGTGGACCGTGGGCCACAATGCTACGGCCCAAAGGGGCGATGCAGCGGCGGCAGGCGGGTCGGGGCTACGACAGGAAGACTTCGGGGCAGTGGCGGGGACGGCGGGCCGCGACGCGACGACCCAAAGGGGTGGCGCAGCAACGGAACCTAGGTCGGTGCAACCGCAGTAACGACTCAGGACGGCAACGTGGACCGCGTGCCACACTCACTACGGCCCGACGGGGTGACGCAGCGGTGGCGCGAGGGTCGGTGCAGCCACGGGACAGCCTGGAGCGGACGGCCTCGGGGTGGCAGGGGACCGCGGGCTGCGGAAATACGGCCCGAAGGGGCGACGCAGCGGTGACGCGGGTTGGTGTAGTCGGGAGAAGAACCATGGGGCGGAGGCGCTGCAGCCCGATGGGGCGATGTAGCAGCAGCCCATTGCTCGATCAGTGTAGGGGCGCATATTGAATGACGATCTTCAGAAGGGAGAGAGAGGGATACCATGTTAGAAGGGAGAGAGAGAGATTGGTGGAATAGTTCATTGTATTGCTTGAGCCTCGTGGGCAAATATATAGGAGTACATGATCTACTTGGAGTACAAGGCAAGCCAGAATAATTCCTAGTCTAACCTATGTTTCTAATCTAATCAACATACTCAACAGTACACATCAATAACATGTATATCGAATATACCTTTGTTCACTTTGCCATCCTTCTTATCCGCCAAATACTTGGGGCAGTTCCGTTTCCAGTGACCAGTCCTTTTGCAGTAGAAGCACTCAGTGTCAGGCTTGGGTCCAGACTTGGGATTCCTCCCGGGAGTGACAACTTGCTTGCCATTCTTCTTGAAGTTCCCCTTCTTTTCCTTTCCCTTTTTCTTGAAACTAGTGGTCTTGTTAACCATCAAGACTTGATGCTCTTTCTTGATTTCTACCTCCGCAGCTTTGAGCATAGCGAAGAGCTCGGGAATTTTCTTATCCATCCCTTGCATATTATAGTTCATCATGAAGCCTTTATAGCTTGGTGGCAGTGATTGAAGAACTCTATCAATAACACTATCATCCGGAAGATTAACTCCCAACTGAGTCAAGTGGTTATGGTACCCAGACATTTTGAGTATGTGTTCACTGATAGAACTGTTCTCCTCCATCTTGCAGCTATAGAACTTGTTGGAGACTTCATATCTTTCAACTCATGCATTTGCTTGAAATATTAACTTCAACTCCTGGAACATCTCATATGGTCCATGACATTCAAAACGTCTTTGAAGTCCCGATTATAAACCGTAGGGCATGGCACACTGAACTATAGAGTAGTCATCAGATTTAGCTTGCCAGACATTCATAACGTCAGCAGTTGCTCCTGCAACAGGCCCACCAGGGACATACTAGGGACACCGATCACGTGTCCATCTTTGATTAACGAGCTAGTCTAGTAGAGGCATACTAGGGACACTGTGTTTTGTCTATGTATCCACACATGTATCAAGTTTCCGGTTAATACAATTCTAGCATGAATAATAAACATTTATCATGATATAAGGAAATATAAATAACAACTTTATTATTGCCTCTAGGGCCTATTTCCTACACAACATAGAGATGGTCACCATTGAAAACTACTCCATCTCACGTGATGATCGGACATGGTTTAGTTGATATGGATCACGTGATCATTTAGATGACTCGAGGGATGTCTATCTAAGTGGGAGTTCTTAAGTAATATGATTAATTGAACTTAAATTTATCATGAACTTAGTCCTGATAGTTTTTGCATATCTATGTTGTAGATCAATGGCTCGTGCTACCGTTCCCTTGAATTTTAATGCGTTCCTAGAGAAAGCTAAGTTGAAAGATGATGGTAGCAACTACACGGACTGGGTCCGTAACTTGAGGATTATCCTCATTGCTGCATAGAAGAATTACATCCTTGATGCACCGCTAGGTTCAAGGCCTGCCGTAGGAGCAAATGTTGAAGTTATGAATTTCTGGCAAGCTAAATCTGATGACTACTCGATAGTTTAGTGTGCCATGCTTTACGGCTTAGAATCGGGACTTCAAAGACGTTTTGAACGTCATGGAGCATATGAGATGTTCCATGAATTGAAGTTAATATTTCAAGCAAATGCCCGAGTTGAGAGATATGAAGTCTCCAACAAGTTCTATAGCTGCAAGATGGAGGAGAACAGTTCTGTCAGTGAACACATACTCAGAATGTCTGGGTACCATAACCACTTGACTCAGCTGGGAGTTAATCTTCCGGATGATAGTCTCATTGACATAGTTCTTCAATCACTGCCACCAAGCTATAAAGGCTTCGTGATGAACTATAATATGCAAGGGATGAACAAGATGATTCCCGAGCTCTTCGCAATGCTCAAGGCCGCGGAGGTAGAAATCAAGAAGGAGCATCAAGTGTTGATGGTTAACAAGACCACTAGTTTCAAGAAAAAAGGGAAAAGGAAAGAAGGGTAACTTCAAGAAGAACAGGAAGCAAGTTGCTGCTCCTGGGAAGAAGCCCAAGTCTGGACCTAAGCTTGAAATTGAGTGCCTCTACTAAAAAGGGACTGGTCACTGGAAGCGGAACTGCCCCAATTATTTGGCGGATAAGAAGGATGGCAAAGTGAAAGGTATATTTGATATACATGTTATTGATGTGTACCTTACTAATGCTCGTAGTAGCGCCTGGGTATTATATACTGGTTCTGTTGCTCATATTTGCAACTCGAAACACGTGCTAGGGATTAAATGAGGATTGTCTAATGACGAGGTGACGATGCGCGTCGGAAATGGTTCCAAGGTCGATGTAATCGCCATTGGCACGCTACCTCTACATCTACCTTCAGGATTAGTTTTAGAACTAAATAATTGTTATTTGGTGCCAGCGTTGAGCATGAACATTATATCTGGATCTTGTTTGATGCGAGACGGTTATTCATTTAAATCACAGAATAATGGTTGTTCTATTTATATGAGTAATATCTTTTATGGTCATGCACCCTTGATGAGTGGTCTATTTTTGTTGAATCTCGATCTTGGTGATACACATATTCATAATATTGATGTCAAAAGATGCAAAGTTAATAATGATAGTGCAACATATTTGTGGCACTGCCATTTATGTCATATTGGTGTAAAGCGCATGAAGGAACTCCACGCGGATGGGCTTTTGGAATCACTTGATTATGAATCATTTGATGCTTGCGAACCATGCCTCATGGGCAATATGACTATAACTCCGTTCTCCGGAACAATGGTGCGAGCCACTGACTTATTGGAAATAATACATACTGATGTATGCGGTCCGATGGGTGTTGAGGCTCGCGGCGGGTATTGTTATTTTTTGACCTTCACAGATGATTTGAGCAGATATGGGTGTATCTACTTAATGAAACACAAGTCTGAAACATTTGAAAGTTCAAAACATTTCATAGTGAAGTGGAAAATCATCGTAACAAGAAAATAAAGTTTCTACGATCTGATCGCGGAGGCGAATACTTGAGTTACGAGTTTGGTCTTCATTTAAAAAAACAAGGAATAGTTTCGGAACTCATGCCACCTGGAACACCACAACGTAATGGTGTGTCCGAACGTCATAACCGTACTTTATTTGATATAGTATGATCTATGATTTCTCTTACCAATTTACCACTATCGTCTTGGGGTTATGCATTAGAGACGGCTGCATTCACGTTAAATAGGGCACCATCTAAATCCGTTGAGACGACACCATATGAACTGTGGTTTGGCAAGAAACCTAAGCTGCCGTTTCTTTAAGTTTGGTGTTGCGATGCTTATGTGAAAAATCTTCAGCCTGATAAGCTCGAACCCAAATGGGAGAGGTGCGTCTTCATAGGATACCCAAAAGAAATTGTTGGGTACACCTTCTATCACAGATCTGAAGGCAAGATATTTGTTGCTAAGAATGGATCCTTTCTAGAGAAGGAGTTTCTCTTGAAAGAAGTGAGTGGGAGGAAAGTAGAACTTGATGAGGTAGTTGTACCTTCTCTTGAATTGGAAAGTAGTTCATCACAGAAATCATTTCGAGTGATGCCTACACCAATTAGTGAGGAAGTTAATGATGATGATCATGAAACTTCAGATCAAGTTACTACCGAACCTCGTAGGTCAACCAGAGTACATTCTGCACCAGAGTGGTATGGTAATCCTGTTCTGGAAGTCATGTTACTAGACCATGACGAACCTACGAACTATGAGGAAGCGATGATGAGCCCAGATTCTGCAAAATGGCTTGAGGCCATGAAATATGAGATGGGATCCATGTATGAGAACAAAGTATGGACTTTGGTTGACTTGCCCGATGATCGGCAAGACATAGAGATTAAATGGATTTTCAAGAAGAAGACTGACGCTCATGGTAATGTTACTGTCTACAAAGCTCGACTTGTCGCGAAAGGTTTTTGACAAGTTCAAGGAATTGACTATGATGAGAACTTCTCACCCGTAGCGATGCTTTAGTCTGTCCGAATCATGTTAGCAATTGCCGCATTTTATGATTAAGAAATCTGGCAAATGGATGTCAAAACTGCATTCCTTAATGGATTTCTTAAAGAAGAGTTGTATGTGATGCAACCAGAAGGCTTTGTCGATCCTAAAGGTGCTTACAAAGTGTGCAAGCTCCAATGATGCATTTATGGACTGGGGCAAGCCTCTCGGAGTTGGAATATACGCTTTGATGAAGTGATCAAAGCATATGGTTTTATACAGACTTTTGGAGAAGTCTGTATTTACAAGAAAGTGAGTGGGAGCTCTCTAGAATTTCTAATATTATATGTGGATGAAATATTGTTGATTGGAAATGATATAGAATTTCTGGATAGCATAAAAGGATACTTGAATAAGAGTTTTTCAATGAAAGACCTCGGTGAAGCTGCTTATATATTGGGCATCAAGATCTATAGAGATAGATCAAGACGCTTAATTGGACTTTCACAAAGCACGTACCTTAATAAAGTTTTGAAGATGTTCAAAAATTAGTCAAAGAAAGGGTTCTTGCCCGTGTTACAAGGTGTGAAGTTGAGTCAGACTCAATGCCCGACCACTGCAGAAGATAGAGAGAAAAATGAAAGTCATTCCCTATGCTTCAGCCATAGGTTCTATCATGTATGCTATGTTGTGTACTAGACCTGATGTATGCCTTGCTATAAGTATAGCAGGGAGGTACCAAAGTAATCCAGGAGTGGATCACTAGACAACGGTCAAGAACATCATGAAGTACCTGAAAAGGAATAAGGATATGTTTCTTGTTTATGGAGGTGACAAAGAGTTTGTCGTAAATGGTTACGTCGATGCTAGCTTTGACACTGATCCGGATGACTCTAAGTCACAGACCGGATATGCATTTATATTGAATGGTGGAGCTGTCAGTTCGTGCAGTTCCAAGCAAAGCGTCATGGCGGGATGCAGGTGTGAAGCAGAGTACATAGCTGCTACCGAAGCAGCGAATGAAGGAGTCTCGATGAAGGAGTTCATATCCGATCTAGGTGTAATACCTAGTGCATCAGGTCCAATGAAAATCTTTTGTGACAATACTGGAGCAATAGCCTTGGCGAAGGAATCTAGGTTTCACAAAAGAACCAACCACATCAAGAGATGCTTCAACTCCATCCGTGACAAAGTCAAGGAGGGAGACATAGAGATTTGCAAAATACATACAGATCTTAATGTGGCAGACCCGTTGACTAAGCCTCTTCCACGAGCAAAACAAGATCAACACCAAGACTCCATGGGTGTTAGAATCATTACAATGTAATCTAGATTATTGACTCTAGTGCAAGTGGGAGACTAAAGGAAATATGCCCTAGAGGCAATAATAAAGTTGTTATTTATATTTCCTTATATCATGATAAATGTTTATTATTCATGCTAGAATTGTATTTATCAGAAACTTGATACATGTGTGAATACATAGACAAAACAAAGTGTCCCTAGTATGATCAAAGATAGTTAAGTTTCCTGCCATAGACATGTGTTGTCATTTGATGAACGGGATCAAATCATTAGGAGAATGATGTGATGGACAAGACCCATCCGTTAGCTTAGCATAATGATCATTAAGTTTTATTGCTATTGCTTTATTCATGACTATGTGGTTATGCAACTCCCGAATACCGGAGGAACACCTTGTGTGCTATCACGCATCACAACGTAACTGGGTGATTATAAAGATGCTCTACAGGTGTCTTTGAAGGTGTTTGTTGGGTTGGCATAGATCGAGATTATGATTTGTCACTCCAAGTATCGGAGAGGTATCTCTGGGCCCTCTCGGTAATGCACATTATCATAAGCCTTGCAAGCAATGTGACTAATGAGTTAGTTGTGGGATGATGCATTACGGAACAAGTACAGAGACTGCCGGTAACGAGAATGAACTAGGTATGAGGATACCGACGATCGAATCTCGGGCAAGTAACATACCGATGACAGAGGGAATGACGTATGTTGTCACTATGGTTTGACCGATAAAGATCTTCGTAGAATATGTGGGAACCAATATGAGCATCCAGGTTCCGCTGTTGGTTATTGATCGAAGATGGGTCTCAGTCATGTCTACATAGTTCTCGAACCCGTAGGGTCCGCACGCTTAACGTTCGATGACAATTTGTATTATGGGTTATGTGTTTTGGTGACCGAAGATTGTTCGGAGTCCCGGATGAGATCACGGACACGACGTGGAGTCTCTAAATGGTCGAGAGGTAAATATTGATATATTGGACGATAGTATTCGGACACCGGAATGGTTTCAGAGGGTTTCAGATATTTATCAGAGTACCAAGGGGTTATCGGAACCCCCAGTGGAAAGTAATGGGCGTCATGGGCCATAGGGGAGAGAGAGGGCAGCCCACAAGGGGTGGCGTGCGCCTCCCCATGGGGAGTCCAAATTGGAAAAGAGGAGGGGGCACGTCCCCCCTTTCCTTCTCCCTCTCCTGCTTCTTTCCCCTTCCCCCTCCGAAAGAAGAAAGGGGGAGGCCGAATAGGACTTGGAGTCCTAGTATTACTCCTCCCCCTTGGGGGCACGCCTAGGCCGGCCCTCTCCCTCTCCCTCATTTATATACGGGGGCAAGGGGGCACCTCAAAGCTCATCAATTTTTTCTTAGCCGTGTGCGGTGCCTCCCTCCACCGTTTACTCCTCCGGTCATATTGTCGTAGTGCTTAGGCGAAACCCTGCGCGGATCACATCACCGTCACTGTCACCATGCCGGCTTGCTGACGAAACTATCCCTCGACACTTTGCTGGATCAAGAGTTCATGGGACGTCATTGAGCTGAACGCGTGCTAAAATCAGAGGTGTCGTACGTTTGGTACTTGATCGGTTGAATCGTGAAGACGTTTGACTACATCAACCATGTTAAACTAACGCTTCTGCTTTCAGTCTACGATGGTACGTGGACACACTCTTCCCCTCTCATTGCTATGCACCTCCTAGATAGATGTTGCGTGATCGTAGGAAATTTTTTGAAATTGCATGCTACATTCCCAACAGGCAAGCCAGCCCACAAGGGGTGGCGCCCCCCCCCCCCAAGGGAGGAGTCCGAATTGGACAAGGGGAGGGGCGGCGCCCCCCCTTTCCTTCTCCTCCTCTCTCTCTTCCCTGATACATCCCCGTCGTATCTACTTTTCCAAACACTTTTGCCCTGGTTTTGGACACTAACTTGCATGATTTGAATGGAACTAACCCGGACTAACGCTGTTTTCAGCAGACTTTCCATGGTGTTATTTATGTGCAGAAACAAAAGTTCTCGGAATGACCTGAAACTCCATGGAACATCTATTCGGAAAATAAGAAAAATACTGGAAGAAAAATCCACGTCAGGGGGCCCACAACCTGTCCACGAGGGTGGGGGCGCGCCCCTACCTCGTGGGCCCCCTGACGCTCCACCGACCTCAACTCCAACTCCATATATTCACTTTTGGGGAGGAAAAATATCAAAGAGAAGGATTCATCGCGTTTTATGATACGGAGCCGCAACCAAGCCCTAAAACCTCTCGGGAGGGCTGATCTGGAGTCCGTTCGGGGCTCCAGAGAGGGGGATTCATCGCCATCATCATCATCAACCATCCTCCATCACCAATTTCATAATGCTCATCGCCGTGCGTGATTAATTCCATCGTAGGCTTGCTGGACGGTGATGGGTTGGATGAGATCTATCATGTAATCGAGTTAGTTTTGTTAGGGTTTGATCCCTAGTATCCACTATGTTCTGAGATTGATGTTGCTATGACTTTGCTATGCTTAATGCTTGTCACTAGGGCCCGAGTGCCATGATTTTAGATCTGAACCTATTATGTTTTCATGAATATATGTGAGTTCTTGATCCTATCTTGCAAGTCTATAGTCACATACTATGTGTTATGATCCGGCAACCCCGAAGTGACAACAATCGGGACCACTACCAGTGATGACCATAGTTTGAGGAGTTCATGTATTCACTATGTGCTAATGCTTTGTTCCGGTACTCTATTAGAAGGAGGCATTAATATCCCTTAGTTTCCATTAGGACCCCGCTGCCACGGGAGGGTAGGACAAAAGATGTCATGCAAGTTCTTTTCCATAAGCACGTATGACTATATTCGGAATACAAGCCTACATTACATTGATGAATTGGAGCTAGTTCTGTGTCACCCTATGTTATGATTGTTACATGATGAACCGCATATGGCATAATTCTCCATCACCGATCCAATGCCTACGAGCTTTTCATATATTGTTCTTCGCTTATTTACTTTTCCGTTTCTACTGTTATAATCACTACAAAACACCAAAAATATTACTTTGCTACTAAATACCTTGTTGCAGATACTAAGTTATCCAGGTGTAGTTGAATTGACAACTCAGCTGCTAATACTTGAGAATATTCTTTGGCTCCCCTTGTGTCGAATCAATAAATTTGGGTTGAATACTCTACCCTCGAAAACTATTGCGATCCCCTATACTTGTGGGTTATCAATACTATTTTCTGGCGCCGTTGCCGGGGAGCATAGCTATATTCTTTGAGTCACTTGGGATTATATCTGCTGGTCACTATGAAGAACTTGAAAGACGCTAAGACAACAATTTATCCCTCAACTACGAGGGGAGGTAAGGAACTGCGATCTAGCTCTGCACTTGATTCACCTTCTGCTTTGAGTAAGCTTGCGACACCTAAACCTCGCTTCGCTATTCGCTCGATATGTCGCATGTTATTGATGATGCCACTTCTGCTATGCATGATACTTATGATGAAACTACTTCTATGCTTGATACTACTATGCCACTTAGTAAATTTCTTGATGAACAAATTGCTAGGATTAGAGAGAAAGAAATTATTGAAACTGATTATATTGATGAAAGAGATGATGAAGACTTGTCTGTTATTCCTGAGGGTTATGTTTTTGAAAAAGAAGCTACTTTAGCTATTTTAGCTTGCAAAGATAGATATGGACTGAAGACGCTATTAGCTAAATGGAATCGGCAATCTCCTAATGCTAGAATGAAACCTGACCCTGCTTTTGCTACTTCACCTATCTGTGTTACTGATAAGGATTATGAATTCTCTGTTGATCCTGATATAATTACTTTGGTTGTATCTGATCCTTTTCATGGCTATGAATTTGAAACTATTGTGGCACATCTTACTAAATTAAATGATATAGCCACCCTGTTCACTAATGATGAGAGATCTCACTATCTTTATATCCTTAAAATATTTCCGTTGTCATTAAAGGGTGATGCTAAGATATGGTTTAATTCTCTTGATCCTGGTTGTGTGCGAAGTCCCCAGGATATGATTTATTACTTCTCTGCTAAATATTTCCCCGCTCATAAGAAACAAGCTGCTTTGAGGGAAATATACAATTTTGTGCAAATTGAAGAAGAGAGTCTCCCACAATCTTGGGGGAGGCTTCTCAAGTTACTTAATGCTTTGCCTGATCATCCTCTCAAGAAAAATGAAATACTTGATATATTTTATAATGGACTAACCGATGCTTCCAGAGATTACCTAGATAGTTGTGTTGGTTCTGTTTTCAGGGAAAGAACACCGGATGAAGCTGAAATTCTATTGAATAATATGTTGACAAATGAAAATAATTGGACACTTCCTGAGCCAGCTCCTCAGCCAATTCCTGAGCCTATTCCTAAACCAACTCCGAAGAAGAGAGGTGTTCTACTTCTCAGTCCTAAAGATATGCAAGAGGCAAATAAATCTATGAAAGAAAAAGGTATTAAAGCTGAAGATGTTAAGAATTTTTACCTCCTATTGAAGAAATACACGGTCTTAATTTACTGCCTTTTGAAGAAACGTATGATCTTAATCCATTACCTATTGAAGAACCTCATGGTCTTGATAACCCGACACATGTAGTAAAGGTAAATTCTCTCTATAGATATGATAAAGCTGAAATCCCTCCTACTAAAATTGCTAGCCAACGCTTGGATGAGTTTGATAACTTTATGGTTAAGCAAGAAGATTTCAATGCTTATTTTGGTAGACAATTAAAACAAAATTCTTTTATGATTGAACACTTGGGTGATTATATGTCTAATGTTAAGGGTGAACTTAAACTCATTAGTAAACATGCTTCTATGATTACCACTCAAGTAGAACAGGTACTTAAGGCTCAATATGATTTGCTCAATGAAATGAATAGTAATAAAAATGATTATGCTGTTAGAGTGGCTACTAGAACTGGTAGAATGACTCAGGAACCTTTGTATCCTGAAGGCCACCCTAAGAGAATTGAGCAAGATTCTCAGAGAAATAATATTAATGCACCTAGTCCTTCTAAAAAGAAGAAAAAGAAAAATGATAGGACTTTGCATGCTTCTAGTGATCCTATTGCTGAACCACCTGAGAATCCAAATGATATCTCTATTTCTGATGCTGAAAAAAAATCTGGTAATGAACATGAACCTAATGAAAATGTTAATGATGATGTTCATGATGATGCTCAACCTAGTAATGACAATGATGTAGAAATTGAACCTGCTGTTGATCTTGATAACCCACAATCAAAGGATCAACGTTATGATAAGAGAGACTTTTTTGCTAGGAAACATGGTAAAGAAAGAGAACCATGGGTTCGTAAACCCATGCCTTTTCCTCCCAAACCATCCAAGAAAAAGGATGATGAGGATTTTGAGTGCTTCTTTGAAATGACTAGACCTATCTTTTTGCGTATGCAATTAATCGATATGCTCAAAATGAATCCTTATGCTAAGTACATGAAAGAAATTGTTACAAATAAAAGAAAGATACCGAAGCTGAAATTTCCACCATGCTTGCTAATTATACTTTTAAGGGTGGAATACCAAAGAAACTTGGAGAACCAGGAGTACCTACTATACCATGCTCCATTAAAAGAAACTATGTTAAAACTGCTTTATGTGATCTTGGAGCCGGTGTTAGTGTTAGGCCTCTCTCTTTATATCGTAGACTTGATTTGAATAAGTTGACACCTACTGAAATATCTTTGCAAATGGCTGATAAATCAACTGCTATACACAGCCGGTATTTGTGTTGATGTGCCTGTTGTGGTTGCAAACGTTACTATTTTAACGGAATTTGTTATTCTTGATATTCCCGAGGACGATAGTATGTCTATTATTCTTGGAAGACCTTTTTTGAATACTGCAGGGCTGTTATTGATTGCAACAAAGGCAATGTCACTTTTCATGTTAATGGTGCTGAGCATACGGTTCACTTTTCGAGGAAACAACCTCAAGTTCATAGTATCAACTCTATTGGAAAAATTCCATCGATTATATTTGGAGGTTTTGAATTTCCTCTTCCTACTGTCAAGAAGAAATATGATATTCTTATTATTGGGGATGTGCATATCCCGTTGAGGTAACATAGTGTTATTCGAAATTTCTCCGGTTCCATGTTATTCAGAATGAGTTTGTTAACAAGACTTGATCAACCTTGTTAGTGGATTCCTTTTGATGAGAATGAGATGGATGAAACTAGAAGGCACAACCTTCTGTACCCTCTTTCTACTTTATGTTATTTAGTTGAAATAAAGTAAAAATAGCATTTTTCTGTCTGTTTTCTGATTTATTCGTGCAATATAAAAATACCCCGAAAATAAAAGTTCTCCAAATGCCCTGAAAATGGAATATGATTTTTTCTGGAATATTTGAGAATATTTTGCACTGAGAACTCAGCAGGAGGGGCAAGCACCTGCCCACGAGGGTGGAGGGCGCGCCCTACCCCCTGGGGGCGCCCCCCTGCCTCGTGGGCCCACGGTGGCCCCCTCCACCTATTCCTGCACCCATACACTTCTTCTTCCTCCCACAAACACCAACATCCAGCTCAAGCACGAGTTCTAGCTCATTTTGCTGCGATTTTCGATCTCCTTGCTCAAAGCACCTCTCACAAAACTGCTTGGGGAGATTGTTCCTTGGTATGTGACTCCTCCATTGGTCCAATTAGTTTTTTTTCTAGTGCTTTATTCATTGCAAATTTGTGCTGCCTAGGTGACCATGTTCTTGAGCTTGCATGTCAAATTTATATGGTTCCAAGTAGTTCTAATGCTTGATATAGGCTCTAGTCACTTGTAGGAGTAGTTTCTATCAATTTTATTGAGCTTGGTTCACTTTTGTTTGAAGTTACTAAAAATTTCAGAATTTTTCAGAAAACAATGAAGAGATTTTTGAGGGGCTCATCGAGCCGAAGCTCTAAGGAAAATCAAAGTGAAGAAACACAGAGGCCCAAATATAATTTGCCTCGCACCGCGGAGGTTCAGCCGTGTGAAGGGCCTTCCGATGATTTCTTGAGAGAAGCCGGGATTTATGATGATTTCTATTCATTGGCTGAGAATGCTGGCCTCACCGACTTCCTCCGCGACCAACGTCATCAGTATCTCTTACTCACCAATACTTTTGTGCAAAACTTCTACTATTTTCCTAAGGAAACACCTCCTTCAGTAGAGTTTCATTTATATGATGTTGTTAAGAAAATGCCACTAGATGAATTTTGCAAGGTTTGCAAAATACCATTTGAGGGTACCTTAGATGAACCACATCGTAAAGATGTGGATGGGTTTATTGACACCATTACTGTGGGGGAAACCAGGAAGGTTTCCGACGCAAGAATCACTAGCATACATTTTCCTGTTTTACGCTTCTTTGCCATATTTGCTAGTCGTTGCTTGATTTGTCGCGGAAACTCTGGAAACCTTAGTGTTCCTGATATTATCATTTTGTTCCATGGTTTATTTTCCGATAACACTATTAGTATGGGCGGTATTATTGCTAAACGGTTAAGTTTGAACTGTACAAAGGGGCCCATCTTTGGAGGTATTTATGCTTCACGCCTTGCTGCACATTATAACATACCTATTAGGCTCTATGAGAAAGAAGAAAAATTGCTGCCCAATGCTTATTTAGATTATAAGAGTATGGTAGCGCATGACTTTATTGTTAAGAATAAGGGGGAGCTTAAATACAAACTGTTCTTTGATAAACATCACCCTAAGACTATTACCTTGCCTGCTCCTTCCTTGTTTAATTTATCTGAAGGCCCGTATCTCGTTCCGTGGGCGGCCATTTACGCCTACGGGAACCCTACACTAGCCCCTGAGCCGGAACCACAATTTGAGCCTCCATGACAGTCTGATTACTTTTGGGATCCGGAGATGACTGCCAGCCAGTGGCAATCGGAGTCTTCTTCATCTCAGTACGACCCCAGCTACAACTACGGATATCCGCCAGGCCATCCTTGGCAATGAACCAACTTAGGCAAAAAGCCAAAGCTTGGGGAGTACGTATTTCCCACCGACATTATATTTATGTTCACACACTCATTGCTAGATGTCGGTGCTCATACTATTTCACTGTAATATCCATGCTAGTTCATTTTCCTTTTTCTTGCTTTCTTCTTGTGTGTTCGATAAATCTTAAGAAAAACAAAAAAAAATTAGTGTAGCTTTTAGTTAGTTTACTTTTCTTGCTGTAGTAGTAATAATTAAAAAGAAAACCCAAAAATATTTCCCTTCTTCTTTTGCTTGTTGGGAGCTTTCCTGTGTAAATAGTTTTATTTATTTTCTTTTCTTTGGGGGTCGATAGGAGAAGACCATAATTAAATTGTTGAAGTGGCTCTTATAAGCATTATTGTTGATTTAACGAAGAGCCCATATTGCCTTGTCTTCTCCTGTTTATTGAATGCTCGCAGATTCCGGCTTAGTCCAATGCACGTGCACTCTTATTATTATTCACATCTTTTAGTCGTGCAAGTGAAAGGCAATTATGACGATATATGATGGACTAACTGAGATGAGAAAAGCTGGTATGAACTCGACCTCTCTTGTTTTTGTAAATATGATGAGTTCATCGTTCTGATTCAGCTTATTATGAATAAACATGTTTGCAATGACAATTAGAGATCATAGTTGCTCGTGCCATGCTTGATTAGCTATGAGTTATAATGGTTTACCTTATGTGCCAACATGCTATTAAAATGGTTGTGATGTGGTATAGTGGGGTGGTATCCTCCTTTGAATGATTTAAGTGACTCGACTTGGCACATGTTCACACATGTAGTTGAAACAAATCAACATAACCTTTACGGTATTTATGTTCATGGTGGATTATATCCTACTCATGCTTGTCCTCAATGTTCATTAATTTTAATGCATGTTCATGACTGTTGTCGCTCTCTAGTTGGTCGCTTCCCAGTCTTTTGCTAGCCTTCACTTGTATTAAGTGGGAATACTGCTTGTGCATCCAATCCCTTAAACCCCAAAGTTATTCCATATGAGTCCACTATACCTTCTTATATGTGGCATCTACCTTCCGTTCCAAGTAAATTTGTATGTGCCAAACTCTAAACCTTCAAATAAACATTCTGTTTTGTATGCTCGAATAGCTCATGTATCAACTAGGGGTGCCCTTATCTTCCATGCTAGGCGGGTTATTCTCAAGAGGAGTGGACTCCGCTCCTCACTCCCGAGAAAATGGCTGGTCACCGGGATGCCCAGTCCCATGCTTTATGCAAACTAAATCAAAATAATTGCAAACAAAACTCCCCACAGGACTGTTGCTAGTTGGAGGCACTCGTTGTTTCGAGCAAGCCATGGGTTCATGCTTGTTGGTGGAGGGGGAGTATAAACTTTACCATTCTGTTTGGGAACCGCCTATAATGTGTGTAGCATGGAAGATATCTCCATCTCTTGGTTGTTATGTTGACAATGAAAGTATGCCGCTCAAAATATTATTTATCTCTATTTGAAAACCGAGCTGGCACCTCTACAAATCCCTGCTTCCCTCTGTGAAGGGCCTATCTATTTACTTTTATGTTGAGTCATCACCCTCTTATTAAAGAGCACTAGCTGGAGAGCGCAGCTGTCATTTGCATCCATTACTATTAATTTATATTGGGTATGACTATGATTGGATCTCTTTTACCATGAATTACATTGTCTAGTCAGTCCTTGATCTTTAAAGATGCTCTGCATTTATGTTTTGCGGTCTTAGAAAGGGCTAGCGAGATACCATCTTGTTATATTATATCATGATTGTTTTGAGAAAGTGTTGTCATCCGAGATTTATTATTATTGCTCGCTAGTTGATTATGCCATTGATATGAGTAAACATGAGACCTAAATGTTATAGTGAATGTGGTTAGTTATAATCTTTGCTGAAAACTTGAATGCTGGCTTTACATATTTACAACAACAAGAGCAAACAGAGTTTGTAAAAGTCTTTCTTTATCACTTTCAGTTTATCAACTGAATTGCTTGAGGACAAGCAAAGGTTTAAGCTTGGGGGAGTTGATACGTCTCCGTCAGATCTACTTTTCCAAGCACTTTTTGCCCTTGTTTTGGACTCTAACTTGCATGATTTGAATGGAACTAACTTGGACCGACGCTGTTTTCAGCAGACTTTCCATGGTGTTATTTATGTGCAGAAACAAAAGTTCTCGGAATGACCTGAAACTCCACGGAACATCTATTTGGAAAATAAGAAAAATACTGGAAGAAAAATCCATGTCAGGGGCCCCACAACCTGTCCACGAGGGTGGGGGGCGCGCCCCCTACCTCGTGGGCCCCCTGACGCTCCACCGACCTCAACTCCATCTCCATAAATTCACTTTTGGGGAGAAAAAAAATCAAAGAGAAGGATTCATCGCGTTTTACGATACGGAGCCGCTGCCAAGCCCTAAAACCTCTCGGGAGGGCTGATCTGGAGTCCATTCGGGGCTCCGGGGAGGGGGATTCATCGCCATCGTCATCATTAACCATCCTCCATCACCAATTTCATGATGCTCACCGCCGTGCGTGAGTAATTCCATCGTAGGCTTGCTGGACGGTGATGGGTTAGATGAGATCTATCATGTAATCGAGTTAGTTTTGTTAGGGTTTGATCCCTAGTATCCACTATGTTCGAGATTGATGTTGCTATGACTTTGCTATGCTTAATGCTTGTCACTAGGGCCCGAAGTGCCATGATTTTAGATCTGAACCTATTATGTTTTTATGAATATATGTGAGTTCTTGATCCTATCTTGCAAGTCTATAGTCACATACTATGTGTTATGATCCGCAACCCGAAGTGACAATAATCGGGACCACTCCCGGTGATGACCATAGTTTGAGGAGTTCATGTATTCACTATGTGCTAATGCTTTGTTCCGGTACTCTATTAAAAGGAGGCCTTAATATCCCTTAGTTTCCATTTGGACCCCACTGCCACGGGAGGGTAGGACAAAAGATGTCATGCAAGTTCTTTTCCATAAGCATGTATGACTATATTCGGAATACATGCCTACATTACATTGATGAATTTGAGCTAGTTCTGTGTCACCCTATGTTATGATTGTTACATGATGAACCGCATCCGGCATAATTCTCCATCACCGATGCAATGGCTACGAGATTTTCATATATTGTTCTTCGCTTATTTTCTTTTCCCTTGCTACTGTTACAATCACTACAAAACACCAAAAATATTACTTTGCTACTAAATACCTTGTTGCAGATACTAAGTTATCCAGGTGTGGTTGAATTGACAACTCAGCTGCTAATACTTGAGAATATTCTTTGGCTCCCCTTGTGTCGAATCAATAAATTTGGGTTGAATACTCTACCCTCGTAAACTGTTGCGATCCCCTATACTTGTGGGTTATCATTCCCCCTTTCCCCTTCCGGTAAAAGGAAAGGGGGGGGGGGAATTGGACTAGGAGCCCAAGTGGGACTCCTCCCACTTGGGGTGCGCCTAGGCCAGCCTCCTCCCCTCTCCCTCCGTGATATACGGGGGCGAGAGGCGCCTCTAAGACACATCAATTGTTCCAAGCCGTGTGCGGTGCCCCCTCCACAATTTACGCCTCCAATCATATTCACGTAGTGCTTAGGCGAAGCCCTGCGTGGATCACTTCACCATCACCGTCACTACGCCTATCGGTGCAACAAACCCCGGGTATGTTTCCCAACTGTGCATAGGCACGAGATCAAGATTGAAGCACCAGCTCAAGACAGAGACTGAAGAACCAAGAGACTTGAAGAACTAATATGCAGCTCGGAGAGATCGAGATCGAGCCAATGGAACAGGATATTGGCAAGAGAAGGGCTTCCCGTGCTGGGCAGGCGAGCCCGACAAGGGGCCAGGCCACCACCAGAAGCAAGCAACCATGACTCCCCGGCAGCGCCTGCCGGGGCTTGCGGGGCCTAAACCACCCCGTCAACCACGCAAGCACGGCCCACGTCATCAATCAGTGTGGTGTCAAGCCGCAAGGTGATAAGTGGCAGCATTTGCCACATGGCAGTCATCTCCTACAGAAGAAACCCACAGGTGACACCCGTCCAGCGATGTGTCAAGAGAACAGGTGCGGAGCTGGCGAGATAAGCCCGGCAGGCCTTGCCGGGCAGCTAGTGATGTGACACTGAGCGGTGCATTTATTGCACCCTGTCAGCCTGCAGAGTTAGGTATGATAGCACTGTTTGCTATCATATCACTGGGTAATTACCGTTTTGTCAGTGTGGTGACCCCTTAATCTATAAAAGGAGGCCCAGGGCAGTCGTAGGAGGGGGTTAGAGGGTTGGAAACTTGACAAACCCAAGCCACCATACGCTTGTGGTCATCGTAGCCCTGAGGCAGGTCTTGCGGGCAAGTGTACCACGCACCACCACATTCATTTCCACGATCAATCCACCAAAGCAGGAGTAGGGCCTTATGCCTCGCGGCGGCCTGAACCTGGGTAAATTGCTTGTGTGCTCTCTGCCGTGCTGCCGCGCGCTGGTCTACTCTTTGTGCAACGCGACATCCCCCGCCGAACCAGCAAGGGGCCTGCCGGTCCCATAGGTGGCCACGGATATCCCGCGACATCTTGGGCGCGCTAGGTAGGGGGCTCGCTTGTGCGAACCTGAAAGCGTGCGCAGTGCGTCATCTTCATCGCCATCTTCATCTTCGCGCCATCGACCATGGCGCCCAAGTAGAAGAAGTCCGGCCCTTCGGCCCAGCCATCCACCTCGAAGGCTCCGCCGCCCGCGGCCTCAGATGCCGTGGGGGATGCAGGGACAAGTGAGGACGTGAGCACTGCTGGGGGTGTTGCAGGAGTAGGTGGCTCCATCGCCACTCCCCCTCCGGCCGACATGGGGCTGAAGGCGTTGGAGGAGAACAACTTCAGCAGCGTTTCGACGGTCAAGCTCCGCAAGGTGTGGACGGGAGGGTGACTCTACTTACATCCCCTCCTCCCACTGGCGGGCGCAGCCACAGCAATGGCGCTCGGTCCGGGATGAGCCACTGTCCTCCGGCCGTCCCTGCTACGGGGGCGGTCATGGCACGTGTATCTCCTCCCGGGCGAGCCGACCCAACCACTACACCCAACGGAGCAGCAGACCCTCGAGCGCCATCGCCGCGTGACCCCGCTGCCCAGGTGGCCGCCCCACCGCAGCGCGGACGCACCACCACCGCCGCCGCCGTGGGCAATGTCAGGAGACAGGTGATGGTGCGGTCGAGGTCATCAACTTCCATGCCAAGCACAGCCACAGAGGCTATGGCGCGGGCCCAACTGCTACTAAGGTTCCCGCCAGCAGCCGAGCAAATGGATGAATGGCGTGCTACCATCCAGAGTCTGCTCGGTTTCACTGAGGTTGGGGGCTCGCGACGCGCTGACCTGCCACGACCTCCCCAAGTGATGATGACTGCTCGTACTTCTGGCCGAATGGAGGGGGCTGTCCCCATTGTGCAGTCCCCACCACGGCAGCAGGCGCAAGCGCAGCAAGATCAAGATCCTGACAACGTCTCGATGGCCTTTTCCGACCCTCGAGCACGTCCGGGCCAACGGCGAACCCAAAGGATAGGCGGTGGGGAGACGCGCGCGTCGTCATGGGGTGGCCTCTCGACGACCCCCGCCAGACCGACGGGTGCGGCGGCCTCAACATCGATGAGCCTGCATTCGGTGTTGGCGGGTGCCTACCTTTCGAGGTCGGATGCCAGCCAGAGATACCCGAGAAGTACGACGGGAGACTGAACCCGGCAGAGTTCCTAAGCATCTACTCCATCGCAGGCTGCTGGGGGAAGAGACGAGAAGGTGTTCGCCAACTACTTCCCATTGGCTATCAAGTCCAACGTGAGATCTTGACTCATGCACCTGCCGGAGAACTCCATTTCATCATGGGAAGACCTGTGCCACGAGTTCATCGGTGCCTTCACTGGTGGCCACCAGGAGCCCGACAGGCCCAGCGACTTAGCTTCTCCAACAGAAAGAAGGAGAAACTCTCCTTAAGTATTTAAAAAGATTTAGTAAAGTCCATAGGAATATTCTGAATATCCATCCAGCAGCTGTTATAGCAGCCTTCCAGTCCAATGTGCGCAACCGTCACATCCATTCTAAGATGAATGTGCGGTTGCCCAAGACTGTGAAGGAGCTGTACACACTAGTGGATAAGTGTGCTTGGATGGAGGAAAGGAAGGAAGTTGCCCGGGGAGGAGGATTGCATCAATGTTGATTCAGAGGAAGAAGATGAATCAACCAGTCAAAGAAAGGGCAAGAAGTGCAACAAAAAGCCAAGAGATAAGACAGTGATGACTGTGGAAGGTTCTGGCACGCCTAGTACCGGCAAGAAGGCCAAGGCTGAGGCCCCCGGCAAGGAAGTTGCCGCGTGCACTAATACGTCTCCAACGTATCTATAATTTTTGATTGTTCCATGCTGTTTTATTATCAATCTTGGATGTTTTCTAATCATTTTATATCATTTTTTGGTACTAACCTATATACATAGTGCCAAGTGCCAGTTGCAGTTTTTTCCATGTTTTTTACATCACAGGAAATCAATATCAGATGAACTCCAAATGCCACGAAACTCCATGATGATTTTTTATGGGCCAGAAGGAAGGCAATGGGCCCTGGTTGCACCTAGGGGGTGCCTCGAGGGGGACACAACCCACCAGGGCATGCCAGGAGGCCCAGGCGGGCCCTGCTAGGTTGTGCCCACCTCGGGTGCCCCCCGGGCCGCCTCTTTGCTCTATAAATACCACAATATTCCAGAAACCCTAGAAGCGTCGACGAAATATTCATCCCGCTGCCGTAGAGTCCAGAACCACCAGATCCAATCTAGACACCATCACGGAGGGGTTCACCACTTCCATTGGTGCCTCTCCGATGATGCGTGAGTAGTTCTTTGTAGACCTTCGGGTCTGTAGTTAGTATCTAGATGGCTTTTTCTCTCTCTCGCTGGATTCTCAATACATGGTCTCTTGGAGATCCATATCATGTAACTCTTTTGCGGTGTGTTTGTTGGGATCTGATGAACTTTGAGTTTATGATCAGTCATATCTTTTTATATCCATGAAAGTTATTTGAGTTTCTTTGATCTCTTATAGCCTCGTATTTCTTCTCCGATATTTGGGTTTTGTTTGGCCAACTTGATCTATTTATCTTGCAATGGGAAGAGGTGCCCGGTAGTGGGTTTGATCTTACGGTGCTCAATCCCAGTGACAGAAGGGGAAATGATACGTATGTATTGTTGCTACTAAGGATAAAAAGACGAGATCTATATCTACCGCCATATAGATAAACAGATCTTGTCTACATCATGTCATCATTCTTATTGCATTACTCTATTTTTCCATGAACTTAATACACTAGATGCATGCTGGATAGCGGTCAATGTGTGGAGTAATAGTAGTAGATGCAGGCAGGAGTCCGTCTACTAATCTTGGACGTGATGCCTATGTAATGATCATTGCCTGGATATCTTCATAATTATTTGAAGTTTTATCAATTGCCCAACAGTAATTTGTTTGCCCACCCTTTGCTATTTTTCTCGAGAGAAGCCACTATTGAAACCTACGCCCCCTAGATCTTCTTCCACATATATTTGCTTGCAATCTACTTTTCCTTTGGATTTTTATTAAGATCTATTAAACCAAAAAAGACAAAAATACCTTGCTGCACTATATTTATTTGTGATCTATTATTTCAATCTACTACAATTTACCTCGTCCGCTTGCCAATTTTTGGCGCCGTTACCCGAAAGGGATTGACAACCCCTTTAACACGTCGGGTTGCGAGGTGTTGTTATTTGTGTGTAGGTGTTTTTTGCGTTGTGTTGCTTGGTTCTCCTACTGGTTCGATACCTTGGTTTCATAACTAAAGGAAATACTCTACCATCGCTGTGCTACATCACCCCTCCTTCTCCGGGGAAATACCGACGTGGTTCTAGCTACCATCAAGGAGAATTTCTGGCGCCGTTGCCGGGGAGGATCTTCAACATAACCAGGTTCCTAATCACAAATCTCATCTCCTTGCAACTTACATTATTCGCCATTTGCCTCTCGTTTTCCTCTCCCCCACTTCACAAAAATTTGTCGTTTTATTCGCCTCTCTTTTTTCGTTCTTCGTTTTCTTGCCGGATTTTTTTGAGTGCAATCTTGTTGTGTGGTCATCATGACTCAAGAGAACACCAAGTTATGTGATTTCTCAAATACCAACAACAATGATTTTATTGGCACTCCGCTTGCTCCTCCCGCCACTAGTCCAGAGACTTGTGATATTAATACCGCTTTGCTGAATCTTGTTATGAAAGACCAATTTTCTGGTACTCCTAATGAGGATGCCGCGTCCCATCTTAATACCTTCATGGAATTATGCGATATGCAAAAGAAACAAGTTGTGGACAATGATGTGGCCAAGATGAAATTATTTCCGTTCTCTTTGCGTGATTCTGCAAAAATTTGGTTCTCTTCTTTGCCTCGCAATAGTATCGATTCTTGGAACAAGTGCAAAGATGCTTTTATCACCAAGTATTTTCCGCCCGCAAAAATTATTTCCCTTAGAACCCAGATCATGAATTTCAAGCAACTTGAACATGAGCATGTTGCACACTCTTAGGAAAGGATGAAAATGATGCTAAGGAATTTCCCAACTCATGGGTTAAATCTTTGGATGATCATACAATTTTTTTATGCGGGATTGAATTTTGTTTCTCGTAATATTTTAGATTCCGCCGTGGGTGGTACTTTTATGGAAATTACTTTGGGTGAAGCCACCAAATTACTTGATAATATCATGGAAAATTATTCACAATGGCATACCGGAAGAGCTCCTACTAGTAAAAAAGTTAATTCAGTTGAAGAAATTTCTTCTTTGAGTGATAAAGTTGATGCTCTTATGAAATTGGTTGCTAGTAAAAGTGCTCCTATTGATTTTAATGATATGCCTTTGTCTACTTTGATTGATCAAAATTGTGATGCCATTGATGTGAATTTAATCTCTAGAAATAATTTCAACAACAATGCTTATAGATGTAACTTTAATCCTAGGCCTTTTCCTAGTAATTCCTCTAATAATTATGGTAATTCCTACGGAAATCAATCTTATAATAATAATAATAGGAACACCTCTGATCTTGAGAATAATATTAAATAATTTAGCAACACACAAAAAGTTTTCAACACTTCCATACAAGAAAAGTTGAATAAGATTGATGATTTGTCTAGAAGTGTTAATAGAATTGCTCATGATGTGGAAAATCTCAAGATGAAAATTTTTGTGCCTAAAGTAGATGAATCAATTAAAGCTCTTTATGTTTCTATGGATGAAATTGAGAAAAGAACTGCTATGCTTAGAGCTAAAAGATAATTTTTAGAGAAAGCTTTTTTTAGTGATTATTCTTGCAAAAATGATGAAGATATTAAAATGATTGGTGTTTCTTCTATTGATTCCTTGTTTAGTAAAGTTAAGAATGATGAAAAAGGGACTTTATAAGAGTCAACTTTAGGTAGAAGGCGTCCAATATTTCGGTGGGTGAAAATCTTGTTGAGAAAATTGATGAAAGTGAGTTTGGAGAGGTCAAAACTTTAGCTAGTGATGTGCCCACTCTTTTGGATTACAAAGACTTTAATTATGACAGTTGCTCTTTGATTGATTGTATTTGTTTGTTGCAATCCATGATAAATTCACCCCATGCTTATGAACAAAACAAAGCTTTTACTAAACATATTGTTGATGCTATGATGAAAGCTTTGGAAGGATAGTTGGAATTATAAGTTTCAATCCCTAGAAAATTACATGATGAATGGGAACCTACTATCAAAGTCAAGATTAAAATTTATGAGTGTTTTGCTTTATGTGACTTGGGTGCTAGTGTTTCTACAATTCCGAAATCTTTATGTGATGTGCTTGGTCTTACTAATCTTGAAGAATGTTATTTGAATTTGCACTTGGCGGATTCGACTATTAAAAAGCCTATGGGAAGAATTAATGATGTTCTTATTCTTGGAAATAGGATTATGTGCCCATAGATTTTATTGTTCTTGATATTGATTGCAATCCCTCTTGTCCAATTATTCTTGGAAGACCGTTTTTACGCACTATCGGTGTCGTGGTTGATATGAAAGAAGGCAATATTAAGTTCCAATTTCCTTTGAGGAAAGGGATGGAAAAATTTCCTAGAAATAGAATTAAGCCACCTTATGAATCAATCATGAGGGCATCTTATGGATCTCGAACCAAGGATGACAAAACTTAGATCCTTGCTTTATGCCTAGCTAAGGGCGTAAAACTATAGCGCTTGTTGGGATGCAACCCAATGAATGAATTTTATTTTTGCTTTTTGCTTTCTGTTCTTGAGTGTTAGCACAATTATGCTACTATTATGATTGTGTTTTTTGTGTTCTTGTTAGTTTTTCTGCCAAGTAAAGCCTATAGGATCTTCTTGGGTGATAGTTGTTTGATCTGAAAAAGACAGAAACTTTGCACTCACAAAAATAATTTTCATAAATCACAGAAGAGAGCTTTTGCTCTGAATCTTTTTGCAAAAGATTAATATACAAATTACCTGGTCGTCCTATTTTGGTAGAATTCTTGGAGTTCCAAAAGTATTCATTTAAATCAGATTGATATAGACTGTTCTGTTTTGACAGATTCTGTTTTCTTTGTGTTGTGTGCTTATTTTGATGGCTCTATGGTTTTCTTTGATGAGTTTGCCATAGAAAAGTTGGAATACAGTAGATATAATACAAAAAAAAATGTGAATTGGTTTGATACAACACTTATAGTAGTGATTTATTCTTCTTACACTAACGGATCTCACGATGATTTTGTTGAGTTTTGTGTGATTGAAGTTTTCAAGTTTTGGGTTATCTTACGATGGCTGAAGGAAGGATGTAAGAGCCTAAGCTTGGGGATGCCCCAGCATCCCAAGCTATTATCCAAAAAAGAGCAACCAACTAAGCTTGGGGATGCCCCAGAGTGGCATCCCCGCTTTCTTCCAACAACTATCGGTATTTTACTTGAAACTATATTTTTATTTGCCACATGATATGTGTTTTGCTTGGAGCGTCTTGTATGATAAGTGTCTTTGCTTGTTTTATTTTGTGTTTTAAGTCATCAATCCTTGCTGGACACACCTATTTGAGAGAGCCAAAATTATACCATGACTTGTTAGAATTGCTCTCTATGCTTCACTTAAATCTTTTATGAGCTAGGACTTGCTTTAGTGCTTCACTTATATCTTTTTGAGCATGGTGTACTTTGTTATTTTTTGAAGAAATTCTCTCTTGCTTCACCTAAATTATTTTGAGAGAAAGAAAATTTGTTATGCTCATGATCTTCACTTATATTTGTTTGAGCTTATGAAAAGCAACACATAAAAATTAGGACCAAAGTGATAGGTATCCAAGAAGGATAAATTAAAAGAAAATGTCACGAAGATCATTGGACAAAATAAACTTGATTCTTAGTAATAGTTTTGAGATATGATGATGAGATATGTGATATATGTTGATGAGTAATTGTGCTCTAGTAAGAATATTGGTGTTAAGGTTTGTGATTCCCTATGCATGCACGAAAGTCAATAATCATGCAATGAAAATTATATCCTACTTGTAGTGCATTATTTGGTGTTAATTATGCTTAATGCTTGCTTATGAGATTATTCGTTTCTTGGTTGGTCGCTTCCCAATCTTTTGCTAGCCTTCATTTTGCACTAAGTATGACCTCTACTTGTGCATCCAAAATCCTTTAAACCAGTTTTTGCCACATGAGTCCAATATCTACCTATATGCGGTACTCTTTTGCCGTTCTAAGCAAATTTGCATGTGCCATCTCTAAGTTTCAAAATACACTTCTCTTTTGTGTGTTTGTTTTGCTCGCGGAACGGTAACGGGTAGCTAATGTTTTCCATGCTAGATGTGTTATTCTCAAGATGTGTGTTTATTCACTTGTCATTGCACAAGAGTAAGGCAAAGGTCTTAGGGATGCCCAGTCCCGAAATGCAAAAATGAATTTACTTTATGTTGTCAAATAATAAATTCCTTTGAAAGTGTTGGTATGGAGGGCAACCGTGGATACGGCTAGCCATGGAAAGTGAAAGAATCTTTACCTAATAATAAAATACGGATGCTTTCATAGTTCTCCATGCGTCATCCTTTTAGATCCATCGGTTTTACATTAACCATAAAGATTGACGGTTGAGATTCTTTCCTATCTCTCGTGGGTGGTATTGGATTAAACTAACAAGACAAGCAACGGGTCAGGAGCTAATCCGATTGATCGGCCCAAGCCCACCCACGAATCGATCACGAGTCAGCCAATGAATCGATTGGCCCAAGCGCACCCACCCTCACCTGGCTGTCGTACCCAACAAAGCTAGGTTTGGTTCAACTCCAACAAAAAAAGGTAGGTTTGGTTTCCGTTTTCGTTTCAAGATCAGTTTGCGATCCTAACTCAGTATGGACTTGAGGAACTCTAGACTAAAATCTGCTATAAACGAGCATGAGCTCCCGAAATCAGCGGCCGTGCAAGGGCAGGAGCGATCATGTCACACCATGCAGCGGACGAGGTCACCACGCATCCTCCTTACACCGCCGACAGGGGTGCGTCAATGTTGTCCCATGATCTCAACTTGCTCTTCCTCCAATTCGCCCTCATGTCCGATGCACAAGACTGGCCTCTTCTGCGCAGGGCCGGCCCTGTGTTTCCAGAGACCCTAGGCGAACTCGACGACATGGGCCCCTATGTCCTAAGACCATATATATGTATGCGTGTGCGTGATACATAAACACACACACACACACACACACACACACACATATATATATATATATATATATATATATATATATATATATAAAACTTATTAAGAGTAACTTCCAACACCATCTCTTTAGTTTCAAGTTTGACTATAGTAATTCAACTGACTCCATCGACAACAGTAACACTAAAAAGATGGCAAAATTAAACTGACATCATGATTACCTCAAAAGAGAACAAAAATTTATTTGCTCCCCTGTACTTGCACCATCTTCATTGACCTCAACATCTGAATTTTCATGCTCGGGATTAGTTTCTTGCCCTTGTTCTTCACTGACATCAACATTGCAAGAAGATGTAAAGTACATATTTAAAGAACCCTTCAGTGGTTGAATTTTCAGATCACTTTCTTTCCTTCTTCTTCTTTTTTCAGCACCCGACAATTGCTTATTAGGCAACATGGAGGCTAATGTCCTAAAATCATGAAGAAAAGAGGATACAAAGAATTAGGAACTTATACATCGGCTGATTGGAACCCTAGACATATACATGGAATGACAAAAAATTGAAAGATCAAATTAAAAAATTATACATTAAAATTTTAAAATTTCGTGCATACTGAAATTGGAGGATGGATCATGAATGAATAGTTGAATACGTACATACTAAGTAAAGAATAAAATAAACTACTGAAATTGTCAAATTAGGGTTTGGGGTAATGGATCAGGAAGATGGATGGAAAACGTTCGAACTACTGATTACTGTGGTGCCCTCACAGCCGGCGACGGGATCACGGGAGAGCCTCGTTGCAGACTTGCAGTTGGCCAAGTAGCGGTCTAGCGGACAGCAGACTTGCCGGAATCCGTATGTATATGCATTGCCGCGGTGACGCCTTGCCGGAAGCCGGATGGCTGGGCTGCCGGACTGCCGTGCGGGTGCGGCGCGCGCAGCGGCAATAACCAGCGGCGGCCTGGGCGACTGAAGCAAGGTGCAAGGGCGAGGCACCGAGGTGCCGAGCGAGCAGGCCGACGAGAGGAAGGAAAACGCCTGGAATCAGGCGTGAGTCACGCATGTGACGCTTTGTAATCGATCGCTAGCTATCCTAGCCTATCTCGTTTCTTTTCTTTTGTATTTTTACCTATTTTTTAATGGGCTATAGTATATGTATATACTACATCATGGGCCCCTTCCCAGCCTGGGCCCTAGGCCGTCGCCCCGTCGCACATACGCCAGGGCCGGCCCTGCTTCTGCGCTACCACATCGTTCTTGACGTCTGACTGGCACGACCATATGATCTGTAGGTTGAAGCCACGCTGGGGAGGCATATGACGGGCTCCAGAAGTGTGTGCTACACTACAGGGGAATGAGGCGCGGAAGACATATGCAGGCCACGCCTATCCCAGAAGATGGGAAGTATTTTTAAATTCGTTGTCATCCAAACCCATGCATGTATGCGTTCTGCCATTCAAGGTGACACCCTCCCGCGTTCTTCAACCTAGACCTTTGGATAGAAGGAAGATGAGCAGGATAAAAAGATGAGGAGTAATCCTGAAAGTAGCATCAACAAATTTTCATGGAGAAGAGTCCGGGTCCAAGAAGTGAGTTGCAGGCATGTTTGTAGCAGGAATCATAATTCTTTGATGGACAACTACCGAGGCAAATTGATCTGCACAATTTGGTGCCTGCTAACATCAGTACAACTTGGATGTTATGTTCATGTTCTGTCACACCCCGTGGCCGCAGCGATCACCAGATGTGAGAAAGATAAGGGTAACGCCGCTTGTGGAGAGAGGCCACCAGAGAAATTGGCAATTTCAGAGAGAAGAGCAGCAGGGAGACAGAGGAAGAAGAAGACAGCAGGTTCAGTTTCTGTTTCTGTTCCTCCTGGTGTCGTTGCTTCCTTTTTTTTTGAGAAATGGTGTCGTTGCTTCTTCTTTTTTTGAAAAAAGAAACGGTGTCCTTCATTCCTAAGTAGTCTCTGAACCAGGCACCGGCCCAAGTCCACATGGGCCATGGCCCATAACGACAAAGTCCGGTGTGGCTTCATGCGCGAATATGACACATTCCTACTTCCATGGTTAGTCATGTTTTAAATTTCGAACCTAGAAGAGGATGGTCCTTACTTCTAATTTCTGACCTTGTGATCCTATAGATAGATGTATGAGTCACAATCGAGCAAGGGATTAAGATTTTATCTTCTAATAACATGACAGGGTTCTCATCTTGAGCTTCAACTTTATGGTGCTCTTGCTGTTGATGTCCCACCACTGATAGATTGTAGAGTGACTCCTTAATGATAGTGCCCTAATTTGTGAAGGCCGGCCTAGCAACAGGTCCAACAGTTGCGTTGGCGATGTTGACAAGATGATGGTGTTAATTCATATTCATCATTAGGATGGCATTTTATCATCCATGCCTACCATGGTGTGTTATGTCTTGGTTCCTTCTTTAAGAAAATTGTTTCTTGGTGCCTTCACAAATAAAAATGTGCATATACTCCATTATTTAGTGGAAGTTTATATGACACTAGGCTTTTGTTTTTTGAGGCTACATGTTATGCATCATCCCTTTTAGTTGTGTAAAACCATCAGGTACTTCCAGCTTTTTTTGGTATTAAATAACATGCCATGTTAAATTTGAAAGATGGCGTTTGTTAAGTCATGCTTGATTCGCATCACTCAATCTTATCTGTCATGCATGTTTTGGTATCTTTGCTGCACACATGTAATTATTTTATTGTTTTCCCACTAAAAGCGAGATGCAAGAACTTCTGCATGTCAGATCGGAACTGAAATTATATTTGCACATATTATTTAAAAAAATGGAGAAGCACATACATATTGACCATAAATGTAGAACTGTGGAAAGGGTTACATATGCCTCTGTGTGGATCTATCAATTATAACCTTCAAAGGTAAAGAAAGTTGTCTGAAAGATATTTATTTTGGCAGATTCAGCAGCACAAAATATTATATACCCCTACAAATTTAATTTGCACGCTTTATCTAGAAGTTAATTACACACAGGAAAAATGCTCGAGTGCACTCAAATTGCCAGCAAAATAATAGAATTAAAAAATCCCATCAAGTACAATACAAATAGTAAAATAAAAATTGAAATCATTTCCTAAGAAAATAATCTAGATAGATAACATACAAAATATGCAAAAATTTAGATAAAGCAGATCCCAGGCAGGGCTGTTGGCAATGGTGCGTGTGTTATCATGTCGTTGTACGCGATGAAGGGAAAAAAGGACACTGTAAGAAGTAAAAACACACACAATCCTTGCTTGTTTTTTCCCTTGCCAGTTTTTTCTGCCCGGACAATACTTTTATAGGGTATACCCCGTTGCAACGCACGGGCAGTTTTCCTAGTGGTGGAAAAAGGAATAAACTTTATTTTCCGTTTGGAAACCGCCTATGGCATATCTAGCATTGGAAAATGTTCGAAACTCTAAGTCGTTTTCATTGGTGGGATGGATACACCTCCCAAAATGTTTTTATCTCTAATTTTTTTACTTTGAGCTCTGGCACCTCTACAAATCCCTACTTCCCTCTGCGAAGGGCCTTTCTTTTACTTTATGCAATTTTTATTTTGAAATTTGAGTCTCCATCTTATCTCATAAAAAGCACCAACTAGGAGGCAATATGATCATGCTCAAGTATTGGTGTAGTTAATATTCGAGTGTGATTCATGAATGGATCAATGTTTGAGCATAATGGGCTCGGGATAACTTGTTTTAGCATTGATATTTTGAAAGACATGGTTGCTTGTTGATATGCTTGAGTATCTAAATTATTATGTCAAAACTAGACTATTGCTCTGAATCACATAAAAGTCCAAATGTCCATGCTATAAACAAAAGAATATGTTATGACTTGATGAACATCACTCCACATAAAAAATTCTGTTTTTATCACTTAGCTACTCGAGGATGAGTAGGAGTTAAGCTTGGGAATGCTGATACGTCTCCAACGTATCTATAATTTTTGATTGTTCCATGCTGTTTTATTATCAATCTTGTATGTTTTATAATCATTTATAGTCATTTTATATCATTTTTTGGCACTAACCTATTGACATAGTGCGAAGTGCCAGTTAATGTTTTTTCCCATGTTTTTTACATAGCAGGAAATTAATATCAAATGAAGTCGAAATGCCACAAAACTCCAGATGATTTTTTATGGGCCAGAAGGAAGGCAATGGGCCCTGGTTGCACCTGGGGGGTGCCTCGAAGAGGGCACAACCCACCAGGGCGCGACAGGAGGCCCAGGCACGCCCTGGTGGGTTGTGCCCACCTCGGGTGCCCCCCGGACCGCCTCTTTGCTCTATAAATACCACAATATTCCAGGAACCCTAGAAGAGTCGACGAAATATTCATCTAGCCGCCGTAGAGTCCAGAACCACCAGATCGAATCTAGGCACCATCACGGAAGGGTTCGCCACTTCCATTGGTGCCTCTCCGATGATGCGTCAGTAGTTCTTTGTAGACCTTAGGGTCCGTAGTTAGTAGCTAGATGGCTTTTTCTCTCTCTCGCTGGATTCTCAATACAATGGTCTCTTGGAGATCCATATGATGTAAACTCTTTTGCGGTGTGTTTTTTGGGATCTGATGAACTTTATGCTTATGACCAGTCATATCTTTTTATATCCATGAAAGTTATTTGAGTTTCTTTGATCTCTTATAGCCTCGTATTTCTTCTCCGATATTTGGGTTTTGTTTGGCCAACTTGATCTATTTATCTTGCAATGGGAAGAGGTGCCCGGTAGTGGGTTCGATCTTACGGTGCTCGATCCCGATGTGAAGGGGAAAGCGACACGTATGTATCGTTGCTACTAAGGATAAAAAGACGAGATCTATATCTACCGCCATATAGATAAAGCGGATCTTGTCTACATCATGTCATCGTTCTTCTTGCATTACTCCGTTTTCCATGAACTTAATACACTAGATGCATCTTTGGATAGCAGTTGATGTGTGGAGTAATAGTAGTAGATGCGGTGAGTCGGTCTACTAATCTTGGACGTGATGCCTATGTAGTGATCATTGCCTGGATATCGTCATAATCATTTGAAGTTCTATCAATTTCCCAACAGTAATTTGTTTACCCACTGTTTGCTATTTTTCTCAAGAGAAGCCACTAGTGAAACCTACGGACCCCGGGTCTTCTTCCTTATATATTTCCTTGCAATCTACTTTTCCTTTGCATTTTATTCAGATCTATTAAACCAAAAAATACAAAATACCTTGCTGCACTTTATTTATTTGGGATCTATTATTTCAATCTACTACAATTTACCTCACATCCGCTTACCAATTTCTGGCGCCATTACCCGAAAGGGATTGACAACCCCTTTAACACGTCGGGTTGTGAGGTGTTGTTATTTGTGTGTAGATGTTGTTTACGTTGTGTTGCTTGGTTCTCCTACTGGTTCGATACCTTGGTTTCATAACTGAGGAAAAACTCTACCGTCGTTGTGCTACATCATCCCTCCCTCTCCGGGGAAATACCGACGTAGTTCTAGCTACCATCATGCACTGCTTGCCGAGAAGCCGCTGCCGTGGAGAAAGCCGGGAAAGGTGATGGGTCGTACTGCAAGATCCACCAGACCAAGGGCCATGACCTCCATGGATGTTATCAAGGTGAAAAGCTTGTCAAGAGATAGAGAGCAGAGTATGATAAGCATGATAAGGAGAAAGGTAAGAATGCTGCTGGTAGAAAGGGCCGAGGCGGTGAAGCAAATAGTCCCGGCAAACCCTTTTGGAACCAAGGAAAACCCGCCAGGGGCCAAGAGAAGGAAACCTGTGATGATTTGAGTGATGGAGGGAATGAAGAGGAAACCAGTGAGCAGGAATTTCAGAGGGCGACTGACGCCCTATGCATTGATGGGGGTGCATCTTTGCACTCCTCCCATCGCCAGCTCAAGCGATGGGCACGAGAGGTCAATGCTGTAGAGCCAGCGCTAGAGGTCCAGAAGCCGCTGGATACGTCTCCAATGTATCTACTTTTCCAAACACTTTTTCCCTTGTTTTGGACTCTAACTTGCATGATTTGAATGGAACTAACCGGTGTGGCTGCTTTCAATGTAATTGCCGTGGTGTTATTTTTGTGCAGAAATAAAAGTTCTCGGAATGACCTGAAACTTCACGGAGAATATTTTTGGAATAAACAAAATTATCGGCGAAAGAATCAACACCGGGGGCCCACACCACCTGCGAGGGTGGAGGTGCGCCCACCCCCACAGGCGCGCCCTACCTCGTGGGCCCCCTGAGGCTCCACCGACGTCAACTCCAACTATATATATTCACGTTCGGGGAGAAAAAAATCAGAGAGAAGCATTCATCGCGTTTTATGATACGGAGCCGCCGCCAAGCCCTAATCTCTCTCGGGAGGGCTGATCTGGAGTCCGTTCGGGGCTCCGGAGAGGGGAATCCGTCGCCGTCGTCATCATCAAGCATCCTCCATCACCAATTTCATGATGCTCACCGCCATGCGTGAGTAATTCCATCGTAGGTTTGCTGGGCGGTGATGGGTTGGATGAGATTTATCATGTAATCGAGTTAGTTTTGTTAGGGTTTGATCCCTAGTATCCATTGTGTTCTCAGATTGATGTTGCTATGACTTTGCTATGCTTAATGCTTGTCATTAGGGCCCAAGTGCCATGATTTCAGGTCTGAACCTATTATGTTTTCATGAATACATGTGAGTTCTTGTTCCTATCTTGCAAGTCAATAGTCACCTACTATGTGTTATGATCCGGTAACCCCGAAGTGACAACAATCGGGATCACTCCCGGTGATGACCGTAGTTTGAGGAGTTCATGTATTCACTAAGTGTTAATGCTTTGGTCTGGTACTCTATTAAAAGGAGGCCTTAATATCCCTTAGTTTCCAATAGGACCCTGCTGCCACGGGAGGGTAGGACAAAAGATGCCATGCAAGTTCTTTTCCATAAGCACGTATGACTATATTTGGAATACATGCCTACATTACATTGATGAACTAGAGCTAGTTCTGTGTCACCCTAGGTTATAACTGTTGCACGAGGATTCGCATCCGACATAATTATCCATCACTGATCCAATGCCTACGAGCTTTTCACATATTGATCTTTGCTTAGTTACTTTTCCGTTGCCACTATTACAATTACTACAAAACTGCTCACATTACCTTTGCCACTTTATTACGTTACTTCCATACTACTTTGCTACTAAATACTTTGCTGCTGATATTAAGTTTTCCAGGTGTGTTTGAATTGACAACTCAACTGCTAATACTTGAGAATATTCTTTGGCTCCCCTTGTGTCGAATCAATAAATTTGGGTTGAATACTCTACCCTCGAAAACTGTTGCGATCCCCTATACTTGTGGGTTATCAAGACTATTTTCTGGCGCCGTTTCCGGGGAGCATAGCTCTATTCTTTGAGTCACTTGGGATTTATATCTGCTGATCACTATGAGGAACTTCAAAGAAGAAAAACCAAGATTTATTCCTCAACTACGAGGGAAGGTAAAAAATCTGCCATCTAGCTCTACACTTGATTCACCTTCTGTTATGAGTAAACTCGCGACACCTACTCTTGCTATTGATTCTGATATGTCGCATGTTATTGATGATGCCACTTCTGCTTTGCATGATACTTATGATGAAACTACTTCTATGCTTGATAATACTGTGCCGTTAGGTGAATTTCTTGATGAACAACTTGCTAGGATTAGAGAGAATGAAATTATTGAAACTGATAATATTGATGAAAGTGGTGATGAAGATTCTCCCCCTAGATATGAATTGCCTGATGTACCTGAGGGTTATGTTATGGATGAAGAAACTGCTAGAGACTTTTTTGCTTGCAAAGATATATATGATCTTAAGAAACTGTTAGTTAAGTTGAAAGAAAAGTCTTTGAATGCTAGAATGAAATATGGCCCTGCTTTTGCTACTTCACCTATCTGTATTTCTGATAAGGATTATGATTTCTCTGTTGATCATGAGTTGATTACTTTGATTGAATCTGATCCTTTTTATGGCTATGAATCTAAAACTGTTGTGGCACATCTTACTAAATTAAATGATATAACCACCCTATTCACTCATGAGGAAAAAAATTCCTTACTACTATATCCTTCAGCTATTTCTGTTCTCATTAAAGGGTGATGCTAAAACATGGTTTAATCCTCTTACTCCTGGTTGTGTGCGTAGTCCCCAGGATTTTATTTATTACTTCTCTACTAAATATTTCCCTACACATAAGAAACAAGCTGCCTTAAGGGAAATATATAATTTTGTGCAAATTGAAGAAGAGAGTCTCCCACAAGCTTGGGGGAGGCTTCTCCGATTATTAATGCTTTTCCTGATCATCCTCTCAAGAAAAATGAAATACTTGATATCTTTTATAATGTACTAACCGATGCTTCCAGAGACCACCTGGATAGTTGTGTTGGTTGTGTTTTCAGGGAAAGAACTGTTGAGCAAGCTGAATTGCTATTGAATAATATATTGAGTAATGATAATGATTGGACACTTCGAACCAACTCCTAAGCCAACTCCGAAGAAAAGGGTATTCTATTTCTCGATCCACGAAGATATGCAAGAGGCAAAGAAATCTATGAAAGAAAAGGGTATTAAAGCTGAAGATGTCAAGAATTTACCACCTATTGAAGAAATACATGGTCTTGATAACCCGACACAGGTAGTAAAGGTAAATTCTCTCTATAGATTTGATGAAGGTGATATCCCTCGTTATAAGTCTGCTAGCCAATGCTTAGATGAGTTTGATAAATTTATTGTTAAACAAGAAAACTTCAATGCTTATGTTGGTAGAAAATTGAAATGTAATACTTATATGATTGAACACTTGAGTGATTATATGTCTAGAGTTAAAGGTGAACTTAAACTTATTAGTAAACATGCTTCTATGGTTACCATTCAAGTAGAACAAGTGCTTAAAGCTCAAAATGATTTGATCAATGAATTAAATAATAAGAAAATGATAATGTTGTTAGAGTTGTGACTAGAGGGGGTAGAATGACTCAGGAACCTTTGTATCCTGAGGGCCACCCTAAGAGAATTGAGCAATATTCTCAGAGAACTAATGTTGATGCACCTAGTCCTTCTAAGAAGAAGAGAAAAAGAAAAATGATAGGACTTTGCATGCTTCTAGTGAACCTATTGTTGACACACCTGAGAATCCCAATGATATTTCTATTTACGATCTTTGAAACACAATCTGGTAATGAACATGAACCTAGTTATAATATTAATGATGATGTTCATGTTGATGCTCAACCTGGCAATAACAATGATGTAGAGACTGAACCTGCTGTTGATCTTGATAACCCACAATCAAAGAATCAATGTTATGATAAGAGAGACTTTGTTGCTAGGAAGCACAGTAAAGAAACCGAACCATGGGTTCAGAAACCCATGCCTTTTCCTCCTAAACCATCCAAGAAAATGGATGACGAGCATTTTGAGCGCTTTGCTGGAAATGATTAGACCTATCTTTTTATGTGTCGTTTGGTGATATGCTTAAAATGAATCCTTATGCTAAGTACATGAAAGATATTGTTACAAATAAAAGAAAGATACCGGAAGCTGAAATTTCCACCATGCTTGCTAATTATACATTTAAAGGTGGAATACCTAAGCAACTTGGTGATCCAGGAGTACCAACTATACCATGCTCCATTAAAAGGAACTATGTTAAAACTGCTTTATGTGATCTTGGAGCCGGTGTTAGTGTTATGCCTCTATCTTTATATCGTAGAATTGATTTGAATAATTTGACACCTACTGAAACATCCTTGCAAATGGCCGATAAATCAACTGCTATACCATTCGGTATTTGTGAGGATGTGCCTGTTGTGGTTGCAAACGTTACTATTTTAACGGAATTTGTTATTCTTGATATTCCCGAGGATGATAGTATGTCGATTATCCTTGGTAGACCCTTTTTGAATACTGCAGAGGGCTGTTATTGATTGCAAAAAAGGCAATGTCACTTTTCATGTTAATGGTAATGAGCATTCGGTACACTTTCTGAGGAAACAATCTCAAGCCCATAGTATAAATTCTATTGGAAAATTTTCAACGCTTACTATTGGAGGTTTTGAATTCCCTCTTCCTACTGTCAAGAAGAAATATGATATTCTTATTATTGGGGACATACATATCCCCGTTGAGGTGACCTAGTGTTATTCGAAAATTCTCCGGTTTCATGCGATTCTGAAAGAGTTTGTTAACAAGACTTGATCATCCTTGTTAGTGGATTCCTTTTGATGATCATGAGATGGATGAAGTTAGAAAGCACAACTCTCTGTACCCTCCTTTTACTTTATGTTATTTAGATTAAATAAAGCAAAAATAGTATTTCTGTCTGTTTTCTGAATTATCCTTGCAATAAAATATACCCTGAAAATAAAAGTTCCCCAAATGTCCTGAAAATGATATATGATTTTTTTGTAGAATATTTAAGAATATCATGCACCGAGAACACACGGAGGGCCACCACACAGCCATGAGGGTCAGGCGCGCCCACCACCACAGGCGCCCACCTCGTGGGCCCCATGTGGACCCTCCACTTATTCTTGCACCCACTCACTTCATCTTCCTCTAGAAAAAATCCTCCCATAGCTCAAACCCGTGTTCTAGCTCATCTTGCTGCCATTTCTGATCTCCTTGCTCAAAGCTCCATTCACAAAACTGTTTTGGGGGATTGTTCTTCGGTATGTGACTCCTCCAATGGTCCAATTAGTTTTTGTTCTAGTGCTTTATTTATTTCAAATTTTTGCTGCTTAGGTGACCTTGTTCTTGAGCTTGCATGTCAAATTTATATGGTCCCAAGTAGTTCTAATGCATGATATAGTCTCTAGGCACTTGTGGGAGTAGTTGCTATCAATCTTGTTGAGTTTGGTTCACTTTTATTTTGAGTCACTAAAATTTTTAGAAATTTTTTAGAGGGAGAAAATGTTGAAAAGATTGTGGAGAGGCTCTTCGAGACAAAGTTTGAGGGATAAGCAAAGTGAAGAGAATAAGAAGCCCAAATATAATCTTCCTCGCACTGCAGGGGTTCGGCCGTGTGAATGGCCTTGTGATGAGTTCTTGAGAGCCTCCGGAATTTATGATCATTTTTTTCACTTGGCTGAGAATGCAGGCCTCACCGACTTCCTCCACGACCAGCGCGAATAGTTTCTCCTACTCACTAATATTTTCATGCTAAGAAATCACCACCTTCACTGGAGTTTCATTTATATGATGAGATTAAGGAGATGTCACTCCGTTATTTTTGTCGGGTATGCAAGATACCCTTTGTAGGAAGCATCGAGGAACCACACCGTAATGATGTGGAGGGATTTATTGATGAAACTGTTGTAGTGGAAACGAGGAAAGTTTCCGATGCAAGAATTACTAGCATACATTTGTCCTGTTCTACGTTACTTTGCAATATTTGCTGGTAGATGCTTAATTGGTCGCGTGAACGGTGGAAATCTCAGTGCTCCTGATATTGTTATTTTGCGTCATGCTTTGTTTCGTGATACAACTTTCAGTTTAGGCACTATTATTGCTAAACGATTAAGTTTGAACCGTACAAAGGGCCCCATCTTTGATGGCATCTTTGCTTAGCGCCTTGCTGCACACTTTGAGATACCTATTAGGCATTATGAGAAAGAAGAAAAGTTGATGCCTTCTGTTTTTCTAGATTATAAGAGTATGGTAGCACATGACTTTATTATTAAAAATAAGAAGAAACTGCCTAAGTATAATTTGATTTTTGGCAAAACCCACTATGAGGTTATTACCTTGCCTGCGCCCTCTTTGTTTAACATATTTTCAGGCACGTACCTCATCTTGCCGGAGGCCATTTATGCATACTGGAGCCTGACACCAGTTCCAGAGCCTGAGTCGGAGTCACCCCTTGATCCTTATCGACAGTCTGTTTATCAGTGGGATCCGGAGGAGATCGCCAACCAATGGCACCAAGAGGACACTCCTCCTTACACCGGAGAGGGCAGCTTTGAGCCGTGGCCATAGACCAACCTAGGCAAAAAGCCTAAGCTTGGGGGAGTACGTATTTCTCACCGACATTACATTCATGTTCACACACTCATGCCAGTTGTCGGTGCTCATACTTTTTCATGTACTATCCATGCTAGTTTATTTTCTGTTTTAAGCCTTCTTCTTGTGTGTTTGAAAAACCTTAAGAAAAACCAAAAAAATAGTTGTAGTTGTTATCTAGTTTACTTTCCATGCCTGTAGTAGTAATAATTAAAAGAAAACCCAAAAAAAAGATTTCTCGTTCTTCTTTTTCTTGTTGGGAGCTTTCCCGTGTAAATAGTTTTATTTCTTTTCTTTGAGGGTCGAGAGGAGAAGACCATGATGAAAATGTTGAAGTGGCCCTTATATGCATTATTGTTGATTTAACAAAGAGCCCATGTTATCTTGTCTTCTCATGTGTATTAAATGCTTGCAGATTCCAGCTAAGTCCAATGTACGTGCACTATTATTATTATCCACATCGTTCGTTCGTGCAAGTGAAAGGCAATAATGACGACATATGATGGACTGATTGAGATGAGAGAAGCTGGTATGAACTCGACCTATCTTTTTTTTAAATATGATTAGTTCATCCTTCCTGATTCAGCCTATTATGAATGAAACATGTTTGCAATGACAATTAGAGATTATAGTTTCTCATGCCATGCTTAATTTTCTAGGAGTTTATAATGGTTTACCTTGCGTGCCAACATGCTATTAAAATGGTTGTGATGTGGTATGATAGGGTGGTATCATCCTTTGAACGATTCGAGAGGCTTGACTTGGCACATGTTCACGCATGTAGTTGAAACAAAATCAACATAGCCTCCACGATATTTATGTTCATGGTGAATTATATCCTACTCATGCTTGTACTCAGTGTTGATTAATTTTAATGCATGTTCATGACTGTTGTCGCTCTCTAGTTGGTCGCTTCCCAGTCTCTTTCTAGCCTTCACTTGTACTAAGCGGGAATACTGCTTGTGCATCTACTTCCATAAACCCCAAAGTTATTCCATATGAGTCCACCATACCGTCCTACATGCGGTATCTACCTGCCGTTCCAAGTAAATTTGTATGTGCCAAACTCTAAACCTTCAAATGAAATTCTGTTTTGTATGCTCGAATAGCTCATGGATCAACTAGGGTTGTCTATATCTTCTATGCTAGGTGGGTTATTCTCACGAGGAGTGTACTCCGCTCCTCATTCACGAGAAAATGGCTGGTAACCGGGATGCCCAGTCCCATGCTCAAATCAAAATAATTGCAAACAAAACTCCCCCAGGACTGTTGTTAGTTGGAGGCACCCGTTGTTTCGGGAAAGCCATGGATTGATGCTTGTTGGTGGTGGGGGAGTATGAACTTTACCATTCTGTTTGGGGACCGCCTATAATGTGTGTAGCATGGAAGATATCGAGATCTCTCGGTTGTTATGTTGACAATGAAAGTATGCCACTCAAAATATTATTTATCTCTATTTCAAAAATCGAGCTCTGGCACCTCTACAAATCCCTGCTTCCCTCTGCGAAGGGCCTATCTATTTACTTTTATGCCCAGTCATCATCCTCTTAATAGAAAGCACCAGTTGGGGAGCACCGTTGTCATTTGCATGCATTACTATTAATTTACATTGAGTATAACTATTACTGGTTCTCTTTTACCATGAATTACAATGTCTAGTCAGTCCTTGATCTTCAGAGGTGCTTTGCATTTATGTTTTGCGGTCTCAGAAAGGGCTAGCGAGATACCATCTTGTTATATCATATTATGATTGTTTTGAGAAAGTGTTGTCACCCAAGATTTATTATTATTGCTCGCTAGTTGATTATGCTATTGATATGAGTAAACATAAGACCTAAGTGTTATTGTGAATATGGTTAGTTCATAATCTTTGCTGAAAACTTGAATGCTGGCTTTAGCAAATAGAGTTGGTAAAAGTTTTTCTTTATCACTTTCAGTTTGTCAACTGAATTGCTTGAGGACAAGCAAAGGTTTAAGCTTGGGGGAGTTGATACGTCTCCAACGTATGTATCTACTTTTCCAAACACTTTTGCCCTTGTTTTGGACTCTAACTTGCATGATTTGAATGGAACTAACCTGGACTGACGCTGTTTTCAGCAGAATTGCCATGGTGTTATTTTTGTGCAGAAATAAAAGTTCTCGGAATGACCTTAAACTTGACGGAGAATGTTTCTGGAATAAATAAAAAATACTGGCGAAAGAATCAACACCAGGGGGCCCACACCCTGTCCACGAGGGTGGTGGGCGCGCCCCTGCCTCGTGGGCCCCCTGAGGATCCATCGATGTCAACTCCAACTCTATATATTCACGTTTGGGGAGAAAAAAATCATAGAGAAGGATTCATCACGTTTTACGATACGGAGCCGCCGCCAAGCCCAAATCTCTCTTGGGAGGGCTGATCTGGAGTCCGTTCGGGGCTCCAGAAAGAGGAATCCGCCGCCGTCGTCATCATCAACCATCCTCCATCACCAATTTCATTATGCTCACCGTCGTGCGTGAGTAATTCCATCGTAGGCTTGCTGGACGGTGATGGGTTGGATGAGATTTATCATGTAATCGAGTTAGTTTTGTTAGGGTTTGATCCCTAATATCCATTATGTTCTGAGATTGATGTTGCTATGACTTTGCTATGCTTAATGCTTGTCATTAGGGCCCGAGTGCCATGATTTAAGATATGAACCTATTATGTTTCCATGAATATATGTGAGTTCTTGATCCTATCTTGCAAGTGAATAGTCACCTACTATGCGTTATGATCCGGTAACCCCGAAGTGACAATAATCGGGATCACTCCTGGTGATGACCGTAGTTTGAGGAGTTCATGTATTCACTTAGTGTTAATACTTTGGTCTGGTACTCTATTAAAAGGAGGCCTTAATATCCCTTAGTTTCCAATAGGACCCCGTTGCCACGGGAGTGTATGACAAAAGATGTCATGCAAGTTCTTTTCCATAAGCACGTATGACTATATTCGGAATACATGCCTACATTACATTGATGAACTGGAGCTAGTTCTGTGTCGCCCTAGGTTATAATTGTTGCATGAGGAATCGCATCCGACATAATTATCCATCACTGATCCAATGCCTACGAGCTTTTCACATATTGATCTTTGCTTAGTTACTTTTTTGTTGCCACTGTTACAATTACTACAAAACTACTACTGTTACCTTTGCCACCGTTACCGTTACTTCCATACTACTTTGCTACTAAATACTTTGCTGTAGATATTATGTTTTCCAGGTGTGGTTGAATTGACAACTCAACTGCTAATACTTGAGAATATTCTTTGGCTCCCCTTGTGTCGAATCAATAAATTTTGGTTGAATACTCTACCCTCGAAAACTGTTGCGATCCTCTATACTTGTGGGTTATCACCGCTCAAATGGTCCCGCACGCCCATCATCTTTGATGAGGAGGACCACCCTTGCCGCACCACCGTGGTAGGGTGTTTGCCGTTGTTGATCTCCCAAACAATTCGCAACCTCAAGGTCACAAAGATGTTAGTGGATGGTGGGGCCGGGTTGAATCTAATTTCCCCAGCAGTTATTAACAAGCTTCAGATAGGAGAGGAAGAGCTGGAGGTTACCGACATGTTTCAAGGAGTAAATACCGGCAGGAGCCGTCCCAAGGGAAAGATTATGTTGCTAGTGACGTTTGGGGGAGAGCTGAACTATAGGATTGAGAAGATTGTGTTTGATGTGGTTGAGCTCCCCCTGCCGTATAATGGGATTCTGGGACGACCGGCCTTGGCCAAGTTCATGGCAGCATCCCACTATGCTTACAACACTTTGAAGATGCCTGGGCCATTAGGAGTCGTCACCGTCCCATTAGATGAGAAGGATGCGATTATCTGTGTGGACAGGATGTATCAGGATGCCGTCGCAGCAGAGGCTGCGGCAGCAATGGTCCCCGCCAAGGAAAGCAAAGGAAAGAAGAGGGATTGTAGGACCTCTGGCAAGGAGTCCAGGGAGCGTGCCCCCTCCGAGTGCATGGCACCCGTTGACGACATGCCGTAGTGTTCCAACAACAAGAGATGCAAGGTTGCAGCACCCCAAGTGAAGAAGGTCCCGGCAGGGCTGGCTGGCGTTGATGGTACTTTCACCATCAGTGCCACCCTTGACGACAAATAGGAAAGCACTTTCGTTGCCTTCCCGCGGGCGAATATCGATGTGTTTGCCTGGCAACCATTTGATATCCCCAGTGTTCCCAGGGAAGTAATCGAGCACCACCTTGCTATCTGCCCACATGCCCGACCCGTCAAGCAGAAAGTTAGGAAGCAAGCCTTGGAGCAGCAGCAGTTCATTGCCGAAGAAATCAAGAAGTTAGAGGCAGCTGGATTGGTCAGAGGAGTACTGCAACCTACATGGTTGGCAAACCCAGTGGTAGTTCGGAAGGCGAATGAGAAATGGAGGCTTTGCATTGATTTCACAGATCTCATTAAGGCTTGCCCAAAGGACCCATTCCCCTTGCCGCGCATCGATCAGATTGTGGATTCTACTTCAGGTTGCGATCTGCTCTCCTTTTTGGATGCTTACTACGGATATCACCAGATCTTCATGTCCAAAGAAGATGAGGAGAAAACATAATTCATCACGCCGTGTGGTACATACTGTTTTCTCTGCATGCCTTTCGGATTGAAGAGTGCTGGGTCTACTTTTGCAAGAGCAGTCCAGATTGGTTTTGAGCCACAACTACACAGAAACATAGAAGCCTATATGGATGACATTGTGGTCAAGACCAATGATAAGGCCACCCTTATCCAGGATTTGGAGGAGACATTTGCTAATTTGCACAAGATTAACCTGAAGCTTAACCCGGAGAAATGCATATTCGGTGTTCCCTCCGACAAGCTACTTGGATTCTTTGTGTCCCTCCAGGGGATTGAAGCCAAACCCGACAAGATCAAGGCCTTTGAGCAGATCCAAGCGCCAAGGACAGTCAAGGATGTAAGGCATTTGACGGGATGCGTTGCCGCGCTGAGCAGATTCATCTCCAAATCCGCTGAGCGTGCCCTGCCGTTCTTCAAAATTTTAAAGAGGGCAGGACCAATGAAATGGACCCCGGAGGCAGATAGAGCCTTGCAAGAGTTGAAGGCTTACCTATCATCTGTGCCCACCTTGGTTGCGCCCAAACCCCGAGAGCCGTTGTTGCTCTACTTGGCGGCAACCAACCAAGTGGTCAGTGCAGCTTTGGTAGCACAGCGGGAAGCGGAAGATGCGGAAAGTGGCCGGATCATGGCAGAGTCAGCAGAGGAACATGACAGCAGTAAGCACGACAACGAGAGCAGCCCCAAGGACGCGACAAGAAAGTGGTGCGGCGCCCAGTTTACTTCGTCAGCTCCTTGTTACAAGGAGCTAGGTTGAGGTACTCTGGTGTGCAGAAGTTGATCTTTGGCCTCATCATGGCCTCAAGGAAACTGCGCCACTACTTCCAAGCCCATGAGATCATGGTTGTTACTCGTTTTCCGTTGTAGAGGATACTCCGGAACCCTGAGGCTACTGGCAGAATAGTGGAGTGGGCTTTGGAGTTATCCAGCTTTGGTCTGAAGTTTGAGAGCACTTCAACCATTCAAAGCAGGGCACTCGTAGAGTTTATTGCAGAATGGACGCCAACCCCTAATGAGGAAGCAACAGAAACAGCTCTCCCTGGCAAGGAATCCCCCCAAGAATGGATTATGTATTTTGATGGTGCTTTTCCCTACAAGGTGCAGGAGCTGGCGTGCTTCTTGTTGCCCCCCTCCGGGGAGCACCTGAAGTATGTCATCCAAATGCACTTTGCCCGGGAATAAGCCACCAAAAATACAGCTGAGTATGAAGGGCTCCTTGCCGGGCTCAGGATTGCAGCAGAATTGGGAATCAAGAAGCTGATCATTCGAGGAGATTCACAGTTAGTGGTGAGACAAGTCAACAAGGATTACCAAAGCCCATTGATGGAAGAATACATTGAGGAAGTAAGGAGGTTAGAGGAACACTTTGACGGGTTGCAAACAGAGCACGTACCCCGTGCGGAAAATAGCATAGATGATCACCTGTCAAAGTGTGTTGTGCAGAAGCTTCATGTGGAACCAGGAACTTTTGTTCTCCACCTCTCTCAACCCCTCCGTATCACCAACCACACTGGCCTGGAAAAGCAGAAAGTTGGACTACAGTAAGCCTCTCCTGATCAAGCCATCCGCTCCCGGCAGAGACCCTGCCGGAAACAACTCCTCACAGCCTGCCGCACCACCCCGTCCAGCCGGGCCTATGGACCCCGCAAACGAGGCTGGTGCTCCCGCAGCCAAGGAGGTGCCGCTAGTCCTCGTTGACGAGCCTCAGTCTCCAACTTGGGCAAGGCACATCGTCTGCTTCCTCCAAACCGAAGAACTCCTCGGCGACCTAGATGAAGCTAAGAAAGTAGCCCGGAGGGCCAGTATGTATCAGTTTGTCGATGGCACTCTTTACAGAAGGAGGCCCAACGGTGTGAAACTGAAGTGTGTCTGCCGGGAGGACGGAAAGGAACTGCTGGCTGAGATTCACAGAGGAATGTGCGGCTCACACATTGGATCAAGGGCATTAGTTGGGAAAGCATTCCGGCAAGGATTCTATTGGCCCACAGCCCTCCAAGACATAGTTGAGCTCGTCACAACATGTGAAGCCTGTCAGTTCCATTCCAAGAAAACACACCTACCTGCCCAAGCTCTTCAGAATATCCCTCTGTCATGGCCATTTTCGGTCTGGGGGCTCGATATACTCGGCCCCTCCCCCCGAGCAATTGGAAGCTTTGAATTCTTGTTCGTCGCCATTGACAAGTTTACAAAGTGGCCGGAAGTGACTGCCGTGAGGAAGGTGACTGCTCAGTCAGCTATCAAGTTCTTGAAAGAATTGGTGTGTCATTTCGGAGTTCCGGCAAGGATCATCACTGACAACGGCACCCAATTCACGAGCCACGCCTTCATGCAATATGCTCAAATCATAGGATGCAAGATCTCATTTGCCTCAGTGGCACACCCCCGGAGCAATGGACAAGCTGAGAGGGCGAACCCTGAAGTGCTTCATGGACTCAAGACAAGGACTTTTGATACGCTGTAGAAGCACGGCAGGCGGTGGATCGAGGAGCTGTCAGTAGTTCCCTGGTCCCTCAGAACGACAGCTAATCAAGCTACCGGGTAGACTCCTTTCTCCCTGTTCTACGGGGCAGAAGCAGTTATCCCCACAAAACTCATTTATGGGTCTCCTCGGGTGCTTGCCTACGATGAAGTAGTGCAAGATCAGCACCAGCGTTGCGACACTGTGCTACTCGAGGAGAACCGTCTCCGGGCCACTACGCGTGCTGCACGCTATCAGCAAGCCCTGCATCGCTATCACAGCCGCAGGGTTCGTGCCTGGTGCTTTGAGGAAGGTGACCTTATCCTTAGGCGCGTTCAGTCCACCAAGGGTACACACAAGTTATCGCCGAAGTGGGAAGGCCCTTACCGGGTAGTACGAGTCTCCAGACCTGGTGCAGTCCGTCTTGAGACCAGCGATGGCACACCGTTGCAAAACTCATGGAACATTGAGCATCTCCGTAAGTTCTACCCGTAAGGCAGAGGCTGCCGGGCCCTGCCCGGCAGCCACCCATTGTACATGGCATTGCCGAAGTTGCATGTAATCCCTTGTACAAGCCGGGGCGATGACCCCGTGCAAGAGAAAATAAAGAAGCGCTGTAGGGGGCCCCTACTAAGATTGCATGCATGCACAAGCACACTGTGACGCCCCCGATTCAATCGTACACTAATCATACACACAATAGTGTACGATCAAGATCAGGGACTCACGGGAAGATATCACAACACAACTCTAAAATAAAATAAGTCATACAAGCATCAGAATACAAGCCAGGGGCATCGAGGGCTCGAATACAAGTGCCCGATCATAGACGAGTCAGCGGAAGCAACAATATCTGAGAACAGACATAAGTTAAACAAGTTTGCCTTAAGAAGGCTAGCACAAACTGGGATACATATCGAAAGAGGCGCAGGCCTCACCTGGATCCTCCCAAACTACTCACTGGTCGTCAGCGGGCTGCACGTAGTAGTAGGCACCTCCAGCGTAGTAGGAGTCATCATCGACGGTGGCGTCTGGCTCTTGGGCTCCAACATCTGGTTGCGACAACCAGGTAGAAAGGAAAGGGGGGAAAAGGGGGAGAAAGCAACCGTGAGTACTCATCCAAAGTACTCGCAAGCAAGGAGCTACACTACATATGCATGGGTATATGTGTAAAGGGCCATATCAGTGGACTGAACTGCAGAATGCCAGAATAAGAGGGGGATAACTAATCCTGTCGAAGACTACGCTTCTGGCAGCCTTTGTCTTGCCGCATGTAGAAGAGAGTAGACTGAAGTCCTCCAAGTAGCATCGCATAGCATAATCCTACCCGGCGATCCCCTCCTAGTCACCCTGTTAGAGAGCGATCACCGGGTTATATCTGGCACTTGGAAGGGTGTGTTTTGTTAAGTATCCGGTTCTACTTGTCATAAGGTCAAGGTACAACTCCAAGTCGTCCTGTTACCGAAGATCACGTCTATTCGAATAGATTAACTTCCCTGCAGGGGTGCACCACATTACCCGACACGCTCGATCCCATTTGGCCGGACACACTTTCCTGGGTCATGCCCGGCCGCGGAAGATCAACATGTCGCAGCCCCACCTAGGCACAACAGAGAGGTCAGCACGCCGGTCTAAACCTAAGCGCACAGGGGTCTGGGCCCATCGCCCTTAGCACACCTGCACGTTGCGTACGCGGCCGAAAGCAGACCTAGCCTAGCAGGCGTTCCAGTCCAATCCGGCGCGCGCCGCTCAGTCGCTGACGTCACGAAATGTTTCAGCTGATACCACGATGCCGGTTGCCCATATCTTGTCCCACGTGGCGGTTAGTGCGTATAAGGTCAACGACTCAACTCAGATCAAATACCAAGATCTCGTTAAGCGTGTTAAGTATCCGCGAACGCCGAACAGGGCCAGGCCCCACCTCTCACCCAGGTAGTCTCAACCTTCCCTGCCGCTCTGCCACAAAGATCCACACAAAGGGCCGTTGGGACAAAGGTCCTTTCAGCCCCCAATCTGTGAATCACTCGCGGGTGCACCACAAGCCGACCCGACTCTAGTCACCACATGTATCATGTATAAAGTATATAGTATATACCCGTGATCACCTCCCGAGTGATCACAGCCCGATAGTATAGCACATCAGATGGACAAGAATGTAGGGCCACTGATGGAATACTAGCATCCTATACTAAGCATGTAGGATTGCAGGTAAAGGTATCAACAGTAGTAGCAAGGACAGGCTATGCATCAGGATAGGAATAACGGAAAGCAGTAACATGCTACACTAGGGGAAACATCCGGGAAAGAATCCCCGGTGTTCCGTGTTTTCGGACAAATGAACTGGAGGGGGAAAGTTGCGTGTTTGCTAAGCTAGGGATGTGTGGTGGACGAACAGGCTGCGTATTCGGATTCGTCTCGTCGTTCTGAGCAACTTTCATGTAGAAAGTATTTTCATCTGAGCTACGGTTTATTTTATATTAATTTTGAAAGATTTAAATCATTTTTAGGATTAATTAGGATTAATTTAAATATTTTAATTCAACATTATCCAGAACAGTGTTTGCTGACGTGTTCATGACATCAGCAGTCAACAGAGGTGTTGACTGGTCAACTGACGTGTGGGTCCCGTTTGCCATTGACTATTTAGTCTAATTAGGGTTTAACTAATCTAATCACTATTTAACTAATTAGCACTAGTTAATTAGGATAATTAAACACAATTAATTAATTAATTAATATATTTTTATTATTATCATTTAACCTTTTTTTAAATCTTCTTTTTTTATATATTAAAAACGTTCTGGGGTGAGGTGTGGGGTCCCACATGTCATTGGCCTAAGCGCCTTAGTGGGCGCCTGATTCTGGCCGACGGTGGATCGAGCGACAGCCTTGACCCGTCAAGCGCCCCAAGGCGATGGCGAAGGAGGCGGGTGCAGCACAGCTCCGGCCGGGCGATCTTGGCGTTGATTAGCGGAGAGAACGCCAGTACGGCGAACGCAGCTGAGTGGGGACGAGGCCCGACGATGGCGGCGACTCGGCGACGCGCTGTGTGCCGCAGGTAGAGACAACGGCGGCGCAGGCAGCAGGGGCGACAGCGTCGTGGCTGCGGCCGGATGGCCCTGGTCGCAGGTGGCGCACGGGAGCGCATGGGCGCGCGCGCTGGGTCGAGCAGGGGCGAACGGGGTGCGGGCACGTTGACGTGCAACAGAGAGGGGGAGAAGAGGAGAGGGAGGCCGTGGCCTCTCCAGCGTTGCAGAGAAGAGGGTCGGCGAGGCTCGGTGGAGCCTTTGCGGAGGAGGATGGGGACGACGGCGACGTAGAGCAGGACGTCCGCGCGAGGAGTCGAAGAGGAGGACGACAGGGCGCTCCGCGAGGCAGCTCCGACGACGGCGGGGTCTAGCGGCGTCGAGGTCGGTGGATGAGCACATCGGGGAGGCGAGGCGGCCGGGCGGCTGGGTTGGGCGCCGCATCGGCCTGGGGATCTGGCGGGAAGAGGACGAGGAGGTGCTCCGCGACGGGTCCCTCGAAGCGGTGGCGTGGCGGCCTTCGGAGCGGGCGCCGTCCAGATCTGGTCGAGCGAGGAGTCGAGGAAGGGGCTGCGGGACGAGGTGGCCGGGTCTGGGCAGCATGGTATGGTCGGGGCTCGATCCAGAATCGGGATCGGGCGAGGGAGAGGGAGCGGAGTGGATCGAGAGGTGGGGGGGGGGGAGTGGGGATCGTGGGGGTGGTTACGGTTTGAGGTCCGAGGATAAGGGGAAGTGGGGGAGTGGCGGCTAGGTTCGATGGGTTGGCCAGTTGGGCTGTGGTCACCGGGCCGAGCCCAGTGGGGGGTTGCTTTCTTTTTTGCTTTGTTTTCTGTTTTCTTTTCTTTATCAATTTTCTTTTCTATTTTATTCTTTTAATTTCTTTTTTATAAAATATAAATACAACTCCTAAATTAATGTTATAATTTATTCTACTGCCCCAAAAAGCTTGACACCTAATTAAAATAGTTTGCATTATTATTATTTTTAAAAGGCATTTAATTAATTCTCATAGTTGCTGATTTAATTACTTTAGAGCCTTTAAACATTTTATAAAAGTGTGGTTTCTCCACAATATTTAGCTATGCATTATTTGGCAACACCGCAACATTTTAGTTTTAATATTTGAAAATCTTTACCGCTTGACTTTATTTTAAGTTTGAATTTCGAATCGATTTTGAACTAACATGAGATTAGCAACAGTAATCGAGGTGACATGGCATCATTAGCAGATGGTTACTGTAGCTTAATTATCCGGGCGTCACAATTCTCCTCCACTACAAGAAATCTCGTCCCGAGATTTAAGAGGGAAGTAAAGGGGGAAGGTCTTGTTACGAAATTTCTAACGAATCTTCTCAGTCTTGGTTGCTCTTCTCGAAGAGGTCGATCCATTACATTGGTGTCTTTGGTCCTCTGCTTCAACGCATCATGATGAAATTGTCGTCCTGTCTTCAGGATCTCCATCGTTCTTACAAAAGAATAAAGGGTGATTATTTCGAAAGAACAGACCTCTACAAGGTTGACTATCTGGTCGATAACATCGGGGAAGGTGGCAGAAAGTAACTCTCGAATTGGAACTGAAGAAAATATCGAGAGCAAAGTAAGAAGGTGCAATAAGAAGTTTCAAGTGGATAGGCAATCATTTGTTGCCTGATACGAAATGTGAAAGGGGTTCAGAGCAATGGGAATAAGTATCTGCGTCGATACCGTAATAGATCACTAGGCAGGTGGCCCGTGAATTACATACGAAGTCAAGCGTGAGGAATAACTTTGACAACAGGGTGTACAGGAGAGTCAGGTTTCGATCCTGGGACCTGTGGGTTATGGGCCCACCATGTGGGGTAAAAGTAGGAAGGGCGTTGACGTCTTGCACGAACGCATAAGAAAGACATCTAAGAGCATAGCCTGTTAGTAATGTTGGCAACAATGTCGGTACCAAGGGCGAGGGACGAAGAGAACCATTTTCCTGCTCGTAGAACAAGGCGGACCAATAGGCAAAGTTCTCGTCCATCGGCGGTTACCGGAATGTCATCAACAATAGTAACACGGTCTTACTAACAATGTGGTACCACAAGGTTCTTACCTAAGCAGGGGATTATCACTGCTTAGTTAAGTCGGATTACCAGAAAGGTTAAAAAACAATAGAAAGGAAAATATGATTATCAGAATAATCAGAACAATCGAAAGGGAAATGTGTTTAAACACATGTTTCAGGGGTACATCCTTCCCAAGGACAAGTAGAGCAAGATATCCACGACGGGATAGAAAGTAGGTAAGGGGAGAGGAATTTCAAGACATTACCCATACAATGGTGTTTGGATAATTGAGCAAGAAACATTTAGCATTGGGCTTCAAATGCTCTTATTGAAAATCGGAGTACCACAGACATGCTTTGAGATAGCATTGACATGGTCTTCAAGCAAAGATCGGACTTTGGATACAAGAAGGATTCATCAGGAACAACTTGCAGAATAAGTCTTACAGTTTCCCCATGGAAGAATGGGTAACCTTGCTAAAAGGGGAACTATAAAAATAGGTCCTCCGGCCAGGTGTACTAGGCATGACACCACCTTACCGGGTCATATAACGACCAATGTTATAACTTTTGGAAATATGTCCCAACCATCATATCTGACCGAGATTCAGATTTGATTGGTGTCAAACTACCTCAGACTCAGGATGCCTAAGAGGAAAAAGGTGCAATACAAATTGACGAGATGACATTGTAAGATTCTCGGGAAATTTACTACGGAAGCGAGTTCCAAAACAAAAGCTCATCATTAAACCAATGAAGGGATAAGGAGGTAGCCGATGAACTCAGCGACAATTCATCGAGACTTCCAAAAGATGGTTTTCCACAATTAAGTGAACAAGGAGATAACATTAGTCAGATCAAGTGGTATAATGATGTATGCTCGAGGGAAGCATACACAATTAAACATTAGTTGAAAGGTGCACCCGAAATTTGGGCTGGGTTGTACAACCAACGTCGGAATGGTGATTCAATAATCAATAGTCTAAGAATGAACGGCCGACCATTAACTTCAAAGCAATAGGGTTGCTAGAAGTTTTGGAATTACACATCACAGTCCATTTGTCGGTGGTTAGAAATAACACGGTGACCAGGAAAAGAATGGTGATGGTGATAAGTATCACTTGTATCAAGAATTCTCCAGAGGTGGCGAAATTCTCACAACATTGAGGACATAAGATATGTTAATGTTCCAAGGTAAAGAAGAACAATTACTGGATAGCAAGGAACTCAAGGTATAACACAAAACTCAATCAAGATTGTGTTGGAGGGAAGTCAATAAAGTGGTCGATGATAACACAGATCATCGAGGGCAAGGATGGTATTACTCATCATGAACTCAATTGATATCCTGGATGAGCTCAGAATGCTGATGATGATCACGACACAATTGTTGAGATATTTCATGAAGATGTAATCGGTCAGCGATGACATCAAGTCAAAGGAATGATGAAGAGAAAGGTTATTGGAACCAAGGGTATGACACAATTCGAAATCAATCTTGTTGTTCAAGGAGAAATGATATGACGAGGAAGATCGACATAAGATTAGCTCATCACCGAAAGTTTTGTGCTCCGGGAAGAAGGACCAGGTAGCACAGTTAGAAGTTTGCACGATAATGATATAGCCGATAAGGCTAGGAATGACTTGAAGGATTATTAAACTCGTAAGCAACAAGAATTACTTAGAGTTATTGAGTCGGAGTGCGGAATCGATTCACTTATCGGTGTTCTCGAGTGACTAACCTGGGGGGGATCCGTGATCGGTGAGAATCAATACTAGATGAAGACTCGCAGGAAGCAACATAGTTCTCGAGATACCAGAGGTTAATACTCGAGGAAGATCAAAATAGAGGTTGGGAAAGCGTATTGATCTGCAAAAGGCAAGTACTTTAACTTGTCTAAGAAATGGAATCAAGGAGAAAATGTGGTCGGGACCACGACTGCAAATGATCAATACATAGATACCAGATGATTTCGTATCAAGGAAATAGTTATTATTACAAGAAGCTTCTATGATATGATCTACATCGTGTCCATGGGCATGAACACAAAGTTCAAGGTCGACTCCCACTTCTTCAATGTATAACCTTTCATTCACTGCTCTAGATAAAATGATTTCAGTGTCAAAACCTACCGTGAATTACCGGTGGAGTATGACCCATGAAAACTTTCGAAGTTCACAGATTAAGGAAGGCATAGGTTCAACCCATCGGGCTTCTTAGAACATATACCATGAACTTCAGAGTAAATAACACAAGCTCAAAAGTATAGCATGGTTGACAAAAGTAAAGGATACAATTTACCAAAGGCATTATGTATCGGGTAAAGAACTCATAAGAATTTTGGTTGTGAAGGACACTGTCGGATAATAACCCTACAATGGGTATGGCGGTCCACAACGGGGCTGATGTGAGTATCGGTACTCAATCAGAGGAAGAAGGAATGCCAAGGCATCGATTATAGAAACAACCGACTAATTCAAAGCTTAATGCAAAGAATTTTATGATTTAAATTAAGGGATCAGAAGCAATCGTTCTGATCGAAAATGAATAAGTTCAATAGACTTAGAAGCACAACCGATCAAGGCATTGATTGGTCAAGAACCAGCTCATATCCAAGTGACGTCTGAGCCGAAAGGATAATCCTAGGCTCTGTTTGAGGATTGCGAGCATTCGCAACAATCGAATCAACGGACTCAAAATGACAATGACAATGGATGTCAACAAGATTACTAGACTTATGGGATTAACCATAATGCAACCAATCAAGAATTTCAAGAGCAATAGGATGCTCAAGATTTTCGGAAGATCGAATGATATTTCGAGGATTAGTGACATACATGAATCAACTGGGGATGAGTGGATACATGGTAAGTGCGAGAAATTATCCGTAGGGGTATTCATGTAGCAAAGAACTGCAAGGCAGTAGGCACAAAGTATTCTCGGAACATTAGAGAGAATTTCAAGGTATCTTGTAATAACAAGATCGACTGGGTATAAAGTAAGAACGACGGGTGTAAGTATTTATCCATAGGGATATTGCAGTGGTAGGGAATTGCAAAAGCAACGGGCACAAGGTCTCGGGAGAATATCGGAAGGTATCTTCGGAATCCTTCAGTGCACAAAGTAATCATCTGGACTGAAGAGGCTCTCCGGGAGAAAGTATTATCGAGAACCTAGAGTCAGAGTTAGTAAAAATTGTTTAACCAGAATAGAATAGAGATCAGATTCCCAGAGTACAGATCGAGGAGTAAAAGATCCTAATACCACCCAATGGCGACGTGGGCCCGTAAGACGCACAACCAAGTTAGTAAAAACTTTTTCAATGACTAGACTCAACTTCGGCCAAGGAGTTGGAAGGGGGATTCCTACAGCAATGGCTCTGATACCAACTTGTGACGCCCCCGATTCAATCGTACACTAATCATACATGCAAACGTGTATGATCAAGATCAGGGACTCATGGGAAGATATCACAACACAACTCTAAAATAAAATAAGTCATACAATCATCATAATACAAGCCAGGGGCCTCGAGGGCTCGAATACAAGTGCTCGATCATAGACAAGTCAGCGGAAGCAACAATATCTGAGAACAGCCATAAGTTAAACAAGTTTGTCTTAAGAAGGCTAGCACAAACTGGGATAGAGATCGAAAGAGGCGCAGGGCCTGGGATCCTCCTAAACTACTCATGGTCGTCGTCAGCGGGCTGCACGTAGTAGTAGGCACCTCCAGCGTAGTAGGAGTAGGAGTCGCCGACGGTGGCGTCGCTCTGGCTCTGACATCTGGTTGTGACAACCAGGTAGAAAGGAAAGGGGAAAAAGGGGGAGAAAGCAACCGTGAGTACTCATCCAAAGTACTCGCAAGCAAGGAGCTACACTACATATGCATGGGTATATGTGTAAAGGGCCATATCAGTGGACTGAACTGCAAAATGCCAGAATAAGAGGGGGATAACTAATCCTGTCGAAGTCTATGCTTCTGGCAGCCTTCGTCTTGCCGCATGTAGAAGAGAGTAGACTGAAGTCCTCCAAGTAGCATCGCATAGCATAATCCTACCCGGCGATCCCCTCCTCGTCACCCTGTTAGAGAGCGAACACCGGGTTATATCTGGCACTTGGAAGGGTGTGTTTTATTAAGTATCTGGTTCTAGTTGTCATAAGGTCAAGGTACAACTCCAAGTTGTCCTGTTACCGAAGATCACAACTATTCGAATAGATTAACTTCACCGCAGGGTGCACCACATTACCCGACACGCCGATCCCATTTGGCGGACACACTTTCCGGGTCATGACCGCCTCGGAAGATCAACACGCCTCAGCCCCACCTAGGCACAACAGAGAGGTCAAGACGCCGGTCTAAACCTAAGCGCATGTGGGTCTGGGCCCATCGCCCTTAGCACACCTGCATGTTGCATACGCGTCCGGAAGCAGACCTAGCCTAGCAGGAGTTCCAGTCCAATCCGGCACGCGCCGCTCAGTCGCTGACGTCACGAAATGCTTTGGCTGATACCACGATGCCGGTTGCCCATATCTTGTCCCACGTGGCGGTTAGTGCATATAAGGTCAACGACCCAACTCAGATCAAATACCAAGATCTCGTTAAGCGTGTTAAGTATCCGCGAACGCCGAATAGGGCCAGGCCCCACCTCTCACCCAGGTAGTCTCAACCTGCCCTACCGCTCCGCTACAAAGATCCACACAGAGGGCCGTTGGGACAAAGGTCCTTTCAGCCCCCAATCCGTGAATCACTCGCGGGTGCTCCACAAGCCGACCCGACTTTAGTCACCACATGTATCATCTATAAAGTATATAGTATATACCCGTGATCACCTCCCGAGTGATCACAGCCCAATAGTATAGCACAGCAGACGTACAAGAATGTAGGGCCACCGATGGAATACTAGCATCCTATACTAAGCATGTAGGATTGCAGGTAAAGGTATCAACAGTAGTAGCAAGGACAGGCTATGCATCAGGATAGGAATAACGGAAAGCAGTAACATGCTACACTACTCTAATGCAAGAAGTATAGAAGAGAATAGGCGATATCTAGTGACCAGGGGGGGGGGGCTTGCCTGGTTGCTCAGACAAGAAGGAGGGGTCGTCGGTGTCGGTGTCGTAGTCGACCACAGGGGCATCAACATCGTCACGGGGTCTACCGGAGAGAAGTGGGCGGAAGAAGCAGTAAATACATAGCAAGCAAGTGCATAATAGGACAACAAGCAGAGCTAGACGTATTCTAACGCGGTATGAGGTGATACCGGTGAAGGGGGAAACATCCGGGAAAGTATCCCCGGTGTTTCGTGTTTTCGGACAAATGAACCGGAGGGGGAAAGTTGCGTGTTTGCTATGCTAGGGATGTGTGGCGGACGAACGGGCTGCGTATCCGGATTCGTCTCGTTGTTCTGAGCAACTTTCATGTAGAAAGTATTTTCATCTGAGCTACGGTTTATTTTATATTAATTTTAAAAGATTTAAATCATTTTCAGGATTAATTTAAATATTTTAATTCAAAATTATCCAGAACAGTGTTTGTTGACATCATCATGACATCAGCAGTCAACAGAGGTGTTGACTGGTCAACTGACGTGTGGGTCCGTTCGCCATTGACTATTTAGTCTAACTAGGGTTTAACTAATCTAATCACTATTTAATTAATTAACACTAGTTAATTAGGATAATTAAACACAATTAATTAATTAATTAATTAATTAATATATTTTTGTTATTATCATTTAACCTTTTTAAATCTTCTTTTTTTTATATATTAAAAACTTTCTGGGGTGAGGTGTGCGGTCCCACATGTCATTGGCCTAAGCGCCTTAGTGGGCGCACGGTTACGGGCGCCGGGTGGATCGGGCGACGAGCGCCAGCCCGTCAAGGCGCCCATGGCGAGGCGAGCGAGCGGGCGCTGCCCGGCTCCGACGGTCGGGGCAGGGCGCGGTTGAGAGAGGGCCAGCCGACGGCATGACGCAGCTGAGTGGGATGAGGCCCCGGATGATGGCGGTGACCCGGGCGGACGCGACCAGGTGCCGCAGGGTAGAGACGGCGGCGGTCGTAGGCAGCAGGGGGCGACGAGCGTCGTGGCTGCGGCCGAATGGCGCTGATCGCGCGCGCGGGGCGCACGGGAGCGTATGGGCGCGCGCGCTGGGTCGAGTAGGGGCGAACGGGGTGCGGGCACGGTGACGTGCAACAGAGAGGGGGAGAAGAGGAGAGGGAGGCTGTGGCCTCACCGGCGTTGCAGAGAAGAGGGTCGGCGAGGCTCGGTGGAGCCTTTGGGGAGGAGGATGGGGATGACGGCGACGTAGAGGAGGATGTCCGGCGAGGAGTCGAAGAGGAGGACGGCAGGGCGCTCCGGGAGGCAGCTCCGACGACGGCAGGGTCCAGCGGCGTCGAGGTCAGTGGATGAGCACGTCGGGGAGGAGGCGAGGCGGATGGGCGGCGTCGGGTTGGGCGTCGGCATCGGGCTCAGGGGATCTGGCGGGGAAGAGGACGAGGAGGTGCTCCGACGACGGGGTCCTCGGGCAGCGGCGCGTGGCGGCGCTAGGAGCGGAGCGCCGTCCAGATCTGGTCGAGCGAGGAGTCGAGGAAGGGGCTGCGGGGATGAGGCAGGCCGGCGGGGTCTGGCGACGGTGCGGTGGAGAGGGAGCGGAGTGGATCGAGAGGTGGTGGGGAAGTGGGGATCGTGGGGGTGGTTAGGGTTTCGGGGTCCAGGGATAAGGGGAAGTGGGGGGGGAGTGGCCGGCTAGGTCTGATGGGTTGGCCCAGTTGGGCCTGTGGTCAGCTGGGCCGGAGCCTAGTGGGAGGGGCGGTTGCTTTTTTTTGCTTTGTTTTCTGTTTTATTTTCTTTATCGATTTTCTTTTCTATTTTATTCTTTTAATTTCTATTTTATAAAATATAAATACAACTCCTAAATTAATGTTATAATTTATTCTACTGCCCCAAAAAGCTTGACACCTAATTAAAATAGTTTGCACTATTATTATTTTTAAAAGGCATTTAATTAATTCTCATAGATACTGATTTAATTACTTTAGAGCCTCTAAACATTTTATAAAAGTGTGGTTTCTCCACAATATTTAGCTATGCATTATTTGGCAACACCCCAACATTTTAGTTTTAATATTTGAAAATCTTTACCGCTTGACTTTATTTTAAGTTTGAATTGCGAATCGATTTTGAACTAACACGAGATTAACAACAGTAATCGAGGTGACGTGGCATCATTAGTAGATGGTTACTGTAGCTTAATTATCCGGGCGTCACACACACCTAGATCATTGCATAAGCACTTCATGAGCATTTGCATATGCATATAGATAGGATTGCATCCTGCATTCATTCTCATCTACATGGAGTTGCCGGTTCTTACCGTGAACCTGGCTTCGACAAAGGATGAGAATATTGCACGGCACGGTGATCCCTGGCAAGCCAAACAGATAAGTTCACCTCTTGTCAATTAGTATTCTATAAAGCTACAACTTTGCATGAGAAAACCTCGCCTCCCTCTTTGAAACTTAGGTGCTCCCATCTATGACTCGAACGCTGCTTCAGTCAGGGTGGTCGCAGTGGCCTTGGGAAAAAGGAGTTGGCAGGGGGCTGGCCCCTCTGTCTGTTCCCCGATAGACGTAGTTCTCCGGCAGACAAAGAGGGTGCCGGCAGGATATCCTGCCGGGGAAAACTCGTTTATTCTATTAAAGAGGCACTTTGCCTCTGCATGGACATACACATGCATGAGTTCCCAACAAGATTCATATTTTTGATTCATATGCAGTTACAAGTACAAGCATTAGAGAATACAAAGATGGACTCGAGAGGTTACATTATTTGAATTAAAATTTGGCAATTGCCGACAGGTTTAAGATTAAAAAAAGATAAGTGCCCAATGATCCCCTCTTTTCGTTTCCCCTCCTTCTGGCACTGCGGCGGAAGGAGAAAAAGACGAGAAAAGGGGCACCCAAGCAGGAGCCCACCCCGATCCTGTCAGGGCCCGTCAAGCACGGCCTGACAAGACTGGGAGTGGTGATGCTGCGAAGGAGGAGTGCGCGAGACGGGGCGACGCCTTCCGGTTGCCACCTCCAGAGCCGGCAAGAAGCCCTGGCTTGAGCGCCGGTGGAGTCATCCACCAATGCTCAGTCGGAAGACTGCTGGAGGCAAGGAGAAGGCGCCAAGAGAACATCCCTCCCCGGCTACCACCCGAAGAGGCTGGTGACGACGGTGCCGGGGAGGGAGGGGAAGAGCGGAAAGACGAGGCGGCACGTCGAAGGTCGGAGACGAAGGCGTCCGCGCCATCCTACTCCGACCTGACCCCCTACCACCCGTCTTCTCCGTCTTCCCTCGCTTTCTACTCACCACCACTGCTCCCGGAAGGCGCCAAGCCCCCGACCCAATGCCTCCAGCGGAGAAACAGCAAGCAGCCGAAGCTGCCGAAGGGCCCGAGGCGCGTCGCACCCCTCCTTGGTGTGCAGGAAGGCGCGCCTCTCATCGACAACGGCCCCAAGACCTCCGGGAGGGACGATGCTGGGATTACCAATGGTCCCCAGCTCTGCTTCCCGGCCAAGCTTCAAAGAGACCCAGAAATTCACCACGCCAAGGACCAGGCTCACTCCCGAGTGTCGGCCAAGATGGGACAACAATTGCCCCAAGCAGAAGCTCGGGGGCTGGTCTCGGGCTCTTCTCTTCAACATCACTAGTGGAAGCAGAGATCAAAAGAAGAGGAGGAAGAATGCAGGGATGAATGACTTCACCCTCCTCCACCCTCCTTTTGTAGGCCGGGCGGGGAAGAGCAGCTGCTCCATCGACAAGTGACCGCCACCCTCTTCCGCCAATTCAAGACAGACGGGCCCACTTCAAGATGCTCTTCCGCACCACACGCCTCCGTTACCTACCCTGCGCTATGCATGCGGCATACATGGCTAAGGATAAGAGCACGGTGTGGGAAGAGTAATTTGGCGGTTTCTACCCCGTGCGTTAAAGTCATTCACGGGCCATCACTGCCGCGGCCCCACCACTATTGGCTTTACACCACGCGCAGGGGAATCGGAAACTGCCCCAAGATCAAAACTAATGAAGCAGCAAAGGAAAACCCCAAGGAACCAACTCCTTCAGCAGCCTTGCCTGTGCACTTATTAGGCCCTACCCCGCCGACGCTCCGCAGCGCGATCGGGGCAGGCCCGGGGGCTTCTGTCGGTGCAACAGACCCCGGGTATGTTGCCCAACTGTGCACAGGCACAAGATCAAGATTGAAGCACCAGCTCAAGACAGAGATTGAAGAACCAAGAGACTTGAAGAACCAACATGCAGCTCGGAGAGATCGAGATCGAGCCAAAGGAACATGACATCGGCAAGAGAAGGGCCTCCCTTGCCGGGCAGGCGAGCTCGGCAAGGGGCCAGGCCACCACCAGAAGCAAGCAACCAAGACTCCCCGGCAGCGCCTGCTGGGGCTTGCGGGGCCTGAACCACCCCGCCAACTGCGCAAGCACGACCCACGTCGTCAATGAGTGCGGTGTCAAGCCGCAAGGTGATAAGTGGCAGCATTCGCCACATGGCAGTCATCTCCTATAGAAGAAACCCACAGGTGACACCCGTCCAGTGACGTGTCAAGAGAACAGGTGCGGAGCTGGCGAGATAAGCCTGCCAGGCCTTGCCGGGCAGCTAGTGATGTGACACCGAGTGGTGCGTTTAATGCACCCTATCAGCTCGCAGAGTTAGGTATGATAGCACTATTTGCCATCATATCAGTGGGTAATGACCGTTTTGCCACTATGGTGACCCCTTAATCTATAAAAGGAGGCCCATGGCAGTTGTAGGAGGGGGTTAGAGGGTTGGAAACTTGACAAACCCAAGCCACCATATGCTTGTGGTCACCGTAGCCCTGAGGCAGGTCTTGCCGGAAAGTGTACCACACACCACCACGTTCGTTTCCACCATCAATCCACCAAAGCAGGAGTAGGGTCTTACGCCTCGCGGTGGCCCGAACCTGGGTAAATTGCTTGTGTGCTCTCTGCCATGCTGCCGCGCTGGTCTGCTCTTTGTGCAACGCGACGTCCCCCGCCGAACCAGCAAGGGGACGCCCGATCCCATAGGTGGCCGCGGATATCCTGCAACAACACCGTCGTGCTGACAGAACTCTCACTGGACACTTTGCTAGATTAAGAGTTCGAGGGACGTCATTGAGCTGAACGTGTGCAGGAACTCGGAGGTGTCGTACGTTCGCTGCTTGATCGTTTGAATCGAGAAGACGTTCGACTACATCAATCGTTAAGCTAACGCTTCCGCTTTTGGTCTACGAGGGTACGTGGACACACTCTCCCCCTCTTGGTTCTATGCATGTCGGGGGTTTCGTGCAACATATGCCAGGGGATGGCTTATCATGGTGGGGGACAAATGTAGGTCGTCGGTGCCTGGAAACGGGATGAGGCGTAAACATGTACACCGACGCATCTTACCCAGGTTCGGGGCTCTCCTAGGAGATAACACCCCTAGTCCTACTCTGCAGGGTCTCCGCAGGATCATTATCTCCACAAGGTGGCTACAAGCTTGATCCTTGAGCTATTTTTGCTAGAGGAGGAAGAAGAACAAGGCTAGCCCTTACTCCACTCTCTCTATGTGATGGGTGTGTGTGCTAAGGTTCTGAACCCTTTGCATGGGTGGCTTGGGGGGTTTATATAGGCCTACCCCTAGGGGTACAATGGTAATTTGTCCAGGTGTAGGACCCGGCTGTCAGTGTCTCTAGTTGCTGGCTTCTCCGCCGGCTGCTGGGGCCCGCTGCCCGATGGGTCCCGCTGGCTGTCTTGTACTTAGCCGACAGGCCGCGCCCGTCGCTTGCCGGTCTTGCCGGCTGCTTAGTACTGTGGTCGTCCCACTGACGACGTGTGCTTTGTCGGGGAGAGCATGGCTACAGTCCTGCCGCCTGGTGGGTGTTCACTGTAGCCACTCCTCGTCTCTTCTGATTAATGGCGCATGGACTCCGAGGGAGGGGGAGGGCCGCTTGCTAGGAGTTGGCCTCCCCCATGCCGCCTGGTCTGAGCATGCCGCCTTCTGGCATCTCACAGATAGGTAGGGCCTACCGCCTGCAGGCTGTACCGACAGACCATAGTGGGAGCATGGCCTCCTCTGCCATGGATGATGTCACTGGCCGTATGGCAATAGTGCAATGCCGGACAAGGGATGTCCGCCTGGTACGCTGCATTGTGGCCATGTTTTGCCCTGGATTCGAGGGGTGGCAGGCCACACTATAGCCACACCCCATCTCATCGTTATAATGAGGTGCTAACTTCGAGGAAGTGAGGGGCCGCCTGCTAGGAGTCGGCCCACTTCATGACCGCCCTCTGGGCTCTAACGCCTTCTAGCAGCCGGCCGCTTTGACCAGCCGGCCCCAAGAAGGCGGTCCTTTGTCTTTGAGGCTTGAGGGGCGCAGCCGGCCCCAATGTCTTAAAATACCATGGGGAGCAGATGAGGCTACCCGTGGTCATTTCCTCCGACAATGCATCTCCTAGATAGATCTTGCGTGAGCATAGGAATTTTTTTGAAATTGCATGCTACGCTCCCCAACAGTGGCATCCGAGCCAGGTCTATGTGTAGATGATATGCACGAGTAGAACACAAAGAGTTGTGGGCGATAATAGTCATACAGCTTACCACCAATGTCTTATTTTGATTCAGCGGTATTGTTGGATGAAGCGGCCCAGACCAACCTTACATGACCATGTTCATGAGACCGGTTCCACCGATGCATATGCAACTTGTTTTGCATAAAGGTGGCTGGCGGGTGTCTGTTTCTCCAACTTTAGTTGAATTGAATTTGACTATGGCCGGTCCTTGTTGAAGGTTAAAACAACAAAGTTGACAAAACATCGTTGTGGTTTTGATGCATAGGTAAGAACGGTTCTTACTAGAAGCCCGTAGCAGCCACGTAAAACTCGCAATAACAAAGTAGAGGATGTCTAACTTGTTTTTGCGGGGCATGTTGTGATATGATATGGTCAAGATATGATGTGATATACATTGTTGTATGAGACGATCATGTTTTGTAAAAGTTATTGGCAACTGGCAGGAGCCTTATGGTTGTCGCTTTATTGTATGAAATGCAATCACCATGTAATTCCTTTACTTTATCTCTATGCCTTAGCGATAGTTGTAGAAGCAATAGTTGGCGAGACAACAACGACGCTATGATGGAGATCAAGGTTTCAAGTCGGTGACGATGGAAATCATGACGGTGCTTTGGAGATGGAGATCAAAGGCACAAGATGATGATGGCCATATCATGTCACATATTTTGATTGCATGTGATCTCTATCTTTTATGCATCTTATTTTGCTTAGTTAGACGGTAGCATTATAAGACGATCCCTCACTAAAATTTCAAGGTATAAGTGTTCTCCCTGAGTATGCACTGTTGCGACAGTTCGTCGTGCCGAGACACCACATGATGATCGGGTGTGATAACCTCTACATTCACATACAACGGGTGCAAGACAGTTTTGCACGTGCGGAATACTCGGGTTAAACTTGATGAGCCTAGCATGTAGAGGCATGGCCTCGGAACACTGGAGACCAAAAGGTCAAATGTGAATCATATAGTAGATATGATCAACATAGAGATGTTCACCATTGAAAACTACTCCATCTCACGTGATGATCGGACATGGTTTAGTTGATATGGATCATGTGATCATTTAGATGACTTGAGGGATGTCTATCTAAGTGGGAGTTCTTAAGTAATATGATTAATTGAACTTAATTTATCATGAACTTAGTCCTGATAGTCTTTGCATATCTATGTTGTAGATCCATGGCCCGTGCTACCGTTCCCTTGAATTTTAATGTGTTCCAAGAGAAAGCTAAGTTGAAAGATGATGGTAGCAACTACATTGACTGGGTCCGTAACTTGAGGATTATCCTCATTGCTGCACAGAAGAATTATGTCCTTGATGCACCTCTAGGTGAAAATCCCCCTCCCGCTAATGTAGACGCTTTGAACGTCTGGCAGATGCGGTCTGATGACTACTCTATAGTTTAGTGTGCCAGGTTCTACAGCTTAGAATCGGGACTTCAAAGACATTTTGAACATATGAGATGTTCCAGGAGTTAAAGTTGATATTTCAAGCAAATGCCCAAGTTGAGAGATATGAAGTCTCCAACAAGTTCTATAGCTGCAAGATGAAGGAGAACAGTTCACAAGTGAACACATACTCGTAATGTCCGGGTACCGTAACCACTTGACTCACCGGGAGTTAATCTTCCGGATGATAGTGTTATTGACAGAGTTCTTCAATCACTGCCACCAAGCTACAAAGGCTTCGTGATGAACTATAATATGCAAGGTATGGCTAAGACAGTTCCCGAGCTCTTTGCTATGCTCAAAGCTGCGGAGGTAGAAATCAAGAAAGAGCTTCAAGTGTTGATGGTTAACAAGACCACTAGTTTCAATAAATAGGGCAAGGGAAAGAAGGGGAACTTCAAGAAGAATGGCAAGCAAGTTGTCACTCCCGGGAAGAAGCCCAAGTTTGGACCCAAGCTTGAAACTGAGTGCTTCTACTACAAAGGGAATGATCACTAGAAGCGGAACTGCCCCAAGTATTTGGTGGATAAGAAGGATGGCAAAGTGAACAAAGGTATATTTGATATACATGTTATTGATGTGTACCTTACTAATGCTCGTAGTAGCGCCTGGGTATTTGATACTGGTTCTGTTGCTCATATTTGCAACTCGAAACAGGGGCTACGGATTAAACGAAGATTGGCTAAGGACGAGGTGACGATGCACGTCGGGAATGGTTCCAAGGTCGACGTGATCGCCGTTGGTGTGCTACCTCTACGTCTACCTTCGGGATTAGTTTTCGACCTAAATAATTGTTATTTGGTGCCAGCATTGAGCATTAACATTATATCTGGATCTTGTTTGATGCGAGAGGGTTATTCATTTAAATTAGAGAATAATGGTTGTTCTATTTATATGAGTAATATCTTTTATGGTCATGCACCCTTGAAGAGTGGTCTATTTTTGTTGAATCTCGATCGTGGTGATACACATATTCATAATATTGATGCCAATAGATGCAAAGTTGATAATGATAGTGCAACATATTTTTGGCACTGCCGTTTAGGTCATATTGGTGTAAAGCGCATGAAGTAACTCCATGCGGATGGACTTTTGGAATCACTTGATTATGAATCATTTGATGATTGCGAACCATGCCTCACGGGCAAGATGACTAAGACTCCATTCTCCGGAACAATGGAGCGAGCTACTGACTTATTGGAAATAATACATACCGATGTATGCGGTCTGATGAGTGTTGAGGCTCGCGGCGGGTATCATTATGTTCTTACCTTCACAGATGATGTGAGCAGATATGGGTATATCTACTTAATAAAACACAAGTCTGAAACATTTGAAAAGTTCATAGAATTTCAAAGTGAAGTGGAGAATCATCGTAACAAGAAAGTAATGTTTCTATGATCTGATCGCGGATGCGAATATTTCAGTTTCATGTTTGGACTTCATTTAAAACAATGTGGAATAGTTTCACAACTCACACCACCTGGAACACCACAGCGTAATGGTGTGTCCGAATGTCATAACCGTACTTTATTAGATATGGTGCGATCTATGATGTCTCTTACCGATTTACCACTATCGCTTTGGGGTTATGCATTAGAGACAACTACATTCACGTTAAATAGGGCACCATCTAAATCCGCTGAGAAGACACCATATGAACTGTGGTTTTGCAAGAAACCTAAGCTATCGTTTCTTAAAGTTTGGGGCTGCGATGCTTATGTGAAAAAGCTTCAGCCTGATAAGCTCGAACCCAAATCGGAGAAGTGTGTCTTCGTAGGATACCCAAAAAAAATGTTGCGTACACCTTCTATCATAGATCCGAAGGCATGATATTTGTTGCTAAGAATGGATCCTTTCTAGAGGTGTTTCTCTCGAAAGAAGTGAGTGGGAGGAAAGTAGAACTGCATGAGGTAATTGTACCGTCTCTCGAATTGGAAAGTAGCTCATCACTGAAAACCGTTCCCGTCATGCCTACACCAATTAGTGAGGAAGCTAATGATGATGATCTTGAAACTTCAGATCAAGTTACTACCGAACCTCGTAGGTCAACAAGAGTACGTTCCGCACTAGAGTGGTACGGTAATCCTATTCTGGAAGTCATGTTGCTTGACCATGACGAACCTACGAACTATGAGGAAGTGAAGATGAGCCTAGATTCCACGAAATGGCTTGAGGCCATGAAATCTGAGATGGGATCCATGTATGAGAACAAAGTGTGGACTTTGGTTGACTTCCCGATGATCGGCAACCATAGAGAATAAATGGATCTTCAAGAAGAGACTGGTGCTGATGGTAATATTATTGTCTACAAAGCTTGACTTATTGCGAAAGGTTTTCGACAAGTTCAAGGAGTTGACTACGATGAGACCTTCTCACCCATAGCGATGCTTAAGTTTGTCCGGATCATGTTAGCAATTGCCGCATTTTATGATTATGAAATCTGGCAAATGGATGTCAAAACTGCATTCCTTAATGGATTTCTTAAAGAAGAGTTGTATATGATGCAACGAGAAGGTTTTTTAAATCCTAAAGGTTCTAACAAAGTGTGCAAGCTCCAGCGATCCATTTATGGACTGGTGCAAGTATCTCGGAGTTGGAATATATGCTTTGCTGAGGTGATAAAAGCATATGGTTTTATACAGACTTTTGGAGAAGCCTGTATTTACAAGAAAGTGAGTGGGAGCTCTGTAGCATTTCTAATATTATATGTGGATGACATATTGTTGATTGGAAATTATATAGAATTTCTGGATAGCATAAAAGGATACTTGAATAAGAGTTTTTCAATGAAAGACCTCGGTGAAGCTGCTTATATATTGGGCATCAAGATCTATAGAGATAGATCAAGACGCTTAATTGGACTTTCACAAAGCACATACCTTGATAAAGTTGTGAAGAAATTCAAAATGGATCAGTCAAAGAAAGGGTTTTTTCCTGTATTACATGGTGTGAAGTTGAGTCAGACTCAATGACCGACCACTGCAGAAGATAGAGAGAAAATGAAGTTATTCGCTATGCCTCAGCCATAGGTTCTACCATGTATGCAATGCTGTGTACCAGACCTGATGCGTGCCTTGCTATAAGTCTAGCAGGGAGGTACCAAAGTAATCCAAGAGTGGATCACTAGACAACGGTCAAGAACATCCTGAAGTACCTGAAAATGACTAAGGATATGTTTCTTGTTTATGGAGGTGAAAAAGAGCTCGTCCTAAATGGTTACGTTGATGCTAGCTTTGACACTGATCTGGATGACTCTAAGTCACAAACCAGATACGTATTTAAATTGAATGGTGGAGCTGTTAGTTGGTGCAGTTCCAAGAAAAGCGCCGTGGCGGGATCTAGGTGTGAAGCGGAGTATATAGCTGCGTCGGAAGCAGCGAATGAAGGAGTTTGGATGAAGGAGTTCATATCCGATCTAGGTGTAATGCCTAGTGCATCGGGTCCAATGAAAATCTTTTGTGACAACACTGGAGCAATTGCCTTGGTGAAGGAATCCAGATTTCAGAAGAGAACCAAACACATCAAGAGACGCTTCAACTCCATCCATGATCAAGTCAAGGAGGGAGACATAGAGATTTGCAAAATACATACGGATCTGAATGTTGCGTAACTCGCTGACTAAGCCTCTTCCACGAGCAAAACATGATCAACACCAAGACTCCATGGGTGTTAGAATCATTACAATGTAATCTAGATTATTGACTCGAGTGCAAGTGGGAGACTGAATGCTATATGCCCTAGAGGCAATAATAAAGTTGTTATTTATATTTCCTTATATCATGATAAATGTTTATTATTCATGCTAGAATTGTATTAACCGGAAATTACTTGCCCAAGATTCGATCGTTGGTATCTTCATGCCTAGTTCAATCTCATTACCAGCAAGTCTCTTTACTCATTCCGTAATGCATCATCCCGCAACTAACTCATTAGTCACATTTCTTGCAAGGCTTATAATGATGTGCATTACCGAGAGGGCCCATAGATACCTCTCTGATACTTGGAGTGACAAATCCTAATATCGGTCTATGCCAACCCAACAAATACCTTAAGAGATACCTGTACATCATCTTTATAATCACCCAGACACATTGTGAAGTTTGATAGCACACAAGGTATTCCTCCGGTATCCGGGAGTTGCATAATATCATAGTCAAAGGAATATGTACAAGTCATGAAGAAAGCAATAGAAATAAAACTTAACGATCATTATGCTAAGTTAACGGATGGGTCTTGTCCATCACATCATTCTCCTAATGATGTGATCCCGTTCATAAAATGACAACACATGTCTATGGTTAGGAAACTTAACCATCTTTGATGAACGAGCTAGTCTAGTAGAGGCATACTAGGGACACTGTGTTTTGTCTATGTATGCACACATGTATCAAGTTAATTTCCGGTTAATACAATTCTAGCATGAATAATATACATTTATCATGATATAAGGAAATATAAATAACAACTTTATTATTGCCTCTAGGGCATATTTTCTTCACGTGGACGGCGAGATCCTCGCTCATCTTGACGTCTGTGACACCCTCGGTGACCGCCGAGGTGATGGCCTCGTCCGAGGCTCTCGGGATCTTGAGGCGGACCTGGGTGAAGTGCTGAATGTACTTGCGGAGAGTCTCGCCCGACTATTGCTTCACGCACCACAGGTCGTTGACGGTGAGGGCGCGGTCATGGGTGCCTTGGAGGTTGGCAACGAACCACTCGTGGAGCTCATCCCACGAGGAGATCGACCCCTCTGGGAGGTGCATGAGCCATGTGCATGTGCCGTCCTTGGGAGCCTTGGGAAACGAGTTTGCCATGACCTTGTCGTCGCCGTTCGCCTTCTCGATGCTCAGCGAGTAGAGCTGGAGGAACTCCACAGGGTCAGGGATGTCGTCGTAGCGCAGGGGCAGATTTGGCTTGAACTTAATAGGCCAGGCGACGCGGCAGAGCTCACGGGTGAAGGCTCGGCAGCCCGCCGCGCTCACAGAAGCGGCCCGCGCGAGGGGAGCATGGTCCTGATGCCCATGCGCCGCGGCTTCCAGAGCTGCCTGGTCTTGGTGTTGGCGCGGCGGCGCCGGGAGTGCCCGCGCATAGTAGTGTGGCTGTTGTACGACTTAGCAGCTGGCCTCGTCCCGGGCTGGTGCCGGTGCTCCACGCGGCAGATCACGCGGATGCACGTCACGCCTCGGCTCGGCACTCCATGAGCCACGTCGCCTGCATGATACGGTGGGTGACAAAGCGACTGGGAAGGCGCCGGGGCCTCCCCCATAGCGTTGACGAGCTCGGTGATGCGACCAAGCCAGGCATAATAGCCCTCGTTGGCAGGGGTAGCGCAGCAGCTCACGCGCCATGAGAAGCGCGACCTAAGTGCTCGCCTGCCCGCGACGGACCTGGGAGGACGAGGCTGTGACGGGAGTGAGGGAAGGCGTGGTGGTGCGGCCATCACACTACACGGAGGGTGACAGCGAAGAATCCTGCTGCTCGCGGGCAGCAGGGTCGGTGGTGTCATTGGCCATGGGAGAAACGGAGCGGCGGGGAGCTGCGCGACCCACGGGCGCCGTCTGAGCGATGCGAGCAGCCTGGCACTCGGCGCAAACTCGACGGGCATCAGCCATGGAAGCGGCATGGCTAGGACGGAGCGAAGCAGAAGGAAGAACTTCGACACACCCCTACCTGGCGTGCCAAATGTCGGGATCAGGGCCCGCAGACCCAAACAAGGTTTGAACTCTGGGGCGTGTGCGAAGGATCTAGCCAAACTACAGCTCTCTCCTCACTGCCTCATGGCTTGGCCTCGTCGGTTTTGAGTGAGCGGGAAGAAGAAGTAGACACAGTGGTTTACCCAGGTTCGGGCCACCTTGCGGTGTAAAACCCTACTCCTGCTTTGTGGTGGATTGTGTTGCGAGGAGGATCAGTATGAACTAGTACAAGTGTGAGCTGCCTCAGGAGAGCTCAATGGCCGAAGGGTTCTTTTGGTTCCATCCCTCTCTACGGTGGAGACTAACCTATATTTATAGTGGCCTTGGTCCTCTTCCCTCATAACTTAGGCGGGAAGGGATACCACAACGACCAGTTTGAAAGGGGTCACGAGTACACCCTATCCTGACTAAAGGTGGTCTTCGCCTGCAAAGCTTCTGGTTGTGACACAGCAGTGGTGATGCGGAGCATCCTATGGACATCACCATGTCAAGAGTCTGTTTGGCAAGTGACACGCATTACCGGAGCTTCATCAACGACGAGGAGGAGTTCAAGCGCAATAGAACATCTACACCATCCAAGAAGGGCGAAGGAGGAGGAAGAAGGACCCCAAGACGCGAAGCATGGGAGGCCTCAGACCACCCCGGGTGCCCGGCCTCCTATGCCCCGGGTGCCCGGGATTTCACCCCCGGGTGCCTACACCCCTACCCCATGGGTGCCCGGACTTCACCCCCGGGTGCCCCGCCTCCTCATCCCAGCGACCCCCGAGTTCCCGTTCCCCTTTACCCCGGGTGCCCGGACACCTCCGGGCGTGCCTGTGTGCACTATGGGCATAATGACCCTTGTACCCCTACTTTCCCCCCAATTCGTCCCTAGGCTATAAGTACTCCTCATCTAGCTCATTTCTATGGTTAGCAAAGTACTTGAGAGTCATTAGAGAGCTTTGCTCCTTGTATCCCCTCCTCTTGGAGATCAAGACCCTTCTTTGGGAAGAATCCTTTTGGATTATCAAGGCCTCCTCTTGGAGAAGTTCAACATCAAGACCTCATCTCCTTGGAGTGGGAAGAACTCTATCCTAGTGTTATTTTCCTTGAATTGTTCTTGTATACTTTTGGATCTCATGTATGCTACTCTAGTGGATATGTGATTTGGTTTTGTTTGAGTGGTTCTCTTCTTGTGTTCTTGTGTGTTCATCACTCCCCCCTCCAAGTGTTAAAAGATCTCCTTTAGGGTTCCACCCTACAACATCTTGGTATCATGAGCAAGGTTGATTCACATCTTGGAGTCCCTACCCCCATTGCCTAGCCTAATTTTGTTCTTTTTTGTCCCAATTTGAAAATCCCCACAAAAATAGCCCCAATTTTTTTTGAAATTTGTTGGTTCCTATGAGATTTTGTTGTTTGGCAAGTGGATCTAGCTCCTCCCCAACCATCACCACCCTTCCCACCACGAAATCCACCAAAATCTTGAGTTTCCCAAAATTTCTGCCCAAATCGGCCACCCCCGGGCACCCGGACCCCCGAGCAAGTTTTGCCCAACCCCTTGACCACCTCGGGCGCCCGCACTCCTTCCACCCGGGCACCCGGACCCCCCGGGCCACTTTCGCGCCCAACTCCATCACCACCCCGGGCACCCGCACCCTCCCACCCTCGGGTGCCCGCACCCCCTAGTTTCAGCCCAACTCCAACAAACCGTTTCGGCCATAACTAATTCATCCAGAGTCCAATTTCCGCGTTCTTTAGCTCGTTTTGTAGCTATTGACATCCTCCATCCAACAAAAATACTACCAGCACGATTTAACTCCATCAAAATTTTGGCATTTTGGCATCTTTGCCTAGGCCATCCACCATATCATCCGCAAAACCACCATAGCTTTCCGCAACCTAACCCATTTTACTCCCATATAGCATTTGTGGTTGCTTGAGTGGTGACCTGAGTCTCCTAAGGTGTTTCAGCTACTTAGGGGCGATTACTTCTTCATCAACCACCACCACCACTTCTATGTTGCACCACCAACACATTCTACTATCACCATTTGACATTTTCCGTTTGAGATTTTGAGTTTGCGGTTTTTCCGTTTCCTAGGGTGTTTCGGCTAACTAGGAACGATTGGACATCGTCAACACCGCCGCTCAACTTCCCCAAGGATTCGACATCAGGCACCTTCACCTTTTTGACGCCCTAACCATAAGCAAGAGAGGTAACCTCTATATCATCTTGGTATCGTGGTATCCCAAATTTGTACATTCTTTCTTGCCATTGCTTTGTTAACGCCTAGCCCATTCTGCATCACTTTACTATTGAGCCATTTGAGTATTGCCGAGCCATGCTACTTGTGCACTTTAGTGATCATCGATATGAACCTACCATTGCATACATACCTCATATTGGTATCATCATATCATCTACTGTGTCACAAGATTGTTCCCGCACACACAATTGCTATCTTGGTTTGAGCATTTTGCAAAAGTGGCCAAAGAAAAAGAGAACAATCTCTTAAGCAAAAAGAGGAGAAATAAAGAGCTTGTAAGCAATAGCCATAGCATCGCCACATTGCATATCATACTACCATATTGATCATCTTGGATCATCGTGTGCGAAACACCGAAACATGATACATATATAGCATACTTGGGATAGAAAGTTGATACATTTTGCATCTCATAGGTTGTGCACAAGTGTCTTATCCGCCTATTGAGCATCGTGCTAACGTCTCTGTGCAACATGAGCGTTTTTCGTGGATTCCAGATTTTGAGCTCATTCCTTGGTTGCACGACCCTGTTTATCTATCTGTGTGTGTGTTTCCATGTGCCATTCATTGCTGTTGGTCTACTTGCTTTACTTGCAATTTTGTGAACCTTCTCAACATTATTGATATCTCGACTAACATTTGCTTGAAATTTTGTGCCACCCACCCTAACCCAGCTCCTCCATAAGCTTTACTTGTGTAGGTGTGAGAAACAAACCCGGTATCAATTCTACTATTGTAGCATTACCTTGAGTGATACTCGATACATCCTCAATCTTCGGAAAAGGTAACTTGGTATTTTCTCTTTACTACTCACGTCTACTCGAGTCTTCTGATGGTTAGGCAAAGCACATCATCTTCGGTCCTTGACCGCATCGAGCGACTCGCCATTGACATACGACATTCTGAAGCAAGGAAAAGGGACTACATCAATGTCAAGTTGGACACACACATGGATGACATTCGACACATGTTGGCCAACTAGATGTCTTCTTCCCCTTCGTCATCTTCAAGGCGGAGACGCTCAAGTGGCAAATTTTCAAAGCGGCCATCCGATGAAAGTACCACGCGGCACCATCATCATCTTCGAGACGACCGCCAAGACGCCCGCAAGCCAAAGGTGAATGACGACAAAGAGCACCATCGACTACAACGCCATCGTCACCACCGAGAGGAAGCTACGACTACCACCACCACTTCGGCATCTTTGCCAAGTGTTATCGAGGCATCTTCGCCTTTGGACGTACAACATCTTTGCCTACTCCCCACAAGTACGACTACATCGACATCGGCAAGTCCAAGGCAACCACCTACGAGCGAGGGCGAGTCTTCCATCTTTGGAAGCCCCTCAAGGAGGATGGTCGAGCATGGGAAATTCCCTTCGGTCATGGAGATGAGCTACGAGGTGCCATATCATATGGGCCTCATACAAGATGGTGACAAGAAGGTCGAGCAAGGCTATCCCCTTCGACCATGGTGGCAAGCACGGACCTCTTCAACAACATGAAGACGGCACCCCAATGGGACTCATACTCCGAGTCAAGCTACGAGACCCCTCATGAGACTTTCTCTTTCTTCTCGGAGGAGAGTTATGATTTGCCACTTCCTATGGCAATCATCTTTGGAGGCATTATGGATAGGAGGTTGAGCATGGGACTATCCCTTAAACCAAGGTGGCGATAGGAGTTGAGCATGGAGACATATGCCACCATATTGAGAGTGAGAGTGACTTCACCACTAGCCCCATATATGACGAGTTGCCCCAATTCCCATGTGAGGAGAGCCACCATGTGACGCCCCGAGACCGACGCTTCAGAAGACTTCCATATTTTCGTGATCACCGTGTGTTTCTTTTGTGCTTGCTCTTATTTTTGCATTGCATCATGTCATCATGCCATCATTTTCACATACCAACTAAAACTCACATAAATAAACTGTATGGATCTTCGATCCATTTAAATCAAGGGAAATGCACATGGTGATTTCTCTTTATAACATATATCCTCCTAATATTATTAGGGAGCTATATTAAAAATATTCCATTATATTTGGAAATCACCATAACACACTTGCAAATTATCCCAATGCCTTTGTTATCTTAATTCTTGGTTTCCAACCTTGCCATATATTCTTTCATCATATTCTGGAGCTCCACCAAAAATCCGAACATTTTTGGACCTTCCCAACCCTCACTTCCTATTCAAATCATTTGAATTTAAATCAAATGAGTTTGAATTTAAATCTTTCAATCATGGCCTTTTCTATTTTCTCGCAACAAGCACAATTTTGTGAGTCCGGGAAAATTATCCGCGTGTCCAACTTCTTCCCCTAACCTCTCTTTCTTTTCTTTCTTATCTCTGTTTTGTTTTTTTTCTTTAGAGTGAGAGAGAGAAGAGATCCCAAAGAGCTGTGCCGGCCTGCTTCCCTCAGTCCATTTGGCCCAAGGCCCACCGCCCGCTGTAAACCCTAGCCTCCCCGCTTGTTCCCCTCATCTCCCATCAATCTCTACTTCGCGCCGCCACACGCAACACACACACATTGCCGTGGAGAGCCCTGCACGATCCCCGCCTCCCTCTGCAGCGCCAGACCTCCACCACCGCCTCTCCTTCGCCACGCTGCTCCTCTGCCTCAACTCGCCGGATCGACTCGGTTCCCGCCGCCTCGCCAAGTCCATGGAGCCGCCTCCCCATGCTCCTTCACCTCGCCTCGTCGCTCGAGGATCGACGCGCCGCCGGCGACCATGAGGCAGGAGACCGCCATGGATCGCCACCAAGCTCCCACTCCGCCGCCTCGCTCGATCCGGCGAGTCCTTGTGCCTGCTCGCTCGCCCCTCCTCTGCTCCACCTCCGTCGCGCCAAGGCCGCAGCGACCACTTCGTCTCCCTACCGTCTCCGGCTACTCAAGCCGCCAAGGACGCCATTGCCGCTGCTCGGCTGTTGTTCCTCGTAATCTGCCTTGCACCCGCGAGCACCACCACCAAACCAGGAACGCCAAGTCCGTCTTCGAACGCCTCTGCACCCCCTGCTTCTCTGTGGGTTTTTGTTCGTCGTCGCTGTCACCCGAGGCCCCTTGTGTTGCTTTGTTTGGACCGTCAAGATCGACAAGATCGCCTGAACAAGCGCACCGGCTCTGTGGTTTTTGGAAAGTCCCTCGACGACCGGAGCTTAGTACCACTATGTGTGCCATGTATGTCTACACCAAGACCGGACCGACAGGTACCCCGACAACGTGTGTACCTCTACCGTCGACCCCGTGGGCGTCAAGTTCATCTACGAAAACATGTACCACTACCGTCGCCATGTACCAATACTTCCACTACCATCGTCGTGTACCACTACTTCCCTCGACGACCCGTGAACGACTACTTCCACTAACGTCAAACCCGATACGCTCCGAAAAGGCACGATTCGAAGGTATAACCCCGAGATGACGTCTGTGGACCGAATGCTTGTGTTGTATGAGATGCTCGTGTTTGCACCGTGTCTGAATTGTCACTCGTTTCCATGCCACTAACTCGTGGGAACCCGATAGTCGGGAGCACCCCACCATCTCTAGCATGTTCCACGCATCCGCACACTTCCTTTTGCACCAGTATCTCCATGAGCTACCGGAACTGGTATGTTGCCGTGGCACCATTTCCGTTTCATCGCCGTGGCACCCTTTTCCTTCCGCCATGGCGACAAATGCCTCGTATCATGCTCATGTCAACATTTCCATAAAATTGCTTAAAACTTGCATATATCATCCCCATCATGATAACAACATTTAAAATGTTTATATTTGTTGTTTCCATTAAATTGCTAAATTTGCATATGGGGATTTTCCGGAATTGTTATTTATTATTTCCGGCCTCATTTAAACTTGCCTAAATAGATAGTTTTATTATGCTTCACCCCTTGCCATGCTTAACCATATTTAATTTTGTTGGGTACATAAACGGGAGAGAACTAAATAATTGATGTAGTGTTTTGTTAATGCAACTCGTTGCATATTGAGCTCCACTTAATTTGTAGTATTGTTTGTGCACCTTGTAATGCTTTGCCATGCTTTTAAACCAGACATGCATCATACTTGATTGTGCATCATGCCATGTTTATGATTGTGTGTTTACTATGTTGTTTGCTTCTTTCCGGGTTGCTTCTCTCGTTAGCTTCGGTTTCGTTTCGGAGTTGTGAGGATTCGTTCGACTACGTCCGTTTGTCTTCTTCATGGACTCGTTCTTCTTCCTAGTGGGATTTCAGGCAAGATGACCATACCCTCGAAATCACTTCTATTTTTGCTTGCTAGTTGCTCGCTCTTTTGCTATGCCGCGATACCTACCACTTGCTATATCATGCCTCCCATGTTGCCATGTCAAGCCTCTAACCATCCTTTCCTAGCAAACCGTTGTTTGGCTAAGTTACCGCTTTTGCTCAGTGTCACGCCCAAGATGCGACCCTATCCTAAAGGAACTCGAAGGTCCCACCAAGGATAGAAGCGCATCTTGAAGACGCTTTTGCAAGGTGGATATCATTGCATCAACATTACATAATAATGGGGATACATCCAATACATACAAAGCCACATGAATGCAACAATACATCAAGTACAAGATCAACATCCGACTACGGATGGAACATAAACAGAAACTCAAACAATATCCACCCTGCTAGCCCAGTGCCGACCGAACCTATCCCCTGAATGAAGAAGCGTAAGAAGAACTCCAAAACAAGTAAACATCGCTCTCGCGTCATGATCATCGCAATACCTGTACACCGCAATCGTTGTTGTAGTAACTCAGGAGCCACGAGGACTCAAAGAATCCCATAACCATGGGTATCAAGACTAGCAAAGCTTAATGGGTAAGGAAGGGGTAAGGTGGTGAGGTTGCAGCAGCGACTAAGCATGTATGGTGGCTAACTTACGCAAATAAGAGCGAGAAGAGAAGCAAAGCAAGCGGTCGTCAACTAGTAATGATCAAGAAGTGATCCTGAACTCCTACTTACGTCAAACATAACCCAAAAACCGTGTTCTCCTCTCGAACAACCCCGAAAAGAGACCATCACGGTTACACACACGGTTGGTGTATTTTAGAAGAGTTTACTTCAAGTTTACTACAACCGGACATTAACAAATTCCCATCTGCCACATAACCTCGGGCACGACTCTCGAAAGTTCAAACCCTGCAGGGGTGTCCCAACTTAGCCCATGATAAGCTCTCGCGATCAATGAAGGATATTCCTTCTCCCGAGAAGACCCGATCAGTCTCGGAATCCCGTTTACAAGACATTTCGACAATGGTACAACAAGACCAGCAAGACCTCCCGGCGTGCCGACACCCTGATAGTAGCCGCGCGTATCTCGTCTCAGGCCACGACCGAATGAGCAGTCCGTACAACTAAAACCAGGCCTCGAGTTTCCCCGAGGAGGCGCTGCAAGGGGCTCTAGTTCGGACCAACACTTAGACAAGCATTGGCCCCGGGGGGCTAAAATAAAGATGGCCCTCGGGATGCGCGACTCCCAAGGGAAAAGGAAATAGGCTGAGGTAAATGTAAAACCAGTGTTGGGCCTTGCTGGAAGAGTTTTATTCAAAGCGAACTGTCAAGGGGGTCCCATAAATCACCCAACCGCGTTAGGGACGCAAAATCCGGGAACATAACACCGATATGACAAAAACTTGGGCAGCAAGAGTGGAACAAAACACCAGGCATAAGGCCGAGCCTTCCACCCTTTACCAGGTATATAGATGCATTAATAATATAAGAGATATTGTGATATCCCAACATAAACATAATCCAACATGGAGCAATCTTCATCTTCACCTGCAACTAGCAACGCTATAAGAAGGGCTGAGCAAAGCGGTAACATAGCCAAACAACGGTTTGCTAGGAAGGGTGACAAAGGTTAGGGGCTATCATGGCAATTTGGGAGGCTTGATAAGCAAGTGGTAGGTAACGCGGCATAGCGAAAGAATGAAGCAACTAGCATAGCAATGATAGTAATGAGATCCAAGGTGATGGTCATCTTTCCTGAAATCCCGCTAGGAAGAAGAACGAGTCCATGAAGAAGACAACCGGGAGTAGTCGAACGAATCCTCACAACTCCAGAACGAAACCGAAGCTAACGAGAGAAGCAAACCGGAAAGAAGCAAACAACATAGTAAACAACCATCACGTAATCATGGCATGATGCACAACCAAGTATGATGCATGTCCGGTTTAAAGAGGCATGGCTGGGAAAGTGCAACAAACAATGCTACAAGTTAAGTGGAACTCAATATGCAACGAGTTGCATATTGACAAAACACCACGTTGACATATTTAGTTTAATCTCGGTTATGTACCCAACAATATTAAATGTTATTAAACAAGGCAAGGGGTGAAGCATAAGTAAACTAACTATTTAGGCAAATATAAATGAGGCTGGAAATAAGAAACAACAATTCCGGAAAATCCTCATGTGCATATTTTTGATTTGGTACTGTTCTGCTCTAAACACAATTTTAATGTTGTTAAACAGGAAAATGAAGTACAACATGTTGAACTAGGAATTTTTCCACCCCATTTACATATATAGTTTAATTAATTTGGAGCTACAGTTATTTAGTTAGGAAATAAATCATTTTAACATGGCATTTGTGCAAAATTTAAACAAACAACACTTTTAACATTTTAAACATGGATGAAATTGGCATATTATTAATCTACACAAAATTCTAAGCATTTTACATGTTTAAAACATTTTAATCCGATGCATGGTTTGAGAGATATTAAATGCATGAACATGAGGGGTAATCTGTAAAACTGCACTCCCTGGATAAATAGCTAAATTGCAGAACGAAAAAAAAACATCCACGGGCAAAATCTGGCTAGCCCGATAGTGCACATGAGAGGCTGGGGGGGTTTCTCACCATGGGCCATGGCCCGGAATTGCGGTGAGGTGAGGCCGGAAGGGGGACGCTGGGCCTAGCGCGACCCACGCGCTGGCGCTGGTTTGACGCGGTCAACGCGACGACGAGGGGAGCCGCCGCTATTCGCTTCAAGACCAGAACAGCAGCAGTTCGAGGCAGGGCTGCGCGGGCGCGATGCAGAGGAGGAAGCAGGTCGGCAGGGCGCGATGCAGGAGGCGCCGACAAATGAACTTGGCGAGGCGGCGGAGGTGGCTTGCCGGGCGGCGTAGCCTTGGCGAAGCGGTGAGGCGCCGGGTTGCATCATGAGCAAGACATGGGTTCGGGCATGCGGTGCACGGGTGCTCCTTGCATCCATGGCAGGGACCTGCGGGGGAGCACAACAGGACTGAGATGGGGAGGAAAAGGAGCATGGGATGGAGAAGGACGGGCGGAGGGAGACGGACCCGGTGGAGCTCAAGGCCCGGGCGAAAGCCGCCGCTCGTCAGGCAGCGACAGAGACGGGCGGCCTCGGGACAACGGGACTCATCGGGGCAGGGGTGCGGACACGAGGCTTTCAAGGCCGAGGGACGGAGCTTGACGGCGGATCCAACGAGGAGGCATCGGGCGGCTGGGCAGCTCAAGGTCGGGTCGCCGGCGGGTTTATGGATGCAAGACGGCACGGCGGCATCCTCCTGGACTGCTGGAACGAGGGGGCTTGGAGTCTCCGAGCTGCGCGGGCCGAGCTCGGGATGGCCATGGCGCTGGAGCTCCTGTTGTTGTACAGAGAGATGAGGAGATTAGAGAGAGGGAGCTGCAGGGAAGAAGGAACAGAAGGAGAGGGTCGCGACGGGGACTCATCTGCTGGTCTCGGGAGGAGCTCGTCTCCCTGGTCGACAAGGAGAGAGAAGACGAGTTGGATCGAGGGGAGGCCTCAGGTGGAGTCTGGTTGGTGGGATTGGATCGGTGGAATGAGGGGATCCTGAGGAAGAAAGGTAGGTGGGTGGCGGCGGGGATGGGAAGGATGGGATAGCCATCCGAGATTTTAGGGTTAGGTTGGTTTAAATAGTAGTGGGATTAGGTTAGCTTAGGGGCTAGCTCGTCCCTCCGATCGTAATCGGACGGACGGAAAAATAGGCTAGGGAGAATCCACCAAAGAAACGAAGATACTTTCGGGATGTTTTGGGGATGATCCGGATCCATCGGAAACGACAGAGCGGGTCGGGTTCGGAGCAGTTTTGGACACGCACACGAGGGGTCAAGAGAGGTCAACGAGGAAAAGGGTCTGACAAAATGACAACAGAGGCAAAGAGAGAAAGGGCAACTGCGAACGGCTACGAGTTTTATGAAAACATGCAGATGCAATGCGCATGATGCTATGAGATGAGATGCATGACATGAACAAAATGCAAAACAATAGACAAAAACCCAACCATGAAGGAAAAAACATATCACATCTTCGGAAAAGGCAATAGTTGGAGTGACGAATATGGAAATTTGTATCCAGGGCATTACAACACTCCACCATTATGAGAGGATCTCGTCCCGAGATCTAGGATGGCACCGGAGGGAAAAGAAAGAGGAAGATAAGAGGTAAAACTAAGTTGCTTCTTCGACAAACGAGTGAAACCATGAACCTTGAGAGGTTGAAAAAATTGAAAGAAACAAAACGACGGAGATGACCAAGATTGCAAATAGTCCGTTGGACAAGGGGAACAAGGAATATGATGAGAACCAAGAGCTTAGGGGACAAGGTAGACTTTGAAGCCACTCCAGTTAAAATTAGATAGAGAAGGAATAAGATTGATATAATTTGGGCAGCACTCCGACTAAAAGAAGAAGGAAAACTTGATAAGATGAAAAGAACTTGAAGAGATGACACAACACTCCAGTTAAATGGATAAGCATGAAAAGAACACGGTCCTCACAATTCGAGATGATGAGTGAAGAGAGCAACATCACCATGCCTCCGGAAGAAAGAATAGAAGATAGATCATTGAAATAAAAGAATGGAGAAGAAAAAGGCAACTTCTACCACAATTGAATTTGGAAGGCATCCTTGCAAGAAGGTTAGAATAGGGTTGTTGGAAGACCAACAACGAAAAGAATAAGTTTGTAGTGGGCTTATGGAAACATCTCAAGACTATGAGGTGACAACCGGCCACTAATGGAAAACCATTGATTTGATTGAGAGCAATCAAGAGATGAAAAACTTCTTCACCGAGATGAGAAGGAGAAAATTGGATCATTGATAAGCACCACAAATAGCTACATTCCTTAGGGAAGGCTGTAGGTGAAATATAACCCAATATAACTCCAACAAAAAGATTGATTGGTTGAAAAGATCTCTTGAACAAAGAGAAATTATGGATTTAAAATACTTCATTCTTGACAACATATGAATCATGAAACGCGAAGGGAATTGTCAAGAGTGACATAACACCACCTCAAAATATAAGGTAGGAAGAATTGCACTTTGGAATGCAAGATGAAGATTACTTGAACTCCTCAAAACAAAACATGTGTTGAGCATCATGTTTATTTTTAGAGTATAACTTGGCGGGTCATAACTTCAAGAGAAATCTTGAAGAACAAATCGAGAATGAAAGGAATCATTGACGAACCATCATGTAGAGCATCCATGAAGAACTTCGGTAATAGAAGGATGATGAAAAGAAAGAGAAAAAGTTGAAAACACAAGATGAAGCCTTGCAATGATTTAGATGGATCTTCGCGATTATATATCCGAGAGAACTTGGAACTCCGGAAAGAAAAGATGAACATCTTAGAACCGATAATTTATTCCTCATGAACAAACTCTAAAGGAAAGGATTAATCACTTGGATGAAACAAGATTAAGAATTATGTTATGCGTATCCTTCACCAATTTAAATTGATGACAAGCAACGAATTTGGCATACTACTTATTCTCGTAGAAAGGATTAAGATAGATATGGTGCAAACTTGAGAAGGTATTGATGGAACCACCGGTGGAATTGAAAAGAACAAATGAATTGATACGATAATCAAGGAAAAGAAATATTGAACGAACCACCGTAAGAATTGAAAATGAACGTAACAAAGGCACAATTCACCGGGAAGAATTGGAAAACGAATGAAGATGCTTGAGAGAATTTAGATGCAAGAGAATGAAGATATCATGAACTGATTAGAGGATATTTGATCAATTCACCGGCAAGATTTGGAGAACGGTAGCTACACGCTGAGAATGAAGAATTTATGACATGATGGCCTTCGGAGGAAAGAAACGGAAACAACTCATGACATGCTCCGGATGGGTGAAAAGAATTCTCACAATCGAAAACAATTATGAGAGGATGACATCAAACTTGAACTACTCATCTTTGGAAGAACGGGTAAGGATTTAAGAGGAACTCTTCTTCGGTCTTCACATGCTGAGAATGACGAGGAGAAACACCACCAAATTGTTGAGAAACTCTGGAAGGATTAAAAGAGGAAAGGTTGAGCCAAAGATGAAAAGAGTTTGAAAGCGACCTTGGAGAAGGCATGTGACTGATGAAAATTCATTCTTACGTCAAACTTTGAAATGAATTTGAGAATAGTTCCAGGAAAATTAGAAGAGTCGGGTAAGATCATGGGAAAATACCTATGGGTTAGGGCCCACTCGAAAGAAACATCGTTGAAGGATTTCTTAAAATAAAGATTGCACCGGTAGAATTAAATGGCTTGATTGAGATAACAACCTCAAAATAACTTGAACGGATCTGGAATTAAAAGACGAGCCTTCTGAGATATCTTCAACACTCCTGAACAAATGAATAGCGAGAAGTGAATGATTAAGAGGTGCATCGGCATGAGAAATCATTAGAAACGAGGAAAGGAATATGATGAATATCGAAAGCTTGAATTGGATCCACGGCGGGAAAACAAAGACAACTTGGGACGGATGAAACAAACACCGTTGAGAAAACTTAGAATTGATCTCGCAAATGTTGAAATGATCGGATCCATTTGAAGAGAAGCACGCCAGTTGGGAAAAGAATTAACATGACGACCTCGATGATCAAGAAGGATTAGTATTCACATAGCAATATGAGAACGCCGTTTAGGAAAGGTATGGATTCAACATTTGACTTCGAAGTAACTCGAATACCACAAATAAAACAAAACAAAGGATTTGGCTCGCAGAATAAGCCAGAACAAATACATATGATAGAGATTTACCCAATCCCATATCATGCATCTGTCGGAAAGATATTCTAGGATCTACTTGAATTCCCACCTATAAAACTCACGAAACTTTCTGGTTATGCAATCTGGTGTTGGGGATACAGGGGACACAAAATATATCACCCAAACTAACAATACCTAGATCCAGTTGTATCCATCCGTCAACACATAACCAAGAAAACTCCGGAAATCGTGGTACCTCAACCTTCGAAAAGCATCCGTTATACAAGCTATGGCAATACTCCCGAACTCCCCAGTACTGGGTGGCATCGAGGTTATCTCACCAACAACTGCATAAAAGAGATTTTCGATGTCGGCAAAAAACTCAGGTATTCCAGAACTACAACAATAAAATTGTGACGACAACACCTCGGAGCTCAACTCCCCGGGACACTGCCACAACACCTAAATGTCAGGAGGCACCAAGAACTCTCGTCACAAGACTATCGGAACGATCCCAAGATACCCGCGTGATCGTAAAAAAAAAATCGTGAAATTTGAGGAGAGGAAAGACAAAACATCTACATCAGGGGGCCTCACCAGAGCGACGAAGGGACTGAGGAGTAAAAAGAATCCTACTCTCCGATATATATATATAATCCTTAGACTCAAAACATTTTTTTCTAGACTCAACAACGGCCAACAAACAAGGGGGCTCCTATGGTCGGTCGAGGCTCTGATACCAACTTGTCACGCCCAAGATGCGACCCTATCCTAAAGAACTCGAAGGTCCCACCAAGGATAGAAGCGCATCTTGAAGACGGTTTTGCGAGGTGGATATAATTACATCAACATTACATAATAGTGGGGATACATCCAATACATACAAAGCCACATGAATACAACAATACATCAAGTACAAGATCAACATCCGACTACGGATGGAACATAAATGTAAACTCAAACAATATCCACCTGCTAGCCCAGTCACACCGAACCTATCCCCTAAATGAAGAAGCGTAAGAAGAACTCCAAAACAAGTAAACATCGCTCTCGCCATGATCATCGCAATACCTGCATCTGCAATCGTTGTTGTAGTAATCAGAGCCACGAGGACTCAAAGAATCCCATAACCATGAGTATCAAGACTAACAAAGCTTAATGGGTAAGGAAGGGGTAAGGTGGTGAGGTTGCAGCAGCGACTAAGCATGTATGGTGGCTAACTTACGCAAATAAGAGCGAGAAGAGAAGCAAAGCAAGCGGTCGTCAACTAGTAATGATCAAGAAGTGATCCTGAACACCTACTTACGTCAAACATAACCCAAAAACCGTGTTCTCCTCTCGAACAACCCCGAAAGGAGACCATCACGGTTACACACACGGTTGGTGTATTTTAGAAGAGTTTTCTTCAAGTTTACTACAACCGGACATTAACAAATTCCCATCTGCCACATAACCGCGGGCACGGCTCTCGAAAGTTCAAACCCTGCAGGGGTGTCCCAACTTAGCCCATGATAAGCTCTCGCGATCAACGAAGGATATTCCTTCTCCCGGAACGACCCGATCAGTCTCGAATCCTGCTTACAAGACATTTCGACAATGGTAAAACAAGACCAAGAAGACCTCCCGGCGTCGACACCACGATAGTAGCCGCGTGTATCTCGTCTCAGGCCACGACCGGATGAGCAGTCCGTACAACTAAAACCAGGCCTCGAGTTTCCCCGAGGAGGCGCTGCAAGGGGCTCTAGTTCGAACCGAGACTTAGACAAGCATTGGCCCGAGGGGGCTAAAATAAAGATGACCCTCGGGATGCGCCACTCCCAAGGGAAAAGGTAATAGGCTGAGGGAAATGTAAAACCAATGTTGGGCCTTGCTGGAAGAGTTTTATTCAAAGAGAACAGTTCAAGGGGGTCCCATAAATCACCCAACCATGTTAGTGACGCAAAATCCGGGAACATAACACCGATATGATGGAAACTAGGGCGGCAAGAGTGGAACAAAACACCAGGCATAAGGCCGAGCCTTCCACCCTTTACCAGGTATATAGATGCATTAATAATTTAAGAGCTATTGTGATATCCCAACATAAACATAATCCAACATGGAGCAATCTTCATCTTCACCGCAACTAGCAACGCTATAAGAGGGGCTGAGCAAAGCGGTAACATAGCCAAACAACGGTTTGCTAGGAAGGGTGACAAAGGTTAGGGGCTATCATGGCAATTTTGGAGGCTTGATAAGCAAGTGGTAGGTAACGCGGCATAGCGAAAGAACGAAGCAACTAGCATAGCAATGATAGTAATGAGATCCAAGGTGACGGTCATCTTGCCTGAAATCCCGCTAGGAAGAAGAACGAGTCCATGAAGAAGACAACCAGGAGTAGTCGAACTAATCCTCACAACTCTGGAACGAAACCGAAGCTTACGAGAGAAGCAAACCGGAAAGAAGCAAACAACATAGTAAACAACCATCACATAATCATGGCATGATGCACAACCAAGTATGATGCATGTCCGGTTTAAAGAGGCATGGCATGGGAAAGTGCAACAAACAATGCTACAAGTTAAGTTGAACTCAATATGCAACGAGTGGCATATTGACAAAACACCACATTGACATATTTAGGTTAATCTCGGTTATGTACGCAACAATATTAAATGTTATTAAACAAGGCAAGGGGTGAAGCATAAGTAAACTAACTATTTAGGCAAATTTAAATGAGGCCGAAAATAAGAAACAACAATTCCGGAAAATCCTCATGTGCATATTTTTGATTTGGTACTGTTCTGCCCTAAACACAATTTTAATGTTGTTAAACAGTAAAATGAAGTACAACATGTTGAACTAGGAATTTTCCACCCCATTTACATATATAGTTTAATTAATTTGGAGCTACGGTTATTTAGTTAGGAAATAAATCATTTTAACATGTCATTTATGCAAAATTTAAACAAACAACACTTTTAATTTTAAACATGGATGAAAGTGGCATATTATTAATCTACACAAAATTCTAAGCATTTTACATGTTTAAAACATTTTAATCCGATGCACGGTTTGAGAGATATTTAATGCATGAACATGAGGGGTAATCTGTAAAACTGCACTCTCTGGATAAATAGCTAAATCGCAGAACGAAAAAAAAACATCCACGGGCCGAATCTGGTTGGCCCGATAGTGCAAAGGAGAGGCTGGGGGGTTTCTGACCATGGGCCATGGCCCGGAATTGCGGTGAGGTGAGGCCGGAAGGGGGACGCTGGGCCTGGCGCGACCCACGCGCTGTCGCTGGTTTGACGCGGAAACGCGACGACGAGGGAGCTGCTGCTGTTCGTTTCTGAAGACCAGGAACATCAGCAGTTCGAGGCAGGGGCCAGGCGCGGCGGCGCGATGCAGAGGAGGAAGCAGGCCGGCAGGGCGCGATGCAGGAGGCGCCGACAGCGGAACTTGGCGAGATGGAGGAGGCAGGGCTTGCCGGCGGCGGTGGCCTTGGCGAAGCAGGTGAGGTGCCGGGTTGCAACTTCATGAGCAAGACATGGGTTCGGCATGTGGCACATGGGCGCCTTGCATCCATGGCGGGACCTGCGGGGAGCACAAGAGGACTGAGATGGGGAGGAAAAGGAGCAGGGGATGGAGAAGGACGGGCGGAGGGAGACGGACCCGGTGGAGCTCGCGCTCCGGCGAGCTGCTGCTCGTGTAGGCCAGACAGAAACGGGCGGCTTCGGGATGACCGGGACTCGTCGGGGCAGGGGCGCGGACAAGAGGCTTTCGCGTCGAGGGACGGAGCTTGACGGCGGGATCCAACAAGGCATCGGGCGCGTCGGGGTAGCCTGAAGGTCGGGGTCACCGGCGGGTTTGCAGGATGCAGCACGGGCACGACGGCATCCTCCTGGACTGCTGGAACGAGGGGGCTTGGAGTCTCCGAGCTGCGCGGGCCGAGCAAGGGATGGCCATGGCGCTGGAGCTCCTGTTGTTGTACAGAGAGATGAGGAGATTAGAGAGAGCGAGCTACAGGGAAGAAGGAACAGAAGGAGAGGGTCGCGACGGGGACTCATCTGCTGGTCTCGGGAGGAGCTCGTCTCCCTGGTCGACGAGGAGAGAAAAGACGAGTTGGATCGAGGGGAGGCCTCGGGTGGAGTCTGGTTGGTGGGATTGGATCGGGGGAATGAGGGGATCCTGAGGAAGAAAGGTAGGTGGGTGGTGGCGGGGATGGGAAGGATGGGATAGCCATTCGAGATTTTAGGGTTAGGTCGGTTTAAATAGTAGTTGGATTAGGTTAGCTTAGGGGCTAGCTCGTCCCTCCGATCGTAATCGGACGGACGGAAAAATAGGCTAGGGAGAATCCACCAAAGAAACGAAGATACTTTCGGGATGTTTGGGGATGATCCGGATCCATCGGAGACGACAGAGCGGGTCGGGTTCGGAGCAGTTTTGGACACGCACACGAGGGGTCAAGAGAGGTCAACGAGGACAAGGGCCTGACAAACTGACAACAGAGGCAAAGAGAGAAAGGGCAACTACGAACGGCTACAAGTTTTATGAAAACATGCAGATGCAATGCGCATGATGCTATGAGATGAGATGCATGACCTGAACAAAATGCAAAACAAAAGACAAAAACCCAACCACGAAGGAAAAACATATCACATCTCCGGAAAAGGCAAGAGTTGGAGTTACGAATATGGAAAGTTGTATCCGGGGTGTTACACTCAGCCCTTCTTATAGCTTTGTTAGTTGCAGGTGAAGATGAAGTTGGTTCCATGTTGGAACTGGGATATTTTGAGATATCACATATCTCTTACTTAATTAATTCATCTATATACTTGGTAAAGGGTGGAAGGCTCAGCCTTATGCCTTGTGTTTTGTTCCACTCTTGCCGCCCTAGTTTCCGTCATACCGGTGTTATGTTCCTTGATTTTGCGTTCCTTACGCGGTTGGGTGACTTATGGGACCCCCTTGACAGTTCGCCTTGAATAAAACTCCTCCAGCAAGGACCAACCTTGGTTTTACTATTTGCCTACCTAAGCCTTTTTCCCTTGGGTTTCGCGGACTCAACGGTCATCTTTATTTTAAACCCCCGGGCCAGTGCTCCTCTGAGTGTTGGTCCAAACTAGAGCACCGTGCGGGACCGTCCCTTGGCAACTTGGATTACGTTGGTACCTGTACGCTTAGCTTATCCGGTGTGCCCTGAGAATGAGATATGTGCAGCTCCTATCGGGATTTGTCGGCACAGTCGGGTGGTCTTGCTGGTCTTGTTTTACCATTGTCGAAATGTCTTGTAACCCGGATTCTGAGTCTGATTGGGTCTTCCTGGGAGAAGGAATATCCTTCGTTGACCGTGAGAGCTTGTGATGGGCTAAGTTTGGACACCCCTGCAGGGTATAAACTTTCAAGAGCCGTGGCCGCGGTTATGTGGCAGATGGGAATTTGTTAATATCCGGTTGTAGAGAACTTGACACTTGACTTAATTAAAATACATCAACCGCATGTGTAGCCGTGATGGTCTCTTTTCGGTGGAGCCCGGGAAGTGAACACGGTTTGGGTTATGTATGAACGTAAGTAGTTTCAGGATCACTTCTTGATCACTTCTAGCTTCGCGACCGTTGCGTTGCTCCTCTTCACGCTCTTATTTGCGTATGTTAGCCACCATTTTTGCTTAGTGCTTGCTGCAGCTCCACCTCATTACCCCATCCTTCCTATAAGCTTAAATAGTCTTGATCTCGCGGGTGTGAGATTGTTGAGTCCTCGTGACTCACAAATTCTACCAAAACAGTTGCAGGTGCCGACGATACCAGTGCAGATGATGCAACCAAACTCAAGTGGGAGTTCGACGAGGAACTTGGTCATTACTATGTTTCATTTCCTGATGATCAGTAGTGGAGCCCAGTTGGGACGATCGGGGATCTAGCAGTTATGTTATCTTCTTTTTCATTTGGTTGACCGTAGTCGGACTATGTGTGTACTCTGAATGATGTATGTTTAATTAATGTATTGTGTGAAGTGTCGATTGTAAGCCAACTCTTTATCCCATTCTTGTTCATTACATGGGATTGTGTGAAGATGACCCTTCTTGCGACAAAACCACCATGCGGTTATGCCTCCAAGTCGTGCCTCGACACGTGGGAGATATAGCCGCATCATGGGTGTTACACACCACCACCACCACTTGAGTGATTTGAGTGACTCCACCATATGTGACATTGAGTGCACCTACCTTGAGGGAGTGAGTGAGCCACCACCACATAGAGAGAGTGTGGTAGTTGATAGGGCATGTGAGCCCATTTAGATTTCTAACAACTTAACCTCTACCTCTATTGTGTCTTCTCATTTGGTGCTAGGTCCCATATATGATGACGCGCCGATCCTCAACGACTTCGTCCTTCCTTTGGACAAGACGATGGCCATGGTGGAATATGATGCACCTCCACATGGTTCCATCACGATGATGACGTTGACCATTATTTGGTGCTTGACACCTCACCTACAACACATGAGTGGACTGAAAAAGGTAACATAGGTGATGGTGATGCTCTAGTCCCACTAGTGGACATTCTTGACATTGATTGCTTCACGATGTTGATCCACCTATTACCATGCTTCATGCTAGTGTGTTTTCCCCATGCGATGATTTGTCCATTGATGATGAGTTTGATGATTTCCATGTGGATCCTATTAGTTGTGATGCCATGTTACATAGGATTTCTTGTGATAATTCTCTTGGTCGCATCATGTTTGACAATCCTCTTGACTTGTCATATGCTACGCATGAGATCAACCATATGTCTAATTTGCAATCTCATCGTAGTGACTATGAATATGCCATTAAAATAAACCCAATTTGCACATATGGCATAGATGACAAGCCCATGGTTATTGGCATTTGTTTTTCTTGTGATGATATTGATATGCTTCCTTTTCATCATTTATCTCATATGCCATGCCATGACCACCTAGTTTCGGATATGCATTGTTTGCTATGTTGTCACTTTTCCCCATATTATGCTTCCGCTATTGCTCATTAGAAGACCCTCATAGTTTCCTCATATCCATTATAAGATTTTGCTACATCATATGAATTGCATGAAAGTTGAAAGTTTGGAAGGCACCTGTGGATACAGCTAGCCATGGATTGTGAAAGAATGGTGGAGGGGGAGTAAACTTTATTTTCTGTTTGGGAACCACCTATAATGTGTCTAGCATGGAAGATATTCGAAACTTTGGGTCGTGACATTGACAGGAAAAGCATGCCTCTCAAATATAATATTATCTTTTTTGTAAGCTTTGAGCTCTGGCACCTCTGCAAATCTCTGCTTCCCTCTGCGAAGGGCCTATCTATTTTACTTTTATGCATTTTTATTTTATTTTGAGTCTCCATCTTCTCTTATAAAGCACCAATTGGAGAGCACTATTGTCATACTTGTGCATTGGGTGTAGTTAATGTTGAGTGTGTTTCATGAATGGATCAATGACTGAGCATAATGGGCTAGGGATAACTTTCTTTAGCATTGATCTTTTGAAATACATGGTTGCTTGTTAGTTGCTTGAGTATTTATATCTCCCTGTCAAACTATAGACTATTGCTTTGAATCACTCGAATCCAAATATTCATGCCACAAAAGAAAAGATTATATGATGAATATGATAGGGTAGCATTCCACATCAAAAATTCTGTTTTTACCAACTTGAGGACGAGCAGGAATTGAGCTTGGGGATTCTTGATACTTCTCCAATGTATCTATAAATTTTTATTGTTCCATGCTATTATTGTATCAATCTTGGATGTTTTATATGCAATTACAAGCAATTATATATCATTTTTGGGACTAACCTATTAACTTAGTGCCCAGTGCCAGATGCTGTTTTTTTGCCTATTTTTGGTTTTCCAGAATATCAGTACCAAACGAAGTCCATATGCCACGAAACTTTTTGGATTTTTTTGCTGGACATAAGAGACCCTGGAAGCTTCGGGAGAGGGCCAGAAGATGAAGTAGTAGCCCACGAGGCACCAGGGCGCGCCTAGGGGGTTGGCGCGCCCTGGTGGCTCGTGCGGACCATCTTCACCCGTTTGACCTAATTCACCTCTATAAATTCTCTAAAATCAGGAAACCAACACAGAGCCACCCAAAATACTTTTTCCGCTGCCGCAAGTTTCTGTTCTCGAGAGATCCCATATGGAGGTCTTTTTCGGCACTCTTCCAGAGGGGGAATCAACCATGGAGGGGCTCTACATCAACCTTGAAGCCCTTCTGATGATGTGTGAGTAGTTTACCACAGACCTACAGGTCCATATTTAGTAGCTAGATGACTTCTTCTCTCTCTTTGATCTTCAATACAATGTTCTCCTCGATGTTCTTAGAGATTTCTACCTCCTGAGCATGCGTTGGTTTTCCCTTAATGAGGAAAGGGTGATGCAACAAAGTAGCGTAAGTATTTCCCTCAGTTTTTGAGAACCAAGGTATCAATCCAGTAGGAGACTACACACAAATCACCTGGTACCTGCACAAACAGTCAAGAACCTTGCAACCAACGCGATAAAGGGGTTGTCAATCCCTTCATGGCCACTTGCAAAAGTGAGATCTAATAAAGATAATAAGATAAATATTTTTGGTATTTTTGTTGTATAGGTCGGAAAATAAATATTGCAAAATAATAAACTAGAATTATAGATCGAAAACTTATATGATGTAAAGTAGACCCAGGGGCCATAGGTTTCACTAGTGGCTTCTCTCAAGATAGCATATATTACGGTGGGTGAACAAATTACTGCCGAGCAATTGATAGAAAAGCGCATAGTTATGAGAATATCTAGGCATGATCATGAACATAGGCATCACGTCTGCGACAAGTAGACCAAACGATTCTGCATCTACTACTATTACTCCACACATCGACCACTATCCAAAGCATGCATCTAGAGTATTAGGTTCATAAGAACAGAGTAACGATTATGTAAGATGACATGATCTAGAGGGATAAACTCAAGCAATATGATATAAACCCCATCTTTTTATCCTCGATGGCAACAATACAATACGTGTCATTTCCCTTTCTGTCACTGGGATCGAGCACCGCAAGATTGAACCCAAAGCTAAGCACTTCTCCCGTTGCAAGAAAGATCAATCTAGTAGGCCAAACTAAACCGATAATTTGAAGAGACTTGCAAAGATATTAAATCATGCATATAAGAATTAAGAGAAGAACCAAATATTCTTCATAGATAATCTTGATCATAAACCCACAATTCATCGGATCTCGACAAACACACCGCAAAAAGAATTACATCGAATAGATCTCCAAGAAGATCGAGGATAACTTTGTATTGAGATGCAAAGACAGAGAAGAAGCCATCTAGCTAATAACTATGGACCCGAAGGTCTGTGGTAAACTACTCACACATCATCAGAGAGGCTATGGTGTTGATGTAGAAGACCTCCATGATTGAATCCCCCTCTGGCAGATCACCGAAAAAGGCCCCAAGATGGGATCTCATGGGTACAGAAGGTTTCGGCGGTGGAAAAGTGGTTTTGTGGCTCCCCTGGATGTTTTCAGGGTATAAGAGTATATATAGGCGAAAGAAGTAGGTCGATGGAGCTACGAGGGGCCCACGAGGGTGGGGGTGCGCCTACCCCCTGGGCGCGCCCTCCTGCCTCGTGGCCGCCTCGTTGCTTCCTTGACGTCCACTCCAACTCTCCTGGATTGCGTTTGTTCCAGAAAAGATCCTCGCGAAGGTTTTATTCCGTCTGGATTCCGTTTGGTATTCGTTTTCCGTAAAACACTGAAAGAGGCAAAAAACTGCAATTTGCACTGGGCCTTCGGTTAATAGGTTAGTCCCAAAAATAATATAAAAAGGTATATTAAAGCCCATTAAACATCCAAAACGGATAATATAATAGCATGGAACAATAAAAAATTATAGATACGTTGGAGACGTATCAAGCATCCCCAAGCTTAATTCCTGCTCGTCCTCGAGTAGGTAAATGATAAAAACAAAATTTTTGATGTGGAATGCTACCTAACATAATTATCAATGTAATTTTCTTTACTGTGGCATGAATGTTCAGATTCGAAAGATTCAAGACAAAAGTTTAATATTGACATAAAAATAATATTACTTCAAGCATACTAACCAAGCAATTATGTCTTATCAAAATAACATAGCCAAAGAAAGCTCATCCCTACAAAATCATATAGTTTGGCTATGCTTCATTTTCATCACACAAAATGCTCTCATCATGCACAACCCCGATGACAAGCCAAGCAATTGTTTCATACTTTAGTATTCTCAAACTTCTTCAATTTTCACGCAATACATGAGAGTGAGCCATGGACATAGCACTACGGGTGGAATATAATATAATGATGGGGGTTGTGTGGAGAATACAAAAAAGGAGAAAGTCTCACATTGATGCGGCTAATCAACGGGCTATGGAGATGCCCATCAATTGATGTCAATGCGAGGAGTAGGGGTTGCCATGCAACGGATGCACTAGAGCTATAAATGTATGAAAGCTCAACAAAAGAAACTAAGTGGGTGTGCATCCAACTTGCTTGCTCACGAAGACCTAGGGCATTTGAGGAAGCCCATTGTTGGAATATACAAGCCAAGTTTTATAATGAAAAATTCCCACTAGTATATGAAAGTGACAATATAAGAGACTCTCTATCATGAAGATCATGGTGCTACTTTGAAGCACAAGTGTGGAAAAAGGATAGTAGCATTGTCCCTTTTTTCTTTTTTATTTGGCCTTTTTTTTGCCTTTCTCTCTTTTTTTTCTTTTTTTTCGGGACAATGCTCTAATAATGATGATCATCACACTTCTATTTATTTACAACTCAAAGATTACAACTCGATACTAGAACAAAGTATGACTCTATATGAATGCATCCGACGATTAATCTTTGGGATGGGCAATGAATCAAGAGTGACATGAATGAAAAATTATGCATGGTGGCCTTGCCACAAATACGATGTCAACTACATGATCATGCAAGGCAATATGAAAATGATGAAGCATGTCATGATAAATGGAATGGTGGAAAGTTGCATGGCATTATATCTCAGAATGACTATGGAAATGCCATAATAGGTAGGTATTGTGGCTGTTTTGAGGAAGATATAAGGAGGCTTATGTGTGATAGAGCGTATCATATCACAGGGTTTGGATGCACCGGTGAAGTTTGCAGCAACTCTCGAGGTGAGAAAGGGCAATGCACGGTACCGAAGAGGCTAGCAATGATGGAAGGGTGAGAGTGCGTATAATCCATGGACTCGACATTAGTCATAAAGAACTCACATACTTATTGAAAAAAATCTACAATTCATCAAAACCAAGCACTACGCGCATGCTCCTAGGGGGATAGATTGGTAGGAAAAGACCATCGCTCGTCCCCGACCGCCACTCATAAGGAAGGTAATCAAAGAACACCTCATGCTTCAAATTTGTCACACAACAGTTACCATACGTGCATGCTACGGGACTTGCAAACCTCAACACAAGTATTTCTCAATTTCACAATTACTCAACTAGCACGACTCTAATATCACCACCTTCATATCTCAAAACAATCATCAAGTATCTAACTTCTCATAGTATTCAATGCACTCTGTATGGAATTTTTTATTATACCCATCTTGGATGCCTATCATATTAGGACTAATTTTATAACCAAAGCAAATTACCACGCTGTTCTAAAAGACTCTAAAAATAATATAAGTGAAGCATGAGAGATCAATTATTTCTATAAAATAAAACCACCACCATGCTCTAAAAAGATATAAGTGAAGCACTAGAGCAAAATTATCTAGCTCAAAAGATATAAGTGAAGCACATAGAGTATTCTAATAAATTCCGATTCATGTGTGTCTCTCCAAAAGGTGTGTACAGCAAGGATGATTGTGGTAAACTAAAAAGCAAAGACTCAAATCATACAAGACGCTCCAAGCGAAACACATATCATGTGGTGAATAAAAAAATATAGCCTCAAGTAAAGTTACCGATGGATGAAGACGAAAGAGGGGATGCCTCCCGGGGCATCCCCAAGCTTGGGCTTTTGGTTGTCCTTGAATTTTACCTTGGGGTGCCTTGGGAATCCCCAAGCTTAGGATCTTGCCACTCCTTGTTCCAAAATCCATCAAATCTTTACCCAAAAACTTGAAAACTTCACAACACAAAACTCAACAAAAAATATCATGAGCTCCGTTAGTGTAAGAAAGCAAACCACAACTTTAAGGTACTGTAATGAACTCATTATTTATTTATATTGGTGTTAAACCTACTATATTCCAACTTCTCTATGGTTCATACCCCCCCCCCCCCGATACTAGCCATAGATTAATTAAAATAAGCAAACAACCCACGAAAAACAAAATCTGTCAAAAACAGAACAGTCTGTAGCAATCTGATTTGTTCAAATACTTCTGGAACTCCAAACATTCTGAAAAACTAGGACAACCTTGATAATTTGTATATTGATCTACTTCAAAAAGAATTAGTATTTTATCACGTCCTGGTGAATTTTAACAATTATTTTCATGAGCATAAAGTTTCTGTCTTTTTCAGCAAGATCAAACAACTATCACCCAAGAAGATCCTATTGGTTCTACTTGGCACAAACACTAATTAAAACATAAAACCACATCTAAACAGAATCTAGATGAATTATTTATTACTAAACAGAAACAAAAAGAGATAAACAAATATAAAATTAGGTTGCCTCCCAACAAGCGCTATCGTTTAACGCCCCTAGTTAGGCAGAAAAACAAGAATAGATCTAGGTATTGCCACCTTTAGTATGCAATACATAAGTGGCTCTCATAATAGATTCATAAGGCAATTTAATTTTCTTCCTAGGAAAGTGTTCCATGCCTTTCCTTAACGGAAATTGGAATCTAATGTTTCCTTCTTTCATATCAATAATTGCACTAATCATTCCAAGGAAAGGTCTACCAAGAATAATAGGACATGTAGGATTGCAATCTGTATCAAGAACAATGAAATATATAGGCACATAATTCCTATTTGCAACAATAAGAAAATCATTAATCCTTCCCATAGGTTTCTTAATAGTGGACTCCGCAAGATTCAAATTTAAAGAACAATCATCAAATTCACGGAAACCTAACACGTCACACAAAGGTTTGGGAATCGTGGAAACACTAGCACCCAAATCACATAAAGCATAGCATTCATGATCTTTAATCTTAATTTTAATTGTAGGTTCCCACTCATCATAAAGTTTTCTAGGGATAGAAACTTCTAATTCAAGTTTTTCTTCATAGGATTGCATTAAAGCATCAACGATATGTTTAGTAAAAGCTTTATTTTGATCATAAGCATGAGGAGAATTTAGCACGGATTGCAACAAGGAAATACAATCTATCAAAGAACAATTATGATAATTAAATTCCTTGAAATCCAAAATAGTGGGTTCATTGCTATGTAAAGTTTTGACCTCTTCAATCCCACTTTTACCAGTTTTTGCATCAATATCTAAAAACTCCGAATCATTGGGATGCCTTTAAACTAAAGTTGACTCATCTCTAGTCCATCTTTATCAAGATTCATATTGGAAAACAAGGATTTAATAGGAGGCACATCAATCACTTTTAGATCTTCATTATTATTTTCGTCTAGATCTTCCGGTTTAGCGGCCATCTTATTAACTAAGGTGGCTTGCTTGTCCGAAATTTGGGCTATTAAGTTTTCAAGATGAGAAAACTGAGATTTCAAACCATAAAATTCCTTAGACATATCATCGAGCTCTTTATTCATGTACTCCATAAAACTTTTCTGTTCTTTAAGCTCGTTTCTGAAGAAATTATTATGCTCAAATTGCAAAGACATAAAGCTTCTAACATTGTTTTCAATTTCTTCCAACCTTCTAAAGTGAGGATCAACGCTTTTCGGTGGGGCCATCGAGAATAATTAACCATGATATTATCTAGGAGTTTAGTAGCTTCTCCTAAAGTGATTTCCATAAAAGTGCCTCCCGCGGCCGAATCTAAAAGATTTCTAGAAGCGAAATTCAATCCAGCATAAATTTTTTGTATAATCATCCATAAATTCAAACCTGTGTAGGGCAATTACGTATCATTAATTTCATCCTCTCCCAAGCTTGTGCAACATGCTCATTATCAAGTTGCTTAAAATTCATAATATTGTTTCTAAGAGAGATGATCTTAGCGGGAGGAAAATAATTAGAGATAAAAGCATCTTTGCACTTATTCCATGAATCAATACTATTTTTAGGCAATGAAGAGAACCAAGTTTTAGCATGATCTCTAAGCGAAAACATAAATAGTTTCAATTTAACAATATCATTGTCCACTGAAAGTGCGTTATATCGACTAGAGGGGGGGTGAATAGGCGATTTTTAGAGAATTTTACAAATTCTTCACTGAGGAATTTGCTGGTGAGGAAATTCCTTAGCGAAGAAATACATGCAATGGAATAAGTACTCGTAAGTGAGTATAGCAGATTTCGTGCATAGTCATCATGATGAAATGAAGACAATCACAGAGTACGTAAAGCGTAATCACAGGATAGCACAAGATGAAGACAAACAGATCAAGAAATTGAACTGAGGAAATTGAGAAAGTCTTCACCAAAGTCTTCAAACACAGATATGACAAACACTCAACACAGCTTATGAGGAAATGAAAGGGTTGAGGAAATAGAACCAGTTAGGTTGGTGAAGACAATGATTTGGTAGACCAGTTCCAACTGCTGTCTCGGCTTGTACGTCTGTTGGAGCGGCCGAGTATTTAAACTCGAGGACACACAGTCCGGACACCCAACATCGAAAGCACGCAGCTCAGACACCAAGTCCTCACCGTATTCTCCTTGAACTAAGGTCACATGCACCTCGTCCAATCACTCGTGGTAAGTCTTCAAAGCGACTTCCAAACCTTCACATACTTGGTCACTCGGCGATCCACAATTCCTCTTGGATGTTTCTAGACCGTGACGCCTAACCGTCTGGAAGAAGCACAGTCTTCAAAGGTAAAAGCGTCGGATCCACGCAGGATCAATTTCTTCAGTGATGCTCAATCACTTTGGGTTTGTTGGGGTTTGGTTTTTGGGTTTTTCCTCACTTTGGGTTTTTCCTCACTTTTGGGTTTTTCCTCACTTGATGATTTTCGCTCAAAGTCCTCAGAGGATGGGTTGCTCTCAAATGACAAGTGTCAAGTTCTCTCGGAGCAGCCAACCAACTAGTGGTTGTAGGGAGCGGCTATTTATAGCCTAGGGAGCAGCCCTACATGATAAGACATAAATGCCCTTCAATGATATGACCGTTAGGTGGAGATATTTTGGGGACAACAAGCCAAGAAGACAAAGAACGGTCGAATTTGGAATATCAAATTCTTCAGGCTATCATGTTCCTCATAAAGGTAGGCAATTCAGACCTTGGCGAATTCCTAACTCCTCGATCGAACAAATTCCTCAAAGGTGACCGGAAGAGCTTCGTCTCATCCTTTGAAGAAATTGACTGAACTGTATGAGATTTCCAAAAGCTTCACTCAAGGGATTGGTAGGTGAGGATTTTGAGTTGAGCATCAAATGGAAATTTTTCCTTAGTATTTCCTCGACCCCTTTAACAAAGACGGTGTTTCCTATGACTCAAGAAAGAGAAAATGAAACTACGAAAACAAAAGTCTTCACGCTTCATGTTCCTCAAGCGAATACCAAGTCTTCAGGATCACACCAATTTTTTCACTTTCAAAGTCTTCAGAAAGTCTTCAAAATATCAAATTCTTCAGTTGAAGAAATTCATTTTTAGGGGTCGACTTTCTCTGTAAATATCAAACTCCTCATAGACTTATAGACCTGTGTACACTAACAAAAGCATTAGTTACTTAACCTATAAGTCTTCAATACACCAAAATCACTAAGGGGCACTAGATGCACTTACAATCTCCCCCTTTTTGGTGATTGATGACAACATAGGTTAAGTTTTCAACGGGGATAAATATATGAAGTGTAAACACCGATAATGAGGATTTTGATTGCAAGATATAGAAGAACTCCCCACGAAGATGTGCATAGTGAGGAATTTGCTTTTGAGGCAATGCACATTTGAAGAATTGAATCATGGAGATCTCCCCCTATATCTTGTAATTCATACACGCATTTAACATATAGTATGAAGAATTTGAAATGCATGATGAAATATGGTGCTTGATGATATGCAGAGCATGCAAAATAATGCTTAAAGAGTATCAGAGCCCAATGCGTATGAGGAATTTGAAACTCTTCATCGAGCTCATGAGGATCAGAGCATAACAAGGATCAAAGCATATCAATACCACTGTAATCAGAGCACAAGTAGATTTGCTATGCAGCATAGTGTAAAAGTATCAAAGCACCATCGGGTTTAAGATTACAACTCGATCCAATAAAAAGGTTTCAGAAGAACGAGAGTTGTAACTTAATAAAATATTGTATATAGACAAAAACTAGACCCGCTTGAAGACTAACTCAAATTTCTCCCCCTTTGTCATCGAATGACCAAAAGGATCGAAACTGAGGACTAACGCTCTTGAGGAACATCAAGTTGAAGACGGAGCGCCAGCGTTGTCGGGGTTGTTTGTTGAAGTAGGACCAGCAGCAGTGTCTTCCAAATCTTCATTTTCATCAGTGTCGCGAGATGAAGAATATGAGCTGGCCACCAAGGAAGGAACTTTGACCTTCTTGAATTTCTTCGGAGGAGGTGCGCACTACCAAAATCTTCCTTGAGACCCATTGATGTCAGTTCTTCTTCATTATAGACATGTGAAAGAACAGCCCAAAGCGCTTGAAGGTTTCATGAAGGTAGTAGTGGTTTTTCTTCACCGCATTGTGAGTAGACGTCATATTGTAAAGAAGAGTACCAAACCGACGTTTGACCCACTTATGATTGCGATCAACCTTCCGATGAAGACCGAGGAGTAATTCACGATCATCATCACCACAGGTGCGCTTCCTTGAGGATTTTGCTTTCTTTGAGGTATTTGTCTTTGAGTCATGTGTGGCGAGTCATCATTGGTGGAGTAAGATGCTGCTTTGCGAAACTGTCCATCCAATGGACGAATACCTTCATCTATCACAGCAGTAGCCTTGCCCTTTTCATCACCGAGGCAATTGGCCGCTTGAGGACTTCAATCGGGGCGGTAGCTGCAGTGGTTCAAAGTATCGCCTTTGTAATTTAGTGAAGACCTTGTCCCGATGAATCTCATAATCCAAGGTGCATAAGGCTTCAGCTCAAATGGTGACATGGCAATGTTAGCCGTAGTCCTCATGAAGAAATCATGGAAATTGACGGGAACGCCATGGATGATGTTGAAAAGCATATTCTTCATGATGCCAACGACTTCTTCATCGTTCGAGTCGTGACCTTTGATAGGACTCAAGGTCTTTGTCAAGATTCGATAGACGGTCCGAGGCACATATAACAATTCCTTGACGAGGAATTTTGTTCTTGGTGCCTGCCTTGGCTTCAATGGCTTCATCAGCACTTGCATATAGTGATTTGAAAGTTCCTTTTCTTCATAGATGCGACGAGCTCCATCAATCGGAGGACTGAGAGGAAGGGCACGAAGCAATTCAATTGCAGGAGCCTTGTAGTGAGTATTTTCAGTCATCCAATCTAAGACCCATGAATTGATATCTTCAGCATCTCCGGTGATATGCGTGGTTGCATAGAATCAAGAATTAGCTCTTCGCTCCAGCCACAAATATCGCGTAAGCTTAGAAGTCCTGCGTCGTGAAGAACACAGAGGATCGGCTCAAAGCTCGGCAAAGGTCTCCATATCCACATGAGGAATATGAGCATGATCAAGATTTTATCCTTGTTGAAAAGCACCGAGGAATAGAAGTTGGCTTGACTGGCAGTCCAGAAGCGCCTCTTCCTAATTCGAGCAGAATCATAAGGATTATATTCAGTGAAGAACACGTGCTCGGCAAAGAAATCTTCAGCCTTGAACTTTTGCTTGGTTGAGAACGGATTCTTCTGCTTGGGCAGAGGGGTGTCAGTGATTTGCATCACCACCTCAGGAATCACAAGTTCAGTTTCTTCAGCCCGAGGAATTACTTGCTCCTCAACTTGTGCAGTCTGAGGAATATCAGCAGCAGCAGCTTCTTCAGCACTAGTGGCTGGAATTTCTTCATGCACAGAACCAGTGGGTTGATTTTCTTCAGTGTCTACTTGGACAGTTTGTGCAGAAGAGTGAGGAACTTGTTGGAGCGGAGTGAAGAGAGGAGTATTGGGATGCTGATTTTCCCAAAATCATCATTGAACACCGGTGTGGTGCATCCGATATCCACATCTTCATCTTCAATTTCCTCAAAGACCACCGAGGAATTTCATAGTCCGTGAGGGAACAACTGGGGTTGAAGGGATGGCATCCACTTCAATTTCCTCATCAATTTTCTCGCATAAAACAGAGATAGATGTTCTTCATCGATCCGGTTGGCACTACATATTCTTCTCCAAAAGGAACCACTTCCTTTGAAGGTATGGAGGAAATAGGAATAGCATCAATCGGGTTTTCAACAGTTGGTCATTGGCTTCATTTTCTTCGCAATTAAGAATCGACGCAATGATGCTTTTCTTTTCTTCACAGCAGCTCGTTCTGCAGCCTTGGTTTTCTTCAATTCAAAAGCAGATGGAAGAATTGGAGTTGGAGTTGGTGCAGGAGGAGCTGAGGAATTTGGTTCATTTTCTTCAGGAGTAACTGATGCATTTCCCCTGTCTAGAGCAATTTCTTCAGGCGCACCACTGGTGGGTGCCCTGGCAGTTTCTTCAGCGGCTGGAATTTCTTCATCAGCCCTGGAATCAACATTTTCTTCAGTAGGCTGAACTGATGCTTCAGCCTGAGGATTTTCACGTTGCACAGGTGTAGCAACACTTGTGAGATTCTTCGTCAGATTGACGAATCTGTCCTTGGCTCTAGCGGCCCTTGCTTGTCGGTCTCTGATGATTTCTGCGAGTTCTTCATCAGATGCCTCATCCTCAGATGGCACATGGAATGCAACCATTTTCTTCGTCGGGCTAGGCCGAGGACCTCGACCAGCTGTTGCTTTGGTCTTCACCGAGTCGGACCGATTGAAGAAATGGGAGCAGCCGAGGAACTTGCAGAGATGCCCGAGGCAATTGAAAATCCAGCATCCGTTGACATGTAGCTAGGTGCACAGGAACTGAAGGTTTTGACGGAGCGCTTGAGGACTTTGGTGGGGCAGCAACAGTTTGAGGAATTTGCTCGGAAGGTGCTGCCGAGGAACTTGGCCGTGAGGGCGCAGATGATGAAGCACTTGGCTTATGAGCAGGCTTCTTTGCATTGATTTCCTCGGTTTGACCGAGACCTGCAGTGGCGATAGCAATGCGTAATCCTCATTGAATTTCTTCACCGCTTCCTTTGCTTGCTTTGCCAATTTTGCTTGGCGTTTAGCCCATTCCTTAGGAAAGTCCTCACCGCGTTTGATGCTAGTGGGATCAGCTATTTGGCCGGTGCCAAAGGAGCTCTTGGGCATGGAGGATTTAAAGCGAATTTCTTCATGTACTTAGGAGTTACATATCTATATTCCCTCCATTCCTGTGCCCATCTCCGTTCAATCTTCTGAATACGCACCTTGCGTTGATTTTTACTTTCTTCATCTGGTGTGAGTCGCATATATTTCCTCAGGGATTTCAAACGCTGTCATAACCTCTGGTTTCTTTCCTCCCTTCTGCGGCTTCTTACCATCTGCCATTTTCTTCAGTTGAGGAAATTGAACAAATGAGTTTTCTGAAGAAGTGTGCAGTTTTTCTTCGAGGAACGCTGCAAATGAGTTAAGTTGATGAGAACCTAGGGATTCAGCAGCGGACATTTGTACCTGTGAACAGAGTATAGGTGCGAGGAATTTGGAGAGGTCATATGCTTCTCGTAAGGTTTTTCAAAAGGAACAAATTTTTGAGGATTTTGACCAGATGAACCTTGAAGAATTTCAATAAGCGTTCTTTGTCTTAGGTTCCAGAGTTGTATAGATCAAGATCCACACAATTAAGGAATCTTGAAGAAAAACATAGCTTAGAGAAACGAAGTCAAGAGATTTGAGGTGTTCATATGTGTGAAGAATTTGAAATAAACACCTTTGAAGAATTTGAAGAAAATTTGAGAATCAAAGCGAGTAAATAAAAGTAACTTTTAATTTACTCCGAAGTGAAGAACACGACGAACCGAGATGAACAGTTTAGAAGTTCGTCTGCTCAGATCTTCTCCGCCCTAACTTGGCAGAGGAAATCAGCTACGGCGACGGCGGAGTGAAGAAATTCCACGGTCGGCGCGAAAGTACGTCGGCGAAGAGGTCAAGGCAAAGGAAGCTTGTCCTCACCGGCGACGATGGAATAGCGGCGGCGCTAGGGTTTCGAGGAGCTCGAGCGGGAGAGAGGAGTAGAGCGAAGTAAAAGAGTGAGGAAGGGAGAGAGGGGTATTTATAGCCACGATGAAAAACGGATCGTCCGAAGATTTAGGACGAACATGCCCCTGACCGCTTCCCTTCTCACGACATGTGTCACACACGTACTGTGTAGTGGAGATCGTAAAGCGATCGTGGGATGCGGAACGGTTTGAGCGGTAAAATCGAGGTTTGGATAAGATTCGTTTTAAAGTTCCGTTCGCAATTTCTTCAGCTGTCAAGGACACAGTGAAGATTTTGAACGAGTTTCAAAGTAGAACGCACATGAAGAATTTGTGAATGGATTGGGTTGAGTATAGCATAGAGGGGAAGGGTCCGATCACATTCACTTAGCGTAAAAACGAGATTTGAGGAAATAGCCATAAGTGAATGTCAGAGAGGACATAAATCCATATAGCCAATGAAGAAAGACGACGGAAATAGTGAAGAATTTGCAAAGTTGAAGAATTTGAAAACTGAAGAATTTCAAAATTTGAGGAAAAACTCAAATTGAAGATTTTCAACTTTGGTGGTGGCGTGACTCCAATCAGATAAGAATGATGATTTCAGACACCGCATAATTGTCGAGGGTTCTCGAGAATCAAATTCTTCATTAATTTCTTCACACTTAGAGTGTTATTCTTCATTGATTGAAGAAAAACGCTTTCTTCATGTGTTGCACATCTAAGTCATCAAATTTGCATAAGTGTTAGGATGTGTGTCCTTTTCAAAGAACATTCGAAGATTCTAAGATATTTAGCTCACACCGCAACTTGCTAAATCTCTTCTCATCCAAGGGCTTAGTGAAGATATCAGCTAGCTGCTCTTCAGTCTTCACGTGCTCGATGGAGATGTCGCCCTTCCACACATGATCACGAAGAAAATGATGACGAATTTGAATGTGCTTTGTCTTCGAATGCTGAACTGGGTTGTGAGCAATCTTGATGGCACTCTCATTGTCACAAGAGAGAGGCACATTCTTCACGTTGATGCCATAGTCCTTGAGGGTTTGCTTCATCCATAGTAATTGAGCACAACACGAGCCGAACAATGTATTCAGCTTCCGCATGTTGGATAGTGATATGCGCCTGCTTTCTTCGAGGACCAATGCACCAAAGATCGTCCGAGGAAATGACAAGTACCAGATGTTGACTTATGTCCACACGATCACCAAAGATAGTCGAGTCGTAATATCCAATGAGATCAAAAGTAGAGCCCTTGGGGTACCATAATCCTAGTGTTGGTGTGTGAGCTAGATATCAAGAATATGCTTCACAGCCTTATGGTGTGATTCCTTCTTGTAGCTTGAAATCGGGCACACATGCAAACACTAAGCATTATATCTGGCCTAGATGCACATAAGTACAATAAAGAACCAATCATGGAGCGGTATACCTTGTGATCAAGTCAATACCATTTTCATCGGTGCATAGATGGCCATTTGTGGGCATAGGAATTTTGACACCTTTGCAATCTTGCATGCCGAATTTCTTCGTGACATCTCTCGAGGTATTTCTCCCGAGATATGAATATGCCATTATGTTGTTGATTTAATTTGAAGACCTAAGAAGAATTTCAACTCTCCCATCATAGACATTTGATATTCTTCACTCATCATGTAGGCAAATTCATCACTATAACGTTGGTCAGTACAGCCAAAGATAATATCATCAACATATATTTGGCACACAAACAGTTCACCATCGTATGATTTAGTAAAGAGAGTAGGATCGAGTGAACCAGGTGTGAAGCCATTCTTCACGAAGAATTCCTTCAATGTATCATACCACGCCCGAGGGGCTTGCTTGAGGCCATAGAGGGCCTTATTGAGTCTCAAGACTTTGTCGAGGATTCTTTGGATCTTCAAAACCTGGGGTTGAGCAACATATACTTCTTCCTCAAGCTTACCATTGAGGAATGCACTTTTCACATCCATTTGATATAAAGTGATATTGTGATGGTTAGCATAGGCGAGTAATATGCGAATAGACTCAAGTCTAGCAACAGGTGCAAAAGTTTCATCGAAATCAATTCCTTCAACCTGCGTGTAGCCTTGAGCTACTAGTCGAGCCTTATTCCTCACCACAAGACCATTTTCATCTTGCTTGTTGCGATAGATCCACTTTGTGCCAATGATATTATGCTTGCGAGGATCTCGGACGCTTGACCAGTTCCTGCACGTTGTTGAGCTCGAATCGATGTAATTCCTCTTGCATGGCCTGAATCCACTCCGGCTCTAGAAATGCTTCATCTACCTTAGTGGGCTCTGTGATAGAGACAAAAGCATAGTGCCCACAAAAGTTAGATAGATGTGAAGCTTTTGAGCGAGTGAGAGGACCTGGCGCTTCAATGTCATCGATGATCTTGTCAACTTGCACTTCTTTTGCAACGCGAGGATGAGCTGGTTGTCTTCGAGGAATTTGATCATTTTCCTCAGCACCATTTTCTTCAAAGATTATCTTCAGTGCATCAGCTCGGCGTTCTTCACAGACAGAATGAATTCTTCAGCAGCTTTCTTCAAGAGGGATGACATCTTCATTGCCTTGAACCTGATGGAATCCTCGTGAGCTGGTTCGCCTATCACAGAAGGTAGGTGCTCTCTTTGCAGCCATTAGTTTTCATCGAATCAAGACATCTACAGTTTCAACAACCTTGTGAAGGGCGATGTTGAAGACTTTGTAGGTGTGCGAGTCCTTTCCGTAACCAAGCATAAAACCCTCATGTGCTTTGATTGCAAATTTAGAGGTGTGGTGAGGATCTCTAATCCAGCATTTAGCAATCAAGACTTTGAAATAACTTACATTGGGTTTCTTGTCCGTGAGGAGTTCATAGGCAGTCTTTTGAAGAATTTGTGAAGATATACTGTTGATGATGTGGCACGCAGTGTCAATTGCTTCAATCCGTAAACGACTAGGCGCTTTTGTATTCATCAAGCATAGTGCGAGCCATCTCAACAAGAGTTCTCGTTCTTGCGCTCCACGACGCCATTCTCGCCGAGGAGTATAAGGAGCAGATAACTCATGAGTAATACCAATTTCATCAAGATAGTCATCAAGACCGAATTCTTGAACTCAGTTCCATTGTCACTCCCGATGTGCTTGATCTTCACACCAAAGTTGGTTGAAGCCCTCGAGGAAAATCGTTTGAAGATTTCCTGCACTTGATTTTTGTAAGTAACAATGTGTACCCAAGTGTAACGAGAGTAATCATCAACAATAACAAAGCCATATAGTGATGCTTCATTAACGACACCGAATAATGATTGGGACCAAAGAGGTCCATGTGAAGCAATTCAAGGGGCGAGTAGTGGTCATGATAGTCTTCACCGGATGCTTGGCCTTGGTCATTTTTCCAGCTTCACAGTTCGCATAAGTGATCCTTGAGGAATTTGACATTCTCAATGCCAATTACATGCTTCTTCTTCGCAAGCGCAGTGCAAATTCCTCATGCCTGCGTGACCAAGTCATCGATGCCATAGCCAGCCTTCCAAGCTTTTGCAAGTAGACACACGGCTGGTTGTGGTCCCGTGGAAAAATCAACAATATACAAGTCTCCTCTCCTAAAGCCTTCGAAGACTTTGGATTTGTCAGCTTCCATAATCACAACACAACGATACTTGCCAAAGATAACAACCATATCAAGATCACAAAGCATTGAGACTGACATGAGGTTATATCCTAAAGACTCAACAAGCATGACTTTGTCCATGTGCATGTCCTTAGAGATAGCAACCTTACCGAGTCCCAATACCTGACTTTTGCCTTTGTTAGCAAAGATGATATGCTTCAGATGTGACGGTGTTAAGGGAGCATCCATCAATAGATTCTTGTCACCAGTCATGTGATTTGTACATCCACTATCGAGAACCCACTCAGTGGCTTTGGGTTGATCATCCTGCAGATGAATTAGTACAACTTACGATCTCATATACTTCATCGCTGAAGAATATGATATCAAATTCATCAGATGAATTTCATCGTCAAGATACGTGAGATAAGCGGATATGAGGGCGTGTGAAATGAAAGTTCATTTCATCATGTTTAGCCTCGTCCTTTCGTGCAATTTGTCGTGCCCCCAAAGAAATTCCTCGGGACGTTAAGGCACGCCCGAGACTTGACCTGCAGAAGATATTAGTTCTTTTCTTTACCACCCACATCTGAAGCGGTGGCAAAGAGTTCATCATTCTCATGAAAGCACCATATGAGAATGGTGGCATAGAGGCCAAACCATTTCGTTTCACATAAGAGGGGTTAGGGTAAGCATATGAATAAGCAGAGAAATTCTTCGAGGACTTATGAACATAATGATTTGAAGAATAATGCACATATTCATAGCCCTTAGCTCTACCTCATGAAACAGAGTTGTTAGCACGATAATAATCATATGAGGACTTTGATCCTTTTGAGGAATTTGATCCACGTGAGGAATTTGGTCCGTATGAGGACTTGGATCCATATGAAGAATTTGGTCCATCTCAAGAATTTGATCTGGGGTTCCTTTTCTTCACGGTGTGGTGTCATGAGGACATTCACCGAAGACTTTCAAGGCACTTCTTGGGAACCCAGATTTTCTTCATAGGGGAACCGTTCTGCAGCTTAGTGCCAACATATCTAGCAAATACTTCACCATTCTGATTTTTGAACAGTTTATAGTTGGAGTCAAATGACTCATTAGCGTAATGAGGAAATTCACACGAAAAACCAGATAAGGTAGATGGATCAATCGGAGGTCCCTTTGCAGCAACCCATGAGGTTTTGGGGTACCGCCAAAGCTTCCAAAGATGTTCCATCGGCATTTAATTTCCTCTCAAATGCGATACCCTCTTTCCTAGGGTTTCTGTTGAGGATCTGCTTTTAAGCACATCACAAAGAGTCGATGCCCTTTGAGGCTTTTTGTACATGCCTGCTATGTACAATTCCTTCAATCTCGCATCGTCGGTGATACTAGCAATGTCCTCGAGATGAGGAATTAGTGATTGCAGAGGCAGGTGAAGAATTTGTAACAGTTGAAGCATTTGAACATTCAGTGAAGAATTAGCGTATTCACGCTCAATGCACTTTAAGCATGGAGGAACAAATTCTTCTTGAGAAGCGCTGATTTGTTGAGCAAGTAATGAATTGCGCTCCTTCAAGATCTTCATAACTCGCTCTTAGCTTCTCAAGATCTTGCTTTCTTTGAAGAAATTCATAAGAAAGTTTCTCATGATCGATAAGAGAGTGTTATGATGACCTTGAAGGTTATCAAGCTTAGACCAAGTCTCAAGATTTTCAAATGTGGCTTGAGTGCGATCCATTTCTTCACCTAACATATCATCACTCTTATCTAGCATGTTTTGAACCTTTTCAAAAGCCCTTTGTTGTTTTATAGCAATCTTAGCAAGTTTAGAATAGCTGGGCTTGAGATCCTCATCGATTCATTTTCACCGGATTCTGAGGAGGTGAAATTGAGTACCTTGGCACCTTTGCCATGAAGCAATAGGTGGGAGCGAAGTCATCGCTTTCCTCATCGTGTTTGTCGATTGAGTCAGTTTCTTGAGTGTTGAAGATGGACTTGCTAACATAAGCGCAGCAAGAGCCGGACTAGCCACACCAGATTCGGATTCTTCTGACTCCTCCTCTTCCTCATTTTCTTGATTCAGCTTCAGTAGTCCATTTCCTTGCCAATGAATGCCCGAGCCCTTTTGGAGCTGCTCTTCTTGTGAGAAGAAGGTTTTGAGGATTTTGATGATGAAGATTTTGATGATGAAGATTTTGATGATTTCTTCTTCTTCTTCACGTCATCGTAATCGTAATCCTTGTGTTTCTTCTTTCTTAATTCCTTTTCCCATCGAGGACAATCTTGGATATAGTGACCAGGTTTCTTGCATTTGTGGCAAAGTCTTCGCTTATAGTCACTAGATGAGGAATCACCGCTTCTTGAGGATTTTCCAAAGCGCCACGCCTTGAGAATTTCTGGAATTTCTTCACGAGCAAGGTTAGCTCCTCGCCAAATTCTTCAGATCTCCAAGGCTACTACCAGATTCTTCACTCTCGATTCAGATTCAGCCTTGGCCTTCGTGGCACGTGTTTTCCATAGCCGTAACCATAGAGATCTCTCTTTTCAAAGAAGTCGGAACTCGTGAGTATTTAGCCTTTCGAGGATATCGGCAGGATCAAGAGACTTGTAGTCAGCTCGTTCTTGTATCATCAGTGCAGTGTCAAATGAGGAATCAAGCGATCTTAGTAATTTCTTCACCACCTCATGGTCGGTGATGTCAAGGCACCCAAAGGCTTGAAGCTCATTTGAGATGTCGAGAGGCGATCAAAGGTTTGTTGAACATTTTCGTTGTCGAGTCTTTTGAAGCGGTTGAAGAGATTCAAGAACATCAACTCGAGAGTCACGCTGAGTTGAAACACCTTCATTTACTTTGGACAGCCTGTCCTGCATTTAGTTTGGCGATTCCAAAGCACTCACTCTTCCATATTGACCTTTGCTCGAGATGGCCACATATGATATTCTTCGCTTGAGAATCGAGTTGCTTGAATCTCTTCACATCAAGATCATTCGCAGAAAGTGTGACCGAGGAAACACCTTTTGTCACAACATACCGTAGATCGTTGTCAATTGCTTCAAGATGCATTCGCATTTTGTTCTTCCAAAGAGGGGTAGTCCGTCCCATCGAAGGTAGGACACCCTGCTGAGACCTTGATCATACCAAGGTCGACATAACTAAAACCTCGGTGGTTAAACCAAAATCACACGTAACAAGGGAGTACCTTGCTCTGATACCAATTGAAAGTGCGTTATATCGACTAGAGGGGGGTGAATAGGCGATTTTTAGAGAATTTTACAAATTCTTCACTGAGGAATTTGCTGGTGAGGAAATTCCTTAGCGAAGAAATACATGCAGCGGAATAAGTACTCAGAAGTGAGTATAGCAGATTTCAGGCATAGTCATCATGATGAAATGAAGACAATCACAGAGTACAGAAAGCGTAATCACAGGATAGCACAAGATGAAGACAAACAGACTGAAGAAATTGAACTGAGGAAATTGAGAAAGTCTTCAACAAAGTCTTCAAACACAGATATGACAAACACTCAACACGCTTATGAGGAAATGAAAGGGTTGAGGAAATAGAACCAGTTAGGTTGGTGAAGACAATGATTTGGTAGACCAGTTCCAACCGCTGCCCTCGCTTGTACGTCTGGTTGGAGCGGCCGAGTATTTAAACTCGAGGACACACAGCCCCGGACACCCAACATCGAAAGCACGCAGCTCAGACACCAAGTCCTCACCGTATTCTCCTTGAACTAAGGTCACATGCACTCGTCCAATCACTGTGGTAAGTCTTGAGCGACTTCCAAACCTTCACATACTTGGTCACTCGGCGATCCACAATTCCTCTTGGATGCTCTAGACCGTGACGCCTAACCGTCTGGAAGAAGCACAGTCTTCAAAGGTAAAAGCGTCGGATCCACGCTGGATCAATTTCTTCTGATGCTCAATCACTTTGGGTTTGTTGGGGTTTGGTTTTGGGTTTTCCTCACTTTGGGTTTTTCCTCACTTTTGGGTTTTTCCTCACTTGATGATTTTCGCTCAAAGTCCTCGAGAGGATGGGTTGCTCTCAAATGACAAGTGTCAAGTTCTCTCGAGCAGCCAACCAACTAGTGGTTGTAGGAGCGGCTATTTATAGCCTAGGGAGCAGCCCTACATGATAAGACATAAATGCCCTTCAATGATATGACCGTTAGGTGGAGATATTTTGGGGACAAAGTGGCCAAGAAGACAAAGAACGGTCGGAATTTGGAATATCAAATTCTTCAGTATTATCATGTTCCTCACAGTGTAGGCAATTCACGCCGGCGAATTCCTAACTCCTCGATCAGAACAAATTCCTCAGTGACGAAGAGCTTCGTCTCATCAAGAAATTGACCGAATCTGTATGAGATTTCCAAAAGCTTCACTCAAGGGATTGGTAGGTGAGGATTTTGAGTTGAGCATCAAATGGAAATTTTTCCTTAGTATTTCCTCGACCCCTTTAACAAAGACGGTGTTTCCTATGACTCAAGAAAGAGAAAATGAAACTACGAAAACAAAAGTCTTCACGCTTCATGTTCCTCAAGCGAATACCAAGTCTTCGTGGATCACACCAATTTTTTCACTTTCAAAGTCTTCGTAAAGTCTTCGTAATATCAAATTCTTCAGTTGAAGAAATTCATTTTAGGGTCGACTTTCTCTCAGAATATCAAACTCCTCATAGACTTATAGACCTGTGTACACTAACAAAAGCATTAGTTACTTAACCTATAAGTCTTCAATACACCAAAATCACTAAGGGGCACTAGATGCACTTACATCCACATCTTTCTTATTTTGCATATCACACAAATCAACAAAGTTGTTCAGATGGGTAGCGGCATCTTCACTAGGAAGGCCAGAAAAGTGATCTTTCATAACAAGATTCAACAAAGCAGCATTAATTTCACAAGATTCAACATCGGTAGTAGGAGCAATCGGAGTGCTAATAAAATCATTATTGTTGGTATTGGAAAAGTCACACAATTTAGTATTATCTTGAGTCATCGTGACAAACAATCAGTCCAACACACAAGCAAACAAGAAGCAAGCAAAAAGAGACGAACAAAAAAGGGAGAATAAAACGGCAAGGGTGAAGTGGGGGAGAGGAAAACGAGAGGCAAATGGCAAATAATGTAATGCGAGGGAGAAGAGTTTGTGATAGGTACTTGGTATGTCTTGAATTGTGCGTACATATCCCTGGCAATGGCGCCAGAAATCCTTCTTCCTACCTCTTGAGCCTGCGTTGGTTTTCCCTTGAAGAGGAAAGGGTGATGCAGCAAAGTAGCGTAAGTATTACTCTTAGTTTTTGAGAACCAAGGTATCAATCCAGTAGGAGACTACACGCAAATCGCCTAGTACCTGCACAAACAATCAAGAACCTTGCAACCAACGCGATAAAAGGGGTTGTCAATCCCTTCACGGCCACTTGCAAAAGTGAGATCTGATAAAGATAATAAGATAAATATTTTTGGTATTTTTGTTGTATAGATTGGAAATAAAGATTGCAAAATAATAAACTAGAATTATAGATCGGAAACTTATATGATGCAAAGTAGACCCGGGGGCCACAGATTTGACTAGTGGCTTCTCTCAAGATAGCATATATTACGATGGGTGAACAAATTACTGCCGAGCAATTGTCAGAAAAGCGCATAGTTACGAGAATATCTAGGCATGATCATGAACATAGGAATCACGTCCGTGACAAGTAGACCGAAACGATTCTGCATCTACTACTATTACTCCACACATCGACCGCTATCCAGCATGCATCTAGAGTATTAAGTTCATAAGAACAGAGTAACGCATTAGGCAAGATGACATGATGTAGAGGGATAAACTCAAGCAATATGATATAAACCCCATCTTTTTATCCTCGATGGCAACAACACAATACGTGTCGTTTCCCTTTCTGTCAATGGGATCGAGCACCACAAGTTTGAACCCAAAGCTAAGCACTTCTCCCATCGCCAGAAAGATCAATCTAGTAGGCCAAACTAAACCCATAATTCGAAGAGACTTGCAAAGATATTAAATCATGCATATAAGAATTCAGAGAAGAATCAAACATTGTTCATAGATAATCTTGATCATAAACCCACAATTCATCGGATCTCGACAAACACACCGCAAAAAGAATTACATCGAATAGATCTCCAAGAAGATCAAGGAGAACTTTGTATTGAGATCCAAAGAGAGAGAAGAAGCCTTCTAGCTAATAACCATGGACCCGAAGGTCTGTGGTAAACTACTCACACATCATCGGAGAGGCTATGGTGTTGATGTCGAAGCCCTCCATGATTGAATCCCCCTTCGGCAGATCACCGGAAAAGGCCCAAGATGGGATCTCACGGGTATAGAAGGTTGCGCTGGTGGAAAAGTGGTTTCGTGGCTCCCTTGGATATTTTCAGGGTATAAGAGTATATATAGGCGCAAAAAGTAGGTCGGTGGAGCTACGAGGGGCCCACGAGGGTGAGGGGCGCGCCTACCCCCTGGGCGCGCCCTCCTGCCTCGTGGCCGCCTCGTTGCTTCCTTGATGTCCACTCCAAGTCTCCTGGATTGCGTTTGTTCCAAAAAAAGATCCTCGCGAAGGTTTCGTTCCGTTTGGATTCCGCTTGATATTCCTTTTTGTGAAACACTGAAATAGGCAAAAAAAACAGCAATTTGCACCGGGCCTTCGGTTAATAGGTTAGTCCCAAAAATAATATAAAAAGGTATATTAAAGCCCATTAAACATCCAAAGCAGATAATATAATAGCATGGAACAATAAAAATTATAGATGCGTTGGAGACGACGTAGATCTATTCGATGTAATCACTTTTTGCGGTGTTTTTTGGGATCCGATGAATTGTGAGTTTATGATCAAATTATCCATTAATATTATTTGAGTTTTCTCAGAACTCTTTTATGCATGATTATTATAGCTTTCTATTTCCCTCTGATCTGTTTATTTGGTTTGGCCAATTAGATTGATTTTTCGTGCAATGAGAGAGGTGCTTTGTGATGGGTTTGATCTTATGTGCTCAATCCCAAAGGATGTAAAAGGGACATGACATGTATTTGTACCATTGCCATTAAGGATAAAAAGACGGGGTTTATTCATGCATGAGTTTACTTTGTCTACATCATGTCATCTTGCTTAAGGCGTTACTCTATTCTTTATGAACTTAATACTCTAGATGCATGCATAATAGCGCTCGATGTGTGGAGTAATAGTAGTAGATGCAGGCAGGAGTAGGTCTAGTTGTCTTGGACGTGATGCCTATATACATGATCATTGCCTTGGATATTGTCATGATTATTCTCTTTTCCATCAATTGCCCAAAAATAATTTGTTTACCCACCGTATGCAACACATAAGCAGAAATAAGGTTCGGTAGACCAGAACTTAATCAAGCACGATATTCAGGAACATATCTATTGATGTAGGAAGCTATGAAGGTACAAGCATAGGATATCACAGGTTTGACAATGACGATAGTAATGCAGTATGCGAACAGATGCAGTAGTGATACGTCTCCAACGTATCTACTTTTCCTAACGCTTTTCCTCTTGTTTTGGACTCTAATTTGCATGATTTGAATGAATCTAATGTGGACTAATGCTGTTTTCAGCAAAACTACCATGGTGTTGTTTTTTGTGCAGAAATAAAAGTTCTCGGATTGGAACGAAACTTTGCGAGGATTTTTTATACAAACAAAGAGAATATATGGAGCCAAGAACCACCGGCGAGGGGAACCTGTGTGGGCACAACCCATTGATAGCCCACAAGTATAGGGGATCGCAATAGTTTTCGAGGGTAGAGTATTCAACCAAATTTACAGATTCGACACAAGGGGAGCCAAAGAATATTTGAAGGTATTAGCAGCTGAGTTGTCAATTCAACCACACCTGGATATTAATTATATGCAGCAAGTAATCAGTAGCAACGTAGCATGATAGTTTTGATAATAGTAACAGTAGCAGCGGTAACGGTAACAATGATAGCAGTAATTTTGTAGCAAGTGTAACAGTGATGATAGCAGTAGTAACTTAGCAGAAACAATATAGGATAAATTCGTAGGCATTGGATCGGTGACTTGTTGGATGATATTCATCATGTGACAGTTATAACCTAGGGCGATACGACACTAGCTCCAGTTCATCGATATAATGTAGGCATGTATCCCGTAAATAGTCATATGTGCTTTATTAGAAGAACTTGCATGACATCTTTTGTCCTACCCTCCCGTGGCAGCGGGGTCCATATTGGAAACTAAGGGATGTTTGATACATCTCCATCGTATCTACTTTTCCAAACACTTTTGCCCTTGTTTTGGACTCTAACTTGCATGATTTGGATGGAACTAACCCGGACTGACATTGTTTTCAGCAGAATTCCCATGGTGTTATTTTTGTGCAGAAATAAAAGTTCTCAGAATGACCTGAAACTTCACGGAGAATATTTTTGGAATATATAAAAAACACTGGTGAAAGAATCAACACCAGGGGGCCCACACCCTGTCCACGAGGGTGGGGGGCACCCCCCTGCCTCATGGGCCCCCTAAGGCTCCACCGACCTCAACTCCAACTCTATATATTCACGTTCAGGGAGTAAAAAATTAGAGAGAAGGATTCATCGCGTTTTATGATAGGGAGCCGCCGCCAAGCCCTAATCTCTCTCGGGAGGGCTGATCTGGAGTCCGTTCGAGGCTCCGGAGAGGGGAATCCATCGCCATCGTCATCATCAACCTTCCTCCATCACCAATTTCATGATGCTCACCGCCGTGCGTGAGTAATTCCATCGTAGGCTTGCTGGACGGTGATGGGTTGGATGAGATTTATCATGTAATCGAGTTAGTTTTGTTAGGGTTTGATCCGTAGTATCCATTATGTTCTGAGATTAATGTTGCTATGACTTTGCTATGGTTAATGCTTGTCACTAGGGCCCAAGTGCCATGATTTCAGATCTGAACCTATTATGTTTTCATGAATATATCTGAGTTCTTGATCCTATCTTGCAAGTCAATAGTCACCTACTATGTGTTATGATCCGGGAACCCCGAAGTGACAATAAACGGGACCACTCCCGGTGATGACCGTAGTTTGAGGAGTTCATGTATTCACTAAGTATTAATGCTTTGGTCCGGCACTCTATTAAAAGGAAGCCTTAATATCCCTTAGTTTCCAATAGGACCCCGCTGCCACGGGAGGGTAGGACAAAAGATGTCATGCAAGTTCTTTTCCATAAGCACGTATGACTATATTCGGAATACGTGCCTACATTAGATTGATGAACTGGAGCTAGTTATGTGTCACCCTATGTTATAACTGTTGCATGAGGAATCGCATCCGACATGATTATCCATCACTGATCCAATGCCTACGAGATTTTCACATATTGATCTTTGATTAGTTACTTTACCGTTCCCACTATTACAATTACTACAAAACTGCTATTGTTACTTTTGCCACCGTTACTGTTACTTCCATACTACTTTGCTATTAAATACTTTGCTGCAGACATTAAATCTTTCAGGTGTGGTTGAATTGAAAACTCAACTGCTAATACTTGAGAATATTCTTTGGCTCCTCTTGTGTCGAATCAATAAATTTGGGTTGAATACTCTACCCTCGAAAACTGTTGCGATCCCCTATACTTGTGGGTTATCAAGACTATTTTCTGGCGCCGTTGCCGGGGAGCATAGCTCTATTCTTTGAGTCACTTGGGATTTATATCTGCTGATCATTATGAGGAACTTGAAATACGGAAAAACCAGGATTTATCCCTCAACTACAAGGGGAGGTAAGGAATTGCCATCTAGCTCTGCACTTGATGCACCTTCTGTTATGAGTAAATTTGCAGCACCTACACCTCCTATTGATTCTGATAGGTCGCATGTTATTGATGATGCCACTTCTGCTATGCATGATACTTATGATGAAACTACTTCTATGCTTGATAATACTGTGCCATTAGGTGAATTTCTTGATGAACAACTTGCTAGGGTAAGAGAGAATGAAATTATTGGAACTGATAATATTGATGAAAGTGATGATGAAGATTCTCCCCCTAGATTTGAATTGCCTAATGTGCCTGAGGGTTATGTTATGGATGAAGAAACTGCTAGAGACTTCTTTGCTTGCAAGGATAGATATGATCTTAAGAAACTGTTAGCTAAGCTGAAAGAAAAATCTTTGGATGCTAGAATGAAATATGACCCTGCTTTTGCTACTTCACCCATCTGTATTTCTAATAAGGATTATGGTTTCTCGGTCGATCCTGAGTAAATTACTTTGGTTGAATCTGATCCTTTGTATGGCTATGAATCTGAAACTGTTGTGGCACATCTTACTAAATTGAATGATATAGCCACCCTATTTACTCATGAGGAAAAAATTTGTTACTACTATATCCTTAAGTTATTTCCGTTCTTATTAAAGGGTGATGCTAAAACATGGTTTAATTCCCTTGATCCTGGTTGTGTGCGTAGTCCCCAGGACATGATTTATTACTTCTCTGCTAAATATTTCCCCGCTCATAAGAAACAAGCTGCCTTAAGGGGAATATATAATTTTGTGCAAATTGAAGAAGAGAGTCTCCCACAAGCTTGGGGGAGGCTTCTCCAATTACTTAATGCTTTGCCTGATCATCCTCTCAAGAAAAATGAAATACCCGATATCTTTTATAATGGACTAACTGATGCTTCCAGAGACCACCTGGATAGTTGTGCTGGTTGTGTTTTCAGGGAAAGAACTATTGATCAAGCTGAATTGCTATTGAATAATATGTTGAGTAATGATAATAATTGGACACTTCCTGAATCAACTCCTAAACCAACTCCGAAGAAAAGGGGTATTCTATTTCTCAGTCCTGAAGATATGCAAGAGGCAAAGAAATCTATGAAAGAAAAGGGTATTAAAGCTGAAGATGTTAAGAATTTACCACCTATTGAAGAAATACATGGTCTTGATAACCCGACACAAAAGAAAGGTAAATTCACTCTATAGATTTGATGAAGGTGATATCCCTCGTTATAAGTCTGCTAGCCAATGCTTAGATGAGTTTGATAAATTTATTGTTAAACAAGAAAATTTCAATGCTTATGTTGGTAGACAATTGAAACGTAATGCTTATATGATTGAACACTTGAGTGATTATATGTCTAGAGTTAAAAGCGAACTTAAACTTATTAGTAGACATGCTTCTATGGCTACCACTCAAGTAGAACAAGTTCTTAAAGCTCAAAATGATTTGCTCAATGAATTAAATAATAAGAAAAACGATAATGATGTTAGAGTTGTGACTAGAGGGGGTAAAATGACTCAGGAACCTTTGTATCCTGAGGGCCACCCTAAGAGAATTGAGCAAGATTCTCAGAGAACTAATGTTGAGGTACCTAGTTCTTCTAAGAAGAACAAAAAGAAAAACGATAGGACTTTGCATGCTTCTAGTGAACCTGTTGTTGACACACCTGAGAATCCCAATGATATTTATATTTCCGATGCTGAAACACAATCTGGTAATGAACATGAACCTAGTGATAATATTAATGATGATGTTCATGTTGATGCTCAACCTAGCAATAAAAATGATGTAGAGATTGAACCTGCTATTGATCTTGATAACCCACAATCAAAGAATCAATGTTATGATAAGAGAGACTTCATTGCTGGGAAGCACGGTAAAGAAAGAGAACCATGGGTTCAGAAACCCATGCCTTTTCCTCCTAAACCATCCAAGAAAAAGGATGATGAGGATTTTGAGCGCTTTACTGAAATGATTAGACCTATCTTTTTGCGTATGCGTTTGACTGATATGCTTAAAATGAATCCTTATGCTAAGTACATGAAAGATATTGTTACAAATAAAAGAAAGATACCGGAAGCTGAAATTTCTGCCATGTTGGCCAATTATACTTCTAAATGTGGAATACATAAGAAACTAGGAGATCAAGGAGTACCAACTATACCATGCTCCATTAAAAGAAACTATGTTAAAACTGCCTTTATGTGATCTTGGAGCCGGTGTTAGTGTTATGCCTCTCTCTTTATATCGTAGACTTGATTTGAATAAGTTGACACCTCTTTGAAATATCTTTGCAAATGGCTGATAAATCAACTGCTATACCTGTCGGTATTTGTGAGAATGTGCCTGTTGTGGTTGCAAACGTTACTATTTTAACGGACTTTGTTATTCTTGATATTCCCGAGGACGATAGTATGTCTATTATTCTTGGTAGACCCTTTTTGAATACTGCAGGGGCTGTTATTAATTGCAACACAGGCAATGTCACTTTTCATGTTAATGGTAATGAGCATACGGTACACTTTTCGAGGAAACAACCTCAAGTCTACAGTATAAATTCTATTTGAAAAATTCCAACGATTACTATTGGAGGTTTTGAATTTCCTGTTCCTACTGTCAAGAAGAAATATGATATTCTTATTCTTGGGGACATTCATATCCCCGTTGAGGTAACTTAGTGTTATTCGAAAATTCTTGGGTTTCATGCGATTCGGAAAGAGTTTCTTAACAAGACTTGATCAACCTTGTTAGTGGATTCCTTTTGATGAGCATGATATGGATGAAGTTAGAAAGCACAACTCTCTTAACCCTCCTTTTACTTTCTGTTATTTAGATTAAATAAAGAAAAAATAGTATTTTCTGTCTGTTTTCTGAATTAACCTTGCAATAAAAAAATACCCGAAAAAAAAAGTTCTCCAAATATCCCGAAAATGAAATATGATTTTTTGTAGAATATTTAATAATATCTGGCACTGAGAACACACAAGGGGGGCCACCCGCTGGCCACGAGGCACAGGGCGCGCCCACCCCCCCAGGGCGTGCCCCCTGCCTCGTGGGCCCCACGTGGACCCCCTCCACTTATTCCTGCACCCACTCACTTCTTCTTCCTCCAGAAAAAATCCTCCCATATCTCAAACCCGTGTTCTAGCTCATCTTGCTGCCATTTTCGATCTCCTTGCTCAAAGCTCCATTCACAAAACTGTTTGGGGAGATTGTTCTTCGGTATGTGACTCCTCCAATGGTCCAATAGTTTTTGTTCTAGTGCTTTATTTATTGCAAATTTTTGCTGCTTAGGTGACCCTGTTCTTGAGCTTGCATGTCAAATTTATATGGTCAAAAGTAGTTTTAATGCATGATATATCCTCTAGGCACTTGTGGGAGTAGTTGCTATCAATCTTGTTGAGTTTGGTTCACTTTTATTTTTGAGTCACTAAAAATTTTCAGGAACTTTTCAGAGGAAGAAATATGTTTAGGAAAATGTACCAATGTGGTTCCTCATGGAAGCAAGGACCCAGGCTCGCAATACGTGAGCCCGGCAATGAAATACCAAGGGAAGCTCAAGTGCGGCCTTGTGAATGGTCGTCGGAGGAGTTTATGGTCAGAGCAGGTATCAAGGATGAATTTGACGCATATGTGCATAATGCTGACCTTGAGGGCTTCGTGTCAGATAAGTGCCCGCAATATCGTTACCTAACTGATTCCTTTGTGAGAAGGTTGAAATTTACATCCTTGCGCAATTCTCACACTGTTCTATTTGATCTTTATGATAAATCATATACTATGGACCTAGAAGATTTTAATGCTGCTTGTAAACTCCTGAAGTGGAGCAATGTTAGTGAACCACGTAAATATGAATATAAAGATTTTCTTGCTAGTATCACTGTGGGGGAATCTAGAGAAATCACACAAGCTACCATAGGGAGCATTCATTTTCCCGCCATACATTATTTTGCTCTCTTCGTGGGTAGATGCATCAACGGTAAAGATGAGGCTTGCCACATGTGCGTTCTAGATCTTAGTGTCCTAAAGAGTGCAATATTAGGTGATAACCAATATAACTTGGGGGCCATCGTTGCACGAAGGTTGCATCTTAATAGTTTAAGTGGAGACTTGTAAGGTGGAATTTATGCAACCCGTGTAGCTAATTATCTTAAGATACCCATACATGAAAATGATATGGAATTGCCTCCTGCTTATCTAGATTATAATGCTATGGTTCATCATCAATTTATTGAGAGGAATGAACAGTTCCTCCAATACCGACTAGTCTTTGACAGACGTCGCACTGTCCATGTTGCTCTCCCTGCTCCTACTTTCTTCGACTTTCAGGCAAAAGGGAGATATGTTATAACCAGGGAGGAGGTGAACGAGTATGAGAGGAGGACGGAGGCAGCTTGCCTCCAAGCTGCGGCTCGTCAGGAAATAGCTTGTACATCTCAGTACGACCCCAGTTACAACATCGGATATCCACCAAGCCAGCCGTGGCCATAGACCAACTTAGGCCAAAAGCCTAAGCTAGGGGGAGTACATATTTTTTACCGACATTACATTCATGTTCACACACTCATGCCAGTTGTCGATGCTCATACTTTTTCATTGTAATATCCATGCTAGTTTATTTTCTGTTTTAAGCCTTCTTCTTGTGTGTTTGAAAAACCTTAAGAAAAACCAAAAAAATTAGTTGTAGCTTTTAGCTAGTTTACTTTCCATGCCTGTAGTAGTAATAATTAAAAGAAAACCCAAAAAGATTTATCATTCTTATTTTGCTTGTTGGGAGCTTTCCAATGTAAATAATTTTATTTCTTTTCTTTGGGGGTCGAGAGGAGAAGACCATGATGAAAATGTTGAGAGGCTCTCATATGCATTATTGATGATTTCACCAAGAGCCCGTATTACCTTGTCTTCTCCAGTGTATTGAATGCTTGCAGATTCCAGCCTAGTCTAATGCACGTGCACTATTATTATTATCCACTCCGTTCGGTGATGCAAGTGAAAGGCAATAATGACGATATATGATGGACTGATTGAGATGAGAAAAGCTGGTATGAACACGACCTATCTTGTTTTTGTAAATATGATTAGTTCATTGTTCCTGATTCAACTTATTATGAATGAAACATGTTTGCAATGATAATTAGAGATTATAGTTGCTCATGCCATGCTTAATTTGATAGGAGTTTATAATGGTTTACCTTATGCGTACAACATGCTATTAAAATGGTTGTGATGTGGTATGATAGGGTGGTATCCTCCTTTGAACGATTCGAGCGGCTTGACTTGGCACATGTTCACGCATGTAGTTGAAACAAAATCAACATAGCCTCCACAATATTTATGTTCATGGTAAATTATATCCTACTCATGCTTGCACTCAGTGTTGATTAATTTCAATGCATGTTCATGACTGTTGCCGCTCTCTAGTTGGTAGCTTCCTAGTCTCTTTCTAGCCTTCACTTGTACTAAGCGGGAATACTGCTTGTGCATCCACTTCCATAAACCCCAAAGTTATTCCATATGATCCACCATACCTTCCTATATGCGGTATCTACCTGCCGTTCTAAGTAAGTTTGTATGTGCCAAACTCTAAACCTCAAATGAAATTCTGTTTGTATGCTCGAATAGCTCATGTATCAACTAGGGCTGTCTATATCTTCCATGCTAGGTGAGTTATTCTCACGAGGAGTGGACTCAGCTCCTCACTCACGAGAAAATGGCCGGTTACCGGGATACCCAGTCCCATGCTCAAACCAAATCAAAATAATTGCAAAAAAAAACTCTCCTAGGATTGTTGTTAGTTGGAGGCACCCATTGTTTCGGGCAAGCCATGGATTGACGCTTGTTTGTGGTGGGGGAGTATAAACTTTACCATTCTACTTGGGAACCGCCTATAATGTGTGTAGCATGGAAGATACCGAGATCTCTCGGTTGTTATGTTGACAATGAAAGTATGCCGCTCAAAATATTATTTATCTATATTTCAAAACCCGAGCTCTGGCACCTCTACAAATCCCTGCTTCCCTCTGCGAAGGGCCTATCTATTTACTTTTATGTTGAGTCATGTGCACGGGCACCAGCACGGGCGCGCAGGCACGCCAAGAAGCGCATGCACCGGCAGTGCAGCACCGCACGGGCGCGGCGTGTCAATGCATCGCCAGAGGCACATGCGCTCGCTGGTGCACGGGCATGTGAAAGTCGGCAGGGACCTCATGGAACCCTGTGGCAACAAGCTCGGCGACAATGTGCGGCTCCCAACCCATCAATGCTACGGATGGGCCTTTGGCGCTTGATCGAGGCGGCAGGAGGCGGAGCAGAGCGGGGACAAGCGTGACGTCGTCCCGCAAGGCTAGTTCAAGGTCTTTCCAGAGCGCCTTATGTTCTTGAGACTCCGGCTAGGTGTCTTCCTCAGGGAGCTGGAAGACTAAGGGCAGACCATCATGATGCGGCATGGCGTACGATTAGGTCAGGCTGGTTGGAGGTAGACGACAGGAGAATTGGAGAGGAAGAGAGAAATTATGGCGATACCGGGTAGTGCGGGGGTGATTTTAAACTGTGGCGATGACGCCATTAAAAGTGGAGGCAGTTGGGATGAAGGTGGGTGGCGGAACCTGGTCAAATGGCTCGCCTCCCGGTGAGCTTGCGCAGCGGCCTGCTCGCACGCCTCTCGGTCAGCCGGCGTAGCGGTCTGCTCGCACGCCTCCAGTCGACTCACACGGTTGCTCGGAAGGCACCTGCCGATGAGAAGCGGGACTCGTGGAGGCACGTAAACGCCCATGGTTCAAATAGTGAAAGCATTCGCGTTAACATGACATGTCTTTGTTCCAAAATACCTTGGCTCTTCATTTCTGCAACTTCTCATAAGCAGTTTGTCTCAAATTGAACAAAAAATTACGACAACATATTTGTGCCATATCACGAGACCATGCTCAGTTTCATGAATTTCAAGTCACTTTTGGATTTTCTGAAATTTAAAATCCAGGATTCGAAACAATATCATAACATGCATCATGCAGTAAATTTTCAAGCGAGACATCTTTACTGTTGTAGATGTTAATATTTCTTAAGAAAGGATTTGGTCAAACATTTTTCTTAGTTAGACTTGAGACAAGTTATATATGTAGAGTAAAAGGACAATCCCTCCGTACCAGTGCATTGCCTGATATATTAACTCAAGTACTAGGCACGAACATACAGGGCTCAATTCTGTGCTCATCCTGGTGTAGTACTCCTACTAGTACTAGGCAATGGAGTTGACAGGTGACCTTGGGCAGCAGCGACCGAGGGAATTGAACCGTACTTGGCATGATAGGTAACGTTGTCTAGTTACTAAAGCATCCCTCCATTATTCATCGGTAGTCATTATGGACCAGGGATATGAGGGGAATTTCCTAGGGCAGGAATTCTGGCCACCAGATATTTCGACTAAAAACGCGGAGGCTCGAGTGGTTGGGGTTGGCTAATGTGTGTACCACACATGCCACCAGAAGGACACGAGCCCAATTTTTTAGGATCAACACGAGCCCGGGTCTGGGTGGTACGCCATTGGGTGCTACCATTCGAGAATATGAAAGGAATCTTTTAAATTGCCGAACGAATCTATATGTATTACAATGCCCGTATTTTCCTTGCAAATTACTGGTCATTCCAAAAGGCGCAATAATTGATTTATGACAAGTTCTTCAATTAGAGTGAGTTTGTGATATAGTGATCTCAACATGGATTTCACATTTCATGGTATCCCCAGTAAGTTTTTCATTGCAAATTCAAATTTAAAAGATGAACGGTATGGTGGTGAGAAAACTTTGTACGTATCAAGCATATGACCACACACACACACACACGAATAAAACAACAATCCAGTAAGTATAGTGCATCTATTTTTCCAAACCATGCATGTATGACACGAATTCAAAAATACTCCCCCTGTTCCTAAATATTTATCTTTTAGAGATTTCAAGAAGTGACTACATACGGAGCAAAATGAGTGAATCTACACTCTAAAATATGTCTATATACATTCGTATGTGGTAGTCCATCTGAAATCTCTAAAAAGACAAATATTTAGGAACGAAGGGAGTAAAATGTAAGCCATGCATGGTCCTCAAGTCAATATTTAAAATGAACAGGGAACTGAAACATGAATATTAAGTCTAGTACTACATACATGCAAATGTTGTGTTTAGGTCTCTCCATCGACCCCCACCCCCACACACACATACTTCATGTATCGATTGATGTTCATTTATTTGTTAATAGAGCTATTGGTATCCGACACACGCGCACTCATTATTGCTCTTCACGTTTCGATCTCCATTTATGTTATTCCCGCCCTCACACTCTCAACAAATGTATTTCTCACACACAACCTCGTCGTGCCCTTCATGAAAAACTCTCCCTCCCCATCTCTCTCTCTCAAGACACATGTGTTGCCTTTGTAAAACACCTTCACCGTGCGCACACACACAAAGTCTATGTAGGCCACTCTCTCGGTAACTATCTCCCTCGAGCCCTCACCACAGCTTTGCCACATGATATCTTGGTGTATCATCTTTAACATTCGAGTGTACGCTAGGCCACACTCCCTCGATCTCCCCCTCTATAAATGACTCGATTGACCTTGCTTTTTTGCATCGTCTCTCTCACACATAGACGCTCGCACTACATATCTTGCATAGGCAGAGCTACGTAGATTGTCGGGGGTTAACCCCTCGACCTTAGATAAAATTGTGAAGCTCTATTTAGGATTGTTTAGATTATATTTTTTGAACATTATATTTGTCCCCACCCTCCCAAACACCAATTGGTTGTGCACCCCCCTCCCCAAGAGAATATCATGTGCCCCCACACCTTAGATGCTATATGCTAATACGAGTTGCTTGGAGCTTGTACATCTGAGATATAGCAGATCACAGGATGTGTTAATATTTTTACAGGAAACCTTAATAAGTTTGAGAATTGCACACAATTTGTACAAAAACTACTCAGATGCCATTGGATCCCATATCCGACGACCTCGAAGCTCATATCACCGTAGCATCTAAGATGAAGGAGGACCTTATATTCTCCTGTATGTAAGAATATCATGTGCTAGCACACCTTAGATGCTTTGGTGATACAAGCTCTTCGGAGCCGTTGGATCTGTGATCCAACACCTCCTTGGTGGTTCAAATGTTTTTTTGCAGAAAAGCCCCCAAAGAGTTTGGCCACTGCTTATAAGCACAAAGACTGCTCAGATGCCATTGGATCTCAGATCGAATGACCTCGAAGTTCCAAGCTGCGAGGGCACCTGATGTTTTCTCGCACAGGAGAATACAAGCTGCTCCCGCACCGTAGATTCTATGGTGGTACGAGTTCTCAAAGATCTAACATCTCACAGTAGGAGGTTTGAATGTTTTTGCAATATAGGCCTCAAAGAGTTTGGGAATTGCGCAAAAAGTACAAGTAGTACGCATGTGGCATCTGATCATAGATCATACAACCTAGATGCTCGTATCACCGTAGCGGCTAATTAAGCTACGGGGAGCACCTAATATGAGCTATTGGGAGCCGTTGGATCCAAGATGAAGCGGCACACGCGAGGCCTGAATGTTTTTTTTGCAAAAAAAGCCTCGGAGAGTTTGGAAATTGCGCATAATTACAAAGACTACTCCCAAGCCATTGGATCTCAGATCCAACGACGTAAAAGCTCGTATCACCATAGCATCTAAGCTGCAGGGTGGATGCGATATTCTATGCCGCTGTCATTTTTGTTCCTAAACTTGCAAAATACGTGTAACTGGTGCCATTACTTGTCTAACCGCGCAAAGTGTTTGTGCAAAAAAACCATCCTACACTGAAATATCGGAATGACACATGGGGGTCCCATTTGTCATTGATCAAATTTGGACCTAAAACTAACAAGTCTGAAAGACGAGATTCGAACTGGCAACCTGGACTGAGGGAGTCCTGGACTAAGGGGTCCTCGGGCGTCCGTCCTGTTAGCCATGGGCCGGACTGATGGGCTGTGAAGATACGAATACCGAAGACTGCACCCGTGTCCGGATGGGACTCTCCTTGGCGTGGAAGGCAAGCTTGGCGACCAAATATGTAGATTATTTTTCTTTGTAACCGACCTTGTGTAACCCTAGATCCTCCCGGTGCCTATATAAACCGGAGGACTTAGTCCGGAAAGGACAAATACTCATTACCATAGTCATACAGGCTAGACTTCTAGGGTTTAACCATTACGATCTCGTGGTAGATCAACTCTTGTAATACCATATCCATCAAGATCAATCAAGCAGGAAGTAGGGTATTACCTCCATAGAGAGGGCCCGAACTCAACTCCGGTAAACATTGTGTCCCCCTCTCCTGTTACCATCGACCTTAGACGCACAGTTCGGGACCCCCTACCCGAGATCCGCCGGTTTTGACACCGACATTGGTGCTTTCATTGAGAGTTCCACTGTGCCGTCCCCAAAAGGTTCGATGGCCCCTTCAATCATTAACAATGACGCTGTCCAAGGAGAAACCTTCCTTCTCGGACAGATCTTCGTGTTCGGCGGCTTCGCACTGCGGGCCAACTCATTTGGCCACCTGGAGTAGATCGATAGCTACACCCCTGGCCATCAAGTCAGATTTGGGAGCTTGAATTACGTTGCGGACGTCTGTGGAGATTTAATCTTTGCTGGATTCGAGACCGTGGCGACCGCTCCTGCTCACCTTGACGGACATGACCTAAATCTGTCGTCAGACCGCATCCAAGAGATAGCTCATGTAACCACTCTGGCTTTAGATCCAGAACACACTGCGGCATCCCAGGATCGGAGGCTCGACCCCACCACGGAGGCCACAGACTCCCCGGCACTGGAGCCGCACATGGACTTAACCTCAACAATACTAGCGTCACCGGAGCTCCAAACTCTTCTCCGGGTATAAGTTCCGTACCGCGTGAGTCCGTGGATGCCGAACTTGATCTCTTGTCGATTTTCGAGTTCAACGCTGCAGACTTCTTCCAGCACTCGCCCTTGGGCGACCTGCTGAACTCGTTAAAAAACTTGTCCTTGGCGGAGGACTCACAGCCGAATTATGTCCGGTTCGAACTGGTGGCTGATGATGAAGTTGAATTTCGCTTCCCACCCACCACCCACTTCATAGCCACTGTCGAAGATTTAACCAACGCGCTTGACTATGACTCCGAAGACATCGACGGTATGGACGACGATGCCGGAGACGAGGAGGCCCAAAACCCGCCGTTCACCGGACGATGGACGGCCACTTCCTCATACGACGTCTACATGGTAGATACGCCGAAAAATAATAGTGGTGATGACAAGGAAAACCCCACAAAGGAGGACCCTCCTAAAACACAACCAAAGCGCTGGCGTCAGCGGCGCCGCTCTAAATGTCGTCGCAGCCGGGACAACAACACCTGCACAGGAGACGATAACACTCCGGATGGTGCCGAAGACACAGAAGAACCGATGAACAAACTGCCGAACAGACCATCTGGAAGATGGGCTAGTCAGGCCTGACGAACAGGCAATGGAAGAATACTCGTAGGATGGTAGTTACCATCCGCCCTCCGAGGAGGAGGCAAGCCTCGGCAACGACGACTTCATCATGCCTGAGGAGCCTCTGGAGCAGGAGCGCTTTAAGCGCCAGCTAATAGCCACTACAAGGAGCCTGAAGAAGAAATAACAACAGCTTCAAGCTGACCAAGATCTGCTCGTCGACAGATGGAATGATGTCCTGGCAGCCGAAGACTACAGCCTCAGACGCCCAGCCAAGAGTTACCCACAGCGAAGGCTGCTACCCCAGTTTGATGAAGTGGCGCCGGAGCTCATACCTTCTCGTGTAATGCGGCCGATCGACCACCATGCGGTCGGTACAGTGCGGCGGACCGACCACCACGTGGTCGGGATAGAGCGGCAGCTCAGGCTGAATAGCAGCCCGCCCCACCGCCTCGTAAAAATAGAGACGAAACAGCTCGGGGTCGCACATACGACCTCCGGCAGACCCTGGATAGTAGAGCAGGACATACCTGATCGATTTATGGATCGCGAGGACGTCCCTCGACACGTGATGATGGCTACCTATTTGGATGTGACAAACCTAGTCACACCCGAGCCGATAACCGCAGGAGAACTCCATCGGAGCTACGGCGCAATGCGGCCAGATATAGAGGCGCTGCACACCCTCTCTGCTTCACTGATGAAGTAATGGACCACGAATTCCCCGAAGGGTTCAAGCCCGTGAATATTGAATCATACGACAGGACAACTGATCCCGCGGTATGGATCGAGGACTTTATCCTCCACATCCACATGGCCCGGGGAGATGACCTCCACGCTATCAACTACCTCCCGCTAAAGCTTAAAGGACCACAACTCGGTACTGGTTAAACAACCTGCCTGAAAATTCTATTGGCAGCTGGGAGGACTTGGAAGAGGCCTTACTTGATAACTTCCGAGGTACATATGTCCGGCCGCCAGACGCCGATGACTTAAGCCACATAGTTCAACAGCCTGGGGAGTCCGCCAGGAAGTTCTGGACTAGGTTCCTAACTAAAAAGAACCAGATCGTCGACTGTCCGGATGCCGAAGCCCTAGCGGCCTTTAAACACAGCATCCGCGACGAATGGCTCGCCCGCCACCTAGGCCAAGAAAAGCCAAAATCTATGGCAGCCCTCACGTCACTCATGACCCGCTTTTGCGCGGGTGAGGATAGTTGGTTGGCTCGCAGCAAAAACACAACCAGCGAGGCAGGCCCCTCCGAGGTTAAGAACAACAACGGCAAGCTTCGACGTAACAGACACAAACGCCGAAGCAATGGTGATAATACCGATGACACTATAGTTAATGCCGGATTCAGCGGCTCTAAGTCTAGTCAGCGGAAAAAGGCATATAAAAGGAATGGTCAGGGACCATCAGCTTGGACCGCATACTCGATCGTCCGTGCCAGATACATGGAACCCCAGACAAACCAGCCAATCATACCAACAGGGATTGTTGGGTCTTCAAACAGGCCGGCAAGTTAAAAGCCGAGAACAAGGAAAAGGGATTGCAAAGTGAGGACGATGACGAAGAGCCCCATCAGCCGAACTCAGGGGGCAGAAGAAGTTTCCCCCTCAAGTCAAAACGGTGAACATGATATATGCTACACACATCCCCAAAAGGGAGCGCAAGCACGCACTAAGGGATGTTTATGCAATAGAGCCAGTCGCCCCAAAATTCAGCCCATGGTCATCATGCCCGATCACTTTTGATCGTCGGGATCATCCAACCAGTATCCGGCATGGAAGATCAGCAGCACTAGTCCTGGACCCAATTATCGATGGATTCCACCTAACGCGAGTCCTCATGGATGGTGGTAGCAGCCTCAATCTGCTCTATCAAGACACAGTGCGCGAAATGGGCATTAATCCATCAAGGATCAAGCCAACGGAGACTACCTTCAAAGGAGTCATACCAGGTGTAGAGGCCCGCTATACGGGCTCAATCACACTAGAGGTTGTCTTTGGATCCTCCGTCAAATTCCGAAGCGAGGAGTTAATCTTCGACATCGTCCCATTCCGTAGTGGTTATCACGCACTGCTCGGACGGAGGCATACGCTCGGTTCAATGCGGTGCTGCACTACGCTTATCTTAAGCTTAACATGCCCGGTCCACGTGGCGTCATAACGGTCAACGGAAACACGGAACGCTCCCTCCATACAGAGGAGCACACTTTCGCCCTAGCAGCAGAAGTACAGAGCGGACTTCTCAAGCAGAACCGTAATCCGGCTGCCGAGCCCCTGGACATCGTAAAGAGGGTCCGGACTACGCTGCATCATGATAGCGCGACACATCAAGAGCTCGACTAGCAATTCGGCCTCCGTCCCAGCCCCGATCAGGTAGTGGCATTCGTACCACGCGTACATAATTACGCACTAGAAATCCCATGGGCATCGACGGAGGCATAGCTAGTTTGAGATCCACAGTTCGGCTCGATCGATCCCGGACATACATATATTGTAACTATTTCCTTTTCCCTTTTTCAGGTTTATTTTGCATAGGCCTTCTTTGACGACCCGACTACTGGTCCTGTCATAGGATAAAAACATCAGGATGGCAAGAAGCACAAACGTACAGGGGAAGTTGTAGAGGTCCAATTAACGGCTACTCTACCTGTTGTCAGGACCCATATGCAGCTCGCCTTTGGTCATGGCATGTTAAATAGCCGGTTGCTTCGCGTACTATTTGTATTAATGCGCTTTGACGCATTAACCCAATTATAATGGAAGCAGTTCACGGCTCCAGTTTGAGGGCCCCAGATATCACCTCTGCTTTTCTTTCTGTTTTCCTTCCATAACTTATCTTCTAGCACCCATCACTTCCGTACGTTTCATATTTGCCAGGGGCTCCCCGGCGCCCCACAATACGGCAACAAAGTCCGAACACTCTTTATAGTATAGTTCGGCACCCCGAATTTAGCATTATATGCATTGGCTCCGGATCATGTCTTTGGTCAATAGTTGAGTTGCCCGGCTCCTGTGCTTGCTACCTTACATTCCGCTACATCGGCAAACATAGTAAAGGGAGAACTACTGCGATTGTGCCCTGGTTTATCCAAAGGAGCACCTCAGTAGAGAAAGCCGAAAACTGACTGTCATGATGCAGCGGGAGCCGGTCAGCTGTTTGGAGGTTACAAATCGTTGGAGATTTCTCCCGCATTACGCGAAGGATCGGTCCTTCCCGATCGGACGCTAATAGCACTCTGGTTCGAAAACTAGGGGTTGCGCCTATGATTTCTTATAAAACTCCTATGGCTAAGTGAGGGCATTTAAGCTGCATAGTCCGATTGTCTGGTTCGTTGCGCTAAACAAGTCCTTCAAGGACCATACAATTGGATCAAGATTGTTTAGATTCCATCCCGAACACCCCCGTACTACCTACGTGGGGGCAGAAGCTGAATACTGGCCAACCCTCAGATTCCATACAACACGGCCGCACAGGAGGAAAAAATTAAAACATAACGAAAATTATATTACAAGCTGACTTTGTTTCATCATACAAGGCAAAGACAACATGAATGTATTCATTCGAAAATAATGTCCTGCCCACACTGCATTGCCATAATGCGAGACCCTTCTAGGACATCCGCAAAATAGTGCTCGGGTGTGCAGTGCTCCTTGCTCTCTGGCGGCCCCCTGGCCAGCTCAACGGCCTTCATCTTCGCCCACCACATCTTGCAACGAGCGAAGGCCATACGAGCACCTTGAATACACACCGATCGCTTGATGATATCCAGCCGAGGACAGGCGTTCACCATCCGCCTCACGAGTCTGAAGTAGCTGTCGGGCATAGCTTCGGCTGGCCATAGCCGGATTGTCAAATCCTTCATGGCTAGTTCGGCCACCCTATGCAGCTCCACCAGCTGTTCAGCTGATCGGTGAAAGGCACGGGATGCTCTGGCACAAGATACTGCAACCAGAATAGCTTCTCCGTGGAACTCCCTTCCTCGGCTCGAAAGAACTCCGCGGCGTCGGACACACTTCGCGGCAGATGAGCAAAAGTCCCTAGAGAACTCCGAATCCGGGTTAGCAAAAGATAATTCCTTTTCGCATATTTGCTTTGCATACTGAATGCCTTACCCGCCGCAATCTTCCTCGCCTCCTAGATCTCGTGGAGGGCGCCCTAGGCCTCGTTCCGGGCCGTCTGCACGCTCTGCCGAGCCTTGGAGAGTTCGGCCTCTTTAGCCAACGCGTTATGCTCCAAGGTCTCACACTTCTTCACTGCGTCGTGGAGCTCTTGTTGGACCTCGTTGACCCGGGCCTTGAGCTTCTTACGGGCAGCCTGCTCCTTGACAACCTTCCCCTCGGCTTCGCCTAGAGCCTTTTTCAGGGCCTCGACCTCGGTCGTCGCTCCTATACATATCATGACACTTTGGTCAATATATATTTTACTCTTTTCGAATATTTCCCAGGTTATCACATACCTTGATTCTCCTGGAGCCGCCTCCTCACCTGGCTGAGCTCCTCCTCGGCCTGCTATAGCCTCCGCTTCAGATCAGAGACTTCGGCAGCATGTGAGGCCGCGGCCAGCAGCGACGCATGCATATTTATTCCAAACAAATTTAGTTAGTTTCCTGCAATAAAAGGATTGATCCTCTGTCCCGCTTTTCTTTCCAAACACCGGACAATGTCTCAAGGGCTACTATCTATATTGGGATTTTCTCCTTTTGCGTCGCTTACCTCAAAACCTGTCAGCAGGCTGCTGCAGGCTTCGGTTAGGCTGCTCTTAACAGACTGAACCCTTTCAATCACCATGCTCATAAGAACACGGTGCTCATCCGCAATGGAAGCGCCTCGCAGCGCTTCCAGCAGATCATCTGGTGCCCCTGGTTGGGCAGGGGTCACTGGTGGAATAGCATACCCCCTTATTTCGAAGGAGGATGCGTGTCGGATTCTGGAGCTGTATCGGTCTCCGGAATCAAGTCTGGTTGAGGGCCGAACTGAGTACGGCCCTCCTCCCCAGTCTCCCGGGGGATTGGTTCCACATGGTGTTCGGCGACAAGGGCTTCGCCTTCGGGAGCCTCTTGATCCTCTCCCCGGCCTGAGAAGGTCCGTTGGGAGAGCACCTCATCGTGCCCTTTGGCCTTGGGAGAGTAGGCGGCTGGCGGTGTCTCGCTGGCCATCTCCTTTGACTCCAAAGAACCTCTTGATGAGGATCGCTGGGAGCTGTTGTGGGCCGGATTGTGATAGCATAATTAACCATGTCAATAAATTAAAATGGAGAGGCTGGACATACGGGAATGCGGGAGTCATAACACTTACGAAGCAACTTGAGGCTTGGTGTGGGGGTGTCGCTCCGGACTGCTGTCGACGTCCCACGCGGATTTTTCCGCAAGAGAGCCCTTCCCCTTTTTGGGCGTCCCCGCCTCCAGGTTCATGGAGGCTGGCCTCTTCTTCCTTTCCTCGTCAGGGGGAGGGTTGTTCTCCTCCTCCTCCTCCTCATCGTCATCATCCTCGGTGGCGGAGGAGCAGGTCTTGTCTTCGGACGTCGCGTCCGAAGCGCACTTGCGACAGGGGCCACTCCGGACCCCCTTGGCCTTCCCCTTGGCCTTCTTCGCTGGCGCTGTATATGGCGCCGGAACCAGCATCCTCGCTAAACGTGGAATGACCGGTTCTTCAGGCAGTGGAGCCGGGCACTGGATCTTCTTCACCCTCTCCATCCATTCCTGAAGAGGCAATGATAGTAAAGGTTCAGATATCCTCCTTGAAGCAAACAAGTAGAGGACGCGATAGGAACTTATCTTGCTGGCAGGATGGTTAATGTCGTGGCCCCGATCCGAATCTGTGGCTGGCGGTATCTCGTCGCCCTTGAAGAGCAACTTCCAGGCATCTTCGTGAGTCGTTCCGAAGAGCCTCTCCAGGGTTTGGTGCCTCCTCGGATTAAACTCCCAAAGGGGGCGTTTTCGGCTTTGGCAAGGGAGGATCCGGTGAACCAGCATCACTTGGATTACATCGACAAGTTTGACATTCTTGTCCACCATGCTTTGAACGCTCGTCTGCAGCGCTATCAGCTCATCTGGCGGACACTAGTTCGGGCTCTTCTCGACCCAGGAGGTGAGTCACATGGGAGCGCCGAAGTTTAATTTAGAAGCCGCGGCCCAGTTTCTGCCACGGGGTTCTGTGACGTAGAACCATTGTTTTTGCCATTCCTTGACAGTCTCCATGAAAGAGCCTTTTGGCCAGGAGACATTGACCAGCTTGCTCACCATGGCTCCTCCGTACTTCGTGTGCTGGCTGTCCACTACCTTCGGCTTCACGTTGAGCCACAGCCCGAAGTGGGGTTGGATGCAGAGGAAGGCCTCACATACGATGATGAATGCCGAGATGTTGAGGAAAGAGTTCGGGGATAGATCATGGAAGTCTATCCCGTAATAATACATTAGCACGCGGATGAAAGGGTGGAGTGGAAACCCTAGCCCGCGGAGGAAATGAGGGATGAATACCACCCTCTCGTTGGGCTTCGGCGTGGGGACGACTTGCCCCTGGGCTGGAAGATGGTGGTCAATTTCCTTCACCATATACCCGGCCGCCCGAAGCTCGGCAATATCTTTCTCCTAGACGGAGGAGACCATCCATTTGCCTTGACCTCCAGATCCGGACATGGTCGGATGCTTTTCGGAGATGGAGAAAGATGGGGACTTGGGCGCTGGAGCTCAACGATGGAAGGGCAGAGGAAGGGGAAGGCGTGAGTAGACAAGGGTGAATTCTTATCCCCTTATAAAGGGTCGCAAATATCAAGCGCCTCCTCACTCGCCTTAAAACTCGCCTATTCCCAAGGGCTGCGTAAACAGCATGGTTGGGTTACCGATACCCGTATTGATGAAAATCCCGCAATAAGGGGACACGAGCTCTGCTTCGACCAGACATGCCAATGGCAACCGCGTCTCGAAACATGGAACAGCAGAACAAAACGGTCTGAAATTATGACCGGGCAGGCGTGATGTCACGTTGTAAAAAGTTGTCAGCAGATTGGACCCGTGGAATATTATATTCTCTCTGCGGTTGTGTGTGGTGTGTGTTACAGGTTCGAATACAACCATCACGTCCGGAGACTATCTTGGAGTTCAGAAAGAAGGGAACCTGCCTTGCAATGCTGAAGACAAGTCTGCACGCCGGACTCCTCGTCATTGAAGCCAGGTTCATGGGCTACTGAGGGAGTCCTGGACTAAGCGGTCCTCGGGCGTCCGGCCTGTTAGCCATGGGCCGGACTGATGGGCTGTGAAGATACAAATACCAAAGACTGCACCCGTGTCTGGATGGGACTCTCCTTGGCGTGGAAGGCAAGCTTGGCGACCAAATATGTAGATTCTTTTTCTTTGTAACCGACCTTGTGTAACCCTAGATCCTCCCGGTGCCTATATAAATTGGAGGACTTAGTCCGGAAAGGACAGATACTCATTACCGTAGTCATACAGGCTAGACTTCTAGGGTTTAGCCATTACGATCTCGTGGTAGATCAACTCTTGTAATACTCATATCCATCAAGATCAATCAAGCAGGAAGTAGGGTATTACCTCCATAGAGTGGGCCCGAACCTGGGTAAACATCGTGTCCCCTGTCTCCTGTTACCATCGACCTTAGACGCATAGTTCGGGACCCCCTACCCGAGATCCGCCGGTTTTGACACCAACATGGACTACAAAGCGTAAGTCGATAGCCTGAAACAGCAACGGTTGTTGGCTTTGTCGCATAACTTGATTTTATACAGTATTACGTTGAGTAGAGTAGAGGGAGTGGCTTGTCAACACATGCATGACCGTTGACTCACTTACTGGTGGGTCCCATGTCTGCGATCTCTCTCTCCTCTCCATCGTCTAACCTTTAGATGCACGGGCACACACGAAGAGCGGCGCGAGCTTGCCGTGGTGTTATTAGAACGAAAAAATGCTTAGAAAATAGAAGAATCGCCTAGAACAAGAGATATTGTGGCTGGTCGAGACGGAGCTAACCACACCTATTCTCCGTGCGATGTTAGCATGATGAAGCTGTGTTGCTAGTGGGGTGTTTTCGACCGACTGGCTGGGTCCCAAGGTCGACCCATAGGTAGTACATCTGATAAAGTATATTTTTACATGCACATTTTTCCTCCATGCCAAGACGTGGCACACCGTACCGTGCGGTTTCTGGGTCTTCCCGGTTGGTGCACACATATTTTCTTCCTTGCCGAGACGTGGGACGCCCTACCGCGCCTTTTCTGGGTCCTCCTCGATCGTAGCGCCGAAGCAAGTAAATGAGTCGTCAAATCACAAAAGCCCAACTTTCCCGCCAAGTACATCCATGAAGCACGGTGGCTAGCTAGTTGGGCTAGTGCGACCGATTAGCTAGGCCGCCACCACATTTTTTTCACCCCTTTTTTCTCTCCTTGCCGGCAGGTAAATTCAGTTATCCACCGCGGTGTTGCTCATGTCTTTGGGTGCGGCAGGCGCGACAGGATTTTTACTCTTTCGATTGACGGGAGCAGGCACGGCAGCAATTAGTCATGATGACTCCGGCTGTAAAACCCACTGCTCCGTGATGTGAAAAGTCATCGATTGGTGTTTTCCCATGGTGAAAACCAAAAGATTCACCCCACTACCCGGCAGGCTCCCTCCGCCTTCCCGTAGATTGCATTGCCTTTCAGCCGTTTCGCCCCCTTTGCTTCCTCTCCCCATTGATTCTACCCGGTTCCATGGCGGCGCACCAGATCACGGAGTCTGAGGTCAGGCGCCTGACACAGGAGCTCCATGCCAAGGATGCGGAGCTTAGGGCCAAGGACATGGAGCTGCGTGAGCTCAAGGAGGAGAGGAGTGCGATTCTCCTCCTTTATGTGCGGGAGTTCACTGAGCTTTAAAAGTGGCAGGCGTCCACCACAAAGAAGCTCGAGGCGTCAACGGCATTGGCACAGAAAGTGGGAGATACGATTGGCGGTTAGGCAAGCTGGCTGGAGCGCGAGCAGGCCGATCGTAACGATGTCCAGGATCGCCTCAACCACTTGGTGGACCATGTTGCCACACACGTGTTGTGGCTGCGCGATGCCTACCGTCGTGCCAGCGGGACCATGCTGGTCATTGGGCTAATCCCGTTCGACCACCCCATCGACTTCAATGAGCTGCGGCTTCCTGACCTGGTCTCCTTCTTCACCTATATCTCCGAGGAGCTGAGCCATCTCCATGCGATGGTGGGGCGGAGCTGGACAAGGAGGGGTGCAGGCTGCCGTCGCCGTTTCCGGGCGAATCCTCTCAGGGCTCCGTCACTGGAATCCATTCATGCCATTGGATGCCGTCTTTGACGAGCTGGCTCGCGTCGACCGGGAGTGGGCTCTGCAGGCAGTGGCACCCTGCATCACCAACATCATGCGCCTCGAGAAGTAGAGGGACTTCGGTGGTGTTTAGGCGTCCTCTGCATGGGCATGTCCATGTCTCGGCGCAACATGACTGTTGGTTCAAACTCAGATGATGCAGATCAGTCACTGTAGCACAAAGCGTGTGGGTGTGTTTGGTTGCATTCTCATCTCAATATAGTTTTTCCCTCTTCATGCATGCTCATCTCAGCACCCCTCTTCATGCATGCTCCTAGTGTATTTGTGTTAACCTACTAGTGTTGACTCATGCGCCCTTCATGCACTCTGCCAAACACCCAAAAGTGGGTCGAGAAGGGAACTTTTGCTCCCATCCCATGCACCCTTCATACACCCTGCCTAACATTGATTTGTGCTTCATATGGTTCATGTTCCGTGGAGTACTTTAGCACCGTACTCTCCGTGCGTTGTAGACCTAGTTCTGTTAACATTGATCGCACTGTTCGTTCTCGACCGGACAGTCAAAAAAGGGGTATGTTACTGTGACGCCCGGATAATTAAGCTACAACAACCCTCTGCTAATGATGCCTTGTCACCTCGGTTACTATTGATAATCTCGCATTACTTCAAAACCGATTCAAATTCAAAATTTAATTAAAGGCAAACATTAGAAGTTTTCAAACTTTAAAACTAAAATGTTTGGGTTGTGCCAAATAATGCATAGGTAATTGTGGTGAAGAAAACCCACTTTTTATGAAGTGTTTAAAACTCTAAAATGAACAAAACAGTAACAAAACCAATTATTTAAAAGCTTTTAAAATAATAAACAATTACAAACTATTTTATTTTGGGTGCCAAGTTAATTGTGGTGGTGGCATATTTGTTAATACTAATTTAGGTACAACTAAGGTATTTTATAAAACTAAGTATTTAAAATATAAAATTAAAACAGAAAAGAAATAAAAGAAAAGACAAAAAAGGAGACAAAGACTCCCCTCTCCCCCCAATGGATCCCCTCACTACTGGAATCCACTTCTTTGACGTCTGCCACTTAGCTGACGGCAAAGAGCTTCTTTGCCGTCAGTTTCTCCAAAGCAGACGGCAAAGAAATAGCTGATGGCTGATGACCCGCAAGTATAGGGGATCTATCGTAGTCCTTTCGATAAGTAAGAATGTCGAACCCAACGAGGAGTAGAAGGAAATGATAAGCGGTTTTCAGCAAGGTATTCTCTGCAAGTACTGAAATAAGTGGTAACGGATGGTTTTGTGATAAGATAAATTGTAACGAGCAACAAGTAACAAGAGTAAATAAAGTGCAGCAAGGTGGACCAATCCTTTTTGTAGCAAAGGACAAGCCTGGACAAAATCTTATAATAGGAAAAGCGCTCCCGAGGACACATGGGAATATCGTCAAGCTAGTTTTCATCACGTTCATATGATTCACGTTCGATACTTTGATAATTTGATATGTGGGTGGACCGGTGCTTGGGTGCTGTTCTTACTTGAACAAGCATCCCACTTATGATTAACCTCTATTGCAAGCATCCACAACTACAACAAAAGTATTAAGGTAAACCTAACCATAGCATGAAACATATGGATCCAAAACAGCCCCTTACGAAGCAACGCATAAACTAGGGTTTAAGATTACATCACTCTAGCAACCCATCATCTACTTATTACTTCCCAATGCCTTCCTCTAGGCCCAAATAATGGTGAAGTGATATGTAGTCGACGTTCACATAACACCACTAGAGGCTAGACAACATACTCTCATCAAAATATCGAACGAATACCAAATTTACATGACTACTAATAGCAAGACTTCTCCCGTGTCCTCAGGAACAAACGTAACTACTCAAAAATCATATTCATGTTCATAATCAGAGGGTTAATAATATGCATAAAGGATCTGAACATATGATCTTCCACCAAATAAACCAACTAGCATCAACTACAAGGAGTAATCAACACTACTAGCAACCTACTAGCACCAATCCCGGACTTGGAGACAAGAATTGGATACAAGAGATGAACTAGGGTTTGGAGATGAGATGGTGCTGGTGAAGATGTTGATGGAGATTGCCCTCTCCCGATGAGAGGAGCGTTGGTTATGATGATGACGATGATTTCCCCCTCCCGGAGGGAAGTGGCCCCGGCAGAACAGCTCCGCCGGAGCCCTAGATTGGTTCCGCCAAGGTTCCGCCTCGTGGCGGCTGAGTCTCGTCCCGAAAGGTTGCTTCTGATTTTTTTCTCATCGGAAGACTTCATATAGGAGAAGATGGGCATCGGAGAGCCACCAGGGGGCCCACGAGGTAGGGGGCGCGCCCTAGGAGGGTGGGCGCGCCCCCACCCTCGTGAGCAGGGTGTGGGCCCCCTGGCCTTCATCTTTGGCGACGATTTTTCTTTATTTATTTTAAGATATTCCGTGGAGTTTCAGGACTTTTGGAGTTGCACAGAATAGGTCTCCAATATTTGCTCGTTTTCCAGCCCAGAATTCCAGCTGTCGGCATTCTCCCTCTTCATGTAAACCTTGTAAATAAGAGAGAATAGCCATAAGTATTGTGACATAACATGAAATAACAACCCATAATGCGATAAATATCGATATAAAAGCATGATGCAAAATGGGCGTATCAACTCCCCCAAGCTTAGACCTCACTTGTCCTCAAGTGAAAAGCCGATAACAATAAATATGTCCTCATGTTTGGAGGTAGAGGCGTCGATAAAAATAAAATACGGACATGAAGGCATCATGATTATTCTCATAACAGCAACATATATAGATTTTGTCATATGATTACTTATGTTCAAGTGATTGTCTTTTCACAATGCAAAAGTATGAATCAGAAACCTTATTGGGCACCAACAAATTATAACCTCAGTCATTGAAGCAATTGCAATTTATCATAACATCGGAAAGAGTCTATGTCAGAGCTTAAAAGCAAGTCCACATACTCAACTATCACTTAGTCCTTCATAATTGCTAGCACTCACACAATACTTGTGGTTACGGAGTTTTAATCAGACACAGAGAAAGATAGGGGCTTGTAGTTCTGCCCCACAACCTTTTACCTCAAGGGTAATGTCAACAATAACAATTCATGCTCCCCTACATCCAATTAGATATATATATATCATGTTCTTTCCAACATGCTGGGCTTGCCAAAGGATAAAATGAAAAATAAAAGGTGAAGATCACCGTGACTCTTGCATAAGGTAGAGGATAATAATAAAAGATAGGCCCTTCGCAGAGGGAAGCAGAGGTTGCCATGCGCTTTTATGGTTGGATGCACAAAATCTTAATGCAAAAGAACGTCACTTATATTGCCCCTTGTATGTGGAACTTTATTATGCAGTCCGTCGCTTTTATTACTTCCACAACAAGTTCGTACAAAGCTTATTTCTCTGCACTAATAAGTCATGCATATTTAGAGAGCAATTTTTATTGCTTGCACCGATGAGAACTTACTTGAAGGATCTTACTCAATCCATAGGTAGATATGGTGGACTCTCATGGCTAAACTGATTTAAGGGTATTTGGAAGCACAAGTAGTATCTCTACTTGGTGCTAAGAATTTGGCTAGCATGAGGGGGAAAGGCAAGCTCAATATGTTAGAGGATCCATGACAACATACTTTATCTCAGATACAAGAAAACATAACTCATTATGTTTTCTTCCTTGTCCAACATCAACTCTTTAGCATGTCATATTTTAATGAGTGCTCCCAATCATAAAAGATATCAATGATAATATATCTATATGTGAAATCTCTCTCTCCTTATTATTTCCTATTAATTGCAACGATGACCAAAGCTATATTTGACAACTCCCAACAACTTTTAATCATCATACTCTTTATATGTGAAGTCATTACTCTCGATAAGATCAATATGAACTCTTTGTTTCTTTTTATTCTTTTTCTTTTATTCACCCAAGATCATGGCAAAACAATCAAGCCCTTGACTCAACACTAATCTTTATTATATATAGCTCACCGACTCGATTACATAGAGGGATCATAAAGCAAAACTCAAAACTAGATCATGCCATAAACTTTATTCTACTAGATCAAGATACTACTAATAGGATCGAACTAAGAAAAAAACGGTAAAGATAGGAGTTGTGATGGTGATACGATACCGGGGCACCTACCCCAAGCTTGGAAGTTGCCAAGGGGAGTGCCCATACCCATGTGATTATATTTCCTTCTTTGTTGTTGGTGTAATATTCTTGGCGATGATTCCCCTCAAGATACGGTTGTCCTCCTCGAGCTTATTGACTTGCTGCTTGAGGTCCATTATTTCCTTGCGAAGCTTCCCTGTAACGGCTAAAGCTCCTTGCACCCAAGGGTGTTGCATAGCTGCGGGAGAACAAGAGACACTCCTCCTCATATTTTCATAGGAAAGAAATCTAACATTGGAAGGGATAACCGAGTTTGGAATAGCTGAGCTCAGAGTTCCCCCATCGTAAACCCAGCTCGGAGGCGAGAGGTGACTTCTTGATCCTCCATGGCATCTACCCTCATCAAGTCGGCCTCCATCTCTTCCTCCGTTGATGGCCCAAAGTGGTCAAGATCGCTGTGTGCCCTTGGTTCCAAGTGCCGGATTAGATACCCGGCTCTCCCCGACCGACTCTTGAGAAGACATCTTGCTCTAATCTGTAGCAGCAACAGCTCAAAACAAAAACAGAGGATATTTGCGTGATACGGGAGTCAAAACCTTTGGGAGAATATATAATGAATTTTTACTGACTAAAATACATATCGTGCAAGAAAACGGAGTCCGGAGGGCACACGAGGTGCTCACGAGGTAGGGGGGCGCGCCCAGGGGAGCCTCGTCGCTATTGTTAAAGATCTCTTGTCTGATAATATATGAGCCGAGAAACATTAGACTTCGCTTAGCTATAGATGGATTCAACCCATTTGGCCACCAGAGCGTCACATATAGCATGTGGCCAGTGCTTATTATCCCTTACAACATGCCACCGAATGTCTGCACTAAAGAATCAAACTATATGATGGCCTTGCTCATCCTAGGTCCAAAAAGTCCTAGAAAGGATTTTGATTTATTCATGGAGCCTCTTCTGGAGGAACTTCAAAAGCTATGGAGGGGTGTTCTCACTCAAGACCTATGTAGCAGCCCACCAGCTGATTTCTTTCTACATGTTGTTATAATTTGGTGCATCCATCATTATCGGGATTTGGGCTCTATGTCAGGGCGAACGACACATGGTTACAATGCATGTGTTCACTGTGACAAGAATCTGCTGTCATACGCAATACTTAGCAAGATCTATTACATTGGACACCTCCATTTCCTTGCCAAGGACAAGCCATGTCCTAGAAAATAGCGAAGACTTGTATTCGATGCAGATCAGGAAAACCATGATGCGCCAAAGAGGCTCACTAGCGATGAATTGCAGGAGGAATTACAAAAGGTAGCGGGAAACCATCCTAATAATGGTAGCGGGACAAGGAAGCGTGGCAGGGAAGAAGAGAGATTATTGTTTACCCATGGGTCCACTTTGTGGTACTTGGAGTATTGGAAATATTTGGATCTGCGACATAATCTTGATGTGATGCACAATGAGAAAAATATTTGTGACAGCATTATCGGCACACTTCGTAATATTGAAGGCAAGACGAAAGATACCTTAAAATCTAGTATTGATTTGACACACCTGGCTATCAGATCAGATTTGTAGGTGACAGATGATGGTGTATCACGAGATATGGAACCAACTGTGTACGTCTTGGACAAGGTAAAAAGAAAAGAATTTTGCAAGGTCCTGCCATGTGTGAGATTCCCACATGGATTTGCTTCTAACCTTGAAAGGAGAGTCGATGCAGATGGAAACAAGGTGCAAGGGTTGAAGACTCATGACTGCCACATCCTACTTCAAAAGGTTTTACCTATTATCCTTAGAGGATTGGGCCGCCCTGACTTATAGAGAGCATTTGCAGAGTAGGGACAATTCTTCAAGGAACACTACAGTAGGAATATCAGGATAGATGTTTTGCAGCGTCTTAGAGACAAGATACCAACTATCCTATGCGACCTTGAGAAGATATATCATCCAGCCTTGTTCGATGCGATGGTGCATTTGGCTGTTCATCTATCTGATAAGGCACTACTTAGGGGTCCAGTAAAGTATGGCTGGATGTACCCTATTGAAAGACGGCTAGGCACTTTCAAGGGCTATGTTAGGAAAAGAGCTAGACCTGATGGTTCCATTGCAGAGACCTACATTGCTATAGAAGTGTTGACATTCTGCTCAAAATACATTGAAATAGTTGATCAGCTTAGCAAAAGGGTGGGTTTGAAAACAATCCTGAGCTCAATGTTTTTGATTGTTCTAGTCGAGTTACAGGGAAGAGTCGACAAGATGACAAACCAAAAGATTTGGACAAAATGGTTTTGTATGTGTTGAATTACTGTCTTGAGATTCTACCTTATATCGAGTAAGTGCTAAGTACTGCAGGTTATACATCGTATGTTTGACGCGATCACTATGATGTGCAGCATCTACAATAACACTCACGCAAAATCCAAGAAACATTAACAAACTGGTTATGGCAGGATCTGCGAAATGGTTGAAGAGCCATGTCAGCTTTTGAATTGCACTGTCAGTTTTTCTAATATATTGAGTACATAAGATGATCAACTTGTCTATTTTCTAACCATAGGTTAAGAAGATGTAGGAGGATGGGCAGGTAGTTATTGATGCCTTTTACACACTAGCAATGGGTACGCACGATAAAGAGATGACTGAAATGTATGCTAACATAGTAGACATTGTTCAGTTGCAATATATCTCCAGTTTCGAGGTTCACCGGTGTGTGGTTTTGTTCTGCTGTCGTTGGTATAACCTATTTTCGAGGATCACAAAACCCAAAGCTGATGATTATTTCAAATCCATCAATGTCAAGGCAGCATACCACATCAACGAGACTTTTAACTTGGCAAATCAATCAACACAGATATTTTTCTTGGAAGACACATTTTCACGTAGCAATGACTCGACAGTATTGCCAAAGTTTAAGCAAAGGAATTTGTTTTATGAAGTTGCACAACAAGAAGATGCTTACACTGCTCCTGAAGTTGAAGATTCCATAGATGTTCATAGTATCTTTGAGAACCATCACATCAATTACGTTGGTGAACAGATTCCTTGTCGGGCTGTGGATGTAGAAGAGTTGTTCAATAAGAAGCCAATGTTTGAGGACATTGAGGATGAAGAAGAAGATGACACTGGGGGAATTACGATACAGACTGATACACATGGCGAAGATGTTGACGTTGTTGTTGCGGATGATGATTAGATTACTTTTGTCGTATTTGCCTATGAGAAGAAGCCTTTTTATCTATTACGTGAAATTGTGTTTGCTATGACAACTGAAACCTGATGAAGTTGTTGTTTAGTATTTTGCTGTGAGAACATCACTTATTATGTATGTTTATTTGTGTTTGGTGATTGTATGACGACTAAAACATGATGACATTGTTGTTTAGTTGTACTCATATTTGGCTATGAAACTTATATTTGATGACATATTTTGTTGCTGGACTGCAATTTGATCTATGTCTTCCAATGGGAACAAAGCTGACCCAACAGGGCCGCTGCTAATTTATTTATTTATTAGAAAAGGGCCTTTGCTATTTATTTATTTATGAGGAAAAGGGGATACCCCCAATTTCTATTAATAGAAATCATTAGACGTTCACAGCACTACGTCCAGCCTGCTAAACAGATTTCATTCATTACTAGTTTCAGCAAAGTGCTCATTCCATAGCCACTGAATACATCACGAGTGCTACATACTACAAATAAAGAGACAATCATCCTACAGAGCTCAACGATCTTGCCTGTTATCTTCACAAACTCTTTCATCTCATCATTGCTGCCAAGGTCGTTCAACAGTTGTTGCTTGGCCATGATCAGATCAACTGCATCTTTAACCTTATGCACTTCATATTCCTCTTCTACCGTTCCTTCAATTACTTGTACAACACCCAAACATGTTAGTATTGGGATTCCTTGGCTAACCAAATAATCAGCATAGTTCGATTCCCCCACATCAGCAACTTCCCAGAAATGCAAATCACATGAATCTTCCCTTTTCTGCACGAATCAAATTGGAAGATCATCAACCAAGCTATTAAAAAGGTGAGAAACTGAAAGCAGACGAACAACTTAACATATTATTACCCCATGATTTGGACATTTGTAGAAGACTCGAGCAGGGTTGAGGATTGTAGTTGAGACGGGATGGATGACTCTGCGTCATTTCCAGTAGTGGCACCACAACAACGACAGCGGGTTGCGATGAGCAACCAGCTGCGGTGAGGGTGCCGATGGGGGTGTGATGAGATCCACAGGCGGTCGAATGGGTCGCGACTTGGCGTACATCTGGTTGTTGCCTTGATTGCTTGCTGAAGAGCAGGTGGACGAGCCAGCGGACATGGTTGCTGTGGCCGGAGAGTCAGATGCTAGGAAGAGTAACTGGAGAAGAGGAGAAGTGAACGTTGCATATGTCAGTTTCATTACTTGCAGAATAGCATAGCACTATATAGTCTTAGTCTAGGTTTGGATTTGAACTAGCTACAGGAGTACGTCTCTCTTTTTTCTAAAACTCAGCAACATCTCTTTACTGTTACACTAGCTTGTTTTTTAAAAAAAAATTGGGACAGTAGGAGAGTTTCCTACTGCATATATATTAAAAGGGGTGGTGGTGTTACATGGTATTTACAAGGGGTGGGGGATTACATGAGGGGAGGTGGCTAGATAATAGTATCAATAATCGTGGCCACTAAGTGTTTCTTATGTAGTGGTAGCCTATGGCTAATATCAGAACAGTCCTTTTTGAAACGTGTTCTCCAGGAGGCAACCGTTGGTGTCTGTAACATCCCAAATTTTCAATTTGGAATGTTATACATTAAGTCATCATGCATATCATATTTTCTTGCATTTTGTCGATCCTAGAAATTTCACGCAACTCAAGGACCATCGGAGAGAGTTGGAGATTTCATTATTTTCATATTTGGGTTTCTCAAATTTTGAAAATAGGATCATTTGGATTTATTTATTTTATCTTCAAATATTTTTCCAATAAAAAAATAAGAGAAGGAATAATATGACTTTCCCAAAATTTAGGAAAAATGAAGATTTAATAAATAAATCAAATTTTGGGTTTTCGAGGTTTATTTGCTTTAGGGAAAAAAATGAGTATTTTAAAAATATGCATTTTGGCCCCGTATTAAAGTTCATTTTGTTCGACTCATTTGTAGTAGCCGGGAAAAATTTATTTTATTAAATTTGGAGTTCATTTAGATTTTATTTTATTCGCTTTCTCATGAGATTTTATTAAAAAAACCTCACGCCCTTTGGGCTAAGGGCCCGGCCCAATGCCCAACTGCAGCCCGGCCCGCCTCCTCGCTCCCCGCCCGGAGGAGTCCCCCCCGCCGCCCGAGTCCGTCTCGCCACGCCGCCACGCCGTTGCCCCTCCCAAGGCACCACCCTCCTTATATACCCCACCCCTTTCTCCTCCCCACCAGTATGCCCGCCGCCCAACCAACCCGCCGCCCTTGGAGCCACCGCTCGGTGCCCGTCGCCCGCCCGCCCGTGCCCTGTCGCCGCCCGCCCGTCATGAGCCCCCCCTCCCCGTCGCCCGCGGCGACCTCGCCGGAGGTAGCCGCCGCGCCACACCCCCCCGGTCCGGTTTTGTTTCAAAAACCGTCCGGTTTTCCTTCGTTGTTCGGTTTTTTTTAAAACCTAGATCGGCTTAATTTTTTTTTCTCGGTTTAGTTAATTAGTGAACGTTCACTGATCCGTTCGTTTAACGAACGCTGCTTCGCCGTTAGTTTTCGTTAACGAACGTCCGCTCGCTTAACCGTTCGTCGCTTTTTCTTTTAAATCGGATTTAATCCGTTATTTTCCGATTTCAATTTCAGATCCAATCTTGAATCGGTTTATCTTCTCGCCGCTTATCGGAATCAGGTGATTCAAGCGCTGGATTTTCGCTTTCAAACCGCCGGTCCGACTAATCCACTTAAACAAAGTTTTGCTACTGTAAAATTTGACCTAGTTTCAAATTGCTAGAACCGAGTCGTTTTCTTTCGACGTTTGACTTTCGTTGCTTTATTTGATTCGATTCTTTTTGCACCCAGGGTTCTTAAGTTGAACTTTCTGGTTAGATCTTCTATCCGAGATTTCCCTGTGCATTAGATGAGTACTTATTGTATGCTTGTTGTTTGTCTGCGTTAGATCACCCGGAGTGCGCCGCTTGTTACTTTGAGTCTCTAGGTTTCGCGGATCGTCAGCAAGGCAAGTAACAGTTGATCATATCTCTTCTACTACCCAGTTTTTATGCATTAGATCAATCCTCAAACACTTGCATGATTAGGATCTAATTAAATTGTGGGATGGGAAGTAGATTGAGGTAGTACCTATTACCTGTTTTACTTATGAAACCTTGGGAGTTACTTCTACGCTTTTCTTATTATGCCATGCTATGCTAGTAGACGTGGATTGGGTGAGTGATACCCATGATGATGTGAGATTGTTAATTAATGGTTTATCTAAGGTGGCAACTTAAACACACATCCGGGTGGATTGAGGCACCTGGTTTCTATCAGACTTGCCTGTATTTCTTCGGACCGCCACCCGTGCTCAAAGGGATCATAAGATTATTCAAACTAGAAACTTCCGTGTGCAGCCACAAGCCATTATGGGCTCTGGCATAGTTGACTAAGTTGTGCGAACTCTTACGGGTAGGCTAGCTGATGTAGGGGATGTATGTTGGTACGGTCTACCTGAAGGAAATATGCCCTAGAGGCAATAATAAAGTTATTATTTATTTCCTTATATCATGATAAATGTTTATTATTCATGCTAGAATTGTATTAACCGTAAACATAATACATGTGTGAATATATAGACAAACAAGATGTCACTAGTATGCCTCTACTTGACTAGCTTGTTAATCAAAGATGGTTATGTTTCCTAACCATGAACAGGAGTTGTTATTTGATTAACAAGGTCACATCATTAGTTGAATGATCTGATTGACATGACCCATTCCGTTAGCTTAACACTTGATCGCTTGGTATGTTAATGCTTTCTTCAGACCCATACATGTTCCTATAACTATGAGATTATGCAACTCCGTTTAACCGGAGGAACACTTTGGTACTACCAAACGTCACAACGAATCGGGTGATTATAAAGGAGTACTACAGTGTCTCCAAAGGTACTTGTTGGGTTGGCGATTTCGAGATTAGGTTTTGTCACTCCGATTGTCGGAGAGGTATCTCTAGGCCTTCTCGGTAATACACATCACTTAAGCCTTGCAAGCATTACAACTAATGAGTTAGTTGTGAGATGGTGTATTACGGAACGAGTAAAGAGACTTACCGATAACGAGATTGAACTAGGTATTGGATACCGACGATCGAATCTCGTAAGTAACATACCGATGACAAAGGGAACAACGTATGTCGTTATGCGGTTTGACCGATAAAGATCTTCAGAGAATATGTAGGAACCAATATGGGCATCCAGGTTCCGCTATTGGTTATTGACCGAGAATGGTTCTAGGTCATGTCTACATAGTTCTCGAACCCGTAGGGTCCGCACGCTTAACGCTTCGATGACAGCTCATAATGAGTTTATAAGTATTGATGCAATCAAGATTGTTCGGAGTCCCGGATGTGATCACGGACATGACGAGGAGTCTCGAAATGGTCGAGACATAAAGATTGATATATTGGAAGCCTACATTTGGACATCGGAAGTGTTCCGGTGAAATCGGGATTTTACCGAGTACCGGAGGTTACCGAACCCCCGGAGGTCCATGGGCCTTAATGGGCCATAGGAGAAGAGGAAGGGCAGGCCAAGGTGGGCTGCGCGCCCCCCTCCCCCCTCTAGTCCGAATAGGACAAGGAAGGGGGGGGCGGCGCCCCTTCCCTCTTCCCCCTCCTCCAATCCTAGTCCAACTAGGAGAGGGGGGGGAGTCCTACTCCCGGTGGGAGTAGGACTCCTCCTTGGTGCGCCTCCTCTAGGGCCGGCCACCTCCCCCTTGGCTCCTTTATATACGGGGGCAGGGGGCACCCCATGATACACAAGTTGATCTACGGATCTTTCCTTAGCCGTGTGCGGTGCCCCCTTCCACAAAAGATCTTCGTAGAATATGTAGGAACCAATATGGGCATCCAGGTTCCGCTATTGGTTATTGACCGAGAATGGTTCTAGGTCATGTCTACATAGTTCTCGAACCCGTAGGGTCCGCACGCTTAACGTTTCGATGACAGCTCATAATGAGTTTATAAGTATTGATGCACCGAAGATTGTTCGAGTCCCGGATGTGATCACGGACATGACGAGGAGTCTCGAAATGGTCGAGACATAAAGATTGATATATTGGAAGCCTACATTTGGACATCGGAAGTGTTCCGGTGAAATCGGGATTTTACGAGTACCGGAGGTTACCGAACCCCCGGAGGTCCATGGGCCTTAATGGGCCATAGGAGAAGAGGAAGGGCAGGCCACAGGTGGGCTGCACGCCCCCTCCCCTCTAGTCCGAATAGGACAAGGAAGGGGGGCGGCGCCCTTCCCTCTTCCCTCCTCCAATCCTAGTCCAACTAGGAGAAGGGGAGTCCTACTCCCTGGGAGTAGGACTCCTCCTTGCGCGCTCCTCTAGGGCCGGCCACCTCCCCTTGGCTCCTTTATATACGGGCAGGGGGCACCCCATGATACACAAGTTGATCTACGGATCTTTCCTTAGCCGTGTGCGGTGCCCCTTCCACCATATTCCACTTCGTCATATCATCGAGAGCTTAGGCGAAGCCTCGCGCCGAGAAGTCATATCGTCATGAGCTTAGGCGAAGCCCCGCGCCGGTGGAGCATCAACATCGCTACCACGCCGTCAGGCCGACGGAACTCATTCCCGACACTTTGCTGGATCGAGTCCGGGATCGCCATCGAGCTGAACGTGTGCGTAACTCGGAGGTGCCGTGACGCTCGGTGCTTGGATCGGTCGGATCGTGAAGACGCACGACTACATCAACCGCATGTTATAACGCTCGCTTTCGGGTTCACGAGGGTACGTGGACGGACACTCTCCCTCTCGCTGCTATGCCATCACCATGGTCTTGGCGTGATCGTAGGAAAATTTTGAAATTACTACGCTCCCCAACAAAGGGCATCCGAGCCCGGTTTTATGCGTTGATGTCATATGCACGAGTAGAACACAAGTGAGTTGTGGACGATACAAGTCATACCGCCTACCAAAGCATGTCATACTTTGGTTCAGCGGTATTGTTGGACGAGACGATCCGACCAACCTTACGCTGCATTTTCCACGCGAGACCGGTTCCTCGACGTGCTTTGCACATAGATGGCTTGGCGGAAGACCTGCCTCTCCAACTTTAGTTGAACTGAAAGGCTACGCCCGGTCCTTGAGAAGGTTAAACGGAGTCTATTTGACGAAGTATCGCTGTGGTTTTGATGCGAGGTAAGAACGGTTCTTGCTCAGCCCGTAGCAGCCACGTAAAACTTGCAACAACAAAGTAGAGGACGCCTAACTTGTTTTTGCAGGCATGTTGTGATGTGATATGGTCAAGACGTGATGCTATATTTTATTGTATGAGATGATCATGTTTTGTAACCGAAGTTATCGGCAATCGGCAGGAGCCATATGGTTGTCGCTTATTGTATGAAATGCAACGCCATGTAATTGCTTTTACTTTATCACTAAGGAGTAGCGATAGTCGTAGAAGCAATAGTTGATTTAGACGACAACGATGCTACGATGGAGATCAAGATGTCGCGCCGGTGACGATGGTGATCATGACGGTGCTTCGGCGATTGAGATCACAAGCACAAGATGATGATGACCATATCATATCACTTATATTGATTGCATGTGATGTTTATCCTTTATGCATCTTATCTTGCTTTGATTGACGGTAGCATTATAAGATGATCTCTCACTAAAAATTATCAAGAAGTGTTCTCCTGAGTATGCACCGCTGCCAAAGTTCAGTAGTACCCGCACACCACGTGATGATCGGGTGTGATAAGTTCTACGTCCATCTACAACGGTGCAAAACAGTTGCACACGCTGAATACTCAAGTTAAACTTGACGAGCCTAGCATATAACAGATATGGCCTCGAACACGGAGACCGAAAGGTCGAACGTGAATCATATAGTAGATATGATCAACATAGTGATGTTCACCATTGAAACTACTCCGCCTCACGTGATGATCGGACATGGTTTAGTTAATATGGATCACGTGATCACTTAGATGACCGGAGAGATGTCCTGCCTAAGTGGGAGTTTTTAATATGATTAATTAAACTTAAATTTATCATGAACTTAGTACCGATAGTATTTTGCTTGTCTATGTTTACTGTAGATAGATGGCTCGTCGTTGTTCCGTTGAATTTTAATGCTCCTTGAGAAAGCAAAGTTGAAAGATGATGGTAGCAATTACACGGACTGGGTCCGTAATCTTGAGGATTATCCTCATTGCTGCACGTAAAAATTACGCCCCGAAGCACCGCTGGGTGACAGTTCGCCGCAGATGCCGAGCCAAGTTGTGAACGCCCTGCAAAGCGTAGCCGATGACTACTCTATAGTTTAGTGTGCCATGCTTTACGGCTTAGAACCGGGTCTTCAACGACGCTTTTGAACGCCATGGAGCATATGAGATGTTCCAGGAGTTGAAGTTAATATTTCAAGCAAATGCCCGGATTGAGAGATATGAAGTCTCCAATAAGTTCTATAGCTGCAAGATGGAGGAGAATAGTTCACAAGGAGCACATACTCAAAATGTCCGGGTATAACAATCACTTAATTCAGCCGGGAGTTAATCTTCCTGGATGATAGTGTCATTGATGTAATTCTCCAATCATCGCCACCAAGCTACAAGAGCTTTGTGATGAACTATAATATGCAAGGGATGACTAAAACAATTCCTGAGCTCTTCGCAATGCTAAAAGTCATGGAGGTAGAAATCAAGAAAGAGCATCAAGTGTTGATGGTCAACAAGACCACTAGTTTCAAGAAAAGGGCAAAGGGAAGAAGAAGGAAACTTCAAAAAGAACAAAGCAAGAAAGTTGCTGATCAAGAGAAGAAACCCAAGTCTGGACCTAAGCCCGAAACTGAGTGTTTTTACCGCAAGCGCATCGGACACTAGAAGCGGAACTGCCCCAAGTATTTGGCGGATAAAAAGGATGGCAAGGTGAACAAAGGTATATGTGATATACATGTTATTGATGTGTACCTTACTAGAGCTCGTAGTAGCACTGGTATTTGATAATCGGTTCTGCTGCTAATATTTGCAACTCGAAACAGGGACTACGGAATAGACGAGCACCGCAAAGGACGAGGTGACGATGCGCGTGGGAAATGGTTCCAAAGTCAATGTGATCGCGGTCGGCACGCTACCTCTACATCTACCTTCGGGATTAGTTTTAGACCTAAATAATTGTTATTTGGTGCCGCCGTTGAGCATGAACATTATATCTGGATCTTGTTTAATGCGAGACGGTTATTCATTTAAATCAGAGAATAATGGTTGTTCTATTTATATGAGTAATATCTTTTATGGTCATGCACCCTTGAAGAATGGTCTATTCTTGTTGAATCTCGACAAAGAGTGATACACATATTCATAATGTTGAAGCCAAAAGATGCAGAGTTGATAATGATAGTGCAACTTATTTGTGGCAATCGCCGCTTAGGTCATATTGGTGTAAAACGCATGAAGAAACTCCATACCGATGGGCTTCTAGAATCACTTGATTATGAATCACTTGGTACTTATGTAACCATGCCTCATGGGCAAAATGACCAAAACGCCGCTCTCCTAACTATGGAGCGAGCAACTGATTTGTTGGAAATCATACATACCGATGTTTGTGGTCCAATGAATGTTGAGGCACGCCATGGTATCGTTATTTTCTCACCTTCACAGATGATTTGAGCAGATATGGGTATATCTACTTAATGAAACACAAATCTGAAACATTTGAAAAGTTCAAAGAATTTCAGAGTGAAGTGGAAAATCATCGTAACAAGAAAATAAAGTTTCTACGATCTGATCGTGGAGGAGAATATTTGAGTTACGAAGTTTGGTTTACATTTGAAACAATGTGGAATAGTTTCAAGAACTCACGCCACCCTAACACCACGGAGAAATGGTGTGTCCGAACGTCAGAATCGTACTTTACTAGATATGGTGCGATCTATGATGTCTATTTCCGATTTACCGCTATCGCTTTTGGGGTTATGCTTTAGAGACGGCCGCATTCACGTTGAATAGGACACCGCCAAAATCCGTTGAGACGACGCCTTATGAACTGTGGTTTGGCAAGAAACCAAAGTTGTCGCTTTCTTAAAGTTTGGGGCTGCGATGCTTATGTAAAGAAACTTCAACCAGATAAGCTCGAACCCAAATCGGAAAAATGTGTCTTCATAGGATACCCAAAGGAGATCAAGGTACACCTTCTATCACAGATCTGAAGGCAAGATTTTCGTTGCTAAATTCGGGTCCTTTCTAGAGAAGGAGTTTCTCTCGAAAGAAGTGAGTGGGAGGAGAGTAGAACTTGATGAGATAATCAGATTCTGCTCCCTTATTGGAAAGTAGTTCATCACAAGAAATGGTTCCCGTGACAACTACACCAATTAGTGAGGAAACTAATGATGATGATCATGAAGCTTCGCATCAAGTTGCTACCGAACCTCAGAGGTCAACCAGAGTAAAATACGCACTGCAGTGGTACGGTAATCCTATTCTCGAAGTCATGTTACTTGACCATGGCGAACCTACAAACTATGAAGAAGCGATGGTGAGCCCAGATTCGCAAAATGGCTGGAAGCCATGAAATCTGAGATAGGATCCATGTATGAGAACAAAGTATGGACTTTGGTTGACTTGCCCGATGATCGGCAAGCCATTGAAAATAAATGGATCTTTAAGAAGAAGACCGACGCCGATGGTAATGTAATCGTCTACAAAGCTCGACTTGTTGCAAAAGGTTTTCGACAAGTTCAAGGGGTTGACTACGATGAGACTTTCTCACCAGAAGCGATGCTTAAGTCTGTCTCAATCATGTTAGCAATTGCCGCATTTTATGATTATGAAATTTGGCAAATGGATGTAAAACTGCATTCTTGAATGGATTTCTAGAAGAAGAGTTGTATATGATGCAACCAGAAGGTTTTATCGATCCAAAAGGTGCTAACAAAGTGTGCAAGCTCCAATGATCAATTTATGGTCCGTGCAAGCCTCTCGGAGTTGGAATAAACGCTTTGATAATGTGATCAAAGCATATGGGTTTGTATGCACTTTTGGAGAAGCCTCAGATTTACAAGAAAGTGAGTGGGAGCTCAGAGCATTTCTAATATTATATGTGGACGACATATTACTGATTGGAAATGATATAGAATTTCTGGATAGCATAAAAGGATACTTGAATAAAAGTTTTTCAATGAAAGACCTCGGTGAAGCTGCTTACATATTGGGCATCAAGATCTATAGAGATAGATCAAGACGCTTGATTGGACTTTCACAAAGTACATACCTTGATAAAGTTTTGAAAAAGTTCAAAATGGATCGTGCAAAGAAAGGTTTTTACCTGTGTTACAAGGTGTAAGATTGAGTCGGACTCAATGCCCACCACAGCAGAAGATAGAGAGAAAATGAAAGATGTTCCCTATGCTTCAGCCATAGGCTCTATCATGTATGCAATGTTGTGTACCAGACCGACGTATGCTTAGCAGTAAGCTTGGCAGGAAGGTACCAAAGTAATCCAGAATGGATCATCGGACAGCGTCAAGAACATCCCGAAATACCCGAAAAGGACTAAGGATATGTTTCTCGTATATGGAGGTGACAAAGAGCTAGTCGTAAATGGTTACGCCGATGTAAGCTTTGACACCCATCCGGACGATTCTAAATCGCAAACCGGATACGTGTTTTTATTAAACGGTGGAGCCGCTGCTTGGTGCAGTTCTAAACAAAGCGTAGTGGCGGGATCTACATGTGAAGCGGAGTACATAGCTGCTTCGAAGCAAGAAATGAAGGAGTCTGGATGAAAGAGTTCATTTCCGATCTAGGTGTCATACCTAGTGCATCGGGACCGATGAAGATCTTCTCGTGACAATATCGTGCAATTGCCTTGGCAAAGGAATCCAGATTTCACAAGAGGACCAAGCACATCAAGAGACGCTTCAATTCCATTCGGGACCAAGTCCAAGTGGGAGACATAAAGATTTGCAAAATACATACGGATCTGAATGTTGCAGACCCATTGACTAAGCCTCTTCCACGAGCAAAACATGATCAGCACCAAGACTCCATGGGTGTAAGGATCATTACTTTGTAATCTAGATTATTGACTCTAGTGCAAGTGGGAGACTGAAGGAAATATGCCCTAGAGGCAATAATAAAGTTATTATTTATTTCCTTATATCATGATAAATGTTTATTATTCATGCTAGAATTGTATTAACCGTAAACATAATACATGTGTGAATATATAGACAAACAAGATGTCACTAGTATGCCTCTACTTGACTAGCTTGTTAATCAAAGATGGTTATGTTTCCTAACCATGAACAAGGAGTTGTTATTTGATTAACAAGGTCACATCATTAGTTGAATGATCTGATTGACATGACCCATTCCGTTAGCTTAACACTTGATCGCTTGGTATGTTAATGCTTTCTTCATGACCCATACATGTTCCTATAACTATGAGATTATGCAACTCCTGCCATCGGAGGAACACTTTGGGTACTACCAAACGTCACAACGAATCGGGTGATTATAAAGGAGTACTACAGGTGTCTCCAAAGGTACTTGTTGGGTTGGCGTATTTCGAGATTAGGTTTTGTCACTCCGATTGCTCTGGAGAGGTATCTCTAGGCCTTCTCGGTAATACACATCACTTAAGCCTTGCAAGCATTACAACTAATGAGTTAGTTGTGAGATGGTGTATTACGGAACGAGTAAAGAGACTTACCGATAACGAGATTGAACTAGGTATTGGATACCGACGATCGAATCTCGGGTAAGTAACATACCGATGACAAAGGGAACAACGTATGTCGTTATGCGGTTTGACCGATAAAGATCTTCGTAGAATATGTAGGAACCAATATGGGCATCCGTGTTCCGCTATTGGTTATTGACCGAGAATGGTTCTAGGTCATGTCTACATAGTTCTCGAACCCGTAGGGTCCGCACGCTTAACGCTTCGATGACAGTTCATAATGAGTTTATAAGTATTGATGCAATCAAGATTGTTCGGAGTCCCGGATGTGATCACGGACATGACGAGGAGTCTCAAATGGTCGAGACATAAAGATTGATATATTGGAAGCCTACATTTGGACATCGGAAGTGTTCCGGTGAAATCGATTTTACCGAGTACCGGAGGTTACGGAACCCCCGGGAGGTCCATGGGCCTTAATGGGCCATAGGAGAAGAGGAAGGGCAGGCCAAGGTGGGCTGCGCCTCCCCTCTAGTCCGAATAGGACAAGGAAGGGGGCGGCGCCTTCCCTCTTCCCTCCTCCAATCCTAGTCCAACTAGGAGAAGGGGAGTCCTACTCCCGGTGGGAGTAGGACTCCTCCTTGGTGCGCCTCCTCTAGGGCCGCCACCTCCCCTTGGCTCCTTTATATACGGGGCAGGGGCACCCCATGATACACAAGTTGATCTACGGATCTTTCCTTAGCCGTGTGCGGTGCCCCTTCCACCATATTCCACTTCGGTCATATCATCGTAGAGCTTAGGCGAAGCCTGCGCCGGAGAAGTCATATCGTCATGGAGCTTAGGCGAAGCCCTGCGTCGGTGGAGCATCAACATCGCCACCACGCCGTCAGGTCGACGGAACTCATCCCCGACACTTTGCTGGATCGGAGTCCGGGATCGTCATCGAGCTGAACGTGTGCGTAACTTCGGAGGTGCCGTCGCTCGGTGCTTGGATCGGTCGGATCGTGAAGACGCATAACTACATCAACAGCGTTGTTATAACGCTTCCGCTTTCGGTCTACGAGGGTACGTGGACGGACACTCTCCCCTCTCGTTGCTATGCCATCACCATGGTCTTGCGTGATCGTAGGAAAATTTTGAAATTACTACGTTCCCCAACACTACCCACATGTAAGGTGCTAGTGCTTCTGAAAGACTGTGTCTCGGTCATCCGTCTCTCAAACACCATGCAGTGCAAGAAACCAAACGGAGGCGATCGAGTCTTGTGGGGAAAAGTGCGCAAACCTCTGCAGAGTGTATAAACTAATCATGATTAGCCGTGTCCCCGGTTATGGACATCTTGAGTATCTAGTACCTGGATATCATGTGAATCTCAACATGTTACTTCTAATTAATATTATTGGGTTTTAATGAGTACTTTTAATTGGGATTGAGGATGCTGTCAACCATTCTCAATGTTTAACAACCACCATGATAGTTAAACAAATTTATTCCTTTGCAGTAGGGAAAAACTAGCTTTATGCAAAATCAGAATCAGAGAGCTTTACCACCAGCCATATATGCATGTAGTATAGGCTTATTTCCTTCATTACTCTCTATGTGTTACATTGCCAAGATATTCCATGTGTCGACCGTTTGGCTGCAACTTTCATGTTGCGCATTTTCGCATTTACGACAGTAAGGTGTTTTAGGTCGTGGTTCTATACTCATGATGCCGATGGAGTTGATGGACTCACTTATCTTCCAAGTCTTCCGCTGTTATCGTTATTAGATGGCCTTAAGCCATATTTATTGTAATAAGTCCTCTTTTGGACAACGCCTGTAATAAGTGTGTGATTGCTACTCGCTATAAATCCTTCAAAGTACTGTGTGGTGTCAAGATTACGATCCAGGATGACGCCTTTGAAGCACGTAGACTTGATCCATTCGGTCGGGTCGCCACAGAGATGGTATCGTGAGCACACCGATCGTAAGACACGACCACTAAATTAAAGCCATAGATCACTACTCTCTTCTCATTTTCTAACTCCTCATCTTTTCTACTCTTTTAGGATGAAGGACGCAAGATCAAGTACACCCAACCGGATGAAGGCACACCTTTTGGATTTCACTTGAAGGAAGTCACCAAGTACCGAACATTGGACTACCAAGTTTCACCGGACTTTCAACGCCACTCTGCTCAAGAGGAGCGCTGGAAGATTCAAGCTCATGTACCAGAAGGACGTTACCCCAATCACCAAGCCTATAGATAGTGTTTTCAAAGGCACCAACCTGAGTCTGGAAAGAGCATGGCAGCTCACATCACCATGGGACGCATTGGAGAAGTTTATCAAGAAGACCTCAAAGACACCATCTATCGATTTGCGGACGCCGAGATGAACAATGGGAGATAGTCAGCACCAAGAAGGATAGATCCATTGCAGCTTTTATCTAGGAGTTAAACCAGCACATTCGACGCCAGGAGAACCATATGTGCAATGATATGCTCAAGTTGAAGAATGCGAAGGGAAGGATCATCGAACTTGAAGAGGAATTAAAGTCTACACGCAAGGACTATATGGACGAGATCGTAGCTTTAGCAAGACACAACAACGATCTTAAGTATGAGATTGAAGAACTCAAGAAGAAATTGGCACTCAAGAATGAAGACCATTACGTCGGCTGTCCAAGCGACTACATCAACATCGACGACACCGACTCGCACCCAAGTGAACTCGACTTTGAAGATGAAGCAGAGGCGGACATCATGGAGTCTTCCACCGTTCAAATTAGTAGATGACCCCACATATTAGTAGTATTTCCTCCATGTAACATTTTAGTACACGCACTTTTGCGATAGTTAGATCGTTGTAAGCCCTTTGTTTGAATTGAATGAAGTGATTTTTTGTGCTTTTGCTCATATACATTTGGGTAGTGTTTCTCCTTAGACCCCACTCTATTCTTAATTTCTCGCCTTTTCTAAACCCATCGATGCCTCCGAGACGCGACCCGGATTTGTTTTCCGCCAGAGATCACCCAGTTGATTCAAGCAGCGTAACACTTTGATCCAAACACTAGTGCAGAATCAAGGCAACAACAACAACAACCCACCGCCACCACCACCACCTACGGATCATTTGACACGTTTCTTAAGACCGAATCCATGGGAGTTTTCCAAAGAGCACCGAGCCTATAGTAGCGTATGATTGGCTCCATAAGATAGGAAGGAGTTGACCACCGCAGGATGTACAGATGGAGAGAAGGTGAAGTTTGCTGCACACCAACTTGAAGGACCCAAGCAGCATGGTGGGAGAATTTTACAGCCACTTACCCTATAGACACCGCCACATGGGATCGGTTTGCCAAGAAGCTTTCCGACTGCCCATGTCTCTCGGCAGGAGCTATGGCCATGAAGATGCGTGAGTTTTGCAATTTACGCCAAGGAGGAAGGATCATGTTGGCGATGTGGATGATTTTAGTAAGTTAGCACGTTATGCCCCAGATGACGTTACTACAGATGCAGCTAAGCAGGAGAAGTTTCTGGAAGGACTGAATGATGAGTTAAGCATGCAGTTGATGCTAGCAAGTTTCAATAACTACCAGGAGTTGGTAGACCGAGCCCTCATGATTGAAGGAAAGCAGCAACAAATTGAGAACCGCAAGAGGAAGTATGGGCAGGGGAAGTATAACTCGAGCCCAAAGAAGCCCGTTATACCCCTAAACAGGGAGTTCAGCCAAAGATACCCATGGAGGAGGTAATTCACATAACCATAATGGCACCAAGAATGGGAACGGGAATGGAGGAAGCAATGGATGTAACCGCACCAACCCGTCAACACCATCCAAGGTAGACTCGAGTCACATCACTTGCTTTAAGTGCCGCAAGATCGGGCATTATGCAAATGACCGCCCGTATACCAGAATGGAAATGGCAATGGAAGCTCGAAAGAAGCCAAACCCTTTCAACAGGGGACAGGTGAACCACATTGATGTGGAGGAGGTTGAAGATCAGCCCGATGCAGAATCGGTAAGTTTTTGGTTAAGTCATTTATCGTAGCTTGTTCTTTTTAAATCTTTGGTGCATCGCATTCATACATATCAAGGGGATTTGTGGATAAGTACAAATTACCGACCCAAGCCCTTAGGTCACCCATGCTAGTAACCTCCCGGAGCAGAATACATGGCTAGTATATGGTGTGATCGACTGCCATTAAGGATTGGACATTATGTTTTTCCCTCGGACCTAATAGTTCTGGAATCCCAAGGATTGGATGTGATATTAGGCATGGATTGGTTATCAAAGTATGGAGGGAACATAGATTGCACCACCAAGTTAATTTTGCTCACCACACCAGAAGGAAGAAGGATCAAGTATGTATCACGGCACGAGCCGAGGAGAGCGCAAGTATATTGCCTATCGAGTTGTGCGGAAGAAGTGCCAGCAGAAGGATTTCTCGATGTATTTACGGAAGAGTTGCTGTGAATGCCACCAGATAGAGACATTGAGTTTTGATTGAACTTTTGCCGTGAACAGGTCCAATATCGGCGACCATACAGATGCCCGCATGATTTGGCGGAAATCAAGAAGCAGATTAAGGAACTATTGGATAAAGGTTTTATACGCCCAAGTTCTTCACCTTGGGGATCACCCGTACTGTTAGTGGAGAAGAAGGATGGATCGTTAAGGATGGTTGTTGATTATCGTGGATTGAATGAAGTAACAATCAAGAACAAGTACCCACTACCAATGATAAATGATATGTTTGATCGTTTGCAAGGAGCTAAAGTGTTTTCCAAGATCGATTTGCGATCAGGGTACCATCGATTGAAGATTCGAGAGCGTGACATACCTAAGACAGCATTTACCACGAGATATGGATCGTATGAGTACACCGTTATGTCATTTGGACTGACTAACGCTACCGCCTATTTCATGAACCTGATGAACAAAGTGTTTATGGAGTTTTTGGATAAGTTCGTCGTGGTGTTCATAGATGAGATTTTGATTTTTTGAAGAATGAAGAGGAACATAAGGAACATTTGCGATTGGTTTTGGAGAAACTAAGGGAGCATCGCTTATATGCCAAGTTCAAAGAAATGTGAGTTTTGGCTAAAGGAAGTTGGATTTCTTGGACATGTTATATCCGGAGAAGGAATAGCAGTTGACCCCACAAAGGTTGAGACCGTAACCAAATGGGAAGCACCCACGACAGTTGGAGAGATTCGGAGTTTCCTTGGACTCGCAGGATACTACCGAAGATTCATTGAGAATTTCTCAAGGATTTCAAAGCCTATGATGTAATTGCTGAAAAAGGATACCAAGTTCATTTGGACCGAGGACTGTGAGACAAGTTTTCAGGAGTTGAAGAAAAGATTGGTTACCTCACCGGTGTTAATTTTGCCGGATCGCATAAAGGATTATGAGGTGTATTGCGGCTTCACGCCGAGGACTTGGAGCGGTTTATGCAGAAGGAAGAGTTGTTTCAGATCCTTCACGACAGCTTAAGCCTCATGAGTTGAATTATGCCACACATGATTTGGAGTTAGCAGCCGTTGTGCATGCATTGAAAACACAGAGACATTTTCTCATTGGAAATCATTGTGAGGTGTACACGGATCACAAGAGTTTGAAGTACATCTTCACGCAGAAGGAATTAAATCTCGACGGTAGCAGATGGCTGGAGCTTATTAAGGATTATGATATGAGATTGCATTATCACCCCGGAAAGGCTAATGTTGTAGCAGACGCATTGATCTGTAAGAGCCACGTCAATACCCTAATGATGGGAGGAATACCCAAGGAGTTAGCCGAGGACCTTCGAGAGCTATGTTTGGAAATAGTTCCGAGAGGCTATGTAGCAGCATTGGAGATTCAGTCTACACTGATGGACAAAATCAGAGAAGCCCAAAAGGCAGATAAGGAAGTTGCCTCTATAAAGGAGAAAATGAGCAAAGGAAAAGCTAAAGGATTTCGTGAGGATGAGCATGAAACCCTATGGTTTGAGTACCGTGTTTATGTGCCAAATTACCCGGAGATCAGGAAGTTGATTTTGCAAGAAGCCCATGATTCACCCTATTCGATTCACCCAGGAAATACCAAGATGTATTTGGATTTGAAGGAAACGCTCGGTGGACCGGAATGAAGAAGGATATCGCAGAGTATGTAGCAGTTTGCGATGTATGTCGAGAGTGAAAGCGTAACATCGAAGCCAAAGGATTGTTACAACCATTGCCAATACCCGAATGGAAGTGGGATAAACTAGGCATGGATTTCGTCACAGGTTTGCCAAAGACCCGTTCAGGATATGACTCGATTTGGGTTATAGTCGACCGCTTGACGAAGGTAGCTCATTTCATTCCAGTCAAGACTACCTATAGCAAAGGTTAAGTTGGCAAATATATACATGACCAGAATTGTGTGTTTACACGGAGTTCCGAGGAGTATCGTATCAGATAGAGGAACCCAATTTACCTCAAAGTTTTGGAATCAGTTGCACGAAACATTGGGAACCAGGCTAGAATTTAGTACAACTTTTCACCCACAGACAGATGGACAGACTGAGAGAGTCAATCAGATTTTGGAGGATATGCTGAGAGCTTGTGCACTAGATTATGGATCTAGTTGGGATGATAACTTGTCAGATGCAGAGTTTTCTTATAACAACAGTTACCAAACCAGCTTGAAGATGGCACCTTCGAGGCTCAGATGGAAGGAGATGCAGGACACCGTTGTCATGGGGACTAAACCGAGATCGCCGGTTGTTTGGACCAGATTTGATTAAGGAGTCTCGAATGTAAGGTTAAGTTGATTCGCGATAGGCTCAAGGTAACCCAGTCCGCATGTAAGAGCTATGCGGATTCAAAACGCAAGGCGATAGAATATGAAGTTGGAGACAGAGTATATCTTAGAGTATCCCCGCTTCGAGGAGTTAAGCGTTTTGGAGTTAAAGGAAAATTAGCACCACGTTTCGTTGGACCGTATAGGATCTTGCAACGCATGGGAGAAGTTGCTTATAAACTGGAATTGCCAGAGGGACTGTCAGGAGTTCATGATGTATTCCATATTTCTCGATTGAAGAAATGTCACGCCGAGATGGCGGAAGTACCGTTAAGAGATACAAAGGCCACTTGAAGCAATTCAATTGCAGGATGATTTGACATATGAGGAAAGACCACCAAGATTCTCGATTATGCCAAAGCAGAGTTACTCGCAAATGCAAGGTTATCAAGTTTTGCAAGGTTCAGTGGAGCCACCACACCGAGGATGAAGCCACCGGGAAAGAGAGGAAGATTTGCTCAAGGACCACCTCACCTATTTTTTAGCCAACCCGAATCTCGAGGGCTAGATTCATCTTAAGGGTAGGTTTGTAACATCCCAAATTTTCAATTTGGAATGTTATACATTAAGTCATCATGCATATCATATTTTCTTGCATTTTGTCGATCCTAGAAATTTCACGCAACTCAAGGACCCTCGGAGAGAGTTGGAGATTTCATTATTTTCATATTTGGGTTTTCTCAAATTTTGAAAATAGGATCATTTGGATTTATTTATTTTATCTTCAAATATTTTTCCAATAAAAAATAAGAGAGGGAATAATATGACTTTCCCAAAATTTAGGAAAAAAATGAAGATTTAATAAATAAATCAAATTTTGGGTTTTCGAGGTTTATTTGCTTTAGGGTAAAAAATGAGTATTTTAAAGATATGCATTTTGGCCCCGTATTAAAGTTCATTTTGTTCGACTCATTTGTAGGAGTCGGGAAAAATTTATTTTATTAAATTTGGAGTTCGATTTTATTTTATTCGTTTTTCTGCGCGAGATTTTATTAAAAAAAAAACCCCGCGCCCACAGGCCAAGGGCCCAGTAACCATGCCGCAGCCCCCCTCCTCGCGCCTCACTTGGGAGGAGTCCCCCGCCACGCCGCCCGCCCGAGTCCGCTCGGCCACGTCGCCCCCCCTCCCCAAGGCACCCTCCTTATATACCCCACCCCCTCTCCTCCCCACCCAGCCGCCCCAACCCATAGCCCGCCGCCTGGAGCCGCCCGGTGCCCGTCGCCCTTGCCCGGTGCCGCCGCCTGCCGCCGCCCGGTGCCCGTCGCCGCCGCCTGTCGCCCGCCGCCGGTGCCCGTCACGAGCCCCGTCGCCCGCCTGGCGACCTCGCCGAGGTAGCCGCCACACCCCGGTCCGGTTTTGTTTCAAAAACCGTCCGGTTTTCCTTCGTTGTTCGGTTTTTTTTTAAAACCTAGATCGGTTTTTTTTCTCGGTTTAGTTAATTAGTGAACGTTCACCGATCCGTTCGTTTTAACGAACGCGTTCGCCGGTTAGTTTCTGTTAACGAACGTCCGTTCGTTTAACCGTTCGTCGTTTTTCTTTTAAATCGGATTTAATCCGTTATTTTCCGATTTCAATTTCAGATCCAATCTTCGAATCAGTTTATCTTCTCGCTCGTTTATCGGAATCAGGTGATTCAAGCGCTGGAGTTTCGCTTTCAAAACCGCCGTTCGACTAATACACTTAAACAAAGTTTTGCTACTGTAAAATTTGACCTAGTTTCAAATTGCTAGAACCAAGTCGTTTTCTTTCGACGTTTGACTTTCGTTGCTTTATTTGATTCGACTCTTTTTGCACCCAGGGTTCTTAAGTTGATCTTTCTGGTTAGATCTTCTATCCGAGATTTCCATGTGCATTAGATGAGTACTTATTGTATGCTTGTTGTTTGTCTACGTTAGATCACCCGGAGTGCGCCGCTTGTTACTTCGAGTCTCTAGGTTTTGCGGATCGTCAGCAAGGCAAGTAACAGTTGATCATATCTCTTCTACTACCCAGTTTTTATGCATTAGATCAATCCTCAAACACTTGCATGATTAGGATCTAATTAAATTGTGGGATGGGAAGTAGATTGAGGTAGTACCTATTACCTGTTTTACTTATGAAACCTTGGGAGTTACTTCTACGTTTGCTTATTATGCCATGCTATGCTAGTAGACGTGGATTGGGTGAGTGATATCCATGACAGATGTGAGATTGTTAATTAATGGTTTATCTAAGGTGGCAACTTAAACACACATCTAGGTGGATTGAGGCACCTGGTTTCTATCAGGACTTGCCTGTATTTCTTCGGATCGCCACCCAGGCTCAAAGGGATCATAAGATTATTCAAACTAGAAACTTCCGTGTACAGCCACAAGCCATTATGGGCTCGCATAGTTGACTAAGTTGTGCGAACTCTTACGGGTAGGCTAGCTGATGTAGGGGATGTAGGTTGGTACGGTCTACCCACATGTAAGGTGCTAGTGCTTCGAAAGACTGTGTCTCAGTCATCCGTCTCTCAAACACCATGCAAAGGCGAGAAACCAAACGGAGGCGATCGAAGTCTTGTGGGGAAAAGTGCTAAACCTCTGCAGAGTGTATAAATTAATCATGATTAGCCGTGTCCCCGGTTATGGACATCTTGAGTATCTAGTACCTGGATATCATGTGAATCTCAACATGTTACTTCTAATTAATATTATTGGGTTTTAATGAGTACTTTTAATTGGGATTGAGGATGCTGTCAACCATTCTTAATGTTTAACAACCACCATGATAGTTAAACAAATTTATTCCTTTGCAATAGGGAAAAACTAGCTTTATGCAAAACTGTAACCGTAGAGCTTTACCACCAGCCATATATGCATGTAGTATAGGCTTATTTCTTTCATTACTCTCTATGTGTTACATTGCCAAAGATATTCCATGTGTTGACCCGTTTTGCTGCAACTTTCATGTTGCGAGACTTTTCGCATTTACAGTAAGGTGTTTTAGGTCATGGTTCTATACTCGGTGATGCCGGTGGAGTTGATGGACTCACTTATCTTCCAAGTCTTCCAATTATCGTTATTAGATGGCCTTAAGCCATATTTATTGTAATAAGTCCTCTTTTGGACAACGCTGTAATAAGTGTGTGATTGCTACTCTGCTATAAATCCTTCGAAGTACTGTGTGGTGTCAGCATTACTGATCCAGGGATGACACCTGAGCACAGAGACTTGATCCATTCGGGTCGGGTCGCTACAGTGTCACATGTCGAAAGTAGTTGTTGTTGCGTTCCTTCCAGAGACTCCAGGAAGCCACCAAAAAAATGTCCATGATCATTTTGCGCCCATGCCTCATCTTTAGATGTGAGATCATATCCAGCGTGTTACCCTGCACCGGCCAGTGAATACCCAAGAGATGCCAGCATGATCTAATAAAGGTGTAGCCAAAGAATAGGTGTTCCACAGTCTCCTCGACATGCTGGTTGCAAAGAAGGCAGTCGAGGTTGTCACCAATATTGTAGTGGTGCCTGCTCAGCATGTTGCGTGCGTTGAGTCGGTCAGATAGCAAGAACCATCCAAACACCTTGATTTTGGGGATTTATTTGGCCTTCCAAAGCCATTTAAACCCATCATGGGCCTGCACGTCCCGGAAGACAAAAGTATAGTAGGCAGAGGTCCTGAATGTCTGGGCTCCCCATGCACAAATCCATTTATCACTTGAGTCACACAGGGTGATATGAGAGACCTCCTGTTGAATCTGTCGCAGCTCGTCATGGGCTTGCATGGAGAGCGGTAGTTGAAAGGTTGTAGCCAAGTCAGTGGTTGCTAGGAACTCCCGAACTGAAATATCTTCATTGGTAGTGAAGGAGAATGCTCGTGGGGAGGATGGAGTGTAGATAGATTCATTCCACATGTCCTTCCAAAACAGAGCCGTAGAGCCACAATTGATTTGGACAGTTGTAACCCCACGGTAGGTAGACATGAGCTTGATGAGGTCTTTCCACCAGAATGATCCAGAGGGTTCAGCTGCGTGCGGGACAATGCCATTATAGTATGTGTGCCAGACTAGGTTCACCCATGGAATGTCGTGACGGTTGTAGAACTTGTGTAGCATCTTGAGCAGAAGGGCATCATTTTGGATACGAAGATTTAGCACCCCAAGACAACCGCATTTCTTGGGATGACAGATCATGTCCCACGCAGCCAGGGGGTACATTTCTCCCCAAACTCTGTCTTTTTTCCATAGGCAATGCCTTCTGATTTTATCCAGCTGTTCTAGTATCTTAGGGGGGGATTCTGAGGGTTCCCATGGGATAGATCGCAAGTGCCGTGATGAGGGAGTTCACTAGAGCCAATTTTCCCCCATACGACATCAGAGACATATCTGCGGTAATTCTGCGTTCAGCCTTGCAAACCATAGGGGCCATAACAAGAACCGTCGGTTTGGTCGTGCCAAGTGGCAGTCCTAGATAGGTGAAGGGCATGCTGGCAATGGTGCATCCAAATAGGTCCACGAGGGTTTTGCATTTGTCGTGGGGGTGTTGATCGGAATCATAGTTGACATATGCAAATTGATTTTGAGCCCGATTGAGACAGCATAATCGGTCAGAATCTGCTTCATGTGAATGACTTGCTCCAGGCATGTTGGCATGACAATGATGGTCTCATCCGCGTATTGAATGACCGGGTAAATCTCATCAGATGTGGGTGGGATCGGGTGTTGCAAGAGATTATTAGCCAGAGCATCATTAATTGCCATTTGGAGTAAATCAGCGACCAACACAAAATCAAAGGTGACAGAGGATCACCTTGTCGGACTCCGCATTTTCATTTTAATTGGTGGCCCGGAGTACCATTGAGAAGAACCGAAGATTTCCCAGAGGCAAAGATGCATTTTATCCGTTGGAGCCATTGCTTGTTAAATCCCATTTTCTTCATAATTTGCAACATAGCCGAGTGTTCTATAGTGTCGAAGGCCTTGGCAAAATCCAACTTCAATAATATAATTTCTCGTTTGGAAGCATGACATTGGTGGATGTATTCGAAGGCCCAGGCCAAGCAGTCATGTATGGATCTACCATGTAGGAAGCCATATTGGTTGCGATGGACGGTTTGAAGGATGATTTTCTGGAGTCTATTGGCAAGGATTTTGGTGATCATCTTGAGACAACAGTTAAGGAGCATGATGGGTCGATAATCATTAACATTCTCCGGGGCATTTTTCCTTAGGTATCAGAGTGATGAATCCATAGTTGAGACTTTCCAAGTTCAAATTACCCGAGTGGAATTCTTCACAAAGCTGATAAAGTTCTGTTTTGATGATCGGCCAACACGCTTTTAAAAAAGCACCGTTGAAACCGTCAGGCCTAGGTGCGCGATGAGCCGGCATTTCATTGATAACTGCGTCTATTTCTGCATGTGTGAAAGGAGTGGTGAAACTATCAAAATCCACCTGTGATCTAAACAGCTTGGACAGGTTAAATCGCATAGGTTGAGGAATGGATTTCCCTAGGCGATTTGTGAAAGTCTGAAAAAGAATTGACTCTTTGCCCACATGGTCATCAACAGTCGTACCATCCGTCATTTTTAGGGTGGAGATGCAATTTCTTCTGTATCGTTCTCTTGCCACTGCCTGAAAGAACTTTGAATTTTCATTGCCAAACTGAATTGGACTCCAGGTTTCACCAGCGAATTGGGCTTGAGCTTTTTTACAGGCAGTGGCAAGAGAACGATATAGAAGAAATTGCATCTCCACCCTAAAAATTCAAAGTTCATCTGGTAGAAGGTAGAAGCTATACCTGGTCAATCAAGATGAAATTGCATCAAAGGTAGAAGCTATACCTGGTCAAACATCCAATCTGAGGTGGGAGATCTTTTTTACTCCACTGGGAGAGGGCATGACGAACAGACTTGAGCTTTTGACATAGGATGGACGTAGCATTCGAATTTGTAGCAGTGGGTTTTGTTGCATGTTTGACCAGGTATAGCTTCCACCTTTGATAGGGCCACCAGGTTTGCTACAATTATCAGGCGATCAAATTTAATTAAAATCCCCAAGAATGAGCCAATCTTGAGAAGATGGGATACCAATGTCAAAGAGCCATTCAGTAAACTTGTCGCGTTGTTCACCCTGGCACGGGCCGTACACATTAATCAATTTCCACCGATGCGCTGATTGATGGAAGTGAATTCTATGCCCAGAGCAAAAGGTTTAGTTAAAAAGACATCGCCCGTGAACATACTACTATTCCAGATCGTTATGATGCCACCTGAAGCTCCTTGCGACGGAATAAAACCAAACGTATCAAAACGTCGAGGGCATAAAGCCTTGAGCATTGCTACATCAAAGGAAGGCATTTTGGACTCCTGAAGACAAATAACGGTGCATCCACTAGCATTGATCGCATTTGAAAGAGCTAAATGTTTATCGGGGGAACTAAGACCGCGAATATTCCAATAGAGCACATTCCAACTCTGCAAAAGTACCATCGACTCAGAAGTAAATAAAAGAGCTCGCAAATAGATTAGGCGGAGGAGGTGGAGTCCTCGGGCCCCTTGGTAAGAGCTGCATGCGACAGCTCCTCAGTTGAGATGGTGCATAGTTGTGTGCCCACTGCTTGCATAGTAGCGAGTGGAGTTGGAGGTGGGACAGCAAGATCCTGGACTTCAGAGGCTTGTTCATCAGGAGTGCGCTATCTAGCATCAGCCGCGATTGAGGGGATCAGACAAGGTTTAACCTTGGATTTCTGCTGGCGGGAATCGGTAGGCTGTGGGACCCGAAAGCCATCATACTTGGTGGACCTGTTGCTGCGTTGGAGATTGGCTGTATCAATGGGCACTGACATTTTCCCTTTGCGCTGCTTCTGAATGCTAAGGTTCATGGTGGAGCTCTCTGAAATCAGGGTGGGCTCATACATCGCACTACTCAGTGTGTCCATGTCAGAAGAGAAGGATTCGGACATCACTTCAGTACTGGTGGAGAATATCTGTTCGTTAGAATGAACAACAATAGTTTCACTTGTCTGAACATCTTCAGACTGCACGATTGCATACGCAGCCAGCTGCAAATCCTCAGGCTGAGTGACTGTAATCTCAGCAGTCTGCACTGGGAATTCTCGGAGGGGTAGAGCTGGGGGCAGCAGGTAAGAGTAGAATAGCAGGTGTTTTCTCCAGAGTCAGCTGCTCCACCTCAAATGAGGGCTCATTCAGCTCTGTGATGATCACAGAAGAGCCAATGGTTGGATTGGTTACCGAGGAGGGCATGTGTCTGAACTGCAGCCCCTCCGAGTCAACAGAAACCTGTATTTCTACCTGGAAGTTTGCAGATCTCAGTCCGTAGCCACTACTTCAAGGTCCCCAAGCGGCTAGGATAGGGCGAATTGCTGAAAACAGAGCATTGTTGAGCAGTTGGCGGGGAATTGGGTCTGCAAGTAAAGGATTCATGAGCATTTCTTCTTGGGTAGAGAGATCGAAGTGCATCCCTCATTATGCATTTCAATAGTAACAGAAAGAAATTCAGCAGGCACAATCACCATTGCAAAAGCAGACTCTGAGTGATCCGAACTAACCTCATCAGAGACTGTGATCGAATCATTCCAGGCCTGAGTAGCACTATCCTCCAGGTTGTTCTTAGGTACCAGCCCATGTTGCACTGTCAGGCCCTGTGGGGCTAGCCAAGCTTGAAAATTCATCAGATATGGTGGCATGTGGACAACAGGCGGTGCTGATTGCTCCTGCCATTCACCCCATCCATTGTTGCCTTGCTGAACACCATTGGACGGAGCTGCATTCTGAACAAGCCAATTATGCACTAGCTACTGATAAAGTTGTTCCACGGTGAGCTCTGGACCAAACTGTGGATGCGGGTTGCCGTCAGGAGGTGGTGGTTCTTCACCTATAGGTGGAACTTCAGGAAGGAGCGCATTCCAATCATTGCTATGCAAGATAGTGATTTGGACAGTCCAGCAATCCCGTGCTTCTCCCAGTTGCCACACCAAAAAACTCTTAGGGACTAGCCGCAGACTGATCACTCTAGCTTTGATCAACGTGAACCTTCTATGCTGACGAGGATTATACCAAGACACCAAAGATCCAAATCCCCCTAAAGACTTGTTAATATAGTAATCCGTTTGATAGTCATAGGGGAAACCAAAATACATCATCCAGATCTCAGGACCAAAAGAAGTAGTGCACCTATTAAGAGCCTCATGATGCAGTACAAAAGTAATGAGCAGGTCTTCTTCCTCTAGTTCCAGAGGGGTGGCTATAGCAGTGTCTCTGAGGAAGGAATCCGCAAATACAAAGATCCCAATGCCCAATGGATGATCACTAGACTCAGTGGTGAAAAGTTGGGCTTCATGAAGCAAACCTTGGATACCAGTGCGGATGGCAGCCTGGTGATGCAGAGGAACATACTGACTGGCTTCAGCAATGGCAAGGTAGTCGTGATTCAAAGGAGGAATCAGACCGACCACCATCCTGCTCTGGACGATGCGATCTGCTGGCCCCGGCTCGACAGCGAAGCCCGGCGGCAGGAACGGCACCGGGTTCAAGGGGTAGTTCGCCATGGTGGAGAGGGGGAGCAAAGGTGGGAGCGAGGGTGGTGACTGTGGTCTGGTGATAGAGCAGAGCAGGGTCGTATCAGTATTCGAGGCAGAAGTTGGAACGTGAGGGGTAGGATTGGAAAGAGTTGATTTTTTGGGCACCCATTTCCATTGCCTCTCTCTGCGGCGTTTAAGGCAAGATCGTCACGTGTCCATAGAAGCCACAACCAGTGCATCGGACGGTGGTCGAAGGTTTGGTAGTTGTGGATTTGGTAAAAGTATTAGGCGTTGAAGAGCCTGGTTGATTGATATGATTCCCAAGACTTGTGGGTTCCGAGCTCAAATGGGACGGCTGATTAGCACGTAATGGGCAGAGGCTTACCTTATGGTCAGGTGTGGAGCAATTAATGCAGATAATCCTGGCTTGGCAGGCTATCTTTTTGTGACCCCATTGAAGGCATCTTACACACAAATTTTCCCAATTAGTTGATAAATCCAAAATCTCCACATCTATGTATGTGGCCTTGGCCAAATCTGCCTTATGTTGGGCCGAGAGTATCGGGGGCCAATGCTCGTGGGACAGTGCATATTTGAATGCCGAGGAAAGGAAACCTTGCGGGAGAGTAGGATATGAAACGTTGATTCTGCAATTAAAGGTGCCCAAATATAGAAAGACTGGGATTTATGATTCCTCTAATCTCGCTAATTGGAGATATTTGTCCAATAAGGAAATAGGTTGATCAGTTACCGCAATTGGTGGCATGACCTGGAAAGATCCAAAATGGAGTTGTTCTACCTGAGCAAGAACATTAGCATGAACTGATGAATCTGGACATTGATCAAATGGTGGCAGTTTGATTCTTTGATTTTCGGGAATGTTATCTGGCGAACGTTCCTTGGGAGAAAGAGGCAAACGAACGCATTTTCCTGGTAGTTTTAGGTGCGAAGCAACATCAAATGGTGGCATTTTCGGGAATGTTATTTGGCGAACGAGCCCGGTTTTTCTTTTCTTCCTATAAAAAAGTATGATAGGTGCTGTCAGCTTAGTCGACGAAAGATTGTGCCAACCTTGCATGTTGGATTGACATTCAATGTCTGTCATGTTTCTTCAGTCTCTTCTTCCTCCAGCCACCAAAGCCAAACCAACACTGGTGAGATCGCCTGCTCCCGCCTCCCACGACTGGTTATGCTATCACGCACGCATCATGGCCACATTGCACCCTAAAACTCAGGCACATCTTCCCCGGCTACTGTTCGTTTCCGTCTGAGGCATCACCATCGTCCTCCACCTTGTTCGCTCGCCATGATGCCTCCCTCCAGTGTTGTCAACATGGTCAATAACCGAGAGGAATAAGGAGATGATTGTACAGGGTGAGGATGACAGCAGGGACCCACCAGGATCATGGCAATATGCAAGCAACTGCCTCCTATATTACAAGAAAAACATGGTTCCTCCTGATGGTTTCCTGACACCTGGGTCACACACCACTATCAACGTAGTCAATAAGCGAGATAACTGCATAAGGAGCAGCTGACACCCGGGACCCAGTAGCCCATGCAGTTTTTTTCAGGACGGAGCAGGGTATCAACTAGGTTGTGCGGGGGCTGTGGCCCGTCTAGCCCAGGCTTTTATTTCATTTTTTACAACATGACCAACCCAGTTTCTTTCTTTCTGAAAACGGCTAGCCTAGCTACTTTGTTCTTTTGTGGAATACCCAACGGAGGCCTACTTGCTTTTCTACGCCCTCCTAGGCCAGAAATCTCTCAAGACGAGGAGGCATGCGTTCGGCTTGCCCATAAAATGGGCTATAAGTAATAATAAATGGGCTATAAATTCAAAAAATACGGCAAACAGAAAATTAGTTCGAAATTACTTTTTTCTTTCGGATTTTGATATTTTAAATTTCATTGTTTTTGTGCGGATCAAATTTCATTGGATTTTAAATTATGGTATGTTTAATTTTTAAATTAATTTGAATCTAGCTCAAAATTTTGGGCAATATGTTGTTTGCGATAGATTTGGGGGCTGACTTGTGGGTCTATTAGGTTGACGTGTACGCAAGGCTTTGTCAACTTAGTCCACAAATGATTTTAGCAGGACTGACCGTTGGATGTTAATCCAGCGGCCATGCTGATTCTTCCATATGTGATCTTTTTGCTCCAGCCACCCAAACCAGCGCTGGTGGGACCGCTTGTTCCTGCCTCCCATGGCCGGTTGTGCCACCGTGTCATGCATTGACACGATCACCAACGGGGCCATGGGCCCTTTGTGGTTTGGCAAGGGGAGATCTGAAAGTGCAACTAATCCCCGGGTGGTTTTGGTAATTCATAACAACATATAGCTCATTGAACTAATATCCATTCAAGTTTAATATTTCAGAAAGTTCAATGAATGGCATGGCATGGACTAGAGAAGTGGATCGCTCAAAATGCTAAGGACACATATTGGCAAAAGTCAAGACTCTTCATTTATATTTAAGTGATCCAAGATCACATTGAGTCCATAGGAAAGCCAATACTATTAAAAGGGGATGAGGTGTTGCATAATGGTCTACTTGCTCAAAATGCTTAGTGATATTGCTCCAAAGCCCTCAACCACTTTCTCATTCCAAATATGTCCAAAACCCAAAGTCAAACTCGTCCAAACCAAAATATCCTATCCGGCGCCACCGAGATCATGTGACATAGCCACTGCCAGAAACCCTAACACTTCGGTCACACTGATACGGATCTCGATCTCATCGAGATGGCCTTGCAAACTCTCTGTTGCCTATTGCAATTATTTCGGTCTCACCAAAATTGCGATTGGTCACACCGAGTTGGCTTGACATCTTCTCTATTGCCTTATTGCTTCACTTCGGTCTCACTGAGTTGATGTTTTCCCTAAGCACAAGCACATCGGTCCCACCGAGTTGTTTCAGTCGGTCCCAGCGAGATTCCTAATGTTCACATTTTGAACTGAATTGGTCTCACCGAGTTCTTCTATTCCGTCTGACCGAGTTGGGTCAAATGTGTGCAAGGGTTGGATTTTGTGTGGAGGCTATATATACCCCTCCACCCCCTTCTCCATATGAGAGAGAGCCATCAGAACGTGCCTACACTTCCAGCATACATTTTCTAAGAGAAAACCACCTACTCATGTGTTGAGGTCAAGACATTCCAGTCCTACCACAACAATCTTGATTTCAAGCCTTCCCCAAGTTGCTTACCACTCAAATCATCTTTCCACCATGTCCAAATATGTGAGATAGAGTTGAGTGTTGGGGAGACTATCATTTGAAGCACAAGAGCAAGGAGTTCATCATCAACACATCATCTACTACCTTCTGGGGAGTGGTGTCTCCTAGATTGGTTAGGTGTCACTTCGGAGCCTCCGACAAGATTGTCGAGTTGAACCAAGAAGTTTGTAAGGGCAAGGAGATCGCCTACTTTGTCAAGATCTACCCGAGTGAGGAAAGTCTTTCGTGGGCGATGGCCATGGTAGGATAGACAAGGTTTCTTCTTCGTGGACCCTTCGTGGGTGGAGCCCTCTGTGGACTCGCGCAACCGTTGCCCTTTGTGGGTTGAAGTCTCCATCAAGGTGGATGTACAATAGCACCACCTATCAGAACCTCGCCAAAAATCTCCGTCTCCTCATTTCATTTGCTCTCTCCAAACCCCTCCATTCACCATCATATGCAATGTTTTACTTTCCGCTGCTACACTCTTAGAATTGCATGTGTAGGTTGATTGCTTGACTTGTGCTAATTGCTAAAATCTACCCACAACTAAAATTGGGAAAAGGTTAGATTTTTATTTAGTCAAGTAGTCTAATCACCCCCCTCTAGACCTACTTTCGATCCTACAAGTGGTATTAGAGCTTTAGTCTCCATTTGCCTTGATGTCCATTGCTTTGGTGATCATAGCCTTGCTTTCACAACCTAGGAGAGTATGGCGTTTAGCGAGGAAAATTACCACCGTAGAGGTCCTTACTTTGATGGTAAAATTTTGCTAGTTGGAAGCACAAGATGAAAATGCATATTCTTGGTCATAGCCCCACCGTTTGGGCTATTGTGCGCATTGGATTGCAAGGTGATTTCTTCGAGGATAGAAAATAACCAGGTCGTGAAGCATCCGCGGAAGAAATGAAGATGTTGCAATACAATGCTTAAGCTTGCGACATTCTCTTCAACCGATTTTGCCCCAAAGAATTCAAAAAAATCAGCCGCCTTGAGAATGCAAAGAAAATTTGGGATACTTTGGTTGATATACACGAAGGTACCGAGTCCGTCAAGGAATCCAAATTGGATGTGCTTCAAATTCAACTCGACAAGTTCAAGATGAAGGATGGTGAAGGAGTTGCTGAGATGTACTCTAGGCTTGCTCTCATCACAAATGAGATTGCTGGCTTAGGAAGCGAAGACATGACCGATAAATTCATCATCAAGAATATCCTAACAGCCTTGGATGGAAAATATGATACCGTGTGCACCTTGATCCAAAAGATGCCCAATTACAAAGATGTCAAGCCCACAGAAGTCATTGCTAGAACTGTTGCTCATGAGATGTCACTCAAGGATAAGGAAGAGCTCCACAACAAGTCAAGCGGTGCTTACAAAGCTTCAAGTGATACTCCTACAACATCAAGTGAGAAAGAAGTCTACAATGAAGAATATATCTTAATGGTGAAGAACTTCAAAAAGTTCTACAAGAATAGAAGCAAAGAGAGAACCTCCAAGTCAAGAAATGACAAAAGATCTTCTAGTCGTGATCGTAATTGCTACAATTGTGGAAGACCCGGACACTACTCCAATGAGTGTATAGCTCCCTACAAGAAAAGAGAAGAATCAACAAAAAGCAGAATTAGAAGAGATGAATCACCACCAAGAGAGAGAAGGAGTAGAGACTATCGTTATGAACGAAGACCCTCACGTAGAAGCAAGGATTCGGAAAGGAAAGACAAGTCATCAAAGAGCTACACAAAACAAAGACATCAAGCTCACGTTGGTGAATGGTTATCCGGTTCTGACTCCGACAACTACTCCGCGAGAAGCTATCACTCTGACTCTGAATATACTCAAGATGAAGCTATTGTCAGTCTTGCATTTGTGTCATCCAACTCCTACAACATATTTGACTCACCAACTGAAGGAATTGGAAGATGCTTCATGGCTAAAGGCCCTAAGGTATCACACCCCGAGTATGTTGATTTCAATAGTGATGAAGATGATTTGCTAGGTGATGATGATTTACTTGTTGACAACACTAGTGATGAAAGCTATGATGAAATTGCTAATATTCATGCTAATCAAGATGAAACGAGTGACAATGATAAGAAGAAGATTGAGCGCCTAACTAAAGAACTAAACACTCTTAAGTTAGCCCATGAAACAACTCTAGAGGATCATAGAGAGCTCCTAAAGACTCATTAGAAGCTATGCTTCAAGAAGCTAAATTTAGAGCAAGGGCATGAGTTCCTAAAATCTATCAATGATGATCTTCGAAAGAAGAGTTCTTCTTATCTTGCCAAACGTCTCCTCTTGTCTACTTATATGCCACAAGTAAAATCTAGCAATAAGAACAAGAAAGATTCTTCCTCTAGTAGTAACAATAACCATGTTAAATCCAATATGGTTGCTTCTAGTAGTTCTCTTGATTCCACTAATAATTCTCTTAGCCAAGTTACACTTGGGCAAGAAAAGAGCTTATTGAAGGGAACTTTAGAGAAAGGTGTTTGCAAGAGCCTTGCTAGAAGTAAGCAATTTGAGGAAATTCTACGCAGGCAAGGAAGGCAGCGGGAGAATCAAGGTGTTGGTTTTGAACAAAAGTTCAATGCCAATGGAGTTAAGTGGGAAGAAGATCAATATCCCAAGACTACATCAAGTTCTACTTCATCAAGTACGACTACAACTCCAAGGATTCCCATCAAGTTGATGTGAATCCCAACGAAGAAGAACTAGAGAGTTCTTCAGGGTGACTCCGCCAACATTCTTCACTCATATTCATTTTTGCGAGAACTTATGCAATCCACTTTCATATCTTGCATTAGTTCAAGGAGTCACAAACCCTCTTGTTGGCAAGACAAGGGAGAAGGTAACCTAATGCTTTCATCGACATCATCATATGTGTGTTTCACTCTATGTCTATAGATATCCTTGTATGTTCCTTGTGGGACTAACCCATGTAGGAATTGAAAGTGCAACACTCCAATGGATTGCTCCAAATGATCTACATCAACATTGAGCATCCACATCTTCAACATCTACATGTAGTCATCATCGACAAACCCAAGGTTAGTTCATCCCTCTTAGGGGGTGATATCCCATCTAGGGGGAGCTTTGCTCTAAAAATTGAGCTAAAGCAACTCTGATGGTGTGAACACGACAATGCTTAACGTAAAAGTGGTAACCCCACTTGTGCTTAAACGATGAGTATGACCTATGGTCAAGTGTTCTCATTTGACTCCTAAGTCAAAGTACTCATATATAGATGACCTAGTCATCGCCAATTGCTTGATAGATGCTAGAATGTATGTGCATGCTTTGCCACATGTTTTGTTTGCTATCTTGTTGTGGGAGCATGTTGGTTGCATAATTTTCTCCATTTGAGGACATCCATTTGTAGTTTTGATTGTTTGGTTTTTCTTTTGCCAAATGGCTGGACAAGAATGCCTAAGTACTCCCTCTAGCTGTCTATGCTTGTTCTCTTCTCAAACTCTATTCATGCTACATCACAAAATTTGAACAAGTCATTTTCGGACCCTCCGAGTGAGGAGCACTCGGAGCCACTGATCCGTAAAGGGCTAACTTCCAAAACCTCTTAGTGATTTTTTGTCAGACCAACTCATCCAACTCGGTCTCACCGAAATCATTAACTTGATCTAGGTTTTCATCTCGGTGCCACCGATTCGAACGATTCGGTCTCACCGAGTTGCAGCAACTGCTAGTACTTTTGCATCTCAGTGCCACCGAGACGTTCCACTCGGCGCCACTGATAGCGGCTGGGTATATATACCTCGCGTACCCGTACGGTTGAAAAATCCTTCAAACTGCAAGAGCTCATGCCCCAGCACCGCTGCCCCTTGGTCTCTGGATCGTCGCCGTCTTCGCTAGAGCGCCTCTGCCACTGGTCTCCGCCGCCGTCAACGGGTTTCTTCATCGTCATTGCCGCCGTAGTGAACCGTCACCGAGTTAGGGTACAGATTCGACCACTTTGTTCTATATCTTTACTCTGATTCTTGCACAAAGTACAATGCATGTATTCTTCCCACATATGAAATCATCCTATCCAGAAAAGAATTCCTCTAGAATAGATTTGATGCAAAAACTTAGGGTTAGGTTTCCGCCGAACTCATCTCGGATCGACCGAATTGATGGTTTCGGTCACACTGATTGTCCCTGGCCATTGCACTAAGTACAACTCGGTATGACTGAAGTGTACTAATCTTGAGACCGAAAGCACTTTCTCTGTGAAACCCTAGCATCTCGGAGTCACCGAACTACGTCACGGTCTGACCGAAACTGCATGTTTAGACTCTGTTAGTGCTTTGGTGTCACCAAGATCATCAAATCGGTAGCTCTAAAATGCTTTCTGCGGAAAACTGAAGTTTAGTTTTTGTCTCAATTTTTTGGAAAAACCAGCTGTATTTTGTGATGCTCATCTACTCTAACCACACCCATCTATTCACAGGGTCAGTTGCAGCTATGTCAGAAGCCAGTGATAGCTAGAATAAGTCTGGAGAGCAAGCCAATCTCAGTCAGGGCACTAGTCCCTCTAGTAGCTATGATGAGGGAAGCAGAAGCACTTCCAGCAACTTACCTAAGGCAGCTACTAGGCAAAGAAAGAAGAGAAATTCTGACAGTGAGGATGAAGACTTTGTGATTGAGGAGTAAGTGACCTCCAAGAAGAAGGTGCTCAAGAAGGAATATGGCACTGCTAGTGCTACCAACCCAGGCCTTTCTAAAAAGGGTCCTGCAAAGAGGACTCCAATGTCCAAAGCCAGAGCTTCAAGAGACAATGCAGTTTACACTTGAGCTCAGAGAGGAAGAAGTTGCTACTGGTGGAAAGAAGAGGAAGGAAAGGGTCAGAAAGACCATTGCCAGAGTGATTGGAAGACCATCCAAGATGAGGGATGAGGAGGAAGAAGAACCTTCTGCACCTCGTGCCAACATACAAAAGCTGATGGCAGATGCTATCAAGACTGGTGCTGCTCCTTCAAAGCCCAAGTCTGCCGCCAAGCCTACAACTCCATCTCAATCACCCAACCCAGCTACTCCAAAGAGATCAACAAGGAACATCTCAGCTGCAGAGAAGAACAAGGCCCCAATGCCTGAGGTTCAGGAAAATGATGAGCCACTAGTGCTCATGAAACTGAAGCCCAAGATCCCATATCATAGTGATGATCATCCTGTGGCAGAAAACATGAAGTTGAGCAAGGATCATGATCTGAGAGTATGGAGGTAAATGATCCATATGACACAAGGAGAAGGACTGCTGTGGATTATCATTTTCATACCAGAGAGCAGTAGGACTTCTATGAGACTGTCTTGTTGGACAAGGAGCCCATAGTTTCTAACATGAAATGGGTTGATTGGGAATACATTGATGACAATGAAGATTATTTTCCCCATGTTCATGAGAGCTTCAGGATGAATGGAGTTGATAAGTTCGTTGGTCAGAAATTGACAAACTTGAACGATGAGATGATCATGTGGTTCTACTCCACTGCCCACTTCTACCCTGATAGTAAGAGAGTGTGGATGACTGAGGGCACCAGATATCAGTCATCAATCTCTAAGTGGGCCAAGCTAATCAATACTCCCAAGGAAAGTGAAGATGATCTTGATGTGTATGGCAAGCCTAGGAAGGATCACAACTCTATGGCCAACATGTACAAGCCCGTACCTCATGCAGCTTTGGAGACACACAAGCTAGGGCCTATCTATTATCTGCTTGCTGATTTGACTACAATGAACACCAGCTTGAGGCATACTCTGTTGCCCATGTTTGGAGATCACGGGATGATACATGGTCACTCCATCAACTTGCTAATTTGTTTGATGTCCCTTAGAAGTTCAAAGTAATGAGCTTGATAGTTGAGATAGTCAAGAGGACAGCAACCGACCAAAGGAGGTCTTGTGGATATGCCCCACACATCCAAACATTGATCAACTCCAAGGTGGGAATTGGGACATATCTGCTGGACAGAGAGCATCTACCCCTGAGGCCAGACTTTGAGGACAACGAGGTTGCCATGGATGCTTTACATCCTACTTGTGCTGAAGCCCAAGAGAAGATTGAGAGAGCTAAGGCTGCAAAAGCAGCAAAGGCATCAAGTGCTCCCGATGCTTCAGTGGTGAATCTCAAGACCAAGCAAGATCAACTCAGTTATCTTCTTGAGGCTACCGTGAGGATTGAGAAAAGCTTGGCCACCTTGTCTCAGAATCAGGAGAGTCTTGAAAGGATCATTGAGACAAAGATACATGACCTTGATGTGAAGGTCACAGAGATTCAGACCATTGTGGAGAAGTTAAGGGATGATGCTAAGGTGAACGATCCTCGACGCACAACAGATACATTCCAGAGAGTGCCAAGGGCACAAATATCATCAGCTGTGCCAGTTGCAGACTCCAGAACTACCATCTCAGCTCCTGCAGCCATTGCCACAGTTGCCCCTCCAGTGTCAACTCCTCCAGCTCCATAGACTCCAGCGGAGGCATTTGCAGATGGACTCCTCTCCACACTATCTATGCATACCGGAGGGACAAGCCCGAAGACCCCTTCAGGAGCTCCCGGAGATCGTGCTTAGAGTGTCGTATAACACTATATGCTTTCATAACTTGTTGCCAAAGGGGGAGACAAGTGTATAGATCAAAGGCTTCGCGAGAGAGAGAGAGAGAGAGAGAGAGAGAGAGAGAGAGAGAGAGAGAGAGCCTTTTGCCTTTTGTTGGTTTTATTTGCCTTGATACTCTTGCTACTTTGGTTGATTGGTTGTTGCTTCCTATGCTACAATTTGTGTTATACTTGTGAGATACTTATGTGATCATGAGTTTGATCATATTATGCTTAATGTGTGCTTGCATGGTTATATCTATGAATGTTTGTGTATGATCAATCACTTGTATCTTTGGTCATGAGTGCATGTTACTTAATTCTTATCATTTTGAGCGCTCCACCAAGATGTATGTGACATGGAAGAGTGACCCATGATCCTAATCGATTGTGCATTTGCATTCAAACACAAATTTTAAATAATGCACAAATTTAGGGGGAGCTCTTGCTAATCACATACTTCTCAAAGCGACGATGTATTTCATTCATCTTATCATTTCTGGAAGCTTTGATCTATATGTTGTCATCGATTACCAAAAACAGGGAGGTTGAAAGTGCAACTCATCCCCGGGTGGTTTTGGTAATTCGTAACAACATATAGCTCATTGAACTAACACTGGTACATCGAGGTGCTATACAAACGGTTTTTAACCCTTTTCTACGACATCATTTCGAACCATTGCCAAGTGAGTGACTGTGATAGGGGGGTCCTTCCCACATGACCCAGAAACCGTCGGGGATAGGCCCTCTTGGCACACATGCTCAGCAAAATGAGGTCGTCTGTGACGGGCCCAACGATAAAATACGATTATACAAGCCCAATAGGTTCCGGTCATAAGTACATCCCACACAGTTAGTACCAAACAAATGTTTCCGTTTGTTATGTACATTCCGCATAGTTAATCCAGGCAAAACGTTCCTGTTCTTATGTACATCCCATACAGTCAATCTAGGGAAAACGTTTCCGTCCGTATGTACATCCCACACAGTAAATCCAGGGAAAACGATTCCGTTCATATATACATCCCACACGGTTTTATGTATAGCCTCGTGTGTGATTGGTGTAACTATCAGACATGCTCTACCTCGGTTAACCTTTTGCTTTATTCAACTACATGACAAAACGATTTGAGGAAGAAAACTATATGGCATCGGGCTATCCATCAGAAGCACTTTTGCTGCTGGAACCGTTTGCAAAGTTCCATGACCCATTTAGCAGGATTATTTGTTTATAATTAATAATTCCAGTATTACGCAAATTCACATTTCATATCAAACAGCTATATGCCAATTTCATATCAGGCACATAAATATATTTTAACATCACAGTACGATAGCAACCTAAAAACAACACAGTACATCAGATAGCTAGTTCACCTTCATAAGAACAAGATTAGAACAATATATTCATTTCCCTAATCGAGATCATCCAGGCTCATCTTATCCACCTCTGCTTTCAGTTCAGTAAGAACATGTTTTGCACTGGCCAACTGTGAAAGTGCCTCCTCCTTCGCCAACACCATCTTAGCAAAGTCTGATTTTAAAAATAATCTGAGCTTATTCTCCAACTTCCTCTTTTTATCCTGCATCTTCATATATTCTTCAGCGTTGACAACACTTCCTCTAAGCCTACTTCTGTTCTCTTTCTCATGCATGCTCCAGAGCTTTGCTAGGCACATCTTCAAAGACTGTGGCCACTCTTATCAACCCACTCCAGGTAACACTTTCGTTCATCCTATAATATTTAAAACTAGATCTGTAACAATTGTAGGGGTAATGGGTTTCTAGACACATATAAAATCACCAAATACATATTTGATAAACTGAAGAAACAGGTTAATTATGACATATCTTCTCAAAAAGATCAATGTGCAAATGAATTAATTGCTACTAAGACAACAACCAAATTCTGAAACTTTAGAAGCTATAATTAACTACAACAACGCTACAAGTTCTTAATCATTTACTATAAATAACAAATTGAACATTTTATGAGGAAGCTAAATATAACTGCAACAGCATAGCGACAGTGTTTGGATGGCATTCTCTATATATAACATCCCAATTTTCAATTTGGATGTTATATATAGGTCATCATATGCATATCATATTTTATTTGCATTTTGGTTGTGATCCTAGAAATCTTAAGCAACTCAAGGACCCAAGGAGAGAGTTGGAGATTTCACAAATTTTCTTATTTGAATTTTCTCAAATTTGAAAAGAGGGTCAATTTGATTTTTATAATTTTTCTCTCCAATTATTTCCAATACAAAAATAACAGAGAGAAGATAAAATGACTTCTTCAAATGAGAGGAATATTGGAGAAGAAATTTTAAAATCATATTATTATTTTTATTCGTGTTTTATTTGCTATTTTATTTGAATTAGAAAAATATGCATTTTTGAAAATTGCATTTTAGGCCAGAGAAATGTTCACCTTGTCCTAAATATTAGGTTTGGACGGTGAAAATTGTTTCTGGTATTTTTAGAATTATTTTTATATTTTATTAGGATTTTTCCTCGGGCGATTGTTTTTAAAAGCCTTCCTCGCCTGACTGGGCCAAAGGCCCAGCCGAGCCGGCCCAGTAGCCCCGCGCCGCCTTCCTCCCGGGCGGGAGGAGTCCTCGCCGCCGCCGTCGCCGAGGGAGTCCGGCTCGGACTTCCCTTCGCCGCCCCCTCCTACAAGAAGTGTCCCCCCGGCCCTTATAAGCCGCCCCGGCCCCCCACCTCCTCGTCATCGCCGCCGCCGCCTCGATGTGATTCTGCGGCCGCCGCCACCGTCGCTTCGCCAAGAGCCGTCATTGCTACCTGCTGCGCCACCGCCTCGCGTCAAGACGCCCTCGCCTCCCGCTGCCGGCGGAGAATGACGCAACCGCCGCCGGTTTCTTTGGCTGAACCGGTAAAAGCCGAAGAAAACCCGCACAGTTTTTTGTTAAGTTCGGTTTTTATTAAAGATAAGCTTTTTTAGGTTTTACGTTATTTAGCGAACGTTCATCGGTTTGATTGTTTTAACGAACTATTTTCGTTCGTTTAGTTCTGTTAGCGGACGTTCGTCCGACATTTTCTTCTTTTTAGTTTTAATTTTCGGCCAGGGACCTATCCACGAATACTTTCATCACAGATTAGTCACTGAACTTCAAACCCTTGCTACTTTTTGCTTGTTTGTCCAAATCCAGTGAAACTGACCCTAAAATCTTTGTCTTGTTCGCGTCTTTCGAGATAATCAACTTGAACATGATTTTGACAAATTAGAATCTGGTTTCAAGTAGATTTGTATTCATACTTCTTTTGATCATAGTTTGAGTTTCATAGCTCCGGTTCGAGAGATTCTTTTTGCAAATCGAAGCTTTTCAGTTGAATTTTTAGTTTGGAACTTTTCTCTTGAGTTTTACCCTTGCATCTTATGCTTGAGTGCTTATGTGTGCTAATTTTTGTTCACGATAGAGTTTCCGTAGTGCGAGGCTGGCTACTACGAGTCACTAGGGTTTTTAGATCGTCACCAAGGCAAATAACACTTTGATCATACCCCTTTATTACCCAGTTTTTATGCATTAGCTTCAATCCTCAAACTCTGCATGGTTAGGATCTGATTAACTTGTGGTTATTGGGGAAGTAGTTGATGAGGTAGAACCTATTGTCTTACATCAAACCCTTGGGAGTTACTACGTTATGCTTATATTGCTATGCTATGCTCGTAGACGTGGTTTTCGTTTGAGAGAATCCATGAAAGATGTGAGAGTTATTGTTAACTAAGGTTTAACTTAAGGTTTCTACTTTAACTCACTTTTGGGTGGATAGGTAGAGGTAACCTGGAGCACCCAGTGGTTGTCTGGGCACCTGGAGCAATCTAGCGTTGTCCTAGGATATCCCGGAGTACCCGTGTGATCATCATATGGTTCGCCACCTAGGCTCAAAGGGATCATAAGATTATTCATGCATGAAACTTTTGTGTGCAGCCACAAGCCATTATGGGCTTTGGCATAGTTGAGTAAGCTGTTGGAATCCTTTCCATGATGGGCTAGTAAATGTAGGGGATTGTAGGTGTACCGGACTTTCTATCGGTTAAGGGGACCTCTTCCGAAAGATTGTGTCTCGGTCATCCGTTTCTCAAACACCATGCAGTGCGAGCAATTCAATGGAGGAGATTGAGTCTTGTGGGGAAAAGTGCGCAAACCCCTGCATAGTGTATAGACTAATCATGGTTAGCTGTGTCCCCGGTTATGGACATCTTGAGTATCTCGTACTTGAATTATTGATTTGATCTCATCACTCTACTTAATTAATTTGTTGGGTTATAATTATTATTTTGGGATTGAGTTGGAGGAACCTGCTCAATGTTTTCAACCAACTTTGTAGTTAAGTAAAATATATTCCTATATTGTAGGGAAAATTTAGCTTTATGCAAATGATAACCATAGAGCCTCCACCAGCCATATATGCATGTAGTGTTAGTTTTTATTTGTTCATTGCTCTATAGTGTTGTCTTGCCAGCATATTCCATGTGCTGACCTACACAGGCTGCAACGTATTATGTTGTACAGTTTTCAGTTGAAAAGTAAGGTGCGCTAGGTCGTTGTCGTGCACTCAGCTATGCCGTTGGAGTTGGTGGACTCATTTTACTTCGAAGCTTCCGTTGTTATCTTATTTAGATGGCCTTAAGCCATATTATTGTAATAAGTTCTCTCTTTGAGACATTCAATGTAATAAGTGTGTGCTTGAACTCTGTTATAAATCCTCAAGTACTGTGTGTGTTAGCATTACCGATCGAGGGATGACACTTATGCACAGAGATTTGACCGTCTGAGGTCGGATCGCTACAAGATGGTACCAGAGCACATGCTTACTGTAGGACGCGGCCACTAAGAAAAGCCTTAGGACATTCTTCTCTACTCATTTCTGACTCTTCTCCATTTTCTACTCTATACATGGCGGACCCAAGGAACAAGTTTGCTCAACCGGATGAGTACACACCTTTTGGACGACACTTGAAGGAAGCCGCTAGGTACTTGAACATCGGAATACCAAGCTTCACCGGGACCTACACCGCCACTTTACCAGAAGAGGAGCACTGGATGATTCGAGTTCATGTTCCAGGAAGGACGTTCACGCCAGTTATGGAGCCCATAGAGTTTTCTTTTGATGCACCAACCTGGAGTCTAGGAAAGAGCATGGCAGCCCACATCGCCATGGGACGCATCGGCGAGGTATACCACGACGATCTTAAGGACACCATCTACCAGATATTTAGACGCCGAGATGAGCAATGGGAGATGATTTGCAATAGGAAGGATAAATCCATTGCAGCCTACATCCAGGAGTTAAACCAACACATTCGTCGTTAGGAGAACCAGAGGTGCGCCAGCATGATCGACATGAAGAAGGTGATGACCAGGAACCTGGAGCTAGAAGAGGAACTCAAGTCTACACGTGGATATGAAGAGGAAATTTCAGTACTACTGGAGAAGAATGGAGACCTGAAGAAGAAGCTAGGAATATTCATGGGAGATCCCGCGCCAGAGGAGGACAACCACCCAGAAGACTACATCATCATCGACGACACTGACTCCGACTCCGATAGTGACGATGATTATGAAGACGAAGCAGGAGCGGATATCATGGAATCGTCCACCGATCAAAATTTCTAGTCGACCACCAAATTATTAGTAGTATTCCCCCATGTATATAGTAATAGTCTGAGTATTTTGTAACGGTAGTTAGATCGTTTGTATGCCCTTGTTTGAATTGAGTGGTGTGATATGAATGTGTTTGTCTCATGTGCATATGGGTAGTGATTTCTCTATAGACCTCACTCTATTCTATTCTCACCCTCTAAACCTATCAGATGGCATTTACCACATGTAGGCATGTTTTCCCCTCAGACCTGATAATTTTGGAGTCACGAGGATTGGATGTGATACTAGGAATGGATTGGCAATCGATGTATGGAGGAAATATCGATTGTGCTAGTAAGTCAATTCTACTCACTACCCCGGAGGGTAAATGGATCAAGTATGTGTACCGACATGCACCAAGGAGGACTCAAGTAAATTCACTCTCAGGAGTTGTTCAGGAGGAAGTGCCTGTTGTGAAGGGTTACCCGGATGTATTTCTAGAGGAATTACTAGGCATGCCGCCAGATCGGGATATAGTTTCTAGAGGAATTACCAGGCATGCCGCCAGATCGGAATATAGAATTTTTGATAGAGTTGTTGCCAGGCACCGGGCCAATATCGAAGAGACCATATCGGATGCCCGCGAATGATCTGGAGGAGATCAAGAAGCAAATTAAGGAGTTATTGGAGAAAGGTTACATTCGACCAAATTCATCACCGTGGGGAGCCCCAGTGCTCTTAGTTGAGAAGAAGGATGGATCCTTGAGAATGGTTGTTGATTATCGTGCATTGAATGAAGTGACGATCAAGAAAAAGTACCTACTACCGATGATCAACGATTTGTTTGACCAGCTACAGTGAGCTAAAGTATTCTCCAAGATCGATTTTCGATCAGGATACCACCAGCTGAATATCCGAGAACAGTACATACCCAAGACAGCTTTTACCACAAGGTATGGGCTATATGAGTACACCGTTATGTCTTTTGGATTGACCAATGCCCCTACCTATTTCATGAGTATGATGAATAAGGTGTTCATGGAGTTCTTGGATAAGTTTGTTGTGGTGTTCATTGATGATATATTGTTATATCCGAAGAATGAAGAGGAACACAAGGGGCATTTGCGCTCAGTTCTCGAGAAGCTCAGGGAACATCATCTATACGCCAAGTTCAGCAACTGTGAGTTTTGGTTGAAGGAAATTGGATTTCTTGGTCATGTCATATCAGGAGAAGGTATAGCAGTAGACCCTACCAAGGTTCAGTCTGTCACTGAGTGATTGGCACCCACCTCAGTTGGAGAGATCCACAGTTTTCTGGGACTTGCAGGATATTATAGGAGATTCGTTGAGAACTTTTCCAAGATTGTGAAACCCATGACGGAGTTGTTGAATAAGGACACAAAGTTCAAATGGACCGAGGAATGTGAGGCCAGTTTTCAGGAATTAAAGAAACGTTTGGTTATGTCGGTGTTCTGGGAACGGGGTTCCCCAGACTTGCCTGCCTGTGGCCCACGGCGTGGCTGTGCTGTAGGCTTGTACGGCCCAACTTCATCAACGAGACATTCAATACCCTCGCGAGGGGCCAAGCCTCGCGAGGTGGACGAAGCAAGACCTCCTCCGGAGCGGCCTCACCAGGCTGCCTCGCGAGGAGCGGAGAAATCAAGGCAGGGCAAACCTCGCGAGGCTCTCGTGACGTGAGCCATGACGATCAAGATCAGGCGGGCGCCAGGCGGGTGCCAGCGCGCGCAGTGTCCTTGTTTCCTCTTTGGTGCTAAGGAGGCAAGCGTAGGTGCGGAGTACCGAGGCATCAAGCAAAGATTTCCATATCAGTGCAACAAGACCAAGACCAGCCGGACGGCAGGACGGAAGTCACCATGGAGCCCGAGACGACGTCATCACCAGTGCCTTTTGTAGGTGAAGACCGCTTTTGTCAGGATAAGCTGTACTAGTTGTCCCCTTTCAAATTGGCCGTTGTTGGCTCCCATCCCGCTCAATATTTGGGGAGAGGACCAGGGCCTATATAAGTAGAACTAGCCACCATAGTGTGGGCAACTCATCTTGGACTGGATCCACACACCCACAAGTCCGCAGAGCACAAGAACACCTCAACCTCAGGAGGCTGTTCTTCCCCTTGTACTGTTCATCATTAGCCCAAGAGGCAATCCACCACAACCACACTACAGTAGGGTATTACACCACAACGATGGCCCGAACTAGTATAAATCTTGTGTCTTTGTATTGCGAGTTCGTCGAGTTCGTCCGCGAGATCTTAGCGAGCTAGGGCGTAGATCGGTAGGGAGGAAATCTCCGCATGCACCCCAGTGTTCGAACCTTGAGGGTTTTGCCGGAATCCGTGATCCGACATTTGGCGTTCCAGGTAGGGGTGCGCCGGAGCCTCTTCCCCGCCAATCGACCCGCCAACGCTCCGCGGCACCGATGTCCGGCGACCCGAGGGCCGACTCCGACCGCTGGGCAGCCTGGCCAGCTAGGGCAGCGCCACCTGCCCGTGAAGACCTCAACCCCGCGCTCCAGGCGGCCCGAGCGCCGCCTAATGCCGCATGGCACGGGCGGCGTGGCGGGGCGTCGTCCGCCCTCACCCCACGATAAGCGCGAGCCGCTGCAAGGGCAGCAAACACGCCGCAGCAACGACACCACACACACGGCGGGAGTAGGCGCACATGCGGGCTGCGCTCACGGTGGCGCGGGAGTTGCTGCGGTGCCGACTAATGGAGAGCGGCTGGGACGCACTACTAGAACGCGTCGCCGAGCTGCTAGATGCGGCGACATCGGGAGCGCCGCCCTTCTGCTATCTGCTTCCTTCTCAGGCCACTACGGGGACTCATGGCGAGCCTCGCCGCAACCACGGGTCCTCAAGTCTGCCTGGGGGCTTCGTCAACACCAGCACGGCTGGCGGTGCCGGGGGCCCCATCGCCCCTGTGCCTCCTGCGGCAAGCGTGGGCAAAGCGACGCCTCCCATGGTCCCAGTGAAATGTCGTGTTACCATCCTCAGGACGCCGCGCTGGGCCGGGCAACATGGAGTATGGGGCACTAGGGCACTACGGCGAGCTATTTGGGGTAACGGCCCCGGAAGCCTACGTGCCCCGCATGATGGACCAGGAGTACGCGCTGGAGGACGACCATGGCTCGTTCCTCGGAGAAGATTGGGAAGAAGGGGCGCTAGAAGTTGAAGCCTTCCAAGAACCGACGGGGAACCGCAACAACCGCACCTGCAACAACAGCTACAGGGTACCGCTAATCTCTCAGGAGCAAGCTTACGCTAACCATGGGCTGCCAGTGAATCAGGTCACAGCCTCGGCCGACGACCCCGGCGCAACAACACCCCTACCGCCAGGGGAAGCACGCTGGGGGCTGCATGGAGGGAGCCAGGAGCAAGGCCCTCCCCACGTCACGCGAAGCCAGACGACACCCGGAGGTAGGCCCTCTGCCGGGGAGGTGCCGGCGAGCCTTCCCCCGGCAGAGGACCCGTGGTCACCGAGGGTGCCGCTGGCGTCCCCTTTCCCCCCTTTTGCACCGTCCTGGTTGCCGGTCGGTTCAAAGGTGGTCGAGGGTGGCGCAAGGCAGGGCCCTCGTCTGGCGATATGAAGCAAGGCCGGTACCTGTGAAAAAGGCCCAGTGCCTGTGAAGATCACCGCCCGTGACACTCTCACGTAATAATGAGTGGGGATGTACAAGCCCCGGAGTCTCAGGGGTGCCGGCCTCAGGCCCTGGGGCTCCCTCCCACACCTAGTGGCAGCACTTAGCTCCGTGCTGGTGAGAATACTTGAAGACAATAAGACTAGACTAGGAGCCGGACGCGGCCATTTGCTTTGAATCCCTTTTATGTAGCCTTGCCTTTTTGGATTTGGATTTAAGTTGAAGTTGAGTTTTCTTTGATGCGCGCGAGGGGTGCCTTTTCTCGTTCGAGCGATTTATTGTCGTCCGGTTCTTGCTTTGTCACGAAGCGCACGATCGTCGCCTCCCCCTCGCGAGCCCCTCGCGAACGGGGCTGGGCGCAGCACACATAACACGCGCGTCGATACCATTATCGGCATCTGATTCTCGCAAGGCCCACTCGGGTGAATCTGCGGGCCCTTCAGGAATTCCTTAGGAGCTCAAGACCTCGCGATCCCATTTGGGACGCACCACGACCAAGGTAAGCTGATGTGGCAAACTCGCCGCCAGACTCATGAATTCACAGAGGTACACATTCAGCTCGACACAAAAGAATAAAGGCGTCCATCTGCTTGCACGAGGGGCTCCCCCTCTCAAAATGCTCTCACAATCTTTAGGCGCCATGCCCAAGTTTTTGAGTACAGGATAAAACGACATGAGAACATGGGATCAGCCAGATATGTCACTCGCTACATCGCCCTCGGACGCGTCACTCGCCTCGTCGTCGTCTTCACCGGCACCGTTACCGCCTTCAGCGACGCCTCCGTCGCCTTCGTCTGCGACGACCACCACCGCGTCGTCGTCGGAAGCAAAAGCTCTGACCAGCGCATCCACGTTGTCCTCCACCCACTGCGCCAGGTCACCCCGGACGGCCTGTGGTACGGGGGCAATGGCGGCGTTGAAGTCGAAGTCGGGGAAGGTGTTCCGGAGATGGCTGAAGACACAGGAGAACGTGCGCCCGAGCAGGCCCCGACTTCTCTCTTTCACGAGCTGGCGAGCCCTATCAGACCGGGCTTCCAGACGCGTCACCACGTTGGTGAAGAAGATCATGTGACTGGCGTAGTCATTTGAATGGGGGTGCGGTGCATTCTCGTCGCAGATGAAGCCCAGGGCGGTATTAGCCCTGTTCCGGAGGTCCTGAAGCATGGGGGCGTGCTCGCGCTCCAGCGTCCGCCGTTGAAGCACTTCCTCCCTATTCTGCCACGCGATGGCCTCGGCATCATCAACCCGTTTTCGAAGAGAAAGCAGCTCGGCGCGGGTGGATGCCAAGTCCGCCTGCGCTGTGACCAGGCGGTAGCCGTGGCCTCCACACGCCTCTCTTCCTCGTCTAGCCTGAGCCTGAGAGCGGCGGTCCTGCCCGCTGCCTCAGTCCCCGCAAGCTTCAGCTTCAGGTCGTACCGACCTTCAAGATCCGCGCGAACCTCGGCCACCCGGCGGTCGACCTCCTCCTGGACCCTGGCCTCACGAGCCCCGACGGCATCTTCCGCTTGAGCAACTTGACGCTCCCTCGTCTCCAGTTTCTCAAGCTCGAGGCTGCACTCCACAACTTCCTGAGCCAGCACCTCCTCGCGCTTCCGGACCTCCTCTTCCTCAGCAGGCGTCCCCCTCAGCGACGCAAGGGCGTCTCTGCGCACCTCAACTTGGCGCTCGAGGGACGCACTCCAGGCTTGGAGCTCCCACGCGTGCTTCTCCGCAGCCTCGCGGCGGCGGTCAGCCTCACGAGCCTCCTCCAAGGCTCGGGAGCAAGCCTCACGGAAAACCTTGAGGGACGCCTCGGCCTTCGCGTTTTCAAGATCACGCTGGTAGTGGCCAAGGTTGATAGCCACCCTCAGCTTATGTCGTTCCTCCACCGGCCGAAGACCTTCAGCCTCAAGGCGCGAGTCGACACCCGCGAGCTCTTCACCAAGTCGGCTCATTGCGCCCATCGCCTCCTGGAAGAGCTCATGACAAACTATGCTCAGCCCATGCTCGAACTCCAACGCACGCCCCACCTCGTCTCCGCCATGGGGGCTGCAGGCGGGACGTGAAGCGGCACACCCCCTCTCAGCAGGGGGCTGGTGCCGCTCCAGGTGTCGGCCCGACCTCACGAGGGGCCCCGCCAGTCGAGGCCCACTACTTGAAGAGGAGATGAAGGCCGAAGCCAACCAGCCGCCGTCCATGACCAGAGGAGGAGCCCGGGGGATGCCCGCCAAGCTCCAAGCCAGACCGTGGAGGAAGGGCAATGAAGCCGCGGACTCAAGGCGCCATGAAGGCGAGCACACCCCCTCGGCCGGCCCGGCTTCGGGCGCGGCATGCAGGCTCGGGGCACTCAAGGCCGACGGGAGTGCCGAGGAAGGCGGGGGTTGCTTCTCAAGGGACTCAACGGCCCTGGCTGAATGGGTCCTGAAGAGTCAGCGTCACGAAGGAAAGCAGCAGTCAAGAAATCACAAGGTGCAGTACTTACTCGTCGACGGCGAAGTACTTTCATCGCTTCAAAGGACCGAAGATACCGTTGCCGCTCGGAGATCCTTTCCTCTTGCGGAGCTCCTCGAAGTCCACACAAAGCCGACCGAAGCGCTGAACGTGGTGGCTAGTCTGGGGCGCAACTGGAGAAGTGCTCAGGGGAGCAATTTCAAGGGTGCCTGGCTGCGGAGAATAGTCGGGCGCTGCCTCATCGCGACCTCCCGAGGCCTCCGGAAACTTGGCCTATGGAGCCGCGCACTCAATCGTCTCAGCGACCAACGTCCCAAGATCATGGGTTCCCGAGGACAACGCCGCAGGAGCACTAGGCGGCGTCCGCACATCAGCACTCGTGCCATCAGCCTCTCGCGGCGCTCGTCCCCCTGCACCCACACTCGGGATGAGCTCGGCGCTGGTGACGAGGAAGGGAACCATGTTGACAGGGTTCTCGCGGTACCCCGCCATGCCGTCCGGACGCAGTCCCCACTCGTCAAAGGGAGGCATGCTCTCTGCAAATTCAGCCTTGTTCTTACAGCGGTACATCAGACAGTTCTTTCTAGGCAAGTCGTCCGGCGAAGGGACACCTGTCAGGACCTTGAGCACCGTTCGTTGCGTCCCAAGGGGGAGCTCGGACTCCTAAAACCTCATGTGGTCCTGACTGCTGAGCAAGGTCCACATCGGGCGAGAATGGCGCTGAAGCGGAGCAACCCGACGCTTGATGAACTCCTTCACCACCATAGGCATGGTCACGCCGCAATCCTTCAGCCTCCTCAGCCTGAGCCAAACGGGGACAAGACAGGGACTCGTGAGCTTCTCGTGGCCCCAGCCGGCGTGGGAGACGGCCGACGCTGACAGGGCATGGAGCAGGGGGCTAAGCACACCAACATCGACAAACACCCACCGTGTCCGAAACTCGCTCGTGGATGGAGGAAGCTCGAAGTCGATCCCAGCGCTGCGATCAGCGGCCCACGGCTCGAAGCTCATGCACCCCGAGCTTTGCCGAGGGTCAATCAGTTGCAATGAGAAGAAATGGCAGAAGAGGGCCACAGAAGGAGCAATGCCCACCATGGCTTCACACACAAAGGCGAAGATAGCTAGGAGAGTCACTGATTGAGGATCGAGATGCAGCATGTGGATCTGATAATGCTCAAGCACCACGTTGAAGAAGGCGGAGAAAGGAGGAATCAAGCTAGCCCAAAGGGCGTCGACGAAGATTGGGATCTCGGTGGCTGCCCGGACAACGCGAGCACGGGACGCAGGCCAAGCCACCATCTCCCCCCACTCGTTGAAGCTGGAAGCGAGCATTGGACGCACCTTGTCCATGGCCTCGTCGTTGAGCACCAAGGATTGGCCGACCGCAGGCTCGACGGCCGGAGGCGCACTTGGCTAAGACAGGGGCTTCTTCCCCTTGTCTCCTTGTTTCGATGCCATGGTGATGAAGCCAGCAGGGGGCACGACAGATTGGAGAGGAGAAGCAGAGTCTTGAGAAAGCAGAGGGATTGGGGAAGCAAGGCGTGGGCGATGGAAGAATAACTGTGTAGGTTGCGGGGGCCGCATAGCCAGGCGGATTTAAAGGCAGCATGGGGGAGCGGAGACGCCCACGTCCAATCAACTGCCACGCGTCGACCAAGGCCGCAAGATTTTGGGGCCCACGGCGCTCCGCGCTTGACCTTTGGCTTCGCCGCGAAGCCAAGCCCGAGCGCACCTTGGGCCCGGGGGCTACTGTCGGCGTTCTGGGAACGGGGGTCCCCAGACTTGCCTGCCTGCGGCCCACGGCGTGGCTGTGCTGCAGGCCTGTACGGCCCAACTTCATCAACGAGACATTCAAGACCCTCACGAGGCGGACGATGCAAGACCTCCTCTGGAGCAGCCTCACCAGGCTGCCCCGCGAGGAGTGGAGAAATCTAGGCGGGGCAAACCTCGTGAGGCTCTCGTGACGTGAGCCATGACGATCAAGATCAGGCGGGCGCCAGGCGGGTGCCAGCGCGCGCAGTGTCCTTGTTTCCTCTTTGGTGCTAAGGAGGCAAGCGCAGGTGCGGAGTACCAAGGCATCAAGCAAAGGTTTCCATATCAGTGCAACGAGACCAAGACGAGACGGACGGCAGGACGGAGGTCACCATGGAGCCCGAGATGGCGTCAGCACCAGAGCCTTTTGCAGGCGAAGACCGCTTTTGTCAGTATAAGATGTACTAGCTGTCCCCTTTCAAATTGGCCGTTGTTGGCTCCCTTCCTGCTCAATATTTGGGGAGAGGACCAGGGCCTCTATAAGTAGAACTAGCCACCATAGTGGGGACAACTCATCTTGGACTGGATCCACACACCCACAAGTCCGCAGAGCACAAGAACACCTCAACCTCAGGAGGCTGTTCTTCCCCTTGTACTGTTCATCATCAGCCCAAGAGGCAATCCACCACCACCACACTGAAGTAGGGTATTACACCACAACGGTGGCCCGAACCAGTATAAATCTTGTGTCTTTGTGTTGCGAGTTCGTCGAGTCCGTCCGCGAGATCTTAGTGAGCTAGGGCATAGATCGATAGGGAGGAAATCTCTGCGCGCACCCCAGTGTTCGAACCTTGAGGGTTTTGCCGGAACCCGTGATCCGACAGGTTACATTCCTAGTGCTAATTCTTCCGGATATACGCAAGGATTTCCAAGTTTATTGCGATGCTTCACGCCTGGGACTTGGAGGTGTGCTTATGCAAGACGAAAGAGTTGTTTCATATGCCTCACATCAACTTTGACCTCATGAGTTGAATTAGGCAACGCATGATTTGGAGTTAGCAGCCATAGTGCATGCGCTCAAGACTTGGAGACATTTTCTTATTGGAAACCGTTGTGATGTATACACGGACCATAAGAGTTTGAAGTATATTTTTACACAGAAGGAGCTAAATCTCAGGCAGAGGAGATGGTTGGAGCTCAAGGATTACGATATGATGCTGCATTATCATCCCGGAAAGGCAAATGTTGTAGCAGATGCTTTGAGCCGCAAGAGTTATGTCAATACCCTCGTAAGCGGAGGATTGCTGCAGGAGTTAGTCAACGATCTCAAGGAACTTCCTTTGGAGATAGTTCCAAGAGGCTTTGTTGCAGCAATGGAGGTTCAGTCCACATTATTGGGAAGGATTCGAGACGCTTAGGAAGATGATAAGGAAATTGCTAAGATAAAGGAGAAGATGAGCAAAGGAAAAGACAAGGGTTTTCGTGAGGATGATCACGAAACTTTATGGTTTGAGGATCGTGTATATGTGCCCAATAATGCCGAGATCAGGAAGTTAATACTTCAGGAGGCTCATGACTCGCCATACTTGATTCACCCCAGAAACACCAAAATGTATTTGGATTTGAAGGAATGTTTCTGGTGGACAGGTATGAAGAAGGATATTGCAGAGTATGTAGCAGTATGTGATGTATGTCAGAGAGTGAAGGCAGAACATCAGAAGCTAGCAGGATTACTACAGCCTATGCCGATACCCGAATGGAAGTGGGACAAACTTGGCATGGATTTCATCACTGGATTACCCATGACACGATCGGGATATGACTCTATCTGGGTAGTAGTTGATCACTTGACCAAAGTGGCCCACTTTATCCTAGTGAAAACCACCTACACGAGCGCGAAGTTGGCTAAGATATATATGACCAGGATCGTATGTCTGCGTGGAGTTCCGAGGACCATCGTATCAGATAGAGGAACACAGTTTACCTTGAAGTTTTGGAATCAACTGCACCAGACTTTGGGTACCAGGCTAGAGTTCAGTACAACCTTTCATCCGTAGACAGATGGACAGACCGAGAGAGTAAACCAGATTCTGGAAGACATGTTGAGAGCTTGTGCGCTAGATTATGGATCTAGTTGGGATGATTATGTGCCTTATGCAGAGTTCTCATACAACAACAATTATCAGGCTAGTTTGAAGATGGCCCCTTTCGAAGCTTTGTATGGAAGAAGGTGCAGGACACCGTTAATGTGGGATGAAGTTGGAGACCGTCAGTTGTTTGGACCAGATTTAATCAAGGAGTCTGAAGAGAAGGTTAAGTTGATTCGTGATAGACTGAAGGTAGCTCAATCCAGGCAGAAGAAGTTATGCCGATACTAAACGCAAGGAGGTAGTCTATGAAATTGGAGACAGAGCATATCTTCGTGTGTCACCACTCCGAGGATTTAAACAATTTGGAGTTAAGGAAAGTTAGCCCCGATATTTGTAGGACCATACCGAGTTTTGGAGCGTATGGGAGAAGTGGCCTACAAGTTGGAGCTACCCGAAGGATCATCAGGAGTTCATGATGTCTTTCATGTTTCCTAGTTGAAGAAGTGCCATGCTGAGATGGCCGATATTCCTTTGAGAGATACAGTGCCCCTGGAAGCAATTCAGTTGGATAGTGAGCTTACTTATGAGGAGAAACCTGTCAAGATTCCTGAGTTTGCCAGCCGTGTTACACGCAGCAAGGTTATCAAGTTCTGCAAAGTTTAGTGCAGCCACCATACCAAGGAGGAAGCCACCTGGGAGCGAGAAGAAGACCTACGGAAAGACCACCTGCAATTTTTTTCTAGCCAACCCGAATCTCGAGGGCATGATTCACCTTAAGGGGGGTAGGTTTGTAACATCCCAATTTTCAATTTGGATGTGATACATAGGTCATCATATGCATATCATATTTTATTTGCATTTTTGTTGTGATCCTAGAAATCTTAAGCGACTCAAGAACCCAAGGAGAGAGTTGGAAGTTTCACAAATTTTCATATTTGAATTTTTTCAAATTTGAAGAGGATCAACTTGATTTATATATTTTTTCTCTCCAATTATTTCCAATACTAAAAATAACAAAGAGAAGATAAAATGACTTCTTCAAACGAGAGGAATATTGGAGAAGAAATTTAAAAAATCAAATTATTAATTTTATTCGTATTTTATTTGCTATTTTATTTTAATTAGAAAAATATGCATTTTTAAAAATTGCATTTTAGGCCAGAGAAATGTTCACCTTGTCCTAAATATTAGGTTTGGACGGTGAAAATTGTTTCTGGTATTTTTAGAATTTTTTTTATATTTTATTAGGATTTTTCTTTGGGCGAAATTTATTAAAAAAAAGTCTTCCTGGCCCGACTCGGCCAAAGGCCCAGCTGCCGCCTTCCTCCTGGGCGGGAGGAGTCCTCGCCGCTGCCGTCGCCGAGAGAGTCCGACTCGGACTCCCCTTCGCCGCCCCCTCCCGCAAGAAGCCCCCCCCGGCCTTTATAAGCCGCCCCGGCCCCTACCTACTCATCATCGCCGTCGCCGCCTCCAGCAGCAGCAGTCGTAGCCGCCGCCGCTTGCCACGCCGCCGCCGCTCATTGCTTGCAGCGCCTCCTCCGCTCGTCATGCCGCCGCCTCGTGCCGCCTCGCGTTGCAGCGCCCGCCGCTTGCCATACCGCCACTACGGTGCCCGCTTCTTGGGAGAAAACGGCCGCCGCCGTCGCGGTTTCTTTGGCGGCGGTAAGCGAAGAAAACCGCCGAATTTTTTGTTAAGTTCGGTTTTTATTTAAGATCAGTTTTTTTAGGTTTTACGTTATTTAGCGAACGTTCATCGGTTTTATTGTTTCAACGAACGATTTTCGTTCGTTTAGTTCTGTTAGCAGACGTTCGTCCGATAGATTTTTTCTTTTTAGTTTTAATTTTCGGTCAGGGACCTAACCGTGAATACTTATATCACAAATTAGTCCCTGAACTTCAAACCCTCGCTACTTTTTGCCCGTTTGTCCAAATCCAGTGAAACCAACGCCAAAATCTTCGTCTTGTTCCCCTCTTTCCAGAGAATCAACTTGAACATGATTTTAACAAATTAAAATTAGGTTTCAAGCAGATTTGAATTCATACTTCTTTTGATCGTAGTTTGAGTTTCGTAGCTCCGATTCGAGTGATTCTTTTTGCAAATCGAAGCTCTTCAGTTGAGTTCAGTTTGGATCTTTTCTCTTGAGTTTTACCCTTGCATATTATGCTTGAGTGGTTATGTGTGCTAATGTTTTTTCATCATAGAGTTTCCGGAGTGCGAGGCTTGCTACTACGAGTCACTAGGGTTTTCAAATCGTCAGCAAGGCAAGTAACACTTTGATCATACCCCTTTATTACCCAGTTTTTATGCATTAGCTTCAATCCTCAAACACTGCATGGTTAGGATCTGATTAACATGTGGGTATTGGGAAGTAGTTTTTTTGATGGGAAGGACAGTAGGAGAGGCTCCTACTGTAATTTCATATAAAAGGAAGAAGCTATTGTCTTACATCAAACCCTTGGGAGTTAGGTAGAACCTATTGTCTTACATCAAACCCTGGGGAGTTACTACGTTATGCTTATATTGCTATGCTATGCTCGTAGATGTGGTTTTGGATTAAGAGAATCCATGAAAGATGTGAGAGTTATTGATAACTAAGGTTTAACTTAAGGTGGATATATTAACTCACATCTGGGTAGATTGGTAGAGGCACCCTGGAGCACCCAGTGGTTTTCTGGGCACCTGGAGCAATCCAGCGTTATCCTAGGATATCCCGGAGTACCCGTGTCATCATCCTATGGTTCGCCACCCAGGCTCAAAGGAATCATAAGATTATTCATGCTACAAACTTCCATGTGCATCCACAAGCCATTATGGGCTCTTGCATAGTTGAGTAGCTATTGGAATCCTTTCCATGATGGGCTAGCAGATGTAGGGGATTGTAGGCATACCGGCCTATTTATCGGTTAAGGGGACCTCTTCCGAAAGACTGTGTCTCGGTCATCCGTTTCTCAAACACCATGCAGTGCGAGAAATTCAACGGAGGAGATCGAGTCTTGTGGGGAAAAGTGCGCAAACCTCTGTAGAGTGTATAAACTAATCATGGTTAGTCGTGTCCCCGGTTATGGACATCTTGAGTATCTGGTACTTCAATTATTGATTTGATCTCATCACTCTACTTAATTAATTTGTTGGGTTATAATTATTATTTCGGGATTGAGTTGGATGAACTTTCTCAATGTTTTCAACCAACTTTGTAGTTAAGTAAAATATATTCCTTTGTTGTAGGGAAAAATTAGCTTTATGCAAATGATAACCATAGAGCCTCCACCAGCCATATATGCATGTACTGTTAGTTGTTATTTGTTCATTGCTCTATAGTGTTATATTGCCAGCATATTCCATGTGCTGGCCTACACAGGCTGCAACGTATTATGTTGCAGAGTTTTCTGACGAAGAGTAAGGTGCGCTAGGTCGTTGTCGTGCACTCAGCTATGCCGTTGGAGTTGATGGACTCATTTATCTTCGAGGCTTCCGTTGTTATCTTATTTAGATGGCCTTAAGCCATATTATTATAATAAGTTCTCCCTTTGAGACATTCAATGCAATAAGTGTGTGATTGAACTCTGTTATAAATCCTCAAGTACTGTGTGTGTCAGCATTACCGATCGAGGGATGACTCTTATGCACAGAGATTTGACCGTCTGAGGTCGGATCGCTACATGTGTGCATTCACAAATTTAGTAACATAGAACTAATAGCACTAAGGCCGTCCGTTGTTTATGCCAAAACCGGTTTAAAGACAAATGTTGTTACATTTGGCACTGGTGCCCTGCACTGGCGAGCCGATGCAGTGGAAAAAATCAGGGACCCGGACTACAAAGCACCTAGTTGCTCCGATGCCTAGTTCCTTCATGCCATAAAGATTTAGTATTTTACTGCTTGGCTGCTCGGATGTGTGGACCAAAGTTGGCTGCACAAACTGCTGAAGCGGTGCCAAATAATTTTCTAATTGCACCGCTAATGAGATGGCAACATTTTTAGATACTAGGTACAAACTGTGACACTGTCTTCACATCCACAATAACATAGCACAGTGACAGTGTCTGAATCACATCTAACAAATGATTTGTAACAATGAAAGTGGGGCTAACCTTCTCTACACATGCTAGAAACATCCTCCCAGATCCACAGATTCAAACGCAACTAGCTTCATGCATGGAGATTGATGGTGACAACGAGCAGATAGATCTTCAGCCACCCCGCTCCATTCGTTGCAACTGATGGTCCTAGGGAGCTACAAGAGGAAGAAATGACTTAAATTGACCGTCGGGTTAAAATCCTTCATTCCAAGTCATAACCTAAGAGAGAGAGAGAGGCATACCCGAGTGCTGAAAAAATCACCATCGGAGGAGGAACCGCTGGAGAGGTCATTGAAGAAGACCATGGCGACCCCGACGATAGGATGCGAGACGGCGAGAGCGAGGAAGCAAGTGAGGAAGCGGATATAGCTTCGGAAGAAAGGAAGGAGGAAACCGGGGAAATGTGACTTGTGTTCGGGGAGAAAAGGGGTTGGGGAAGGGGGCGGGAATAGATATTTCGGAGGTAGGCCAAAATTTTTGAAATGTGGAGGGAAACTTTAAGCGTGGTGCTGCCGGACACCATTCACTTTGAACGATTGTGTGCATCGCAAACGATTCTTTTGCTTTACGCGCATGGTATGAGTTTGATAATTCAAATGTTGCTGGAAATTTCCCTGGGTACTGTCCTCATGCACGTCATTGCATAATTTAACATCGCTTGCTAATTTGGGCACACAAAAGAGCGTACATCACACATACCACACCTACTGAATCGAGTAATTCTAGTAACTAAACAGAGCCAGTTGACCTAAACATTGCTCTAACAAAAGACCAGCATTAGAAACAAAGCCTAAGTACGCATAATTTTTAACAAAGCCGCCACCACGCCGGCCTATGCATCGCCGGTGTGAGGATTAGACATGGATGACTTGTCCTGGCGACATGCCGCCGTTGGTGGACTCTGCGTCCCCCCTGATGAAGTCGACCGCGTCCTTGTCCTCGTCCTCGTCCTCGTCCAAGGCGCCGCGCTCAAGGTTGTAGTACTCGTAGTAGTGGCTACGCCAGAGCTAACGTTGGTACTCCACCGCCGATTCCTCGACGGACAGACTATTCTCTACCTCGAACTCGGACACGCGACTCCTCCTCCCGGCACTCCTCGACATCCGCCACCTCCTACATCTCCAGCTCCCGCTCGGCGATCTCATGAGGAAGCAGGTGCTCCATAGCCACTGCCGCCTTTTCGGACATGAGTTGCGTGCTGGATTCCAAGGTGGCCTGGAATATCTTGGAGTGTGCGTCCTCGATCTTGGCGTGGATGGCCTCGACCCGGGCCAGGGCGACATTGGTGGCACGGACGGCAGCTTGAGCGCTCTCGGTGTTTGCAGCTGCCCTGTCGGCTACCGCAGACACCCTCTCGACGGATGCGACCTGTAACGACCCGGATTTGGTAGAATCCAAGTCTTTGTGCTTACTATGCTATCCCTGGATCATAGCTAGCACACACAGTAACAAAAATGAATATCAGTAAGACATACATCATTCTACTACAACGGTAGATCCAGATATCATACCTTAGGCACAGCTCAAGTTGGCAGATAATACAGCAGAATTATACGTAGTCACTAAGTTAGGCTCCATCAACGCCACTGGGCTCGTTGAGTGTAGACCATAACCCTATCGTCTCTTAATGCAGCGAGATCTCTGCACATGACAGGTGAAGATGAGTACGGGGAATGTACTCGCAAGTTGCAAAGGAAAGTATAACAGATTATATATGTAGGGTAAGTATTGGTGGAGGTTTCCTTTGCATAAAGCCAAGTTTCTCCTATAGTAAACTTTGTAAACTTCTTTTGAAATAGAAATAATTTTTTTGTATAAAAGCTAGGAGTGAGACACTTGGATATACGCACCAATGCTCATTCTCCAAAATAGTTCAAATCATATATAAGGTTGAAGTGAAACACAATCACTGTGCTCATTCCTCAACTTTAACCCTTAAAACAAACTTTTAGAAAAGAGAGGGGAGATTCTTCTTGGTCCAAGTCTTCGAGTTGCTCACCATAAGCGGGGCACGGCTAATCGATTAGGTTAAACCCTCTACAGAGTTCGTACACGTTCCCCACATGACACAACCAACCCCGTCTATCGTTACACACTTGGGTGCATGACTAGGAGGAGATTGTGACGAAGCCTTTCCGTAACAGCCCCCTATACCACCAATCCGCTTTGCAACTTCTATGACGAAGGCCTCTATTCGATGGCGGTCCTGGGGTAGGGTTTCCCGATAGTACTAAGCTAAGCCAGAGCCCATAGTAGCATGTGGCTGTCTTGGAAGCTACATCAAACTATACTTGGAAGATCTTAGTTCCTTAGACGGCGGTCCCCACCAAAACACAGTATGCAAGACCTCAGTCGGGCGCATTCACTGCAAGACCCCGATGGGTGCAATCACTTGTAGATGCTCCCGTCAATACCATTCCGCCCAGGGAGTAGAAGTAAAATAGTATATAGTTTTGTTTTCAAAAGATTTCACAAAAAGTTGCCCAAAAGAAGGCAAGTTTATTTGTTTAAAAACTTGTTTGATTTTCAACCCACCCATTTGTGCAAGCGCGGCCAAGCATGGTAGTAAGTCTTGAATCTATGGCTCTAGCTAGTAATAATACTTTGTAAAACTTTTGTAAAACATGCATAGCATTAAAATACAAAGGATTATGCATAATATGAAAACATAGGTCAGAGCATGATCAATTTGCAACTTGCACGAATTCTTGAAGATGAAATATTCTACTCGTTGTCGCCTCGCCTTCTCGTTCACGATATATCTAGCGATAAATAAAGTAGTTTAACACGAGCAAAACAACATCCAAATAAAAGATACAATTAACAATACAATTATTTAGCTATTACTATTATTAAGCTAGTTACTATGGCGTGGCAGGGTTGAGATGGATCAAGTTGGCTTGATTGAAAATATGACATAAATCATATTCCGCGGTTGGATCAAATTGATACAAGTTAGGATCATGGTTGAAGGCTTGTGAGGCAAGGTTCTATGACAAAGTCTATATTGGGTTTGATTGGAATATTTGACTTGGGTCCAATGAAAATGATAGATGGAGTTGATGGCATAAGGTTTATGTTACAAAATTTATGTAACATTTCCTAAGTCCAAATTTGTATAGTGATGGCATATGACCAGAGAGGTTTCTAGGGATCTATCTAATGGTTTTTAACAATGAAACAATTTTAGTTTGATGAGTTGGTTAATCGATGATCAACGAAGGTCGGAATTAGGGTGTTGGGCTAAAATAGCAACTAAACCTTGATGAAAAAAATTAATCTATGAGTTCTAGCAGATTGGTATGGTTCCAAAGACAAATTTTCATATATTAAACATTTTCATATGAATTATAGATTAAAAGATATAGCAAAAACACTTAAATTAGTATTTAAATCAAAACTAAATTTTAGTTTTCTCAAAATTGAAATTTCAGAATTTCAAAATAAACTAGATGTTCCAACGAATCCGGGGATATCTTATTTGTTAAAATCGGACATATGGTTTGAGAGATACGATATTTTGAAGTTTGGATAAAAATCTGAAAATGAATTACGGGAATAAAATTAATCTGCCACGTGTTGCGCTGCTATTGGAGGATACCGTTTTGTAATTAGAAACAGAAAGGTGTTGGATGCTCACCGGAGTTTGGCGGCTATGTCGCCGGAGTATCACCGGAGTTGGAGAAGAGAAGTCTCCGGTGTCAACGACTGTATGAACAACGTAGAGCAGCTCGAGGGAAGTCCATTTGGCAAGGTTCCGGCCTCGGCCTTGTTCCGTGGTGGACATGGGAGGCCGCCGGAGTTGCACCGAACTCTGGCCGGTGGCGTGCGCCATGGGGAATGCGCTCCGGCTAGACAAACGGAAGGGATGACATGACAGGAAGATGGGAAACATAAATATACAAAGATTGGAGTAGCGATCTGGTCTATCTCACATCGACAGCGTCGAAAACGTCCGCGGACAGCGGCAGAACCGCTAAACTTCCGCGAGCAATTGCTCGCAGAAGAGGGAGTTTCAGAGAGGGGTTTTGGATGGGGCTAGTAAGTGGCTTCGAGGCTCTCCTCGGGGTACCTTTTATAGGGCAGGGGAGAGTCGGAGTTGAGCGGGGCGTCGCCGGGATTAATGTGTTTAATGGTTGCAGTTTGAAGCGTTCGTGGTGGCCATTATGGCTGTCTACGAGGCGCACTAGGGGTGGAAACGGTCGAGGAAGGTGAGGGGAACCGATTCTAGGGTTAATGGGTGCGGTGGAAGGGAGATGAGGAGAGGAAGAGGTGGAGGCATCCATGGTTGTTCTCTGTACGTTTCTGTATATGCGTCCTGAGGAAGAAGATGACGAGTAGGGTGGGCTGAGAAAGAGAGAATAAGTGGGTCAAGCCCAATTCGGTTTGGTGGGAGCAAATAACCTGTGGGCTGCACCCAGAAAAAAATACAATTGAACAAGAGGAAGATGGACTTGGTCCACTAGGCTTAGGACAGAATTTGGCTAATTATTGTACGTGTACAAAAGTTTACACAACAGAAAAAAAATGTTTACATTAATCTCCATATTATTTAGAGTCCATGAGAATCAGTTTCAGCATTTAACAATATATATTTCGTATACACTACTATTAATGTTTTATGGACATAACTGAATTTACTCAAACAAATCGATGTTGAGTTTTGCAAATTCTCAAAAGGATAATTGTACCGTATTAAATATTTCCAAATATATTTTTGGAGAAGTAACATTATCTCCTCTTATTAAATTTTTGTTTGAATAATTTGGAAATATTTAAATGGCACTAAAACTCCAATTAAGATCCAAGTTCGGATGGAACTAAAAATTCAAAGAACTTCACATAAAATATTCTTCCACCACATTTTGAGAAAGTCATTTTATTCTCACTCCATTTTTATTTGTGGTTTCAAAATATTTCATAGGTGTCCAAATGAAAAGCAATTGGATGAAATATTTTAAACAAGAATTAAAAGGTTTTAGTTTCCATGAAAATCATAGCAATTCACTCAATAATATCTTATTATTAACATTCCAAAATTTGGAAAATTTTGGGATGTTACAAACTACCACCCTTAAAAGAAATCTAGATCCTCGAGATTTGCGAGGCTAGCAAGAAATAGGTTTGGGTTTGGGTTCTCTTGGGTTACTTCCTCAGGGTTATTTCTTAGCATCCGCGGGCATGCGGTTTATTCTTCACCTCCAGCTTACAGGAATGTCTTCCGTTGGTACAATTCCTTTTACCACTGTCACTTCACCATATCCTGAGGCCTTAGACACCATCCTTGGTCTTAGCTAATTGTTGATCGGATCATTCATCCCCTGAGGGTGTTGGGCACTACCACCCTTAAAAACAAACTTGTGGAAATTCCACAATTTATTAATTCTGCTATTTCCTCAAAAGAACAAGTCTTCACTCAGAGTCCATAAATTCAAAACTACTTATCGATACTCTCATGGTGGTCGATAGCTTCCGATGGAAGTCCTTGAAGGCCTTCATGATTCTTTCTGACCGTCCAATCTACGTGAGGCACGATTGCCAATTTATAAGGGTAATACATCTTTCCATTCTATGGTTTTAGGCTTGTGCAACGACACTCTACTAGGGTTTCAAGTCTCTCCGATTTACCAATCACACATAGGAATGTATATAATAAGAGTCTCCGGTATGGGGGCCAATCCATCCCGTACTCAAATCATTACTTCATATGTAGACAGGTGAATCTCGTATTCTAACACTCGGTCTATCTCACTCCTCTTAAAGAGGTCTTCACCTGCAAAGCTAATAAAATGTATTTGGGTGGCGATTATCCTACGCGTGTTGCATTTAAACTTGGATCTTGAGATTTCCTCACATCTTCATGAGTTCCTTCAGAGTCCGTATGACAAGATGAGATTGAGGTAGAACCTTCTTGAATTGTTCCCACGTGATTGCCTTTTTGAGATTCTTCGATGGTTATAAGCATCTTCAGCCAAGTGTCAACCTCTTGAAGGAAATACTAAGGAATCATACTTCACCTTCTTCTTTGGTTTTACCTTGGCGTATTTCATTACTCTTTCTGTATTCTGAATCCATTTTTCTGATTCTGAATGTGTCACTTGTCCCGTCAAAATAATTTCGTCCATCTATGAGGTTTAAGGTTTGGTCAGAGAGGAGATAGAGTTTTAGATAACAAGGAGGAAGAATATACATACAATCAGTCATTGAACAACTCATATATCATCGTTTCCTAACGGTTATAATAGGCCCGTTTGCTATGGTTTCGTCGCGATGTCTTAATCCTTTAATTCTTGAAAGTCTTCAGTGCGTGACGTTCCACCCGTATGAAGGTCTTCTGTTAATCATCCGTAACTTGCACCTCTCAAGGTTGAATTAAATAGTACATACCTACGGAATTCGTATCCTAATAATGCAAGATTTTAAACCACACAACTAAAATGACAACAACATCAAATCAATGGCGAAGAACTCCAATAAAACTCCAAATTCACTCATACATTTCAAACAAACAACTCCTATGGTACCTTCATCCACATGAGTTGGCATGGTCGGGTACACTAGTCAAACTCTTTCGTTTATTTCACAACCCTCATGGTGGCTTGTATACTGTTAGAATTATGTGGGATATTCTATGACAGGTGTAAAATTCAGATTCTTCATAGCAATCTTAGTCTTGAGTGTCTTCGGTTCTTCTTCAACCTCTGGGATGCAAACTTCAGTATTGGAGACACCTTTGTATGAGCATCATTTCCATGAAGTAACCTTTAGGCTCTTGAAAATCCATACCACATATATTTCTCAAAGTCATTGGTTTCTGGGAGGTTGGTCATCTAAGTTCTTTTTGAAAGCAGACGAGAACTTAGTAAAGAAAAGAAGAGCATACGAGTATGCTACTAATACTACTGAAAATATAAGTTGTTCCTATCAAGGTCTTCCTATTTCTCAACCATTTTCCAGGGTCACGTCCTACAGTCAACATATGCTCTGATACCATTTTGTAACGATCCGGATTTGGTAGAATCCAAGTCTTTGTGCTTACTGTGCTATCCCTGGATCATAGCTAGCACACACAGTAACAAAAATGAATATCAGTAACACATACATCATTCTACTACAACGGTAGATCCAGATATATACATAAATCATACCTTAGGCACAGCTCAAGTTGGCAGATAATACAGCGGAATGATACGTAGTCACTAAGTTAGGCTCCATCAACGCCACTGGGCTCGTTGAGTGTAGACCATAACCCTATCGTCTCTTAATCTGTCGAGATCTGCACATGATGTGAAGATGAGTACGGAATGTACTACTTAAGTTGCAAAGGAAAGTATAACAGATTATATATGTAGGGTAAGTATTGGTGGAGGTTTCCTTTGCATAAAGCCAAGTTTCTCCTATAGTAAACTTTGTAAACTTCTTTTGAAATAGAAATAATTTTTTTGTATAAAAGCTAGGAGTGAGACACTTGGATATACGCACCAATGCTCATTCTCCAAAATAGTTCAAATCATATATAAGGTTGAAGTGAAACACAATCACTGTGTTCATTCCTCAACTTTAACCCTTAAAACAAACTTTTAGAAAAGAGAGGGGAGATTCTTCTTCAGTCCAAGTCTTCAGTTGCTCACCATAACTGGGGCACGGCTAATCGATTAGGTTAAACCCTCTACAGAGGTCGTACACGTTCCCCACATGACACAACCAACCCCGTCTATCGTTACACACTTGGGTGCATGACTAGGAGGAGATTGTGACGAAGCCTTTCCGTAACAGCCCCCTATACCACCAATCCGCCCGCAACTTCGGCACGAAGGCCTCTATTCGATGGCGGTCCTGGGGTAGGGTTTCCCGATAGTACTAAGCTAAGCCAGAGCCCATAGTAGCATGTGGCTGTACTGGAAGCTACATCAAACTGTACTTGGAAGATCTTAGTTCCTTAGACGGCAGTCCCCACCAAAAACCTGTATGCAAGACCTCAGTCGGGCGCATTCACTGCAAGACCCCGATGGGTGCAATCACTTGTAGATGCTCCCGTCAATACCATTCCGCCCAGGGAGTAGAAGTAAAATAGTATATAGTTTTGTTTTCAAAAGATTTCACAAAAAGTTTCCCAAAAGAAGGCAAGTTTATTTGTTTAAAAACTTGTTTGATTTTCAACCCACCCATTTGTGCAAGCGCGGCCAAGCATGGTAGTAAGTCTTGAATCTATGGCTCTAGCTAGTAATAATACTTTGTAAAACTTTTGTAAAACATGCATAGCATTAAAATACAAAGAATTATGCATAATATGAAAACATAGGTCAGAGCATGATCAATTTGCAACTTGCCTGAATTCTTGAAGATGAAATATTCTACTCGTTGTCGTCTCGCCTTCTCGTTACGATATATCTAGCGATAAATAAAGTAGTTTAACACGAGCAAAACAACATCCAAATAAAAGATACAATTAACAATACAATTATTTAGCTATTACTATTATTAAGCTAGTTACTATGGCGTGGCAGGGTTGAGATGGATCAAGTTGGCTTGATTGAAAATATGACATAAATCATATTCCGCGGTTGGATCAAATTGATACAAGTTAGGATCATGGTTGAAGGGTTGTGAGGCAAGGTTCAATGACAAAGTCTATAATGGGTTTGATTGGAATATTTGACCTGGGTCCAACGAAAATGATAGATGGAGTTGATGGCATAAGGTTTATGTTACAAAATTTATGTAACATTTCCTAAGTCCAAATTTGTATAGTGATGGCATATGACCAGAGAGGTTTCTAGGGATCTATCTAATGGTTTTTAACAATGAAACAATTTTAGTTTGATGAGTTGGTTAATCGATGATCAACGAAGGTCGGAGTTAGGGTGTTGGGCTAAAACAACAACTAAACCTTGCTGAAAAAAAATTAATCTATGAGTTCTAGCAGATTGGTATGGTTCCAAAGACAAATTTTCATATATTAAACATTTTCATATGAATTATAGATTAAAAGATATAGCAAAAATACTTAAATAGTATTTAAATCAAAACTAAATTTTATTTTTCTCAAAAGTGAAATTTCAGAATTTCAAAATAAACTAGATGTTCCAGCGAATCCAGGGATATCTTATTTGTTAAAATCAGGCATACGGTTTGAGAGATACGATATTTTGAAGTTTGGTTAAAAATCTGAAAATGAATTACGGGAATTAAATTAATCTGCCACGTGTCGCCGGAGTTGGAGAAGAGAAGTCTCCGGTGTCAACGACTGTATGAACAACGTAGATCAGCTCGAGGGAAGTCCATTTGGCAAGGTTCCGGCCTCGGCCTTGTTCTGTGGTGGACATGGGAGGCCGCCGGAGTTGCACCGAACTCTGGCCGGTGGCGTGCGCCATGGGGAATGCGCTCTGGCTAGACAAACGGAAGGGATGACATGACAGGAAGATGGGAAACATAAATATACAAAGATCGGAGTAGGGATCTTGTCTATCTCACCTCGACGGCGTCGAAAACGTCCGCGGACAGCGGCAGAACCGCTAAACTTTGGCGAGCAATTGCTCGCAGAAGAGGGAGTTTCAGAGAGGGGTTTTGGATGGGGCTAGTAAGTGGCTTCGAGGCTCTCCTCGGGGTACCTTTGATAGGGCAGGGGAGAGTCCGAGCTGAGCGGGGCGTCGCCGGGATTAATGTGTTTAATGGCTGCAGTTTGAAGCGTTCGTGGTGGCCATTATGGCTGTCTACGAGGCGCACTAGGGGGTGGAAATGGTCGAGGAAGGTGAGGGGAACCGATTCTAGGGTTAATGGTTGCGGTGGAAGGGAGATGAGGAGAGGAAGAGGTGGAGGCATCCATGGTTGTTCTCTGTACGTTTCTGTATATGCGTCCTGAGGAAGAAGATCACGAGTAGTGTGGGCTCAGAAAGAGAGAGAATAAGTGGGCCAAGCCCAATTCGGTTTAGCAAATAACCTGTGGGCTGCACCCAGAAAAAAATACAATTGAACAAGAGGAAGATGAAGTTGGTCCACTAGGCTTAGGGCAGAATTTGGCTAATTATTGTACGTGTACTAAAGTTTACACAACAGAAAAAAAATGTTTACATTAATCTCCATATTATTTAGAGTCCATGAGAATCAGTTTCAGCATTTAACAATATATAATTCGTATACACTACTATTAATGCTTTATGGACATAATTGAATTTACTCAACCAAATCGATGTTGAGTTTTGCAAATTCTCAAAAGGCTAATTGTACCGTATTAAATATTTCTAAATATATTTTCGGAGAAGTCATATTATCTCCTCTCATTAAATTTTTGTTTGAATAATTTGGAAATATTTAAATGGCACTAAAACTCCAATTAAGATCCATGTTTGGATGGAACTAAAAACTCAAAGAACTTCACATAAAATATTCTTCCACCACATTTTGAGAAAGTCATTTTATTCTCACTCCATTTTTATTTGTGGTTTCAAAATATTTCATAAGTGTCCAAAAGAAATGCAATTGAATGAAATATTTGAAGCAAGAATTAAAAGGTTTTAATTTCCCATGAAAATCATAGCAATTCACTCAATAATATCTTATTATTAACATTCCAAAATTTTGGAAAATTTTGGGATGTTACACGACCGCGCTCAATGCGGATGCGGCGGCACTCTCAGCGTAGGCGGCCGCGCTCTCAGCGCAGGCGGCGGTGCTCGAGGAGGACGCAGCCACCATACGGGCCCTAACGAAGCGTTTCCATGGCGCCATATTTTGCAAGAAGGGGTTGCCGGAATGGGGATCGAGATTCGTGGATTCGGGGGTTGCCGGCACTAGAGAAGACAAGCCGGCGAAGCTTAAGGAGGAAGACTTAAATAGACCCATGAATTTTTCATCGCAAACGATTCGTGCAAAACAACTATGTGTGATGTGGTTGATATTTTTTTATTAGCTGTGAAAGACGAATTTGGAGTAAAGTGGCAACGGATGGTGTTTTAAATGTAGGAGAAAATTTCTAATACTAATACAACTATAATTTGGAAATTTGGAAAATTCCAGGGGTCATTTGACCTTTTAAGACAATTAAGTGATTTTCTAGCCATTTAATGACCGTAATTCAAATTTGAACTGCATCTACATGCAACGGCTAACCATAATGGTTTAAAAAATCATATTTGTGTACTTGTGTGGGAGTTAATTTCATGTGCAGTAAGGAAGGAATTTTCAAACATATTGGTCTCATGGCTATAATACAAAGCATGGAGTGCCATAGCATTTAAATTCGAAAAGTTTAGAAAAAGATCAGAAACACATGAAACCTTGCTTGATGTAATGTCCAAGATGACGTGCTAAAAAAATTGGCATGTTTGACGAAAGTTTGGACACACACCCCTCACAAACCGAAGCAACTCACTAGAAGGCGCGTGGTTCCGATAGGGAACAATGCATGTTTGATGACGAACGGGATATAGCTTCCTCTGATGGCCTTCAAATTGTTTCTACAGTTAACATGCACTAATACAACTGTCATGAAATTCAGAAAACTACAGGGGTCATTTGACCTTTTAAAGACATTTAAGTGATTTTCTAGCCATTTAATGACTGTAATTCAAATTTGAACTACATCTACATCCAACGGCTAACCATGACGGTTTGAAAAATAATAGTTAATTCCATGTGCAGTAAATTGGAAGGAATTTTCAAACATTTTGGGGTCACGGCCTGGACACATGCATGGAATGCCATGGCATTTAAATTCCAAAAAATTAAAAAATGATCAAAAACACATGAAACCTTGCTTGACTTAATGGCATGCCACCAAGATGATGTGGTAAAATAATTGGCATGTTTGACGAAAGTTTGGACACACACCCCGCACAAACCGGAGCAACTCACTAGAAGGCTCATGGTTCGAAGATGGAACAATGCATGTTTGATGACGAATTGACGATAACATCCTCTTATGGGCTTCAAAAAATTTCTATAGTTAACATGTCGTAATACAACTGTCATGTCAAAATTTGGAAAATTTCAGGGGTCATTTGACCTTTTTAAGTCATTTAAGTGATTTTCTAGCCATTTAATGACCGTAATCCAAATTTGAACTACGTCAACATGCAGCGGCTAACCATAATGGCTTGGACACATGCATGGAGTGCCATGGCATTTAAATTCCAAAAAAATTAAAAAAATGATCAGACGATGTAAATATCTGGTGTTTAAAAAAGAAAATGTAAAGATCTGGCAAGACAACCGGGCCCCACACGATTGGCACCCTATTTCGCACCTTGAGGTTTGGAAGGTGAGTGGTGAGGGTTATTAATCAGACACGGTTCTGTATTGGAAACCGTCAGCTATTAAGTTCACACACGGCTTTTGCTGCGGGAATCGTGTGTAATTCAAACTACAGTACTTGTAAATTCCAGCGACCGGTGTTTCTACTGTTCCCGTCGATCTAGATTCCGGCCGCCAATAAATGCTACCTTGCTCACGTCGTCTCGCCTGCATTCTCATCTACATCCTCCCCTCTCTCTCTCTCTCTCTCTCTCTCTCTCTCTCAAATCTGTGCCATGGCGCCGCCGGTCTGCCCACGCGCCAACGAGGAGTTGCCGCCCCCCGAGGAAGCTCAGTCGGAGAGTAGCGACGAGGAGGACCCCTACGCGCCACCAGACCCCCAACTTTGGATTGGCTTTGGGGCCAGTACAATCTTTGTCTATGGAAGTCGCTGCCGCCGGCTGAGAAAGCCAGGCAATTGGCGTTCAAGAAGGAGATGGCGGAGGAGGAAGGCAGGCACTAGGCGGCCTGCGAAGCCCATGATGCCGCCTGGAAAAAGGAGGTGATGGAGCTTTGGAGGCGGGCGCGTCGTCGTTCGGAGGAGGTGTACGAAGACGGCTACTTCACGAGGAAGGTCAAAGGCACTAGGTGCCTCATCACTGCATGGAGGTGGGCCGATAAGCTCTAGTGTGCCACCGACGAGGCGCTAGGAGCTTCGGTGGGCGCCCAACAAAATGGAAGATCGTTCGCGCTTGTCCGCCAGCAATAAGCAGATCGGTACGTCAAGCGCTGTGAGGCGGAGTAGGCAGAGTACTGCCTCCGCGCCGGGAAGACGCCGTGCACCAGGGAGGTACCGGCGAGGGGCTGTTGGAATACTGCCCCTAGGAGGGATTATTAGTTTTAGTATTGTTCATTTGCAATGTTATGCATTGTGCCTAGTAGTTAAGTATCATCACGTATATGTAATTATATTATATATATTATGCGATGAGATAATGAAAAATTAATATATATTATGAATTCCATTTTCTATCTGTTTTCGTATACTAATTTGTATCTAGCTATTATCATCCACATATACAGAATGGAAAGCATATACACACACATAGAAACAGAACATATAAGAACGAAAAACAGAGTACACACATTGAAAGAAAGCAATAAACAGATCAATATTATGATTACTGTGAATACATAGCGATGCACGTTGAAACGACTCAATAAAATAAAATGCGTCCATGAGACCATGACCAACAGCCCTTGCCTACGGTAGATCTTGGCTCTGCGTGAACTCGTGCAGGCGTTCGTCCAAGCGGTCGACATGCTCGCCGTACATATGGAGCGCGATCTCGAGCTCCAAGTTGGCTATTTCATCAGAGATCACCAGCTCGAGGATGCAACGGTCATGTTCCTCTCCTATGCCTAGGTAGACACCTGGGCCAAGGAGGCGGTCGAGCCTAGCGACCATCGCGTTGGCATCGAGCAGGCCGCAGACAAGGCAAACGGCACGACCCATGCAAACGATGCGACAGGCGTCCGGTGCAAGTATGGCGCGGCTGGCCTCTGGTGCAAGTATGTCGCAGACGGCCTTTGCCCACTCCTGGCGAGGAATGGGGGTACTGACGGGATGTGTGCCCAGCTGTGACGCCCTGTCGACAGCTGGCAAGCGCCGATGGACCCGCTCTTGTTGTGTGGCGCACCGCACCTCTCGCTCTGTGGCGCTCTAATGGTCTCGCTGTGCGGCGAGCCACAGCCTACCGACACGAACGCGCCTAGCTTGCTCTGTGGCGCGTCGTCGATCATCTTGCGTGGCGAGCTGCAGCCTCTCGGTGCTGACATGCCTATCTTGATCCTCGGCGCTGAAGCGCCATGTGCCAAGGGTCTGCTTAACCCTAGCGATGACGCACATCACTGAGTCATCCATCGTGTTTCCGGGGAGCGCCTCGGCCTCGATGGGCCATGGCGCCTTCTTGTTTCCTTTTCGAGGAGGTTGATGGCAGAGGTGGCGCTTTGGTGGGTTGCCACGCTTGGAAAAGGTGGATGTTCTACAGGCTGCGCTTGTTGCCTCCGTGCATCACGTGCGGCCTAGGTTTATGCGCAATATCGCTGGGTGGTGGCGGGAAACCGGTGAGGAAATGGCAGGAAACGGTGGTGTGTTCATAAAACACCATCAATTAATGGAAACTTAACATAGAAGGAACATCGAGCTAGCACGACGCGTGCGGGCACATTGCTCGCCCAAGGCTATGATCCATATACTTGTGTGCCCAACAAAGCACACTATTCATAGTAAAGAATACTGTGCAGTATGCCGTATATCGCACACACCTTCATGTGGCTAACCGTTTCTTTTGTGTTGCCTAATCACAAACAGTTCATCCAAGTGAACTGTATCCCGTATATCACACACACCTTCATCTGGCTGCCCGTTTCTGTTGTTCCGCCTCATCACAAACAGTGTATCAGAGTGAACTATATGCCTTATATCGCACACGCCTTCATCTGGCTACCCGTTTATGTTGTTCTGCCTCATCACAAACAGTTCACTGAACTGAACCGTATGCCCCGCATCACACACGTAACTAAAATCTGAACCGTGTTTGATGTCTCTGCCATCGCAAATGTTTTGCATCTTTTTTGATGGTTTTTTACATCCCCTTTTGCGATTAATGCATCGTTCACAGTTTCATCAAATGGTCTCTGATCGTAGTATCACGCTAGCAGCATCTTGCAGTAGTGTAATATCCATTCAAGTTTAATATTTTAGGAAGTTTAATGAATGGCATGGCATGGACTAGAGATGTGTACCCCTCAAAATGCTAAGGACACATATTGGCAAAAGCTCAAGACTCTTCATTTATATTTAAGTGATCCAAGATCACATTGAGTCCATATGAAAGCCAATACTATTAAAAGGGGATGAGGTGTTGCATAATGGTCTACTTGCTCAAAATGCTTAGTGATATTGATCCAAAACCCTCAACCACTTTCTCATTCCAAATATGTCCAAAACCCAAAGTCAAACTCGGCCCCACCAAAATTTCCTATCCTGTGCCACCGAGTTCACGTGACATAGCCACTGCTAGAAACCCTAGCACTTTGGTCACACCAATACGGATCTTGATCTCACCGAGATGGCCTTGCAAACTCTCTGTTGCCTATTGCAATTATTTTGGTCTCACCGAAATTGTGATCGGTCACACTGAGTTGGCTTGACATCTTATCTATTGCCTTATTGCTTCATTTCGGCCTCACCAAGTTGATGCAATCAATGCCACCGAGTTGATGTTTTCCCTAAGCCCTAGCACATTGGTCCCACCGAGATTCCTAACATTCACATTTTGAACTGAATCGGTCACACCAAGTTCTTCTATTCGGTCTGACCGAGTTGGGTCAAACGTGTGTCATAGTTGGATCTTGTGTGGAGGCTATATATACCCCTCCACCCCTTTCTCCATATGAGAGAGATCCATCAGAACGTGCCTACAATTCCAGCATACATTTTCTGAGAGAAAACCACCTACTCACGTGTTGAGATCAAGACATTCCAGTCGTACCACAAGATTTTTGATTTCTAGCCTTCCCCAAGTTCCTTTCTACTCAAATCATCTTTCCACCATATCCAAATCTGTGAGAGAGAGTTGAGTGTTGGGAGACTATCATTTGAAGCACAAGAGCAAGGAGTTCATCCTCAACACAACAACTATTACCTTTTGGAGAGTGGTGTCTCCTAGATTGGTTAGGTGTCGCTTGGGAGCCTCCGACAAGATTGAGGAGTCGAACCAAGAAGTTTGGAAGGGCAAGGAGATTGCCTACTTCATGAAGATCTACCCGAGTGAGGCGTCCTTCGTGGGCGATTGCCATGGTGGGATAAACAAGGTTGCTTCTTCGTGGACCCATCATGGGTGGAGCCGTCCATGGACTCACGCAATCGTTACCCTTCATGTGTTGAAGTCTCCATCAACGTGGATGTATAATAGCACCACCTATCGAAACCACCCAAAAATCTCCGTGTAATCACTGCGTTTGCTCTCCCCAGACCCTTCCATTTACCTTCATATGCAATGTTTTACTTTCTGCTGCTACACTCTTAGAATTGCATGTGTAGGTTGATTGCTTGACTTGTTCTAATTGCTAAAATCTGCCCACAACTAAAATTGGGAAAAGGTTAGATTTTTATTTGGTCAAGTAGTCTAATCACCCCCCCTGTAGACCTATTTTAGTCCAACAAGATCACATTGCACAAAGAGCGGAAACCATGGGGGTAGCACGACGACAATGACACTGGAGATTTTTACCCAGGTTCGGGCCGCCCTGAGGCATAAAACCCTACTCCTGCCTTTGGTGGATTTGATGGTGGAAAACAACAGCACGCAGCGCTCGAGCCTGGCAAGGTGGCCTCGGGGAAGCAACTACGCGCGTACTAGTGTGAGGGGGTCCGAACCCCTTTCTATGTTGCCTTAGACCTCCTTTTATAGCTCAAGGGGTAACCACTGTGGCAAAACAGTCATTATCTAGTGATTAGATAGCTAACAGTGCTATCATACCAAAGTCTGGCAGTTAGGACAAAGTGCATTAAATGCACTACTAGGTGTCATGTGGAGGGTGAAACCCGACAAGCCTGTCGTGCCCTTAGTCATCTTCTGCTTATCTATTTGACACGCCTCCTAGACGAGTGTCTGTGGAGATAATCTGCCTTCCAGCGGGCCGCCACGTGCTTAGTAGAGGGCACTTAATCATCTTGGAGGCTCGACACCGCATTGATAAGTGACTTGCATCACTGTGTGGTGGAGCAGTGGAGCCTTGGCGGGATTTCTTGCCCTTGGCGGTCCTGGCAAGCCTGCCGAGGCAATCTTGGACTTGCCCTTGGGGTGGCCTCAACTTGACCATGTGCTCCTGCCCGACAAGGGAGGCTTTCCCAAGGTGGTACCTTGTTGTCCTGCATGTTAACTTGGTCTTCTTGATTTGCTCCTTGATCTCACGAAGAGCGGTTCCTCTGGTTTGGTCTTGCTTTTATATGTTGGTGCTGGATATAGGGTGCTAGCATGCCTGTGTATAAGTCTGGGCAACAAACGTGAATGTTCGTTGCACCGACAGGAGCCCCCGGGCCTGGCTCATACGTGTCGCCATGCATCGTCGGGGTAGGCCCTAAAAAATACACAGGCGAACGCATCGGCCCAACCGTAGTGGGATCCCTGTCTTTCTTGATATCTTCCTTGCTTGTTCATTAACCTATGATTGAATCACTTTCCAGTTTTCCCGCGCGTCATGCAATACGACATGGAGTAACTTAGGCCATGGCCTGCGGACTGCCCACGCCCCACGTTCATGGGGGCGGTAACGCCATTTTACTCATCCCACTACCTCTGTCGTTTCCGCCACGTACGCTGCTTGCATTGCACGGTGGCGGGCGCATAGGGCGCGAGAATGAGTGCCTTGGCAAAAAAGCCAGCACCGTGGATAGGCGTAGGAGGGCAGTGGTTGATTATAGGCATCGTCAGCGACATAGATGTATCGGATTGGTGGAGTGGGGCGGTTGCCTCCTGGGTGGTGAGGAGCCAGCTCCTCCACGCTCCCATATGAAAGGAGGCATGGGCGAGGGGCTCATCCATACGCATATCTCCTTATTCTTCTTGCATCTTGCTTCTATCATTGCGAGGGGAAGAGGACGTGGTGGAGCTCCAGCGGTGGCAACGAGGGTCTCTTCTCGACAGTGCCTCCCTGCCCCAACTGGAGATGCAAGGGCAGAATCCAGCGCACAAGGCGATGCCGTGGTGCTCGGGGCCGAGGAGAGCGTGCTGGCACTCTGGTCATTCCTCCTCCGATTGCCCCGGCTCCGATGGAAGGCCATGTCGGGGACTAGCCGTTGGAGTTTGTTGTTAAGCTGCGTGGGCCTCCGCGCAGCTGCCTTCGACTCCCTACTCCTTTTGCAAGGGTGATAGAGGAAGAACAACCGCCAGGATTTAAGCTGAACATGAGGGGTTGCTGTAATGGCAGCATGCGAGCGGACGAGAAGTTCCCTGTACCTCATGTCATGCTTCTCCGGTGTGATTGTAAAACCTTCGCTCGTGCCCACAGCTTGGCGGCTGGGCACGTTCCCCATTTTAAGTTAATGGAGGCTAACTTGCTCTCCATCAAGGTCTTTGAGCAATCGGGTGCTCACTTAGGGTGCTATGTGCAGAGCTCGACTGATGATGAAAGCTCCTCCTCGAGCGACAGCGACGAAGAGGACAGTGGCGGCGATGATGATAGTGTCGAGCGGGAGATAATGGCTCGGACTCCAGCTGAGCGCCGGTCGCACCGTCATCGTCAGCTAGGCGCCGCAAAACCACCATCAGCACCTGGGTCTTCTTCCACGGCAGAGCGATTTGCTGGGGAGTTGGGTGTGGATGTCTCTGCCTCCTCCAGCTGGACCTCGGCAAGCTTCCTCGTGGACTCCGGCCTCGTCTTCCCTACCGGTGTCCATCCAGCCGCGTCCCGCTGGTCCTGGCGGTGGTGACCAGGGCATCGCCTAGCCGCTCCCTCCGTCCATCACCTTCGTCCGCGCTCTCCCGATCTTGTCACACAGCGTCCCGCGGACCCTGATGGGGTCAGGCTGGGCTTTTTCCTAGGCACTTCTTTTCCCCTCTTCACCTCCCACTGTAGGTCCTAGGAGGAGAGGGACAAGAAAGGCATTATGGGGCACTTATCTTTTTTCAATTCAAAAGATGTAGTAACTTGCCAAACTTTGGTCTTAATTATGTAATCTTTTCCATCCATATTTGTGCCCTATGGGTTTGTACTTGTTTTTTCTGTGCATTAATGAAAAAAAGATATGCTTGCCGGGCACTCGTGCATGTGTCATGCCCATGCAACGGAACAACTCCTTTATACTCTCAAGTAAACAAGATTTTCCGGCAAGACACCTTGTGTCGGTGTAGAACGACATCTATGGGATCACAAGAATCCCTACTACGGTTGCCGGGGCGCAGGGTTGCAAGAAGAGCAGGATCAGTAGACATCATAACGATCGTTTACCCAGGTTCGGGCCACGAGGATGCGTAAAACCCTAGTCCTGCTTTGGTGGATGTATTTCAGAGAGTTCTTGAGCTCTCGAACTAGCTGTGGTGAGTGCATGGTTCGGAAGAGCCGAATCCTTCTCCAGTATGCCATGGGACTCCTTTTATAGTTGGAAGGGGCTGCCACAATGGCTCACAGGGCCACGCAGGCGCTTGATGAGTTGGCCAGGGGGCTGCATGTTGCCACGCAGGTGCCCGCCCAGCTGGTTGGACTGGCAGCTGCATGCGAACGACAATGGAAGCTTGGTTGGCGCGGGCCTGGCGGTGGCCCTGCTGGCGTCCTTGGCGGGTGAGGGAGTCCTAGATTAGGGGGTATCCGGACAGCCGGACTATATCCTTTGGCTGGACTGTTGGACTATGAAGATACAAGATTGAAGACTTCGTCTCGTCTCCGGATGGGATTCTCCTTGGCGTGGAAGGCAAGCTTGGCAATACGGATATGTAGATCTCCTCCATTGTAACCGACTCTGTGTAACCCTAGCCCCATCCGGTATCTATATAAACCGGAGGGTTTAGTCCGTAGGACCAACAACAATCATACCATAGGCTAGCTTATAGGGTTCGGCCTCTATGATCTCGTGGTAGATCAACTCTTGTACTAATCATATCATCATGATCAATCAAGCAGGAAGTAGGGTATTACCTCCATCGAGAGGGCCCGAACCTGGGTAAACATCGTGCCCCCTGCCTCCTGTTACCATCCGCCTTAGACGCACAGTTCGGGACCCCCTACCCGAGATCCGCCGGTTTTGACACCGAAATTGGTGCTTTCATTGAGAGTTCCACTGTGCCGTCGCCATAAGGCTCGATGGCCCCTTCGATCATCGGTGATGCGGTCCAGGGTGAGGTCTTCCTCCCCGGACAGATCTTTGTATTCGGCGGCTTCACCCTGCGGGCCAACTCGTTTGGCCATCTGGAGCAGATCGAGAGCTACGCCCCTGGCCATCAGGTCAGGTTCGGAAACTTGAATTATATTGCCGACAACCGCGGAGACTTGATCTTCAACGTATTCGAGCCCATGCCAGGTGTGCCGCACGATCACGAAGAGCATGATGTAGCTCTGCCATCGGATAGTGTTTGGGAAATCACGCCATCGACCACTCCGGCCTTCAATCCGAAACAGATCGTGCCATCCGATGATGGGCGGATAGACCCCGCCTCGGAGGCCACACTCTCAGCGGCGATAGAGCCGAACACTGACCTTACCCTTCACGAGAGCCGTGACGCCGAACCAATGGACTCGTCTCCAGCCATGTACCCCGAACTACCTGCGCCCATACCTACCGAATCCGATTGGGCGCCGCTCATGGAGTTCACCTGCGTGGATATCTTTCAGCACTCGCCCTTCGGCGATGTGCTAAACTCGTTAAGGTCTCTCTCCCTATCAGGAGAACCTTGGCCGAGCTATGTCCGGCTAGGATGGGATGCGGATGACGAAGAAATTCACTCCCCACCCACCACCCACTTAGTAGCCACTTTCGATGACTTAACCGACATGCTAGATTTCGACTCCGAAGACATCGATGGTATGGACAACGATGCAGGAGATGAACAAGAATAACCGCCAACAGGGCGCTGGACCGCCACTTCTTCATATGACATATACATGGTGGATACACCCAAAGAAAATGATGACGAGGAACGGAAGGATGCAGCGAAGGATAGCTCACTCGAGAAGCAACCAAAGCGGCGCCGTAGGCGCCGCTCCAAATCCCGCCTCGGTAAAAACAGCGATAATAGCGCAAGAAAAAACAATACCCCGATTGACTCTGGAGGAAACGACGACCGAATAGACCCAGCGACAGAGCAGGGTGAGCCAGCGGACGACGAACAAAGTACGGAGCCGCTGTCCGAACACGGCGACACCGAGCGTCAAGCTAACCAACCTGTCTCCGGAGAAGAGAACGGTCCGGATGACGATGAACACATCATCCCGGAAAGGCAGCTGGAGCAAGAGAACCTCCATAGAAGGCTTATCGCCACTGCGAGGAGTCTGAAGAAGCAGAAGCAAAGGCTCAAAGCCGCACAAAACACACTCAACAGCAGATGGAACAAAGTGCTCGATACGGTAGAAAAGTATGGTGACAGTCACCACACGAAGAGCTACCCAAAGCGAAAGCTGCTGCCTGAATTCGATGATGAGGCCTTAGAGCCCCCACAGCCCAAAAATAAAACCGCCGACCTGTCAGATCGATGACCTCGTGGCCGCCATAGAGCGGCCAACGAGGCCGCACGTAAGTCAGTACATGACCCATGCGAGGACTCGCACCAAATGACCGGCGCAACCAGATCCATCTACAGATCAAGGAAACGCGCTCCAGCACTCAGCCAAAACCAAACATTACAACCGTCGGAACACCATGGTACAGCTAAATACAGGGGTGCCGCACACCCCCTATGTTTCACCGACGAGGTACTAGACCATGAATTTCCAGAAGGATTCAAACCAGTGAACATAGAGGCGTACGACGGGACCACAGACCCGGGGGTCTGGATTGAGGACTTTATCCTCCATATTCATATGGCTCGCGGAGACGATCTCCATGCCATTAAATACTTGCCGCTCAAGCTATAAGGACCAGCTCGGCACTGGTTAAAAAGCCTCCCCGAAATATCCATTGGAAGTTGGGAGGAGCTCGAGGATGCTTTTCGGGCTAATTTTCAAGGGACTTATGTCCGACCTCCGGACGCAGACGATTTGAGTCATATAATTCAACAGCCCGGAGAGTCAGCCCGAAAGCTTTGGAACAGGTTTCTCACTAAGAAGAACCAAATTGTCGACTGTCCGGACGCCGAAGCCTTAGCAGCTTTCAAGCACAGCGTCCGAGACGAATGGCTTGCCAAACACCTCGGCCAAGAAAAACTGAGAACAATGGCAGCCCTAACAAGCCTCATGACCCGCTTTTGCGCGGGCGAGGATAGTTGGTTAGCCCGAAGCAGCACCAGCGACCCAAGCACATCCGAAGTCAGGGATGGCAATGGAAAACCACGACGCAGTAAAAATAAGCGCCGGAATAAAGAAGACAGCCCTGACAACACGGCAGTAAACGCCGGATTCCGGGGCTCTTGACCGGGTCAGCGGAAAAAGCCCTTTAAAGGCAACAGAGATGGACCGACCGGCCTAAACAAGATTCTAGAAAAACTATGTCAGATCCACGGCACCCCCGATAAACCTGCAAATCATACCCACAGAGAATGCTGGGTCTTCAAACAGGCCGGCAAGCTAAACGCCGAACACAAGGGGGAGGACACACAGAGTGAAGACGAGGATGAGCCTCGCCAGCAGGGCACTGGGGGACAGAAAAAATTCCCCCAGAAGTCAAAATGGTAAACGTGGTACACGTGATGAGGGGGAGAAGCAAAACTGCACTCCGAGACACACACGTCCTAGAGCCCATCACCACCAAGTTCAACCCCTGGTTGTCCCGACCGATCACTTTTGATCGTAGGGATCACCCGACAAGTATCCTGCACGAAGGATTGTTTGCTTTGGTGTTAGACTCAATAATAAACGGGTACCATCTCACACGAGTCCTCATGGATGGCGGTAGTAGTCTAAATCTGATATACCAGGACACCATCCGCAAAATGGGGATAAACCCAACAAAAATCAGCCACAGTAATACTACCTTCAAGGGAGTAATGCACATACGAAGGCCGCTGCACGGGCTCTCTAGTACTAGAGGTTGTGTTCGGCTCGCCCGACAACTTCCGAAGCGAAAGGGTAACCTTCGACATCTCTCCATTCCGAAGTGGCTATCAAGCACTACTCGGACGAGCGGCTTTCGCTCGTTTTAATGCAATACCGCATTACGCTTTTCTCAAGCTTAAAATGCCCGGTCCGCGTGCCATCATCACCGTACATGGAAGCGTTGAGCGCTCCTTACGAGCAGAAGAACGTACGGCTGCTTTAATAAATAACACTAGACGGCCTCACCACCAGAACAGATGACCGGTCGTTAAGACCACGGACACGGTTATACGAGTCCGGCTAATCATTGGATAGAGATTGGTTTGATAGTTATATCCTTATAGACGGTACCAGGGGCTTCTTAGCTAATTCGGCTCAACTTTACCCATCTTGACTCTTAAATGGTTTGTTTATAATAGCGAATTTTTTTGCACGAAAATTTTCAACTAAGTTCCTCTCTTTTACAGATGACAATCGTGCTACACCCGTCCAGGATATGGCACAACGGAGACACAGGCGCAGACATGCAGCAGGGACCCATTCCAAGGTTTCTCTTTAGATTAAGACCATGCGTAAACCTTTTTTTACTGTATTTTGTTGTTCACTTCCTCCGGATTCTCAATACAACCGAGAAGGATGCTGACGTTCTTGGCATGTGTCCATGTCAGAATATTGCTCGTACCCAGACACTAGGGGCTCATTATCAAGGGCATCATTTAGCCCGGTATATATTTCAAAGACCGAATACCTTAGGGAGTGTTCGACGTCGCGAGTTTGGCCTTATATGCATTAGCTCCGAATCATGTCTTTGGTCAAATGTTGGGTTTGCCCGGCTCCTGTGTTTTGCTACCTTACGTTCAACAGATCGGCTAAGGCGGCACCAGGAGAACTACTGCGATTGTGCCCTGGTTCGGCCGGACGAGCACCTCAATAGAGAAAGCCGAAAACTGACTGTCGTGATAAAGCGCGAGACTGGTCAACCACTCGATGACCTAGAGGAATCTTCGGGATTCCTCCGCATTAACGAAGGGCCATTTCCCGGCCAGGCATGTACGCGCCCCGTATTCGGATGAGCGCGGAGCCACCAAGGGCTATATAGTAGCCCCACTGTCAAACTCCTATTGCTAAGTGAAAGTGTTAAAGCAATATAGTCCGATTGCCTAGTTCGCTGCGCTATCACCTCCTTAATGGACCAAGATGTTGGATCAAGTGTGAACACACGTCTTCTGCGAACATCCCCGCATTATATGCGTGAAATTTGAAGCCGTTTAATCGCAAACTTTCAGGTTATATACATATATACATAAACGGCCGCACAAGAGGAATCATAATACTTTCAGGCAAAAGTATAAAAATAGACCTTACAATTCAGTAAAACTTTTTTTTTTCAATGGGAATACATGTCACTAGAACATAATATTCTTCGAGCACTGAGCTTGTATTTAACGAGCGCCTTCAAGGATCTCGTCAAAGTAGTGCTCGGCAGCTACTCGGCTAATTGACGAACTCGGGGTTGCAATTGCGGTGGCTTCCATCTCCACCCAGTATGTCTTGACATGGGCAAGCGCCCTCCGCGCACCCTCGATGCACGCCGACCTCTTCATAGCGTCGATGCGCGGCACAACACCAAGGAACTGCTGCACCAAACTAAAATAACTGTTCGGCCTTGGCCCTTCCGGCCATAGATGATCCACAACAGACCTCATGGCGAGCCCGGACAACCTATGGAGCTCGGCCCATTCGTCCATCTGCTCATTTAAAGGAAGTGGACGCGCTGGAGCGTCAAATTGTGACCAGAACAGCTTCTCCACTTCGCGATCTTTCTAATTCTTGAAGTATTCGGCCGCATCAGCGGCACTTGCTGCCAAATCCAGATAAGCGTCTGCAGAACTCCACAGCCGATCCAGAGGAGCGTACTTAGGATCTACGAACTTCATCCGCAGCATAAAGGGCTTCCCAGCCGCGATATCCCCGGCGTGACGCAGCTCCTCCTTCATCGCTCTAATTGTAGAGCGGGCGTCCTTGGCCGCCACCGTGGCCTTCTCCAGGTCCGTCATCTTTGCTCGGTCTTCCTCTTTGAGAAGCTCGTAACGGCCGGCAGCATCCTTCAACTCCACAGCCATCTGGGCTATTTCATCCTTGCTTCGGCAATGAGTAGCCTTTTCGGCTCTCAGCTCCTCGACCGCCTTCAGGGCGGCCACATCACTTTTCCTGGCTTGTTCTTTGGCCCGGGCGAGTTTCGCTCGAAGGGTCTCCATGGCTGCAGCTCCGTCTGCAGTCGCAACATATTAAAGATATTGGCATCATGCTCCTCTTACTATGTATCGATCACTGGAGAAATCACATACCCTGTGCCTCGTCAAGCCGCTTGTTGACAAGCACGATGTCGGTCCGCCGCATCAAGTTGCCGCTTCAGCTCGGCGAACTCACCAGTCCGGCTAGCCACCGGACCTTCCGCCACCTGCATATAAAGGCGGCCGGATTATTACTTGGGACTATGATCCTCTGTTTGCCGCCATTTTCGACAGCAACCAGAGTCTCAGGGGCTACTATCCGCATAGGACACACCTTAACGTGTGCGGTGCTGTAAAAAATACGCACTATTGCACGTACCTCAAAACCTTTTAGAAGACTCATAAAGGCTTCATGCAACCAGCTTTCGGCGGATGAAATCCTCTCAACCACCGTACCCATTAGCGTACGATGCGGTTCTGAGATAGCCGCTCGCTCTAGCAGATCCTTCAGTGCGTCCGACCGCATAACAGATGGTGCCGGACTCTTTCGGTTGCTCTCTTCAAGAGCCGGATACTGAGGACTTCGGGTGGCCAAAGGATTACCCTCTGGCCTTGCCGAATCAGGAGAGGTCCTCCGCGACGACACCTCGGGGTCGCCCGCCTCGTAAGGCGAGAGGGCATGGGGAGGCGTTTCGCTCTCCATCATCTCCGGAAGAAGATCCCCCGAAGATGAGCTCTGCCGAGAAGGGCTATGATCCGGACTACAAGATGAATATTTTGGTTATTTTCCTCAGAAGCAAAGCGGGATGTTTTCATTATTAAGTCCCCTTTCTACTTACTGCTCGGTTGAAGGCTGGCCCCCTTGCGGGCATTGTGTGGCCAGGGTATCCCCCGAGCCAGGACCCTCTAGCGAAGATCTCTTCCCCCGTTTGGAGACCATTGTCTCCGGGTCTTCTGTGACGCACCGAGACCGACGCTTCAGAAGCCTTCCAGTTATTTCGTTGTTGCTGTGTGTTTTATTTGCTTGTTGCATTCATCATCGCATCATTCGCATTGCATCGGCACTCTATTGCCGTCTTTGTTTTCAAACTCACATCCCCTCGTAGTTGTCGCGCCCCCCTTGCTTTTGTTGACCGTTCCGAGACCAACCTTGTTCTTTGTTTTCCCTCTTGCCTAAACCGGAGTCTCTTTGCACAGTGCATCGACCCCTACAACCTAGTCCGAAACTTCCCGAACCCGAGGCGGGTTGTCGTCACCGTTGGGTCCGGGTCATCCCCAAACATCTATAAAACATCTCCGTTTTCTTAATTGAACTTCCCAACCTATATTTTTTCTTGACCGTCAGATTTAAATCGGAGGGTCCTAACCTAATTTTATTTCCCTTTATATAGTCCACCCACCTACCAAATCAGTCTAACCCTAGCCTAACCCTATTCCCCCTTGCGCCGCCACCCGCTCTCTCATGTTCCTTGGGATCCTTCCCTGACCAGCCTCCTCCTTCCTCGGGATCTTGCCCGATCCAATCCAGCCACCACCGAACCATCCATCTCCTCCATCCAATCAAACCAACCAGCCACCTCGACCTCCTCCTTCGTGCGCCCCTGTGCCGAGAGCTCCGAGACTCCAGCCTCCTCTCGTGCCCGAGGGGCTCCCCGAGCACCTCATCCCCGCCGTTGCTAGTCGCCGGAACCAGCAGGCTGTCCTCGCCAACCCTGCTCCCTTCCCCTTTCTCTTTTCTTCGGTGAAGCTCTCAGCTCTCCCTCTCCCTCTCTGTAAACCAGGAACACAGCACTAAATCCTCCCCATGGCGCTGTCGCACGTGTCTAGGCGTCCCTCACCTCTGCTTCGCCGGAGTCGCCAAGTTCCTGGTGCCGTCGCCGCTCCCTGCGTCAGCCCCGCCATGGACGTCGTGGAGTTTTCCTCTGCTACGGAGCTCCTTCCTCGACGCCGAGCTCGCCAAGCCCCGCCGCCAGGGACCACCTCTGCGCCCCGTTGACCCACGCCCGTCCGCCTCGGAGGCGGCCTCCACCGCCTCCTCCCGAATCTGCTCCGCCTCACCTCTGCCAGATCGGAGCAGCACCGGACCCGCAGGACCGTACCCTTCCTCTCCAGCCTCCCCTCTGTTTTCTTCTTGCTCACCAGCAACGCTCTCTCTCAGGATCTCTCTTCTCTCCCGTTTCTCTCCAAAGGGGACCGAAGCCATGGCCGTCGCCCGTCCATGGTCGCTGCCGCCGGGATCTGCTCGCCTCCGCTGCCTCCGCACCATCCCTGTCGCCGGAGGATGCAGCCCCGCCGCCTCCAAGTCCTTTGCTTCGCCCGTGGTCGAGCGAGACGACCACAAACGCAGCCGCGTTGACCGCCCGCTCGTTAGTGCCTCTCTGCCTCGCTGGCCAAGGCCCAGCCTGCTCCAGCTCCTCAACCGGCCTGCTACCTCCTCCACCGACAGGGCCAAGGCCCATGGTGAGCCTCCAGCGCCCTGCTCCTGTTGGCCCAGCCAGTTTCGGCCCGTGATGTTTTTTTCCTGCCAGGACGATTTTATCTAATTTCCAGGAGACTGCAGTTTTCAGAAAAGTCCCTCTAGATCATGCATATAATAACTCCACAACCATGCATCATATTAAAATGTTTTAAACATGTTAAATGCTTAGAATTCCTTCCAGTTTCATAATATGCAGCATTCATCCATGTTAAATTTGTTTAAAATGTTGTTTGATTAAATTTGCTAGATGGCATGTTAAAATGGTTTATTTCATAACTAATTAACCGTAGCTTGGAATTTAATAAACTTTATATGTAAATGGGGTAGAAAAATGCCTAGTCTAACATGGTGCACTTTATTTTGCTGTTTAACAACATTAAAATTGTGTTTAGGACAGAACAGTAGCAAATTCGAAATATGCATATGAGGATTTTCCGGAATTGTTGTTGTTATTTCCGGCCTCATTTAAACTTGCCTAAAAAGTTAGATTAATTATGCTTCACCTCTCCCATGTTAACCAACATTTAATCTTGTCTTGCTCCTAAACGAGAGCAAACTAAATAACTTGAATGTGGTGTTTCGTCAATATGCAAGTCGTTGCATATTGAGCTCAACTTAATTTGTAGTATTGTTTGTTGCATTTTGCCATGCCATGCCTCATTTAAACCGGACATGCATCATACTTGATTGTGCATCATGCCATGTTTATGATTGCATGTTTACCATGTTGTTTGCTTCTTTCCGGTTTGCTTCTCTCGTTAGCTTCGGTTTCGTTCCGGAGTTGTGAGGATTCGTTCGACTACGTCCATTTGTCTTCTTCATGGACTCGTTCTTCTTCCTTGCGGGATTTCAGGCAAGATGACCATACCCTCGAAATCACTTCTATATTTGCTTGCTAGTTGTTCGCTCTATTGCTATGTTGCGCTACCTATCACTTGCTATATCATGTCTCCCATATTGCCATGTTGTCCTCTAACCTTTTCACCCTTCCTGGCAAACCGTTGTTTGGCTATGTTACCGCTTTGCTCAGCCCTTCTTATAGCGTTGTTAGTTGCAGGTGAAGTTGAAGATTGCTCCATGTTGGAACAAGATCATTTTGGGATATCACAATATCTCTTATCTTAATTAATGCATCTATATACTTGGTAAAGGGTGGAAGGCTCGACCTTATGCCTGGTGTTTTGTTCCACTCTTGCCGCCCTAGTTTCCGTCATACCGGTGTTATGTTCCTTGATTTTGCATTCCTTGCGCGGTTGGGTGATTTATGGGACCCCCTTGACAGTTCGCTTTGAATAAAACTCTTCCAGCAAGGCCCAACATTGGTTTTAACATTTGCCACCTAAGCCTTTTTCCCTTGGGTTCTGCAGACTCAAGGGTCATCTTTATTTTAACCCCCCGGGCCAATGCTCCTCTGAGTGTTGGTCCAAACTAGAGCCCTTTGCAGCGCCACCTCGGGGAAACTTGAGGCCTGCTACGAGATATGTGCAGCTCCTATCGGGATTTGTCGGCACATTCGGGGCGGCTTTGCTGGTCTTGTTTTACCATTGTCGAAATGACTTGTAAACCGGGATTCCGAGACTGATCGGGTCTTCCCGGGAGAAGGAATATCCTTCGTTGACCGTGAGAGCTTATGATGGGCTAAGTTGGGACACCCCTACAGGGTATTATCTTTCGAAAGCCGTGCCCGCGGTTATGAGGCAGATGGGAATTTGTTAATATCCGGTTGTAGAGAACTTGACACTTGACTTAATTAAAATGCATCAACCGCGTGTGTAGCCGTGATGGTCTCTTCTCGGCGGAGTCCGGGAAGTGAACACGGTCTTGGGTTATGTATGAACGTAAGTAGCTTTAGGATCACTTCTTGATCACTTCTAGCTTCTTGACCGTTGCGTTGCTCCTCTTCTCGCTCTTATTTGCGTATGTTAGCCACCATATTTGCTTAGTGCTTGCTGCAGCTCCACCTCATTACCCCATCCTTCGTATAAGCTTAAATAGTCTTGATCTCGCGGGTGTGAGATTGTTGAGTCCTCGTGACTCACGGATACTTCCAAACAGTTGCAGGTGCCGATGATGCCAGTGCAGGTGACTCAGCCGAGCTTAAGTGGGAATTCGATGAGGACCTTGGTCGTTACTATGTTTCGTTTCCTGATGATCAGTAGTGGTGCCCAGTTGGGACGATCGGGGATCTAGCAGTTGGGTTATCTTCTTTTCTTTTGGATTTGTCCGTAGTCGGACTACGTGTGTACTCTGATTGATGTATGCTTTGTTTAAGTACTTGTGTGAAGTGGCGATTGTAAACCAACTCTTTATCCCTTTCTTGTTCATTACATGGGATTGTGTGAAGATGACCTTTCTTGCAACAAAAACACAATGCGGTTATGCCTCTAAGTCGTGCTTCGACACGTGGGAGATATAGCCGCATCATGGGTGTTACATCTTCAGAGGCGGTCCTCTTCCTTCCTTGGGAGGGGGGAATTTCAGTTTCTTCCCCCCGGTTATCCTCCTTTGCGGAGGCACTAGCCTCTTTCTCCCCCCCCCCCCCCCCCCGTTGTCTTCTCCTGAGGGCGCTTGATAAGGCGCGAGCTCCAGAATCCTGGCTAGTATAGGATCCGGTGAGACCTCGGGGAGGGGGGCCGAACACCTGATCATCTTCGCATTGTTACCCAGTCCTGGTCAAAGCGTGAATTTTCAGAATGACGTTGTGATAAATAAAGATACAGCGTGTTCGGTTACAGGACTACTTACTTGGGTATCTGGACGATTGCAGTTCAAACCCGCATCCTGGGTGGTATCTGGACACATTATTTGTGGTCCGAAGAACAATTTGTACATCTCCTCGAGTGTCATGCCGAGGAAATGATGGATAGCTCGCAGTCCCTCCTTTGGCCGGATTAGGGGGTATCCGGACAGCCGGACTATATCCTTTGGCCGGACTGTTGGACTATGAAGATGCAAGATTGAAGACTGTGTCTCGTGTCCGGATGGGACTCTCCTTGGCGTGGAAGGCAAGCTTGGCAATACGGATATGTAGATCTCCTCCATTGTAACCGACTCTGTGTAACCCTAGCCCCCTCCGGTGTCTATATAAACCGGAAGGTTTAGTCCGTAGGACCAACAACAATCATACCATAGGCTAGCTTCTAGGTTTAGCCTCTACGACCTCGTGGTAGATCAACTCTTGTACTACTCATATCATCAAGATCAATCAAGCAGGAAGTAGGGTATTACCTCCATCGAGAGGGCCCGAAACTGGGTAAACATCGTGTCCCCTGCCTCCTGTTACCATCCGCCTTAGACGCACAGTTCGGGACCCCCTACCCGTGATCCGCCGGTTTTGACACCGACAGGCGGGGTCTTGCCGTGTGGCCCGGCAAGGGTCTTGCCGTGTGGCCCGGGAAGGCTCTTTCCGCGGCGCGTCGCCGTCCTCGGAAAGGACCTTGCTGGGGGTTTAGTGGCCTTCCTCGGAAAGGATCTTGCCGAGGATCGTCGTCTTCTAATCCTCATCTGATCTTGAATATGTATTCACAAAGATCTGCATGCCACCACAGAGGTACCTTCCCGAGCGCTGGCCCCATGCGGATGTTAGTGTTGGGGACCGCGGGCTCAAGGGTGGCTCGCTCTATTGGTGTGGGGCGAGCAGCCCCGGCAAGGGTCTTGCCGGGGGAACCTGATCCTTCCCTCTGCTCTTTGTGGTCTTGGCCTTGGCGTTGCTCTTATTATCTTGGGCTTTGGTCTTACCTTGGCTCACCTCCCCGTTCTGCTTGGTGTGGCCGCGGGCGCGGCTCCGACTGCCCGTGCACAGGTAAAGGGGTACAAAAAACGCACCCCTCTTTTTGTACACCGACAGGAGCCCCCGGGCCTGGGCCACACATAAGCGTGACACGTTGTTGGGCCAGGCCCAAAATGGTGCGCGTGCAGGCGGGGCGGTTTTTAGCGTGGTAAAACTCTTCACGCGCTTCGCTTCCCACGACCTACGCACGCGGCGCGGCGTGGAGGGGAGTGCGTGACGTGGGCGGCATGCGTGGGGCGGTTTCCACATGCATGCGTCACATCATAGTAAAGAGGCGGCTCACGGCTTCCCCGTAAAAAGAGGGAGGCGTGGAGGCACGGCTCATTTACTGAGCGGGGCCGGGGCGCAGTCTTCAAGGCGTCCACTCCCCATGATCACGGGGTGAGGAGAGGTCACTTCACCTGTCCCCTCAGTTGTGCACGTCCGCCACGCGTCCTTCATGCGCCAGGGGTGGCAAGCAGTGGAGGCGGGAAACCGGGCCGTCGCTGGTTGGGGCAGCGGGTCGGTCCTGATTCCCTGCGCCTCCGGCGTCTGGATTGGTCGAGTGGGGCGGCCGAGCCCCAACCCCGCTCCTTTATAAAGCGCAGGAAGGGGGGGATGGCATCCCGCATTCTTCCATCTTCTATCTCCTCTTGCTTCTGCTTCTTCCTCTCACCCGCCATGGAGAAAGGGAATCCCAGTCCCTCGACGGTGGCAGCGAGGGTCGCCGCTCGACAACGTGTCCCTCCTCCTGAGACCGCGGTGGTGGAACCAGCCGCGAGGGGAAGGGGGAGTCGCCGAGGCCGTGGGCGAGGCCGGGGCCGAGGCCGTAGTGCTCGGGGAAGAGGAGGACGGGGCGGCGCGCTGGCCTTGCCCCCGCCAATGATGCCCTTCCCAATGGAGGGCCATTGCGAGTTCTTCATCAGGCTGCGCCGGCCTCCGCGTCGTTGTCTTCGTCTCCCCGCCCCGTTCGCTCGGGTGATGGAGCGTGACCCGCCCCAGACCCTCAGGTTGCACATGAGGGGCCGTGGGAACGGGGGCACGCGGGTCGACATCGACTTCCCGGCTCCTCGGGTTATGTACCTCTGCCGTGGATGGAAGACGTTCGCTCGCATCCACAGCCTGACGGCGGGGCTCATCAACTACTTCAAATTAATGGAGTACGGCCTACTCTCTGTCAAGGTCTTCGGAGAGTTTAGAACTCGCCTGAAGTGCTGCGTGGAGAGCTCCTCCGATGAAGATTCCGACAATGGAAGCTCTTCCTCGAGTGAAAGTGATGAGGAGGACAGTGGGGCAGATGATGGGGACGAGTCCCACGAGGCGTCGGACGCCCCGCGCCTGGGCGGGTGCGGCAGCAGCAGCATCTGCACCTAGCTACTCCTCCGGCAGAGGTATGCGGGGGTGGGGCCAGCTCCTTGAACTTCTCGGGGCCGTCTCCTTGGGTTGCTGGCGTCGGGAGGCTGCGGAAGAGGAAGAGGGCGGGCGGCAAGGCCGTCAACTCGGAGTACGCGGGCACCGACGCCTTCATCGCATATTGTCGGTCCTGCCGCCTCGTCTTCCAGCTCCTTTCCCGACACCGTCATCACCGGCCCACCCTTGGGCGGCCACCGAGGTGTTCTCTTGGTGCTTTCTGCTACTCGTAGCTTGCCTAGGCGCCCCTTTTGCTCTCTCGCCTCCTTGACCTGCCTCCTGAGGAGAGGGACAAGAAAGGGATTACGGGCATCTTATCTCTTTTTTAGTTTGTAAGCCTGCGGACCTTCGTTAAATTTAGAACTTGTAATCCCTTTGCTCATGTTTTTTGTTCCGTACGAACTGTACCTGTATGGGATGTTTTTAATGAAAAAGGGATGCTTGCCGGGGTTTTCGTTTGTGGGTAAATCCCGCGACAAGGAGCGAATCCTTATTATTGTTTAAGATAAACGTTTTTTGCCCGGCAATAGGCCTTGCCGTCCCCCCACTCCACTCGACTGTTCTCGCGCTCTCGGCGGAGGCAGGGATGGAGTGGGCTTTAGGCTCCTCGTCCTACCTCCTTGCCGCCGCGGCTACAACCAAATCCGGACCCAGGAAATAATCTCTAGGTATAGGAAAAAGGGGAGCACGGCAGCCTAGAGATAAAAACGAGGTTTCACATGCCTCGGTTTGGTTCCGAAATGCATGACAGAGGATAAAAGACTTATCTGGATCTGCAGCCCCCGGCAATCTCATCTTGCCGCGGTTGGACCCTTGTGCTTGCAGCCCCCAGCAACCCTGGTTTGCCGGGGTCGGGATGCCGGTCTGTTTTCTTTCTTCTAAGTGGCTCGGCAGAAGTGCTCATGTGCCCTGCGAACCAAAAGAGGACAGAAGAGAAACAGATAGATGTGCACTCGCACTCTAGGCTAGGGGTTAGTCGCCCTAGGGGTTAGTCGCCCTAAGCACTATCAACCCTAACCAAGGAAGAGACTCGACCTAGCATGCATGCTATAACTTAGGGCGCCATCGCTTCATTTATTAATGCTTAGGGTCTGCGCCTGGCTTTGTACAAAGGTTCACATCCTTGCCGGCAAAGCTTGTACAAAAGGTGGCTTGCCGGGAGGCCCGGCAAGCCGCGCCTTACGGGTAAAACTTGTGAAGATGCTCGATGTTCCAGGAGTTGCTCACTGGGACAACATCTTCGGTCTCCAGGCGGACTGCACCGGGCCTGGTGACTCGTATCACCCGATAAGGGCCTTCCCACTTCGGCGTCAACTTGTTGGAATTCTTGGCCGACTGAACATGCCGAAGAACAAGGTCGCCTTCCTCAAAGTTTCGGGCATGATCCTTGCAGCTATGGTAGCGGCGCAAGGCTTGCTGGTAGCGTGCCGCTCTCACAGCCGCCCGAAGACGATCTTCCTCAAGGAGCGTCGCGTCATCTTGGCGCAACGACTCTTGCTCAAGCTCATCATAAGCGAGCACTCGAGGTGACCCGTATATGAGTTCCGTGGGGAGAACTGCTTCCGCCCCGTATACCAGGGCAAAAGGTGTCTGGCCGGTGGCTCGATTTGGCATCATTATGATCGACCAAAGAACCGTTGGCAGTTCATCAATAGAGCGCCTTCCGCTCTTGTGCAACTTGTCAAAAGTCTTTGTCCTCAGGCCTCGCAACACTTCAGCATTTGCCCTCTCCGCTTGGCCGTTGCTCCGTGGGTGTGCCACGGAAGCAAAACAGACCTTGCTGCCGAGGTCTTGAATGTATTGCATGAAGGTGTGGCTTGTGAACTGTGTGCCGTTGTCGGTGATGACTCTGTTTGGCACACCAAAACGGCAGACCAGTCCCTTGAAAAACTTGACAGCTGACTGAGCAGTCACCTTTCTCACTGCTTCCACCTCCGGCCACTTTGTGAACTTGTCGATTGCAACGTACAAGTACTCAAAGCCCCCGACAGCGCGGGGGAAAGGGCCCAGTATGTCGAGCCCCCAGACTGAGAATGGCCAGGAGAGAGGGATGGTTTGAAGGGCTTGGGCTGGTTGATGAAGCTTCTTTGAATGGAACTGACATGCTTCACACTTGGTTACTAATGCCGTCGCATCCTGGAGGGCGGTGGACCAGAAGAAACCTTGCTAGAACACCTTCCCGGCAAGGCCCCTCGACCCTATGTGGGAGCCACATATGCCTCCATGTATCTCTGCCAACAGCTCCAGTCCTTCCTCCTGGGGGATGCACTTCAATTTCACGCCGTTTGGCCTTCTCCTGTACAGGACGTCGTCGACGAACTAGTACAGGGCGGACCGGCAGGCTACTTTTTCCGCCTCTTCCTGCTCCTCAGGAAGCTCCCCTGTTTGGAGGAATTGGACGGTATGCTCCGCCCATGCCGGAGCTTGGGGCTCGATGGGAAGGACCAAAGGCATTTCTTCTGCCATGGGGGCGGCTGTCTCTACGGCCAGGGCTTGACGCCCCGCCGGAGCCAGTTGCTCTTGGGCAGGCTCAGCGTCCGCGGCAGCACCCTTGCCGGCAGCCCCAGGGGGCTCGGTAGGAAAGTACTTGCCGGGACCTGATTTCCTTCACTTGTTCTGCCCTGCTGATGGTTCGACGGATGGTTCAGTTAACCGGAGCAAAAAGGTATCTGCTTCCACAGGTAGCTTGAATGCGGCACGCTTTGACAGGTGATCGGTGATGTCGTTCTCCGCTCGGGGGACGTGCTCCGCCTGGATACCGTCAAAGCGTTCCTCCAGCTTCCTCACCTCATCTACATAAGCTTCCATCAATGGGCTCTGATAATCCTTGTTGACCTATCTGACAACGAGCTGCGAGTCACCCACGGACGATGAGCTTCTTAACCCGAGGTCTGCCGTGATCACGAGACCGGCAAGCAATCCCTCATACTCAGCGGTGTTGTTGGTGGACATCTCCACGGGAAGTGCATCTGGATCACGTACTTGAGGTGCTCTCCGGTGGGTGCGACGAGCAGCACACCGGCACCGGCGCCTTGCAGCGAGAAAGCCCCATCAAAGTACATGATCCAATCGCGATATGCTTCCTTGCTGGGGAGAGTGGTCTCCTGGATTTCTTCGTCAGGCGTCGAGGTCCATTCTGCAATGAAGTCCGCCAAGAATCTGCTATGAATCGTCGAGGTACATTCAAACTTTAAACCAAAGCTTGACAACTCGAAGGCCCATTCCACAATCCTTCCAGTCGCATCGGAGTTATGCAGTATCCGTTGCAACGGGAGGCGGGTGACGGTAGTGATCTCGTGGGCTTGGAAGTAATGATGCAACTTCCTCGAGGCCATAAGGAGGCCGAAGAGCAATTTTTTCACAACAGAATACCTCGACCTAGCCCCCTGCAAGAGGGAGCTGACAAAGTAAACCGAGTGCTGCATCATCTTCTTCTTTGGCACCACCTCACTCGACTGCACAGGCACTGGCTTGGTGGCACCAGACTCTGCCGGGGGCCACGCCTTGCCGGCACCAGGCCCTGCCAGGGGAATCATTGGCTTGCCATCCGCTGGTTCTGCCGCTGTCACTGCCTCCTTGTCGACCTCCCTCTATGCCACCAGTGCGGTGCTGACCACTTGATTCGTCGCCGCCAGATACAGCAGCAACGGCTCTTGTGGTTTAGGCGCAACCAGTATTAGCGTGGAGGAAAGGTATTTGTTCAGATCTTGCAATGCTGCCTCGGCTTCTGGGGTCCACTCTATTGGGCCTGTCTTCTTCAGGATTTTGAAGAAGGGAAGGGCGTGCTCGGCGGACTTGGAGATGAATCGGCTCATGGCGGCAACGCAGCCGGTGAGCCGATGCACATCTCTGATCCGCTTGGGCGCCTCAATCTGCTCAATATCCTTGATCTTGTCTGGGTTTGCCTCGATCTCGCACTGTGACACAAAGAACCCGAGAAGCTTGCCGGATGGAACACCAAAGATACACTTCTCAGGGTTCAGCTTGAGGTTGATCTTGCGCAGGTTAACAAATGTCTCTTCCAGATCTCGCACAAGATATATTTCTATGGAGCTGAGGTTCAAAACCAATTTGGACCGCCCTCGTGAACATTGAGCCAGCACTCTTCAACCCGAAAGGCATCCGTAAAAAGCAATATGTACCACATGGGGTGATGAATGCTGTCTTTTCTTCATCCTCTCTTGTCATGAAGATCTGGTGGTAGCCCGAGTAGGCATCGAGGAATGATAACAGATCACACCCCGCTGTGGAGTCAACAATCTGGTTGATGCGCGGCAACGGGATGGGGTCCTTAGGATGTGTAATCAATACATAGTCTCCACTTCCCATTCGCCTTGCACACCACTACCGGATTGGCCAACCACGTCGGGTGGAGCACTCCTCTCACCAAACATGCCGCTTCCAACTTCCTGATCTCCTCTGTGATGAACTCCTGCATCTCCAGGGCCTGCTTCCTGACCTTCTGCTTAACGGGCCGCGCGTGGGGCAGACAGCTAGGTGGTGCTCAATCACCTCCCTGGGAACACCGGGGATGTCGGACGCTTGCCATGCAAACACGTCGACATTCGCTCGCAGGAAGGTGACGAGCGCGTCTTCCTATTTGCTGTCGAGGGTGGAGCCTATGGTGAAGGCCCCTCCTGTGCCATCCTTCGTGAGGGGCACCTTCTTGGTCTGCGGCGGCTCGGCCCTGGATCTCTTGCTCTTGTCGGTAGAGCTCTCAGGCACGTCCTCGACGGTAGCACAACACTCCGAGAAGGTGCGCTTACCGGACTGGGTGCGAGAGGCCTTGTCGGGCTTTTTCTTCTCGCCCGGGCCTTCAGCGGCAGGAGCAGGTGCCTTGACGGCTGCTGCTGCAATTGCTTCTCAGTAGAGTTTGTCGGCGCAAATCATCGTGTCCTTCTTGTCAGAGGGGACGGAGATGATGGTAAACGGCTCGGGCATCTTTAGCATGTTGTAGGTGTAGTGTGACGCCGCCATGAACTTTGCTAGTGCCGGGCGGCCGAGGATCCCGTTGTATGGCAAGGGGATCTTGGCTACATCGAAGACGATCCTCTCCGTCCTGTAGTTAAACTCTCCTCCAAATGTCACGGGCGGTGTGACCTTTCCCTTCGGCTGGCTCCTCCCCGGATTGACCCCTTGAAACGTGCCTGTTTCCTTGAGGTCTCCATCAGGGATTTGCAACTTTTTGATTACGACAAGCGGGATCAGGTTCAGGCTGGCCCCGCTGTCAACCAACATCATGTTCACCCTAAGGTTGCATATCATTGGTGAGACCAACAATGGTAAACACCCGACCGCGGTAGTGCGGTCAGGGTGGTCCTCAGCGTCAAAGATGAGGGGCGTGCTGGACCACTTCAGTGGCTTCGGCGTCGAGCAGCGACTCTGCTGTTGTAATCTCACGCCCCACCGCTTGAGCTGGGGGTGAGAGGTATGCAGCGAGGCACCGCCATCGGCCTTTTATGGCCTCCGTAGCCTTCTGGAACCCTTGCTCACCAGACTCGTCGTCCTCGTCGTGATCATCGTCTTCTTGTTTCTTGTCGCGGCCCTGGGCGGGCCTCTCTCGCTGGTTGTCCTTGCCGGGGCGGCCTCCTTGGCCGCCACACTTCATGCCAGATCCCTCAGCACCGTCCTTGTCCTTCTCCTTGTCCCGCCTCTCGTATTCAGCCTTTTGCTTCTCAGCAAGCAGCTCGACTTGTCGGCAGTTCTGGAGGCCGTGGCCCTTGGTGCAGTGGATCTTGCAGTATTGCTTGCCGGAGCTCCCTGGCTTGTCGGCAGCCACCAAGGCCTGGCAGGCGGCGCACCCGGCAATCTCCTTGTCGGGGGCGCCTGACTTGACCTTCTTGCTGGCACCGGTGTCATCAGATCCCTCAACGGCAAGCACGACCTTGCCCTTGCATTTCCTGTTGCAACGCCAGCCCTTCTTGGTCGGGGTAGCGGCGTTCTCATCGATAGAGTCGGTTTCCTTACCGGCGTCTTCGCTGGGGTACTTCCTTCCCTCTTTAGCCTGGGCGCATCTATCTGCCAGAACATAGAGCTCGGCCACATCCTTAACCTTGGTCATCGCCAGCTCCTCGCGCATCTTGCGATTGCGAATGTTCTGGTGGAATGCGCTAATCACAGCGGCGGGATGAACGTCGGGGATGTTGTATCGCACTGGCTGAATCTCTGGATGTACTTGCGCAGGTCTCCCCTTCCTTGTGGGGAATGATATGCAGATCACCGCACGGCCATGGGCTTGGTGGCCTCCTGTGAAGGCGCCAACAAACTCATGGCACAGATCCGACCAAGAAGAAATGGAATCCACCGGCAAGTGCATCAACCAAGACATCACATTGGGCTTGAGCGCCAACGGGAAATAGTTGGCAAGCACCTTGTCGTCGCGAGCTCCAGCGGCCTGCATCGCGACGGTGTAGATGTTGAGGAACTCAGACGGATGGGTCTTGCCAGTGTACTTCTAGCCGACGTCGGGCTTGAACGTGCGGTGGGATGACCTCTGGAACTGCCGCAGCTCACGGGTAAAGGCCGGGCAGCCCACCTTGTAAGGTAGGCCGCCGGAGCCCCCCGGTGCCGGGTGGTCCATAGTGGGTCCCGCCCGCTTGTCCGACTGGCGGCGCGTTTCGTGCCGGTGCTCGACGGTGGTTCGAGCGTCTTTATGAGCTCATTCCCGAAGGACCTGGCGCTGGTCGCGGAGGGTCCGCGGGTCGGACGATGCTATGGAGATGTTATCACAAGCGTCGTCATGACGGGCTGACGCCCGCGGCGGCTGGCGAGGAGGAGGAGAGTGCACCGTGGCCGCAGCTCCCCCGGTCCTCCCAGCGCCAGCATGTGGTGGCTCGGTGGAGCGCCGACCCGAGGGCCCCGCCAGTGGCGGATCGTCTTTGTTGGCGATGGCGACGAGGCTCCGGATGGTGGCCCTCCACTCGTCGTGCTTCTCCGCAGCAGGAGGGAAGTCGAGGAGCAGCTACGCGCGTGCCAAAGCTTCCGCTGGCGTGGGCGCCGGCGACTGCTGTGTGGATCATGGCACGCTTTGACTTCTAACTACATTAGAAGGAGCTCCGTTACGACCCAGCACCTGCGTGCCATTTTCGCTAGCGCTTCGGCGAGCATGCTGAACCCCTTCATCTCGCGGATGACGCACAGGGCTCTTCCCACGGCGGTGCCCAGGGTCACCAACATGGTGACGCTGCTCGGCGCGCGCACCATGGGAAGAACGCGCGGTGGTCCCCGGTGTGGGCGTCCTGGAGGTCGCTGCACTGCCCGGAAGTGGCACAATGACACCCCTGGAGGGCCCCACGCCGCCTGCGGGGGGGAGGGGGGGCAGCTCCGTCCTTGGATCCAGCGATGTATAGCCGGTCGTCTGGCGCGCGAATGACGCTGCTCGCCAGGCTCCGGCTGCCTGGTCAATGCTGGTGCTCGCGGACCGCGGCCCGGGTCCTGTCTGCGACCGGTCCAATGCTCGTCCATACCAGCACGGGCTGTTTGGCTTCCAACGATCCGATCGTCGTGGGCGTCTTCTTTTTAGGAGCCATGGCAACGAGAAACTGCTAGGCTAACTACTAGACCAGATTCTCACAATTGCGCCCCCTACCTGGCGCGCCAAAGATGTCGGCGTGGAACGACACCTATGGGATCACAATAATCCCTACTATGGTTGCCGAGGCGCAGGGTTGCAAGAAGAGCAGGATCAGTAGACAGCACAAGGATCATTTACCCAGGTTCGGGCCGTGAGGATGCGTAAAACCCTAGTCCTGCTTTGGTGGATGTATTCCTGAGAGTTCTTGAGCTCTCAAACTAGCTGTGGTGAGTGTGTGGTTCGAAAGAGCTGAATCCTTCTCCAGTATGCCATGGGCCTCCTTTTATAGTTAGAAGGGGCTGCCATAGTGGCACACAGGAGGTGGAAAGGCGTACAGTGCCCTGAGCTTATCGCTCGTATTACAGGACAAGACACATTTAATGTGTAGCTTAGGTGTCCCCTTGCTTTATTGGGGATGGGGGCAAGGCCCGTCCCGTCCGTCGCCGCTCCTCCTTGCTTTGACACGCGCCTTGGCCAGCGATGCGAGCGGCACTATGTAGGAAGGCAGGCAGCTGAGGTGGCGCGATGGTGGAACCTTCACGAAGATCTGCATGCCGCCACGCAGGCGCTTGATGAGTTAGCCTGGGGGCTGCATGTTGCCACGCAGGTGCCCGCCCAGCTGGTTGGGCTGGCAGCTGCATGCGAACGGCGGTGGAAGCTTGGTTGGCGCGGGCCTGGCGGTGGCCCTGTTGGTGTCCTTGGCGGGGGTCTTGCCGGGTGGCCCGGCAAGGGTCTTGCCGTGGCGCGTCGCCCTCCCCAGCAAGGACCTTGCGGGGGGACTGGTGGCCTTCCTCGGCAAGGATCTTGCCGAGGATCGTCGTCTTGTAATCCTCATGTGATCTTGAATATGTCTTCACAAAGATCTGCATGCCACCACAGAGGTGCCTTCCCAAGCCCTGGGCCCATGCGGATGATGGTGTTGGGGACCGTGGGCTCAATGGTGGCTCGCTCTGTTGGTGTGGGGCGAGCTGCCCCGGCAAGGGTCTTGCCAGGGCTGGTGAGGTTGCCCCGGCAAGGGTTTTGCCAGGGGAACCTACTTCGTCCCTCTACTCTTTGTGGTCTTGGCCTTGGCGTTGCTCTTATTATCTTGGGCTTCGGTCTTACCTTGGCTCACCTCCCCGTTCTGCTTAGTGTGGCCGCGGGCGCGACTCCGACTGCCCGTGCACAGGTAAAGGGGTACAAAAAATGCACCCCTTTTTTTGTACACCGACACCTTGCCGGCCTCTTCCATTGCTTGCCGCAAGGCTCTGCTTGGCGGGCTAGGAGCATGGAAGAGAACTTGCACTTAATCAACCCTCGTTCCCAAATGTTACTGCGACCACCCTGATCAAAGTGACCTTTAAATCAAAGGAATGGGAGCACAAATGTTGGAGGGTGACAAGGTTTGTCTACGCATAAGTCTTTCTCACAGGGGTACACTATAAATGACAAAAAAGAACTTATCTGCCTTATGTTGTTGGGGGCCGATATGCAAGCTTGTTCTCACTCCTCTCATTCGGGAAGTTTATCCGCGGTAGGATCCCTATTGTTAGTTCAGGGGAAAACGGTAGCATACGACCTCATTCATATGAGCTAATGAATATGGCAAAATCATATTTAAATAAACATGCATGCAAGTTCTAGATGCCAGCGCTTCATTTTATTATCTATGCTCAGGATCTGCGTCTGGCTTTATACAAAGGGTTACATGCGCATCGGCAAGGCTTGTACAAAAGGTGGTTGCCGGGTTTGAGCCCTGCAACCACGCCTTACGGGTATAACTTGCGAAGATGCTCAATATTCCATGAGTTTTGCACCTTAATGCCATCTTCGGTTTCCAGTTGGACTGCGCCAGGTCTGGTGACTTGTACTACCCGGTAAGGGCCTTCCCATTTCGGCGTCAACTTGTTTGAACCCTTGGTGGTTTGAACACGCCTAAGGACAAGGTTGCCTTCCTCAAGGCTATGGGCATGAATCATGCGGCTATGATAGCATGCAACACACACAGCGGCCCGGAGACGATCTTCCTCGAGGAGCACGACATTGTCATGCCGAAGCTGCTCTTTCTCTACTTCATCGTAGGCAAGTACTCGAAGTGACCCGTATATGAGTTTCATGGGGAGCACTGCTTCTACCCCATTCACAAGGGAGAAGGGAGTCTAGCTGGTGGCTCGATTCGATGTCGTACGGAGGGACCAAAGAACCACAGGCAGCTCGTCGATCCAGCGTCTGCTGCACTTTTGCAGCCTATCAAAAGTTCTCGTCTTGAGTCCACACAGCACTTCAGCGTTCATCCTCTCAGCTTGCACATTGCTCCAGTGATGAGCAACAGAAGCAAAGGAGACCCTGCTTGCAAGCTTTTGGATGTACTGCATGAAGGCGCGGCTCGTGAATTAGGTGCCATTGTCAATGATTATCCTGGCGGGCACTCCAAATCGACACACCAATCCTTTCATAAACTTGATAGCTGACTATGTGGTCACTTTCCTCACCGGTTCCACTTCCGGCCACTGTTTAAACTTTTCGATGGCAACGTACAAGAATTCAAAGCCCCCGGTAGCACGGGGGAAGCGGCCCAAGATGTCGAGCCCCCAGACCGAAAATGGCCAGGATAAAGGGATCGTATGGAGAGCTTGACCTTGTTGATGGATGTTCTTGGAGTGGAACTGCCAGGCTTCACATTTGGTGACTAGCTCAGTCGCATCCTGGAGGGCTATGGGACAGTAAAAGCCCTGCCGGAAGGCTTTTCCAACTAGAGCTCTTGATCCAATGCGGGAGCAACACACACATCCATGTATCTCTACCAACAGCTTCTATCCATCTTCACGGCAGATGCACTTCAACTTCACACCATTCAGCATCTTTCTGTATAGAGTGTCATCAACAAACGGATACATACTGGACAGTCGGGCTACTCTTTCAGCTTCTTCTTGCTCTTCGGGAAGTTCTCCTATTTGAAGGAAATGGACTATGTGTTGTGCCCAAGTTGGAGCCTGCGGCTCGACAACAAGGACTAAAGGCATTTCCTCATTCATGGGATCGCTCGCCTTGACCGCAGGAACCTGCGGTTCCATGGGAGAGTGCTGCTCACCAACCGAAGTTGAGTTGTTCTCGGTAGCCCCTCTACCAGCGGCTTCGGGAAGCTCTGCCGGGAGATACTTGCCGGAGTCGAACTTTCTCCTTTTTCTGGCCATCACTGAAGGGGATACTGATGGTTGAGCTAGGTAAAGGACAAAGGTCAGTGACATGCAATGTTGTTCTCCGCACGTGGCACGTGCTCTACTTGCAACCCATCAAAGTGCTCTTCCATCTTTCTCGCCTCCTCTATGCATGCATCCATCAATGGGCTCTAGTAATCCTTATTAACTTGTCTCACCATGAGCTGCGAGTCTCCGCGGATGATTAACTTCTTGATTCCCAATTCTAGCGCAATTTTGAGTCCGGCAAGGAGCCCCTCCTACTCAGCAGTGTTGTTGGTGGTCTTCTCCTGGGGAAAATGCATTTGAACCACATACTTGAGATGCTTTCTGATGGGCGCAACAAGGAGCATGACAACTCCAGCGCCCTACAATGAGAAAGCACCATCAAAATACATAATCCACTCCTGAGGTGCCTCCTTGCCGCGGATAACTGTCTCTCGCACTTCTTCATCTAGAGTAGGTGTCCATTCTGCAATGAACTCCGCCAACGCTCTGCTCTGAATGGTTGAGGTACTTTACTTCAGGACAAAGCTGGACAGCTCTAGAGCTCACTCAACTATCCTGCCGTTGGCTTCGGGATTCCTCAGTATGCGCTGCAGTGGAAAACGGGGGACAACCGTGATCTCATGGGCTTGGAAGTAGTGGCTCAATTTCCTAGTGGCCATGACAGGGTCAAAGATCAGCTTTTGCACTCTAGAGTACCTTGACCTAACCCCCTATAACAGAGAGCTAGAAAGTACAATGGTCGTTGCACCACTTTCTTCTTTGCCGTGGTTTCGGGACTGCCTTCGCTAACTTGCTTTGCATTCCCTTGGTCTGTGTCTGATTCTACTGTGACTGGTTTGGTTTCATCTCCGGAGGGGACAGTCACTGCAATTGCTTCCTCATCCACTTCTCGCTGTGCCACCAGCGCTGCACTAACCACCTGATTCGTTGCCACTAAATATAGCAGCAACGGATCTTGGGGTTTAGGAGAGACTAAGGTAGGAGCAGAGGAAAGGTAGGTTTTCAGGTCTCACAGCGCTGCTTACATACAGGGTCCACTTCATTGGTCTTGCCTTCTTTAAGATTTTGAAGAAAGGCAAGGCATGTTCTGTAGACTTAGAAATGAACCTGCTTAGTGTGTCAACGCACCCAGTCAAACGCCTCACATCTTTGACAGTCTTGGGTGCCTAGATCTATTTGATTGCCCTGATCTTGTCTGGGTTGGCCTCTATCCCCCGCTGGGACACAAAGAAGCAAGGAGCTTGCTGGAGGGAACACCAAACACACACTTCTTAGGGTTTAGCTTCAAATTGATCTTCCGCAAGTTTGTGAAGGTCTCTTCCAAATCGTGAATGAGTGTCGATCTATCCTTGGTCTTGACCACTATATCATCCATGTAAGCCTCTACATTCCTGTGCAACTGAGGTTCAAAACCGATCTATATTGCTCTTGCAAAGGTGGATCCGGCGCTCTTTAACCCAAAAGTCATACGTACAAAGCAGTACGTGCCACATGGAATTATGAATGCGGTTTTCTCTTCATCTTCCGTGGACATGAATATCTGATGGTATCCGGAGTATGCATCCAAAAAGGAAAGCAGATCACACCCGGAAGTTGAGTCTACAATCTGGTCAATGCGCGGCAAGGGAAAAGGTCCTTCGGGTAGGCCTTGTTCAGGTGTGTGAAGTCAATGCAAAGCCTCCATTTCCCATTCGCCTTGTGCACTTCCACTGGGTTTGTCTAACCACATTGGATGCAACACTCCCCTGACCAAACCAACTGCTTCCAGCTTGTTGATTTCCTCAGCAATGAACTAATGCCGCTCCAAGCTTGCTTTCTGGCCTTCTGCTTGACGGGCCAAGCATGAGGATAGATAGCAAGGCGGTGCTCGATTACCTCCCTGGGAACACTGGGGATGTTAGATGGTTGCCATGCAAACACATTGACATTCGCCCACATGAAGGCAACGAGCATGCTTTCCTCTTTGTCATAGAGGGCGGCGCTGATGGTGAACATACCGTCAGTTCCATCCTGCCTCGCCAGAACCTTCTTTACAGCAAGTGAAGCAACCTTGGTTTTCTTGCTAGTGGAACTCTCGGCAGTTCATCGGCAGGTGCAACACACTCCAAAGAGGCGCGCTTCCCAGAGGCCTTGCCGGCATCTCTGCTAGTCTTCTTTCCCTTCTTTACTTCCTTGGCAGGAGATGTGGCTTCCGCAGCCTCAGCTGCTACCGCGTCTTGATATATCTGGTCCACACATATGAGTGCTTCTTTCTTGTCTGATGGGATGGAAATGACGCCCATCGGCCCTGGCATCTTCAAAGTGTTGTAGGCATAGTGGGACGCTGCCATGAATTTTGCCAGAGGATTTCAACAATGTCAAACACAACCCTCTCAGTTCGGTAGTTCAATTCTCCGTCAAATGTTACCAGTAGCGTAATCTTTCCCTTAGGCCAGCTCCTGCCGGGGTTGATTCCTTGGAACGTACCAGTAAACTTGAGCTCCTCATCGGGGATTTGTAGCTTCCTGATCACCTTAGGGGAGATCAGATTCAACCCAGCCCCACCGTCAACTAGCATCTTTGTGACTTTGAGGTTGCAGATCGTTGGTAAAACGAACAACAGCAAACACCCGACCGCAGTAGTGCGGTCAGGATGATCCTCTTTGTCAAAGATGATAGACATGCCAGACCATTTGAGTGGCCTCCGGGAATCCGCAGTTGGTTCCATGGAATTGACTTCACGTGCCCATTGCTTGAGCTGCCGGTGATAGGAATGCATAGATGCGCCCCCGTCAACACAGAGGGCTTCGGTCGCTTCCTGGAATTCTTGCTCGCTGGTTTATCAATGTCATCATCTCCTTCTTTCTTCTCACAGCCTCTAGCAGGTTTTTCCTTCTGCTGTGCGGCCTTGCCACGGCGGCCTCCCCTGCCACCACGGCTCTTCCGGCCAGCACCTTCTTGGTCTCTCTCTCTGTCACGCTTCTCATACTCAGCCTTCTATTTCTTTAACAAGCTGCTCAACCTGATGGCACTCTTGAAGGTCATGCCCTTTAGTGTGGTGGATCTTGTAGTACGACCCGTCGGACTTTCCATCTTTCTCTGCTACCGCAGCCTCCCGACAATCAGTGCACATGCCAGCTTCCTTGTTGAGGGGCTCCGATTTTGGCCTTCTTGTCAGTGCTGAGATTGCTAGAGCCCTCAATAGCCAATACTGACTTCTCCTTGCGCTACTTGTTGCGCTTCCGGATCTTCCTCTTCAGGTTGGTGGCCTCGTCGTCAGCATCAGAAACAACATCGACGCCATCCTCCTCCCCAGGGAGTCGCCTTCCTTCCTCAGCCCGAGCACACTTATCCACCAAGGTGTACAACTCATTGATGGCCTTGGGCAGCCAGACATTCATTTTGGAACGTATCCTTCTGTTGCGCATGTTCCAATGGAACGCGGCAATCATAGCTGCTGGATGTATCTCTGGGATGTTGCGGTGCACTCGACTGAACCTCTACATGTACTTTCGCAAGCTCTCTCCTTCCTTCTGTGGAAGGACTTGAAAATCATTGGGCCATCTGGGCTCTTGATGGCCGCCCGTGAAGGCGCCAACAAATTCATTGCACAAATCAGCCCATGATGAAATGGAGTTCTCTGGTAAGTGCATCAGTAGCCATGACCTCACATTTGGCTTGAGTGCCAAAGGGAAGTAGTTGGCGAACACCTTCTCATCCTTGCCCCCGGCGGCTTGAACGGCGGTTGTGTAGATGCTCAGGAACTCTGCCGGGTTTAGTTTCCCATCGTATGTTTTAGGTAGCTCTGGTTTAAAAACACAGGTAGACAGCCAGCGGACTTGCCGCAGCTCACAGTGAAGGCGGGGCACCCACCTCGAAAGGTAAGTACCCGCCAGCACCGGGCGCGGGCACATCATCGTCTGGATCGTTACGCCTGTCGGATTGACGGCGTGCTTCACGACATCTCTCTATAGTGACACGCGCATCTTCCATCCGCCGGTCTTCCAGAACCCGCCACTGATCTCAACGGGTTTGCAGGCCAAACGGGGCTGTCGACATCTCGTCAGGCTCCTCGACGCGCTGGTCTTGCCACGGCTACCCCTGGGTCTGCTATCATGGAGGGGATTGCACTATGAGTGTGGCTCCCTCAACATGGCCACTAGCCCGGGCTGTTGTGGCTATTCGCGGATGTCGCGATGGCTCTGCCTGCTGTGATTTTCCAGCTTTAGCAAAGCCGATCAAACTCTGGATGGTGTCCCTCCATCATCCGTTTGATCAGCTGCCAGTGGGAATCTCAGTAGGAGTTGGGCTTGTGCCAAGGCTTCCCTAGCCGTGTTCGGCATAGCTGATGAGGCAGACCGTGACGTCGCTCGACTCCTGGTGGTTCCAGCAGGAGCATCGCCACATTCTTGCCATTGTGCATCGGTTGCCAAGGCGGTTTGGTGATGAGGAGGCCGCACTTGGGAGCTAGCGGCCTTGTCCAATGGCTCGCCTTGCCTATCCTGCACCGGGCCATGAGTGCGTCCGGTGGCTGCGCCCGCGGTGGGCGGAACTAAAGGGTCGTGGCTTGTACCGGAGCGGGTGCCACTGTGATGGCTACGCTCGCCGGTGCAGCGGGAAGGTGGAGACTGGTTGTCCCTTCCCCCCGCAGCTTCCGGGTCAAGCTTGTCTGGGTGTTGGTGATGGGGCCAGCCTCTGGCGTTTCCTGTCCCAGCTTCAACCGTGGGGGAAACGACGACGGCGCTGCCTGCGCTGGTCATGCCGCCCGTAGTACCCACCTCACCCGACGCCGCCGTGGCGCCGATGGCGTCCGCGGCTGCGTGTGAGGGGCCCGTCGAAATGGAAGGATGTGTTGTTGCACTGTATTTCTTCATGGGCGCCATAGATGAAGAAACTGACGATGTAGAAGACGATGATGAAGATTGACGCGCTGTTCACAACTCGGGTTCGCGCAAGCGATCCCACCTACCTAGCGCACCAAAGATGTCATGGGTTGACACGATCACCTATGGGGCCACGGGCCCCTTGTGGTTCGGCGAGGGGGAGATCACATTGCACAAAGAGCGGAAGCCATGGGAGCAGCACGGCGACAATGACACTAGAGATTTTTACCCAAGTTCGGGCCACCGTGAGGCATAAAACCCTACTCCTGCCTTTGGTGGATTGGATGGTGGGAACCCGGCAAGGTGGCCTCGGGGGAAGCAACTATGCGCGTACAAGTGTGAGGGGGTCTATATCCTTTTCTATGTTGCCTTGGACCTCCTTTTATAGATCAAGGGGTAACCAGAGTGGCAAAACAGTCATTATCTAGTGATTAGATAGCTAACAGTGCTATCATACCTAACTCTGGCTGTTAGGACAAAGCGCATTAAATGTACTACTAGGTGTCATGTGGAGGGTGAAGCCCGACAAGCCTGTCATGTTGCTTAGTCAGCTTCTGCTTATCTGTTTGACATGCCTCCTGGACGGGTGTCATGTGGAGATAATTTGTCTTCCAGTGGGCCACCACATGCTTAGTACAGGCCACTTAATCATCTTGGAGGCTCGACACCACATTGATAAGTGACTTGCATCGCTGTGTGTGTGGAGCGGTGGAGCCTTGGCGGGATTTGTTACCCTTGGAGGTCCCGGCAAGCCTGTCGGGGCGATCTTGGACTTGCCCTTGGGGTGGCCTCGACCTGACCAGGCGCTCCTGCCCGGCAAGGGAGGCTTTCCCAAGATGGTACCTTGCTATCCTGCATGTTAATTTAGTCTTCTTGGTCCACACCTTGATCTCACGAAGAGTGGTTCCTCTGGTTTGGTCTTTCTTTTATACGTTGGTGCTGGATATAGGGTGCTAGCATGCATGTGTATAAGTCTGGGCTACAAAGGTGAATGTTCATTGCACCGACATACCATGCAGGCCTCACCACCCCACCCTACTCCCATCGCTGGCCAGGCCATTCCTCTACTCACCCACACCTCCTGTTATTTTTTGGCGATGACAACCGAACTAGTAAACCCTCATACTCCCCACTGCATGGGCAACCACTACGTATTCCCGGCTCCGGTCGTTTCCCTTCCTAGGCCTCACCGTCGACCACCACGTTGGTCTTTGTCGGCCTTGGCGTGAACAACGTAGTCAACAAAAAACAGCCATCAGAAGAGGGATGTATATGGAGCGGCTGACAGTAGGGACCCACATGGTCCATGGCCGCACGCAAGTAAGTGCCTCCTTATAACTTGAAAAAATGATTCCTCCCACTGATAGGCGGGACCCACAAGCTACATCTCCGCATGCAAGCAAGTGCCTCCTTATTGCATGGAAAAAAGTATCCTGCCCCTGATAGCTGAGACCACCAGCTACATCTTTGCACATAAGAAAGTGCCTCCTTATTACACGCAAGAAAAATGATTCCTCTCGCCGCTAGCTGGGTCCCACCTGATATGGAGGCTGACTTGTGGGCCCACTAATTTGACATGTACGCATCACTTTGTCAACTTAGTCAACAAATTATTCTAGCATCAGTGACTGTTGAATGTTAATCCAACCGCCGTGATGCTTCTTCAACCTCTAATCTGCTTGCTCCAGCCACCCGAACTAGCTCTGGTCATACCGCCTACTCCCACCTCCCGTGGCCGGTTGTGCCACCGCGCTGGCATCATCGCCCCACCCTACACCCACCACTGGCCAGGCCTTCCATTTACTCACCCACACCCCCTGTTATTTTCCAATGACGATAGCCTCACACCACTGCCGAACTAGTCAACCCTCGTACTCCCTTCCACATGGGAAACCACTGTCGTGTCTTCCCCGTCTCCGTTCCGTTCCCTTCCTAAGCCTCGCTGTCGTCCACCGCGTTGGTGCTCTTGGCGCGGCTTCGTAAACATGGTCAACAAATGATAGCCATCGGAAGAGGACTGTACATGATGAGGCTGACAGTTGGACCCACCAGCTACATCTTCGCATGCAAGGAAGTGCCTTCCTATTACGCGAAAAAATGATTCCTCCCCTTGACAGCTGGGACCCATCGGCTATATCTTCGCACTCAAGGAAGTGTGTTCTTATCCTCCGTGATAGCTGGGACCCACCAGGTCAAAAGGTATGTACCATTGTCTACGTGGTCGCCGACGTGTACATATATACCGGGCGATCGTTCTGTCTACCACGATGAACGGTGGCCGAGTAAGGAGCGGTAGTAGTTCAGGTAGTCCCATCTAAATCATGTACACATACAAAAGCCACGCTGCAAAAAAGACAGCCGCGTACGTACATAAGGGCATGGTCTCGAACACATACAGCGACGACGTCCTGTTCATCGGCAGCCAACTGGCTCGGTCGAAACAAAGGAGCAGTGTCATGTTCATCGGGAGGCAACTGACAGGGTCGAAATGCGTCATGTTCAACGGGAGCCAATCGGCTTGGATGGAACAGCCAAAACAGGGTCTGGCGTACTGTAGTACGGAGTAAACAGCCTTCTATTCGACCGCCTATGGTCGAAATGGGATCCTGTTCATCGGGAGGGGTCTGGCATACCGCAAAAACGGAGGAAACAGACTTTTGTTCGAGCTCCTATGGTCGAAAAGGGGTCCTGTTGATCGGGAGGGGTCTGGCATACTGCAAAATGGAGGAAGTGGACTTCTCTTCGACCACCTACAGTCGAAATGGGGTCCTGTTCACCAGGAGGGGTGTGGCGTACCGCAAAACGGGAGTCCACAGGCTACTATTCATCCACCATTGACTACCTAGGTGCAGCCTCCACGGGCTACTGTTCATCCACCATCGACTCCCTCCAGCCTCCACCTGCTATTGTTCATCCACCATCGACTTCCTCCAGCCTCCACCTGCTATTATTCATCCACCGTCGACCTCCTCCAGCCTCCACCAGCCATTGTTCATCCACGGGCTACTATTCATCCAGCCTCCACCAGCTACTGCTCAGCCAACCTCCACGGGGTCTTGTACATCCACCCACCACCCGCTGGGGTGTGTGGAGGCCTCCTCGGGGTCCTATTCATCCAGCAGCAACCACATACTACCACCGGGTGATGGCTTGTGTCCGCGTCAGTATTTTCCCAGAAGAGGAAGGGATGATGCAGCATAGCTACAGTAGGTATTTCCCTCAGTGATGAGACCAAGATTATCAAACCAGTAGGAGAACCAAGCAACACTATGTAAACGGTACCTACACAAAATGAACAAATACTTGCAACCTGACGCGTAAGACGGGATTTCAATCCCTCCAGGGTAAAAGATAGATTCGTTTGTAGTAGATTGGATAAATAGATTTCGCGGAAACACGAAATAAAGTAAATAACAAATAATTGCAGCAAGGTACTTTTGGATTATCAGAATAATAGATATGAAAATATAAGTGGCAAATAATAGATCAGAATCCAAATATGATAAAGAATAGACCCGCGGGCCATAGATTTCACTAGTTGCTTCTCTCGAGAAAGTAGCATACGGCGGGTAAACAAATTACTGTTGGGCAATTGATAGAACTTCAAATAATTATGATGATATCCAGGCAATGATCATCATATAGGCATTACGTCCAAGATTAGTAGACCGACTCCTGCCTGCATCTACTACTATTACTCCACATATCGATCGCTATGCAGCATGCATCTAGTGTATTAAGTTCATGGAAAAACGGAGTAATGCCATAAGAACGATGACATGATGTAGACAAGATCTATTCATGTAGGAATAAACCCCATCTTTTTATCCTTAATGGCAACGATCAATATGTGTCTTGCTGCCCCTTCTATCACTGGGAAATAACACCGGACGACCAAACCCATCACAAAGCACCTCTTCCCATCGCAAGAAAAATCGATCTAGTCGTCCTAACTAAACCAAAGATTCGAAGAAGAAATACGAGGCTATAAGTAATAATGCATATAAGAGATCAAAACTCAAATAACTTTCATGGATAAAATAGATCTGGTCATAAACTCAAACTTCATCGAATCCCAACAAACACACTGCAAAAAGAGTTACATCAAATAGATCTCCAAGAGACCATTGTAGTGAGAATCAAAAGAGAGAGATGAAGCCATCTAGTTACTGCCTACGGACCCGTAGGTCTACAATGAACTACTAACGCATCATCAAAGAGGCACCAATGGGGATGATGAATCCCTCCGTGATGGTGTCTAGATTGGATCTGGTGGTTATGGAACTTGCGGCGGATGGAATAGTGATTCATCGACTCCCCTAGGGTTTTTGGATTTTCGGGGTATTTATAGAGCAAAGAAGTGGTGCGGGAGGCGGCCGAGGTGGGTACAACCCACCAGGGCGTGCATTATGGCCCAACAGGTGTCTTCTGGTCCAAAACAAATCTCCAAAAAGTTTCACTGCGTTTGTACTCCGTTTGGTATTGATTTTCGGCGAAGCAAAAAACAGCAACGAGCACTGGGCACTATGCCAATACGTTAGTCCCAAAAAATGATATAAAGTTTCTATAAAATGATCGTAAAACATCCAAGAATGATAATATAACAGCATGGAACAAGCAAAAATTATAGATATGTTGGAGACGTATCAGCATCCCAAGCTTAATTCCTACTTGTCCTCGAGTAGGTAAATGATAAAAACAGAATTTTTGATGTGGAATGCTTCCTAACATGTTCATCACATATTCTTTTCTTTTGTAGCATGGACATTTGGAATTTTATATGTTTTGAAGCAATAGTCTAGTTTTGACATGAAGATTTCAATACTCAAGCATATCAATAAGCAACCATGTCTTTCCAAATATTAACACTAAAGCAAGTTATCCCTAGCCCATCATGCTCAGTCATTGATCCATTCATGAAACACACTCACATATTAGCTACACCCAATGGTCAAGTACTATCATAGTGCCCCTTAGTTGGTGCTTTGTAAGATAAGATGGAGACTCAAATAAAAATTGCATAAAGTAAATAGAAAGGCCCTTCGCAGAGGGAAGTAGGGATTTGTAGAGGTGCCAGAGCTCAAAGCGAAAAAGATAGAGATAAAACATTTTGGGTGGCATGCTTTTCCTTTCAACGAAAACGATCGAGTAGTTCCCAATAATTTCCATGCTAGATATATCATAGGCGGTTCCCAAATAGAAAATAAAGTTTGTTCCTTTTTCCACCATACTTTCACATTCAATGGCTAGTCGTATCCACGAGTGCCGTGCATACCAACACTTTCCAAGGAATTTCTTATTTGACAACATAAAGTAAATTCATTTTTTGTCATTCCAAGACTGGGCATCCCTAATACCATTGCCATACTCTCATGCAATGACAAGTGAATAAACACTCATCTTGAGAATAACACATCTAGCATGGAAAAATATCAGCCACCCCCTACCGTTTCATGAGCGGTACGAGCACATAAAAAGGAAATTATTTTGAAAATTAGAGATGGCACATACAAATTTGCTTACAACGGCAAAAGAATATCGCATATAGGTAGGTATGGTGGACTCATATGGCAAAACTGGGTTTAAGGATTTTGGATGCACAAGCAGTAATCCCACTTAGTACAAGGGAAGGCTAGCAAAAATATTGAGAAACATCCAACCAAGAAACGAAAAATCACATAAACGAGCATTAAGGATAACTAACACCAAATAATGCACCACAAGTGGATGTAATTTCATTGCATAACTATCGACTTTTGTGCTTGCATAGGGAATCACAAACCTTAACACCAATATTCTTACTAAAGCATAGTTACTTACCAACATGACTCACATATCACTATCATCATATCGCAAAACTATTGCAAAGAATCAAGTTTATTTTTTCCAATGATCTTCATGAATTTTTTTATTATATCCCCCTTGAATATCTATCACTTTGGGACTAGTTCCATATGTTGCTTTTGATAGCTTAAACAAATTTAAGTGAAGAACATGAGCATAAAATTTCCATTTCTCAAAATAATATAAGTGAAGCATGAGAGAATTTCTTAACAATTTTACTAACTCTCAAATAAATCTAAGTGAAACATGAGAGCATTTCTTCAAAAATATTAAAGCACACCGTGCTCAAAAAGATATAAGTGAAGCACTAGAGCAATTCCATAGCTTAAAAAATTTAAGTGAAGCAGAAAGAGCAATTCTAACAAATCATAGCATAATTTTGGCTCTCTCAAATAGGTGTGTCCAGCAAGGATAGATGACACAAAATAAAAATGCAAACAAGCAAAGACTCATATAATACAAGACGCTCCAAGCAAAACTCATGAGATGTGACGACTTAAAATATAGCTCCAAGTAAAATATCGATGGGCGTTAGAAGAAAGAGGGGATGCCACTCAGGGGGCATCCCCAAGCTTAGGCTCTTCTTACTACTTATTCCTTCATCCATCATGATCTCACTAAAAACTTGAATACTTCAATCACACAAAACTCAACAAAACCTTCGTGAGATCTGTTAGTATAAGAAAGTAAATCACTACTCTAAGTACTATTGCAAACCCATTCATATTTTATTTTTGCATTATATCTACTGTATTCCAACTTTGCTATGTCTTATACCCCCCAATAAAGTCCATAGATTCATCAAAATAAGCACACAACGCAAAAAATAGAATATGTCAAAAACAGAACAGTCTGTAGCAATATGAAAAGTTCGTATACTTCTGTAACTCCAAAAATTCTGAAAAATTAGGACAATGTAGGCCATTTGTATATCAATCTTGTGTAAAACACTTAGAATTTTTCATTGCCTCTGTGATTTTCAAAGTTATTTTACTGGACGAAAAAGTTTCTATTTTCCAACAAGATCAAATCAACTATCACCCAACATAATCCCAAAGGCTTTGCTTGGCCCAAACACTAATGAAAACTTAAAAAACACAATCATAATAGAGGCATAATTGTGCAAACACTCAAGAACAGAAAGAAAAAGGAAAAAATGAAATTTATTCATCGGGTTGCCTCCCAACAAGCGCTATTGTTTTATGCCCCTAGCTAGGCATAAAGCATAGGTATAAGTATTGTCATTTGCAGTTTTGGCAACTTTTGCAAGGGCTTTCTCAAACCCAGGAGGATCTTTATGCTTCCTTAATTTCTCGGGAAAAGAAACCATCTTGAGATATAAATTATCCAACGTTTATTGCAAAGAGTAATCAAAGTATTCATGTGATTGAGGTTTCCACTACTATGTTTGAGAGGTTCATTATATTTTTGCAACTCAACAATATGTTTATGCTAGTCACTCAACTTGTCTAAAATTGTAACCCCTTCTTGAGTAAAAAAATCCCCTTTTTGTATGGTGGGATTCCCAAAATCCCCTATAGGATCTCATAAGGAGTATTAGCATCAAGTTTAACAAAATTCCCTTTAGCGGCAAAGTCCAAAAGTTGTCTATGATGCAAAATTTTCTCCTTGTTTTTGCTTGAAGTATAAAACTTCAAAATTTGGTGAAAAAGGAGTAGTAGTCATGCTAGCCATAATGACAAGGTAGGCAAGCAAGGTTGCACACAAAAAACAGATCTGATGAGAAAACGGCGAACAAAAAGAGGGCGAATAAAACGGCAAATTTTTGTGAAGTGGGGGAGATAGGAACGAGAGGAGAACGACAAATAATGTAATTGCAAGGAGATGAGATTTGTGATTAGGAACCTGGTAGATGTTGATGATGTCTCCCCGACAACGGCGCCAGAAATCCTTTCTTGATGGCTCATGTCCGCGTCAGTATTTTCCCCGAGGAGGAAGGGATGATGCAGCACAACTACGATAGGTATTTCCCTCAGTGATGCGATGAAGGTTATCTAACCAGTAGGAGAACTAAGCAACACTATGTAAACGGTACCTGCACACAAAGAACAAATACTTGCAACCCGACGCGCAAGAGGGGTTGTTAATCCCTCCCGGGTAAAAGATAGATTGATTTGTAGTAGATTGGAAAAATAGATTTCGCGGAAACGCAAAATAAAGTAAAAGACAAAAAAATGCAGCAATGTGTTTTTGGGTTTTTTGGAATAATATCTGAAAATAGAAGTGGCAAATAATAGATCGGAACCCAAATATGATAAAGAATAGACCCGGGGGCCGTAGATTTCACTAGTGGCTTCTCTCGAGAAAATAGCATACAACGGGTAAAGAAATTACTATTGGGCAATTTTTTTTGACTATACACTATTGGGCAATTGATAGAACTAGTTGTCCAGCATGCATCTAGTGTATTAAGTTCATGGAAAAATGGATTAATGCAATAACAATGATGACATGATGTAGACAAGATCTATTCATATAGGAATAGACTCCATCTTGTTATCCTTAATGGCAACGATCAATACGTGTCTTGCTGCCCCTTCTATCACTGGGAAAGAACAACGCACGACCGAACCCATCACAAAGCACCTCTTCCCATGGCAATAAAAATACATCTAGTCGGCCTAACTAAACCAAAGATTCGAAGAAGAAATACGAGGCTATAAGTAATCATGCATATAAGAGATCAAAACTCAAATAACTTTCATGGATAAAATAGATCTGATCGTAAACTCAAAGTTCATCGGATCCCAACAAACACACCATAAAAATAGTTAAATCAAATAGATCTCCAAGAGACCATTGTATTTAGAATCAAGAGAGAGAGAGAGAGAGAGAGCAAGCCATCTAGCTACTGCCTACGGACCCGTAGGTCTACAATGAACTACTCACGCATCATCGGAGAGGCACAAATGGGGATGATGAACCCCTCTGTGATGGTGTCTAGATTGGATCTGGTGGTTTTAGAACTTGTGGCGGCTGGAGTTGTGTTTCGTCGACTCCCCTAGGCTTTTTTGTATTTTTGAGGTATTTATAGAGCAAAGAGGCAATGCGGGAGGCGGCCGAGGTGGGCACAACCCACCAGGGCATGCCTAACCCCCCCAGGCGCACCCAGGTGGGGTGTGCTCCCCTTGGAGCCCCCCTCGTACTTCTTTGACCCAACTGGTGTCTTCTGATCCAGAAAAAGTCTCCAAAAAGTTTCGCTGCGTTTGGACTCCATTTGGTATTGATTTTCTGCGAAGTAAAAAACAAGAAAAAACAGCAATTGGCACTGGGCACTATGTCAATAGGTTAGTCCCAAAAAATGATATAAAGTTGCTATAAAATGATTGTAAAACATCCATGAATGCTAATATAATAGCATGGAACAAACAAAAATTATAGATACGTTGGAGACGTATCACGGGGTCCTATTCATCCAGCAGCAAGTGCCTACTCACGGCCGGGGTCCTATTCATCCAACCCCCACTGGGAATTGTTCATCCACAGCCAACCAGCCGGCTGGATTTACCACGTCTCGACTCGTTATATGTATCACACGCATGGCAGCAACGGGCACTGCTCATCTGGAGGCAACCCAACTGGCTAGCTACGTCTCATACGAGGGTTCGATCGGCTTCAGTAAGAAGCAACAGCTATTGATCGGGTTCAGTTAGCAGTGAAGGAGTCGGTTGGTTCAGTTAGTAGTGAAGGGGTTGATCCATTGGCTTCAGTACGTAGCAGTGCAATCGCTCGGGTTCAGTAGGCGAACGCCTCTCGCTTGGGTTTAGTTATAGCGACACGGCTCGCACCACGCGCGCACGTACGAGAGAGCAGCATGCAAACCATATTGCTTCGCTTGGCCTCGACCACCCACCGTAACCGGGAACTCCGTGAGAATTACCTCGCCCTCGACCACCCACCGTAACCGGGAACTCCGTGAGAATTACCTCGCCCTCACTTGTACCACGATTTTTATGTCATGGACGGCCCAAAGAATGTCATGCAAGTGCGTCCCGCCCTTGATCTGAAAAGTCCATTTTTTGTCATGATTTTTTGTCATACAAGTAGGAGCCCACTGTCGGTGTCAAAACCGGCGGATCTCAGGTAGGGGGTCCCGAACTGTGCATCTAAGGTCGATGGTAACAGGAGACAGGGGACACGAGGTTTACCCAGGTTCGGGCCCTCTCTATGGAGGTAATACCCTACTTCCTGTTTGATTGATCTTGATGGATAGGAGTATTACAAGAGTTGATCTACCATGAGATCGTAATGGCTAAACCCTAGAAGTCTAGCCTGTATGACTATGGTAATGAGTCTCTCCCCTTCTGGACTAAGTCCTCCGGTTTATATAGGCACCGGGAGGATCTAGGGTTACACAAGGTCGGTTACAAAGGAAAAGAATCTACATATTTGGTCGCCAAGCTTGCCTTCCACGCCAAGGAGAGTCCCATCCGGACACGGGTGCAGTCTTGATCTTCATATCTTCACAGCCCATCTGTCTGCCCATGGCTAATGTGCCGGACGCCCGAGGACCCCTTAGTCCAGACTCCTCAAGAGCCCCTGAACCTGGCTTCAATGACGAGGAGTCCGGCGTGCAGATTTGTCTTCGGCATTGCAAGGCGGATTCCCTTCTTTCCGAACTCCAAGATAGTCTTCGGACGTGATGATTGTATCTAGACCTATAACACACACCACACACAACCGCAGAGAGAACATAATATTCCACAAGTCCAATCCGCTGACAACTTTTTACAACGTGACATCATGCCTGCCCGATCATAATTCGGACCGTTGTTTCGCCTGCGGCCCCGTGTTCCAAAACATGGTTGTCATTTGACACGTCTTATCCAAGCAAAGATCGTGTCCCCTTATTAAGGGATTCTTTTATCGACACGGACATGGGTAACCCAACCATCCTTAGGGTACAACTCCTTGGGAATAGGCAAGGTTTAAGGCCCGGTAGGAGGCGTTCGATATTCACAGCCTTTATAAAAGGGGTACAGACCCGTCTTTCTTGTCCACGCTTCCTTCTTCCTCAACCCTTACTACCTCGAGTTCCAACACCCAGGTTTCAATCTCCGCGAGCCTCAGTCATGTCCGGAACCAGCCGTCAAGGCCGGTGGGTGGCTTCTTCTGTCACAGAGGAGGATATCGCGAAGCTTCGGGCAGCAAGATATCTGACCCCAGAAATCCTCCATCAGCTTCCCGCGGAAGGGCAGGTTATCCCTACCCCTAGATCCGGCGAGAGGGTCGTGTTAATTTCCCACTTCCTCCGAGGGTTAGGGTTCGCCCTCAATCCCTTCGTCCGGGGGCTCATATTCTATTATGGACTTGATTTTCACGATCTCGCCCCAAACTCTGTTCTCCTCATCTCGGCGTTTATCGTCACGTGTGAACCCTTCCTCTGAACTCCTCCACACTTCGGCTTGTGGCTCAAGACCTTCAATGTGAAACTGCAAGTGATAGAGGAGGAGCAGGCGGAGTGCGGTGGTGCCTCAGTGAGCAAGCTTACCAATGCGATTTGGCTAAAAGGATCCTTCAAAGAATCTTCTGACTTATGGCAGCAGGAGTGGTTCCATATCACCGAGCCCCGTGGTTCCAAGTGGGCAGCTGCGCCTGCATTTCGATCCAGCCCCCCAATTCAAATTGCATCATGGATTAATAAGGGGTTAGACTGGGGATCAGTTGACGAGGTGTGGACTCTGCAAAGTCGCATCTGAAGCCTATTGAAAAGGATATCAACATTGCCAATGTTATTCAGGTAATGCTAGTCCGTCGGACCCTGCCGTGCCAGCGATGGCCTCTCCTCCTGTGGGAGTTTAACCCAGAAGGGCCACAGACTCTTCAGCACTTCTTCGTCACTACGCACGAAGGAATGTGGGAATTATTCTTCGGGAGACGAAAACAATGGCCGGACACCACCGAAGATACTGGCCTAGACTGTAACCATACGAACACCCCGGTAAGTACTCGTTCGCCGAACACCTCATAATCAAATATTCTGTGGCAAGACACTAAGCAAACCATCTTCTTCTAGGGCTGGAAAAAGAAAGCGGAACAGATTAGGTGTCCGGCCCCTCTTCCCGAAGACTCAGCAGACCCCGTGTTAACAAGGATGCTGGCACCAGCGCCGTACCAGGCGCCGGCAGGGGAGGGCAAGGTGGAGAGTGAGAAGACCTGGGGCGACCTTCGTTCCGGATGTAAATTAGATACAGAGTCCGGAGAAATCGACATTTCCTCTTCCGAAGACGAAGGCGAAAGAGAAGCTAGTATCCCTTCTCCATTCAGGAGGAAAAGGACCGCCTCCGAAGGTTGGGAGGGGCGGTCTCCTAAGAGAGGCAAGATGCCACCGTCGAGCGGCTCGAGATTGGAAGGCGATGCCAGTGAAGAGCTCCGTCATAAGTACAAGCCCTCAACCAAACCGTAAGTGAATTCGGGGTACTTTAATAGCGTCCTGCTTCTTTCCTGTTACAGAAGAGATATGTAACGTGCCTGTGTATTTTGACAGTCCATCACAGAGTTCTTCTGGGCACTCCTCTTCTTCGGGAGATCTCCTCCCAGAGATGATGGAAAGCGAGACGCTTCCCCCGACCTCCTCGCCCAATAAGGCGGACGACTCCGAAGTGTCATCTCGGAGGGTTATTCTTGATCAACAAGTAGTGCAGGGGATGAAGGAGGCAATACCCAATGGTGGACCTCCAATCGTTGAGGATTCTGGGGCCAATAATGAAGGCCCCGGACTGTCTGGTTTTCAGCCAACGATGATTCTGGAGACGGGTGAACGGGTTCCTTCAAAGGATGGTCGTGCTCCTAGAGCGGCTTCCGGAGACCCGGCGACACCGGATATATTGCGGGATATGCCGCGAAAAGCATCTGTCTCGGAGGAACATTGTGCCTTAATGGGTACGGTGGTTGAGAAGATTCTGTACGCGTAGAGCGAATTGAATGAAGCCTTTATGAGCATGCTAAGAGGCTTCAAGGTTTGTAATATAATGTTTTCAACTATATTTTATTTGCAAAGATGCACCTGTGTATAGGTAGTAGCCCCTGAAACTCGGGTTGGCTCCACATGGGAGGCGAACGGAGGAGCAAGAAGAAATACTCAAGGACTAGTCTGATCAACTGAAACACAGGCTGCTTCCCCCTGGCTAATTCCCAGACTACGAATATTGTCAAGCTGTAGCGGAAGCTTGAGGTGGCACGGGATGACATTGCGTTAACCAATATGCGCCTGGATGAGTCGCAAGTATGTATTTGGGGCAGTCCCTTCACATACATTTTTGTTATATAAGCATGACGCTGAAGGTAATATACTGGAATATGCATGACTGCAGATGGTGCTGCCGCCGTTGAAATTCTTCGGGCGGAGCTGGCGCGGGCCAAGGAGCAGGCCCAGTTTAGTAATGCGGCTGCCAAGAAGGCATCAGATAAGTTAAAAGCTGAACAAGATGCTCGGCGCCAAGACGAGGAGAAGATATCCACGATGGCGCTCGAAGTAAAAAATGCTGCTAGCTGCTATGAACTTCTTGAGAAGGCAAATGAAGCCAAAATGGCTGAACTTGACAAGGCCTTACAAGAGGCGAGAGAAGCGCGGTCTGAAACTAGAGCAGCCCGTGAGGAGATCCGGCAAGATGGGGAGATTGCGGCCGGTAAGCCCTTTTTGCTACAGGCTAAGTTCGGCGATCTGAACTATGCTCAGCTTAACCATGTGTGGAGTTCTTCGGACGAGTGTTTAGACTTGCCGAAGAGTTCTTCCGATGCGGCGCAGTTTTATCAAGCGCGAGAGGGGTATGCAACGGAGAAGCTTTTCTGGTCACAATTTGGTGCGTTGTCGCGCCCTCTGCTGCTGAATGAACAGATGTCTCAATGGGCCGAGCTTCATAGGATATCCGGCACTGCTATGAAGAACGTCATAATCTGGCTGTGGCCGACTGAGCTGTTCCGAATAGCTAGTTCGGCTTGGTGCAGCGGCTCATTGATGCGGTGCCACGTATCGACGCTGTGAAGCGGTCCACGTGCATTGTGGGTGCACGGATGGCCTTTGCCCGTGTCGAGACATTCTGGGGGAGGATGAAGGCCATCGATGTTGCGGCGAAGAGTCCACCCAAGGGCAACGACCATTACGAACCGGAGCATTATTTTGAAGACGTCCTAGAGGCCGCCCGCTTGATAGAGGGTCAATGATCGAAAGACATAATGTTCGAGTGAGGTGTATGAGAATTGTAAAAGACAATTTTATAGTTAATCTATTTTTATATTTTGCTCGAAAGCTTGTGTTCCTCCTAAGCGGCTGTTTTAATATAATCTAAAAGTTTTCCAGTCGTCGGCTTCAGCCCCCTTATTGGGAGTACGGGGGTGTTCGGAAAAGCATTTGATCACTCTTGACCTAACGTCTTGGTCCGTGAAGGAGGTGATAATGCGGCGAACCAGGCAATCAGACAATAGGGCGTTAACACTTTCACTTAGCCATAGGAGTTTTATAGGGGGGGCCTATGATATAGCCCCTGGCATGCGTATGGCTTATTCCAATATGGTGCGTTACATATATGACCTGAAAAAAAGGTCCTTCATGTGACACGGAGGGAATCACGACAGATTCCGATAAGTCATCGAGTGGTTGACCAGCTCTCGCAGCATCATGACAATCGGTTTTGGGCTTCCTCTACTGAGGTATTTGACCAGATGAACCGGAAGCACAATCGTAGTAGTTCTCCCTTTACTACCCTAGCCGATAGAGCGGAACATAAGGTAGCAAGCAAAGGAACCGGGCAACCCAGCCATTGACCCAAGGCATGATTCGAAGCTGATGCATATAAGGCCAAACTCGTGACGCCGAAGTACGCTGTAAAGCTGTTCGGACTTTGTTGGCAACTCATTTGTTCCCATACCGAGCCACTGGCAGATTATGCCGAGGTATATCTATGAAACAACCATAGGATCCATATTCATTGGTGAAAAGACACGCATGATTAATTCGGATAATGTTTACTGGGACCTGAGCAATATGCCAATGATTACTTTATATATATAAAGACCCCAACCCCGGCTATTTGACATGCCCAGGGTCGAACGCAGAGGAAAAAGGCATATTACAGGCTCGAAATAAAGAGTGCGGTCTACAAAAAGTTATTTTGGACCTCCTGTCGCATGTCTGCATCGCCTGTCCTCGGCGAGGGGAATCTTTGACGGAGGTAGCCCCTTAGGTGAGTGTATGGATCCGAACTTCGATGGAGTCAGTTTAGATGTTTGTCCTTTGCGTCACCTATTTTTAAGAGATAATGAAGAAAGAAGTAAAAAAGAAAGTAGATAAAAAATGTTACTGGAATGCTTGCAGGCTTGTCCGTATTGTGCTTCCGCCAATGCCCATGGTATCTTGAGTGCGTAGTGATGTATGCACGGTACAAATTTTGCGTGTATATGAGGTGGGCGGCGAAAGCCGAACTTCTACTTCCGCTCCAGGGTTGATCGATCCTCGAGGGGAAATTGCTTCTGACCCCCGGTATTTGGTTGGTGAACCTCTCCGTCATCCCTATCGCCTGGCGGCCTCCTCCCCTTGTGTTCGGCGTTGAGCTTGCCGACCTGCTTGAAGACCCAACAATTTATGTTGGTATGATTAGCTGGTTTATCGGGGTGGACGTCAATCTGGCAGGGTCGGTCCAATATCCTGTCTAGGTTGGATGGTCCGTCTCGGTTCGCCTTGAGTGGTTTTTTCCATTGAACGGGTTTGGGATTGCTGAATCCGGCGTTGACCGCTGTGTCGCATGATCTTTCATTATCATCGCGACTGTTTTGTTTGCTTCGTCGTGGTTTGCCATTGCCGTCTCGGACTTCGGAAGTGCCCGGGTCGCTGGTGTTGTCGCTTCTACGAGCGAGCCAACCGTCTTCTCCCGCGCAAAAGTGAGTCATTAGAGCGGTAAGGGCTTTCATGGATTTAGGTCCCTCTTGACCGAGGTGGCGTGCAAGCCATTCATCCCGGACGTTGCGTTTGAAGGCCGCGAGGGCTTTCGCGTCCGGATAGTCGGTGATTTGGTTCTTTTTTACTAAGAACCTAGTACAGAGCTTTCTGGATGACTCTCCGGGCTGCTGGACAATGTGACTTAAGTCATCGGCGTCCAGTGGACGGACATACGTTCCTTGGAAGTTGCCGCGAAAGGCATCCTCCAGATCTCCCAGCTGCCAATAGAATTCTCAGGCAGAATGTTTAACCAGTATCGAGCAGGTCCTTTGAGTTTTAGTGGTAGGTATTTGATGGCATGAAGGTCATCTCCGCGGGCCATGTGGATATGGAGGAGGAAGTCCTCGATCCATACCGCGGGATCCGTTGTTCTGTCGTATGATTCGATATTCATGGGTTTGAACCCGTCTAGGAATTCATGCTCCATTACTTCGTCTGTGAAGCAAAGAGGGTGTGCGGTGCCTCTATGCTGTGCCACACTGCGGCATACCTCCGATGGAGTCAATTTGCAGTTTTCTGCCCGGGCGTGGCTAAGTTTGTCATGTCCAAATAGGTAGCCGTCGTCGTGTGTCGCGGCATGTCCTCGCGATCCGTAGACCGATCTTGTGTGTCCTGCTCTATGGTCTAAGTCCTGTTGAAGGTTGTATGTACAACCCTGAGCTGCTTTATTCTTGCCTTTACAGCGAGGTGGAGCAGTCTGGTGTTCGGCTTGAGTTGTCGCTTTATCTGGACCAAGTTGTGGTCGGCCTGCCACATTGTGCGATGATGCTACGGGCTCCAGCGCCTCGTCATCGAACGGAGGTAGCAATCCACGCTTTGGGTAGGTTTTGGCTGGGCCACCAAGGCCATATTCTTCGGCGGCCAGGACTTCGGTCCATCTATCATTGAGCAGATCTTGGTCCGCTTGAAGTTGCAGCTACTTCTTTTTCAGGCTTCTTGCAATTGCTATTAGCCGGCGTTTGAAGCACTCCTGCTCGAGAGGTTCCTCGGGCACGATAAAATCCTCGTTGCCGAGGCTTTCCTCTTCCTCGGAGAGCGGAAGATAGTTACTGTCCTCCGAGTCTTTGTGTATGGCCTGTTCATCATGTTCGGAGGTTGCTCCAACAGGGTCTTCATTGTCTTCGGCATCGTCCGGAGTATTGTTTTCTCCTGTGCCGGTGTTGTTGTCTTTTGTACGATGTGACTTAGAGCGGCGCCGCTGACGCTGGCGGCTGGGCTTTGTCTCAGGAGGTTTGTCTTCAACTGTATCCTCTTTGTTATCGTTGTTAGTTTCCTTAGGCATATCCACCATGTATACGTCGTAGGAAGAAGTGGCCATCCATCGCCCAATGAATGACGGGTTTTGGCCCTACTCCTCGTCGGCATCATCGTCCGTACTGACGATGTCTTTGGAGCCGTAATCAAGCATGTCGGTTAAGTCCTCGACAGTGGCTATAGATTGGGTGGCGGGTGGGAAGCGAAATTCTCCTTCATCATCAGCTTCCAGCTCGAACCGGACATAATTCGGCTGTGAGTCCCCCGCCAAGGATAGATTCTCAACGAATTTAACACATCGCCCAAGGGCGAGTGTTGGAAGATGTCTGTGGCACTGAATTCGAAGATCGATAAATGATCAAGTTCGGCGTCCGCGGGCTCACCTGGTTCGGAACTTATAACCAGAGACGAGTTCGGAATTCCGGTGACACAGATATTGTGTGAGGCTAAGTCCATGTGCGGCTCCAACGTCGGGGATTCTGTGGCCTCCGTGGTGGGGTCGAGCCTCTGATCCTTGGATGCCACAGTGTGCTCTGGATCTAAATCCATAGGGGTTACTAGAGCTATCTCCTGGATGCGGTCTGGCGACAGATTTAGGTCATGTCCGTCAACGTAACCAGGAGCGGTCGCTGCGGTCTCAAATCCGGAAATATCAAATCTATACGGATGTCCGCAACGTAATTCAAGCTCCCAAATCTGACTTGATGGCCAGGGGCGTAGCTATCGATCTGCTTCAGGTGGCCAAATGAGTTGGCCCGCAGTGTGAAGCAGTCGAACACGAAGATCTGTCCGGGGAGAAAGGTTTCTCCTTGGACAGCGCCATTGTTAACGATTGAAGGGGCCATCAAACCTTTTAGGGACAGCACAGTGGAACTCTCAATGAAAGCACCAATGTCGGTGTCAAAACCGGCGGATCTCGAGTAGGGGGTCCCGAACTGTGCGTCTAAGGTCGATGGTAACACGAGACAGGGGACACAATGTTTACCCAGGTTTGGGCCCTCTCTATGGAGGTAATACCCTACTTCCTGCTTGATTTATCTTGATGGATATGAGTGTTACAAGAGTTGATCTACCACGAGATCATAATGGCTAAACCCTAAAAGTCTAGCCTGTATGACTATGGTAATGAGTCTCTCCCCTTCCGGACTAAGTCCTCCGGTTTATATAGGCACCGGGAGGATCTAGGGTTCACAAGGTCGGTTACAAAGGAAAAGAATCTACATATTTGGTCGCCAAGCTTGCCTTCCACGCCAAGGAGAGTCCCATCCGGACACGGGTGCAGTCTTTAGTCTTCGTATCTTTATAGCCCATCAGTCTGGCCCATGGCTAATATGTCGGACGCCCGAGGACCCCTTAGTCCAGGACTCCCTCACCCACCACATCTATGATGATACGTGTATTTTTCACAATTATCGTCATAGAAGTGTCATAAGCATGACAGGAAAAATTGTTCGGGCCATTGATAACCCACAAGTATAGGAGATCGCAACAGTTTTCGATAAGTAAGAATGTCGAACCCAACGAGGAGCTAATGGTAGAACAAATATTCCGTAAAGTTCTATCGACCACCGATACAACTCTACGCACACTTGACGTTTGCTTTACCTAGAACAAGTATGAAACTAGAAGTACTTTGTAGGTGTTTTTGGATAGGCTGTAAAGAAGCAATAAAGTAAATATAGCGAGTGTAGAAAAGTGGTGGTAGGAGTTGCGAAATTTTCCCTTAAGCAATTGACTACTTTACTAGACCGATAGCAAGTTTTATGTGGGAGAGGCCACTGCTAGCATGTCATCCCTTACTTGGAATTCTATGCACTTATGATTGGAACTATTAGAAAGCATCCGCAACTACTAACGTTCATTAAGGTAAAGCCCAACCATAGCATTAAGATATATTGGTCCCCCCTCAATCCCGTATGCATCAATTTCTATGCTAGGTTGAAGCTTCTGTCACTCTTGCCCTCCAATACATAGTCCTATCAACATACAACTAACCCTATGGTGTGACCCACGCGCGCTCTCATATGATGGGCACCAAAGGACAGCAACATAACCACAAGAAAATTAAATCAATCATAGGAATTCATCAACCACCGATAGGACAACGAAAAATCTACTCAGACATCATAGGATGGCAACACATCATTGGATAATAATATGAAGCATAAAGCACCATGTTCAAGTAGAGGGTACAGCGGGTTGCGGGAGAGTGGACCGTTGTAGATAGAGGGGGGAAGGTGATGGAGATGTTGGTGAAGATGGTCGCGGTGATGATGATGATGATGGCCACGGCAGCGTTCCGGTGCCACCGGAAGAGAAGGGGAGAGGGGGCCCCTTCGTATTCTTCTTCCTTGACCTCCTCCCTAGATGGGAGAAGGGTTTCCCCTCTGGTCCTTGGCCTCCATGGCATGGGAGGGGCGAGAGCCCCTCTGAGATTGGATCTATCTCTCTGTCTCTCTCTGTTTCTGCGTTCTGTTCAGCTGCCCTTTCACCACTTCGGGTATATATGGAGATCTGTAACTCCGATTGGATTGAAACCTTCGCCGTGATTTTTTTTACCAAAAATTAGCTTTCTTGCGGCCGAAGAAGGGCATCAACCGCCTTACGGGTGGCCCACGAGGGTGGGGGCGCGCCCTCCTAGGGAGGGCGTGGGCCCCTGCCTTGTGGCCACCTCGGACACCGTTTCACGTTGATCTTTCTCCCAGATTTTCCGAATATTCCAAAAATAAGCTCCGTCCATTTTTATCCCGTTTGGACTCCGTTTGATATGGATATTCTACGAAACCAAAAACATGCAATGCATAGAACTGGCACTGGGCACTAGATCAATATGTTAGTCCCAAAAATAGTATAAAAATTTGCCAAAAAGTATATGAAAGTTGTAGAATATTGGCATGGAACAATAAAAAATTATAGATACGACGGAGACGTATCAGTCATAATGTCACCGATATGTCTTTTTTTGTTGTGTAACTAAAGGTGCTCACCGGTGGAACCGGCTATCGGAGAACGAGGGCATCGAGGCATGGGTGGAGGAGCTCCGACGTCCATGGTACGACGGCTCTGCATCCTGACAAAACAGAGAGATAGAGGGATATGACACAAGGGGTAGAACTAAGAGGAAAACGGAGGAGGTAGGGGTGCGACAACGTGACCTGGGGGTCACCGGGGGTGGCTGACGCCGGTGGTGGTCACCGACAGGTGACACGAGGCTGGGAGAGGCCTTCAGGCAAAATCAACTGGGAGGATAAGCTCAGGCAGGGAGCTAGCGGTGTACAGCCGACGCGGGCTCACGCGGGACCCAGATGGGCTTAGTGGGCCGCGCGGCTGGAAGCTGGGTGGGGCGACGTGGTGGCGTGTGGTTGGGCAAGCCGGCGGCTCAAGTGGCGATGCGATCGCTGTAGGCGTGCCAAATGTCGGTGGATGGATGGTCGATGCGAAAACGATGGGGATGGCAGCAGTGCTGCTTGGGGGAGGCTAGGGGCTAGGGTTTTGTCTAGAAATAGAAGGAGGGTTGCTCCTTAAATAGGCAGGGGCAAGAGTAGAAGGTTTTGGGGGTGATTTGTGCCCTCCGATCGCAATCGGACAGCTCCTACGAAAGTTGGGGATTGGTGGGCTGTGCCAAGAGGGTTGGGCTGAGATGAGAGGGAATTAGTCCGGCCCAGTGAGTCGGTGACAGTTTTATTCGAACACATCTGTAAATTCTAATCGGCAATGATGCAACACAAGTTTAACGGTTGGGGCATCAAATGACCTGAATGCGACGAAATTTGGCAGGTGATCAACCTACAATATAGAAACACCATAGGCCAACTTTCACACCATTAAGTGAACATTTGACGAATGAGTGAAACCAAAGAACCTTGAGAGGTTGAACAACTTGAAAGAAATAATACAACAGAGATGGACGAAGTTGGGAGCACTCTGGTAGAAAACATAAACAAGGAACACCATGAGAACCTTGGCGGTTGTGAAGACATATGAAAGGGGTTACAAATAGACAAGAAAGAACATGCAAGCACTCTAATTGAAATGAGATAGACAAGGAACAAGAAAAGAAAAAATTCGGACAACACTCCAGTTGAAAAGAGAACAAAACTTGATGAGACAAAAAGAATTTGGACAAGAGAGCAACAATATATGCCTCTGGAATGAATGAACTGAAGCTTGATACTTGGAACGAATAATGAAGAATCAGCATCTTCTATGACAAATGAATTTGAACGCATCCGTATGAAGAGGGCTTGAATGGAGTTGTTGCAAAATTGAAAACAAAAGATATGATTCCATGGGCTTATGGAAAAAATCTCAAAACTTGAGTTGAACTTCAGCCACTAACGAAAAAAATTGATTGCTTGAGAGGAATAAAAAGATGTGAAACAACACTACCAAAGACAATGGAGAATTATCGAAATACAAGAAGAAGAGTATTTGGGCTCCTGCAACAAGAATCTTAATAAATACTTTGAGAATGAATTAAATCCTTAATGAACCACCATGTTGAGCCTTCGTGAGAACACCGGTAATAAGGAATGATCAAACGAAAGGAAAGTTGAAAAGAAGAAGATGAAGCCTTGCAATGATTTGAAATTGATATCACGAACGAACTCCGGTAGAAAGAATTAAATCATCTCGAGGAAACAACCATTAGAATTGTGTCATGCTTACCCTTCATCAACTTAACTTGATGACAAGCCATGGATAGGCATGATACTTATTCTTCTTGCAAGGATTGAGGAGAGATATAGAGCAAAACTAGGAAAATCCTGAATGGCTCATCGATATGATTTTGGGAAGAACGAATGAATTAATACAATGACAAAGGAAGAGGAATCTTCGATGAACCACCATAAGCATCAGAAACGAACGAAAGAGAATGAATTGTCAGGAAGAATTATGAAAGAAATGAAGATGCCTGACTGATGAAAATTCATTCTTATGTCAGACTTTCAAAAGAATTTGAGAATAATTCAGGAAAAACTAGAAGAGTCAGGCAAGATCTAGGAAAATACCTGTCGGTTAGGGCCCACTCAAAAGAAACACCGCTGGAAATGATTTCTCGAAAGGGAGATTGCACCCGTTGATTCAAATGGCTTGAATAAGGTAACAACCTCGAAATAGCTTGACGGGATTAAGAATGGAAACGTGAATCTTCTAAGATATCTTCAACACTCCAGAGAAGGGATAGAGAGAGTTGAATAAACAAGAGAGGCTTGGATAAGAAATTCCAACATGGGAAAACATGTGAAACAAAAAGGAAGAGATATCATCAACACCGAAAGAAATTGAGAACGAAAGAATGGTGAACTTGAAACTCCTGAGCATCTTCACGAGGGATCACCGGGTAAGAACATTATTAAAAGAATGAAGATACTTCACAACAATAAAGTGTATACTTGATTAAGAAATCTGAGTCCTTCAGGAAAAGGGTGGGACGGTGGGAAAACAGAGGCAACTTGGGATGGATGAAACGAACACCATTGAGAAAAACTAAGACTTGATCTTGTGAATGGGGAAAATTATAGGATCATCTTGAAGAGAAGCGCACCGGTTGGAAAATAATTGACATGACAATCTCGATGATCAAGAAGGATGAGCACTCCCATAGAAATATGAGACCATGGCTTAGGAAAAGGTATGGAATCAACACTTGACATTGAAGCAACTCGAATAGCACAAATCAAAACAAAACAAAGAATTGGCTGAATAAGCCGAAACAAACATATGATAGAGATTTCGTCCAAAATTTTTGTGGTGGGGCCACACAGGCTCAATCATACAGTGACCATCACAAACAAGCAGTGTACATGACTGAAAGGACATGCGGTGCCCCCATGTGTGGTTTTGGTTATTGATGACATTCTCTATGGACTAATGGTTGCATTGAGTTATATTTGAAGGATTTGTCCATAGGCATTTCTCGAAGTCCATGTGTTGGTTTCAAGGAGTTTATGAGTTGACTAAGGTGCTATTAAGGAATTATCCAAAGATTGGTCATGTGAGTGTTGAGCTTATTACAAACATGTCTTGAAGAAGAAAATTGTGTGATCATTCATGTTTACCTTCAAGACATCATCCAAATGAAGAGAGTTGGCAAGATTCAATGTTGATCAAGACTAAGTACATAGAGTGTTTCAAGTTGATCAACATACAAAGCATAGAAGATGTACCGAGAGGGATCAAGTGATCCCATGGTATGGTAAGTATTGTCCATTACGCTTTGTGTACTAACCCATGGTCTACGCGGGAGTTCTACGTGGGGTTAGGTATGTTTCCATGGGCTTGCGTCAAGAGGAAGATATCATACAACCCATGGAGAGGATGACATCAAGTGGTGACCGTCATCAAGACTGTGGTGTGCAAGTTCAAGTGGAGCATCACAAAGAGATCAAGTGCTTGAAGATTGCCGTCCATTGTTGGGACAATGGACTTGTGAAGATGTGCCGAAGAGTGGCTCACCCATAGTGGAGTATTGGGGAGCAATCAACTAGTCTTCATCGACCCAACGCAATCAAGAAAGGTGGTCCATATTGAGGAGGACAAGATCGTTATCATCTAGCTCAAGTGGATCATGCGCAAGGCAAAGGTCTGCCCTTGATAGGTTTTTTATTTTACCGGTCTCATGGTGGTAGTTGGGAGACCGGGTTATAGGATCGATTGCCGTTCTATCAGGGGGGCTCTCAAGTTGGTATCTTGGTTGTATCATTCGTAGAGAGCTCAAACCATTGCATTCTTGCATCATCTTTCTTGGTTCTTGTATGGTTCTTCTCTTTGTGAGTTTTAGAGCTTATGTTCATCTTCATGACAAGCTCGAGTTCATCAAAAACGGAGTTCACGCATGCATCTTCTATGATGTTTTTGATGTAGGAGATTACGACGGTTCTTCTCGGTTGGAGGTTTCTCTCCTCTGTTGTTGGATGCTACTCGTCATCATCTATCCAACAAGCTTTAGTTTGCTCAATTCAGAGCTCATATGCAGAAGTTGTGGCAGTTTAGGCTTTATTGCATCATCTGTTTTCTCTGTTGTGTTCTTGAAAGCCTCAAGCGGTAGTACCGCTTGTAAGCGGCAGTACCGCGGCCCTGTGCCACACATAGTACCGCTGCTTCCGGGGATGCGTTTTTTCGTGTCAGGTTTCGCGGTAGTAGAGCGGTAGTACCTCTTATAAGTGATAAGCGGTACTACCTCTCCACCCGAGCAGTAGTACCGCTTATAAGCTGTAAGCGGTACTACCTCTCCACCCGAGCGGTACTACCTCTCTGGGTGATACTACCTCTCCCCAGAGCGGTACTACGTCTCTGGCAGAACTACATCTCATGTTTTTCTCTCTCATTAGGTTGTTTTGACCATGCTAAGTGGTAGTGCCACTCCTCGAAGTGGTAGTACCGCTTGTACACAACCCGATCACATAACAGTTAGATTCGGGAGGTCCTATAAAAGGGGGTCTTCTTCTCCATTGAACCTTATCCTTTGATCTCGTGTTCTTCCCCCATTGTTGACCTTCTTTGAGCTTGCTTTCTCTCAATCCCTAAATGGGTTCTTGTTGTTTTGGGGGGGGGGGGGAGAGAGGAGATCTAGATCCACATTTCCACCAATACTTTCTCCTCTATGTGAGGGGAACCCCTTGGATATAGATCTTGGAGTTATTGGTGTTCTCCTTCTTGTTCTCCCTCTCATTTTCCCCCTAACATTAGTTGCTTTGGTGGGATTTAGGAGAGAAGGACTTGGGCACTCCGTGTGCCCTTGCCATTGCATTTGGTGCTTCGGTTTGAGTTCTCCACGGTGATACGTGGAAGTTACAAGTTGAGAAGCCCATTACTCTTGGGTGCTTGGTACCCTTGAGCTTGTTCCTCTTGGGTGCTTGGGCGCCCTAGACGGTTGGTAGTGTTCAGAACTCAATAATTGTGGTGTAAAGCTCCGGGCAAGCGTCGGGGTCTCCAATTAGGTTGTGGAGATCACCTCAAGCAATTTGACAGGTTCCGGAGACTGCCCCCAAGGGTTGCCAAATTGTACGGGTTCGGTGACCGCCCCCAAGGGTTGCCATTTGTACGAGTTATGTGACCGCCGTCAAGGGTCCCTTAGTGGAATCACGACATCTTGCATTGTGCGAGGGCGTGAGGAGATTATGGTGGCCCTAGTGGCTTCTTGGGGAGCATTGTGCCTCCACGTCGCTCCAAAGAGAGATTAGCATCCGCAAGGGTGTGAACTTCGGGATACATCGTCGTCTCCACGTGCCTCGGTTATCTCTTACCCGAGCCCTTTACTTATGCACTTTACTTTGTGATAGCCATATTTTTTCTTGTCATATATCTTGCTATCACTTAGTTGTTTATCTTACTTAGCATAAGTTGTTGGTGCACATAGGTGAGCCTAGCTGCTGTAGGTTTTGTGCTTCACAAATTAACCGCTAGGTTTATTCCCATTTGTTCAAGCCTAAACCGTAACTATTTTAAAAGCGTCTATTCACCCCCCCCCCCTCTAGGCGACATCCACGATCTTTCAATGTCTTACAAAGTGTCCCCAAGCCATAGCAAGGCTACACGGGGCTCATTAGGACACAACGAGACCACTATAAAACCAATTATATTATAGCGGACCACTAGATATCAAACCCCAATCTCATATCATGCATCTGTCGGAAAGATATCCTGGGTAACTACTTGAATTCCCACCTGTGAACTCCCTAATTTTTGGTTATGCAATCCGGTACAACAAGTACAAGGAGAAAAATATCATCACACAACTCCTAGCAGAATTCTACGCTCCAAATGAACCACCTCCATCAACACATAATCAAAATCTCAGGAACTCATGTACCTCAGACCTTTAAAAAACAGCAGCTATACTAGTTGTCGCAATACATCTGATCGCTCTCCCCAGTACTGGGTGGCGCCAAACTGTCGCATCACAAAGAGTATAGAAGTGTTTTCAATGTTGGTGTCCTCTGGTATTCTAGAACTGAAATGATAACAATTGTGACGAGAAAACCTTGCAGTTCAACTCCCTGGGTTCAATCCATACAATCAGGAGGCACCAAGATAGAATTCTGTCACACCGATATCGCAACGATTCCAACAATACCTACGTGATCCTAATAATATTGTGAGAAGAGTATTAGCATCAAAACACCTATGTCACAAATCCTCATTAGAGCGACGAAGAGGATAAGGAGTAAATAAAATTCCTACTCTCTGATATATAACTGGACTTAGAAAATATGTTTTTTCTAGAATCGACAACGGTTCAATCAATCAGGGGGGCTCGTGCGGTCAGTAAGGCTCTGATACCAACTTGTAGCGCCCAAGTTGCAATTCTATCCCGATCACGTGATGAATTCATGATTAGGGCAGAATCGCATTTCGAGCGCATAGCAAGGTGGATATCACTACAAAGATACCATATAGTGAATAGATGAGAATATCAGATAAAGGCTTACACTCGCCACAAGCTACAGCATGAATACATCAATACATAGCAATCATCATGCAGAAGAGCAGGATCTAACTATGGATGAAATCAAACAAAAAATAAGAACGGCATCCACCCTGCTAATCCCACGCTCCCGACCTAGAACCCATTCTATGACCTTCGAAGAGTGGGAATAAGAAGAACTCCAAAAGCAAACAAGCATCGCTCTCACGTCAAAGCATCGCTTTACCTATACCTGCACCTGTTGTTGTAGTAATCCATGAGCCACTAGGACTCAACAATCCCATTAGCATGGGTATCAAGACTAGCAAAGCTTAGTGGGTATGGAATGGATAAGTGGTGAGGTTGCATCAAGCACTAAGCATTTTTAAGGTGGCTTACGAGTACAAGAATAAGAAGAGTAAACTAGACATAAGCGGTCGCAACTAATAATGATCAAGAAGTGATCCTAAACTACTTACGAGTCAAACATAACCCCACCGTGTTCTCTTCCCGATCTCCTCAAAAAGAGACGATCGCGGTTTAAGCACGTGGTCGGTGTATTTTATTTGAAATTTAGTGTCAAGTTCTCTACAACCGGATACTATGAGTTTCCAAGTCACCACATAATCGCGGAATCGGCTTCCGAAAAGATTTAACCCTGGAGGGTTGCTCCAGGTAGTCCATTATAAATTACCACACTCAACAATGGAAAATCCTCAAACCGTGATAACATGATGCTTACAATAAGGAATCTCGGTGGACAATCCACTTGTCAAAGGCAAAACTAAACTAGCAAGACCGCCCAATGTGTCGACGATCCCAATAGGAGCCGCGTATCTCATTCTCAGGACATGTTGGATGAGCACAGCGTACAACAATTAAGACCCGAGTGGCCCCGAGGGAAGCCACAAACGACTCTATTTTGGACCAGCACTCATGAGGAGCAGTGGCCCGGGTTGTTGATTAATTCTCCATGGGGTCCGGAAAGTCCCTATGCAAGTTTTAGTTGTTATTAGGAAAATTTAAAACCAATGTCGGGCCTTGCTGGAAGAGTTTTATTCAGGGGGTCCCCACAAAACTCCACACATGTTAGGAGTCCTCATCAAGTAACATAACACCTATATTACAGAAACTAGGGCGGCAAGAGTGCAACTAAATATCAACCAAAAGGCCGAGCGTTCCACCCTTTACCAAGTATATAGATGCATTAATTAAATAAGAGATATTGTGATATCCCATGTTATCCATGTCCCAACATGGAACAACCTACAACTAGCAACGCTATAAGAGTGCCTAAGCAAAGCGGTAACATAGCCATACAATGGTTTGCTTGGATGGTGTAAGGTTAGAGGCTTATCATGAAAATTGGGAGGCTTTACAAACAAATGGTAGGTAGCGAGACATAGCAGTAGTATCGAGACAACTAGCAAGCAAAGATAGTATTGATATCCAAGGTAATGATCATCTTTCCTGAAATCCCGCTAGGAAGAAGACAGAATCCATGAAGTAGACAAACAGGCGTAGTCGAACGAATCCTCACAATCGCAACGTTACCAGAACTATCAAGAAGAAGCACAACCAGAAAGAAGAAAACAACACGATAAACAAACATAACTATCCATGGCATGATGAGTATGATGCATGTCCGATTTACTAAGGAATGGCATGGCAAAGTGCAATAAACAATACAAATTAAGTGGAGCTCAATATGCAACGAGTTGCATATTGACGAAATGACACATACATTTATTTAGTCCGCTCTCATTTATGTACATGACAAGATTAAATGTTGTTAATCATGGCAAGAGGTGAAGCATAATAAAACTACCTATCTATGCAATTTAAATGAGGCCAGAAACAACAAATGAGGCGGGAAACAACAAATAAGGTGCACCATGTTAATCTACACATTTTTCTAGACAAGTTACATATATAGTTTACTTAATTCAGAGCTACAGTTTAATAGTGAAGAATTAAACCATTTTAATTCGGAGCTATAGTTTAATAGTGGTAACATGGACTTGTACATGGAACATCCCAAGCGCAAGCAGAGCTGCAGTGAGCATGTACAGCGAGCTAGCGTAAGTCCCTGCATTTCATTTCATTCGTACTGGCATTCGTGTATGATTTGTGTGCAGTGGCGGATCCACGAATTCAAGTTACGAGGGGCGAACATTTAACTTAAAAAATAAGAAGGCACTTGCACTCCGGAAATCACATAAGTTGAGAAATGTGAAGTTACATGCACTTTGAAAACCAGCTAATGATCCAAAGTAGTTCAGATTATAAACACTAAATGATGCAAGCACCAAAAAACACAAAATGCAACATGGTGTAGAAGGACTACAAACATGGTCTCAGACCGCTTGAATTATTCGTTCTCCGCTGAAAATATCGAAGTGTAATTGCAGCTATAACCAAGTCAAACTGCATATCAATATATCTATCCTGCACAAGTATGCCAATAGTTTCAAACAATAGATTAGAAAAGTATTTATGCTACGTTGTCATGATACGGGGACTTTCTGGTAGATGGCCTCGACGTTTCCTCAAGCCATGATAATGCACTATAATTTGCTTGTCATCACTGCCTGCAAATCTCTATGTCTCTCTCAACATAGCAGATCATCATTAGACACTAAATCCTTCAATGGGAGCTTGCAAAATGCTTGCATTAGATGCCTCATTAGACACTATATGTTCATCAGCAGGAGCATGTAAAATGTTTGCATCAAATCCTTCATTAGCAGTCTGTTCATTAGACACTTCAGGCTCAAGAACAACATGAGGTTGGATGTTTGCACCGGAAACTTGATTAGATACATCAGATTCAGTCAGTTCAGTATTGATTGGGGGAGTTATAAAATAAGTAGAAATTCGTTTCATTTTCTCATAGATTCCCTACATACAAGCAGTTTTACATCACCGTCAGGCTTAACTATTGGCCAGAAATTGAAGAGTTGAATTAGATATAGTCATGGTTGTGATGTACCTGCTCGTTGCGCATGCTACTCTTGCAAGATGTGACTGTCCGTTTGCGCAAGCTCGATGCCATTCATGTGCTGTCGCTGCTGCCTCCCACGCAGGCTACACCCAGGGTTGGATCTTCATCTTCGTGTCCTTCCATTCGCTTGAAGCCCGGCGACCACCCTCCAACAAGGGTGCGAGGAAGTGCTATGTCGGTCTGTCCAGTGGCGGCTAGGTTAGGAGCAAACCAGACTGGAGGCTGGAGCAGATGAATTGGAATTTTCCCTGCTATCGATCAATATGGGAGGCGCTCGTTTGGGCCGCGAGCCTGCTATAGGGCCTACCTTGCACTTATGTTATTGGCCTATCCAAATTGAAACATTTTTCTTCATTTTTTACATTGCACCTTTCAAATGCGTTGGGGACGAACAAAACTAGCCTGGGCCAACCTGGACGACTCAAACTAGGTGCACACTTTCGAGCCACCCGAGGCGGACGCCCATACCAGCCCCTATGGTGGCGTCACCATGTTTGCGTGTATGGTAGGGGCAGTGAAAAATATTCCAGTGGCGCTTTTGTTTTACCCACAGAATGGTTGAATTGCTTGTTTCTATGAACTGAGTTCGCCAATAATGTGAAGGATGCCAGTCTTTTCATCCTATTGTAGATTGCTTAGATCTCGACATGCCAAAAGTAATCGCATGAAATATACAGTAAAAGCTAGTGTGATGTGTGTGGCTACAACTAGTCTGACTACACGTCCTTATATAACATATCAAGGACGCACCATCTTACCAGATTAACCATTCGACTTACCAATGCAGTGTGGGAAGAAAGAAGTAGTGGGACTGCGTATCCAAGCAATTGATGCCATGGACTCCTTCGTACAACCGTGTAAGCGAAAAAGAAGTTGCAGTGTGCCTGTACAAAGAACTAGCGTAAGTTCAGTTACCTGCTTCTCAGAATTTTAGTTAGCCACTTATTGCAGAAAATTTCAATTACATTGCTTGGCTTAATTTAGTTTGCTACTGATTACATAATGCAACAGCCTGTTAATCCTATTATAGACTGCACCTATCTATGTGTTTGATACTTACTGTTAAGAATTACCTGTTTGCCTGAACTTAAATAGCTACTTGTTTGTTTAACTGCTTTGTTGCTGCAACAACGGGTTACAATGATGTTAATAACTACTTTTCAGCATCGAATTGAAACTCTTTAATTCCTTGTTTGTTTAACTGGTTTGCTGTTATAACTCCCAGTTGAGATGTTTTGCTAACTTCAACTTTTCTGAATCCAATCGGAATTTTAATGGTGAAACAGGTTAGCCCAAGATCAAAGAGCGAGGTCCCCATGGACGTTTTATCATCCCACAGCAGTGGCACCGGCCCAATCGTGCATTATGAATTGCCAACTTATGATGCTCTAGAGGCTAAACTAGTGGTAGAAAGAGATCTCGCTTCTGCACTTAGAGATGAAGTTGACATGTTGAGGAAGCAAAAAGCACAATCAAGAGCGATACTCAAGACAACCATTAAATATTTGGTGGATTTCAAAAGCGAAGCAAGCTGAGACTCCACCACATTGTTAAGGTCTTTGAAGGAAAAAAGGAAATTAAATTCCCACTTTGTAAATCATAGGTGAAATGTTCTTTCCATCGTTGAATAACCTTTGTGGTTTTTGTTCATGTAATCAATCAAACCATTTGTTTTAGAGATCATGTAATAATTGTTTTTTGTTTTTTGTTTTTTGGTTTGTAATTTTATTTGAGCACAAGTCTGTATTAATTGATAAGACTCGAAGACATTTCATTTCGATTGCTGTGCCAGACCTACAAATATGCCAATCGGGCTGAATGTGCATTCAGCAATAATAGTAGTATAGATGGACCATAAGTGGCACGCATCAGAAAGAGCCAAGATGTTGTAGTAGCTTGGCTAAAAAAAGGATGCTATTGTAGCAAAGAAAAGTACAGCGGCCTGGCTTATGTATGTTAGTTGATATTATTGTTCCATATACTCTATAAGTGTTTATATGTCTGTTAGTTCTGTACATTCTTGGTTGATTCACTCGGTATTTGAATCTTGATACATCGCTTGTGTACATATCTAAATGGGAGTACACATTATGCTGCGTCTGACATTTGAGTTGGACATGAAGTGATCCAAATATTCGAATTCACCTTAAACTGGATTCTAGCTTCTAAATTTGAGTATCGGCATTTGTAAACCATATTCATATATGACAGTGGAATACATCTTTGTCGCCCTTTTGAAGATATATAAAAACACATAGATTGATTTATAAAGATTCGTATAGGAATACAAAATGGATTCGAATTTAGTTGCCAGGGTAAACGTGGATGCTTATTGTCCCACATTCGAAAGAAGCGGCAAAATGTCCACTCCCACGTCGGCTGCCCGAAGCCAAGTGTTTGGGAGATGGAAATTACTTCTACCCATTACACGGACAATCTATCGGCCCGATTTCCACTGCTCTAAACAGGGGTAGGATAGTAACTTCAATAAGACGTGACACGACCGCCTCTGAGCCCATTCCGACAAGGTGGGCGCCAAACATGGGCAGCAAAGCACACTTGATTCAAGCCCGTCCGAAAGACCTCTGTTTCTCCCTCCATTTCCCCATTCATACACGGTGGGCGGCAAAACAAACTCGACTCGGACGAAATCAATGTAGGCAAATATTTTCAATTGGGGCAGGTTTGTAACTTCACTCAGATGTGACACAACCGCCCTACCTGTCAGCCCCGTTCATACACCGTGGGCGCCAACCATGGGCGCCGACCACCCTCTCCTCGCCCAAAATCGCTCTGGGCAAATATTGACGAGATGCGAGATTACCGTCGTATCCCCAACCAACGAGACGTCCAAATTTTAAACGGGGGCTAAGTTCATAACTTTCCCATATTTCAGACAGGCGCGTCCCAAAAACATGGTTCCCCGTACCTCTCCCTCCATTTTCCCATTCATACACCATCCGCGCTAGAACACCGTCCCCACACCAGCCTCCGTCCGCCACCCCATGCATCATCGCCGTCCTCCACCACATCCATCGCCGCCGTCCTCCACCACATCCATCGGCACCGTCCTCCACCATGCCAGAGCGCCTACCAAGACCGCATCGTCCACTGCTAGAGATGGATGTTTCTCATCCATGGCGATGGACCAAGAGCCTTGCATCACGTCCTCTCGCTTCATCGGCGCCGTCATCCTCTTTTTCGGGGCCGCTCACATGACCTTCTCTTCCACCGCAATGGGACTTATCCCTCGATGCACCCATCTACCGTCACAGATCTGCTTCAACGCCACCGACAGCCATCGCACCCCCGATGCCTACACGGCGCCGCAAGAGAGGTGGTACTTCATATCTCCTCAACTTTTTGATCTCAACCAGAAAATATATCTTAACTTGGTTACTCTACTTTCTTTTCATCTCTTAGAATTTAGTTCTTAGTTCGAAGCAAACAATGGCTGCTAGATATCATTTCTCTGGTTTCCCCCTTTTATGATCACTATACGATCATAATACGTGCTTCGTGTCATAATAGCACTGCTCGACCCATCAAGCTAAACAAGCTTAGTTGTTCAAATACGAATCTGATATTATTAAAACAGATTCGTTTAATCGGTCAGCTAAATGTTCCTAAATTAGTTTCAAAAATGCATGTTCGCTGCTCGGGTGTGTATCTCTACAGGGTGCCCACAGTGGGCCGGCCCACCCTGGGATTTTGGGTCGTCCTAGGCCTCGATTCCCCTCTGTTCTGCTGCGTGCTTTCGGTCTCTACTCGCCCCCAGCTGCCTGCCTCGCCGGCGACTTGCCCTCCCCGGATGGCATGACTCTAGGAGGAGACGCCGGACTAACAGGAGGTCAGGGGCCACTCGCCCAACAGCGTCACCGCTGCCCAGGCGCGCCGCCGTGCCTACCTTCCCAGTCCGTTCAGGCTCAGTGCAAAGACCCACTAAGCCAACCCGATTTATCCTGAGATAAGTCCTCAACACTCAGCAGCCACTCCTCATCACCCATTTTCTAATTGATTCATTACTCATTAGGCAGGACTATCATTAGGGTTTGTTGTGTGCTCAGTGCTACCTACACTTAATGGTTCAGATGTATTTCGGTAATCTTTAGTACCTGTAAAGTTCACAGGGTTTTCAAAATTCTGGCCCTAGGAACAGACACTAGTCATTTTGGATTGTTAGTCGTAGTAACATTGACCCAGATTACTACTGCAAGCCAGGTTTGTTGAAAATTTTACTTGTCTTTCTTACTCATTTGATATAATATCCAATTATTCACGTTGATTAGTTGCAAACAATAAGTGCTAGACAAACTTCTTGATTCGGATTTTGGACAATCTCTTACTGCAGTTACAATTCTGCATACTTGTCCTAGTGAGCTCACAAGTAAATGATTGATTCACTACATCTATGCTTCCCTTGTCATATTTGTTGTCAATATTCTTTTAGGGTGGACCACCCTGTTTCTAAATACTGCAACCGTAGACATGAGTGAATAGTATTTCTCTATGTGATCTCTTCCATCATGTGTGGGCAACCTAACACTGCATTGTATAGAAAGAAAGTGTCATTTCCAGCTTTTACATAGGCTTCGATCTTTTACCGGGAATACAATCTGCCTACTTGCTTTGTGTCGCACTACCAACACTCCACCCTTGAAGCTAAACATTATGCCACTCATAATTCCTTAGTTTATTTGTTCAAATATGAATTTCATATAATTCTAATGTTCCTACTTTAGTTTTGAAATGTGTGTCTGCCTGTTATAGAGACATAAGGGGTTTGTATTTCTGTGTGTGGTCTGGTCAGCACGGTTGTGGGGTGAACTTTGCATATGCAGGGGTTTATAGGGAGACACTCTTCGAGTTGAATCCGCAATGCATTCCATAGATAATCTGACTACTTTTTATGTTTTCATGAATCTCAGATTCTGAACAGCATCATAATGATTATGAGCTTGCACGCATGAAAAGAATAAAGCAGAACAATGCCATGGCTGTCAAACTTGGCATTAAGGGACTGAAATCAAGTCTGGATGCAATGCAATGCAAACGCTCTCCACCTACAGATTCATGCTCAAAATATGATCCTAACAGTGATTTTGAGCTAGAAGGAGACCTAGGTCAATGTAGGAGGAGTCAGAGGAAGATGCCCTATCTTATTCACCCATCAAGGTGCTTGCTCTAACTTTCCAAGGTTATATTTGTCGCACATATCTTGCAACTGATGCTTTGCATTGCTTCTACTTTGTTGAATTGCCATTATCTTAGTTTACACATCTTGTATGTGAATACGGCCTGCCTATCCATTTTCAGTACATATTCCATTTGTCATCATACCATATTTATCCATTCAAATGATGTTCTTATGTATCAGACGTTCAAAAGGAAGAGGGCGATTGCTTATCGTGGAGGAGCGCAAGCAAATTATTTGGAAAAGTAGTGGCACCTGATAAATCAAATAGCCCATTAGGTGTAGTTGCAATATCACCTGACCCACAAAACACCCCAACTCTAGCAGACTCTAGCCCTACTACACTGGTCATTTCTGATGCCCCAACTCAGTAGACCCCAACTGCAGCAAACATTATGATTATGCCAGTTGACATAGCACCAGCTCTACGATGCAAAACCCCCATTCCAGCAAAGAGTACACCAAATCCAGTTGCCAAATCCCTTTTCGAACCAGAGAGAGCCCCAATTGCAGCAAATAGGACCCCTGTTCCATTTCTTCCCAGTTTAGAAGACAAAGCTTATATTGTTGTCAGGAACTTTGTGCGCATCTTTCCTTCATGGAAAGATTATACCGCAGACACAGAACAATTTCTAGTCTTCCTCCGCAACTTATGCGTAAGTAATGTACTAATGTTATTCATGGTCATTACTGCATATGTTTCTGCTGACAGAAGACACAAGATTTCATACTTTTAAGTAGGCGAGGACCAAAATGGATTGTGAAGACGAGCAAGGGTTGGTTGCGCTTTTCAAGCACTTGTTGATGAAGTATCTTTCCTACCTGAGGCAAGCGCACTTCGATGGCAAGCCTCTAAATGAAATTTCTGTAAAGTCTCCGGTGCTACATTTATCCGACGGTTGACTGGAATAATCTTGTTACACATTGGTCTCGGCTACAGCGTAAGGTATTATCTATGATATCACATCACAATTTGAACTACAATTTTGCATTTTCCTTAACGTCTCACTTGTACGAAAACTGTTAGCAGGAGAACATTCGTTCTCAAGGGACCACAGAATCTCGCAACTATACTCCACACTGCATTGCTCTTGTGGGTACCTCTTGCCCTGTATGACCATACTTACTTTCATAGTTATTTGATTATGTAGCATCACCGCACATGTTAGCCTCGTTATTGTCCATTTGGTGGACATTATAAGATCCGTATGGACTCTTACATAAATTTTGAATCAACCCAATGTTTTTGAAGAGGTTTAGCTCTGCAGTCCTCTTGTAAGGACTGAACGTCGTCTATGATTGTACTTACATTAACAACTACTCCTCCGTCCCATAATATAAGAACGTTTTGTACAGTACACCAGTGTTCAAAACACTCTTGTATTATGGGAAGAGGGATTGGTTCATTGTGTAGTATTCTGCATCTTATCTCCCTCGCCCACCATTTACTAAGAAAGATCAGATCTATATTTAATCTTACCAAAAAGTAGAATACACAGACAATGCCAGTGCAGAAGTGTAGCCCATTGCTCTTGTCAGTACATTTTGTGTTGTAATGCTTGTACTTCCAGGGATTGGTAGTTGATTATGTAGCATCAATCTGCATCTTATCTTCATTATCCTCTATCCCTTCCAGTATTATCATATCTATAAATACTCTCTACAAAATGTAGAGTACAGGCAATGCTTATGAAGAAGATTCTATGCTGAAATTTTTGAGGTATCCTTCCCTTGACATGGAGAAGGGCATTATAAAGCCGGTATTAACTGTTAATGTAAGTCAGTCCTTCTAAAGCCTTTATCCTCAACTGCTATTTAATTTGCTCACACTCCCTATCGTTTACCGCTATTTAGTTTGCCGTTTCTACCAAAATGCATGTTCGCAAGAACCGTAAGTTCTAAGTTTTACTTGTAAAACCAAATTCCTTATTCATACCATGCACATTACTTAATACTCCCTATATGTATGCTTGTTTTTGTGGATCTATAATCCGGTGTGTGGTGAAGCAGCCCACGTTTGCACCTTGTCCTCTCTGTTTTATCTTCTTGATGTGGTGATGATATGAACAACATGCCATGCACATTAACCAAAATAGATACAATGATTTTCTTTGCCCTTCATCTATGCTTGTTATGTTGACATGGTAATCCAGTAGTGTGGTGGAGCACCCCGCATTATGAACAATGCCAAATTATGCTATTGACATTTTGAACTTACTCTTTATTTTCTAATTTGAAATTGGATGGAATTGACAGCACAGTTATCATCTTTGTTTATACATGTGCAAAACCTGTCATCTCTCTGCTTTGTTTCAGGGTGATATGCCTGATGGCATGCACAAGTCTGCTGAAGGCTGTGCGACAAACCCAACATATATTGTAGCAAAGAAGGCAAAACATCTTGAAGATAGCGAGACAACCCCAAAGTCTTGTCTTGATGCAGTGTTCAAGTTACTTGAGCTAGTAGTCAGACATGCTCACAGAATTCGTTGTCTGAATCAATTCGACTTCTTTAGTCTCAAGTTCTAGCAGAAAGGCATTCTGCAACTCAACTTCGACTTGAAGTCCTATCTCTAAGAAAGATTGCGGAGAACACCAATGAGAACCTCATCGCTAAACAGCTACACTGGAAGCTATGACCGACATGCTAGGCGGTCTCACAGCCTTGCTTTCGATGGCTTGCGCGATGGTTCCCAGCAAGGCTAACCTTTCTTGAACTATCTTGGAAGTGGTCTCGGTTCAGTATTATTTTGTTATGCTGCAATGGTGTCCAGTTTTTGTAATCTGCTTCTTCATTGAGCTTTATGATCACTGGTGGCGAACTTCGATGCCCAGTGGATGTAATATACCATAAATACTTTATTGTATGGTGTAGGTTTATTGTTAGTTACTATGCCGTAATTTCTTTATTGTATAGAGTAGGTTTATTCTTAATTCCTACTAGTTACTGCCATCATTCGCTATCTGAAAAAAAATCAGATGTAGTCGACCGGGCCAAAACATTCGCCTCTAACGGGCCGGGTGTTTAGCGGGCCACAATTGGGCCGGCCTGCATCATTCTTGGGCCCGAATGATTGGGGCATTCACACTTTGCGCGAGACTCGCAACTTACACCGGCCTATATTTTAGTTGGGCCTTTTGTGGACCCAGCACTTAGTTTGGCCCGGGTAGCATTGGGCCATTAACAGGCTAAATATTGTACTGGCCTGTTACGGCCCAGATGAAACCATGGGCCTTTAGCAGGTCGAAATGCATATTGGGCCTCAATTTTCACTAGTCGTCGACGGGCCTTCAGCAGGCTGAAATGTAAACCGGGCCTTTTTGGGCCTAGTTATATCACGGGCAGTTACCAGGCCGAAACATATCTCGGGCCTTAGTTGGCCCACTGATATCATGGGCCTTTAAGAGGCCGAAAGCTTAGTACAGATATGAATGGGCCGAATTATGCGATAGGCCTTTAACAGGCCCAAAGTCACATTGGGCTTAACTGTTGCCACCTTTATCATGGGCCGTTAGTGGGCCCGATGTCCCGTCGGACCATATATGGACCATGGGTAGCACGGGCCGTTCCCAGGCCGAAAGTCACACCGGGATGAAATGGGCCCATGTCTACATCGGGCCTCTAACAGGCCGAAAGTCACTAGGCTGTAATTGGGCCCAAATATTCGGCGAACAATTAACAGGCCAGATCTGGCTTCGGGCCGTAAATGGGCCCAAATATTCGGTGAACAATTAACGGGCCAGATCTGGCTACGGGCCGTAAATGGGCCTTTATTAAGCAGGCCATTCTGAGTAAGTACTACTGGCCTTTGACTGGGCTGGCCTTTTTAACCTATATGGGCCTCTGTTGGGTCGTGCCACGTGTCGACGTATCATAGGCGCTTTGGGTCCAATGAGTGGATGACATCTGTCCCAACGCTGAGCCAACACGTGTTTCCTCCAGCCAATGATGATTTTACACATGGAAAATCCCCATTGGTCGGGGCTGTTAATGGGTTATCGGATCCAAAACCGGACCCCATAGCTTAACAGCGTTCCGTTACGATGGATGCCATGTGTCGGTCACCCTTGACGAAAGCACTTCTATGACGCGCGATTTATCGTCATGGAAGTGGACACTTCCGTGATGATAATTTTGGTAATGTCATGGAACACATCTACGACAGCACAAGTATGACTATCTTGATTCTTTCATAAATTTGTCATGGATGGACATGCATGACAGAAAACGTGACCTACTGTGACAAAGACGTATCATCACGGAAGTGTATTTTTTTTGTAGTGTGATATTTGGTACCAGCCTCAAAGTCATTAAGGAGGTCAAGTTGTTCCTATCTTGGAACTTTGAGATGAAGAACCTTGGGGTGGCTGATGTTATCTTGAACCTCAAGCTACTGAGAGATGATGAGAGTGGGATTACACTTCTGCAATCCCATTATATTGAGAAGATTTTTGAGTCATTTTGGATATTTGGATAGCAAAATTTCTCAAACACCATATGGTCCTAGTGTGTTGATTCGTAAGTTCGAATGAACATCTAAAGATCAATTGAGATACTCTCAAATTATTGGTTTACTCATGTATCTAGCGAGTGCAACGAGACCTAACATCGCGTTTGCTATGAACAAACTGAGCTGCTTTGTTTCCAACCCGGGTGATGTACATTGTCATGCTATTGAAAGAATTATGCGCTATCGGAAAGTTACTATGAACTGTGGACTTCACTATATCGGATACCCATCAGTACTTGAAGGGTATAGTGATGCAAATTGGATCTATGATGCTGATGAGATGAAGGCCACAATTGGGTATATGTTTACTCTTGGAGATGGCGCTATTTCCTAGAAGTCTTCCAAGCAAACGATCCTAACGAGATCGATTATGGAAGGAAAATTAATAGTATTAGACACGTCTGGTCTTCAAGCAGAATGGCTTAGAGATCTTTTGATGTACTTGCCAGTGGTTGCGAAGCTGTTAAAATCTATCCTTATGAACTGTGGCAATCAGACAGTTATTGCCAAAGTAAAGAGTTCAAAAGACAACATGAAGTCCAACAAACATATAAGAATGAGATTGAAAGTTGTCAGATGTTTAAGAAACTCCGGAGTGATAGCGCTGGATTATATCCAAATGACTAAGAATCTGGTAGTTCCCTTTTCTGAACGGCTATCGTGTGTTGTGATAGATAATGCATTGAGGGAGATGGGTATGAGACCCACATGAGTTGCCATGGTGGTAACCAAACATATGTGATCGGAGATCCCGTCAAGTAGGACCTGGGAAAACATGCCGGTGGTGAACTAAAGTGTAACTTTATGATCCCACTCCGTTGGAGATGTAATACTCTAGGAAACTGTATGGTAGGTTGACTACTGTCTTAATATGTTCCAAAGCTTATACAATCAAGATGCTATCCTACAGAGCGATCTTTGAAGGAACACACCTATATGAGCCCGACTACAAGTCATAGTCTATGAGATTGGGGTGATCTCTAGCAAGCTCATGAACAGGTAAGGAATGTGACTAATATGCTCCACCCAAGGGGCCAACCTTCAGTTGTCTAGTACTAGTAAGACATGTTGTGAAACTTCTTTACACCAAACTGACAATTCAAGGCATAGTACATTATTCAGTTGTGAAGAAGTGTAGCTATTTTCTCTAGGCGGAGTACAACCTTAACAGGTCTAGACGGAAATACTAGTTTTTTTAAAAGGAGGATGTATACACGGCCTCTGCATCTGGACGATGCATGCAGCCGTTTTATTAATTATTCAAAAAGATCTTACAAAATAATACATCAGTACACCTGAAGCCACCATCTTGGCAACACCTTTTGCTACTCCTATCCCCTTGATGAAGGGGTGCCAAATGTCCGAGCCTAATACCAAACAGACATCGCACCAAAGCCTAACATCTAAAGCCAGATGCCCCCATAGGCACATACCCAGACTGGGTCACACACCGGTCTAGCACACTCACAGTGGGCACCACATGTGCACACTTCAAGGCCCATAACCACCATTTTCCATCGATCCATCTTCAGTGCAGACACTAACGCATTGATCGTGTCGACGCCAGACGGCGTCATCCTCCTGCGCAAGTCCTTCGCACATTGGTCACCAAATCTCCAGGGCACCACGCCATCGAGATCCGTCGCCAACAATGTGTAGGATGAAGCACCACTCCACCAAAGATGTCGTCTAGTGGTCCCTCGAGCCCATGTACACCTCCAAGAATGACACCCCCAAGGGGTAAATGACATGAGAGTGCCGCCATCTTCCGATCTACCAATCTAGTGTTTCCCCTGAGGTAGCAAATTGTGGTCTAGAACTTCTCCATGGCGATGCCTTCAACAGGGGAACGACGCTGTAGAGCGCAGCCATCGTCGGCCTTGGCATCTAGATGACAACAGGCTTTCACCTAGATCTGTTCGAAGAACTCCATCCAGCTTCTTGTGAATGGATCACCGCTTTCTTTGTTAGGGACTGGACCACAAGGATCTAGTTGCCTAACCGACCATGGCAACACCATGGTGTAAAAGCAGCCGGCTTTATCAGGCCCACCATGCCAACCTATCGCCAAGTAACAGATCTGTTGGCCCGCCAAAGCCCATATGGGCCCGGTGAGATCCGAGACTCCAGCATCCGCCATAGGGGCGCCTCCGCTGTGGGAAGGCTGTGTTACCGCTGCCATGCCCACCACCGAGATCCCGCGGCACCGCGCCGCTGAATCATCATAAACCATGTCTCCACCGCCAAAAGAAGACGCCAACGCACGCAAGGGAGAATACCCCGCCACCGCTATCATAATCCATAGGTTGGGCTTCGCTACTATGAACCCGGGCGACAGCGGGAGGGAGAGATTGGAGGGAGGCGGCTGAGGGCCGGTGGCGCGATCTCCCCCCGTGTCGGCTAGGGTTGGCGATGCGATCTCCCCCTATGTCGCCTAGGGTTGGCGACGCGGGGGTCGCGGGCCGCTCTTCTAAATACTGGTATATAAAAATAGTGTTTTGAACAAAGGGGAAAATGGGCCCTTGAGATCTGGTGGGGGATTGTTCAAACATGATGGTGGGCCTTGGGCCCATCTAACAATTCCAGAAAATCTATAAGGGCCCATGTGGGTTATATGGAAATCGATGTGGTGGGAAGTTTAGTCCCATACCGTTAGTTGAAGAGGAGTTAGACCTCCTTATAAGGGATTCTATTCCTCATGCGATTGGATCTCTAGACGAGAAGTGGTTCCCATGCGCTCCTCCTTTGCCGCCTGCCTCACCTCGTCACGACGCGCCGCGGATTGTGGGAACGAGCCAAGCCGAGCTCACACCTATGTGCTTATTTTTGCCAGTCAGGAACTGAGAGTCTTTTACAACCGGGCCACGATCGTAGGCTATCATAGACTCAGACGTGGCTCCATCCCGCGCCTCTCCATGCGCTCGAGCGTATATATTGGAGGCGCTGGCCAACCCTAGCCGCCACTACGAAATAGTTCACATCTGCCTCCATGCCCACTTTTGTTCCTTTTGCTGCTGCTGCCACCGGTGATCCCATCCCGTTCACCACGTACACAGTTGAGAGAAGAGTAGGCCTCTGAAACCCCGCCTCTCCGGATGTTGTATGGGAGAGGGGCGTTTAGGTTTTTGGGGAGCGTCTCCTACCCGACTGCTCGCCGCCATCCGTCCATGTTTGTTGCATCGTCTACGTCTGTGTCATCTTCACCGTTACCATGTCCACCGCCAATGAAGTTGGCCGTGCCACCCCCGAGAAACTCTAAGTCGAGAAGAAGGCCACCGAGGATGCCGCTGTTGCTACTGCTGCTGCTGCCTCTGCCTCACCGATCAGAGGGTATAACATGTTTATCCCTCTCCTGTTTATGTGTGTCTTAGCAGTACTAGTCGTGTGAGTGGATATTTCTACTATATGCATAGTTTACATGCTTGTCTGGTTCGTAATCAGTATGCTAGTAATTTTATCAATGCCATGATTGTGATTATTTCCTGGATTAATTTAATTAAAAAATTGCCCATTTACTCAGCAACTTCGAAAACCTCTCGCTCTCGCAAGCACAACCAGCCATCCTTCCCTATCCGAGCGCACAAATTTTCTATCTCCCTAAGAATGGAAGGCTACTGAGGCGAGGAAGAGCACGGCCTTTTCAACAATTAATTACTGGTCGAGGTAAGGATTCCATGCATGCATCGAATTCATACGTGGTGTGCTTCGTCACAATCCTCTCCAATATGTCTAGTGCTTGAATACCTAGTTCTCTACTTCTGTTTCCTTGCAAGAATCAACACAGGCAACTTAACAATTCCTTGGATCTTTTTCTTGCAATACCCCTTCAGGGCAACTTGTTTCTTTCTTTCATTTTCCTTGACTTCTTTCTTAAAAGGATGCCATTTATTTCTTGGTAGGGAAGAAACTAATTTTATTTGGGTTGAATCAGATTAGGGCAACACTAACCGATCTCCTACAAATAGCGGAGGATCTGGAGGATAAACCCTTAGTGGAGCATCTTTTTACTCCATTAAGTATTCGCGGGACCTAACCGATCCTTATATACAATGGAGTACAAAAATCAGTTGAATTTCATTTCGGTCCACCAAAACATATTTCTTTGCTTCTTTATTTCATTCAACAACATTTTAATACATTGGAGTACATAATTCACCAATTCTTCATTACGAGAGCAAAACCAAAGAAAACAAGAACCACAATTAGACATCTTAAAAGATATCCAACTTCCATGACTGCTCCCACTTGTTGGATTAATATCTTCTCTATGTCTTCATTGTTGATTCTCTCGATTGGCTTCTCGAGCTTGCACACTTCTTTCTTGTTCGGTTCTAAACAGTTCGACGTTGCTTCACATCTAGTCTCATCTCTAGACTCTATTATAGCAACAAGTGAACGAGTATCTATCAAATTGTGTGCTATCAATGGATCAATGTAATCTGCTTCCCAATACCAAAACTTGCATCCATCCTACACACAATTTTGAGCAAACAATGGGCAATCGAAATTGCGCCGAATCCGGTGAACAAACGAATCAAAATAAGCTCATACCCCATATTTTTGCACTTGAAGAACAATCATCTGGTATGTTCCAGCGTGGTGGGAACTCAGCAAACCACTTGTCGCGGGCAGTCGTCGCACTTTAGGACCGACAACTGTGAGTCGATGAGCCATTGGGCCAGCGCCGAGCCCGGGTGAGATCCGAGTGGCTAGAGGTCAATTCAGTACCTGCATGTAGCGGGAGGCGTTGCCAGGGCTGTGTGGTCCGGTACCTAGCCAATCCATGGCAAAGGCGCAGCCGACGACGGGCGGATGCGTCAAATCCTCCGGTGGCGGCGGCAGCCTTAGATCTATCGATTGTGCACCGGCGATGGGGTGAGAGAGGCCTAAATTCAGGCGTTCAAGGACCGCGGCGGAGGCTACGGGAGTCCATGGTAGCCAGCGGGGGGGTGTGGAGGATGGCGTCGATGTAGTTGCGGTGTGGGAGCAGGGTGTGGGAGATAGCAGAGTCGAGGAGGCTTTTTCCTCCAAGCCCGAGTGATGGAGTAAAAATGGGGGAATTAGAGGCTACGGAGGATATTTTTTACTCCTCTGTCACCGATTGCAGATCAACTAGGTGTTGGTTAGAGGAGTAAAACCAAAAATTTACTCTTCTAACCAGTTATAGGGGATCGGTTAGAGTTGCCCTTAGGGAAGAAGAAGATGGATCAATATGAGGTGTTGGACCAGATTGGGAAGGGCTCCTTTGGCTCGGCACTCCTGGTGAGGAACAAGGTACAGTGGAAGAGGTTTGTGCAATTCCAATTCCACCCTTACTTGTTGATCCTTCTCTCTAGAATCTCTCAAGTATGGCTTGTTCCAGGTATGTCTTGAAAAATACCTGACTTGACCACCAGACCGTCATTTGCCGCCGGTTCGCACGCCAAGAGGTCTCTTTGTGTCATGTCATGTCACATGTCGGCAATCAACTTAGATTGTTTGCTTGTTTGACCTAAGGCATGAAATTCACCAATTTTCTCACACAGATGGAGCTCATCACAAAAGTAAGGAGCCCATACATTGTGCAATACAAAGATTCTAGGGTGTATAAGGTGTGCATGTTTCAATCATTGTTCCTACCAAAACTTTCAAAAAGCGAAAAGGTGTTGTTCCTACTCGAGGATTTATGTGATCACCATGTATTGAAATCAATGTTCTATTGTTGTCATCAGGGGTTCTACATGTGCATCGTGATCGGTTACTGCGAGGGAGGGGACATGTATGTAACTTGTCAAGTAAGCTCTGAACTGAATTTGGAACCTTTGATGTGTTGGATATTTATGTGGCCTTCAACATTTATTCAACATAGTTGTTATTTATTTAACTCAATCTGGAAGTATTCGTATTATTAGTGTTTGTCACGGGGAATAAATTGATCCCGAATTTCACTCGAGGAAGTAATACCCGAGGTGCCGAGGATGATTGTGATGGAATACAGTAGAGGAATTAATAGGGACCGACTCTAATGTAATTTATATGTAAGTACGTATTTTTATGGGACATCACATGGTGGAAGAGCAGGTTTTGTTTTGCATGATCGCTCTGCAGGCTGTTAACCCACATGATTAAAATTGGAAGTTGATCTCACATGTACAATCTAATCATGGCACATGACTCACACATGTGTGCTAGGCACTAGTATATTGGGACTCGGAAAACTAACATGTTTTATTATGGTTGGTAACTGATGTCTACTACACAACCTTCTTCTTTTAGATGTTGTTGGGCCTCCAAGTGCAGAGGTTTGTAGGACAGTAGCAAAGTTCCCTCAACTGGATGACCTAAGGTGTATCAATCCATGGGAGGCGTAGGATGCAGATGGTCTCTCTCAAACAACCCTGCAACCAAATAGCAAAGAGTCTCTTGTGTCCCCAACACACCCAATACAATGGTAAATTGTATAGGTGCACTAGTTCGGCAAAGACATGGTGATACAAGTGCAACATGGATGGTAGATATAAGTTTTTGTAATCTGAAAATATAAAAACAGCAAGGTAACTAATGATAAAAGTGAGCACAAACGGCATTGCAATGCTTCGAAACAAGGCCTAGGGTTCATACTTTCACTAGTGCAAGTTCTCTCAACAAGGATAACAAAATTAGATCATATAACTATCCCTCAACATGCAACAAAGAGTCACTCCAAAGTCACTAATAGCGGAGAACAAACGAAGAGATTATTGTAGGGTATGAAACCACCTAAAAGTTGTTCTTTCCGATCAATCCATTGGGCTATTCCTATAAGTGTCACAAACAGCCCTAGAGTTTGTAGTAAAATAACACCTTAAGACACAAATCAACCAAAACACTAATTTCACCTAGATACTCCAATATCACCTAGATACTCCAATGTCACCTCTAGTATCTGTGGGTATGATTATACGATATGCATCACACAATCTCAGATTCATCTATTCAACCAACACAAGGAACTTCAAAGAGTGCCCCAAAGTTTCAACCGGAGAGTCAAGACGAAAACGTGTGCAGCCCCTATGCATAGATTACCAAGGTCACGGAACCCACAAGTTGATCACCAAAACATACATCAAGTGAATCAATAGAATACCCCATTGTCACCACGGGTATCCCATGCAAGACATACATCAAGTGTTCTCAAATCCTTAAAGATTCAATCTGATAAGATAACTTCAAAGGGAAAACTCAATCCATTACAAGAAGGTAGAGGGGGAGAAACATCATAAGATCCAACTATAGTAGCAAAGCTCGCGGTACATCAAGATCGTGCCAAATCAAGAACACGCGCGAGAGAGATGAAACACATAGCTACTGGTACATACCCTCAGCACCAAGGGTGAACTACTCCCTCCTCGTCATGGAGAGCGCCGGGATGATGAAGATGGCCACCGATGATGGATCCCCCTTCCAGCAGGGTGCCGGAAACTGGTCCCGATTGGTTTTTTGTGTCTATAGAGGCTTGTGGCGGCGGAACTCCCGATATAGGTTTCTTTTCGGGGGTTTCTGTATTTATAGGAATTTTTGGCATCGGTCTCACGTCAGGGGGGGGGGGGTCTCCGAGTCATCCACGAGGCAGGGGCGCGCCCAGGGGGGTTGGGCGCGCCCTCCACCCTTGTGGATGGCTCAGGACTCTTCCGGCCCAACTATTTTACTACAGGGGCTTCTTTTGGTCAATAAAAAATCATCTAAAATTGGCACATCAATTGGACTCCGTTTGGTATTATTTTTCTGTAAAACTCAAAAACAAGGAAAAAGAGAAACTGGCACTGGGCTCTAGGTTAATGTGTTAGTCCCAAAAATCATAAAAAATAGCATATAAATGCATATAAAACATCCAATATGGATAATATAATAACATGGAACAATCAAAAATTATAGATACGTTGGAGACGTATCAAGCATCCCCAAGCTTAATTCCTGCTCGTCCTCGAGTAGGTAAATGATAAAAACAGAATTTTTTTGATGTGGAATGCTACCTAACATATTTATCCATGTAATTATCTTTATTATGGCAAGAATATTCAGATCCATATTCAAAACAAAAGTTTAATATTGACATAAAAATAATAATACTTCAAGCATACTAACAAAGCAATCATGTCTTCTCAAAATAACATGGCCAAAGAAAGCTATTCATACAAAATCATATAGTCTGGCTATGCTCTATCTTCATCACACAAAATATTTAAATCATGCGCAACCCCGGTTTCAGCCAAACAATTGTTTCATACTTTAGTATTCTCAAACTTTTTCAACTTTCACGCAATCCGTGAGCGTGAGCCATGGACATAACACTATAGGTGGAATAGAATGCTAGTGGTGGAGAAGACAAAAAGACGGAGATAGTCTCACATCAACTAGGCGTATCAAAGGGGTATGGAGATTCCCATCAATAGATATCAATGTGAGTGAGTAGGGATTGCCATGCAATGGATGCACTAGAGCTATAAGTGTATGAGAGCTCAAAAAGAAACTAAGTGGGTGTGCATCCAACTTGCTTGCTCATGAAGACCTAGGGCATTTGAGGAAGCCCATCGTTGGAATATACAAACCAAGTTCTATGATGGAAAATTCCCTCTAGTATATGAAAGTGACAACACAGAAGACTCTCTATTATGAAGATCATGGTGCTACTTTGAAGCACAAGTGTGGTAAAAGGATAGTAGCATTGCCCTTTCTCTCTTTTTCTCTTATTTCTTGTTTTCTCTTTTTTTGGGGGCCCTCTCTTTTTTTTGGCCTCTTTTTTATTATTTTTCGCCCGTAGTCTCAACCCGACTTATGGGGGAACCATAGTCTCCATCATCCTTTCCTCACTGGGACAATGCTCTAATAATGATGATCATCACACTTTTATTTACTTACAACTCAAGAATTACAACTCAATACTTAGAAAAAAATATGACTCTATATGAATGCCTCTGGCGGTGTACCGGGATGTGCAATGACTCAAGAGTGACATGTATGAAAGAATTATGAAAGGTGGCTTTGCCACAAATACAATGCCAACTACATGATCATGCAAAGCAATATGACAATGATGAAGCGTGTCATAATAAATGGAACGGTGGAAAGTTGCATGGCAATATATCTCGGAATGGGTATGGAAATGCCATAATAGGTAGGTATGGTGGCTGTCTTGAGGAAGGTATATGGTGGGTTTATGGTACCGGCGAAAGTTGTGCGGCACAAGAGAGGCTAGAAATGGTGGAAGGGTGAGAGTGCGTATAATCCATGGACTCAACATTAGTCATAAAGAACTCATATACTTATTGCAAAAATCTACAAGTCATCAAAACAAAGTACTATGCGCATGCTCCTAGGGGAAGTGTTGGTAGGAGTTAACCATCACATGGTCCCGACCTCCACTCATAAGGAAGACAATCAATAAATACCTCATGCTCCAACTTCATCACATAACGGTGCGCCATACGTGCATGCTACGAGAATCACAAACTTTAACATAAGTATCTCTCAAATTCACAACTACTCCACTAGCATGAATCTAATATCACCATCTTCATATCTCAAAACAATCATAAAGAATCCAACTTCTCATAGTATTCAATGCACTTTATATGAAAGTTTTTATTATATCCCTCTTAGATGCCTATCATATTAGGACTAAATTCATAAACTAAGAAAATTACCATGCTGTTTAAGACTCTCAAAATAATATAAGTGAAGCATGAGAGTTCATCAATTTCTTCAAAATAAAACCACTGTCGTGCTCTAAAAAGATATAAGTGAAGCACTAGAGCAAATGACAAACTACTCCGAAAGATATAAGTGAAGATCAATGAGTAGTCGAATAATTATGCAACTATGTGAAGACTCTCTAACATTTAAGAATTTAAGATCTTGGTATGTTATTCAAACAGCAAGAAAAACAAAATAAAATAAAATGATGCTCCAAGCAAAACACATATCATGTGGTGAATAAACATATAGCTCCAAGTAAGGTTACCGATGAACGAAGACGAAAGAGGGGATGCCTTCCGGGGCATCCCCAAGCTTAGGCTCTTGTTTGTCCTTTAATATTACCTTGGGGTGCCTTGATCATCCCCAAGCTTAGGCTCTTGCCACTCCTTATTCCATAGTCCATCGAATCTTTACCCAAAACTTGAAAACTTCACAACACAAAACTCAATGTAAAACTTCGTAGCTCCGTTAGTATAAGGAAATAAAATCACCACTTTTGGTACTTTTGTGAACTCATTATTTATTTATATTGGTGTAATATCTACTGTATTCCAACTTATCTATGGTTCATACCCTCCGGTACTACTCATAGATTCATCAAAATAAGCAAACAACACATAGAAAATAGAATCTGTCAAAAACAGAACAGTCTGTAGTAATATGTCACTCTTGAATACTTTTGTTACTCCAAAAATTCTTAAATAAATTGGTTCACGTGAGGAATTTTTCTATTAATCTTCTGCAAAAAGAATTAACTTAAAAACACTCTTCTGTAAAAAATGACAGTTAATCTCGTGAGCACAAAGTTTCTGTTTTTTAAAGCAAGATCACATTAACTTTCACCCAAGTCTTCCCAAAGGTTGTACTTGGAACTTTATTGAATCAAAAGCTATAAAACATGATTACTACAGTAGCTTAATCATGTGGACACACAAAAACAGTAGGGGTAAATATTTGGTTGTCTCCTAACAAGCGCTTTTCTTTAATGCCTTTCTAGCTAGGCATGATGACTTCAATGATGCTCACATAAAAGATAAGATTTGAAATATAAAGAGAGCATCATGAAGAATATAACAAGCACATTTAAGCCTAACCCACTTCCTATGCATAGGTATTTTGTGAGCAAACAACTTATGGGAACAAGAATCAACTAGCATACGAAAGCAAAACAAGCATAGCTTCAAGATTTTCAACACTTAGAGAGGAAACTTGATATTATTGCAATTCCTACAAGCATATATTCCTCCATAATAAATTTCAGTAGCATCATGAATGAATTCAACAATCTAACTATCACATAAAGCACTATTTTCATGATGCACAAGCATATAAATTTTATTACTCTCCACATAAGCAAAATTCTTCTCATGAATAGTAGTGGGAGCAAACTCAACGAAATAACTATCATGTGAAGCATAATCCAATTGAAAATTAAAATCAAGATGAAAAGTTTCATGGTTATCATTGTTCTTTATACCATACATGTCATCACAATAATCATCATAGATAGCAACTTTGTTCTCATAATCAATTGGAACCTCTTCCGAAATAGTGGATTCATCACTAAATAAAGTCATGACCTCTCTGAAACCACTTTCATCAACATAATCATCATAAAAAGGAGGCATGCTATCATCATAATAAACTTGCTCGTCAAAACTTGGGGGACTAAAAATATCATCTTTATCAAACATAGCATCCCCATGCTTGTGGCTTTGCATATCATTAGCATCATGGATATTCAAAGAATTCGTACTAACAACATTGCAATCATGCTCATCATTCAAATATTTCGTGCCAAACATTTTAATGCATTCTTCTTCTAACACTTGAGCACAATTTTCCTTTCCATCATTTTCATGAAAGATACTAAAAAGATGAAGCATATGAGGCAATCTCAATTCCATTTTTTTGTAGTTTTCTTTTATAGACTAAACTAGTGATAAAAGAAGAAACAAAAAGATTTGATTGCAAGATCTAAAGATATACCTTCAAGCACTAACCTCCCCGGCAACAGCGCCAGAAAAGATCTTCATGTCTACTACACAACCTTCTTCTTGTAGATGTTGTTGGGCCTCCAAGTGCAGAGGTTTGTAGGACATTAGCAAATTTCCTTCAACTGGATGACCTAAGGTTTATCAATCCGTGGGAGGCATAGGATGAATATGGTCTCTCTCAAACAACCCTGCAACCAAATAGCAAAGAGTCTCTTGTGTCCCCAACACACCCAATACTATGGTAAATTGTATAGGTGCACTTGTTCGGCGAAGAGATGGTGATACAAGTGCAATATGGATGGCAGATATAGGTTTTTTGTAATCTAAAAATATAAAAACAGCAAGGTAACTAATGATAAAAGTGAGCACAAAAGGTATTGAAATGCTTCAAAACAAGGCCTAAGGTTCATACTTTCACTAGTGCAAGTTCTCTCAACAAGGATAACAAAATTAGATCAAATAACTATCCCTCAACATGCAACAAAGAGTCACTCCAAAGTCACTAATAGCAGAGAACAAACAAAGATATTATTTTAGGGTCTGAAACCACCTCAAAGTTATTCTTTCCAATCAATCCATTGGGCTATTCCTATAAGTGTCACAAACAGCCCTAGAGTTCGTAGTAAAATAACACCTTAAGACACAAATCAACCAAAACCCTAATGTCACCTAGATACTCCAATGTCACCTCAAGTATCAGTGGGTATGATTATACGATATGCATCACACAATTTCAGATTCATCTATTCAACCCCTATGTCATCTCAAGTATCAAAGAACTTCAAAGGGTGCCCCAAAGTTTCTACCAGAGAGTCAAGACGAAAATGTGTGCCAACCCCTATGCATAGATTCCCAAGGTCACGGAACCCGCAAGTTGATCACCAAAACATACATCAAGTGAATCAATAGAATACCCCATTGTCACCACGGGTATCCCATGCAAGACAAACATCAAGGGTTCTCAAATACTTAAAGACTCAATGCGATAAGATAAATTCAAAGGGAAAACTCAATCCATTACAAGAAGGTAGAGGGGGAGAAACATCATAAGATCCAACTATAGTAGCAAAGCTCGGGGTACGTCAAGATCGTGCCAAATCAAGAACACGCGAGAGAGAGATCAAACACATAGCTACTAGTACATACCCTCAGCCCCGAGGGTGAACTACTCCCTCCTCTTTATGGAGAGCGCCGGGATGATGAATATTGCCACCGGTGATGGATCCCCCCTCCGGCAGGGTGCCGGAACAGGGTCCCGATTGGTTTTTGGTGGCTACAGAGGCAGAACTCCCGATCTAGGTTTCTTTTCAGGGGTTTCTATATTTATAGGAATTTTTGGTGTCGGTCTCACGTCAGGGGGGGTCTCCGAGTCATCCACGAGGCAGGGGGTGCGCCCAGGGGGGTAGGGCGCAACCTCCACCCTCGTGGATGGCTCGGGACTCTTGTGGCCCAACTATTTTACTCCGGGGGCTTCTTTTGGTCCATAAAAGAAACATCAAAATTGGCACGTCAATTAGACTCCGTTTGGTATTCCTTTTCTGTAAAACTCAAAAACAAGGAAAAAACAGAAACTGCCACTGGGCTCTAGGTTAATAGGTTAGTCCCAAAAATCATAAAAAATAGCATATATATGCATATAAAACATCCAAGATGGATAATACATAGAATAATCAAAAATTATAGATATGTTAGAGACGTATCAGTAATATTGTTCAGGAGTCATACAAATCTTTCGAAAAAGGTGGAATATTAGAACACCTGGAGGTGGACTCTATAAATAGGTCCCTACCCTCTAGCCTCAATATGCATTGTGAGCGGCACCATAGAAAAGGCAGAGGAATTAGAGGGTTGAACGTGTAGTCCACAATTTTCAACATTGGTATCTCGAGCTAGGTCACGCCGTCGTAGTCGTCATCCAATTTGCTGACGTGAACTTTGCCATAGCATGGACACAATCACCCAAGCCCTCATCCATTGTGTACCTTGCCGCTCCACCCGGCCGATCCAAAACTCTGCCATCCATCGTCACCGATTCGTTACTGATCTGCTCCAACACGCCATCGTGGACAACGTTGTGCTCTTTGCATGGGATAGCTAGCGTGTCATGCTGCTAGGTCCTTCGCTTGAGGCTCACGTCGATCGATGAAGCACTTGCGGAAGGCAAGGAAATCCAATCAAACTTAGAGACGTATGAAATCCATCCAATAAATCACACAAGGAAATCCCGAGGAATTCATCTTCATTAACATGAGTCTGTTAGATCTAAGGCCTATTTTGATCAGATTAGTACTTCGTCCAAGCTGAAGTCAAACTCTCCTCTTTCTTCATTATTTATATTGCATGTGCATCGAGGAAAGGTAAAGCATATTCATGTGATTTATCACTCTGATTGAGGAAGGAGTGCAGGAAATCTCACCGCATGACAAGGTAGCTTGTTTGTTATACAATACTACTCCTGCATGTTCATGTGAATCGACAAATTGAGTCAGCAAGCTCCTGCTACTTGCATGTTTGGATCAAACAGCGTATTTTATTAAAGTTGTTTGAAACCAACATATTTTTTATCACGCTTTATATTCACGGTTTGGAAAAGGAAGTCATTTTTTCTGCTGAAATAATGATTATCTCATGCACAAACCGGAAAAGATATATTAATATGTCACTGATGAAAAGGAAATATATAATATGGCACTTGGAATATGGATAGAAAATGACTTGCATAATTTTTCAGGATCATTGTATTGTTCTTTGGCTGTTAATCATAGTGAACAAATTGCATGGAAAATTAGTGCAATCTGGAATATATATTTTTGCGACATTAGTCGGGAAATACATATTTATAGATATATATTGCTCAACTCTATGCAAAATGTATGAAATTATTAAATTTTCAATTTAACTCCATTTCGATATGGGATATTATTTGCTCTCTGGAGGAAGATAGAAACTCTCTGAGGGACGGATCTGACCAAATACTATTGGTTGCACCTCGAAGAGGAAGATATAATATTTTATCAATGCAATTGGCAAAGAGGAAGGTATGTCTGTAATTTTTATGCATTGAATTTTTCATTTACCTCTATTTTTTCCAGAATAGTTGTGTTGTGCATTATGGTTATATATCATATAATTCTATGCAAGAAATTCCAAGGAAATGCTAAATTTAATAAACTTGGAATTGTAAATTATACACACAAACTCTGTCGTGGAGGAAAATTATTGTTAATGGATACACTATTATACTAACCTTGCATGAGAAGGAATTCAAAATGTGTCTATTATGACAATCACATATTTATGGAGGAAGATGGGAACCACTCTGTGGGAAATTAAGGAAATATGCTCTCACTTAACGGTGTGAACATTGTTAATATTTTCATTAAGTATGTATATGTCAATATGTTTTCAAATAGTTGGAATGTGGACTTAACCTTCTATGTATTATATTGCTGGAATGTAATAGCAATTTTATTGACATGCTAACAGTACCAAAGGAAATTATATATATTGTGTGTTTTGCCATGAAACTCCTTCTTGGAGGAAAAGTATTATTGTTATACAACACTCTATATGCAACTTCAATGTGTAGGGCTTTAATTTATGGTTCAATCTTGGAACCCATTGTTTATGAAATACTATTTGGAGAAGGAAGAGTGGAAATATTGCTCAGTGATAAAATTAGTGCATTATGGTGTCTCACACAATGGTCCATTCTTTCTTGATGGTCCATTGGAAGTTGGCAACCCAAATAGTTATTTGGGGAACATTACTTAATAGAGAGGAATGCTGATAACGGGAACACATGCTTGGAATCTTGTTATTTATGTCATCTACAACTTCGTCACATATCTAGGAATAGGATAAAGAGCCTTATTGATTCTGGAATTCTAAACTTTAGTGGGAGGACTATGGTACATATAAAGCATATATAATGTGTATTCTAACTTGCACACCCTTTCTTGAGGTGGAAGAAGATGAAAAGTTTGACATCATTTTTTTGTGATATACTTATGGTATTTCTTTGGACACTCCCACTAGAGGACACATTTTTTATTTATCTCCTTCATTGATGATTGCATTTGATATGATTATATTTATCTTTCAAAATACAAGCCAGAATCTTTTATTGTGTTTGGCATATTGCGTACTAAAGTGGAAAATCAGTTGATTAAAGGATTTCAAAGTTTTAACAACTGATTGGTGGGGAAAGTACACTTTAGGAATATATAAATTGAATAGGTAAAGAGCATGGAACTTCATTCACCATTGTAATATACCGTACACTTCACAATTAAATGGAGGAATTGAATATCTTTAATTATCCCATATACTTCACAACTGAACGGAGGAATTGAAAATAGTTGATACTCCCTTGTTTTTCTTTGGAGAAACATTACATATTGTGTTCATATAGTTTCCAACTAGCAAGGTCACTCCTTATGGTCTATACACTGGAAGGTAGTTTTTTTGTAGGAAAATCTCAATTACTGCAAAGCACACACCAGGAATTTGTTAATCGTTATTCTAGTGGGTCAAGGGTATGTTTTTGATGTGGAAAAGGAAAACTAATGGAAAGTGGGAGCCAATATTTTTATGGATAAAGGTGGAATTATTGCAAATTATACTATAATATAATCTTGACACCAAAGGAAACTACAAGTGAAACTCCCAACACTAACCTGCTTAGGATAAATGGAGGAATTAATTTGGAATGTCATCTTTGGATAACTATTATGTATTTTTTGGGGAAGTCACTCTATGTTTTAGAGGAAATGTCTTATTAAGGATTAAATTTCCCATCAATGTGGCATATGGGTGGAAGAAATGCAGGAAAAAAACTCAGTGAGGAAATAGAAGTTTGGGAACTTATTGTTTTTACCAAACAACCACAGCCCATATGTTGCTTGTGTTACTAGTATTACTTTCATGGAAAGTGAATACAATATGACAGGACGATTATTACTATTGTTAATACCGACAAAGGAAATATTTATACTTTGTGGAAATTGTTTCTCCAGTTGTGATTTTTATTAATTTAGATTTATTAACAGCTTGTTATTACTATAATTTTGAACTCCGACAAATAGATGGATTGTTTGGTTTAGTCATGAGTGGAATGAGGAGGAAAATAATCATATATGTTGTAGCCGGAAATCTTTGGAGAAAGGGGAAATATGAGATTTGCAACATAATATATCAATTTGTGGTCTTCAAACAAGCTTCACATCAATGGAATAGCAGGTCATATGTTTTTTAAATGAAGCAAGGTGGTCCTCTAGAAATATAAGTGTCAAATTTTGCATTATAATTGTACTCCCTCCATTCGTTGATATAAGGTGTACAGATTTTTGAGAAAAAATCTGAAATATAAGGTATATTATGTTGCACCACTTGTTTGGATATTTTTTAGGGATTTGATTACATTTTCTTATACCAGGCAAGGTCCTCTATTTTCTCATGTCAATTAGTCAGGTGTAATCTCGCCCCAAACTTGTGAAATTTTCCCTCCACGTGCGTTCTTTAATTTCCATGCCGAAAACTATACACCCTATATTTAGGAATGGAGGGAGTATATGTTAACATTGTTCTCATTATTTGCAATGATAAAGTCACATTCATGGAACTGTAAGCTTGTTGGAAGCGCGTTAAGTCGACTAGAGGGGGGTGAATAGGCGATTTTGCCAAATTCGTCACTGAGGAATTTCAGGGTGAGGAAATTCCTAAGTCACGAACGACTAGCAACAAAATAAGTACTCAGATGCAAGCATAACAGAACAGAAGCACAATCATCAAGATGAGATGAAAACAAGCACAGAGTACAGAAAGCATAAACACAGGATAAGCAGGCTGAAGACAAACAGATTGATGAATTTGAACTGAGGAAATTGAGAAAGTCAAAGTCAAAGTCTTCAAACAGTAATGATCAAGTACACAACACAGTAATGAGGAAATGAAAGGGTTGAGGAAATATAACTAGTTAGCTCAGTGAAGATAGTGATTTGGTTGACCAGTTCCAACTGATGTGATAGTTGTACGTCTGGTTGGAGCGGCTAGGTATTTAAACCTGAGGACACACAGTCCCGGACACACAGTCATCACCGTATTCTCCTTGAGCTAAGGTCACATAGACCTCGCCCAATCACTCGTGGTAAGTCTTCAGGTGACTTCCAAACCTTCACAAACTCGGTCACTCGGCGATCAAAAATTTCCTCTTGGATGCTCTAGACCATGACGCCTAACCGTCTGGAAGATGCACAGTCTTCAAAGGTAACAAGCGTCGGATCCACACAGGAACAATCTCTTCAATGATTCTCAATCACTTTGGGTTGGTAGGTGTTTGGGTTTGGGTTTTCCTCACTTGATGATTTTCGCTCAAAGTCCTCTGAGGATGGGATGCTCTAAATGACAAGTGTCAGTTTCTCTCGGGGCAGCCAACCAGCTAGTGGTTGTAGCGGGCGGCTATTTATAGCCTGGGGAGAAGCCCGACATGATAAGACATAAATGCCCTTCAATGATATGACCGTTAGGTGGGTAAGATATTTTGGGACAGCTGGCGCATAGCACAGCAATGGTCGGAAATTTGAGGTTCAAATTCCTCAGGGCTACCATGTTCCTCACTTGTAGGCAATCTGCAATGGCGAATTCCGAACTCCTCAGTCAGAACAAATTCCTCAGAGACTAGAAGAACTTCTCCTCTATCACTGAAGAAATTGAGTGAGCTGTATGACATTTCCAATGGCTTCACTCGACGGGATTGGTAGGTGTAGGATTTTGAGATGAGCATCACTTGGAAACTTCTCCTTAGTTTTTCCTCGACCCCTTTTAACAGTACGTTGTTTCCTATGACTCAAGAAAGAGAAAATGAAACTACGAAAACAAAAGTCTTCACGCTTCATGTTCCTCGCACGAATATCAAGTCTTCACGGTCACACCAATTTCTTCACTTTCAAAGTCTTCAGTTGAAGACATTCATTTTTAGGGGTCGACTTTCTCTATAAATATCAAACTCCTCATGGACTTATAGACCTATGTACACTCACAAACACATTAGTCCCTTAACCTATAAGTCTTCTATACACCAAAATCACTAAGGGGCACTAGATGCACTTACAGTCTCCCCTTTTTTGGTGATTGATGACAATATAGGTTAAGTTTTCAACAGGGATAAACATATGAAGTGTAAATACTGATTTTGAGGAATTTTATTTCAAGATATAGAAGAACTCCCCCTGAAGATGTTCATATGTGAGTAATTTGCTTTTGAGAAGCAATGCACATTGAAGAGTAGAATCATGGAGATCTCCCCCTATATCTTGTAATTCATACACGCATTTAACATATGATATGAAGAATTTGAAATGCATGATGAAATATGGTGACTGATGTAATTCAGCATGCGTGCATTAACATATATGAGGAAATAGGATGCAGAAGAACATAGAAAAAGTATCAGACCACCATCAGAGTTAAGATCACAACTCGATCCAACAAATTCTTCAAAAGAACGAGAGTTGTAACTTAGCAAAAGAATGCCCATATATAGACCTGCTTGAAGACTAACTCTTCTCCCCCTTTGTCATCGAATGACCAAAAGGGACGAAAAGTGAGGACTAACGCCCTTGAAGAATATCATCACGAAGTCGATGGTGGAGCGCCAGCGTTGTTGGGGTCGTTTGTTGAAGTAGGGCCTGCCGCAGTGTCATCCAACTCTTCATTTTCATCGGTCTCATGCGATGAAGAATAAGAGCTGGCCACCAAGGGAGGAACTTTGACCTTCTTGAATTTCTTTGAAGGTGGTTGAGACCAGTCAAAGTCCTGCTTGAAGCCCATCTGCTTGAGATCTTCTTCACCGTAGAGATGAGACAAAGACATCCCAAAGTGCGATCAAAATCTTCATGGAGGTAGTAATGGTTCTTCTTCACTGAATTCTGAGTGATTGTCATGTTCTAAAGAATTGAACCAAACTGACGCTTGACCCATTTGTGATTGCGGTCGACCTTATGATGAAGACTGAGGATAAGCTCAGGATCAGTCATCACCCTTGGGGCTGTGCCTTGAGGATTTTGCTTTGAAGCATTAGCGGAAGAGTCATGAGTAGCAGAGTCATCATTGGAGGAGTAGGATGCAGCTTTGCGAAACTGTCCTTCCAATGGACGTATGCCTTCATCAATAATCATGGCCTTGCCCTTCTCATCAGCTGAGGAAATGGTCTGTTTGAGGACTTCAATAGGGGGCAAGTAGCTACCATGGTTAAGAGTATCAGCCTTGTAGTTGATTGAAGACCTTGATCTGATGAATCTCATGATCCATGGAGCATAAGGCTTCAATTCAATCGGGGAAAGAGCAACATTGGCCATAGTCCTCATGAAGAAATCATGGTAGTTGACAGGAACTCCATGGATAAGGTTGAATAGCAGATTCTTCATGATGCCGACGACCTCTTCTTCATTAGAGTCGTGGCCTTTGATTGGACTGAGGGTCTTGGTCAGAATTCGGTATATAGTTCTTGGCACATAAAGCAATTCCTTCACGAGGAATTTGGTTCTTGGAGCTTGGCCAGGCTTCAGAGGCTTCATCAGCACTTGCATGTAATGATCTGATAGCTCAGGCTCATGGTAGATGTGTCTAGCACCTTCAAGGGGAGGACTGACAGGCAGGGCATGAAGCAATTCAGAGGTTGGTGCTTTGTAGTGTGTGTTCTCTGTCATCCAGTCCAACACCCAAGAGTTCACATCTCCAGCGTTGCCGGTGATGTGCAATGTAGCGTAGAACTGAAGAGTTAGCTCTTCATTCCAGTCACAGATGTCGGTGCAGAAATTTAGCAACCCAGCGTCATGAAAAACATTGAGGACTGGGGTGAAGCAAGGCAGCGATTCCATATCCACATGAGGAATATGCTCATCGTGTCTTTATCAAATAGCAGTGAAGAGTAGAAGTTCATCTGACTTGCTGTCCAGAAATGCTTGCGTCAAAGACGAGCAGAGTCATAGGGATTATATTCCGTGAAGAAAACATCTTCATGGAAGAAATCATCAGCTTTGAACTTCTGCTTCTTTGAGAAGGGATTCTTCGGCTTGGGCTAAGAAGTATCAGTCAATGTCTTCACAGCCTCTCGAATCACAGTCTTAGGAGCCGCAGTGTCGGTCTGGAACGACACCTATGGGATCACAAGAATCCCTACTACGGTTGCCGGGGCGCGGGGTTGCGAGAAGAGCAGGGCTAGAAGATAACACAAGGATCGTTTACCCAGGTCCGGGCCGCGAGGATGCGTAAAACCCTAGTCCTGCTTTGGTGGGCGTATTTCAGAGAGTTCTTGAGCTCTCGAACTAGCTGTGGTCAGTGCGTGGTTCGAAAGAGCCGAATCCTTCTCCAGTATGCCATGGGCCTCCTTTTATAGTCGGAAGGGGCTGCCACAGTGGCACACAGGAGGTGGAAAGGCGTACAGTGCCCTCAGCTTATCTCTAGTATTACAGGACAAGACGCATTTAATGCGTAGCTTAGGTGTCCCCTTGCTTTATTGGGGACGGGGGCGAGGCCCGTCCCGTCTGTCGTTGCTCTTCCTCACTTTGACATGCGCCCTAGCCAGTGAGGCGCGTGGTGCCATGGAGGCAGGCAGGCAGCTGAGGTGGCGCAGTGGCAGAGCCTTCACAAAGATCTGCATGCCACCACGCAGGCGCCCGATGAGTTGGCCAGGGGAGCTGCACGTTGCTACGCAGGTGCCTGTCCAGCTGGTTGGGCTGGCAGCTGCATGTGAACGATGGTGGAAGATCGGTTGGTGTGGGCCTGGCGGTGACCCTGCTGGCTTCCTTGGTGAGGGCCTTGACGGGCGGCCCGGGAAGGGTCTTGCCGTGTGGCCCGGCAAGGGTCTTGCCGTGGCGCGCTGTCGTCCCTGGCAAGGACCTTGCCGGGGGTCTGGTGGCCTTCCTCGGCAAGGATCTTGCCGAGGATCGTCGTATTCTAATGCTCATCTGATCTTGAATATGTCTTCACAAAGATATGCATGCCACCACAGAGGTGCATCCCCGAGCGATGGCCCCACGTGGATGATGGCGTTGGGGACCGTGGGCTCAAGGGTGGCTCGCTCGGTTGGTGTGGGGCGAGCGGTCCCAGCAAGGATCTTGCCGGGGCTGTTGAGGCTGCCCCGGCTAGGGTCTTGGCGGGGGAGCCTGCTTCGTCCCTCTCCTCCTTGTGGTCTCAGCCTTGGCGTTGCTCTGATTATCTTGGGCTTCGGTCTTACCTTGGCTCACCTCCCCTATTCTGCTTGGCGTGACCGTTGGCGCGGCTCCGACTGCCCGTGCATAGGTATAGGTGTACAAACACGCACCCTCTTTTTGTACACCGACAGGAGCCCCTGGGCCTGGGCCACACATAAGCGCGACACGTTGTTGGGCCAGGCCCAAAACGGTGCGCGGGCAGGTGGGGCGGTTTTTACCGTGGTAAGACTTTTCGCGCGTTGCAGTTCCCATGACCCGCGCGCGCGGCGCGGCGTGGAGGGGTGTGCTTGACGTGGGCAGCATGCGTGGGGCGGTTTCCACACGCATGCGTCATATCACAGTAAAGAGGCGGCTCGCGCCTTCCCCATAAAAATAGGGAGGCGTGGAGGCGCGGCTCATTTACTGAACGGGGCCGGGTCACGGTCTTCAAGGCGTCCACTCCCCACGATCACGGGGTGGGGAGAGTTCGCTTCACCTGTCCCCTCAGTTCTGCACGTCCAACATGCATCCTTCATGCGCCTGGGGTGGCAAGTGGTGGAGGCTGGAAACCGGGCCGTTGCTGGTTGGGGCAACGGGTTGGTCCTGATTCCCTGCGCTTCCGGTGGCTGGATTGGCCGAGCGGGGCGGCCAAGCCCCGACCCCGCCCCTTTATAAAGAGGGGGGAAGGGGGGATGGCATCCCGCATTCTTCTGTCATCTGCCTCCTCTTGCTTCTGCTTCTTCCTTTCACTCGCCATGGAGAAAGGGAATCCGGGTCCCTCGGCGGTGGTGGCGAGGGTCGCCGCTCGACAGTGCGTCCCTCCTCCTCCTGAGCCCGTGGTGGTGGAACCGGCTGCAAGGGGAAGGGGGAGGGGGCGAGGCCGTGGGTGAGGCCGGGGCAGAGGTCGTAGTGCTCGGGGAAGAGGAGGACGGGGCGGCGCGCCGGCTTTGCCCCCGCCAATGGTGCCTTTCCCGATGGAAGGCCATGTCGGAGATCAGCCCCGCGAGTTCTTCATTAAGGTGCGCCGGCCTCCATGTCGCCGCCTCCATCTTCCCGCCCTGTTTTCTCGGGAGATGGAGCGTGACCGGCCCCAATCCCTCAGATTGCACATGAGGGGTTGTGGGAATAGGGGCACACGGATCGATGACAACTTCTCGGCTCCTCGGGTCATCTACCTCCGTCGTGGGTGGAAGACGTTCGCTCTCATCCACAGCCTGACGGCGGGGCTCATCCTCTACTTCAAATTGATGGAGGACGGCCTGCTTTCCGTCAAGGTCTTCGGAGACTTCGGGACTCGCCTGAAGTGATGCGTGGAGAGCTCCTCCGATGGAGATTCCGACTATGGAAGCTTTTCCTCGAGCGAAAGTGGTGAGGAGGACAGCGGGGGAGATGACGGGGATGAGTCCGACTAGGCGTCGGACGCCCCGCGCCTGGGCGGGTGCGGCGGCAGTAGCATCTGCACCTGGCCGCTCCTCCGGCAGGGTTTTGCCGGGGGTGGGGCCAGCTCCTTGAACTTCTCGAGGCTGTCTCCTTGGGCGGCTGGCGGCGGGAGGCTGCGGAAGAGGAAGAGAGCGGGCGGCAAGGCCGTCAACTCGGAGTACACGGGCACCGACGCCTTCGTCGCACACTGCCGGTCCTGCTGCCTCGTCTTCCAGCTCCTTTTCCAGCACCGTCATCATTGGCCTACCCATGGGCGGCCACCGAGGTGTTCTCTTGGTGCTTTCTGCTGCTCGTAGCTCGCCTAGGCGCCCCTTTTGTCCTATCGCCTCCTTGATCTGCCTCCTGAGGAGAGGGACAAGAAAGGAATCACGGGCACCCTATCTCTTTTTTAATCTGTAAGCCTTCGGGCCGTGTTAAATTTAAAGCTTGTAATCCCCTTTGTTCATGTTTTTCATTTCGTACGAACTGTACCTATATGGGATGTTTTTAATGAAAAAGGGATGCTTGCCGGGTTTTTCGTTCGTGGGTAAGTCCCACGACAAGGAGCGAATCCTTGTTATTGTTTAAGATAAACGTTTTTCGCCCGGCAACAGGCCTTGCCGTCCCCCCACTCCACTCGACCGTTCTCGCGCTCTTGGCGGAGGCAGGGATGAAGTGGGCTTTAGGCTCCTCGTTCTACCTCCTTGCCGCCGCGGCTACAACCAAATCCGGACCTAGGAAATAATCCTTAGGTATAGGAAAAAGGGGAGCACGGCAGCCTAGAGATAAAAACGAGGTTTCACATGCCCCAGTCCTGTTCCGAAATGCATGACAGAGGATAAAAGACTTATCTGGATCTGCAGCCCCCGGCAACCTTGTCTTGCCGTGGTTGGATCCCCGTGCTTGCAGCCCCCGGCAATTCTGGTTTGCCGAGGTTTGGATGCCGGTCTGTTTCCCTTCTTCCAAGTAGCTCAGCAAATGTGGTCATGTGCCCTGCGAACCAAAGGAGGACAAAAAAGAAACAGATTGAGGCGCACTCAACCTCTAGGCTAGGGGTTAGTCGCCGCTAAGCACTATCAACCCTAACCAAGGAAGAGACTCGACCTAGCATGCATGCTATAACTTAGGGCGCCAGCGCTTCATTTATTTATGCTCGTGGTCATACTGGGTTTGTACGTAGGGTTACATGCCTTGCCCGCAAAGCTTGTATAAAAGGAGGCTTGCCGGGAGGCCTGGCAAGCCGCGCCTTATGGGTAAAACTTGCAAAGATGCTCGATGTTCCAGGAGTTGCTCACTGGGACGGCATCTTCGGTCTCCAAAGCGGACTACTGGGCCCGTGAATCGTACACTGATGAGGGCCTTCCCACTTTGGCGTCAACTTGTTGGCATTCTTGGCCGACTGAACGCGCCAAAGAACAAGGTCGCCTTCCTCAAAGCTTCGGGCATGAACCTTGCGGCTATGGTAGCTGCGCAAGGCTTGCTGGTAGCATGCTGCTCTCATAGCCGCCCGAAGACGATCTTCCTCAAGGAGCGTTGCGTCATCTTGGCGCAACTGCTCTTGCTCAAGCTCATCATAAGCGAGCACTCGAGGTGACCTGTATATGAGTTCCGTGGGGAGAACTACCTCTGCCCCGTAGACTAGGCAAAAGGTGTCTGGCTAGTGGCTCGATTTGGCGTCGTCCTGATCGACCAAAGAACTGTCGGCAATTCATCAATTCAGCGCCTTCCGCTCTTGCGCAGCTTGTCAAGAGTCTTTGTCTTTAGGCCTCACAAAACTTCAGCATTCGCCCTCTCCGCTTGGCCGTTGCTCCATGGGTTTGCCATGGAAGCAAAATAGACCTTGCTGCCGAGGTCTTGAATGTATTGCATAAAGGTGTGGCTCGTGAACTGTGTGCCATTGTCGGTGATGACTCTGTTTGGCACACCAAAACGGCAGACCAGTCCCTTGAAAAACTTGACAGCTGATTGTGCAGTCACCTTCCTCACTGCTTCCACCTCCGGCCACTTTGTGAACTTGTCGATCGCAACGTACAAGTACTCAAAGCCCCCGCAACGCGGGGGAAAGGGCCCAGTATATCGAGCCCCCAGACCAAGAATGGCCAGGAGAGAGGGGTTGTTTGAAGGGCTTGAGCTGGGTGATGAAGCTTCTTTGAATGGAACTGACACGCTTCACACTTGGTTACTAGTGACGTAGCATCCTGGAGGGCGGTGGACCATAAGAAACCTTGCGGGAACGCCTTCTCGGCAAGAGCCCTCGACCTTATGTGGGAGCCACATATGCCTCCATGTATCTCCGCCAACAGCTCCAGTCCTTCCTCTCGGGGGATGCACTTCACTTTCACACCGTTTGGCCTTCTCCTGTACAGGATGTCATCGATGAACTGGTATAGGGCAGACCGACGGGCTACTTTTTCTGCTTCTTCCTGCTCCTCAGGAAGCTCCCCTGTTTGGAGGAATTGGACGGTATGCTGTGCCCATGCGGGAGCCTGGGTCTCGACGGCAAGGACCAAAGGCATTTCTTCCGCCATGGGAGCGGCTGTCTCTATGGCCAGGGCTTGACGCCCTGCCAGAGCTGCTGTTTTGGGCAGGCTTCGGCGTCATGGCGGCACCTTGCCGGCAGCCCTGTGGGGCTCGATAGGAAAGTACTTGCCAGACCTGATTTCCTCTACTTGTTCTGCCCACCGATGGTTCGACGGATGGTTGAGTTAACTGAGCAAAAGGTACCGGTTCCATGTAGCTTGAATGCGGCACGCTTTGACAGTAATCGGCGATGTTGTTCTCCGTTCGGGGACGTGCTCACCAGATACCATCAAAGCGTTCCTCTAGCTTCCTCACCTCATCTACGTAAGCTTCCATCAATGGGCTCCGATAATCCTTGTTGACATGCCAGACAACGAGCTGTGAGTCACCCCTGACAATGAGCTTCTTAACCCCGAGGTCTGCCGCGATCCTGAGACCGGCAAGCAATCCCTCGTACTCAGCAGTGTTGTTGGTGGACATTTCCCTGGTGAAGTGCATCTGGATCACGTACTTGAGGTGCTCTCCGGTGGGTGCGACGAGCAGCACACCAGCACTGGTGCCTTGCAGCGAGAAAGCCCCATAAAAGTACATGATCCAGTCGCGGTCTGCTTCCTTGCCGGGGAGGGTGGTCTCCTGGATTTCTTCGTCAGGCGTCGAGGTCCATTCTGCGAAGAACTCCGCCAAGACTCTGCTCTAAATCGTCGAGGTACTTTTAAACTTTAAACCAAAGCTTGACAATTCCAAGGCCCATTCCATAATCCTTCCAGTCGCATCTAGGTTATGCAGTATCCGTTGTAGTGGGAGGCGGGTGATGACAGTGATCTCGTGGGCTTGGAAGTAATGACGCAGCTTCCTCGAGGCCATAAGGAGCCCGAAGAGCAATTTCTGCACACCGGAGTACCTCGATCTAGCTCCCTGCAAGAGGGAGCTGACAAAGTAAACCGGGTGCTGCATCATCTTCTTCTTCTGCACCACCTCACTTCACTGCGCGGGCACTGCCTTGGCGGCATCAGACTCTGCCAGGGGCCTCGCCTTGCCGGCACCAGGCCCTGCCGAGGGAATTTTGGGCTTGCCATCCGCTAGTTCTGCCGCCGTCACTGCCTCCTCATTGACCTCCCTCTCAGGCTACCAACATGGTGTCGACCACTTGATTCGTCGCCACCAGATACAGCAGCAACGGCTCTTGTGGTTTAGGCGCAACCAGTATTGGCATGGAGGAAAGGTATTTCTTTAGATCCTGCAATGCTGCCTCGGCTTTTGGGGTCCACTCTATTGGACCTGCCTTCTTCAAGATTTTGAAGAAGGGAAGGGCGCGCTCGGCGGACTTGGAGATGAATCGGCTCATGGCGGCAACGCAGCCGGTGAGCCGGCGCACATCCTTGATCCGCTTGGGCGCGTCAATCTTCTCAATAGCCTTGATCTTGTCTGGGTTTGCCTCGATCCCGCGCTGCGACACAAAGAACCCGAGAAGCTTGCCGGATGGAACGCCGAAGACACACTTCTCAGGGTTCAACTTGAGGTTGATCTTGCACAGGTTTGCAAACGTCTCTTCTAAGTCTTATACAAGGGTTGCCTTGTCCTTGGTTTTGACCACTATGTCATCCATATAAGCTTCCATATTTCTGTGTAGCTGGGGCTCAAAACCAATTTGGACCGCCCTTGCGAACATCGAGCCAGCACTCTTCAACCCGAAAGACATCCGTAAAAAGCAATGGATACCACATGGGGTGATGAATGCTGTCTTTTCTTCGTCTTCTCTTGTCATGAAGATCTGGTGGTAGCCCGAGTAGGCGTGGAGGAATGATAACAGGTCACACCCGGGCGTGGAGTCAACAATCTGGTTGATGCGCGGTAACAGGAAGGGGTCCTTAGGACAAGCCTTATTGATATCTGTGTAGTCAATACACAACCTCCACTTCCCATTTGCCTTGCGCACCACTACCGGATTGGCCAACCACGTCGGGTGGAGCACTCGTCTCACCAAACCTGCCGCTTCCAACTTCCTGATCTCCTCTGTGATGAACTCCTGCCTCTCCAGAGCCTGCTTTCTGACCTTATTCTTGACGGTCCGCGCGTGGGGGCAGACAGCTAGGTGGTGCTCAATCACCTCCCTTGCAACACATCGACATTCGCCCGCAGGAAGGTGACAAGCGCGCCTTCCTATTTGCTGTCGAGGGTGGAGCCTGTGGTGAAGGCCCCTCCCGTGCAATCCTCCCTGGCGGACACCTTCTTGGTTTGCGGTGGCTCGGCTCTGGATCTCTTGCTCTTGTCGGTAGAGCTCTCTGGTACGTCCACGACGGCAGCACAACACTCTGAAGAGGTGCGCTTGCCGGAGTGGGTGCGAGACGTCTTGCCGGGCTTCTTCCTCCCTCCCGGGATTTCAGCAGCAGGAGCAGGTGCCTTGGCGGCAGCTGCTGCAACTGCCTCCCGGTAGTGTTGGTCGGCGCAAATCAGCGCGTCTTTCTTGTCGGAGGGGACGGAGATGATGGTCAACGGCCCGGGCATCTTTAGCATGTTGTAGGCATAGTGTGACGCCGCCATGAACTTGGCTAGTGTCGGGCGGCCGAGGATCCCATTGTAGGGCAAGGGGATCTCGGCCACGTCGAAGACGATCCTCTCCGTCCTGTAGTTCGACTCTCCTCCAAATGTCACTGGCAGTGTGACCTTCCCCTTCGGCTGGCTCCTCCCCAGATTGACCCCTTGAAACGTGCCCGTTTCCTCGAGGTCTCCATCAAGGATTTGCAACTTTTTGATCACGACAGGCGAGATCAGGTTCAGGCCAGCCCTGCTGTCAACCAACATCTTGTTCACCCTGAGGTTGCATATCGTTGGTGAGACCAACAATGGCAAACACCCGACCACGGTAATGCGGTCGTGGTGGTCCTCAAGGCCAAAGATGAGGAGCGTGTCGACCACTTCAATGCTTCGAAGGCCGAACGACGGCTCTGCTGCTGAAATCTCACGCGCCCACTGCTTGAGCTGGCGGTGAGAGGTATGCAGCAAGGCGCCGCCATCGACACACATGGCCTCTGTAGCCTTTTGGAACCCTTGCTCACCAGACTCGTCATCCTCGTCGTGATCATCGTCTTCTTCTTTCTTGTCGCAGCCTCGGGCGGGCCTCTCTTGCTGGTTGTCCTTGCCGGGGTAGCCTCCTTGGCCTCCACGCTTCTTGCCGGATCTCTCAGCACCGTCCTGGTCCTTCTCCTTGTCCTTCCTCTCGTACTCAGCCTTTTGCTTCTCAGCAAGCAGCTCGAATTGTCGGCAGTTCTGGAGGTCGTGGCCCTTGGTGCGGTGGATCTTGCAGTATTGCTTGTCGGAGCTCTCTGGCTTGTCGGTAGCTGCCAAGGCCCGGCAGGCGGCTCGCCTGGCAATCTCCTTGTTGGGAGCGCCTACCTTGACCTTCTTGCCGGCACCAGTGTCGTCAGATCCCTCAATGGCAAGCACGACCTTGCCCTTGTGTTTCCTGTTGCGACACCGACCCTTCTTCGTCGGGGTAGCGGCATCCTCATCGGTAGAGTCGGTTTCCGCGCCGGCGTCTTCGTCGGGGTACTTCCTTCCCTCTTCAGCCCGGGCGCATCTATCGGCCAGAACGTAGAGCTCGACCACATCCTTAACCTTGTTCATCGCCAGCTCCTCGCGCATCTTGCGATTGCGCACGTTCTGGTGGAACGCGCTAATCACAACGGTGGGATGAACGTCGGGGATGTTGTACTGCACCCGGTTGAATCTCTGGATGTACTTGCGCAGGGTCTCCCCTTCCTTGTGGGGAATGATATGCAGATCATCGGCTCGCCATGAGCTTGGTGGCCTCCCGTGAAGGCGCCAACGAACTCATGGCACAGATCCGACCAAGAATATATGGAATCCACCGGCAAGTGCATCAACCAAGACATCACATTGGGCTTGAGCGCCAGCGGGAAATAGTTGGCAAGCACCTTGTCGTCGCGAGCCCCAGCAGTCTGCATCGCGATGGTGTAGATGTTGAGGAACTCGGACGGATGGGTCTTCCCAGTGTACTTCTCGCCGACGTCGGGCTAGAATGTGCGGTGGGACGGCCACTGGAACTGCCGCAGCTCACTGGTAAAGGCCGGGCAGCCCACCTCGTAAGGTAGGCCACCGGAGCCCCCCGGTGCCGGGTGGTCCATAGCGGGTCCCGCCCGCTTGTCTGAATGGCGGCGCGTGTCGTGCCGACGCTTGACGGTGGTTTGAGCGTCTTCGTGAGCTTGTTCCCGAAGAACCTGGCGCTGGTCGTGGAGGGTCTGCGGGTCGAACGATGCTATGGAGATGTTATCACAAACGTCGTCACGACGGGCCGACGCCCGCGGCGGCTAGCGAGGAAGAGGAGAGTGCACCGTGGCTGCAGCTCCCCCAGTCCTTCCGGTGCCAGCATGTGGTGGCTTGGTGGAGCACCGACCCGAGGGCCCCACCGGTCGCGAATCGTCTTTGTTGGCAATGGCGACGAGGCTCCACATGGTGGCCCTCCACTCGTCGATCTTCTCCGCAGCAGGAGGGAAGTCGAGGAGAAGCTGTGCGCGCGCCAAAGCTTCCGCTGGCGTGGGCGGCGGCGACACCTGCGTGGATCGTGGCGCGCTTCGACTTCTAACTACGTTAGAAGGAGCTCCATTACGACCCAGCGGCAGCATCCCATTTCCACCAGCGCTTCGGTGAACGTGTTGAACCCCTTCATCTTGCGGATGACGCACAGGGCTTTCCCACGACGGTGCCCAGGGTCACCAACGTGGTGACGCTACTAGGCGCGCACACCATCGGAAGAACGCGCGGTGGTCGCTGGTGTGGGCGTCCTGGAGGTCGCTGCGCCGCCCGAAGGTGGCACAACGACACCCCTGGAGGGCCCCGAACCGCCTGTGGGGGGCCCAGCTCCGTCTTTGGACCCGGCGAAGTGTAGACGGTCGTCTGGCGCACGAACGATGCCGCTCGCCAGGCTCCGACTTCCTGGGCGATGCTGGTGCTCGCGGGCCGTGGCCCGAGTCCTGTCCGCGACCAGTCCACTTCTCGTCCGCACCGGCACGGGCCGTTCGGGTCCCAACGAGCCGATCGTCATGGCCGTCTTCTTCTTAGGAGCCATGGCGACGAAGAACTGCTAGGCTAACTACTAGACCAGATTCTCACAATTGCGCCCCCTACCTGGCGCGCCAAAGATGTCGGTGTGGAACGACACCTATGGGATCACAAGAATCCCTACTACGATTGTCGGGGCGCGGGGTTGCGAGAAGAGCAGGGCTAGAAGACAGCACAAGGATCGTTTACACAGGTTCAAGCTGCATGGATGTGTAAAACCCTAGTCCTACTTTGGTGGGTGTATTTCAGAGAGTTCTTGAGCTCTCAAACTAGCTGTGGTCAGTGAGTGATTCGAAAGAGCCGAATCCTTCTCCAGTATGCCATGGGCCTCCTTTTTTAGTCGGAAGGGGCTGCCATAGTGGCACACAGGAGGTGGAAAGGCGTGATAGGCCCCGAGCTTAACGTCAGACATGTGACAAGACGCATTTAATGCGTAGCTTAGGTGTCCCCTTGCTTTATTGGGGACGGGGGCGAGGCCCGTCCCATCCGTCGCCGCTCCTCCTCGCTTTGACACGCGCCCTGGCCTGTGAGGCTTGTGGTCCCATGGAGGCACGCAGGCAGCTGAGGTGGCGCAGTGGCGGAGCCTACACGAAGATCTGCATGCTGCCACGCAGGCGCCCGATGAGTTGGCCTGGGAGCTGCACATTGCCACGCAGGTGCTTTCCCAGCTAGTTGGGCTGGCAGCTGCATGTGAATGGCGGTGGAAGCTCGGTTGGCGTGGGCCTGGCGGTGACCCTGCTGGCGTCCTTGGTGAGGGCCTTGCCGGGTGGCCCGGCAAGGGTCTTGCCGTGGCGCACTGTCGTCCCCGGCAAGGACCTTGCCGGGGGTCTGGTGGCCTTCCTTGGCAAGTATCTTGCCGAGGATCATCATCTTCTAATCATCATCTGATCTTGAATATGTCTTCACAAAGATCTACATGCCACCACAGAGGTGCCTTCCCGAGCCCTGGCCCCACGTGGATGATGGCGTTGGGGACCGTGGGCTCAAGGGTGGCTCGCTCTGTTGGTGTGGGGCGAGCTGTCCCAGCAAGGATCTTGCTGGGGGAGCCTGCTTCGTCCCTCTGCTCCTTGTGGTCTCGGCCATGGCATTGCCCTAATTATCTTGGGCTTCGGTCTTACTGAGGGAGTCCTGGACTAGGGGGTGTCCGGATAGCCGAACTATCATCTTTGGCCGGACTCCAAGACTATGAAGATACAAGATTGAAGACTTCGTCCCTTGTCCGGATGGGACTTTCCTTGGCATGGAAGGCAAGCTTGGCGATACGGATATGTAGATCTCCTACCATTGTAACCGACTCTGTGTAACCCTAACCTATCCGGGGTCTATATAAACCAGAGGGTTTTAGTCCGTAGGGATCTAACAACAATCATACCATAGGCTAGCTTCTAGGGTTTAGCCTCCTTTATCTCGTGGTAGATCTACTCTTGTACTACCCATATCATCAATATTAATCAAGCGTGAGTAGGGTATTACCTCCATCGAGAGGGCCCGAACCTCGGTAAAAACATCGTGTCCCTTGTCTCCTGTTACCATCCGCCTAGACGCCTGATTCGGGACCCCCTACCCGAGATCCGCCGATTTTGACACCGACATTGGTGCTTTCATTGAGAGTTCCTCCGTGTCGTCACCTATAGGCACGATGGCTCCTTCGATCATCAACAACGGCGGTCCAGGTGAGTGTTTTCTCCCGGACAGATCTTCAGATTCGGGCGGCTTTGCATCAAGGGCAATTCACTTGGCCATCTGGAGCAGGTCGAAAGATACGCCCCTGGCCATCAGGTCAGATTTGGAAGTTTGAACTACACGGCCGACATCCGCGGAGACTTGATCTTCGACGGATTTGAGCCACAGCCAAGTGCGCTGCACTGTTTCGATGGGCATGATCTAGCTCTGCCGCCGAACAGTGTCCTGGAGGCCGCACTAGCGTCCACTCCGACCCTTAGCTCGGAGCCGACTCCCTCGATCGAGGACGAGTGGTTGGACACCGCCTCGGGGGCTCCGATCTCAACGATGATTGAGACGAACTCCATCCCTGTCCTTTGCGAAGACCGTGATTCCAAGGCGCCGGACTACTCTCCGTACTCCGAACCCTCCGCGCTCCTGCCAATCGAATCCGATTGGGCGCCGGTCATGGAATTCACTGTCGCGGACATCTTTCAGCACTCGCCCATTGGCGACATCTTGAATTCACTAAAGTCTCTCTCTTTATCAGGAGAGCCCTGGTCAGACTACGGTCAGGAAGGTTGGGATGCGGACGACGAAGAAGTTCAACGCCCACCCACCACCCACTTTGTAGCCACTGTCGAAGATTTAACCGACATGCTCGACTTCGACTCCGAAGACATCGACGGTATGGACGACGATGCCGGAGACGACCAAGACCCAGCGCCTACAGGGCACTGGAAGGCCACCTCGTCATACGACATATACATGGTGGACATCCCAAAAGATGGGAATGGCGATGGAACGGCGGAGGATGACCCCTCCAAGAAACAACCCAAACGCCGACGTCAGCGGCGCCGTTCTAAATCCCGCCACAGTAAAAACGGTGATTCCGGCACGAGAGACAATAACACCCCGGACGGTTGAAGACGCACCCTCCAGCAGGACTCAAGCGCAGAGGAGGGAGAAGCAAGACCGCACGACAAGACGGGCAGAAAGAGAGGTAGAGGACGATAATTACGCGCCTCCTCCGAAGATGAGGCAAGCCTCGATTTACGATTTAATTTGTCGTGCTCATGGATCCCGCCGAACAGGAGTGTTTCAAACGCAGGCTTATGGCCACGGCAAGCAGCCTCAAGAAAAAGCAGCAATAGCTTAGAGCTGACCAAGACCTGCTAGCTGACATATGGACTGAAGTCCTTGCAGCCGAAGAGTATGAACTCGAACGGCCCTCCAAGAGATACCCCAAACGCAGGCTGCTACCCCAATTAGAGGAAGCAGCACCCAAACCTACATCACCAGTGCATGATGCGGCCGACCGGCCACCCCGTGGTCGCGACAGAGAGGCCTCTAGACCCTCCATTCAAGCTGTACTCGGGCGTCGCTCGAAAAGTACCAAGGCACGGGGAAACGCGCCAGACCTGCGAGACATATTGGAGGACAAGGCAAGGCATACAAGATCGATCTACGGATCGCGTGGGCGCCCCACGACACGTGACGATAACTGTCACGCCGGATACATCAACTCCGGCCGGGCCGAACACAGTAGACAAAGCTCATATGAGCTACGTCATGATATAGCCCAATACAGAGGCGCCGCACACCCACTATGCTTCATAGATGAAGTAATGGATCATCAAATCCCCGAGGGTTTCAAACCCGTAAACATCGAATCATACGATGGCACAACAGATCCTGCAGTTTGGATCAAGGACTACCTCCTCCATATCCACATGGCCCGCGGTGATGATCTACATGCCATCAAATACCTCCCACTCAAGCTTAAAGGACCAGCTCGGCATTGGCTCAACAGCTTGCCAGCAGAATCAATTGGTTGTTGGGAGGACTGGAAGCCGCATTCCTTGATAACTTCCAAGGCACATATGTGCGACCACCACGCCGATGACCTCGACCACATAATCCAAAGCCCGGAAGAATCGGCCGACAATTACTGACACGGTTCCTAACCAAGAAAAATCAAATCGTCGACTGTCCGGATGCAGAGGCCCTTGCAGCCTTCAAACATAACATCCGCAACGAGTGGCTAGCCCGGCACCTAGGACAGGAAAATCTGAAATCCATGGCAGCCCTCACCACACTCATGACCCGCTTTTGCGAGGGAGAAGACAGCTGGCTAGCTCGAAGCAACAACTTAACCAAAAACCCTGGTAGTTCGGATACCAAGGACAGCAATGGCAGGTCGCGTCGCAACAAGAACATGCGCCGCATTAACGGCGACAATGATGAAGATACAGCAGTCAATGCCGAATTCAGAGGCTCTAAACCCGGTCAGCGGAAGAAGCCATTCAAAAGAAATACCCAGGGCCCGTCCAACTTGGACCGAATACTCGATCGCTTGTGCGGATACATGGCACCCCGAAAACTAGCCTATCACACCAACAGGGATTGTGGGGTGTTCAAGCAAGGAGGCATGTTAAGTGCGAACTCAATGACAAGGGGCTGCATAGCGATGACGAGGAAGAGCCCCCGCCACGAACAATAGAGGATGAAGGGCTTCCCACACAAGTGCGGACGGTGAACATGATATACGCAACCCACATACCCAAAAGGGAGCGGAAGCATGCACTAAGGGACGTATATGCGATGGAGCCAGTCGCCCCAAAGTTCTACCCATGGTCTTCCTGCCCGATCACCTTTGATCGAAGGGACCACCCCACTAGCACTCGTCATGGCGGTTTCGCCGCATTGGTTCTTGACCCAATTATTGACGGATTTCACCTCACTAGAGTCCTGATGGACGGCAGTAGCAGCCTGAACCTGCTTTATCAGGATACAGTGCGCAAAATGGGCATAGACCCCTCAAGGATTGAACCTACAAAGACGACCTTTAAAGGCGTCATACCGGCTATGAGGCCAATTGTACAGGCTCGCCACACTCAAGTGGTCTTCGGATCCTGGATAACTTCCAAAGCGAAGAGTTAATCTTCGACATAGTACCGTTCATGGCGGCTATCATGCACTGCTCGGACGAACCGCATTTGCAAAGTTCAATGCGGTGCCGCACTATGCATACCTCAAGCTCAAGATGCCAGGCCCTCGAGAAGTAATCACAGTCAATGGAAACACCGAACGCTCTCTCCGAACGGAGGAGCACACGGCGGCCCTCGCGGCGGAGGTTCAAAGCAGCCTCTCACAGCAATTCTCGAGTCCTGCCACTAAACGTCCGGACACTGTCAAGCGTGCCCGGAGTAACCCACAACAAGACCGCCTGGCACGATCCAAGCACGCGTAGCAATCCGACCCCAACCCCAGCCCTCGCGAAATTGCAAAGCCAGTACTACGCGTACATAACTATGCTCTGGAGATACCATGGTCATAAGGGGAGGGGCACGACCACGGCACGCCCAGAATGCGGCTCAACCGCACCAGGGGCTCCCAATTGTGTCATTCTTTTTTTCCTTCTTTTTTCTTACATTCAGGACTCCGTTTTCCAGAAGTCCTGTCTGGCTCTAGAATTGCCGGACTCACGATGCAACAGCCAGGGAAGCAGAAAGCTACGTCGAGTGTTCAGGTGGTCTCTACTACGAGCATTATACCTGTTTTACATACCATCCCGCAGCTTACCCCTGGAGGGGGACATGTTAAATAGTCCCATTCCTTGCTTATCGCACAATTTGTATCGTTCTGCTTTTATTTGTAGTTTCTTTTTTATAACCAATATATAGCTGTTGCCTATTATTGCACTCCTTTCTTTATCTATATATATGTTCATTTCATGACATGTTGCACCCGTACACTTTGGTACGGCCAATACACCAGGGGCTTAAGTACCCCAAAAGTATGGTGTGATAAGTCCGAACACTTTCACAAGTGCGGCACCCCGAACTTATAGCATTATATGCATCGGCTCCGAATCATGTCTTGGGTCAATATTTGGGTTTGACCGGCTCCTATGTTTTGGTACCTTACGTTCCGTTATATCGGCTAAGGTAGCACTAGGAGAACCACTGCGATTGTGCCCCGGTTGAGCTGGGTTGAGCACCTCAGTGGAGAAAGCTAAAACTGACCGTCATGATAGGGCGAGAGCCGGGTCGCTGTTTGAGAGGTTTTTCGGGTCCCTAAAGACTTATGCCGCTTAGAGCGAGGAACCGCATTGTCCGCCAAGGCGTGGATAGCGCCCGAACTCGGTCTTCCGAATACTAGGGGCTTCACTAAATTTAAAATTATAGAATTCTATGGCTAAGTGAGAGTGTTCAAGCATTATAAGTCCGGTTGCCTTGTTCGCTATGCGTTGAGCACCTCCTCGATGGACCCAAGAATGGGAACAAGAGCGCTCAAGTTTATCCCGAACACCCCAAAGACTGTGGCATGGGGGCTGAAGCCAACGACTTGCCATCTCTCAAATTTGATAAACAGCCGCACAGAAGGTAATATTTTAAATTCACACGCGTTGCTTAGCGCATATGAACAAGTTTTCAGCGTACAGGATAACAAATGCAAGTCTATTCAAAAATTACATCTTTGGAGCACTCATCCGCTATACGGCGGGCACCCTTCAGGAGGCCCTCATAGTACATTTCAGGCGTGCGATGCTCCTTGCCCTTCGGTGGCCCGTCCGTCACAAGCTTCTCCGCATCCAGCTTGCCCTAGTGCACTTTAGCAGGGACAAGGGCCCGACGGGCACCTTCAATGCAGACGGAGCGCTTGATGACTTCAACCCATGGACAGGCGTCCACCAGCCCCCGCACTAGCCCAAAGTAGCTCCCAAGCATGGCTTCCAATGGCCACAGCCGAACTATGAGGCCCCTCATGGCCTGTTCGGCGACCTTGTGGAGCTCGACCATCTGCTTCAGCTGGTCTCTTAGGGGCACCGGATGTCCGGCCTCAGCATACTGAGACCAAAACACCTTCTCCGTCGAGCTCCCCTCCTTGGCGCGGTAGAATGCGGAAGCATCAGACACACTATGGGGCAGATCTACGAATGCTCCTGGAGAGCTCCGAATCCGGGTAAGTAATAGGTAATTCACTTTCACATTCTTGCTCTGCATAAAGAATGCCTTACCCGTCGCGATCTTCTTTATTGCCTCAATCTCCTGGAGGGCTTTTTGGGCCTCGGCCTTAGCAGCTTTGGCACTCTCAAGAGCCGAAGCAAGCTCGGACTATCGGGTCTTCGAGTCACGCTCCAAACCCTCGTGTTTTTCCACGAGAGCCTGGAGCTCTTGCCGCACCTCCGCCAACTGCGCCTCCCCCTTCTCTCGCTCGTTGCGCTCCGCAGCCGCTTTGTTTTCGGCCGCGGACACCGCTTCTTTCAGGGTCGCCACCTCGTTCGTGGCCCCTACAATACCCACGTTATTCCTGTTATTTTTTGCAACCAAATCCTTTCTATAAGCTATTACTTTAATTAGGTATTACTTACTTTCCTTGTCCTCGAGCTGCTTCTTGGCTTGGCCGAGCTCGTTCTCGGACCTCTCGAGGATCTGCTTCAATGCATTGACCTCCACATTCAGTGCGGCAGAGGTCAGCAGCGCAGCCTGCATTCCCATATTGACATACTTATGTTAGACTCCTCACAGATATCTTTTTAGATCCTTAGTCCGGCTTTTCTTTTCAACACCGAACTAAGCATCGAGGGCTACTGTCTATGCGGTAATTTTTAACATATTCTAAACTTACCTCAAAGCATGTTAGAAGGCTGGTACAGGCTTGGTCAGCCCACTCTTGGCGGATCGAACTTTCCGGATCACCACACTCATAAAGGCGGTGCTCCTCCTCGATGGAGGCGCCGTTAAGCGCCTCCAGAAGCTATCCGGTGCCTCCGTTGGACGAAGGACACCGGCGTCTTACCCTTCCTACTGAAGGGCCGCTTGTCGGACTTCAAACCGTTGAAGGTTCCGGTATGGAGTCCTGGACGAGGGTCGGGCTTAGAGCCCTGGGGTCTCGCCCCACGCCTGTAGTCCGGGAGGTTGCCTTGCGGTGCCTCCTGCGCCACCTCCTCTTGACCAGGCCCCCCTTGGGGCCCCACCTCGGCATTGTCCACAGTGTGAGGTGAGGAGGCGGTCGGAAGTGAAGTACTCTCCATTTCCGACGAACTTAGGGACCCGCTTGACGAAGCGGCGAACTCGTCCTTGGGCGGGCTGCGTGATTGTTCGGCATTAGAGAACACTATGCAATCAAAAAACCATGGGTATCCGGACACTTACGATCTCGCCAGGGGCTTGGCCCTTGTTGGCCACTCCTCCTCATCGTTGTCGACCTTGGTAGAGAAGTCCGGAGGAAGGGTCCTTCCCTTCTTGGACCCTCCGGCCTCCCCAGTTGGGGCGGCCTTCCTTTTCTTCCCTCCCTCGCTGGGGGAGAGGTTTCTTTTTCCTCCTCCTCTTCCTCATAGGAGGACTCCGCCTCAGAGTTGTTGGGCGGTGAGTCCGACAGCACCTGGCGTCGGGAGCTCCTTCGAGTTCCCGTGGCCTCCTTCTTGGCCTTCTTCTCTGGCACCACATGAGGTACCGGAGCCAGTAGCCCCGTCAATCGGGCATCCGCTGGGTCTTCTGGCAAAGGAGCCGGATAGTTAATTTGTCCGGACGTCTTCAGCCAGTCCTGTCAAAGGTTAGGGAGTTTTAGATCCCACATAGAGTCAATCTATGGAAAAAGAGTCCCATAAAGGGTAAAATAACTCACCTCGCTGGCTTGACGCTGCGAGTTGAATCCGCGATCTTCGGTAACGGATGTGGGACCCTCGGCGCCCTTGAACAGCACCTTCCAGGCATCTTCATACATAGTGTCGAAGAGCCTTTTTAGAGTTGAGTGTTGTGCCGGATGGAACTCCCACAATTTGAAGGCCCGTTGTTGGCATGGGAGAATCCGGCGGATGAGCATCACCTGGATTACGTTGACAAGCCTGAGATTCTTGTCCACCGTGTTTTGGACGCAGGTTTTGAGTCCCACAGCTCGTCGAATTCCCCATGTCAGGCCCGTCTCTTTCCATGATGAGAGCCGTGTGGGGAAGCCAGATCGAATTGGGGCCGCCGCCCATTGAGAGTCGCATGCTCGGTGATGTAGAACCACCCCAATTGCCACCCCTTTATGGTCTCCACAAAGGAGCCCTCGAGCCATAGGACTTTGGCCATCTTGCCAACCATGGCGCCTCAAGACTACATGGCCGCCCACTCCCTTCGGCTTGACATTGAAGATCTTCAGCTATAAGCCAAAGTGGGGCTGGATGTAGAGGAAGGCCTTGCACACGCCGATGAACGCCGAGATGTTGAGGATGAAATTCGGGGCCAGATCGTGGAAGTCCAGGCCGTAGTAGAACATGAGCCCCCAGACAAATGGGTGAAGTGGAAAGCCTAGTCCGCAGAGGAAGTGGGAGAGAAACACCACCCTCTCATGGGGCCTGGGGGTTGGAATGAGCTGCCCCTCGTCGGGTAGCGGGTGCGCGATGTTGCTGGACAAGTATCCGGCCTCCCGCAGCTTTATGATGTGCCCCTCCATGACGGAGGAGGGCATCCACCTGCCTCCCGCTCCGGGCATAGTTGGAGAAGGTTGAGGTGGGATGTGTGGACTTGGGCGCTGGAGCTCGAGTGCGCGGAAATGGATGAGCAAAGGAGGAAGAAGGCGTAGGTGAAAAGGTGGATCCTTATCCCCTTATATGGACGGACGAAGCTATGCGTCCCCACCAGTCTGGTAAAACTCGCTTATCTCCCAAGCGCCCTAATCAATGGCGCGGTTGGGTTACCCACGCCCGTATTGATGAGAATCCGGAATAAGGGGCACGATCTATGCTTTGATAAGACGTGCTAAAGAAACCGCCTCGCTAAACGCGCTAAGGTAGAAATAAAGAAAAAACGATTCGTATAAAAGCTTGGCCGTGGTGTGATGTCACGCCGCTGGAGTACGCCAGAGATCTGTGCAAAAATTATTCTCTCTACGGTGGTATGTGGAACTTGTTTTGCAGAGCCGGACACTATCCTGGTGTTCAAAATCTTCTATGAAGTATTCGAGGAGGAACCCGCCTTGCAATGCCGAAGACAATATGCAGCGTCGGACTCGTCGTCATTGAAGCCTGGTTCGTGGGCTACTGAGGGAGTCCCGGATTAGGGGGTGTCCGGATAGTCGAACTATCATCTTTGGCCAAGACTATGAAGATACAAGATTGAAGACTTCGTCCCGTGTCCGGATGGGACTTTCCTTGGCGTGGAAGGCAAGCTTGGCGATACGGATATGTAGATCTCCTACCATTGTAACCGACTCATGTAACCCTAACCCTATCCGGTGTCTATATAAACCGGAGGGTTTTAGTTCAGAGGATCGAACAACAATCATACCATAGGCTAGCTTCTAGGGTTTAGCCTCCTTTATCTCGTGGTAGATCTACTCTTGTACTACCCATATCATCAATATTAATCAAGCAGAGTAGGGTATTACCTCCATCGGGAGGGCCCAACTGGTAAAACATCGTGTCCCTTGTCTCCTGTTACCATCCGCCTAGACACACAGTTCGGGACCCCCTACCCGAGATCCGCCGGTTTTGACACCGACACTTACCTTGGCTCACCTCCCATGTTCTGCTTGGCGTGACCGCAGGCGCGGCTCCGACTGCCCGTGCATAGGTATAGGTGTACAAAAACACACCCCTCTTTTTGTACACCGACACGCAGGCTGAGGAATTTCAGTAGCAATATCATCAGTAGCAGTCTGGGTCTCCATTTCTTCAGCAGTATTCACATCAGCACTAGTGGCTGGAACTTCTTCAGGAATGGTGAGCAGTGAAGCTTGAGGTTCATCAGACCCTGTATGAATTTCTTAAGTCTGAATCAGGGACTGATGAATTTGTTGAAGATGAGTGAATAGTGGAGAATTGGGGTGATGACTTTCCCAATAGTCGTCATTTAGAATAGGAGCGGTGCACCCAATGTCCACGTCTTCATCTTCTCCATCAATTTCCTCGACGCCTGCCTCTTCAGCTGTGAACTAAGGCATGGGCGATGATACCAATGGAGTGGACGTGATTGTGTCCACCACAATTTCTTCGTCCAACTGCTCCGACAAAGCAGCAGAAGGATCTTCTTCACCTGATCCACTTGGGATCTCATAATCCTCACCAAAGGGAACAATCTCCTTTGCTGGCATGCTTGAAGCAGGAACAGCATGAATTGGATTTTCAAAAGAGCTCGTCAAAGTCTTCATTTTGTTTGGTACTGAAGACTCTAAGGCAGCAGATGGCATGCTTGTTCAGTGACTTCAGGCTCAGCGGTAGATGCTTCAGCTGGCCTGTCTTGATCTTCAGGCGTAACACTAGTGGTTGCCCTGGCAATTTCATCAGCGGCTGGAATTCATTAGCCCTGGTGCTCTCATTTTCTTTGGCAGCCTGATTTTCATCAACAGTGCTGGCATGTTCTTCAGTTTACTGTGTAGATGCTTCAGCCTGAGGAGATTCATGTTGCGTTGAGGCTGCAACATTTGAGGTGAATCCCTTCGCCATTTTGATGAATCTAACCTTGCCTCCAAGCCAGTCTGCACGGTATGCATCAAATTCATCACTAAGGTTTTTGATCTGAGCTTGAGTACCTACAAGTTCATCAGTTGTCATTTTGACAACGTTCTTCTTCAGAAAATGCTCCTTTTTGTACTGAGCTTCCTTTAGCTGCCTGGCCTTCTCAAATTTCCATTTTTCTTCACCTATGAAGGCGGACAACATGTGACTTTGGCCTGGTGTGAGCTTGAAATCAGGCATAGGAGTGTTGGGGTCCTTGTGCCAGAGATCAATGAAGTCTAGGATTAGCTTGGGATTTAACAGAAGAGGCACATCTATGGCTTTGGCTCTAGCGGCCCTTTGCTCTCTGTCTCTGATGATTTCAGCGAGGTCTTCATCATCAGCTTCGCCTTCACTAGACGGTACATGGAAAGCAACATGCTTCTTGTGCGACTTGGTCTAGTGCCTCGTCCAGAAGTAGCCTTGTTCTTCAGCAAAGTTGGGCCTGTTGAGGATTGCGGAGGAGCTGAAGAACTTGCAGAGGCTCTTGAAGCAATTGAGATGCCTGTGGTCCTTTGGCAAGTGGCGAGATGCACAGGTGCTGAGGACTTTGCCCGAGGAGTTGAGGACTTTGCAATCGGAGGAACTGGAGCAGCTTGAGGAATTTGCCGTGAGGGCATAGATGAGCTTGGCCGTGAGGGCATTGCAGAGGAACGGGGCTTGTGTGTAGGCTTCTTGGGCATAGCCTTCTTAGGCTTGCTAGAAGAGGCCTCAGCAGCGGCAGCAGCAGAGTCTTCATTGAATTTCCTCACTGCTTCTTTAGCCATTTTGGCAAGTTTGGCTTGCCGTTTGGTCCATTCGTCAGGATAGTCCTCACCGCGCTTGAGGCTAGTGGGATCAGCAATTTGGCTAGGTGCCAAGGAGGTCTTGGGCAAGGAGGGTGTAGTGCGAATTTCTTCATGTACTTTGGAGTAACATATCTATACTCCCTCCATTCCCGTCCCAATCTCCTCTCGTTCTCCTTGCCATGTTTGGCTTCATCAGGAGTGCAATATTCCTCATAAATTTCATCAGGGATCTCAAATGTTGTGTTTACTTCTAGTTTCTTGCCTCCCTTCTAAGGTTTCTTGCCATCTGCCATTTTCTTCAGCTGAGGATTTTGAACAATTGAGTTCTCTGAAGAGGTATGCAATTTGTCTTCGAGGAACACTGCAAATGAGTTAAGTGGATGAGAACCTAGTGATTCAGTAGCGGACATGTGTACCTGTGAGTAGAGTATAGGTGTGAAGAATATGGAGAGGTCATATGCGCTCTCAGAAGTTTTTGCAAAATGAACAAGTTTGAGGAATTTGACCAGAGCTGTCTTGAGGAATTTCACTAAGCGTTCTTTGACTTAGGTTCCAGAGTTGTATAGATTGAAAATCCACACAATTGAGGAATCTTGAAGAAAACATTGCTTAGAGAAACAGATCAAGAATAGATGCTTGTGTGAGGTGTTTAAAGTGTGGAAGTTGAATAATAAGCACCTTTTGAAGATTTGTGGAAATCATTAGAATCAACAAGGGCAGTAAAAGTAACTTTTAATTACCCTTGACGAAGAACACGATGAACTGGGAGTTGTAGATTGGAAGTTCTTCAGTCTAGATCTTCCACACCCTAACTTGGCAGAGAAAGACAGCTACGGCGGCGGCGGAGAGAAGAAATCCACGGCCGGCACGAGTACGATGGCGACGAGGTCGAGGCAGTGAAGCTCTTCCTCACTGGCGATGATGGAAGTAGCGGCGGCGCTAGGTCTTGAGAGCTTGAGCGAAGGGAGTGAGGTCGAGCGGGTAAAATGCAGTCTGAGGAGGGTGAGGGGTATATATAGCCGAGGTGAAAAACCGCTCGCCCGAGGAAAATGGACGAATGTACCCCTGACTCTTCTCATCCTAGCGACATATGTCACCCACGTACATGTTATGGAACGTAGCAGAAAATCAAAATTTTCCTACGTGTCACCAAGATCTATCTATGGAGAAACTAGCAACGAGGGGAAGGAGAGTACATCTACATACCCTTGTAGATCGATAAGAGGAAGCGTTCAAGAGAACGGGGTTGATGGAGTCGTACTCGTCGTGATCCAAATCACCGATGATCCTAGCGCCGAACGGACGGCACCTCCGCGTTCAACTCACGTGCGAACGGTGGCGTCTCCCATGCCTTGATCCAGCAAGGAGAGAGGGAGAGGTTGGGGAAGACTCCGTCCAGCAGCAAAGACGACGGCGTGGTGGTGGTGGAGGAGCTGCAGTACTCGGCGAGGCTTCGCCAAGCACTACGAGAGACGAGGAGGGAGAGAGGTAGGGCTGCGCCAAGAGGGAGATGTTCTCGTGTGTTAGGCAGCCCCAAAACCTCCACTATATATAGGGGAAAGGGGAGGGGAGGCGCCCTAGGGTTTCCCCTAGGGGGGCGGCGGCCAGGGCAGATGGGATCTCCCCCTTGGGTGACTTGGCCCCCAAGCCAGGAGGTGGGAACCCTAGATGGGGCGCCCCAAACCCCCTGGTCACGTGGGAATAGGTGAGGGGGCGCACAGCCCCTTAGTGGGCTGGTTTGCCCCTTCCTTGGCCCATGAAGCCCCCAACAGTTGTCGTGGCTCCCAAACACCTTTCGGTCATGCTTTGGTCATCACCCGTACCTCCGGAACACTTCCGACTCCAAAACCCTTCGTCCAATATATCAATCTTTACCTCCGGACCATTCCGAACTCCTCGTGACGTCCCGGATCTCATCCGACTCAACAACATTCGATAACCACGTATATCTATTCCCTATAACCCTAGCGCCACCGAACCTTAAGTGTAGACCCTACGGTTCGGGAACCATGCGAACATGATCGAGACGTTCTCCGGTCAATAACCAACAGCGGGATCTGGATACCCATGTTGGCTCCCACATGTTCCACGATGATCTCATCGGATGAACCACGATGTCGAGGATTCAATCAATCCAGTATTCAATTCCCTTTGTCTAGCGTTATTATACTTGCCCGAGATTCGATCGTCGGTATCCCGATACCTTGTTCAATCTCGTTACCGGCAAGTCTCTTTACTCGCCTGCAACACATCATCCCATGATCAACCCCTTGGTCACATTGTGCACATTATGATGATGTCCTACCGAGTGGGCCCAGAGATACCTCTCCGTTTACATGGAGTGACAAATCCCAGTCTCGATTCGCCAACCCAATGCAGACACTTTCGGAGATACCGTAGTGCACCTTTATAGCCACCCAGCCACGTTGTGACGCTTTGGTACACCCAAAGCATTCCTACGGCATCCGGGAGTTGCACAATCTCATGGTCTAAGGAAATGATACTTGACATTAGAAAAGCTTTAGCATACGAACTACGCATCTTTGTGCTAGGCTTAGGATTGGGTCTTGTCCATCACATCATTCTCCAAATGATGTGATCCCGTTATCAACGACATCCAATGTCCATGGTCGTGAAACCGTAACCATATGTTGATCAACGAGCTAGTCAACTAGAGGATTACTAGGGACATGGTGTTGTTTATGTATCCACACATGTATCCGAGTTTCCTATCAATACAATTATAGCATGGATAATAAACGATTATCATGAACAAGGAAATATAATAATAACTAATTTATTATTGCCTCTAGGGCATATTTCCAACAGTCTCCCACTTGCACTAGAGTCAATAATCTAGTTCACATCGCCATGTGATGAACACTCACAGGTCACATGGCCATGTGACCAACATCCAAAGAGTTTACTAGAATCAATAATCTAGTTCACTATGTGATTAACACTCAATGAGTTCTGGGTTTGATCGTGTTTATGCTTGTGAGAGAGGTTGTAGTCAACGGGTCTGCAATATTCAGATCCCTATGTATTTCGCAAAACTTTATGTCATATCGTAGATGTCGCTACCACGCTCCACTTGGAGCTATTCCAAATTGTTGCTCCATTATACGTATCCGGTATCTCTACTCAGAGCTATCTGGATAGGTGTTAAGCTTGCATCGACGCAACTCTTTACGTCGAACTCTTTATCACCTCCATAACCGACAAAAATATCCTTATTCCTCTAAGGATAATTTTTACCGCTGTCCAATGATCCATTCTCGGATCATTCTTGTACCCCTTGACTGACTCATGGCAAGGCACACTTCCGGTGCGGTACACAGCATAGCATACTGTAGAGCCTACGTCTAAGGCATAGGGGACGACCTTCGTCCTTTCTCTCTTTTCTGCCGTGGTCGGGCTTTAACTCTTAACTTCATACCTTACAACTCAGGCAAGAACTCCTTCTTTGACTGATCCATCTTGAACACCTTCAAAATTATGTCAAGGTATGTGCTCATTTGAAAGTACCATTAAGCGTTTTTTATCTATCCTTATAGATCTTGATGCTCAATGTTCAAGTAGCATAATCCAGGTTTTCTATTGAAAAACACCTTTCTAATAACCCTATATGCTTTCCAGAAATTCTACATCATTTCGATCAACAATATGTCAACATATACTCATCGAAATTCTATAGTGCTCCCCTCACTTCTTGGGAAATACAAGTTTCTCATAAACTTTGTATAAACCCAAAATCTTTGATCATCTCATCAAAGTGCACATTCCAACTCCGAGATGCTTACTCCAGTCCTTAGAAGGATCGCTGGAGCCAGCATACCTTTTAGCATCCTCAGGATCGACAAAAACTTTCTGATTGTATCACATACAACCTTTCCTTACGAAGACTGGTAAGGAAACTCGTTTTGACATCGATCTGCCAGATTTCATAAATGTAGCTAATGCTAACATGATTCCGACGGACTTAAGCATCGCTACTGATGAGAATATCTCATCGTAGTCAACTCCTTGAACTTGTGAAAAACTCTTCGCCACAAGTCTAGCTTCATAGACGGTGACATTACCGTCCTTGTCCGTCTTCTTCTTAAAGATCTATTTATCTCAATGGCTTGACGATCATCAGGCAAGTCCACCAAAGTCCATGCTTTGTTCTGATACATGGATCCTATTTTGGATTTCATGGCTTCTAACCATTTATCGGAATTTGGGCCCACCATTGCTTCTCCATAGCTCGTAGGTTCATTGTTGTCTAGCAACATGACCTTCAAGACAGGATTACTGTACCACTCTGAAGTAGTACGCATCCTTGTCACCCTACGATGTACCGTAGTGACTTGATCCAAAACTTCATGATCACTATCATAAGCTTCTACTTCAATTGGTGTAGGCGCCACAAGAACAACTTCCTGTGCCCTGCTACATACTAGTTGAAGTGACGGTTCAATAACCTCATCAAGTCTCCACCATCCTCCCACTCAATCCTTTCGAGAGAAACTTTTTCCTCGGGAAAGGACCTAATTCTAGAAACAATCCTTTTTTCTTTCGAATCGAGATCGGAGGTATACCCAACTGTTTTGTGTGTCCTATGAAGATGCATTTTATCCGCTTGGGTTCGAGCTTATCAACCTGAAACTTTTTTCACATAAGCGTCGCAGCCCCAAACTTTTAAGAAACGACAATTTAGGTTTCTCCAAACCATAGTTCAAACGGTGTCGTCTCAACGGAATTACATGGTGCCCTATTAAAGTGAGTGTGGTTGTCTCTAATGCCTAACCCATGAACGATAGTGGTAATTCGTTAAGAGACATCATGGTATGCCCCATATCCAATAGGGTGCATCTATGATGTTCGGACACACCATCACACTATGGTGTTCCACGCGGTGTTAGTTGTGAAACAATTTCCACAATGTCTCAATTGTGTACCAAAATCGCAACTCAGATATCCATCTCTATGATCACATCACAGACATTTTATCCTCTTGTCACGAAGATCTTCAACTTCACTCTGAAATTACTTGAACCTTTCAATAATTCAGTCTTACATTTCATCAAGTAAATATACTCAACATCTACTCAAATCATCTGTGAAGTAAGAACATAACGATATTCATCACGTGCCTCAAAGACTTATTGGACTGCACACATAAAAATGTGTTTCTTCCAACAAGTTGCTATCTTGTTCCATCTTACTGAAAACGAGGCTTTTCAGTCATCTTGCCCATGTGGTATGCTTTGCATATCTCAAGTGATTCAAAATCAAGTGAGTCCAAACGATCCATCTGCATGGAGTTTCTTCATGCGTATACACCAATAGACATGGTTCGCATGTCTCAAACTTTTCAAAAACGAGTGATTCCAAAGATCCATCAACATGGAGCTTCTTCATGCGTTTTACACCAATATGACTTACATGGCAGTGCCACAAGTAAGTGGTACTGTCGTGGAATTGTCACGGCAGATGTCCTCATGAAAGGACTTAGTCGCAGGGCCATCGTACGGGTTAACCTAGAGGGGTTAAAGCGGACACAAAGACACGGGAGTTATACTAGTTCGGCCCCTTCGATGAAGGTAAAAGCCTACGTCTAGTTGTGATGGGATTGATGTGATTTCGGCGCCTAGGGAGCAATAGCTTCGCCTCAGCCTCGAATCCTCCGTCCTTAACTCGCCGCCGGGTCGTCCCCTTATATACACGGGTTGGCCTTGGCCGGTCTCTGAAGTCCCGATCCGGCTCATACCAAAGTGTCCGCTCGGTCTCTTATCTCTTATCTTACAGCTCAAGTTACAAGACTAAGGCGGTTTACATGAATGGATCCTAATCCGCCTCTGGGCTTTGGGCCTCCTCCGTGGCCCTCGATCATGGATGAGGGTAACCCGCCCCTTCAGGGCGGTTTACACTCAGTAGTTATATCCCCAACATTAGGCCCCCGATTGGCTTGAACCGGTTCATGTGAATCTTCAACATCTCCGTAAACCGCCATTTGCTTGAACCGCCGTGACATCATCCTGCGACCATCGCAACAGGGCGCCTTAACGTCAGCTTTAATAAAGAAATCCAAACAGTAAGATTCCCTTTCATTTAATGCTATCCCGGAAATCGAGGCGACCGCTGCGCCGTCCGCCGCTTTTGACTCCTCGATTCTCGTGCTTTGTTAACTGCCCCGGTCCCTTATAAATAGACCGGCAGGCCCTTTCTCTTCTTCTTCCGCTCTTCTTCTTCCTCGCGACGTTCTGGCTCTGAAGCTCCGCCACCGCTACCGACCTTCGACTGCCGCGTCAGCCCCAGGCCGCTGCATCGCCCTGACCGGACAAGAAGCTCTTTAGCGCTCCTCCGCCGCTCGGCGCACCAGGTAAGGCTCCTCTTCGAACCCTAGATCCGCATCTGAAGGTCCCTGTTCCTCTTGTAGTTCATAGGTGTTCATCGTAGTGTCCTTATACCTGTCCTGCCATGGCCGTATGATTCGGCCGTAGTACACATCCTGTGCGGCGACCGCCCCGCCATCAGTTTTACTCCTTGTTCATCTTTTATTTTGCCCAGATCTTCTTGTTTAGGACGCACGAACATTCCTGCCCTCTACGAGGCTTGCTAGGTCGCAAAGATTTTCTTCACTGAACCTTCGGTAGATCTAAATCACTTCCATTCGCGTGTGAAACCTGTTTCTGTCCATACTTAGTAAATTTTTCAGGTCTGTCTCTTTTGGCGGTTTAACTTTTGATAACTAACCCGTCACTCCATTAGTCCTCGCTAAACCGGAATCGGAAACTGGCTGCCGAATTGCCGGTTTAACATTGTATAATGTGCCTGAACCGTTTAACGGTGAACCGTTTTTCCCTTTCGCAGTTTTGATCTTCCAGAATGGCCCCGCAATTCTCAGCGTGCAATTGGGTCCGGTCTAAGCCCACCGAGACGCAACTCAACGGATATGTCACCACCGGCGCTTTGGCTGCTAAAAATGTCCTCCACTGGCGGGTTCCGGATGGCGAATGCCCTCCCACTCCGCAAGAAGGAGAAGTAATTGTATTTGTGCAGCACTTAGACCGGGGATTCTGCCCACCCGGATCAAAATTCTTCCGGATGTCCTTGCCAGTTTTCAACTCCATCCACGTGATATTGGTCCCAACTCGTGTCAAACATATGCAATTTTCAAGTGTTACGTGAAGTCTACCTTCAAGAAGAACCCTCTGTGGAGCTGTTCCGGGATTTCTTTCACTTGAACCGTCAGACGGAATTTTTCCGATGGTCCCAACACGTAGTTGGGCGGCGTTTCAATCTAGAAGAGGAAGGAAGCGGACTTTCCCCACGCCAAACACCACAGCCATCCAAAAGATTGGAACCAAACCTGGTTCTACCACGAACACCGCCTCGCTAACGAGAATCCTTTGCCGGGTTACCTCCTCACCGGCTCAGCAACAATCATCCGCTGCCTTTACGCTTAACCGCCGTGGAACGGAAGAACTTTGCACCTCAGATCATTAAACTCCGGGCTCTAATGGCCAATGGACTAACTGGTGTGGACCTTGTGCGATGCTGGGTTTCTTGGGGCATCTTGCCCTTAAGCCGTCGGCCCGGATTGATGCACGAATATACTGGCGGCCTCAAAGACCCTCAAAGACGTCACGAATTACCAATAACTGAACTTGAGGTCACAGAGATCAGAAGAGGATGCTTGATGAACCAATCTCCGTCTGCAGCCTAACCGGGTTGGCTCCGCTTCGTGTTGCCAACCAACCGCCGCTGCGGTAAGGCTCTGCTCACCGCTGGCCTTTAATACTTTGTTGATATTCATTAATCCTTGTTACCTCGCAGCTAACAGCTCCTTCCGGAGGCGGACCAAACCGCCCGAGCTCACAGATAAAGTCCAAGGCTACCAAAAAGGCTGGCAAGAAAACCGCCGAGTCTTCGATCCGCCGAAGATGAAGAATCCAAAGCTGAGGTAAAACTTGATATCCTTACGAGGAGCCGCCAGAACCGCTCTCCACCTTGTGTTTCTTCTTACTTATAGTTTGTCCTTTTATTCTTCCCTTTATCGACAAATTTAATTCCCGGGATGATGTCAAGCCAGCCATGCCGACCATGTTGAGGTAATCCTTCTTTCTTCCAACTCCGACCTCGTGCGGTTAAAAGAATTCAATCACGCCCGTTCGGAAAGTGAAAAATCTCATTCCTATGCTTATTTGAAGACACAAAGAAATGAAGAGCGCCGTACAACCCGCACAAGGGTCAATGATTCTCTCCTCCGGTTTACCAGATACACCAACCCGGAAGCGTCGTCCAGAGGTGACTTATTCTCCTGAAAAACGTTATCCCTTAAAGGGTTTCTTCCGATGTCCTCTCAATCCGTCTGACCCGAATTATCAGGCCTCTTCCAACTCCTCGGGCGGTTCATCAACCAAGCAACTGCCTCCGCTTAAAGTTGCTGCAGGGTAAGTATCATACCTCATCCGCCAATTCGTGTATAGTTGCGTTGGTCGATTTATCTTACTCTAATTACGAACACCGCAGCACCAAGGCTCGCTTGAGTAAAAAGCAACAACTCTTGAGCCCTCTGCAGATGCTGATCCGGAGAAGACCCCGAGCAACAGGCGAAAATCCTGAAGTCGCTAAGAATAGCTCCGCGAGTTGTACCGAGACGATATTGCCGATCCGCCAGAAACCGAACCGGAGGCCCAAGTGGAAACCTCGCATCCTGCTTCCACCGAGTCCGACCACAGAGCGGGTCGTAACTATTGAACCGCCGAGCTGCAGCATGAAGGCACCAAGCCCAAAGAAGACCGCCGATCCGGCCAGCTCGTCCAAAAATGATGATGTTATTGTGACGGGCACTGGCTACACCACCCCTAGCCAACCGGTCGCTTTAGCAAAACACAGCGCCAAGGGAGAGTCTGCCACTATGAGTAAAGATAAGGGGAAAACTGATCTGTCAGCTTATGACAATTTCTCTGCCCAAGAACTTCACTCCGGCTTTCTGAACCGGCTCTACACAAGCCGTGACCTTGAAGCCGGTCCGTAAATCGCATGAAGGACCGCTATGAGGTAAGGATTTATGCCTGTCTTGTACCTTTGCTGCGTAGTAGCCCCCAAGGGTCGGTTTAACTTGTCATAGTCAAATCGGCACTTAACTTCGTAAAGAAACCATACACCTTGAACTGCAGTACTGTAGCCCCCAAGGGTCGGTTTAACTTGTCATAGTCAAATCGGCACTTAACTTCGTAAAGAAACCATACACCTTGAACTGCAGATCAGAAGTTCTCAAGGGTCGGTTCAACTTAGCGTAGTTAAACCGACTTAATTTCGTATCCCATACCGAATCGAGATCAATTAGCCATTAGCCCCAAGTGCCAAGTTGAATACTTGTATTGAGCTTGGGACTTTATAATAACACAACTAACGTGCTCCCTTTGTTATCGTAATGAGATATACCAGCAAACCGTGCAACTCAAGGACCTTCGTGCCAACTTGGAAACTCAACAAGCAGAGACCACCAAGGCCAAGGATGAATTGAGAACTGCCTTGGCCACTATGGAACAGCTGAAGGAGGGATATACATCCGAGCGGGCCAAATGGGACACCGATAAAGCCGGTTTGACAAAACGGGCAGAAGATGCTGAATCAGCTCTTAAATCGGTGACCGAAGAGCTTACCAGACTGAAGCGCCAAGTTCATGCCATGACCTCTGCCATCTTTGGTAAGAAAATTTGCACTGAATACACCTGCTTTAATATTGCCGCCGGTTTAACTTGAGCTGTCTGAACCTGGTGCAGTAAGCGTATTGCTCATCCGGCTCGACGCGTGCGGAAGAAGCTCAAGGCCGCTTACACCCTGATTGAGCAGTCAGATACCGCGCCCAAATGAGTCATATGTGCCACATCGCACGACAACACAGCTCCGTCCTTGATCAAAGACACACCGACCAGCTGTCCATGATTCCGCGCAGCTTGAAGAGTTGAAACGGTCCGCGTCCGGCCGCACTCATCGTTTTCGACTCGCGCCAAGGCGTGGATAGCAGACCTTGATCCGGCCGACATAGCCAAGGGTTTCCCAGCGCTCAAGAGAACGGTGAAGCCTTTGATAATGACGCTCAAACGAGTAACAAAGGAGATGCGTTCACCGTGGCGAAGTCAATCGGGCAGCAGGTTAACCCGGCGTTTACCGCTTTTTATGACGCAAACAACAAGCGGGTGGAGTTTGTCATTCCGAAGTGCGCATCCTTGTTCCTCCAATCCGTAAGCACACTTATGCCCTCGACGTTGATCCGCTGAGCTTATAAGTGAAGAGGCTGTCTTCGTGCCTTAACCCGGATTGACTGGTCTACCAATGACTTCCGGCTTTGGGTGATGAAGAGGAAGAAGTTGAACCGACGCCTAAACGCCCCCTCTTCCTCACGCCAACCCGGCGAGGAAGCTTAATCCGTCGAGCCGGGTGATGCATCGTAAGCTGCCGCCATAACGCCATGCGAAAAAAACCACTGGGCCTTGGAAGGCTTTGTAATAGAATAGCTAGCACTTTGTTCTTGAACATGCCTTTATACCCTCCGTCTGTAACTTTTGCGCGGCGGTGTTGATACTTTGGTTTGAAGTATTGAAACCTTCAATGTATTTTGCCTGCAATCACAAATTCTTAAACCGCCACGGCGGCTTGCATCTCTAACCGGCTTGGGACGCCTATATATTTACATAAGAAAGTATTGAGGTATATGATCAAAACTTTGTGATACCAAAAAATACCTGCGAACGTCGGGCATGCAGTTGGCCTAGCCAAACTTGGGGCGGAGGTTGTATAAACCATTACCGTCAAAGGAGAACAACTCACGTAGGTATAATACCGGTTTACCGTGTAAACCGTGTCAGGTCATGACAAGCCCCCTGTTACTCCATAATGGGATGTTAACAGAAAAATCCAAACCAGAAAAAATCGCCGGATTAAGAAGGCAAACAAAAGTCAAATAACTGGTATGCAAACCATATGGAAGCAAAGGCAATGATAAAAACCGTTTGCAAGAAGAGGCTTTATTGAGCCTGATCAGATGGCGTTACCATGGTCGGACAGACCAAGCTCCCTATAAGGTGTAGCGATGGTTCAAGTCAGCCAGTCCCCAATCGAAATCGTGGCATTATGCCGATCAAGTGGCATTGCAATGGTTCGGGTTCGACCAAGCCCCAAGTGATTCTATGGCCTTAGGCCGACCAAGAGGCGTGATCGGTTCAGACGTGACCATGTCCCCAAGTGATCTGGTGGCTTTCGCGTCAAAAGGTGTTGCATTGGTTCGGACACCTACCAAGCCCCAAGTGACAAAAACTTATGAAAAGCAAGACCAAGGGTTAAACCGAGGCTGCTTTACGACAACATCTCCATGTACCCAAACCGGACTTTTTACGTAATGTATACCCCGCTTTAGCCGAGGATCCGGTTTATTGCTTTTATTCATAATATATACATTGTCTTAATATGTACACAAGTGGAGCCGATAGCTCAGGTATAATAAGGCCGAAGATGAGCTATGTTCCACGGCCTGTTGGTCTCCTCCTCTGACGTGCGTGAGTCCTTTCGCTCTCGAACATCAATCAGATAGTATGGCCCGTTGTGCAGATTCTTGCTGACCACAAAAGGCCCTTCCCAAGGTGGGGATAGCTTGTGCATATCTTTACGGTCTTGAATGAGTCGAAGCACCAAGTCTCCTTCCCGAAAGGTTCTGGTTTTAACCCGCCGATCGTGATACCGGCGAAGATCCTGCCGGTAAACCGCCGAACGAGCAGCCGCCATATCTCGCTTCTTCATCCGGCCGATCCAACGCGTCCTGCCAGGCAGCCTCGCTATCCGCCTCAACATAAGCTGCCACCCGAGGTGAGTCGTGACGGATATCGCTGGTGACCGCCTCCGCTCCATAGACCATAAAGAACGGTGTGTATCCGATGAGATCTGTTAGGGTAGTGTTGATGCTCCATATCACCGATGGAAGCTCTTCCACCCAACAACCCGGCGCCCTCTCTAAAGGGACCATAAGCCGGGTTTGATACCTTTCAAGATCTCCCGATTAGCTCGTTCCGCTTGACCATTGGACTGCGGGTGGGCCATCAAGAAACGTCTGCCGGATGTGCTCTCGCTCACAAAACGCCTTCATGACTCCTTCGACAAATTGGTGCCATTGTCCGTGATGATACGGTGTGGAAACCCAAACCGGAAAATCACCTTTTTGATGAACTGAACCGCCGTGGCCGCATCACACTTGCTAACAGGCTCTGCCTCCACCCACTTTGTAAATTTTGTCGACCGCCACCAACAGGTGGGTCTTCTTGTTCTTGGACCTTTTGAAAGGTCCGACCATATCCAGCCCCCAAGTCGCAAACGGCCAAGTAATTGGAATCATCCTCAATTCTTGGGCCGGTACATGAGCACGTCTGGAAAACTTTTGGCAACCATCACATCGTCGGACCAGATCTTCTGCATCAGCATGGGCAGTCAACCAATAGAAACTGTGGCGGAACGCTTTAGCCACCAAGGACTTTGAACCGGCGTGGTGACCACAGTCCCCTTCATGGATTTCTCGCAATATCTCACAACCCTCCTCAGGGGACACACAACGCTGAAACGCCCCGACACCTTAATCGCAATGATGCAACTCGCCATTAACAATGGTCATAGACTTAGACCGCCGAACTATCTGCCGGGCCAACGCCTCATCTTCCGTAACTTGCCCCGTTCATGTATGCCAAATAAGGGAGCGCCCAATCCAGAATGACATGCAAGGCCGCCACCAACCGAGCCTCCCGATCAGAATAGCCAAATCAACTTCATCAGAAGCTTAACTCGACGGATTGTGCAAGACATCAAGGAAGACGTTATGGACTGGTTTACGTTGAGAGCCCAGCCGGCTTAAAGCATCAGCCGCTTCGTTCTTCCGACGATCCACATGGTCCACCTGATATCCTTTAAAGTGCCCTGCGACAACATCCACCTCCCGACGGTATGCAGCCATGAGTGGATCTTTGGAATCCCAAGCACTGATACTTGCTGGGCCACCAAGTCCGAGTCACCAAATCATTTAACCCGGCTGAGATTCATTTCCTTAGCCATCCGGAGACCATGGAGCAAAGCTTCATACTCGGCTGCATTGTTAGTACAAGGGAACATTAAGCGGAGAATGTAATGTAACTTGTCACCTCGCTGGGAAGTTAATACGACTCCAGCCCCGAGCCTCCAATTGCTGGACCCATCAAAGTGGATGGTCCAATAGGTATGATCCGCTTTTCTTCAGCGCTTGCAACTCCGTCCAATCATTAATGAAATCCACAAGTGCTCGAGATTTTACCGCCGTCCGAGGCACATACCTTAAATCGTATGCCCCAGCTCTATAGCCCACTTAGCAATCCGCCACGCCTCCGGTTCAGATGATGTCACCCAAGGAGCCGAATCGACCACCGTGATGGGGTGCCCTCGAAATATTGCTTTAGCTTCCGACTTGCCATAAAAACCCCATATACCAGCTTCTCGCCAATGTGGATATCTCGCTTAGACTCAATGAGGACCTCGCCGATGTAATAAACCGGCCGTTGAACCGGATACTCCTTCTGCCTCCTTCCGCTTCCACCACGATGGCCACGCTTAATCGCCTCGGCATTAGCGGAACATATAACAACAGCGGCTCTTTGTCAATTGAGCGGCGAGAACCGCGGGTTGGCCAACTGCCGCTTCAAATCCTCCAATGCTTCATCATCGCTGAACTCCGCATAAACCGATCTGTCTTCTTCAAAGATTCTGGTACAAAGGAATGGCCTTCTCACCTAGGCGGCCGATAAACCGCTTAGCGCAGCAATCCGCTCGCCAAACGCCGGACATCATTGATGCACTTTGGCTTAGCCAAGGAGGTGATAGCCGTATTTTTTCCGGATTAGCTTCGATCCCCTCTGGACACGAGAAAGCCCAATAACTTGCCTCGGAACACCAAAGACGCACTTGGCCGGGTTGAGCATCATCTTGTACACCCGCAAGTTGTCAAAAGTTTCCTTTAAATCCTCAATCAACGCTTTCCTCCGCCTTGACTTCACCACAATATCATCCACATAAGCGCGCACGCTACGGCCGATCTGTTCGTGCAAGCAATTACAGACGCAACGCCGATAAGTTGCTTGGGCGCTCTTGAGCCCAAAAGGCATAGATACATAGCGTAAGGCTCCAAAAGGGGTGATAAACGCCGTCTTCTCCTGGTCCTTAACCGCCATCTTAATCTAGTGATAACCGAATACGCATCCAAAAAGCACAAACGCTCACAACCCGCCGTAGCATCAATAATCTGGTCAATGCGGGGGAGGGCGAAAGGATCTGCTGTACATGCCTTGTTAAGATCTGTGTAATCCACACACAAGCGCCAAGTGACATTCTTCTTAAGGACCAACACCGGATTAGCAAGCCACTCGATGAAAGACTTCAATGATAAACCCCGCCGCTAAGAGCCTAGCAACCTCCTCTCCAATGGCCTTGCGCTTTTCCTCATTAAACCGCGAAGAAACCGCTTTACCGGTCTGTACTTGGGGTCAACATTAAGAGTGTGCTCACGAGTTCCCTCGGTACACCCGCATGTCAAGGCTTCCATGCAAAATGTCCCGATTCTCACGGATGAACTCGATGAGCGCCGCTTTCCTATTTAGGATCCAAGTTGGCACCGATGGTGAATCGCTTGGACGAATCGCCGCACAAAATCAACAAGTTTCATCTCAGCCGCCGATTTGAATTTCATGTCCGGATCGTGCTCTGTATTTGGCTTTTTTAATGGGGTCATATCCGCCGGGTCAACATTGTCTTTATAATACTTTAGCTCTTCAGTGGCACAAACCGACTCTGCATAAGCCGCATCACCTTCCTCGCACTCCAAAGCGATCCGGCGGCTCCCATGAACCGTTATCGTCCCTTTGTGACCCGGCATTTTCAGCTGCAAATAAACATAACAGGGCCGTGCCATAAACTTAGCATAAGCCGGCCGCCCGAACAGGGCGTGGTAAGGGCTTTGAATTTTCACCACCTCAAACGTCAACGCTTCCGATCTGGAGTCATGTTCGTCCCCAAAGGCCACTTCCAGAGCTATCTTACCGATCGAGTATGCCGACTTGCCAGGCACCACACCGTGAAACATCTTGTCTGGACGGCCTAAGATGCCTATCCGCTAACCCCATACGCGGAAGGTCTCAGAGTACGTGATGTTGATGCTGCTCCTCCATCCATAAGCACCTTGGTAAACTTGTATCCTCCTACCGAGGCGCCACCACTGTATTAATCGACCCGGATTGTAAACCCGGGGAGGATGGTCCTCTCTGCTCCATATGATAGGTTGCTCTGACCAGCATAGGTAATGCGGTGCAGCCGGTTCAACAACACTGACCGCCCACTTCTGAAGTTTTCGGTCTCGTCTGTCCAAGCTGGTGGTAAAGACGTGGTACTGTCCACCGTTCAACTGCTTTGGGTTAATTTGGTAACCCGACTGCTGCTGTTGTTGATTGTAACCCCCTTGGTTCTGATTGTTCTGATTGTTCTGATTACTCTGATTGTTCTGATTACTCTGACTGCCTTGCCCGCCCGGATTACCACCGAACCCTGGGCCGGAATTTCCTCCACCAGAACCGGGCGGACCCTGAACCGTCGTCGGGCCCTTGATCATACCGGAAAGAGTTAGAGTTTTTGAACTCCTGCATAATATAACAATCCTTCCAAAGGTGGTTTGCCGGTGCCTCCTTCGTCCCATGCTTTGGACAAGGTTGATTCAATATGTAATTCAGACGATCCAGATTGTGACCGCCCCGGTTTGATTGCTTACCCTTGCGCCGCTGACCCTTGTCCTGCGTGTTGGTGTTGGCTACAAAGCCCATGTTACCGTTTGCTTTACGCTTGTTCCCTCCATTGCCTGCCGAATGATGTCTGGCCTCTGGAGTTGCTGTTCTGTTTTCCTTCCCCACTTCGTCATCCTCGGACTCGGGATCCTTGGTACTATTAGAATCAGCATACTTTACCAAAACGCCCATTAGAGTGCCCATGTCATTGCAAAACGCTTCATGCGACTCCAGCTTCAATTTCAACGGTTCGAACCGCAATTGGCTTCAAGGTTAAGATCGCGGAATCGTGGTTGATCCGGTCTCAAGAATGTAAAACTTCAAACGCGGGCGCACCCAATGGGTTGTGGATTCTCCTCCGCTCGACACAAGCCGCTAAATCCACCACGTATATGGGCTGCTTACAGTGTCTTTGAAATTTTGAATGAACCGGGTCCGCAACTGGGTCCATGAACTGATCGAGTTGGGCGGCAAGTTCTTCAACCAAGTCCGGGACGTACCTTCCAACATCATTGTGAAATACTTCGCACACGCAGCTTCATCCACATCCAACATCTCCATGGCCATCTCATAGCTTTCTATCCATACTTCTGGAGCCAAATCGGCAGTATAATTCGGCACCTTGCGTGGCCCTATGAAGTCCTTGGGCAAACGCGACGCTATGTAAAGCGGGACGAGGCAAGGCACCCCAAAGAGCCGACGTGACCTGGTTTGAAGATGGTCGGACGAACCGGCGCGAGCTGATGATCCTCGACAGGCCGCTAACTCGGCCTCCCCACGCGTTCTCGGGCGCGTCCACTACCACTTGAGCATCTTCGGGCCACCCGCCGGGTTGTTGCCGAGGCGGACCACGCCACGCATTGCTTGACACGGCCGGTTCGCCGGGCGTCGGCTATAGCTCCGCTTGAGCGGGGTAGAGTGGATCCGATCCCGACCGTATGAATATGCTTCTGTTGAGCCAGGCCGCCCCGAGGAGCTCCTTAACCCGGCGTGTCTCTACCGCCTGTGGTGAATCACCTTCAATTGAATCGCCTCCAACCGTGCCGCAGCCGCAACAAGGTTATCCATCGGGTTGGAGTAGTGACCCGAGGTGTCTGCAGACTGGGCGCGCCGGTATGTCAAGCGAGGCAGATCTATCACACGGGTTGAATCGCGCGGCCGTCCAGTGCTTCCGGCGGTTTACCACCGGGCGGCGGATTATCGGGTCCTCGCCCCTAGGGTATTGAAAAGCTCTCTTCCTCGAAAACCGAAGGTAAACGGATCTGTACTTCCTTTTCATGACTTCATGTGACGCGCTTCGATCCAAAGATGAGCCTATAAGCTGCGCATCCAAAGCGGCCTGCTCCGCCGCCATCCTCACGTCCGCTGCTGCCAGTCTGCTTTAGCTTTAGTGATATGTTCCTCACCTTTGCAATCTCCGCATTGTGCAGGTCCCGATCCGGCGGATTAGCCTCTGCCATGAGCACAGCCACGCGTCGAAAAGCTACGATAAAACTTGAGTCGGCGCGACAGGGCCTCCTTCCCGCTGCCATCATCATTGTTGAACCGGCGACCAGGTGCCGCGGTCAAAGAGTGAAGCGCCGCCATGCATCGCCATGAAGATTCCAACCCGTTGGGAAGATCAAAGGCACGGAATACTCTCACCGTCGGAACAGCCCCGATCCGCCATCTTGCAGCTGGTACAGACTCGGTTTCTCCGGTGACGACTCGTCGCCAGAGTAGACAATGGTTTCGCCGCCAGATGCTGATCCGTCCTCGTAGTCTCCGTGGGACGACTCCCACGCAGCACGCCTCGACCGCCGGTTTAGCCAGGTAGGACTCTTCTTCGCTCACGAGCCGTCTCGACGAGGTCGGTGCAGATGTCCGCCCAGCCCCTGGCTCGCCGATCTTGCCGATGAACACGTGTATGCCGCCAAAGGGACCCGGTATCCAGATTCAACCGAGCCGGCCTCGGGGCCCCGATCCGCATCGTCGATGTAGAGCTTGCCGCGACGACTCTTAGTCATCCGCCCATAGCATAGCCTTCGAGTCCTTCGAACTTGCCCTCTAAGATCATCAAACCATCGCGGCGATTGCCCAACGGTGGGCGCCAACCGTCGTGGAATTGTCACGGCAGATGTCCTCATGAAAGGACTTAGTCGCAGGCCATCGTGCGGGTTAACCTAGAGGGGTTAAAGCGGACACAAAGACACGGAGTTATACTAGTTCGCCCTTCGATGAAGGTAAAAGCCTACGCCTAGTTGTGATGGGATTGATGTGATTTCGGCGCCTAGGGAGCAATAGCTTCACCAGCCTCGAATCCTCCGTCCTTAACTTCGCCACGGGTCGTCCCCTTATATACACGGGTTGACGCCTTGGTCTCTACATGAGTCCCGATCTGGCTCATACCAAAGGTCCGTCTCGGTCTCTTCTCTCTTATCTTACAGCTCAAGTTACAAGACTAAGGCGGTTTACATGAATGGATCCTAATCCGCCTCTGGGCTTTGGGCCTCCTCCGTGGGCCCTGATCATGGATGAGGGTAACCCGGCCCCTTCAGGGCGGTTTACACTCAGTAGTTATATCCCCAACAGGTACTATCATTACTATCTCCTATCTTTTGGCATGAACGTGTGTATCACTATGATCAAGATTCAATAAACCATTCATTTTAGGTGCAAGACCATTGAAGGTATTATTCAAATAAATAGAGTAACCGTTATTCTCCTTAAATGAATAATCAGACATGTATAGACATAATCCAATCATGTCTATGCTCAACGCAAACACCAAATGACAATTATTCTGGTTTAATACTAATCTTGATGGTAGAGGGAGCGCATGATGTTTGATCACATCAAACATGGAAACACTTCCAACACATATCGTCACTCACCTTTAGCTAGTCTCCGCTTATTCCGTAGCCTTTTATTTCGAAGTTACTAACACTTAGCAACCGAACCGTATCTAATACCCTGGTGCTACTAGGAGTACTAGTAAAGTACACAATAACTTAATGTATATCCAATATACTTCTATCGACCTTGCCAGCCTTCTCATCTACCAAGTATCTAGGGTAATTCTGCTCCGTGGTTGTTCCCCTTATTACGTAAGCACTTAGTCTCGGGTTTGGGTTCAACCTTGGGTTTCTTCATTAGAGCAGCATCTGATTTGTCGTTTCATGAAGTATCCCTTCTTGCCCTTGCCCTTCTTGAAACTAGTGGTTTCACCAACCATCAACAATTGATGCTCCTTCTTGATTTCTACTTTCATGTGTCAAACATCGCGAATATCTCAAGGATCATCATATCTATCCTCGATATGTTATAGTTCATCATGAAGCTCTAGCAGCTTGGTGGCAATGACTTTGGAGAAACATCACTATCTCATCTGGAAGATCAACTCCCACTCGATTCAAGTGATTGTTGTACTCAAACAATCTGAGCACAAGCTCAATGATTGAACTTTTCTCCCTTAGTTTGCAGGCTAAGAAAATCATCGGAGGTCTTATACCTTTGACGTGGGCACGATTCTGAAATCCCAATTTCAGCCCTCGAAACATCTCATATGTTCCGCGACGTTTGAAAACGCCTTTTGGTGCCTCAACTCTAAACCGTTTAACTGAACTATCACGTAGTTATCAAAACGTGTATGTCCGATGTTCGCAACATCCACAGACGATGTTTGGGGTTCAGCACACTGATCGGTGCATTAAGGACATAAGCTTTCTTCTATTCGCATAATCGCTACTATCAACTTTCAACTATATTTTCTCTAGGAACATATCTAAACAGTGGAACTAAAGGGCGAGCTTACGACATAATTTGCAAAGATCTTTTGACTATGTTCAGGATAATTAAGTTCATCTCATGAACTCCCACTCGAATAGACATCCCTCTAGTCATCTAAGTGAGTACATGATCCGAGTCAACTAGGCCGTGTCCGATCATCACGTGAGACGGACTAGTCATCATCGGTGAACATATTCATGTTGATCGTATCCTCCATACGACTCATGCTCGACCTTTCAGTCTCTTGTGTTCTGAGGCCATGTCTGTACATGCTAGGCTCGTCAAGTTAACCTAAGTGTTTCGCGTGTGTAAATCTGGCTTACACCCGTTGTATGTGAACGTAAGAATCTATCACACCCGATCATCACGTGGTGCTTTGAAACGACTTTAACTTTCGCAACGGTGCACAGTTAGGGGGAACACTTTTTCTTGAAATTTTAATGATGGATCATCTTATTTACTACCGTTGTTCTAAGCAAATAAGATGTATAAACATGATAAACATCACATGCAATCAAATAGTGACATGATATGGCCAATATCATTTTGCTCCTTTGATCTCCATCTTCGGGCTCCATGATCATCATCGTCACCCGGCATGACACCATGATCTCCATCATCATGATCTCCATCATCGTGTCTCCATGAAGTTGTCTCGCCAACTTATTACTTCTACTACTATGGCTACCGGTTAACAATAAAGTAAAGTAATTACATGGCGTTGTTCAATGACACGCAGGTCATACAATAAATTAAGACAACTCCTATGGCTCCTGCCGGTTGTCATACTCATCGACATGCAATTCGTGATTCCTATTACAAGAACATGATCAATCTCATACATCACATATCATTCATCACATTCTTCTTGGCCATATCACATCACATAGCATACCCTGCAAAAAAAAGTTAGACGTCCTCTAATTGTTGTTTGCGTGTTTTACGTGGCTGCTATGGGTTTCTAGCAAGAACGTTTCTTACCTACGCAAAAACCACAACGTGATATGCCAATTGCTATTTACCCTTCATAAGGACCCTTTTCGTCGAATCCGGTCCGACTAAAGTGGGAGAGACTGGCACCCGCTAGCCACCTTATGCAACAAGTGCATGTCAGTCGGTGTAACCTGTCTCACGTAAGTGTACATGTAAGGTTAGTCCGGGCCGCTTCATCCCACAATGCTGCCGAATCAAGATTGGGCTAGTAACGGTAAGCATATTGAACAAAATCAACGCCCACAACTACTTTGTGTTCTACTCGTGCATAGAATCTACGCAATAGACCTAGCTCATGATGCCACTGTTATGGAACGTAGCAGAAAATCAAAATTTTCCTACGTGTCACCAAGATCTATCTATGGAGAAACTAGCAACGAGGGGAAGGAGAGTGCATCTACATACCCTTGTAGATCGCTAAGCGGAAGTGTTCAAGAGAACGGGGTTGATGGAGTCATACTCGTCGTGATCCTAGCGCCGAACGGACGGCACCTCCGCGTTCAACACACGTACGGAACGGTGACGTCTCCCATGCCATGATCCAGCAAGGAGAGAGGAAGAGGTTGGGGAAGACTCCGTCCAAAGCAGCAGACGACGGCGTGGTGGTGGTGGAGGAGCGCATACTCAGCCGGGGCTTCGCCAAGCACTACGAGAGACGAGGAGGGAGAGAGGTAGGGCTGCGCCAAGAGGGAGATGTTCTCGTGTGTTAGGCAGCCCCAAAACCTCCACTATATATAGGGGGAAAGGGGAGGGGAGGCGCCCTAGGGTTTCCCCTAGGGGGGCGGCGGCCAGGGCAGATGGGATCTCCCCCTTGGGTGACTTGGCCCCCAAGCCAGGAGGTGGGAACCCTAGATGGGGCGCCCCAAACCCCTGGTCACGTGGGAATAGGTGAGGGGGCACACAGCCCCTTAGTGGGCTGGTTTGCCCCTTCCCTTGGCCCATGAAGCCCCCAACACTTGTCGGGCTCCTCAAACACCTTTCGGTCATGCCGGTCATCACCGGTACCTCGGAACACTTCCGACTCCAAAACCCTTCGTCCAATATATCAATCTTTACCTCCGGACCATTCCGGAACTCCTCGTGACGTCCGGGATCTCATCCGGACTCGAACAACATTCGGTAACCACGTATATCTATTCCCTATAACCCTAAGCGCCACCAAACCTTAAGTGTGTAGACCCTACGGGTTCGGGAACCATGCGCATATGACCGAGACGTTCTCCGGTCAATAACCAATAGCGGGATCTGGATATCCATGTTGGCTCCCACATGTTCCACGATGATCTCATCGGATGAACCACGATGTCGAGGATTCAATCAATCCCGTATTCAATTCCCTTTGTCTAGCGGTATTATACTTGCCCGAGATTCGATCGTCGGTATCCCGATACCTTGTTCAATCTCGTTACCGGCAAGTCTCTTTACTCGTTCCGTAACACATCATCCCGTGATCAACCCCTTGGTCACATTGTGCACATTATGATGATGTCCTTCCGAGGGGGCCCAGAGATACCTCTCCGTTTACACGGAGTGACAAATCCCGCCTCGATTCGTGCCAACCCAATGCACACTTTCTCTCGAGATACCATAGTGCACCTTTATAGCCACCCAGTTACATGCCAGGACGTTTGGTACACCCAAAGCATTCCTACGGCATCCGTGGAGTTGCACAATCTCATGGTCTAAGGAAATGATACTTGACATTAGAAAATCTTTAGCATACGAACTACGCATCTTTGTGCTAGGCTTAGGATTGGGTCTTGTCCATCACATCATTCTCCAAATGATGTGATCCCGTTATCAACGACATCCAATGTCCATGGTCAGGAAACCGTAACCATCTGTTGATCAACGAGCTAGTCAACTAGAGGCTTACTAGGGACATGGTGTTGTTTATGTATCCACACATGTATCTAGTTTCCTATCAATACAATTATAGCATGGATAATAAACGATTATCATGAACAAGGAAATATAATAATAACTAATTTATTATTGCCTCTAGGGCATATTTCCAACAGTACAGAGCGGTGGAGATCATGTGAGATTGTGGGTGAATAGATAAATCCTATCGTGGGATGTGGAACGGTTTGCGTGGCAACAACCGAAAATTTAGATTAGAATATTTTAAAGTTTCGCTCGCAAATTCTTCAACTGACAAGGACACAGTGAAGATTTTGAACAGGTTTCAAATAGAATGCACATGAAGAATTTGTGAACAGATTGGGTTGAGTTTAGCATAGAGAGGGAAGGGTACGATCACATTCACTTAGCAGAAAAAGCAACTTGAAGAATTAGCAATAAGTGAATGATGTAGAGGTCTAAAAACTCAAATATATATATATATATATATATATTCAATGAAGAACAACGACAGAAAGAGTGAAGACATTGCAAAGTTGAAGAAATTGAACAACTGAGGAAATTCAGAATTGAAGAAAAAACTCAAATTGAAGATTTTCAAATTTTGTTGGTGGCGTGACCCACTGTATAAGAATGATGATTTCAGGCACCGCGTACAATTGTCGTAGGGCTCTAAGAATCAAATTCTTTGTTAATTTCTTCACACTTAGAGGGTTAGTCTTCATTGATTGAAGAAAAACATTACTTCGTGTGTTGCACATCTAAGTCATCAATTTTGCATAAGTGTTAGGATGCGTGTCCTTTTCAAAGGACATTCAAAGATTCTAAGATATTTAGCTCACACCGCAACTTGCTAAATCTCTTCTCATCCAAGGGCCTTGTGAAGATATAGGCTAGTTGTTCTTCAGTCTTCACGTGCTCGATAGAGATGTCGCCCTTCAACACATGATCACGAAGAAAATGATGACGAATCTGAATGTGCTTTGTCTTCGAGTGCTGAACTGGGTTATGAGCAATCTTGATAGCACTCTCATTGTCACAGTAGAGAGGCACATTCTTCATGTTGATTCCGTAGTCCTTGAGGGTTTGCTTCATCCATAGCAATTGAGCACAGCACGAATCAGCGGCAATGTACTCAGCTTCAGCAGTAGAAAGTGACACGTAGTTCTGTTTCTTCGAGGACCAACATACCAAGGATCGTCTAAGGAAATGGCATGTGCCTGATGTTGACTTGTGGTCCACAAGATCACCAGCATATTCAAAGTCTGAATATCCAATGAGATCAAAAGCCGAGCCCTTGGGATACCATAATCCAAGTGTTGTAGTGTGAATTAGATATCAAAGAATATGCTTCACAGCCTATGCTGTCATTCCTTCGGTGTAGCTTGAAAACGGGCACACATGCAAACACTAAGCATAATATCTGGCCTAGATGCACATAAATACGATAAAGAGCCAATCATGGAGCGGTATACCTTTTGATCAAAGTCAATACCATTTTCATCAGTGCATAGATGGCCATTTGTGGGCATAGGCATTTTGACGCCTTTGCAATCTTGCATGCCGAATTTCCTCAATACATCCCTGAGGTATTTCTCCTGAGATATGAAGATGCAATTGCGCTGTTGACGTATTTGAAGACCTAAGAAGAATTTCAATTCTCCCATCATAGACATTTGATATTCTTCACTCATCATATAGGCAAATTCATCACTGTAACGTTGATCAGTACAGCCAAAGATAATATCATCAACATATATTTGGCACATGAATAATTCATCATCATAGGTTTTGGTGAAAAGATTTGGGTCAAGTGAACTGGGTTTGAAGCCTTTCTTCGTGAGGAATTCCTTCAAAGTATCATACCACACTCGAGGGGCCTGCTTGAGGCCATAGAGGGCCTTATTGAGTCTGAAGACTTTGTCAGGATGCTTTGGATCTTCAAAACCTGGGGGTTGAGCAACATATACTTCTTCCTCAAGCTTACCATTGAGGAATGCACTTTTCACATTCGTTTGATATAAGATGATGATATGATGGTTAGCAGAAGCAAGCAATATGTGAATAGCCTCAAGTCTAGGAACAGGTGCAAAATTTTCATCAAAATCAATTCCTTCAACCTGTGTGTAGCCTTGAGCTACAAGCCGTGCCTTATTCCTCACCACAAGGCCATTTTCATCTTGCTTGTTGCGGTAGATCCATTTGGTGCCGATGATATTGTGCTTGCATGGGTCTGGTCGCTTGACAAGTTCCCACACATTGTTGAGCTCGAACTGATGTAATTCCTCTTGCATCGCTTGAATCCACTCAGGCTCCAGAAATGCCTCATCTACTTTGGTGGGCTCTGTGACAGAGACGAAAGCAAAGTGCCCACAAAAGTTAGACAAATGTGAAGCTTTTGAGCGTGTGAGAGGACCTGGTGCATTGATGTCACTGATGATTTTGTCAATCTACACTTCATTTGCAACGCGAGGATAAGCAGGTTGACGACGAGGAATTCGCTCAGCATTTTCTTCAGAGCCATTTTCTTCAAGTGCACCAGCACGATGTTCTTCACGATCTGGAATGACTTCGTCAGCAAATTCTTCGGTAGGAATGTCATCCTCGGTAGCCTTGAACTTGATGGTTTCCTCAGGTGACTTTTCATCTAGCACAGGAGGTAGGCGCTCTCTTTGCGAGCCAGTAGTTCCATCGAACCGTACATCTACAGTTTCAACAACCTTGTGGTGAAAGGAGTTGAAGACTCTGTAGGTGTCCGAGTCCTTTCTGTAACCAAGCATAAAACATTCATGTGCTTTCGGTGCAAATTTAGAATTGTGATGAGGATCTCTAATCCAACATTTAGCACCGAAGACTTTGAAATAACTCACATTGGGTTTCTTGTCAGTGAGGAGTTCATACGAGGTCTTTTTGAAGAATTTGTGAAGATATACCCTGTTGATGATGTGTCATGCAGTATCAATTGCCTCAATCCAGAAGTGACGAGGCATCTTGTATTCATCAAGCATAGTGCGAGCCATCTCAACGAGAGTTCGGTTCTTGCGCTCCACGACGCCATTCTTCTGAGGAGTATAAGGAGCAGACAACTCATGAGTAATACCAAGTTCATCAAGATAGTCATCAAGACCACTATTCTCGAACTCGGTCCCATTGTCACTTCTGATGTGCTTGATCTTCACACCAAAGTTGGTTGAAGCCCTTGAGGAAAATCGTTTGAATACTTCCTGCACTTCACGTTTGTAAGTGACAATATGCACCCATGTGTAACAAGAATAATCATCAACAATAACAAAGCCATATGGAGATGCTTCATTGGTGAATGAGGAATAATTATTAGGGATAAAGAGATCCATGTGAAGCAATTCAAATGGACCAGTGGTAGTCATGATAGTCTTTGAGGGATGCTTGGCCTTGGTCATCTTTCCAGCTTCTCAGGCTCCGCATAGGTGATCCTTGAGGAATTTGACATCCTCAATGCCAATGGCATGCTTCTTCTTCGCGAGAGTGTGCAAGTTCCCCATGCCAGCATGACCAAGTCGTCGATGCCATAGCCAGCCTTCTGAAGCTTTTGCAAGTAGGCATGTAGCAGGTTGTGGTCCTGTAGTGAAATCAACAATATACAGATCTCCTCTCCTAAAGCCTTCGTGGTCTTTGGAATGGTCAGCTTCCATGATCACAACACAACGATACTTGCCAAAGATAACAACCCTGTCAAGATCACAAAGCATTGATACTGACATGAGGTTGTAACCTAAGGACTCGACAAGCATGACCATGTGTCGATCCTTTGAGATGGCAACCTTACCTAGACCCAATACCTTGCTTTTGCCTTTGTCAGTGTAGGTGATATGCTTCAGATGCGATGGGGATAAAGAAGTGTCCATCAAAAAGTTCTTGTCACTAGTCATGTGATTTGTACATCCATTGTCGAGGACCCACTCAGTGGCTTTGGGTTGATCATCCTGCATAGTGTAGCTTACGAACTCATATACTTCATCAGTGCAGAATATGACATCAAATTCATCAGATCAATTTCATCAAGAAATAGAACAGGTATAGCAGTATGAGGACATGAAAAATGAAAATTCATTTCTTCATGATTAGCTTGCGTCCTTTCAAGCATATTCAGGCCTCCAGCAAATTCTTCAGACGTTTAAGTTCGTCTGGAGACCTGACCCTGCATAAGAGATTAGTTCTTTTCTTCACCAACCACATCTCCAGGGGTGGCAAACAGATCATCATTCTGCGAGATCCATAAGAGAAAGGTGGCATAGATGCTAGTCCACTTTGTTTCACATAAGAGGGATTAGGGTAAGCATATGAACAAGCATAGAAATTCTTCGAGAACTTATGAACATAATGATTTTAAGAATAATGCACATATTCATAACCCTTAGTCTTTCCCTACGAAACAGAAGTGTTAGCGTGATGATGTTCATGTGAGGAATTTGATCCATATGAGGACTTTGGTCCATTTGAGGAACGTGGTCCATCTGAGGACTTGGATCCATATGAAGACTTTGGTCCATATGAAGAATTTGATCTGGGGTTCCTATTCTTCACAGGTGGTGTCATGATGACATTCACCTGAAGACTTTCAAGGCACCTTTTGGGAACCTAGATTTTCTTCATAGGGGGACCGTTCCTCCAGTTAGTGCCAACATATCTAGCAAATACTTCACCATTCTGATTTTTAAATATCTTATAGTTGGAGTCAAATGACTCATCAGAAGAATATGAAGATTCACATGTAAAGCCAGATAAAGTAGATGGATCTACTAGAGGCCCCTTTGCAGCAACCCATGAGGTTTTGGGATACTGCTCAGGCTTCCAGTATGTTCCATCAGCATTGAGTTTCCTCTCAAAGACAATACCCTCTTTCCTAGGGTTCCTGTTGAGGATCTACTTTTTGAGCACATCACAAAGAGCCTGATGCCCTTTGAGGCTTTTGTACATGCCTGTCACATACAATTCCTTCAGCCCTGCATTGTCAGTGATACTAGCAACATCCTCGGATGAGGAATTAGATATAGCAGAGACAGTTGAAGAATTTGCAGCAATAGAAGCATTTGAACTTTTAGGTGAAGAATTAGCAGATTAACATTCAATGCACTTCAAACATGGTGGAATGAATTCTTCCTGAGAGGAATTGATCTGTTGAGCAAGCAATGAATCACGCTCCTTCTGAAGATCTTCATAACTCACCCTTAGCTTCTCAAGATCTTGCTTTCTTTGAAAAAATTCATAAGAAAGCTTCTCATGATCAGATAAGAGAGTGCTATGATGACTTTGAAGGTTATCAAACTTGGACTGAAGTCTCTGAAGATTTTCAGTCAAAGTTTTAGTATGATCCATTTCTTCACCCAACATATCATCGCTCTCATTAAGCATATTTTGAAATTTTCCAAAGCTCTTTGTTGTTTAGTGGCAAGGGAAGCAAGTTTGGTATAGATGGGTCCAAATTCATCATCACTAGACTCAGATAGATAGCATTCAGTTACCTTTGCACCTTTTGCCATAAGGCATGGTGCAGAGGATGATGATTCTGGATCAAAAGTCATCGCCTTGAGCGATTCGTTGAAATCCTCAAACCAAGAATCATGACGAGTTTTATGACCTTCATAGACCTCAGAGAGTCAGTCCCAGATAAGCTTTGCATGGCTGATATGCATAATGCTCCTGAACTGATTTTGAGACACACAGGAGCAGATGATGTCCTTCGCCGTGAGGTTAAGAAGCGTCTACTTGCGAATGTCATCAGCCTCGGCCATCTTGCACAAATCGGTAAGACCAAACACAGTGACGGTCCACAGCTCGCTGATCATCGCCATGACGCTTCTTCATCATGGCCTTCCACTTGGGATAATCATGACCGTCAAAGATGGGGCATGACACAGTCTTCAATCCTGCGGTCGACATAACTAAAACTCCAGGCGGTTAAACCAAAATCACACAAAACAAGGGAGTACCTTGCTCTGATACCAACTAAAAGTGCGTTAAGTCGACTAGAGGGGGATGAATAGGGGATTTTTACAAATTCGTCACTGAGGAATTTCAGGATGAGGAAATTCCTGAGTCACGAACGACTAGCAGCGGAATAAGTACTCAAATGCAAGCATAACAGAACAGAAGCACAGTCATCATGATGAAATGAAAACAAGCATAGAGTACAGAAAGCGTAAACACGGGATAAGGTGTCAAGACAAACCGATCAAGAATTGGAACTGAGGAAATTGGGAAAGTCTTCAGTCAAAGTCTTCAAACAGTAACGATCAAGTACACAACACAGTAATAAGGAAATGAAAGGGCTGAGGAAATAGAACCAGTTAGCTCAGTGAAGACAGTGATTTGGTAGACCTGTTCCAACTATTGTGACAGTTGTATGTCTGGTTGGAGAGGCTGGGTATTTAAACCTAAGGACACACAGTCCTCACCGTATTATCCTTGAGCTAAGGTCACACAGACCTCGCCCAATCACTCGTGGTAAGTCTTCAGGTGACTTCCGAACGTTCACAAACTCGGTCACTCGGCGATCCACAATTTCCTCTTGGATGATCTAGACCATGACGACTAACCGTCTGGAAGATGCACAGTCTTCAAAGGTAACAAGCATCGGATCCACACAGGAACAATCTCTTCAATGATGATCAATCACTTTGGGTTTGTAGGTGTTTGGGTTTGGCTTTTCCTCACTTGATGATTTTCCCTCAAAGTCCTCGGAGGATGGGATGCTCTCAATGACAAGTGTCGGTTTCTCTCGGAGCAGCCAACCAGCTAGTGGTTGTAGGGGTGCATATTTATCGCATGGGGAGCAGCCCGACATGATAAGACATAAATGCCCTTCAATGATATGACCGTTATGTGGGTAAGATATTTTGGGATAGCTGGCGCATAGCACAGCAACGGTCGGAAATTTGACGTTCAAATTCCTCAGGGCTATCATGTTCCTCACTTGTAGGCAATCCGCACTAGCGAATTCCTAACTCCTCAGTCAGAACAAATTCCTCAGAGACCAGAAAAACGTCGTCTCTATCACTGAAGAAATTGACTGAGTTGTATGAGATTTCAATGGCTTCACTCGAAGGGATTGGTAGGTGTAGGATTTTGAGATGAGCATCACTTGGGAACTTTTCCTTAGTTTTTCCTCGACCCCCTTTAACAGTACGGTGTTTCCTATGACTCAAGAAAGATAAAATAAAACTACAAAAACAAAAGTATTCACGCTTCATGTTCCTCGCACGAATATCAAGTCTTCACGGTCACACCAATTTCTTCACTTTGAAAGTCTTCAGAAAGCCAAAGTCTTCAGTTGAAGACATTCCTTTTTAGGGGTCGACTTTCTCTGTAAATATCAAACTCCTCATGGACTTATAGACATGTGTACACTCAGAAACACATTAGTCCCTCAACCTATAAGTCTTTAATACACCAAAATCACTAAGGGGCACTAGATGCACTTACACTTGTTCATTTTCTAACTTTCATATGAAAGGCACGTTTGAAGCTTCCAATTTTTCGAAGTGGAAATACATCGGGTATATTTTGATACATTTTTTATGAAAAACTGCAACCCTGTTAAACTACCTTGATAAGGGGAATCATACTCAGTGAGGAATTATCTTTGAACTCTTGTGGAAAGGGGGGATACTAAATGTATCTTCTTTATACTATTAACCTTAGCTACCAGAATTTATTACTATATTCAAGTAGTGGAAGCAAATATGTGTCACTAAGGGAATCTCACGCATCATATATGATCGTGGAATGTGCATCACAACCTGTCACACATTTTAGAGTTTAGTTAAAAGTAAACACATTGAGGAAGTTATCATTATATACATGAGGCGCGGAGTAATTAAGCTCAGGTGTGTATATTTGATTTATTTGTATTATACTAATATGGTGTAGGTTCACTGACTAGAGTCGAGTTCTTTTGAAAACATGTTTACACATGGAACTTCATATATTGATTACTATGTTTCAGCCAAGTGGGAGATGTTGGATATTTATGTGGCTTTAAACATTTATTCAACATAGTTAATTTTTATTTAACTCAATCTTCAATTATTCATATTATTAATGTTTGTAATGGGAATAAATTGATGTGAAATTTCACTCAAGGAAGTAATACTCGAGGTCCCGAGGACGACTGTGATGGAATACAGTAGAGGAATTCATAGGGATTGACTCTCAGAATTTATATGTACGTGCGTATTTTTCCCGGGACATAGGGTGGAAGAGCTGGGTTTGTTTTGCAGGATCGGCTCTGCAGGCTGTTGACCCACATGATTAAGATTGGAAGTTGATCTCACATATACAATATAATCATGCCACATGACTCACACATAGTATATTTAGACATGGAAAACTGACATGTTTTATCATGGTTGGTAACATTGTTCAGGAGTCATATGGATCTTTCCGGAAACAGGTGGAATATTAAAACACCTGGAAGTGGACTCTATAAATAGGTCCCTACCCTCTAGTCTCAATATACATTCTGAGCGGCACCATGGAAAAGGCAGAGGAATTAGAGGGTAGACTCTGTAGTACACAATTTTCGACATCATGAAATTGTAGGGTTTTTTTCCTGTGTGGGTTAGAGGTCATGAAGAAGGCTAACAACAACTATTTCTGAGAAGAGGTAGTCAACTACTCCTACTTTGTAATAAGTATGTCTTTGTTCAATAGCTGCAAATTCCGCTTACCCCTGTTGCTGTGTCCATTTTTCTGGATGCAGAAAGTCCGTGTGTGGCTTGTGTAGCTCCTAATGGCACTCGACTACTTGCATACTAATCACATCTTTCATCAAGATGTGACGGTTGTTATGTTCCTTCGTAAGCTTTATCTGATACTCACATTTCATTTCAGTTAAGCCTAGTCGGTTACTCACCATGGATTCGACTTATTTCAATGTTTAAGTATTTCTTACAAACGAACAAAATATATGGCTCGGTAAGTATTTTATTGATAGAGGAGAGGGGCCCAATCTTTCGGTGAGATGATAACTATCGTTTTGGTGGATCCAACTTTGACAATCTGAGTACAAACGTGCAATGACGTTGCGCCTTAGCAATCGCTAAACCAATCTCCTGAGGTTACTGACGATGCTAGAAGCACGATCAACCTGACCACGAAGGTCTATTCCTACACGCAATCAAAGAACAAGCAAGAATATGATAATACAATCTGAATATTGCAAATATAGATGAAGTATTGATAAAGGTGGGGATCTGGAAGCAGTCCTGGTCTGATCGTTGGACACAAACAAAGTACACAAAGTTGCAATGGCTAAATTTTAACAAAACAAATCCCAAGAAAAAAGATACTAGATGGATCTACTTATATAAGAGCAAGGGTGGTAGCCAAGGAGGTGATAGGACGTTCCAAGGCATCCTAAAACTAACCCTAGGTCGTACAAGGCTCATTGGCCCAAGTGGAGGTGATGCAACACCTTTGGACTTGTAGTTTGACTCGAATTCTGCTGCAGCGTCAGATTGCTTCATTGATATCTCAATGCTCCTGACGTATTTGAAGGTGAATCCAATTGGGTTGGAAAGAGGACGAAATCTAATTTCCAACAAAAAAAGAATCACCCAATTCGGAGTCCGTATGAAAGAATTCCTGGCGTTTTGATTCAGGTACGTCTGTGCAGTCCAAAGCTGAATCCAGAATGTGAGAGACTTCGACTCTATCTTCTCTTGGCCCAAAAGTGACATGAGAGGACTTTTTGAACAATACCTAAACTTCTCTTTTGCCCTTATGTTCATATGTGGATTGTACAAATGTCCCATACACCTCACAAATATACATGTGTGCAATATTTTTGGTCCTATCTAAGGTAGTCATGTCCTCATCATCCTCCCCTTCTTGAAAACAAAGCCGTTCTCGGCGTTGCTTAATCTGTCCCCTTCTTGAAAACAAAGTCATCCTCGGCGTTGCTTAATCCGAAATGTGGCTAACAAAAGAGACAAGATATACATGTTGTATATCTATATGTCATCCATTTTTATTTCCCTTGGTTTTCACACATAAGACACATGTATACATGAGTAACTTTCATAGTTCATAAAACATAAAGCCAAAATATTATCACAAGAAGTAGAAGGCATGAAAATATTGCAACTCAGTTTGCATAGATAAGTAAATTTCTTATTCATTTCCAAAGGTTGACAATGTTCATCATTAAACCATCCCAACATTGGTGAATAGACCTTACTTGCATAAAATTTACATGCTACAACATGCTTAATTAACAAAACATGCAATAAGTTATTGGACACAGAATCATCACCAAGATTAGAGGTCATTTCAAAATGATTAAATGTTGGTTCTTTTGCATCAACAGTTAATTCAATGGGTGCACTCAAAATTGTTGGTATTTCAGTTGTTTGATCACATGACGCATTCATGACAGTAACACGATTCTATAGAATAGGTGGTGTGCTCAAATCAAGAGGTAACTCAACACATGATGTATTCAAGTTAACTAGGCATGCATCATTCTCATGTGAAATTATATCATCAATACCTTTACTGCTCCTTGTCGCAAAGACGTAGCTCATGTAGGTACGGACGATGACAATGTACCATACTCTTGAGATGATGTCGCATTCTCAATCTGAGGTGTGGCTGCTCTACTAGGTGCAACGGTGTAGGAACCAACCAATGGTGGTGATCATGAACTGGAATAGTAGTTATTGTAGTCACCCAATGCATCCTCCTTTATCTGTCTCTCAAAGGTACAAGCCCGAACATACATACCAGTAATGCAACGAGGAATATACTGAAATCTTGCATGAATATCATGGTTACAACCACCAAAATATGCATATAAGATTTGAACTCTTGGTAGTAAGCATGAACAGTGTTGTTGCCTTGTTTTAATTGTTCTAATTTGCGAAGCAAATCACGACGATAGTAAGGAGGAAAAAATCGTTGTCTCATTACAGCTTTCAAATCTTTCCAAGTTGTGCATTGGTTATCAATGTTTTTCTTACAATGTACACTCCACAAATCTGAAGAAAAACCAGTAAATGCTCCAGTTCCAGCTCGTACTCTCCCAAGTTCAGAAAAATCATGGTGACTAAAAACTTGTTCTAGTTCAAGCTCCCAAACTATATATGAAGGAAATATGCCCTAGAGGCAATAATAAAGTTGTTATTTTATATTTCCTTATTCATGATAAAGGTTTATTATTCATGCTTGAATTGTATTGATTGGAGACTTAAATACATGTGTGAATACATAAACAAACACCGTCTCCCTAGTGAGCCTCTACTTGACTAGCTCATTGATCAAAGATGGTTAAGGTTTCCTAACCATTGACATGAGTTGTCATTTGATAACTGGATCACATCATTATGAGAATGATGTGATGGACAAGACCCATCCGTTAGCTTAGCATAATGATTGTTCAGTTTTATTGCTATTGCTTTCTTCATGTAAAATATACATATTCCTTTGACTATGAGATTATGCAACTCCTATATACCGGAGGAATGCCTTGTGTGGTATCAAACGTCACAACATAACTGGGTGAGTATAAAGATGCTCTACAGGTATCTCTAAAGGTGTTTCTTGAGTTGGCATAGATCGAGATTAGGATTTGTCACTCCGAGTATCGGAGAGGTATCTCTGGGCCCTCTCGGTAATACACATCATAAGCTTGCAAGCAAACGACTAAGTATTTAGTCATGAGGTGATGTATTACGGAACGAGAAAAGATACTTGCCGGTAATGAGATTGAACTAGGTATGAACATACCGACGATTGAATCTCGGGCAAGTAACATACCGATAGACAAAGGGAATTACATATGTTGTCATAACGGTTTGACCGATAAAGATCTTTGTAGAATATGTAGGAATCAATATGGGCATCCAGGTTCTGCTATTCGTTATTGACCAGAGAGGTGTCTCGGTCATGTCTACATAGTTCTCGTCAGAGGGTCCGTGACGCTTAACGCCGCTGATTTATATAGTATTATATGAGTTATATGATTTGGTGAACGAATGTTGTTCGGAGTCCCAGATGAGATAATGGACATGACGAGGAGTCTCAAAATGGTCGAGAGGTAAAGATTGATATATAGGATGATGGTACTCGGACACTGGAAGTGTTTCAGGGGGTGCCGGAAGTGGTTCCGGGCACCCCCGGCAAAAGATATGGGCCTTATGGGCCAAGAGAGGGAACGCACCAGACACAAGGGGCTGGTGCGCCCTCCATAGTAGGGCGGCCTAGGAGGAGAAGGAAAGGGGTAGGGAAAGGAAAGTGTGGATTAGTATTCCCATTTCCTCCCCCCCCCCCTCTTTCCTTCCTCCTCGGTTATATATGGCAAGGGGGGCGCGGCTTGGGAGGGACTCCAAGTAGGATTCCTCCTACTTGGGCACCTCCAATGGCTGCTCCTCCCTCCCTCCCACCTATATATGTGTGGGAGGGGGCGCCTAGCACACAACACACAACTGCCTAGCCGTGTGCGGCGCCCCCCTCCACCGTTTACACCCCCGGTCATATTTTCATAGTTCTTGGGCGAAGCCCTACGGAGATCACTTCACCATCACCATCACCACGCCGTCGTGTTGACGGAACTCATCTACTACCTCAACGTCTTGCTGCATCAAGAAGGCGAGGGACGTCACCGAGCTGAACGTGTGCAGAACGCGGAGGTATCGTGCGTTCGGTACTTAATCGGCTGAAGCGCGAAGAAGTTCGACTACATCAACCGCTAGAACGCTTCCTCTTACGGTCTACGAGGGTACGTAGACACACTCTCTCCCTCATTGCTATGCATCTCCACGGATAGATCATTGTGTGTGCATATAATTATTTTTCTTCCATGCGACGATTCCCACCAAGATAAATAGCAGGGTTAAATCTATCCTCAAATGACGGTAAAGAGATAACTTGACCATATGCTTGTATGTGTTGTCCCACCTCTCATGATGGTGAAGATGTATCCGTCGTCCAAGAACTTGTATCTCCGGAACCTATTATTATTAGTAGAAACAAGAAACAAAATTCGAGAATAATGTTCCTATGAACTACTAGAATGTGGTGGTAAAACGCTCACAGTAAAGCAAATATCAATATCTTACAAGTTCTTACCATGCAGCAGGTGGTCACCGGCAACCAGCGATGTTGAATAACTCTGAAGATTAAGTAAAGCGATTGCCAGGGGAACGTAGGTATACACGGTGTAGAAATATGTGGAGCTTGGAAGGCTTAAATATTTGGTAGCAAAAGATTAGCAATAATCAATTCAGAGATGCAATGCTGAATAAACGCTCAACGACGGTATTGTGTTGGTCCTACACTAGACCAGACTAGATACGCGAGCCTAGAACACTAATGAGGTCACGGCATAGCACAACTAGCATAAATAAAGGATATGAAGTAGCTCTGGACAGCAAGATATAAAGTGAAGATCACAATGGCAGTAAAGATAATGATGAGAAACACCTGCCAAGCAAGATATACCAACAACTCTCTCTCTCTCTCCAACTTTCCTCTGGAAAAGTTTGTGCCAATTTTCTGATAATTTTTCTCAAGAATGGCACTGACTCAAGCTTTCAAATGCAAAAAGAATCACTCAATTCCGAGTTGATATGAGGAGTCAACAAATTCTAAAACTGGCCTAAAAAATTGGAACAAGCTGTGTTCGCGAACTTCGAAGGGCACAAAGACCTATTTAGAAGCCGATTGAGGTGCCAAATATTGAACTAGCTTCTGCAATTAATCAGATGTGGCTCGCTAGCATTAATTTGAGTACTCACGGAGCCAAAACGGACTTCGTATGAGCAAGATATGCATGTTTTACTGAATAGTGCGGAAAACAGATTCAAATCCGAATTTAGGTACGAGATTGAGTCTAGATAGATCCTAATTTTGTTTTTTTTTTCTATTTTTGTTCTCACACATTTTTTTCTCCTTTTTTTCCTCTGGCTTTTTAACTTTTTTCTCTCCTTTTTTCTCTCTCCCACTTTTCAAAATAAACTAGATAAGATGCAGTTTGGATCAAGCAAAGATGTGAATGACCTCAACTATGATATGACAATGAATGGTGGGTAGCACGAGGTGGAAATTGATGGATGGGATGGTGGACAGCGGAAGGAATAACGATGCAGCGGTGGCGTGACTAATGTGAACAGAACTCGAAACTCTAAACGAACTAGACACTAAGACAAGCAACTCGACACGACGATGCAAATGGTAATTCAATAATGGAAACAATGAAAAGAAAATTGCAAAGGCTCACACTGGCTTGGACAAAGGATAAACAGATCTAACATTTTTTGGGGGGCTTTTTCTTGGACAATGGGTAAGAAAATAGATCTAATCTATGGAAAACTGGAAATTCTCACCGAGCAACCCGAAAACTGATACCACTTGACAGAGGTGAGGGGCCCGATCTTTCGGTGAGATGATAACTATTGATTTGGTGGAGCCGACTTTGACGATCCGACTACAAATGTGCATTGGCGTTGCACCTTAGCAATCGCTAAACCAATCTCCTGAGGTTACTGATGATGCTAGAAGCACGATCAGTCGGACCACGAAGGTCTATTCCTGCACGCAATCGAAGAATAAGCAAGAATATGATAATGCAATCTAAATATTGCGAATATAGATGAAGTATTGATAAAGGTGGGGATCTAGAAGCGGTCTTGTTCTGGTCATTGGACACAAACAAAGTACACGAAGTTTCATGTTGCGAGCAGAAGTCTAGATCATAGACCGAGTGTGAGTCATTTTCATACAACATTTTTACTTTAATGAGTAAACTCTTGTTTCTGCACTCATTTGCGCATCTCATTGCCTCATACTGATTCTGATTTTCAGGCGGCAGATCTGCTAAACCATCCGCAACTTCAACCCTATGGCTTGAAAATCCAATCGAAATCAAGTCCTACTCACAGTATGTTCCCAGCTGTACATCTTACCAGACATTTAGCACATAAGACTGCATCTTCTGATGATGAAGACAATTGCAAACCCCAATACGTTAGCAGCCATTCGTTTAAATAACCGAGGATTTTGGAATTTGACAATGCCACTGCTAACCATGGCGGTTCTCAGTCTACCAAAAAAGCAAAAGATTGTCCAGAACTGCTTCATCAACAGATGGGTCAGTTATCAGTCCAGGTGATGAAGGAAGTTTTCAAAGAACTGATACATGATAAGTATTCAAAAGCAACAAAATCACCGGCACCTACTCCACGAAGGGCGTCCTCGACTCCTAGTAGACGCCTAGAACTTGCAAGAACATTCCATGCTAGAACAGCTCATAAAGAGGAGGTATGTAGTATCTGGCCATACAAAAGGTTAGAATCGTATACGCAGTAAAAACCATTAAACACACAGGAGAGTTGTGTATCTTTGCATTAGAGAATAAAAACAAGGGGGGTAGAACCTGAGTACACACACAAACATCGTTAGTTAATATCCAACTATTGTTCATATTTCATTGCAGGCCCTAGCCAGTTGATATCATCAATCACATAAGAGCAACTCTAGCAGACCCCTTAAATCACCCAGACCCGCAAAATAACTGTTACTTTGCGGTTTTGGGCAAAACAAGTGACCTGAACAGAAACCTTAAAAGCATCCGACCCGTAAAAATATTTGAGGGGCGCGGTAAAATCCACCCTCCGACCCGCGAAAGCACAGCCCCCCTCCCCCGCCCCGTCGGTGCCCCGTATCCCGCGAAAGTGCTTGGCAAGAGGGACATTTCAGCGCGTGCTTGTTGGGGAATGCAGTATTTCAAAAAAATTCCTACGATCACGCAAGATCTATCTAGGAGATGCATAGCAATGAGAGGGGAGAGTGTGTCTACGTACCCTCATAGACCAAAAGCGGAAGCGTTTATCAACGCGGTTGATGTAGTCGTACACCTTCACGATCCGTCCCGATCAAGTACCGGAAGTACGGCACCTCCGCGTTCAGCACACATTCAACTCGATGACGTCCTCGCCTTCTTGATCCAGCAAGACGAGCGAAGTAGTAGATGAGTTCCAGCAGCACGACGGCGCGGTGACGGTGTTGGTGAAGAACAATCTCCACAGGGCTTCGCCAAGCACTACAAAAACTATGACGGAGGATAAACTAGAGGGTACGGGGTTGCCGGAACACGGCTTGGTGATTCTTGATGTGTCTTGGGTGCTAGCCATGCCCCTCTATTTATATGTTGAGCCCTGGGTCGACACTTGGAGTAAAAGCCTCCTCAAAGTCGGTTTTGCCCAAAAGGCACGAGTCCCACTAGGACTCCAGGACCAAACGCCACAATCCTTGGCGTCTGTCGCAGACGCCATGGGCCTCGGCGTCTGGCCCAGGGCCAGACGCCAGGGTCTCCGGCGTTTGGCCTTTGACCTCCGCAAAACTATCTTTTGCACCGACATATAGCCTCGTGGGCCTGACCCCTTGGCCTAACCATATCATCCAATATATGAATCTTTACCTCCGCACCATTCCAGAGCTCCTCGTCATGTCCGTGATCTCATCCGGGACTCCGAACAACATTCGGTCACTAAATCACATAACTCATATAATATTATATCGTCAACGAGCGTTAAGCATACGGACCCTATGGGTTCGAGAACTATGTAGACATGACCGAGACACCTCTCCGGTCAATAACCAATAGCGGAACCTGGATGCCCATATTGGCTCCTACATATTCTACGAAGATCTTTATCGGCCGAACCTTATGAGAACATACGTAATTCCCTTTGTCATCGGTATGTTACTTGCCCGAGATTCGATCGTCGGTATCTTCACACCTAGTTCAATCTCGTTACCGGCAAGTCTCTTTACTCGTTCCGTAATACATCATCCCGTAACTAACTCATTAGTCACATTGCTTGCAAGGCTTATTATGATGTGCATTACCGAGAGGGCCCAGAGATACCTCTCCGATACACGAAGTGACAAATCCTAGTCTTGATCTATGCCAACCCAACAAACACCTTCGGAGACACCTGTAGAGCATCTTTATAATCACCCAGTTATGTTGTGACGTTTCATAGCACAAAAGGATTTCCTCCGGTATTCGGGAGTTACATAATCTCATAGTCAGAGGAACATGTATAAGTCATGAAGAAAGCAATAGCAATAAAACTTAACGATCATAATGCTAAGCTAACGAATGGGTCTTGTCCATCACATCATTCTCCAATGATGTGATCCCGTTCATCAAATGACAACACATGTCTATGGTCAGGAAACTTAACCATCTTTGATTAATGAGCTTGTCAAGTAGAGGCATACTAGGGACACTTTGTTTTGTATATGTATTCACACATGTATCAAGTTTCCAGTTAATACAATTCTAGCTTGAATAATAAACATTTATCATGATATAAGGAAATATAAATAACAAATTTATTATTGCCTCTAGGGCATATTTCCTTTAGTCTCCCACTTACACTAGAGTCAATAATCTAGTTCACATCTCCATGTGATTTAACACCAATAGTTCACATCAACATCTGATTAACACCCATTGTTTACATCGCCATGTGACCAACACTCAAAGGGTTTACTAGAGTCAATAATCTAGTTCACATCACTATGTGATTAAAACCCAAGAGCACTAAGGTGTGATCATGTTTTGCTTGTGAGAGAAGTTTAGTCAACGGGTCTGCGACATTCAGATCCGTATGTATCTTGCAAATTTCTATGTCTACAATGCTCTGCACGAAGCTACTCTAGCTAATTGCTCCCACTTTCAATATGTATCTAGATTGATACTCATAGTCATCCGGATCGGTGTAAAAGCTTGCATCGACGTAACTCTTTACGACGAACTCTTTATCACCTCCATAACCGAGAAATATTTCCTTAGTCCTCTTAGGTAACTAAGGATAACTTTGACCGCTATCCAGTGATCCACTCCTGGATCACTATCCTACCCCCTTGCCAAAACTCATGGTGGGGTATACAATAGGTCTGGTACACAACATAGCATACTTTATAGAACCTATGGCTGAGGCATAGGGAATGACTTTTCATTCTCTTTCTATTTTATGTCGTGGTCGGGTTTTGAGTCTTACTCAACATTACACCTTGCAACATGATAACCCACAAGTATAGGGGATCGCAACAGTTTTCGATAAGTAAGAGTGTCGAACCCAACGAGGAGCTAAAGGTAGAAAAGATATTCCCTCAAGTTCTATCAACCACCGATACAACTCTACGCACGCTTGACGTTTACTTTACCTAGAACAAGTATGAAACTAGAAGGACTTTGTAGGTGTGATAGGATAGGTTAGCAAGATAATAAAGAACACGTAAATATAAACTAGGGGCTGTTTAGATAAAGAGACAATAAAGTAAATATAGCGAGTATGGAAAAGTGGTGATAGGGGTTTGGAATTGTCCCTAAGCAACTGACTATGTTACTAGACCGGTAATCACTATTGCAATTCTATTTGAGGGAGAGGCATAAGCTAACATATCATCCCTTACTTGGAATTCTATGCACTTATGATTGGAACTCTAGCAAGCATCCGCAACTACTAAAGATTCATTAAGGTAAAACCCAACCATAGCATTGAAGTATCAAGTCCCCTTTTATCCCATACATAAACAACCTACTTACTCGGGTTTGTGTTTGATCACTCACGCAACCCACCATAAGAAAATCATAAACATATTGCAAACCCTACAGCGGGAATCCCTCATGCTTGCACGACACGGAGGGCACAATAGGACAACACCAATAATAAAACATGCAACTCAAACCAATCATAGCAATTCATCAATCACTGATAGGACAACAAAAATCTACTCAGACATCATAGGATGGCAACACATCAATGGAGAATAATATGAAGCATAAAGCACCATGTTCAAGTAGAGGGTACAACGGGTTGCGGGAGAGGGGACCGCTGAATATAGAAGGGGGAAGGTGATGGAGATGTTGGTGAAGATGACGGCGGTGTTGGTGAAGATTGCGGTGATGATGATGGCCCCCGGCAGCGCTCCGGCGCCACCGGACGGAAGGGGAAGAGATACCCCCTTGTTCTTCTTCTTCCTTGACCTCCTCCCTAGATGGGAGAAGGGTTTCCCCTCTGGTCCTTGGCTCCCATGGCTTGGGAGGGGCGAGAGCCCCTCCAAGATTGGATCTATCTCTCTGTTTCTGCGTTCTCTCCAGGCTCTATTTCACCGTTTCGTGTATATATGGAGATCCGTAACTCCGATTGGCCTGAAACCTTCGCCCAGATTTTTCTCGTAAAATTAGTTTTCTTATGCGGCAAAGAAGAGCATCAACCGCCTTTACGGGTGGCCCATGAGATAGGGGCGCGCCCCACGGAGGGTGGCGTGGGCCACTCTAAGTAGCCACCTCGGGCACCGTTTCACGTTGATTCTTCCTCCCAAAAATCACAAATATTCCAAAATAATTCTCCGTCCGTTTTTATCCCGTTTGGACTCCGTTTGATATTGGGTTTCTGCGAAACAAAAAGCATGCAATGCATGTGAACTGCACCGGCAATCGGATCAATATGTTAGTCCCAAAAATAGTATAAAAACTTGCCAAAAGTATATAAAAGTTGAATAATATTGGCATGGAACAATCAAAAATTATAGATACGACGGAGACGTATCAGCATCCCCAAGCTTAATTCCTGCTCATCCTCGAGTAGGTAAATGATAAAAAGATAATTTTTATGTGGAATGCTACCTAGCATAATCTTGATCATATGTCTAATCATGGCATGAATATTAAGACACGAGTGATTCAAGGCAATAGTCTATCGTTTGACATAAAAATAATAATACTTCAAGCATACCAACTAAGCAATTATGTCTTATTGAAATAACATAGCCAAAGAAAGCTCATCCCTACAAAATCATATAGTCCTGCTATGCTCCATCTTCACCACACAAAATATTCAAATCATGCACAACCCCGATGACAAGCCAAGCAATTGTTTCATACTTTTGACGTTTCTCAAACCTTTTCAACTTTCACACAATACATGAGCGTGAGCCATGGATATAGCACTATAGGTGGAATATAATATAATGATGGAGTTTATGTGGAGAAGACAAAAAAGGAGAAAGTCTCACATCGACGCGGCTAATCAATGGGCTATGGAGATGCCCATCAATTGATGTCAATGTGAGGAGTAGGGATTTCCATGCAATGGATGCGCTAGAGCTATAAGTGTATGAAAGCTCAAACTGAAACTAAGTGGGTGTGCATCCAACTTGCTTGCTCATGAAGACCTAGGGCATTTGAGGAAGCCCATCATTGGAATATACAAGCCAAGTTCTATAATGAAAATTCCCACTAGTATATGAAAGTGATAACTCAAGAGACTCTCTATATGAAGAACATGGTGCTACTTTGAAGCACAAGATATGAGACTCACTACATGAAGAACATGGTGCTACTTTGAAGCACAAGTGTGGAAAAGGAGATAGTAACATTTCCCCTATTTATTTATTTTCTCTTTTTTTTGCGGGCTTCTTTGGCCCCATTTTTTATTTAGGCTTCTTTGGCCTCTCTTTTTTGATGGGGCAATGCTCTAATAATGATGATCATCACACTTTTATTTACTTACAACTCGATATTACAACTCGATACTAGAACAAATATATGACTCTATATGAATGCCTCCGGCGGTAATGTCTTTGGGATGTGCAATGATCTAGCATAGCAATGACATCAAAAACGGACAAGCCATGAAAACATCATGCTAGCTATCTTACGATCATGCAAAGCAATATGACAATAAATGCTCAAGTCATGTATATGATGATGATGGAAGTTGCATGGCAATATATCTCGGAATGGCTATGGAAATGCCATGATAGGTAGGTATGGTGGCTGTTTTGAGGAAGATATAATGAGGCTTATGTGTGATAGAGCGTATCGTATCACGGGGTTTGGATGCACCGGCGAAGTTCGCACCAACTCTCAAGGTGAGAAAGGGCAATGCACGGTACCGAAGAGGCTAGCAATGATGGAAGGGTAAGAGTGCGTATAATCCGTGGACTCAACATTAGTCATAAATAACTCACATACTTATTGCAAAAATCTATTAGTCACGAAACAAAGTACTACGCGCATGCTCCTAGGGGGATAGATTGGTAGGAAAAGACCATCGCTCATCCCCGACTGCCACTCATAAGGAAGACAATCAATAAATACCTCATGCTCCAACTTCGTTACATAGCGGTTCACCATACGTGCATGCTACGGGACTTGCAAACCTCAACACAAGTATTTCTCAATTTCACAATTACTCAACTAGCACGACTCTAATATCACCACCTTTATATCGCAAAACTATTGCAAGGAATCAAACATATCATATTCAGCGATCTACAAGTTTTATGTAGGGTTTTATGACTAACCATGTGAATGACCAGTTCTTGTCATCTCTCTAAATAGATATAAGTGAAGAGAGAGAGTTTTAATTATTTCTACAAAAGATATGCCCACGCTCTAACAAATATAAGTGAAGCAAAAGAGCATTCTACAAATGGCGGTTTTCTATGTGAAGAGAAACAAGCAATCCAAACTTCAAATGATATAAGTGAAGCACATGAAGCATTCTATAAAGCCATACTCAAAAGATCTAAGTGAAGTGCAATGAGCATTCTATAAATCAATCAAGGACTATCTCATACCAGCATGGTGCATAAAAGAAAAAAAAAGAAAACTAAATGCAAAATACGCTCCGAGACTTGCACATATCGCATGAACGAAACGAATACGAAAACATACCAATACTTGTTGAAGAAAGAGGGGATGCCTTCCGGGGCATCCCCAAGCTTAGACGCTTGAGTCTCCTTGAATATTTACTTGGGGTGCCTCGGGCATCCCCAAGCTTGAGCTCTTGCCTCTCTTCCTTTTCCTCATATCGAGACATCCTCGATTAGACACTACATCCACACAAAACTTCAACAGAAAACTCGGTAAGATCCGTTAGTATAATAAAGAAAATCACCACTCTAAGTATTGTAGAAAACCAATTCATATTTTGTTTTTCAATTGTGTCTACTGTAACATAACTTTTTCATGGCTTAATCCAATGATATAAATTGATAGATTCATGAAAACAAGCAAACTATGCATCAAAAACAGAATCTGTCTAAAACAGAACAGTCTGTAGAAATCTGAACATTCACCATACTTTTGTTACTGGACAAATTCTGCCAAAATTAGGAAAAATAAAAAATTTGTACAGAAAGACAGTGCAAAAAGAATCAGAACCATTTTACGTTCCAGTAAACAATTAAAATTCATGCACTACAGCCAAAGTTTCTGTCCTGCACCGTACAAACCAACAAGTATTGTAAACATCCTAAAGGCAAACCTTAGCACATTATTTTTATCATACAATGGAATTATACAAGGGGATAATTATTTTTGATGAAAAGTTTCTGTAATAAAGATTCACAAAGTTTCCGTGAGCATGAACAAAGTTCAAGGAGCTCTCCCACTTCAACAATGCTTGTCTTTCTCACTTTCACTTTCCTTTTTGAAAAGTTTTAGGTTCCCCTCTTTATTTTATTTTTGTTTTTAAACTATATAAAAGCACTCAACAGAAATAAATTACTCTCTAAAACTTCCGGGTTGTCTCCCTGGCAACGCTTTCTTTAAAGCCATTAAGCTAGGCATTTAGTGCTCAAGTAATGAATCCACCCGGATCCCAAGGTATATCAAAACCAATTTTAAATAACAATGGTTTGCAATTTAGTAGTGAGCACAAAGTAACATATATCATGAAACAACGAAGTCTAACTCTCTTCCTATGCATCGACATGATAAAAGAACAATTCATGCAAACCAACTAAAGGCCAATGCATAGTATAAGCAGTTTCTTGCAATTTCATCGTGTGGGAAACATAGAGAGGTGGAGATAGAGTTCCTTTCTCATAATAATTGCAAGTAGGAGCAGCAAGCACATGCATATTATATTCATCAAAATCATCATGTGCAATGGTAAAAGGCAACCCATCAATATAATCCTTACTAAGCACAAACTTCTCCGATATAGTGTAGTCGGGAGAATTCAAAAAGATAATAGAACTATCATGCGTGGGTGCAATAGCAACAACTTCATGTTTAACATAAGGAACTATAGCAAGTTCATCTCCATAAGCATAATTCATATCGGCATCCTGGCCACAAGCATAGAAAGCATCATCAAAAAGGGATATTTCAAGAGAATCAACGGGATCATAGCAATCATCCTTCGGTAAGCACGAAGGGGAATTAAATAATGTATGACTTGGAGGGTTACTCTCATTAGAAGGTGGGCATGGGTAGCTAATCCGCTCTTCCTCCTTTTGTTCTTCTCTCTCCTCGTCATCTTTTTCATCCAATGAGCTCATTGTTTCATCAATTTCTTCTTCCACAGCTTCCTGCAAAATATTATTCTCTTCTTGGACAGTGGAGACTTCCTTCATAAAAGCATTAATATAGTAATTGTATTCATAATTTTCATAGCAATATCTAAGTATAGCAAGATTTGCAGGCCTACAAATTGCATCATCAAAATCATCAAACGCTTTAAACATAGATTCAATCTCATAAGCACCCATAAAAGCAACAAATTCTTCTATTTGTTCCACATCATAGTAATCATATCTACCATTAGCATAAGAAGCCAAGGTTTCATTATCATTGAATTTGCATGAAAAGGGAAGGTGTGGATCCTCCACCCTAGAGCAACAAGTATAATCATGCATCACACATAATTGATGAGCATACCAACGCAAAATAATAAATTGATCCCATAATAGTTTCCCTTTTTGTGTCGAGCGATAATCCCTAAAGTATTCACGTTGATCCAACGTGTCTCCCATTATAAAGTTGAATGGGGCTTTCAGGATTATCAAAGTAGTACACAATATCTTTCGCATAATGAGACTCGAGGGTTTTAGGAGTTACCCCATCCTCATGAGTAGCAAGTACAACTAATTTTTTTGGTATTTTATGCTCCATATCCATAACTAAAGATAGAGAACAACTTAGAACAGCAAATAAAAATTACTTAGTGATAAAGCAAACAAGCACACACGAGAATATTCACCCCACGCTATGACTCCCAAGAACGGCGCCGGAAAAGGTCCCGATAACCCACAAGTATAGGGGATCGCAACAGTTTTTGATAAGTAAGAGTGTCGAACCCAACGAGGAGCTAAAGGTAGAACAAATATTCCCTCAAGTTCTATCGACCACCGATACAACTCTACGCATGCTTGACGTTTACTTTACCTAGAACAAGTATGAAACTAGAAGGACTTTATAGGTGTGGTAGGATAGGTTAGCAAGATAATAAAGAACACGTAAATATAAACTAGGGGTTGTTTAGATCAAGAGACAATAAAGTAAATATAGCGAGTATGGAAAAGTGGTGATAGGGGTTTGGAATTGTCCCTAAGCAACTGACTATGTTACTAGACCGGTAATCACTATTGCAATTCTATTTGAGGGAGAGGCATAAGCTAACATATCATCCCTTACTTGGAATTCTATGCACTTATGATTGGAACTCTAGCAAGCATCCGCAACTACTAAAGATTCATTAAGGTAAAACCCAACCATAGCATTAAAGTATCAAGTCCCCTTTTATCCCATACGCAAACAACCTACTTACTCGGGTTTGTGTTTCAGTCACTCACGCAACCCACCAACCATAAGCAAATCATAAACATATTGCAAACCCTATAGCGGGAATCCCTCACGCTTGCACGACACGGAGGGCACAATAGTACAGCACCAATAATAAAACATGCAACTTAAACCAATCATAGCAATTCATCAATCACCGATAGGACAACGAAAACCTACTCAGACATCATAGGATGGCAACACATCAATGGATAATAATATGAAGCATAAAGCACCATGTTCAAGTAGAGGGTACAGCGGGTTGCGGGAGAGTGGACCGTTGAATATAGAAGGGGTAAGGTGATGGAGATGTTGGTGAAGATGACGACGGTGTTGGTGAAGATTGCGGTGATGATGATGGCCCCCGGCAGCGCTCCGGCGCCACCGGAAGCAAGGGGGAGAGAGACCCCCTTGTTCTTCTTCTTCCTTGACCTCCTCCCTAGATGGGAGAAGGGTTTCCCCTGTGGTCCTTGGCTCCCATGGCTTGGGAGGGGCGAGATCCCTTACGAGATTGGATCTATCTCTCTATTTCTGCGTTCTCTCCAGGCTCTGTTTCACCGTTTCGTGTATATATGGAGATCCGTAACTCCGATTGGCTTGAAACCTTCGCCCAAATTTTTCCCGTAAAATTAGCTTTCTTGCGGCAAAAGAAGAGCATCAACCGCCTTACGGGTGGCCCACGAGATAGGGGCGCGCCCCCCTGGAGGGGTGGCGTGGGCCACTCTCGTGGCCACCTCGGGCACCGTTTCGCATTGATTCTTCCTCCCAAAAATCACAAATATTCCAAAATAATTCTCCGTCCGTTTTTATCCCATTTGGACTCCGTTTGATATTGGGTTTTAAGTAAACAAAAACATGCAACAGCATGTGAACTGCACTGAGCCTTTGGATCAATATGTTAGTCCCAAAAATAGTATAAAAAGTTGCCAAAAGTATATAAAAGTTGAATAATATTGGCATGGAACAATCAAAAATTATAGATACGACGGAGACGTATCACAACACAGGCAAGATCTCCTTCTTTGACTGTTCCATTTTGAACTACTTCAAAATCTTGTCAAGGTATGTACGCATTGAAAAAATCTTATCAAGCGTCTTGATGTATCTCTGTAGATCTTGATGCCCAATATGTAAGCAGCTTCAATGAGGTCTTTCTTTGAAAAAACTTCTTTCAAACACTCCTTTATGCTTTCCAGAAAATTCTACATCACTTCTGATCAACAATATGTCATTCACATATACTTATGAGAAAGGTTGTAGTGCTCCCACTCACTTTCTTGTAAATACAGGCTTCACCAAAAGTTTGTACAAAACCATATGCTTTGATCGCCTTATCAAAGCGTATATTCCAACTCCGAGATACTTTCACCAGTCCATAGATGGATCGCTGGAGCTTGCACAATTTATTAGTACCTTTAGGATTGACAAAACCTTCTGGTTGCGTCATATACAACTCTTCTTTAAGAAACCAATTAAGGAATGCAGGTTTGACATCCATTTGCCAAATTTCATAAAATGCGACAATCGCTAACATGATTCGGACAGACTTTTAAGCATCGATACAATTGAGAAAATCTCATCACAGTCAACACCTTGAACTTGTCGAAAACCTTTTGCGACAATTCGAGCTTTGTAGATAGTAACACTACTATCAGCGTTCGTCTTCCTCTTGAAGATCCATTTATTCTCAATGGCTCGCCAATCATCAGGAAAGTCAATCAAAGTCCATACTTTGTTCTCATACAAGGATCCCATCTCAGATTTCATGGCCTCAAGCCATTTAGCGGAATTTGGGCTCATCGTCGCTTCCTCATAGTTCGTAGGTTCGTTATGGTCTAGTAACAGGACTTCCAGAACAGGATTACTATACCACTTTGGTGCGGACTGTACTCTTGTTGACCTACGAGGTTCAGTAGTAACTTGATCTAAAGTTTCATGATCATCATCATTAGCTTCCTCACTAATTGGTGTAGGAATCACTGGAACTGATTTCTGTGATGAACTACTTTCAATAAGGGAGAAGGTACAATTACCTCATCAAGTTCTACTTTCCTCCCACTCACTTCTTTCGAGAGAAACTCCTTCTCTAGAAAGGATCCATTCTTAGCAACGAATATCTTGCCTTCGGATCTGTGATAGAAGGTGTACCCAACAGTCTCCTTTGGGTATCCTATGAAGACACATTTCTCCGATTTGGGTTTGAGCTTATCAGCCTGAAACTTTTTCACATAAGCATCGCAAACCCAAACTTTAAGAGACGACAACTTAGGTTTCTTGCTAAACCATAGTTCATACTATGTCATCTCAACGGATTTAGACAGTGCCCTATTTAACGTGAATGCAGCTGTCTCTAATGCATAACTCCAAAACGATAGTGGTAAATCGGTAAGAGGCATCATAGATCGCACCATATCTAATAAAGTACGGTTACGACGTTCAGACACACCATTAAGTTGTGGTGTTCCAGGTGGCATGAGTTTGTGAAACTATTCCACATTGTTTTAACTGAAGGCCAAACTTATAACTCTAATATTCACCTCCCCGATCAGATCATAGAAACTTTATTTTCTTGTTACGATGATTTTCCACTTCACTCTGAAATTCTTTGAACTTTTCAAATGTTACAGACTTATGTTTCATCAAGTAGATATACTCATATCTGCTCAGATCATTTGTGGAGGTCAGAAAATAATGATACCCTGCCGCAAGCCTCAACACTAACCGGACCGCATACATTAGTATGTATTATTTTCAATAAGTCAGCTGCTCACTCCATTGTTCCGGAGAACGGAGTCTTAGTCATCTTGCCCATGAGGCATGGTTCACAAGCATCAATTGATTCCAAAAGTCCATCAGCATGGAGTTTCTTCACGCGCTTTACATCAATATGACCTAAACGGTAGTGCCACATATAAGTTGCACTATCATTATTAACTTTGCATCTTTTGGCTTCAATATTATGAATATGTGTATACTACGATCGAGATTCAATAAACCATTTATATTGAGTGTATGACAATAGAAGGTTTTATTCATGTAAATAGAATAACAATTATTCTTTGCCATAAATGAATAACCGTATTGCAATAAACATGATCCAATCATATTCATGCTTAACGCAAACACCAAATAACATTTATTTTAGGTTCAACACTCATCCCTGAAAGTGCGTTATATCGACTAGAGGGGGGGTGAATAGGCAATTTTTATGAATTCTTCAATGAGGAATTTGCCGGTGAGAAAATTCCTAAGTGAAGAACTACTTGCAGAGTAATAAGTACTCAGAAGTAAGCATAACAGAATGCGGGCATGGTCATCATGATGAAATGAAGACAATCAAAGAGTACAGAAAGCGTAAACACAGGATAGCACAAGATGAAGACAACAGATCAAGAATTGAACTGAGGAAATTGAGAAAGTCTTGATCAAAGTCTTCAAACACAGATATGAACGAACACTCAACACAAGAATGAGGAAATGAAAGAGTTGAGGAAATAGAACCGATTAGGTTGGTGAAGACAATGATTTGGTAGACCAGTTCCAACATTTGCCCTCGGTTGTACGTCTGTTGGAGCGGGCCGAGTATTTAAACTCGAGGACACACAGTCCGGACACCCGATCGGCCGAAAGCACGCAGCTCAAGACACCAAGTCCTCACCGTATTCTCCTTGAACTAAGGTCACACAGACCTCGTCCAATCACTCATGGTAAGTCTTCAGGCGACTTCCAAACCTTCACAGACTTGGTCACTCGGCGATCCACAATTCCTCTTGGATGCTCTAGACCATGACGCTTAACTGTCTAGAAGAAGCACAGTCTTCAAAGGTAACAAGCGTCGGATCCACGCAGGATCGATCTCTTCAGTGATGCTCAATCACTTTGGGTTTGTAGGGGTTTGGTTTTTGGGTTTTTCCTCACTCGATGATTTTCACTCAAAGTCCTTGGAGGATGGGTTGCTCTCAAATGACAAGTGTCAAGTTCTCTCGAGCAGCCAACCAGCTAGTGGTTGTAGGGGCGGCTATTTATAGCCTAGGGAGCAGCCCGACATGATAAGACATAAATGCCCTTCAATGATATGACCATTAGGTGGATAAGATATTTTGGGACAGGTAGCGGCCTTGACCAGCAGTCGGAAATTTGACTCTCAAATTCCTCGGGGCTATCATGTTCCTCCTTTGTGTAGGCAATCCGCCTGGCGAATTCCCTAACTCCTCGGTCGAACAAATTCCTCGGCGACCGGAAGAACTTCGTCTCATCCTTTGAAGAAATTGACTGAGCTGTATGAGATTTCCAAAGGCTTCACTCGAAGGGATTGGTAGGTGTAGGATTTTGAGTTGAGCATCACATGGAAATTTTTCCTTAGTATTTCCTCGACCCCTTTAACAAAGACGGTGTTTCCTATGACTCAAGAAAGAGAAAATGAAACTACGAAAACAAAAGTCTTCATGCTTCATGTTCCTCAAATGAATACCAAGTCTTCAAGGTCACACCAATTTCTTCACTTTCAAAGTCTTGAGAAAGTCTTCGAATATCAAAGTCTTCAACGAAGAACTTCATTTTTAGAATTCGACTTTCTCTGTAAATATCAAACTCCTCATAGACTTATAGACCTGTGTACACTCATAAACACATTAGTCCCTTAACCTATAAGTCTTCAATACACCAAAATCACTAAGGGCACTAGATGCACTTACAATCTCCCCTTTTGGTGATTGATGACAATATAGGTTAAGTTTTCAACGAGGATAAACATATGAATTGTAAATACTGATATTGAGGAATTAGATTGCAAGATATAGAAGAACTCCCCTGAAGATGTGCATAGTGAGGAATTTTTCTTTTGAGGCATTGCACATTTGAAGAGTTGAATCATGGAGATCTCCCCCTATATCTTGTAATTCATACACGCATTTGACATATAATATGAGGAATTTGAAATGCATGATGAAATATGGTGACTGATGTAGTTCAGCATGCGTGCATTAACATATAATGAGGAATAAGCATGCAGAGGAACACACCAAAAGTATCAGAGCACCATCGGGTTTAAGATTACAACTCGGTCCAATAAAAGTTTCAGAAGAACGAGAGTTGTAACTTAGCAAAAATGTTGTATATGGGCGTAAAAATAGACCCGCTTGAAGACTAACTCAAATTTCTCCCCTTTGTCATCGAATGACCAAAAGGATAGAAACCGAGGACTAACGCTCAAGAATTTCAAGTTGATGAAGCAGCGCCCGGCGTTATCGGGTCGGTTGTCGTAGTAGGGCCTGCCGCATTGTCGCCCAAGTCTTCATTTTCATCGATGTCGCGATGAAGAATATGAGCTGGCTACCAAGGAAGGAACCTTGACCTTCTTGTATTTCTTCAGTGGAGGTGCAGACCAGTCAAATTCTTCCTTGAGACCCATTGTTGAATAGCATAGAGGAATAGAAGTTGGCTTGACTAGCAGTCCAGAAACGCCTCTTCCTTATGCGAGCAGAGTCATATGGGTTGTAGTCAGTGAAGAATACATGCTCGCCGAAGAAATCTTCAGCCTTGAACTTTTGCTTCGTTGAGAATGGATTCTTTGGCTTTGGCGGTGGAGTGTCGATGAGTTGTATCACGACCTCGTGAATCGCAATCTCGTGTTCTTCAGTGAGGAATTTCTGGTTCCTCTTCATATGCGATCTGCGTGTTCATAGGATCAGCAAGAAGGGTTCTTCAAAGACTAGTGGCTGGAATTTCTTCATGCACGGATGAGTGGGGATGAGTTTCTTCAGAGCCCATTTGAACTGTTGGTGCAGGGGACTGAGGAATCTGTTGGATTGGGGTGAAGAGTGGAGAATTGGGATGCTGACTTTCCCAAAAGTCATCGTTCATCACTAGCGTGGTGCATCCAATATCCATGTCTTCGTCCTCAATTTCCTCAACACCGGCCTCTTCAGCTGTGAACTGAGACATAGGCGAGGAAATGATTGGTGTTGAAGGGATTGCATCCACTTCAATTTCTTCATCAATCTGCTCTGACGAAGCAGCAGAATGATTTTCTTCATCGGATCCGCTTGGGATCTCATACTCTTCACCAAAAGGGAACAAGGTCCTTTGATGGAATGGAGGAAATTGGAACAACATCGATTGGATTTTCAAAAGAGCTTGTCATAGGCTTCATTTTCTTGAAATTTGAAGAATTTGAAGCAGCTGATGCTTTCCTTTTCTTCACTGCAGCTCGCTCTGCAGCCTTGGTCTTCTTCACATCAGATGTAGATGGAAGGATTGGAGTTGGTGTAGGCGCAGGAGGAGCTGAGGAATCTGGTTGAATTTCCTCGGTATGGCCCGATGCAGCTTGCCTGACTTCTTCGATTTCTTGGTAGCACCACAAGTGGATGCCACGGCAATTTCTTCAATGGTGGAATGGAGTCATCAGCCTCGAATCGGCATTGTCTTCAAAGGCTGAAATTCATCAGCCAGTCTTTGGCATGTTCTTCAAAGGCTAGCGAGAGGCTCCGGCTGAGGAATTTCTTGTTGCGTTGGGGCTGCAACATTTGTGAACTTCTTCATCGAGGTTGTGAATCGACTTTGGCTCCTTGCCGGGCCAAAGATAATAAGCATCAAAGTTTTTGCTGAGGGCTTGGATTTCAGTCTGGATCTTGAGAAGTTCCTCAGTTGTCATTCCGACAATGTTTTTCCTCAGGAACTTCTCCTTTCTGAATTGAGCTTTCTTGATCTGCCTGGCCTTTTCAAACTTCCATTTTTCTTCACTGATGAAATGGGTCAGCATATGACTTTGTCCAGGAGTCAGATGAAAATCAGGCATAGGGGTGTTTGGGTCCTTGTGCCAGAGATCAATGTAATCAAGGATCGCCCTTGGATCCAAAAGCAGTGGCACAGGTGTGCCTTTGGCTCTAGCAGCCTTTTCTTGTCTGTCTCTGATGATTTCCGCAAGTTCATCATCATCAGCCTCATCATCTTCAGGTGGCTCTTGGAAGGCGACCTGTTTCTTCTTCGGACTTGGCCGAGGACCTCGTCCAGTTGTTGCCTTAGTCTTCAGCAGAGTTGGGCCATATGAAGAATTTGGTGCGGCTGAGGAACTTGCTGAGACACCAGAGGCAATTGAGATGCTTGCAGTCCTTTGGCACGAGGCCAGATGCACAGGTGCTGAGGACTTTGTCGGAACTGCTGAGGACTTTGTGGGAGCTGAGAATTTTGGAGGAGCAGGAGCAGCATGAGGAATTGTCTGTGAGGGCATTGAAGATTATGGCCGTGAGGGCATTGCTGAGGAAGCACTTGGCTTGTGCGCTGGCTTCTTTGCCATTGATCTTCTTGGCTTGACAGCGGCCTCAGTGGCAGCAGCAGTAGCAGAGTCCTCCTTAAATTTCCTCACTGCCTCATTGGCTTGTCTCGCCAATTTGGCTTGGCGCTTGGCCCATTCTTCAGGAAAGTCCTCACCACGCTTGATGCTGGTGGGGTCAGCTTCTTGACTAGGTGCCAATGGAGCTCTTGGGCATGGAGGATTCAGTGCGAATTTCTTCATGTACTTTGGAGTAACATATCTGTACTCCCTCCATTCCCTTGCTCATCTCCTTTCAATCCTCTGAATGCGCACCTTCCGCTGATTTTTGTTTTCCTTGCCAAACTTGACTTCATCAGGTGTGCAATAGTCAGCGTATATGTCCTCAGGTATCTCGAAAGCAGTCATGACCTCAGGCCTCTTTCCTCCTTTCTGTGGCTTCTTTCCTTCTGCCATATTCTTCAGCTGAGGAATTTGAACAATTGAATTCTCTGAAGAAGTATGCAACTTTTCTTCGAGGAACGCTGCAAATGAGTTAAGTTGATGAGAACCTAGTGATTCAGCAGCGGACATGAGTACCTGTGAACAAAGTATAGTTGCGAGGAATTTGGAGAGGTCATATGCGTTCTCAGAAGGTTTTTCGAAAAGAACTAGTTTGAGGAATTTGACCAGATGAGCCTTGAAGAATTTCACTAAGCGATCTTTGTCTTAGGTTCCAGAGTTGTATAGATCGAGGATCCACACAATTGAGGAATCTTGAAGAGAAACGAATCAAGAGCATATTTCGTTTGAGGTGTTCATATGTGTGAAGATTTGAAGAATAAACACCTTTGAAGATTTTCAGGAAGGTTTGAGAATCAAAGCGAGTAATAAAAGTAACTTTTAATTACCCGAACTGAAGAACACGACGAACTAATAAGTGTAGATTAGAAGTTCATTAGTTCAGATCTCCCACGCCCTAACTCGGCGGAGGAAGACAGCTACGGCGGCGGCGGAGTGAAGATTTCCGCGGTCGGCACGAGTACGACGGCAACGAGGTCGAGGCAGTGAAGCTCTTCCTCACCGGCGACGATGGAGTAGCTGCGGCGCTAGGGTTTGAGAAGCTCGAGCGAGAGAGAGAGCGGTCGAGCGGAGTAAAGGAAGTGAGGAAGGGGAGAGGGGGTATATATAGCCACGGTGAAAAAACCGTTCGCCCGAGGATTTTGGACGAACGTGCCCCTGGCCCTTCTCATTCGCTTGACATGTGTCACCCACGTACTGAAAAGTGGAGATTGTGTTAGATCGTGGGTGAATAGATAAGTTTATCGTGGGATGCGGAACGGTTTGAGTGGCAAAGCCGAAAATTTGGATAAGATAAGTTAAAAGTTCCGTTCGCAATTTCTTCAGCTGACAAGGACACAGTGAAGATTTGAACGAGTTTCAAATAGAATGCACATGAAGAATTTGTGAATAGCTTGGGTTGAGTATAGCATAGAGGGGGAAGGGTCCGATCACATTCACTTAGCAGAAAAAGCAACTTGAAGAATTAGCAATAAGTGAATCTTTGTAGAGGACATAAACCCATATATATATATATATATATATATATATATATATATATATATATATATATATATAGCCAATGAAGAAAAACGATGTAAACAGTGAAGATTTTGCAAAGTTGAAGAATTTGAAAAATCAAGAATTTCAAAAGCGAGGAAAAACTCAAATTGAAGAGTTTCAAATTTGGTGGTGGCGTGACCCACCATATAAGAATGATGATTTCGCATACATCGCATACAATTGTCGTAGGGTTCTGAGAATCAAATTCTTCATTCATTTCTTCACACTTAGAGTGTTATTCTTCATTGATTGAATAAAAACGTTTCTTCATGTGTTGCACATCTAGGTCATCAATTTTGCATAAGTGTCAGGATGTGTGTCCTTTTCAAAGAACATTTGAAGATTCTAAGATATTTAGCTCACACCGCAACTTGCTAAATCTCTTCTCATCCAAGGGCTTCGTGAAGATATCGGCTAGCTGTTCTTCAGTCTTCACATGCTCGATGGAGATGTCGCCCTTCAACACATGATCACGAAGAAAATGATGACGAATCTGAATGTGCTTTGTCTTCGAGTGCCGAATCGGGTTGTGAGCAATCTTGATGGCACTCTCATTGTCACGAGAGAGGCACATTCTTCACGTTGATGTCGTAGTCCTTGAGAGTTTGCTTCATCCACAACAATTGAGCACAACAAGAGCCAAGAAGCAATGTACTCAGCTTCCGCAGAGAGATGTGATACGCAGTTCTGTTTCTTCGAGGACCAACGGACCAAAAGATCGTCCGGGAAATGACAAGTACCAGATGTTGACTTACGGTCCACACGATCACCAAAGATAGTCGAGTCAATATCCAATGAGATCAAACGTAGAGCCCTTGGGGTACCATAATCCTAGTGTTGGTGTGTGAGCTAGATATCGAAGAATATGCTTCACAACCTTATGGTGTGATTCCTTTGGTGTAGCTTGAAATCGGGCACACATGCAAACACTAAGCATTATATCTGGCCTAGATGCACATAAGTACAATAGAGAACTAATCATGGAGCGGTATACCTTGTGATCAAAGTCAATACCATTTTCATCGGTGCATAGATGGCCATTTGTGGGCATAGGAATTTTGACGCCTTTGCAATCTTGCATGCCGAATTTCTTCGTAACATCTTTCGTATTTCTCCTGAGATATGAATATGCCATTGTGTTGTTGATTAATTTGAAGACCTAAGAAGAATTTCAATTCTCCCATCATAGACATTTGATATTCTTCACTCATCATATAGGCAAATTCATCACTATAACGTTGGTCAAGACAAACCAAAGATAATATCATCAACGATATTTGGCACACAAACAGTTCACCATCATATGATTTAGTAAAGAGAGTAGGGTCGAGTGAACCGGGTGTGAAGCCATTCTTCACGAAGAATTCCTTCAATGTATCATACCACGCCGTGGGGCCTGTTTGAGACCATAGAGGGCCTTGTTGAGTCTCAAGACTTTGTCGGGATTCTTTGGATCTTCAAAACACAGGGGTTGAGCAACATATACTTCTTCCTCAAGCTTACCATTGAGGAATGCACTTTTCACATCCATTTGATATAAAGTGATATTATGATGGTTAGCATAAGCAAGTAATATGCAAATAGCCTCAAGTCTAGCAACAGTGCAAAAGTTTCATCGAAATCAATTCCTTCAACTGTGTGTAGCCTTGAGCTACAAGTCGTGTCTTATTCCTCACCACAAGGCCATTTTCATCTTGCTTGTTGTGGTAGATCCACTTTGTGCCAATGATATTATGCTTGCGAGGATCTGGACGTTGGACCAGTTCCCAGACATTGTTGAGCTCGAATCGATGTAATTCTTCTTGCATGGCCTGAATCCACTCGGGCTCGTAAATGCTTCATCTACCTTAGTGGGCTCTGTAATAGAGACAAAAGCATAGTGCCCACAAAAGTTAGATAAATGTGAAGCTTTTGAGCGTGTGAGAGGACCCGGTGCTTGATGTCATCGATGATCTTGTCAACTTGCACTTCTTTTGCAACGCGAGGATGAGCTGGTTGTCGCCGAGGAATTTGATCAAGATTTTCTTCAAAGACCATTTTCTTCAAAGATTATCTTCAGTGCATCAGCTCGACGTTCTTGGCGTTACGGAATGAATTCTTCAAGAGATTCTTCAAAGAGGAATTACATCCTCAGTAGCCTTGAACTTGATAGATTCCTCTGGTGCTGGTTCATCTATCACAGAAGGTAGGTGCTTTCTTTGCGAGCCATTAGTTTCATCGAACCGCACATCTACAGTTTCAACAATCTTGTGAAGAGGGATGTTGAAGACTCTGTAGGTGTGCGAGTCCTTTCTGTAACCAAGCATAAAACCTTCATGTGCTTTCGGTGCAAATTTAGCATTGTGATGAGGATCTCTAATCCAAAGATTTAGCAATCAAGACTTTGAAATAACTCACATTGGGTTTCTTGTCAGTGAGGAGTTCATAGGCAGTCTTCTTGAATAATTTGTGAAGATATACTCTGTTGATGATGTGGCACGCGGTATCAATTGCATCAATCCAAAAACGACGAGGCGTTTTGTATTCATCAAGCATAGTGCGAGCCATCTCAACAAGAGTTCTGTTCTTGCGCTCCACGACGCCATTTTGCCGAGGAGTATACGAAGCAGATAACTCATGAGTAATACCAAGTTCATCAAGATAGTCATCAAGACCGGACTTCTTGAACTCGGTTCCATTGTCACTCTGATGTGCCTGATCTTCACACCAAAGTTGGTTGAAGCCCTCGAGGAAAATCGTTTGAAGACTTCCTGCCCTTCATGTTTGTAAGTAACAATGTGTACCCATGTGTAACGAGAGTAATCATCAACAATAACAAATCCATATAGAGATGCATCATTAGTGACTACCGAGTAATGATTAGGACCAAAGAGGTCCATGTGAAGCAATTTGAATGGACGACTAGTGGTCATGATAGTCTTCGCTGGATGCTTGGCCTTGGTCATTTTTCCAGCTTCACAGGCTCCACACAAGTGATCCTTGAGGAATTTGACATTCTCAATGCCAATGACATGCTTATTCTTCGCAAGCGTGTGCAAATTCCTCATGCCTGCGTGACCAAGTCGTCGATGCCATAGCCAGCCTTCTGAAGCTTTTGCAAGTAAACACACGGCTGGTTGTGGTCCTGTAGAGAAATCAACAATATACAAGTCTCCTCTCCTAAAGCCTTCAAGACTTTGGAATTGTCACTTCCATGATCACAACACAACGATACTTGCCAAAGACAACAACCATATCAAGATCACAAAGCATTGAGATCGACATGAGGTTGTATCCTAAGGACTCAACAAGCATGACTTTGTCCATGTGTATGTCCTTAGAGATCGCAACCTTACCAAGACCCAATACCGACTTTTGCCTTTGTCGAGAAAAGATGATATGCTCCAGATGTGACGGTGATAAGGGAGCATCCATCAATAGATTCTTGTCACCGATCATGTGATTTGTACATCCACTATCGAGGACCCACTCATTGGCTTTGGGTTGATCATCCTGCAGATGAATTAGTTCAACTTACGATCTCATATACTTCATCGGTGAAGAATATGATATCAATTTCATCGATGAATTTCATCAGCAGATAATGTATAAGCAAGATGAGGACGTGTGAAATAAAAGTTCATTTCTTCATGATTAGCTGCGTCCTTTCAGTGCAATGTTGTCGTGTCCCCACAAATTCATCAGATGTTAAAGCACGTCTGGAGACCTGACCCTGCAGAAGAGATTAGTTCTTTTTCTTCACCACCCACATCTGAAGGGGTGGCAAAGAGTTCATCACATATGAGAATGGTATCATAGAGGCCAATCCATTTCGTTTCACATAAGAGGGGTTAGGGTAAGCATATGAATAAGAAGAGAAATTTTCGAGGACTTATGAACATATTGGTTTGAAGAATAATGCACATATTCATAGCCCTTTGCTCTACCCTGCGAAACAGAGTTGTTAGCACGATGATAATCATATGAGGACTTTGATCCATGTGAGGAATTTGGTCCGTATGAGGACTTGGATCCATATGAAGAATTTGGTCCATATGAAGAGTTTGATCTGGGGTTCCTATTCTTCACAGGTGGTGTCATGAGGACATTCACCTGAAGACTTTCAAGGCACTTCACAGGAACCCAGATTTTCTTCATAGGGGAACCGTTCTCGCAGTTAGTGCCAACATATCTAGCAAATACTTCACCATTCTGATTTTTGAACAGTTTATAGTTGGAGTCAAATGACTCATCAGAAGAATGAGGAGATTCACATGTAAAGCCAGATAAGTTAGATGGATCAACTGGAAGTCCCTTTGAAGCAACCCATGAGGTTTTCGGGTACTGCTCAGGCTTCCAATATGTTCCATCAGCATTGAGTTTCCTCTCAAAGGCAATACCCTCTTTCCTAGGATTCCTGTTGAGGATCTGCTTTTTAAGAACATCACAAAGAGTCTGATGCCCTTTGAGGCTTTTGTACATGCCTGTCATGTACAATTCCTTCAGCCCTGCATCGTCAGTGATACTAGCAATGTCCTCAGATGAGGAATTAGTGATAGCAAGAGCAGGTGAAGAATTTGTAATAATTGAAGCATTTGAACATTCAGGTGAAGAATTAGCAGATTCACGTTCAATGCACTTTAAGCATGGAGGAAAAAATTCTTCCTGAGAAGCAATGATTTGTTGAGCAAGTAATGAATCGCGCTCCTTCTGAAGATCTTCATAACTCACTCTTAGCTTCTCAAGATCTTGCTTTCTTTGAAGAAATTCATAAGAAAGTTTCTCATGGTGAGATAAGAGAGTGTTATGATGACCTTGAAGGCTGTCAAACCTAGATCAAGTCTCTCAAGATTTTCGAGTGGCTTTAGTGCGATCCATTTCTTCACCCAACATATCATCACTTTTGTCTAGCATGTTTTGAACCTTTTCAAAAGCCCTTTGTTGTTTTACAGCAATCTTAGCAAGTTTTGAGTAGCTGGGCTTGAGATCTTCATCAGATTCATTTTCACTAGATTCAGAGGAGGTATATTTGAGTACCTTGGCACCCTTTGCCATGAAGAAATAGGTGGGAGCGTAGTCATCACTATCTTCATCAGCTTTGTTGGTGAGGTCATTTTCTTCAGAGTAGAAGATGGACTTGCCGACGAAAGAAGTAGCGAGAGCCAGACTCGCCACACCAGACTCGGATTCTTCTGATGCCTCCTCTTCCTCATGTTCCTCAGATTCAGCTTGAGTCCATTTCCTTGCCAATGAATGCCCGAGCCTTCTTGGAGCTGCTCTTTTGTGAGAAGAAGACTTTGAGGATTTTGATGATGAAGATTTTGACGATTTCTTATTCTTCTTAGCGTCATCAGAATTGTAATCCTTGTATTTCTTCTTCTTTAATTCCTTTTCCCACTGAGGAAAATCTTGAATGTAGTGACCAGGTTTCTTGCATTTGTGGCTTAGTCTTCTCTTATAGTCACTGGATGAGGAATCACTGCTCCTTGAGGATTTTCCAAAGCGACCACGTCTTGAGAACTTCTGGAATTTCTTCACGAGCAGTGCTAGCTCCTGGCTCAATTCTTCAGGATCTCCAAGGCTACTACGAGTCTTCACAATCGATTCGAGACACAGCCTTGGCCTTGAGGCACGTGATTTTCCATAGCTAGAACCATAGAGATCTCTCTTTTCAAAGAAGTGGAACTCATGAGTATTTAGCCTCTCGAGGATATCAGCTGGAACAAGTGACTTGTAGTCAAGACGCTCTTGTATCATCGATTGCGGAGTATCAAATGAGGAATCAAGCAATCTCAACAATTTCTTCACCACCTCATGGTCGGTGATGTCAAGGGCACCAAGCGCTTGAAGCTCATTTGAGATGTCAGTGAGGCGATCGAAGGATTGTTGAACATTTTCATTGTCGAGTCTTTTAAAGCGGTTGAAGAGATTTCGAAGAACATCAACTCGAGAGTCACGCTGAGTTGAGACTCCTTCATTTACTTTGGACAGCCTATCCCAGATAAGCTTAGCAGTTTCCAAAGCACTCACTCTTCCATACTGTCCTTTACTTAGATGGCCACATATGATATTCTTCGCTTGAGGATCGAGTTGCTTGAATCTCTTCACATCGGCAGCGTTCAGTGAGGGTGAAACAGAGGGAACACCATTTTCCACAACATACCAGAGATCGTTGTCAATTGCCTCAAGATGCATTCGCATCTTGTTCTTCTAGTAGGGGTAGTCCGTCCCATCAAAGGTAGGACACCCAGCCGAGACCTTGATCATACCTGCGGTCGACATAACTAAAACTCTAGGTGGTTAAACCAATATCACACAGAACAAGGGAGTACCTTGCTCTGATACCAATTGAAAGTGCGTTATATCGACTAGAGGGAGGGTGAATAGGCGATTTTTATGAATTCTTCAATGAGGAATTTGCGGGTGAGGAAATTCCTAAGTGAAGAACTACTTGCAGCGGAATAAGTACTCAGAAGTAAGCATAAGAGAATGCGGGCATGGTCATCATGATGAAATGAAGACAATCAAAGAGTATGTAAAGCGTAAACACGGGATAGCACAAGATGAAGACAAACAGATCAAGAATTGAACTGAGGAAATTGAGAAAGTCTCGGTCAAAGTCTTCAAACACAGATATGAACGAACACTCAACACAAGAATGAGGAAATGAAAGAGTTGAGGAAATAGAACCAGTTAGGTTGGTGAAGACAATGATTTGGTAGACCAGTTCAACCGCTGTCTTAGTTGTATGTCGGGTTGGAGCGGCCGAGTATTTAAACTCGAGGACACATAGTCCCGGACACCCGATCGAAAGCACGCAGCTCAGACACCAAGTCCTCACCGTATTCTCCTTGAACTAAGGTCACAGTCCTCGTCCAATCACTCGTGGTAAGTCTTCAGGAGACTTCCAAACCTTCACAGACTTGGTCACTCGGCGATCCACAATTCCTGTGGATGCTCTAGACCATGACGCCTAACCGTCTGGAAGAAGCACAGTCTTCAAAGGTAACAAGCGTCGGATCCACGCAGGATCAATCTCTTGAGTGATGCTCAATCACTTTGGGTTTGTAGGGGTTTGGTTTTTGGGTTTTTCCTCACTCGATGATTTTCGCTCAAAGTCCTCGGAGGATGGGTTGCTCTCAAATGACAAGTGTCAAGTTCTCTCGAAGCAGCCAACCAGCTAGTGGTTGTAGGGGGCGGCTATTTATAGCCTAGGGAGCAGCCCGACATGATAAGACATAAATGCCCTTCAATGATAGGGCCGTTAGGTGGATAAGATATTGTGGGACAGGTGGCCTTGACAAGAACGATCGGAAATTTGACTCTCAAATTCCTCGTGGCTATCATGTTCCTCATCTGTAGGCAATCCGCCTTTGGCGAATTCCTAACTCCTCGGTCGAACAAATTCCTCGTGACGGAAGAACTTCGTCTACATCCTTTGAAGAAATTGAACTGAGCTGTATGAGATTTCCAAAGGCTTCACTCGAAGGGATTGGTAGGTGTAGGATTTTGAGTTGAGCATCACATGGAAATTTTTCCTTAGTATTTCCTCGACCCCCTTTAACAGTACGGTGTTTCCTATGACTCAAGAAAGAGATTACGAAACTACGAAAACAAAATTCTTCACGCTTCATGTTCCTCAAATGAATACCAAGTCTTCAAGGTCACACCAATTTCTTCACTTTCAAAGTCTTCATAAAGTCTTCAGAATATCAAAGTCTTCAGTCGAAGAACTTCATTTTTAGGGGTCAACTTTCTCTGTAAATATCAAACTCCTCATAGACTTATAGACCTGTGTACATTCATAAACACATTAGTCCCTTAACCTATAAGTCTTCCATACACCAAAATCACTAAGGGGCACTAGATGCACTTACAATCCCGAAGGTAAAGGGAGTGTGCGATGGTGATCTTATCAACCTTGGAATCACTTCCAACTCACATCATCACCTCGCCCTTAACAAGTCTATGTTTATTTTGCAACTCCTGTTTCAAGTTACTACTCATAGAAACTAAACCGGTATCAAATACCGAGGGATTGGTATAAACACTAGTAAAGTACACATCAATAACATGTATATCAAATATACCTTTGTTCACTTTGCCATCCTTCTTATCCGCCAAGTATCTAGGCCAGTTCCACTTCCAGTGACCATTTCCTTTGCAGTAGAAGCACTCAGTTTAAGGCTTAGGTCTAGCTTTGGGCTTCTTCACGGGAGTGGCAACTTGCTTGCCATTCTTCTTGAAGTTCCCTTTATTTCCCTTGCCCTTTTACTTGAAACTAGCGGTCTTGTCAACCATCAACACTAGATGCTTTTTCTTGATTTCTACCTTCGCCAATTTCAGCATCGCGAAGAGCTTGGGAATTGTTTCCGTTATCCCTTGCTATAGTTCATCACGGAGTTCTATTAACTTGGTGACAGTGACTAGAGAACTCTCTCAATCACTATCTTATCTGGAAGATTAACTCCCACTTGATTCAAGCGATTGTAGTACTCAGTCATTCTGAGCACATGCTCATTAGTTGAGCTATTCTCCTCCATCTTGTAGGCTAAGTACTTTGTCAGAGGTCTCATACCTCTCGACTCGGGCATGAGTCTGAAATACCAATTCCAGCTCTTGGAACATCTCATATGCTCCATGGTGTTCAAAATGTTTTTGAAATCCCGGTTCTAAGCCGTAAAGCATGGTGCACTAAACTATCAAGTAGTCATCATAACGAGCTTTGTCAAACGTTCATAACGTCTGTATCTGCTCCTACAATAGGTATGTCACCTAGCGGTGCATCAAGGACATAATTCTTCGGTGCAGCAATGAGGATAATCCTCTGATCACGGACCAAGTCCGCATCATTGCTACTATCATTTTTCACCTTATTTTTCTCTAGGAACGTATCAAAAATAAACGGGGAGCTACATCGCGAGCTATTGATCTACAACATAGTTATGCAAATACTATCAGGACTAAGTTCATGATAAATTAAAGTTCAATTTAATCATATTACTTAAGAACTCCCACTTAGATAGACATCCCTCTAGTCATCTAAATGATCATGTGATCCATATCAACTAAACCATGTCCGGTCATCACGTGAGATGGAGTAGCTTTCAATGGTGAACATCACTATGTTGATCATATCTACTATATGCACGCTCGACCTTTCGGTCTTAGTGTTCCGAGGCCATATCTGCATATGCCAGGCTCGTCAAGTTTAACCCGAGCATTCTGCGTGTGCAAAACTGGCTTGCACCCATTGTATGCGAACGTAGAGCTTATCACACCCGATCATCACGTGGTGTCTTAGCACGAAGAACTATGCATAGCGATGCATACTCAGGGAGAACACTTATACCTTGAAATTTAGTGAGGGATCATCTTATAATGCTACCGTCGTACTAAGCAAAATAAGATGCATAAAGGATAAACATCACATGCAATCAAAATAAGTGATATGATATGGCCATCATCATCTTGTGCCTTTGATCTCCATCTCCAAAGCACTGTCATGATCACCATAGTCACCGGCTTGACACCTTGATCTCCATCGTAGCATCATTGTCATCTCGCCAACTATTGCTATCACAACTATCGCTACCGCTTAGTGACAAAGTAAAGCAATTACATGGCGATTGCATTTCATACAATAAAGCGACAACCATATGGCTCCTGCCAGTTGTCGATAACTCTGTTACAAAACATGATCATCTCATACAAAAATTTATATCATCACGTCTTGACCATATCACATCACAACATGCCCTGCAAAACAAGTTAGACGTCCTCTACTTTGTTGTTGTAAGTTTTACGTGGCTGCTACGGGCTTAGCAAGAATCATTCTTACCTACACATTAAAACCACAACGATTTTTCGTCAAGTGTGCTATTTTAACCTTCAACAAGGACCGGGCGTAGTCACACTTGATTCAACTAAAGTTGGAGAAATAGACACCCACTAGCCACCTGTGTGCGAAGCACGTGGGTAGAACTAGTCTCGCGTAAGCGTACGCGTAATATCGATCTAAGCCGCTTCATCCAACAATACCGCCGAATCAAAGTATGACATGCTGGTAAGCAGTATGACTATTATTGCCCACAACTTCTTTGTGTTCTACTCGTGCATATAACATCTACGGATAGACCTGGCTCTGATGCCACTGTTGGCGAATGCAGTATTTCAAAAAAATTCCTACGATCACGCAAGATCTATCTAGGAGATGCATAGCAATGAGAGGGGAGAGTGTGTCTACGTACCCTCGTAGACCAAAAAGCAGAAGCGTTTATCAACGCGGTTGATGTAGTCGTACACCTTCACGATCCGTCCCGATCAAGTACCGAAAGTACGGCACCTCCGTGTTCAGCACACGTTCAGCTCGATGACGTCCTTGCCTTCTTGATCCAGCAAGACGAGCGAAGTAGTAGATGAGTTCCGGCAGCACGACGGCGCGGTGACGGTGTTGGTGAAGAACAATCTCCGCAGGGCTTCTCCAAGCACTACAAAAACTATGACGGAGGATAAACTAGAGGGGACGGGGTTGCCGGCACACGGCTTGGTGATTCTTGATGTGTCTTGGGTGCTAGCCCTGCCCCTCTATTTATATGTTGAGCCCTAGGTTGACACTTGGAGTAAAAGCCTCCTCAAAGTCGGTTTTGCCCAAAAGGCACGAGTCCCACTAGGACTCCAGGACCAAACACCACAATCCTTGGCATCTGTCCCAGACGCCATGGGCCTCGGCGTCTGGCCCAGGGCCAGACGACAGGGTCTTCGGCGTTTGGCCTTTGACCTCCGCAAAACTATCTTTTGCACCAACATATAGCCTCGTGGGCCTGACCCCTTAGCCTAACCATATCATCCAATATATGAATCTTTACCTCCGGACCATTCCGGAGCTCCTCGTCATGTCCGTGATCTCATCCGGGACTCCGAACAACATTCGGTCACCAACATACATAACTCCTATAATACTATATCGTCAACGAACGTTAAGCGTGCGGACCCTACGAGTTCGAGAACTATGTAGACATGACCGAGACACCTCTCCGGTCAATAACCAATAGCGGAACCTGGATGCCCATATTGGCTCATACATATTCTACGATGATCTTTATCGGTCGAACCTTATGAGAACATATGTAATTCCCTTTGTCATCGGTATGTTACTTGCCCATGATTCGATCGTCGGTATCTTCATACCTAGTTCAATCTCGTTATCGGCAAGTCTCTTTACTCATTCCGCAATACATCATCCCATAACTAACTCATTAGTCACATTACTTGCAAGGCTTATTATGATGTGATTACCGAGAGGGCCCAGAGATACCTCTCCGATACACAGAGTGACAAATCCTAATCTTGATCTATGCCAATCCGACAAACACCTTCGGAGACACCTGTAGAGCATCTTTATAATCACCCAGTTACATTGTGACATTTGATAGCACAAAAGGTGTTCCTCCGGTATTCGGGAGTTGCATAATCTCATAGTCAGAGGAACATGTATAAGTCATGAAGAAAGCAATAGCAATAAAACTTAACGATCATAATGCTAAGCTAACGGATGGGTCTTGTCCATCACATCATTCTCCAATGATGTGATCCCTGTTCATCAAATGACAACACATGTCTATGGTCGAAACTTAACCATCTTTGATTAACGAGCTAGTCAAGTAGAGGCATACTAGGGACACTTTATTTTGTCTATGTATTCACACATGTATCAAGTTTCCGGTTAACACAATTCTAGCATGAATAATAAACATTTATCATGATATAAGGAAATATAAATAACAACTTTATTATTGCCTCTAGGGCATATTTCCTTCAGCACTCTCCCCACATCCCCTCCCGCAGTCGCCCGCCAGCGTTGCCATCGCCCGCTATCTGCGATTCCAGCTATTCTAGCCAGTGGAATCGCGCCGCCCGCCCCGGATCCGACACGAGCCGAGCCACTGCGACATCTCCGCCACCTCGAATTGACCGCCTCGAGCCGCCGCCCACCACGGACGCCAGCCTTGGATTCGTCGAACCGCCGCCTGCCCCGCTGCCCCGGTGAGCCCTTTTCCTTCCTGCTTTTGCTTGGTCGTAGAAATTTCGTTGATGTGAGCTTCGATTCCGTTTTTGTAGATGGATTTGAGCCTGTGCGCGCAATTTTTGCTCGAGGATTCATCCTTGTCCGATGACTCAGACATGGAATCGATGCTCAAGCGCCATCGCCGGCAGATGGTCGTGGCGGTCCTAGCCATGAAGGAGGTGGAGGATCATAACGCAAAAGACGACAAGGTTCGACTGTCGGCCGTCTTTGCATCTCTCGCAACCGGTCTCTTGGGAATATGATGTTGATGCAAGACTACTTCGCAGACAATTCAACCTATCCGCCACACTTCTGGAGAAGGTACCGAATACGTCGATCACTCATCATAAAAATTCTGCAAGCTTGCGAGGCCAATTGTTGGTTTTTTACTCAAAGGAGAAACGCCGCGGGCTTGTTGGGTTTTAGCGCCTACCAAAAAATCTCCGCGTTTATGCGTGTGATTATATATGATATTCCGGCTGACTATGCCGACGAGTATCTTCGCATTGGCGGAGATACTACAATTGAGTTAGTGCGTAGGTTTGCCAAAGTGATGATCCACCTCTTTGTTCATGTGTATCTTCGTCCATCCAACAAGGAAGACACAATAAAGTTGATGGCAACAAATGAGAAGCGAGGTTGGCTCGTCATGCTATGAAGCATTGATTGCATGCATTGGACTTGGAAAAACTGCCCGAAGGCATGGCATGGGAAATTTTGTGGCAAGTCTCGTAAGATAACAATTGTGCTAGAGGTCGTAGCATCCGAGGATTTATGGATTTGGCATTGATCTTTTGGTATGCCGAGTAATCTCAATGATATCAATGTGTTGCAACGGTCTCATTTGTTTGCTAGACTTGTTAGTGGTGATACTCCTACTTGCATTTCATGGTGTCTGGGCATGAGTACACAAAGGGGTACTATCTTGCAAATGGTATTTACCCCTCTTGGTGTACATTAGTGAAGAGCATCAAAAAGCCCAAAACTAGTATTGAATTTGCAAAGGTGCAAGAGGCTGCCCGAGAAGATATAGAAAGAGCCTTCGGGGTTTTGCAAACTAGATTTACCATTGTTCGTGGTCCTTCTCGTTTTTGGGACAAGAAAACCCTGAGCAACATCATGACATGTTGTGTGATTCTTCACAACATGATCATCGAAGATGAGAGGGACTTAAACTTGGAGTTCTTCTACGACAATGTCGGTAGCCGTGTGAAGCCAGCTAGAGATCGATCCTGACCGCATACAAGCATTCCTTCAGACATACCGGCAGATTTAAGATGCAGACACCCATCATCAGCTCCAGGAGAATCTCATTGGGCACCATTGGCAGAGGCATGGCCAAAGGCATTGAGCACATTTGGCAAAGGCATCAGCCAATTTTACATTCATTTCATTTAATTCATGTGTGATCAGTATCATTGTTGTATTCGAAACAATTGTTGTATTAAATTGTTAGTTTTATTTGGTGACTTGAATAATAATTGTAATTTGGATACGTAATATTCACATCTTATATTATTTAAATTCATATTACTGTCGTATGTGAGATATGTGTTAATTCTGGAAACCACGTGTTTTGCGGGCTCGCGCGGGCTGCGGCCGAACAGAACCCGCATAGCGGAACCGAATATTCTGTTTTACGGTTCCGCTATGCGGGTTCTGTTAGGCCGCAGCCCGCGCGAGCCCGCAAAACGCGTTTTCTGCGAACTGTAAACACGCGATACGGGTCGGCGATTTAAAGGGTCTGCTAGTTTTTGTCTAATCAATTCTTCATCACAAATATTTCACCAAGCTTTAGTCCCACAAAAGGAAGTGCCATTTTATTGCCCCTTGCTGAAAATCCAACATCTCATCCAGAGTTTGAAGACTTCCTTTTGTAGGAAGTGCATGTGTGAAGCATTATATGTAGTGCATGTGTGACGCATTGTGTGTGCTTTGATCAAATATTATGCATTAACCTTTTCTTGTTTTGACACCAGCAGCCTCCCACATCAAGGGCTTCAGTGGACCAGACAAGACAAGCTACGCGGTGAGCATCACTTTCCCCATGCATGTTCAATGCTCATGAGAAGAGGCGAGTCGCCGACATTCTTGCCAGATTAAAGTCTCCTGATATTTCAGCTAAGGCACCTCAAATCGACAGAATTGTTGAATTCCCACTGGCGTCCTCTAAAGATCCATTGCGTCCCATCATGAAGCTCCTGCCACCATCTATCACCGACCAATCGATCACCAAGGACAAATGCATTTTTCAGGTGATCCGGAGCGACAGCAAAGCCATACGAACACTCCTGATCAGAAACTGCTCAGTATCTACAATAATTCACTTGGAAAGTCATGCGATTAAAGGCATAAGAGGTTCGACACGACGTCGTACAGGCAAAGAGCTGAAGCTCTGGAGGGCTTGCTTGAGTTTAGTGTCCGGTTGCCCCAACATGAGAGATTTCAGGAGCCGGGGGTCTTGCTAAAGCCTTTTGGGCCCGGGAAGGCGTCTCCTAAGGAAAACAAACGGGATTATAAGGAGAGGCCTCCAAAGGAAAACATGAGCCTACACTAATTTTCGATCTTTATTAGGTTCAGGCCGTACAGTTTCACTACCCCCGCTCACCCCACCCTCCTGTGGATGACTAATTCAAATTTCTAACCTGAAATGGTCTTGTGAATACAACTCCAAAACTCTATTGACATTTTGAGAAAAGAATAGTTCTGGATATACTTTAATGCTATAAGTTATCTGAAGATTTTGTTGATATCTTGATTAAGTTTAAATTCGGCTGTTCTTGTTTTTGTATTTCTACCTTGGAAAGACTGTTTTCGTGTTGCCCCTGTTGTCTTGAAAGATCAGATGGATATGCAACCAAGGCTCCCTCTCCAAAATAATAAGAAGAAAATGAGAGGGGTGTTTTGGGGGATGAGCTACCTGGAGCTCGGAATCACAACCAAGCATTTGCCCATTGGGATGTGTATGCCGTGGATTTCCAGTCTAATACGGTGTCAGTTCCATGTGGAAATATAGAGGTGCCATGCAGGGGACTGGTGCCATGGGCTGATGTACCTCGTGGGAGAATTCGCTTTTGGCCCATGTGGCCAAAGGTGTAGGCCGGTGAGACAATAAGTGAGAGTGATGGAAATTTTCATCACTAGCATCAGCCCAAGGTACGAAATTGTAGACTGAAATTCAAAATACTTCTCTTAAAATAAAACAAAAGCATAAATCATGATCTGAATAGTAACTAATGCAATCTGGGAGTTCAATCCGGCCCATTCCATGTGACGACAGTGAATTTGACATTTTGTGTTTCTCATATTATTCTTCAAATTTGCATTTGAAAATTTGTGGTACATAGATTCTTGTTACTACAAAAAAATGTCTTAGGAATTTTTCAATGTGCGTACATAAGATATTTTAAACTATGTACGCCGGTTTTGCAAATGGTTGGGGGTACCCAGTAAATGTAAAGTATTCGATGCGCCGGAGCATTAAGGTATATCGGAAAAAATACATGTTGGTTTTACCATGTAAGTTCTTTTTTGAGACTTGTAAGTTTTTTTTTTGAGGCAAACCATGTAAGTATAATACATATGCAGTGCGGTTTTATAAGTATAGATCCGAATTCAAAGCACATATCTAGAATAGCGAAAAGGACAAACCACAATTGTGAATATTAACTAATAAAAACTGGGCCTTCAATTCACCCCATTTTCTGTATCATCGACGAAGGTGTGTTGGAGCGGCAGAGGTGGAGTGTTACAATGGGATGTTTTTCATGATGAAATAGATTTCATGTTACATTTTTTTAGTTTATATTAATACGGTCCGAGCAAAAATAAGACAACAAGTTTCGGAGGTGAAAATCAGGGCATCGAGAAAAAGGATTATTTTATGAAATATTTTCAGAGAAAAAGGATCAAATATGTGCATTTTTTTCGAAAGTACGCCAAGAGCGTATCATAGCTTTATAGAAGGAAGAAAGGATATGTACAAGAGATTAAGTGTTAGTTAGATGCCACAAGCGACATCCAACACAACCTCCACTCCACTCAAACTACGGACTACTCACAAAGATGTTGAACTCCGCTAACTCCGGCTTTCGCCCACACACTAAGCTCTTGAAAAATGAAATCAACGTGCCCAACTCGTTCCTCACTACTCCACTACTAAATACTCTAGTGTTGCGTTGTTTCCATAGGCATCAAGCGATGAGCTTCACGATGCAGTCAAAGCCAGCTCTGGAGGCCTTGTCAAACCTCTTCCTCACCCTACACCACTAGTCCTCCAAGTTGTCCTGATTGGAAGGTAGGAGTGTCAGACTTATCCGCGGTCTGGAAAAGCAAAGGAACCAGACCTGCCCCGCATACACACATTGCATCAGAATGTGATCGGCTGAATCTTCCTCTTGCTCGCATAGATAACAGGGTGACCTTTCGTCCTATAATCCATGCCTGAATCTCCTATCCGCTGTCCATAAGCGATACTGCACCGCTAGCCATAAGAACGACTTGCATCCCGAAGGTGTTGTGCCTTTCCAGATTGGCCCAGCCGCCTGCATCTCAATGGCTCCCTCACAGAGCATGCTATAGGTCGAGGAGGCTGTATATATCCCTGCCTCATTCCATGCCCAGATTGGCGCGTCCTCTTCATTTGGCATGAGATGAAAGGCCACTAGAACTTGCCAGATTTTGATGAACTACACCAACCCCTCTGTATTCAGCTCCCCAACAATGTCCTCAGTCCATGAGTGCATCCACATACCATCTTTGACTGTTCTGCGGTTAGTCGTACGAGTCCTGATGGACGCTCTTATGATCGACGCAATTTCCCCCACAGTCACTCCATTGACCCATCGATCCTTCCAGAATAGGGTCTTCAACCCGTTCCCCACTTTCCACTTAACCAGGCTTCCAAAAGTTGCCTCCACTAGCTTGTCTGACGTTAAGTTCAAATCTTGCCAAGGCCTGAGAGCATCTGTTCTTTTCAACCACTCCCATCTTAGCCGAAGAGCAATCCCTTGCTTGAAGAGATCAATCACTCCTAGACCGCCAAGCTTTTTGGGTCGACAAACTTTCCTCCAGGAAACCAAACACTTCCCACCATGGATCTCATCCGTTCCTGCCCAGAAGAACGCCCTGCACCCTTTGTCCACCTTTTCTAGAGCCCACTTAGGAGCCTTAGCCACAATCAGATGGTGAGTTGGCCTTGCTCTCATTACTTGGTTTACCAAGATCAATCTACTAGGCCTCGTAACCATCCCCCTCTGCCATCCTGGCAAAATTTTCAGAGCCGCATCCACAATCGGTTGCCATTCCGATCTGGTGAGGTGCTTGATGCTTAGTTGCAACCCGAGTTACTTGCAAGGAAATTGATCAATCTTCCACGGTAATGTTGTCCTGACAAGCTCCTCATCCCCGTCCTCCGGCCTGATGAGGATAGCCGAGGATTTCGCAAAGTTAACTTTCAATCCAGCGGCCTTGCCAAACAACTCGAACATGTCCATCACCAGCATCAAATCGGATCGGTTCGGCTTAATGAATAGCACCACATCATCCGCATATAAGGACAACCTTTGCATGGGACTGCATCCATTCATTTTGCTCAAAATCTGGCTGTCATGTGCCTTGATCACCATCGCCGTGAGGACGTCCATTGCAATGACAAAAAGCAGCGACGATATGGGGTTACCTTGTGGGAGTTCTCTTGCATGCATGAATTTAGCCCCAGCGCAGCCATTGACAATAACTCTAGAGCTTATCGATCTGAGTAAGGTAGCAATCCAGCCCAGCCATCTCTCCGGAAAACCTTTTGCACGTAGAACCTCAAACAAGAAGGGCCAAGACAGGGAGTCAAAAGCTCTAGATATGTCAAGCTTGACCAGCACACCTTTGGCCTTCCTCCTGTGCAATTTCCTAGCCATCTGCCGAACTAGCAGGAAGTTATCGTGGATATTCCGGCCTTTAACGAACGCAGATTGATTGACATGGACCAGCTCGCCCATCCTAGGCCCCAGTCTGGACGCCAGCAGCTTCGCAGCCATCTTCGGAATGCTATGGACCAGGCTAATGGGCCTGAAATCCCTAATCTGGCAGGCCTCCGCAGATTTAGGAATAAGCGTGATGAGGGCCTGGTTCAATCTCCCAAAACCATGTCCATTATCAAGGAACAGTTTGTTGAATGCGGCAATCACATCCTGCTTCACAATGGCCCCAGCTTTCTGGAAGAAGATGCCGATGAACCCATCCGGCCCGGGCGCTCGATCAGCGGGCATGTCCTTTACCACCTTCCATATCTCCTCCTCCACGAAAGGCATATCCAACTCCGAAAGATCAACTGCCTCGATCCCCAAGAACTCCAAATCAAAGGTGTGATCCCGAGCCACATCCCTCCCAAGCAGATCACTATAGGCATCGAAGAACGCATCCTCTTTTCCTTTCTGGTCTGTGATGATCTGACCATTGACCGAGAGCGTCGGTATGAAGTTTTTGGTTTTCCTCCCATTAGCAACCAGGTGGAATAGCTGCGTGTTTGCATCGCCCGCTTGGAGCCATCTGATCCGAGATCTCTGCCGAGCTATCGTTCTTTCCAGGGAGGCCAATCCCAAGATCAGTTTCTTGAGGGTGCACCTAAGCCAACGCTCCTCCATGGATAACAAGCGCCTCTCCTGAGCATAATCAAAGCGAAGAATGACTAGCTTAGCCGCCACGATTTGCAGTTTGATGTTGCCCACCTTCCTTTGCCCCCACGCGATGAGGTGTTTAGTCGTGTTCCTCAGCAAGATATCAAGTCTATGAAAAGGGTCCACGATCTCCATATCACAAGTCCAACCCTCCTCCACTGCTTCCAAGAAACCGTCCAGCTTGGTCCAAAAGAGTTCGAACCTAAACCTCTTCTTGTGATGAAATTGCTCCTCAAGCGATAGGAACAACAGACAATGATCTGACGTAGCCGTAGACAGAGCCTGCAGTAGATAGTCAGGGTGATCCAGCTCCCACTCGACCGAAACAAGGGCTTTGTCAATCTTCGTCATCGTAGGCACCTCCCTCTCATTACTCCACGTATATAGTCGTCCATGCAAGAACAATTCTTTAAGTGCCTGGTCATCCACAAAGCGCTTAAATCGCCCCATCATCCTGCGATCAATCAGAGAATTGTTTTTGTCTGACGCGTGAAGAATAAGATTAAAGTCTCCTATGACGAGCCATGGCCCAGGGCATAGCAATCGTCTCTCCGCAAGCTCCTCAAGGAACATCAACTTTTGGGCATCCTCTTGTGGCCCATAAACCACCGAGAGCCACCAAGAAGAACCATCCCGAGGCGAGACAAAACCAGTGATGAAATTAGTGTCATTCACTAGGTTAGACACAAGCACCTTCGAAGACTCCCAAGCCACCAAAATCCCCCCTATAGTATCATCAGTAGGGAGATAGAAAAAGCCATCGTACGCAGGTCCGAGGCATTGCATAATCACAAACTGGTCAACTCTTTCGAGCTTGGTCTCCAAGATACAAAAAATCGAAACACGCGCCGAGTCCGCAAACTCTCTCAAAGCTTTTTTCTTTGCCGGACTATTTAGACCTCTAACGTTCCAACACACCAACTCCAACGCGTTGTGCGACATTGGGCAAGAATAGATCTCCCCCATGTCAGCATCCACGTAGCTGATCAGCTACACAGCTACCTCACCCGCATGTGAAAACTCTCCTGACAGGGTCGCGGGGATGGACTTGCCAAAGATGGCCACTATTGCCCGCAACTATGGCTCGTGCAACGGCGAGTCAAAAACCGACCGGAGCTGTCCTAACGCATCCTCCGATACTGCTAGATCCTCGCCAGCAATACCAAGCGCCGAAAGAAGCACCGTTTCCGCTGGTGTAGCTTTCGATCTTTTCTGGCCACCGGTTGACCGTGTCGCTCTCCTTGGGGTAAAAGGATCCTGCCCTATGCGCACGCCACGAACTCCCTCGATCTCCTTGAGAAGTGGTGGAGCCAGCTTCTTGAGAAGTCCCGCACAGAAGGGTTTGATATTTCCCAACGACTGAAGTTCCTTCTGCGATGGACCCGAGTCCACAATGTGCACCACCAAGTCTAGCCCCATTGCACGTCCTACGTCGCCATGCAGTGGGTCCCCGCCGCATGCAGCCTCTTCCATGCTGCACGTAGTCACGTCCTGGCCAGTGGCCCCAGTCCTATCCGAAGCATCCATATCCTGGGTCAGAATCTGCGTTGCCACGCCCAAAGTACACTCCCCCTCCTCCAATGCAGTCTCCGGAATATCTCGCATCGGGGCCCAGCCATTAGCCAATCGCCGCTCGCTGTCAGAAAGCAGCCTGACAGGCCCATCCTGCGCCTCCTGGATCCTCTGTGCAGAGCTCGCGCACACCTCCACTCTTCCCACTTCCGTGGCACCATCCACAGGCCGCAACAAATCCTGGGCACCCTGCCCCTCTTTTGCTGCAGTCTCGGGACTACTACCTCCGTCCGGGTTTTTACGTCCGCTGAGCACCGCGCGGGCGTACCAAGTTTACAGGGCCGCTGCATCGATGGGCATGCAAAAAGTGAAAAGGCTTTGTTCCTGCCTTGGTCCCCACGTAGCTGGCCACAGCTAAATCATGCGAGAGAAAGGTGCTGAGTAATCAGCGTAGGAGAGAGAGAGTACTAGTCTGCGGGATTACAGCTGCATGCAATAACTACGCTGTTTAGAGAGCGCATGCGTGCAAGCTCGTGGGCTGTTGCTTTGCATAAAAACCTCGTGCAGTTAGAGCCAGCTTTTACATTGGTCCGTGAGATTTGGTCCGGGGGACTTAAAATCCCGGACGGAGGTACTCCCTTCGTTCGGAATTACTTGTCTCGGAAATGGATGTATCTAGAACTACAATACGTTTATATACATCCATTTTCACGACAAATAATTCCGAACGGAGGGAGTAGTAGTAAGGAAAGCCGACAGATTGGCCCGTCCCACCAGCTCCACCGGATCCGAGGCGACAGGCTCGCCAGCTGCCACCAACGGAAGGATCGCCTCCCCCTCGGGACGCGCCACTCCTGCCTAGCCCACCGAATCCCCTTTTCCCACTGACTCCGAGGCGATCAGCCCGCCAGCTGTCGGCACCGGAATCACAGCCTCTTGCTCTGGCCTAGCCTGAACTGCCTGAACCACCAAAACCACCTTTTCCGCCGGATCCGAGGCGACCAGCACGCCAGCTGTCGGCACCGGAATCACGGCCTCGTTCACCGGTCTCCCCCTCAAGTTTGAAACTGGCGTTGGATCAACCACCCGCCCAGCATGCCCCACCGAATTTGCAGGGGACCGAGCAAAAGCTGACGCCCCCATAGGTGGGATTCTCCATTCCGAGGGTCCCACACGACCAACCAAGACCTGGCGGTATGAACGTCCCTCGCCGCCATTGGCCGGACCTGGTTGCCGCCGACCAGCACCGCGGTCATCGCAGACACCACGCCTCCACGGCTGCACCACCCATTCGCCGCCAAGGAAGGAGCCAAGCGAGCTATCCGGCAAGCCACTCTGACCGCTATCCCCATCCGAAGTATCCGAGCGTCTCCAGAGCTCCGGTGGCGAGAAGTCTCGCATCCTCCCGACATGGATGAACACCGGGTATTGAAGCAGCTGTCGGAAGGAAGCACGCCTCTCTGCCGGAGTTGGCCGCCGCTCCGGTGGCTCAGGCACCCAAAGACGGCGAAACACCGGTATCTCATCCGGATCGACACACCAAGCTCGCACCTTGAACAAAGACAAGTCCTCCCTGCTCTCAGTCTCTGGAGCCAGGCTCTCCACCAGGCAACCCGATCCCAGCAGCTCTGCAGCAGTCTCCCTGACCCATGCATGAGACGGGATGCCTTCAACCATCAGATCAACTTGCACCCTCATGAGCTTGGACGTAGCCTGAGCTTGCCGCAGCCATGGCCTGATGAAGAACTATACTCCCAGATGCGACACCGAGGGAACCGCCAACGCCTTGTTCCTGAACTCATGCGCCGCGAAAACGACCAAGAAAACAATGTTTGAAGTGGATAAGCTTGTGGTGAGTTGTATTCTGAATTATCTGATACATGCAGGCTCTCAAATTTATTCAAAGTGTTGTTCTAGAAGATGATTGGCGCCCAAAAAGATTAATGTCATTGACTTGTCACAATCACCAGGGCTTCAATCAATTGAAGTGGTGTTTTTTCCGCAATGTGACTCTCTTTCAAGCCCAAAATAAACTGAGCCATCGAAACATGGAAAAGATATATTTATAGAAGAGCATTATTTCCTCCTTTTACACAGATAGATTATTCAGTGAAAAACCGTAAATTCAACACATCAACAACAGCCGACCCAAAAACTCACTTTGTTTTGACACTGACACCGTCTGATCCAGCAATGATCACTGAGCTTGCCATGTTCAAGAACAACCCATGCTCAACAACTCCTTCCAAAGCTGCAATCTCCTTGCCCGCGCCCAACGCATCCTTGATTGGCGTCTTGAAGTATAAATCTACTATGTAGTTCGAGTTGTCAGTAACATAGGGCTTGCCATCCTCATTCAATCTCAGCTTTGCCTCGCAACCTTCTTCATTGAACAGACCCTGCAGTCTTGCTTGATTGTACTTCCAGCAGAACTGCACAACTTCCACAGGCATGGCAAGACCGCTCCCTCCTAGGCCAGTAACTAGTTTCGTCTCATCAACGACAACAACAAACTTTCCTGATGCAGCTTCGACCATCTTCTCCCGGAGAAGGGCTCCACCCCGCCCTTTCACAAGGTTAAGATCTGGATCAACCTGTTTATAGTAGTAAAAAAAGGAACAAGGTTAATCACCGATGGTTCTTAGAAAACAATGAAGAGGATAATCTGAACCTCGCTACTGCCACCTCTCCTAAAAAATCAAAGGACAAATCAGTGAACATGCAGTTGTTGTGATTGACCATTCATTTTAGCTCTGCAACATCATGGCATTCGACCGATACTGGTTTGTTACTTTCCAACCTTTAAGCAGTGACAGGAAGGCATACACTTTCAGAGTGCTGACAGTCCTGCATGATAAACGGCATACATACAAGATAAATGATTGCTCCTTCGTAGTAACATGTTAAATGTCAGAACTAAAATGATACAGACAGGAAGTCTGAACTATCGTCCATGAAGTACAGTAGTAAGACAGCCATCTTTCATGCTCGGAAAGCAAGAAAGATGGAAATTTTAGCAAAAGGTGTTTTATCATCTTCCAAATATCGTCCATGAACTAAAAACATCTTTCATGCTCCAAGTGGAGTATGACAGAAATTCTAGCAAGAGGTGTTTTTTTTTTCATCTTCCAAATATCCCTACAAGCAATGGAAATTACACTTTTATGCATAGTGGTAAAGAAGCAATGAGGAAAGATGGAGGACCTCGTCAGCGCCGTCAATGGCGAGGTCGATCACGGGGTGGTCGTCGAGCGTGGAAAGAGGGATTCCCAGCGACATGGCCTGCTCAAAGGTGCGCTTGGAAGTGGGCACACCGACGATGCCGGAGAGCTTCCCGTTGGCAAGAAGCGCACCGATCTCGGCGACGGCAAAGGCGGCCGTGGAGCCTGTCCCGAGGCCCAGAACCATACCACTCTGCACCTGCTCCACCGCACGCACCGCCGTAAGCCTCTTGAGGTCATCCTGCGTCAGCGCCGTCGCCGCCTGCGCGGCATCTGCGCGCACGGCGAAGCGCGCCGGTCGCCGAGGGGCGGCGCGTCGCGCGGCGGCCGTGTGGAAGCGGACGGCGGTGGCGGCGGCGGCCATGCTGGGTAGCAGCGGGTGGTGGGAGCTCGTTGAGGATGGGGAGCTGGTGGAGGGAGCAGATGTGCGGGGGTTGCTGCCTGACGATCAACCATCATAAAGGAACACAGAAATGCAGAAAACACCATCTCCAAAAAAACATTGACTTTTTATTGCGAAATCGAAAAACACCCAAATGATAAATGGCACATGTATGGCACAAAGTAACATGATCCAAACGTCCCATTACCATCCATTTTGCCACATCAAATAGATGATATCATCAGACATTTTTCGATTTTTCAGACTTAAAAATGTTTTATCTCTTAAATAAAAATCAAACTAAAAATCCGTTTCGATTATTAAATTTCTCTCGACGAGATCTTCAAAAGTAGATTCGACAATGATATATTTCGACGACATTCTTTTGGTGCCAAAAGTTGCCATGATGTTACACTGAAGTTGCCAAAGTGTTTACACTAAATTTGTCATAATATGTTTCATCTAATTTTTTTTCTTTCTTCTAGATTTGAAGCCACCATTGTATTTCAACTGCTTTTCACGGCAAATTTTATTAATTGACCATGGCAATTTGTAGTAATTAACCACAACAAATTTAATTCATGAATCATGGCAATTTTTAGTAATTCATCATGACAATTTTAGTTTATAGATCATGGCATTTTTTGTATTTTGACCATGGAAAATATTTTTTGTATGAACCATGGAAAATTGTAGTATGAAAATTTAAGCAATTCACCATAGCAATTTTAGTTTCTGGTTCATGGCAAATTTGAGTCATTGACTATGCATTTTTAAAGTAATTGACGATGAATTTCTTTTTAGTTATGAACCATGTCAAAATTATTTCATGGATCATGGCAAATTTTAGTAATTCTCCATGGCAAGTTTAGTTTTTTAATTCCCTTTTTTATAACATGTCAAAATTTACTTTAAACGTAAAAGAAAAAGTAGTTGGTATATACCATGGCAACTTCAGTGTAAACAACATGGCAATTTATGTGCAATAGTGTAAACAACATGGCAACTTTCAATCGCCAAAAAATATCGTCGAAACATATCGATATGGGACCCGTGCAAGCTGACACGTGACACTTACAGCCGTAGACGATGTCAACAGGAACTGTTTATCCACAGGACGATTTTCACGAATAGAAACGGGTATGATACTGAACAGTAGTACTACGGATTAGAAATAAATGGATTAGGCACGTAATTTTTTTGAAATCTCAAATAGTGGCCCATGAATAAAATAGTGAAGTGGTGGCTCTAAGTTTAGTCTCATCCCGGAAGTTAAGGAAGAGTTGGACCTCTTTATATAGTGGGTTCTCTACACCACACTGTGAGGTGCGAGGGTGAGAAAGAGAAGACCACACGCGCGTGCTCGCTTGCTCACCTTGCCGGGCTCAGACCAGGACCAAGGCGGCGCATACGTACGACATGCGCGTGAATGGTCCGCCGAAATCCTGTCTGTTGCCTTGCAGGGCCACAACTTCCTTCTGTCGTTTTATTTTTTGGTGTCTTGACGGACAAGTTTATTGTTTCCTTGTCCGGTAAGTTTGACTTGAAAATCAAACCGTTTTGAGATCGTCATCGCGACACGATATTGTCTCTGGTTCTCCTATATATATACAGCTTACCGACCTCGGCCAAAGACACACCAAAAACACCTAGGGTTTTGCCTCATCTTGCAACTTGCGCCACCACCGTAGTCTACTCTATGTCGAACGCCAGCGTGCATCAACGTGCGGGAGAGCAGGTCTCCGGAACCGTTCATACTTGCGATCCTGCACCAGGAAAGTATGAATTAGGTTTGGGGAAGCTCTCTACGTGACTTCTCAAGTTCGTCATCATGGGTCGTCTTTCGTCCAAGTCGGGCGGTGCTACTCATCGCCGTTAACAACATATCATAGCTAACATCGTCATCAACACCGTCGCTCCTGCAGCAACTAATGAATAGTACGTCCTTCGTGATATGTTCATGTCTCTCTCTGTAGTTGCTAGTTCGTGTGCGATGCTGGTGTGCATGTTTTGATGTTCATCTAATTTTCTAGATTGTTGCATGCTAGTCTCTGTTCTAGTCATGAATTATTTACTGGTATTAATCATGAACTTGCCTAATATTCTAACTGTTGAAAATATGCCCTAGAGGCAATAATAAAGAAGTTATTATCATATTTCCTTGTTCATGATAAATGTTTATTATCCATGCTATAATTGTATTGACCAGAAACTCAGATACATATGTGGATACACAAATAAATACCGTGTCCCTAGTAAGCCTCTACTAGACTAGCTTGTTGGTTAAAGATGGTTAAGCTTTCCTAACCATCGACATGAGTTGTTATTTAATAATGGGATCACATCATTAGGAGAATGATGTGATGGATGTACCCAACCGTAAGCTTAGCATCAGATCGTATCACTTTGTTTATTTGCTACAGCTTTCTTCATGTCAAGTATCTGTTCCTAAACCATGAGATCATGCCACTCCCGAATACCAGAAGAATACTTTGCGTGTTATTAAACGTTACTTCGTAACTAAGTGATCATAAAGGTGCTTCAGTATCTCGGAAAGTGTTTGTTGGGTTGCATGGATCGAGACTGGGATTTATCACTCAGTATGACAGAGAGATATCTATGGGCCCTCTTATTAATACACCATCGTGAATAGTTTGCAAGCATGTGACTAATGAGTTTAGTCACGAGGATATTGTATTATGGAATGAGTAAATAGACCTGGCAGTAACAAGATTGAACTAGATATGTAGTGACCAACTAGCGAATCTCGGGCAAGTAACACATCGCTGGACAAAGGAAATTATATATGGGATTAACTAAATTCTCGACATCGTGGTTCAAATCGATAAAGATCTTTGTTGAATATGTGGGAGTCAATATGGGCATCCAGATCCCACTATTGATTACTGATCGGAGGGGAGTCTCGGTCATGTCTGCATGTTCCTGAAACCATAGCGTCACACACTTAGGGTAGTGTTGGGGTATTCATATGCTGAGTCCAAAAGTAGCTGGGAGTCCATGATGGGATCCGAAACATCACGAGCACCTCTGGAATGGTCCGGAGGTAAAGATTTATATATGGGAAGTCATATTCAAGGATTTGGAAAATGTTCGGGATTTTTCTGTATTGTACAAGGAAGGTTCTAGAAGGTTCCGGAGTGGGGCCCACCTGCATGGGGAGACCCACATGGACGTCGGTAGTGGGTCAAGGCCCCACACCCTGGTCTAGGTGCACCAAGATCCCCCCTAAAAGGAATAGGATCATATTCTGAAGGGATAAGATCAAGATCCCTAAAAAGTGGGGATCGCGATCGGTGGGGAAGGAAAGGAGGGAATTTCCTTCCCCCCCTTGGCGAACGGCCCTAGAGGATCGGAGAGCAAGCCTCACAGCTCCCCCATGCCTATATAAAGTGGGAGGCGCAGGGGCAGCACTCCATCCCTTGCCTAGCCAGCAGCTTCCCTCTCTCCTTACATCTCCTTGTTCAGGTTGCGCTTGGTGAACCCTGCCGGAGTTCCGCTGCCACGACCACCACGACGTCGTCGTGCTGGTTCAGATCCCAACTACCTCTTCTCTCTTCCTTGATGGATCAAGGAGGAGGAGATGTCATCGAGCCATATGTGCGCACCTCTCGGAGGTGCCGCTTGTGCGGTGCTTGGATCAGATTGGATTGTGAAGGTGTACGACTACGCCAACCACAATCTCTAGATCGTTAAGACTTTCGATCTACAAGGGTATGTAGACACACTCTCCTCTCATTGCTAGCATCTCCATAGAACAGATCTTGGGTGTTTCATAGGAATTTTTTTGTTTTCCAAGCAACGTTCCCCATCAATGGCAACATGAGATATGTCTATGCGTAGATGTTATGCACGAGTAGATCACAAATTGGTTGTGGGTGTTGATCTTCATATTGCTTACCTCCTTTTTCATATTTGGATTTGGCGGTACTATGGGATGAAGCGGCCCGGACCAACTTTACTTGTCCTCGCACAAGAGACCGGTTCCACAACTGACATGCAACTTGTACTGCATAAAGTGGCTAGCGGGTGTCTGTCTCTCCCACTTTAGTTGAATATGATTTGACAATAGTGGTCCTTGTAGAAGGTGTAGGAACAAAGTATGTCTACCAGAGGGGGGGGGTGAATGGGAGTTTTAATTTTTCTTCGGAAAACTTAAATCTCTTAGAACCAAGCAACGGAATAAACGATAAACAAGCTAAGAGGAACTACAGCGAAGTACCGAAGGGAAACTAAAGCATGCACCAAAGTAAATTACATGAATGGAATGCATCGAAAGTAAACATGAGTGACAGAGGTAACCGAAGATGCCCTATGGCGACAAGGTATTTGTTCGACTAGTTCGTCCTTCTGCACAAGGACTACGTCTGGTTGGAGGGGTTGTGACTTAACACGGAAGATAAACTCTCTTCACCCTATTCTCCTCGACAATCAATTCATCAACCGATGCAGATCACTCATGGTAGATACTTGAAGGCAATCTCTGAACCTTTACATACTTCTTCTTCAAGAACCACAATCACTCTTGGTCTCTAAAGAAATTGGCACCTAACCGTCTAGAGAGTTTGCATCTCTCAAGAGTAATAGGTGGAGCGTACTAAACTTAGATTCCAGTGATGCTGAACCACTATCTAATTCTTCGGCTCTAGGGTTTTTCTCTCGGTGGATTTTAAACTCAAATCGCTCAGAGAGGGGATTGCTCAACAATCTTCTCGGAATCAAACAGAGCAGCCATCGGACAAAGCCGGCGCGGGGTGGCTATTTATAGACGCAAACTTCCCAGATGGGAATTGACCATTTTGGACACAAGGTCCAGCCAATGGCCAACCGACATGTTCACAACGGTCAAATTTTGGAGCAATGGTAACATTACTTGAGAAACAAGTAATGCTAACTCCTCGGTCCGAGTCAAACCTCTCGCATCGAAGAAGATCACAATCTCTTGCTGGCAAGTATTTACTCGGATCACAAAGATATTTCTCTCACAGCTTTCATGGGATTTGTGTTTAGCATCAGAGAATCAAAGCTTTGAACGCTACACCCTTCTTAATAGTATGGTGGTCCTATGACTCAATGAAAGAAGAAGAACAATGAAATAGATGCTACATCTTCACTTCATCTTCATTCTTCCTCGAGCGCAGTCATTTGCTTCGAACATGCACTGAACCAATTGCTTCAACTTCAACAATTTTAGGGGTCACTCTTGTTAGCTTTATCTTTGGTGATAACCTTCGCTGCCGTGCAGGGAGATTATCTTCGTGATTTTCATCAAACTCCTTGCTACTCCTGGGACCTGTTACTCTGTGTGCACTAGCAAACACATAAGTCCCATACTGTTTATGTCAACAAACTCCAAAAGATAAGGGGCCTATCATTGCACCAGCAATCTCCCCCTTTTTGGACGGTTGTTGACAAAACAGATAATCATCAAAGTGAAGATAGATAAGTAAATTGTAAATCGAACAAGAGTGAACTTGCGCTACTTGACTCGATGATGAAATATACTCCCTATGGATGTATGCAGGGTCAATTGATATACAATGAAATTACTTGCAATTCATTTGAGTGTGTGGAGGGTTTTCAATCATATGAGGTAATGATTCGCACAGATGATATATAACCCAATGAGAACATATTGCAATCTTTCATGACTTCTGTCAGTAATTCCACTTGCAAAACAATGAGCTTCAAGAGAGAATAGTGCAACAAGCGGGGTTATTAATATTACAGCCCATAACAGAAGTTCTATATCAGAGCACATGGAATGGCATAATTGTCTCAAAAGATAGAGCGAGAAAACACAAACACCAAATCCAACAAAGCAAATCTATAAAACTCTCGATGTTATTCTCCCCCCTTTTGTCAACTAGTGTCAAAAAGGTGAGGAAGAAACACGAATGCTAGAAATGGGTGAATATAATTCACTCTGAGGCATCGCCTGAGGAACTGCCTGAGGAAGTTTCCGATTCAGAGGTGTCTGGAAATCTTCATCTTCAGCAGCAGCAGAAGATCCTTCGAGACCGGCTTGGGGCTTAGAAGATGAAGGCACATTGGGATCAGCCTCATTAGACTTGCGAGACAGACGATTTTCTTCAATAGGTTTGACAGTCGGCGATGTGGCTTCTGATTCGTCGAGTAATTTGCGCAGCTGAATTCAAAGTAATTTGTTGTAGGTTCATGAGCTGGCAAAGGTGGAGTGGAGCGATCTTGATAATCTTCAGCAGTAAACCCTTGGTCAATGTATTGATAGAGTTCTTGGAGGTGAGAGTGACTCAGTTGCTTCTTTGAGGAAAATTTCTGAAGCATTTTCCATAAGTGCTTCTTGTTTTCTACTGTGATCATATGCACTACTTTTGTTCGATAGTGAATAGCATTAAGTTTTGAGATGTTCTTTCTCTTGTCGGTCTTCGGCCATATGCTTCAGCAGAAGCTATTGAGTGCGCATGCTCACTTCAAGATGTGAAGGAGGTTGAGTGTTCGACAGTCGATCAAGCTTGGGCAGCTTTGGTCCATTGAAAGTGTGATGATAATCTGAAGTGCTTGACACAGGTGCTTTTCCCGAAGAGAAATCTTCCATAACTTTCAGCATGTCACACACAGGAGGAATGAAGCTTTTGTGACTGACTTTGGCAAGATATTCGGTCTTCATTGCATAGTCAACCACTTTCTGAATCCAGGGCGCAAATACTTTGATTGTTTTTGGACACTGAGCTGAATCCATTAGTATGCGCAAAAACATGTCTTCGACATCAAAGATATACCCTTGTGAGATGGCATGGATGGTGTTCCGAAGAACATCAGAGATAGCATTATCAGTATTCATCCCAGCCAGCGGATAGAGGGTGTATGTGAGAATGTGATATAACGTCTCATTGTCGAATGTCAAGTGCTCAGGCCGGGGAGGACCATTGTAGTCACAAATTTGTCTTCATCCATTGTGCATCGAAAATCTTCATCAGTGATTGCATCAATATTATGAACTCGAATCTCAGTTTTCCCATGTTAAAACCGAGGGAAATGAAAGTGAGAGACAAAGTCCATAGCATAGCATTTGATTCATTTTCCTTCTATCATCCATTCCATAATCCATTTTGTGCTGTCGACTCATCTCCGGAGATATACAGTGTTGCATTAAACTGAAGAATAATCTCCCCATTCCATGGATGCTGATAGCCTAAGACATGTGTGAGACCAAAGTCTTCGATGTCTTGCAGAATTTGATTGAAACAGTCGATGTTCTTCATAGCAGCAAAGTATGGAACTCATGAGGGAAAATCTTCAGGCTGTCATAAAGAATATGTGAGTAGTATATTGCATGTTCCTGAGTCCAGAACTGAGGAGATTAAGAAATACTGGGCTTGCTGTAAGGACTTTCTCAAAAGAAAACGGGATGAGTATTTCTATTGAACAGAGGCCCTTTGATGCCAACACCGATGGAAAACAATGGCAGTCGCTCGCGAGGATAAGGGTACTTGAGTTCATCTTCAACATAAAGCACATCATCACCATAGATGACGAAATCTGAATGATGAGCTGATGGTGACCTTGCTGCAGAAGGATCAACATCTGAGGTTCTCCGTGCAGTGCCGAGTGAGATCCTCAAAGGAGAGGGATTTGACACTTTTTCAAGAGCAGGCTCAGGAACCGAATCTTTATTAGTGGTAGTAGGTTGTTGAGGAATTGCTTTAGAAGTTGGAGGAGCAGAGGGAGGAACCGAATCTATAGGTTCGACGTGGACAGGAGAATCTTGTCGTTCTGACCGAGAAATCTCACCTTCTTCGGACACTTGGTGCTGTGAAGGATTTGCTTCAGGAGCTGGAGAGGCCACAGGCACTGTTTTAGTTGGCCTCGGCAAATTTGATGCGTTTGCAACTGGTTCATGAGTAGCCGAAGGACTTGCTTGTACAGGAGAATTTTCTCTCTGTGTATTAGCATCTGGATGTCAGGACCCCGATCCTAAGTCACACCGATCTAGCATGTAACACATCATATCACTTTGCGTCCTCACGCATGATATCCCCACGGGTGCCACCTTACCTGGCCCGGGACCGTTTGCACCTTCTGGCTCACGTATATGATAGTGTTGCTAGCATCCATATGACAGAGAAGTCGGGCCAACATGACTAGTCGTAAACCCAAGGTGGCACTAACTTGCAGGGACAGGCATACATGACCCAACAATGCACGTGTCGGTCATCAACGTATGAACCCAAGTCGTAGCAAGCTACAAGGACTTAAAGGAACAACGCATGACATTTCCCCGAAGGGACAGACACATGAGCAAAGAAGGACACATGCCGATCATCCCATGTGTTCCGGAGCAGTAGCAAGCTACCATGGCTCAGTGGAAGCACTAGGAGACATTTCCCCATAAGAGAGGCTACCAAGAATAAACAACTAGATTATCGGATCCCACACATACCAAGCATTTCAAAATCATACACACAATATGCTCGATATGTGCAAATACAACATGGCATCACAACAAAACTCTATGACTCAGAGTATTTATTCAGACGGCTCCGAAGAGTCATACATAGTAAGAATTACAATCATGGGTCATATGACCCAACATACAGAGCATACATGCAATGGAAGCATAAACATGTCTGGGTACAGACATCTGAAAAGAAAGAAGGCTTTAGAGCCTGACTATCTACAAGACCCTCCCAGGGGTTCAAGATCTTAGCTGAGGTAACAAGATAAATGTCGAAGTCCACATAAATTAAGCAAAGGTGAGTACAAATGTACTCAGCAAGACTTACATCAGAACTAACTACTCATGCATCAGTATGAACAAAAGGGGTGTTGGAGTTTAACTGCAGCAAGCCAGCTTTGACTCGGTGGCTATCCTGAACTACGACTGCTGGTAACTCTTTTGAGGTGGCGCACACTGGTCCAGATATTTTTGGTGTTCTGGGAACAGGGGTACCCAGACTTGCCTTCCTGCGGCCTATGGCGTGGCTCAAGGGGTGGCCCAGTACGACCCATCTTCATCAACACAAGCTCAAGACCCTCGCGAGGGGCCAAGCCTCATGGGCGGACGTAAAGCTTCCTCAGAACGGCCTCGTCAGTGGCTCATGAGGAGGCGGAGAGATCAAGGCGAGGTACCTCACGAGGTGCCCATGACGCATAGCCATGACGACCGAGGGCGCCCAGCGGAGTGCCAGCCAGCAGTGTCCTCATTTCCCCTTTGGTGCAAAGGAGGCAAGCGCAAGCCAAGGCATCAGGCAAAGGCAACCATTTCGGTGCAACAAGACCAAGACCAGCAGAGCGGTAGGAAGTAGGTCATCGTGGAGCCCAAGCCGGCGTCACCGTCAGAGTCTTTGGCAGGCGAGGACCGACTTTAGTCAAGATAAGTGTACTAGATGTTCCCCTTCAAAATGGCCAATTGTTGATGCCCTTCCCGCTCAATATTTGGGAAGAGGCCCAGGGCCTCCCTCTATAAATAGGACTAGCCACCACCAAGGCAAAGGGGTATGGATGGATCAGGAGGATCGATCAGGGAGAGGATCAATCTGACCCTAGCAGAGAGAGAGAGAGGCGATCGAACTCATCCAAGCAGTTCATCGCACCAACTCAAGAACAGCCCCTCGTGAGGCTGTTCTCCCTTTGTATTGTTCACCATCAGCCCCTGAGGCAATCCACCACACCACAAACTGGAGTAGGGTATTACACCACAATGGTGACCTGAACCAGTATAAACCTCGTGTCCCTTGTGTTGTTCTTTGTGTAGTTTAGATCCTTGCGCGGCGACGAGGCGTAGGTAGGTTGGAGGTGCGATCTCCGGGTGCACCCCAGAGTTCGAATCTAGAGGGTCTGCCGGAACCTGAAATCCGACATTTGGCATGCCGGTAGGTGCACGGAATCCGCCTTCCGCCGCCTGCTCTTCGCCGCGCCTTGCATCCATGTCGACGCTTCGTCGAGCCCGCGCGGCGCCAGCCGCTCTCGCTACTCGCGTCGCCTGAGGCAGCTCCGTCGGCGGCCGCCCCCGCCGTTCCCCGTCGCCTGCCGTCAACGCCGCCACCAGCCCGGCGGGGAATGAGCAGCAGGCGTCGTCCCTGCATCCTTCGGTACGACGAGAAGGCCGAACCGCCACCCTGTCGCTGACTCCAGCCGATTCTTCGTCCCATGCCCGTCGCGCTCCTGCGGACGCGCACGCCGCGTTACTCCTGGCAAGGGAACTCCTGCACTACCGTCCCGTGGATGACCTCTACGACGAGTGGCTCGCCCGAATCAGCGAGCTCGTCAGCGCCACTGGGGGCTCCCCTGCGCCATCCCTCTCGCTGCACCGCGCCCCGCCTTGCGCGGGCGATGAAGCTCCGGGGGCGCCTCAGCTGCCTCCCCCTCAAGAAGGCGCCTTGGCCCCAAGGCGTGTGGCCCCTGGGAGTAACCCACTCTGTCCGGCACCAGCACAGCAAGAGAAGAGCTGCCAAGAGGTCCCTCGTCCCCAAGAAGCTGCCCGAGTGCTCCCCGCACCGCTCGGCACGCATCAAGGCTCCTGCTCCAACAAGTGTTAAGACCCCACGCTGCTCTGGTGGCAGCGCACAGAGACCTCCAAGATCAAGCCCTCCATCACCAAAGGCCTCCCATGGCCACTTCAGGCTGCCGTGCCTTCAACGCCGAGCTGCGCAGCGTGGACTGGCCGGGCAAGTTCAAGCCAGACCTGCCCCCACGCTGTGATGGCACGGCCGACCCTGCGGAGTTCCTCCAGCTCTATGAGCTGGGCATCGAAGCCGCCAACGGGGACGAGAAGGTCATGGCGAACTGGTTTCCCATGGTGCTCAAGGACAGTGCCGCACACAGCTCGCACGATTTCCTCTGAACGAGATGCGCACCGATTCATCGCCAACTTCCAAGGCACCGCGATCGGCCCCGGCCATGAGTGACTGCGCCGCATCAAGCAGCGGTCGGGAAGACCACGCAAAGTTCATCCAACGTTTCAACAACGCTCGCCTTAAGATCCCCAGGGTGTCTGAGGAGGCCATCATCTCAGCCTTCTTCGACGGTGTGCGTGACGTCAAGATGAAGGAAGAGCTCGCGATCCATGAAGACCTATGCACATCCCTGGAGCTGTTCAACTTGGCGACCAAGTGCGCCAGGGCTGAGGAAGGATGCCTTTCCCTTCTCGAGCTGCCGGCTGCCGACCCAGAAGAGAAGAAGCCCAAGGTCAAGGACGTGAAGCGCAAGGGGGCTGCCGTGCTTGCAGCAGAGCCGGACACCAAGCGAGGCAGGGATCAGCCTGAGTCATCCAAGGGAAGTCGGTACTGCGTGTACCATGACCTCCACACCCACAACACCAACGAATGCCAAGAGCTCAGGGCCGTGCGAGACGTGCGTGCCGGCCGAGGCCCCGAGCGCAGCGACCGGGGCTATGGCCAAGGAGGAGGAAGAGGTGGAGGACGATGGGAAGACCGTGGCCCTCGCCAAGGGTGACGTGACCGACCTCGCGAGGACCACTGGCAGGGTCAGCCTCGCGAGGGAGGTTGGAGGGACCTGCCTCGCGAGGGAGGCTGGAGGGATCAGCCTCGCAAGGATCACCCACAAGGCAACGCAGGCCTCCCTCCTCTGCCACCGCAGCCAAGGAGAAATGAAGACCATCATCAGGACGAGGGGGCTGGGGGCTTCCAGGAGCCGCGCGCAATCGCTTGCATCTTGGGCGGAGCTCAAGCCCCAGCCTCTCAGCGCATCTTCAAGCAGTTCGCCCATGAAGTGAATGCATTCCTCCCCAGGCTCGAAGCCACACGCCCCCTCAGGTGGTCAGCGTGCGCCATCACATTCAGCTCAGCGGATCAGCTCAAGTCTTGCAGCCACAGTAGGAGTCCTCCCGATGCTTTGTTCCCCAATCGTCGACAATGTGCAAGTCACCAGGACCCTCATCGATGGCGGATCAGGGCTCAATGTCCTGTCCGTCGAGACATTCAACAATCTCCAAGTGACATACAATCAGATTTAGCCAACCAAGCCTTTCTCCGGAGTCACTGATGGCTCCACAGTTCCGATAGGGCAGGTCCGCCTTCCTGTCACCTTGGAACGCTGACAACTTCACCGCACCGAGCTCATTGACTTGACGTTGCTCACATTCGCTGCCGTACAATGCCATCCTCGGGTACCCAGCCCTGGCCAAGTTCATGGCCATGACCCATCATGGCTACAATGTCCTCAAGATGCCAGGAAGCGGTGGAGTCATCACGGTGCCTTGTGAAGAGAGAGAGGCTGTGTGTTCTCTGGAGCGTTCTTTCCAAGCTGCATCTATTGAAGACCCAGATCACAGGAGCGGGAGGCTCCCCGAGGCTGCTCCTAAGAAGAAGAAGACATCGCCTGACCTGACCCCTCGGGAGGCAGGCCCCTCAGAGTCCGCGCCCATTCCAGGGGCGCCTCCTTCTGTCGCATAGGAAGGCGCGCCCGACGCCCTCCTCGAGCAAGGCTCGGGGGCTCTCTCCTGGAGGGCCACCGACTTTGCTAAGATCACGAGGGTGGCGCTCGGGCACCACTTGGAGGCGTGTTTCAAAGCACGTTCCCCTCAGGAAGGAGCAAGGCAAGGAGGGCCAAACCCTCAGGAGTTCCTCAGCAAGATCATTCAGGAGCTGCAGGAGTCAAGAGTCATGAGTGGCAGCCGCCGCTTACCTGCCGTAGCTCCCCATCCAGGCTAGGATGATGGGGCTGCGTTTCTGCATCGACATACCAGGGCTCGACCGAGCCGCCTCTCAGGAGCGCCTCCGGCCCTCACGCGTGGGGCGCTGTGAAGGTCCACCCCACAGCTATGTTCGCATGCCTTACGGCTTGCCAAATGCGGCTGCCAAGGCCAGCCATGAGGAGCATCACTGAGGCTCAAGTGGCCAGGCGTTCGCATCTGGCGGAGATGGAGATGGTCCGCGAGGAGCCACCGGCGCCTCCGGAGCCTCCCGAGGCTCTGGGCACGGGGCTCGTGAAGATCGGCTTCCAGCGGCACGATGTCCGCTTACTTCAGCATCCCTTCATCTCCAACATCACCGGTGACGTCCTTCGAGTTTCATTTTCAGCTGGGAGCGCCCCCCAGGGCCGCATCATTCCCAGGCCGCGTGGGTCCGTCCTTGCGGCATGTATCCCTTTTGATTCATGTTTCTAGTTTACCCTATTGGGAGCGCCCCTCGGGCTGCATTATCCCCAAGCCACCCGGGCCAGACCCAGTGGCATGTATCCCTCTTGCGTTTATTCGGGTCGTGCGTTTGACCCATCATGATCGTTATTTGATGCCTACCCACGGCACCCTTCTTCCTTCATGTCAGCCGCTTGCACGTTAAAGGGGGGGGGGGTACCTGAGCATCGTGACTCATGGGCTCCTACTGGCTCTCCAGCCCTCACCCTCTGGCCTTGTCCACGGCATCGCGACACAGCATACCAAAGAACGGCCGAGCCCGCTCGAGGGCCGGACCCAAGGGCGTGAAACACCGACATCTAACCAAATTTGCAGAACACATTACAAGTAAAGGCCCGAGCCAGGCGCAACCCGCCACGAGGTGGGGCCCGTGAGTCCTGCTGGCTCACGGGTGCCCAGATACACCTCGTCGAGCCCTACCATGCCAGCCACGTGTCGTATGGGCTGTACGCCCGGGGCTCCTCCGGAGGGAACCCCTCCCACGCACTAGTGGAAGCACCATGCTCAGCTGGTGGCGACACTGCCGAGGCGGCTATGCCCGTACACATACGGAAGCGCTATGCTCCGTCTTTGGTGATAAACAAGCGAGGGTGGCCCCGGCCGCATCAACCTCGGGGAGCCTAGAGCTCAATGTCGGCCTCGGTATGCGCCTCCCCTCGGGAGTCTTTGCTTGAGGGGCTGAGCACGAGGCTACGCACAGGTCACGCCCAGACGCCGCCCCCCAGCCAGGCCCCTCGGGCCGGGTTCGTCGCGCGTCCCTCCCCCAGCGGAGCCAAGGTACGAAGGCCGGTTGTGCGTCAGCAGGGACTCCACGAGCATCGCAACTCAGAGCCTAATCGTCACATAGCCCCTCACCCCTTAGTTACGAAGGCTAACGGTGGTTGAGGTATCTTGTGAGGCAGGCTCTGCCGACGTAGAACGGTAAATTCACCCATACATCTCACCTCCCTACTTGCTGTTCGTGTGTCAAGGGGGACTCCTGAGCATCGCGAATCAGGAGCCTAACTTGTCACGTAGCCCCTCACTCCTTGGTCCCGTCCTGGTTTCCGGTCGGGGCTAACGGCGGCTGAGGTATGCACGGGGCCGGGCTCTACCGACGTAGAACATAAGCAAGTAGGAAGGAAAAGCGCAAATCTCAAGGAATTCAAAAGCAAATATTATAGTCCATAGAGTGCTTTGACAACGCCAAACACAAGTTTAAACGCCTCCACGAGGCAGGATGCATGTTGCAGGAACTAAAAGCAGGACGGGAGCCGTGAAGGGGTCACTTTCTGGCGGTGCCATCGCTGGTGATGGAGCTGCGCTGGGCGACTTCGCCTCATGGAGCCTCAGGATTGGCAGCGCCTCGCTTTTGCTTGGTGCTGAAGGCTCGGAACTTCGCCAGCAGAGCCTCTGCTCGACCCTTCACGGCCTCAACAGCGGCAGCGGCAAGCTCGCCGCTCACAGGCTCCAGCAAGCTGTCAAGGTCAATGTTGGGGTCGCGAAGGTAGACATGGGTGAAGACGCGCGTCAGTGCTGCAGAAGAAAGGACACGCACCTCAGCCTCAGCCGTGGGGCCCAGACCAATCGCGACATCTTCAAGGGCGTGGACCAGGAAGGGAAGAAACTTGCCGGGACCGTCCTCGGCATCGGCCAGCGGACTCTCCAGGCCACTGTCATAAAGCGTCTTCAGCAAGGCGCGAGCTTTCTCCTCCATCTTCGCGAAGGCCACGCGGTCCTCGGCCAGGACCCGCGCCTTGCCGTCCAGCTCGATCTTCCTCGCCTCCAACGCCCGCTCCAGCGTATCTAAGCGGCCATGGCGCTCATCAAGCTCGGCATCTCGGTCCTTGGCGGCAGTCTCACGAGCATTCATCTCTGCCTCCTTCTCCTGGCGGTCACGGGCCTCCTTGGCGAGCTTGTCGTGAAGGCCCTGCAGCTCGCTCTCCAGCGCCTTGCAGCGACCTCGAACATCCGCAACCTCCCCCAAGGCGGCATCGCGAGTGGCCTTGGCCTGAAGGATGGCATGTTTTCCTCGTCGCAGGCTGACGCGGCCTGAACCAGCGCCGCTCGAATTGAAGCATCAGAGCGGACCTAGCCGAAGGCTAGCTCCATGCGCCCGGCCACGAGGCGAGGGTCGGCGCCCTGGAGATCTCCTCGCAGCGGTCCGATTCAGCGATGCCACGATCCGGAGACGATGAAGCGAGTCGGAGAAATGGCAGTTGGCGGAGTGGGAGGAGAAGACGGCAGCGTAATCACAACACCATGAGTTGCGACCTTCTGCGCCCCGACGACTACGGCAGTGGCGTCAGGCAAGGACACCTCGGGAGTCGTTTGGGCCATGGGGGCTGAGCTCGCCCCAGCTAGCCCCGCCAGGCCTCGCGAGGTTGACCGGGCAGGAGAGGCCCGCGTCTTGCCGTCCCCTTCTCCCACGGATGGAGGTGCCGCCCCAGACGAGGTCTCAGGAGCTCCCTTCAGCTTTTTCGCCGCATGCACCGGCCTAGCCAAGGAATATGAACATCAAGCCTCAGCAATGAAGCAAGAAGCAAAACGAGAACCAAGCACTTACTGGTCATCGCTCGCGGGCTCAAGCAACCTCTGGCCGAACTTGAAGCCCGAGAGCCGGCTGCTGGGATCAACCTCAAGAGGCTCGGGAGCAGGAGGCGCGTCTGCAGATCGCCTCGAGCCGGAGGCAGACCAGGGGAACCAGCCCGTCTGTCCTTCTTCGGGATCAGGGGCGAGCTCTCGCCACCTCGCTCGTTGCCATCCTCGTCATCATCCGGCACGAGGCGGAGAGCACGGGACCTGCACCGAGGGAGGGGCGCCTTCGACTCCCCGTCGGTCGCCTCGGAATCGTGCTTCTCTTCCTGCTCCTCTTCCTCCTCCTCTCTGCTGGAGTCACCGAAGGATACGTTCACCGTCGCCAGGGCCGCCAGGTCCTCGGGAACCTCCGCGGGCACAGGGCCGTCCCCATTGAAAGCGGGCATGGAGTTCACCACCTGCTCCCAATCATCTCGAAGGAACATGGGTACAGGAGCACCCTCTAGCCTAGCCACGTCTCCCCCGGCCAAGGATTGGAGGACCGCAGCCAGATCTTCGTCGGCCAAGACTATGGGGCTCGGGCGAAGCCTCCACAGCGGGAGCGAGTATTGCCGAAGCGGGGCCACCCGGTGCTCCAGGAACTCCCTCAGGAGCGACGCCCGGGTCAGCTTCGCCGTTGCCATGTTGCCCGACCACAGGTCCGCGTCCATCCTCTCCAGCACTGGCTTCGCGCGGGGATCAACGAGCTCCGCGCGAGACCAAGCGTCAACAGACTTGGGCTGCTCCGTGGGCAGAATCAGCCGGGGATGGATGCGCCCAGCATCCACCATGACCCACTTGCTCCTGAAGCCTTCAATCCTCTTCCCGGGCTTCGAGATGGCGTTGGAGCTGCCATACGCGACAAAGCTCGCGCACGCGGTGACGGGGCCGCGAGAGACCCGGAGGTAAAAATAATGGCGCAACAAGGCCACTGAGGGCTGCACCCCGACATGAGCCTCGCAGTAGTAGGCGAAGATCGCCAGGAGAAGAACAGAGTTGGGGTGGAGGTGCAGAGCTTGCAGGTTGTAATGGCGGAGGACAGAAAAGAAGAACTCAGAAAAGGGAGGCACCAGACCGGCGGCAATGGCGCTCACGAAGAGCGGCTAGAAGGTGCTTCCTTGGTCCTCGGGAAGGACGGAGCCAACCTTGAGCACCGCCGCCCCGTCGTTGCCTTGCGCCACCATCATCTGGCGCGTCCGGGCAAGGGTCTTCTCTGACACGTTCGGAGAATCCAAAGCGGGCGAGAACCAAGTTCCGGCTCGGGTCTGGCGAGGTGCCATGCCTTCTTTGGGCGCAGGGTTGGAGTAGATCTGGGGATTTCGGAGCGAGGAGCGATAGGAGAGAGAAAGGGATCCGGGCAATGACTGGAGAAGGCAAAGAAGGTAAAGCCTAGACGGTACCGCTCTCTTGTCAATTCGTGCGATTGCCAAGGCGTCTGAGGGAAGCGAGGGCGCCCATGTCCAATCAACCGCCATGCGGCGCCCAAGGCGCAGGCTGTTGGGGCCCGCGGCACTTCGCACTTGCCCCTTCGCTTCTCTGCTAAGCCAAGTCGAGGCGCGCCTTGGGCCCGGGGGCTACTGTCGGCGTTGTACCCAGACTTGCCTGCCTGCGGCCTACGGCGTGGCTCAAGGGGTGGCCCAGTACGGCCCATCTTCATCAACACAAGCTCAAGACCCTCATGGGCGGATTTACGAAGCTTCCTCGAGCACGGCCTCGTCGGTGGCTCGTGAGGAGGCGGAGAGATCAAGGCGAGCTACCTCACGAGGTGCCCATGGCGCAAGCCATGACGGCCAAAGGGCGTCGGTGGCGCTAGCCATGCCAGGTCCTCATTTCCCATTTGGTGCAAAGGAGGCAAGCGCGAGCCAAGGCATCGAGCAAAGGCAACCATTTCGGTGCAACAAGACCAAGACCAGCAGAGCGGCAGGAAGGAGGTCATCGTGGAGCCCAAGCCGCGTCCTTTGTCGAGTCTTTGGCGGCGAGGACCGACTTTAGTCAGGATAAGTGTACTAGATGTTCCCCTTCAAAATGGCCAATTGTTGGCGCCCTTCCCGCTCAATATTTGGGAAGAGGCCCAGGGCCTCCCTCTATAAATAGGACTAGCCACCACCAAGGAAAAGGGGGATGGATGGATCAAGAGGATCGATCAGGGAGAGGATCAATCTGAGAGAACCCTAGCAGAGAGAGAGAGAGAGAGAGAGAGGCGATCGAACTCATCCAAGCAGTTCATCGCACCAGCTCAAGAACAGCCCCTCGCGAGGCTGTTCTCCCTTTGTATTGTTCACCATCAGCCCCTGAGGCAATCCACCACACCACAAACTGGAGTAGGGTATTACACCACAATGGTGGCCTGAACCAGTATAAAGCTCGTGTCCCTTGTGTTGTTCTTTGTGTAGTTTATATCCTTGCGAGGCGACGAGACGTAGGTAGGTTGGAGGTGAGATCTCCGCGTGCACCCCAGAGTCCGAACCTAGAGGGTCTGCCGAAACCCGAAATCCGACAGATATTCACCATATCAATACACCACTATGGATCCGCTCCCGTCTCCCTACGAGAAGGCCATCCATAGCACTCACGCTTATCTTCCGCATTTTAGAGTATTCGCTTTCAGTTGTCTATGAACTGCATAAGTTACCCAGTAGTCCATTACCGCGGACGCGGCTATTCGAATAGATCATGTTAACCCTGCAGGGGTGTACTTCTTCACACACGCTCTCGCCACTTATCGCCATGTATTCATCATGTATCTCGGCAACCTTCAAGCGGAAGCCTAGCGAGGGTGTCGGCCACGACCTGACTAACGTCGCAAGTCTCTAGTCCAGGTTTATCGCCTATTCAGGTTCCATCCGCAGGGAGTCCACCGAGGTTTCCACTACGGCCCCGAACGATGTACGCAGGGTTCCCGAGGCACCAAACGGGCGTCTCGGTACACCCGGCCACGTACCTGCCACATCACAGCCCACCCCCAGGGTCAGCGCTACGCATGGCCTCCAGTATACTACGAACACCAGAAACTACTTGCAACTCCTGGACAGAGATCAAGGTGGCTAATAAGTCGAGAGAGTCAATTAAGGATCCCAATGTGTGGTAGTAACTGTCTTGGATCACAAACATAGAACTCGGTTCCTGAGGATGGTTTCAATGAGAGAACCCACCATGCACTCCTACAAGGCCTCTCACCGCTACCTTTACCAAATCATGTTCACACACTTAGCTCTCGACAGTGGGACATGTTCACACCGTTCCGATCAATCCCAGGTAAATCAGACCTGATGCAACTCTAAGCATAGCAGGCATAACAAGCAAGCATAAATGAGTAGGCACATCATGGCTCAAACAACTCCTACTCATGCTAGTGGGTTTCAACTATGTACTGTGGCAAACACAGGTCATGCAGAGGAAAGGGTTCAACTACCGCAACATGTAACGGTTGAATCATTGTTGACCTAATGCAGTAAAAGAGAGCAAGAGCGAGAGAGTGGGATTGTATCGGAATTCTCAATGGGGGATTGCTTGCCTGCCACTGATAATGATAGTAAACTCTTCATCGGTGTCATCGAACTCATCGTTGGAACTACGTCCACTGAGAGGGAAGAAACACCGGCAAACAAAGAAGAAACACAATCATTGCAATGCAACAATATGATGCATGATCATGACATGGCAATATGCTGTGATTTGAGCTAATGCACCGAAAACCAGAAGGGTTTGAGCTTATTTGAACCAAGGGTTCAAATTCAAACTCAAGTTATGAATTTACAAAGTGAATTAACTTGTTTTGATGTATACAGCAAGTTTAAGTTGCTTTGTCATTCATGAAACCTGTACCAATGGATATATTAGTCTTTTCTGATAAAATTTCATATATAATTTATTTCATTCTGAGTTATAGTTTATTTTCTGTGATTTTCTAAAGTTTATAACATTTTCTGGAATTTCCTGGTTATTTAAAATAAACTAAATCCAGAAAATGCTTTATTGCATAAGCATTATGTCATAGTGATGTCAGCGGGTCAACTGGGCGGCCAGGGTCAAACCTGACACATGGGACCTATCAATCAGTGACTCATCTAACTAACCCTATTAATTAGTGCTAAATTAATCCTAACTAAAAGTGTCAGTGGGGAGTGGCCCACATGTCAATGACACAGGGGAGGTCAAATCCCTGGTTAACCTGGAGCTAAACCACTGGTGGCTCAACGCCGGCGTCCACAGATGCGGCGGAGGGGCTCGGGCTCGCTCCTTCGGTGACCAAAAGCACGACGGAGGGCATCCACGCGGAGCTGACGAACGCGCGCATCCAACGGGGCAAGTGGGAGTAGTTGGGGTGGTAGGAGCTCATCGAAAACGAGCTCGGGGCGGCGGCCGGTGTTCGGGTGTGCAAGGTTTCGGCGTTAGGCTGCACGACAGGAGGCACAGAGGGGTGCTACAGCCTCTTGGGGGTGCACTGAGCATTGTGACGCGCTCGGTTGCGGCTCTAGGTGATGGTGGCCACGATGGCAACATGGCCGGTGGAGCCAAGCTCCCGGCCACGACGGGCTATGGCGTTAGCGGGAGCAAAAGAGCCAGGGGAGAGGGGGGATCGATGCGGAAGCTCAGAGCGGTTGCAGTGGAGCAAACAGCGAGTTCGGAGGTGGTCGGAGCTGAGCGCGGTGGCGACGTGGATCTCTGGTGACCGAACGGCAAGAAGGAGCTCGGTGGAGGCAGTGGAGTGCGTCCGGCGGCGTGTGGCTCGTCGAGAAGGTCGGGGCGTCGAGGCGGAGCTCGCAGGCACTTCAAGGAGGCGAGGGGGAGGCGGTAGCTCCGTAGGCGACGACGGCGAGCTTGTGGGTGAATCAGCCATGGCGGGGAGAGGCGAGGGAGAGAGCAAGGGGAGAGTGAGAGAGTCAGAGCGATCGGAACGGCACTGAGGAGGTCAGCCGCGGTGTCGAGATGGCCTGGGGACGCAGGCAGACGCCTTGGTGGCGTGGCGCTCTCGTGCTCGTCCTTCTGGCGCGAGGACGAGGATGACTAGCACTGGGCCAGCACAGTGCTAGGCCAGCCAGTGGGCTGCCAGGTAAGTCAGGTGGGTTTACTTTATTTCTGTTTTCTGTTTTCTTTTGTTTGTTTGATTTGATTTGAAGCATCAAATATTTAGAAACTTTCTGCAAATTTTTATGTGAGCATGGAAACTAGTTCAAGGTCACATGCAAACTTACAAAAATATTTGAACTTTATTTCTTATATAACAGAAATAAATCCAACTCAAATATGTTATTGATTTAATTCAAAGGCCCAAGATAGATATTTCTGAGACTCCAAAAATATTGGTTTGAATTTTACCTCTTGCCAATATTTTTATAGCTTAACAAGAACATTTTCTTGGGTTTATTTGAAACAATTTTTAATGCTAATCATTTTTAGAAATGATTTCTAAGGCTTTCCACTTTCCCCAATTAAAATTTAAATGGAACTTAAACATGATGCATGGATGCCACTCACTGATGCAACTAATTACAAAGCAGAATTCTAGGGCTGTGACAACTCACCCCCATGAAATAAGAATCTCGTTCCGAGGTTCAAGACGTGAGGTAAGAAGATAGAGGGGACACAAAGCTAACACGATCTTCATTATCCAATTTCCTTTCTCGAAGATGTTGATTCATTACTCCAATCGATGAGGTAACGTTATGAGATTCTCAGGAAATGGACTATGGTAGTAAGCTCTAAAACATGAGCTAGTTCTGCTACACACATGTGAACGCGCTGTCCCAGACAAGCATGAGCACATAGTAGTCTTACAATGAAATACTACCGAATCCTGGTTGGGAACCATCATTGCAGAGAGAGAAGTCCTTGCATAAGTCATATGATTAGCTCTTATGAAGAAACTTCTTCTCCTTGAAAATCAATCAGTGGCTTGGTGTGCTAGGGAATACATATAGAATGGAGGTAATTAATCTACCAAACCATAGAATACTTCGCACATGCATGACTGACTTGGGATGATCCCAAGAAAGCAAAAACAAACTTTCTCGAATCCACGGCGGCAACTTGCATCAAATGCACATGAACTAGAGGAAGTCACTTCTTTCATCCAAGCATATGCTTCATGAACGGGACATGAAGAAAATGCTTACACAAATTTCCAACACTAGCTTAATTCTCATCATGAATTATGGAGGAGATAGAAATGTTGCCGATGGGCTCAACAACAATTCATCTAGGCTTCCATATAGATAGAATCCCACAATTAAGTAAACACAGGGATAGCATTAGTCAGACCCAAAAATGTAATGGTGTATGCTCGAGGGATCAACCATGAGGAAGAAAACATTACAAACATCGTTGGTTCTGATTTGACTTGACAATAGCCCATACTCAAATCAAAGATTGGATAAGATAATAGGTCCAACAGATCACGAGGAACAATCGATGAAAATATCATCTTTCTTCAACACACACAAATAGAAATATCCCTTTGGAGTGAACTAATTCAGGCAAGCTTTTATCTTCCAACTCTGCAAGTTGTTTTTTTTGCTTAACTGACTAGCTCAGGGATATCCAACAAAGATTTTTGGAGAAGGGTGTGGTTTACAAGAAAACCAACCTGATCATGGGCTCAACATAACGGTCAGGGGACAACCTGGTGATACTTCCGTGAAGATATTCGGAAAATCACGAACCACCGATATATTACTAAGCTCGAGAACAATCTTGCTTTTCAGGGCAAGACGATATGATCATAAAAGTGAGGGATCGGCACGATCCTAACTCATTGATCGAAGGGTGCTCCAAAAATAAGGACTAGGTAGCATGATCAGTCTTAGAATGAGAATTCAATAGCCAACACACTAAGAATGAGATTGTTGTCCATTAACTACCAAGCAACGAAGTTGCTAGGAGTATTGAAGTCACACATCATGGTTCACTTGTCGGTATTTCGGTTACATCAAGACGAAGACCAAGGAAAAAATGATGACGACGAGAAGTGTCACTGCAACAAGAATTCATCAGAGATGGTGCAATTCTCATGACATTCCTGACATAAAGAAGGCAACACTCCAAGATAGAACAGAAGAAAAGCTGAATTGGCATTTTGATCTGCGGAATACAACTACTTTGACCCAATCCTGGATATGGATGAGGTACTGGAGTTTATTTCTCCTAGTCATCCTGGAATAGAATGACATAACGGACCACAAAGGCATCGATAACACGAATGCACAACTACCCTTGATTATCAACTTATAGAGATGGTCGGGATACAGCTGAAGTGGGGCAACTCAAGGAACATATAACTTTCTGAGTTGTGGGTGCATAGATTAGTATGTCGAACAAGTTCAACATATTTCTTCCGGATAACCCATGCAGAAAGGTGGGGTTGGCAGAGTCACAAATATGATGGAGAACTCATCAAGAGAACTTTGGTTGTGATCTTTTGGTTCAAAAGAATTTCCGCCATATGCAGTTCATGGTATTTGGAAGAAGGAAATACCACGGACCTTGAGGACTATCACAAAGGTTATTAATATCCTAAAGGAACTAGAAAACACTACCAACATGAATGAGTAGGGTGAATCTCGGGTTCAAAAACCCAGGAATAGAATGCCTCCTACTAAATGACATCACGGGATGCTTTCGAGAATGACAGCCAGAATCATCACACTAGGAACACAAAACATGGCTGGATTACTAGGTGATTCTCTAAGACACCTAGGGTCATAATAATAGCTCCTTTGAACATATATACTAAGGCAATGAAGTACCTCAACACATTGGTTAGTGTGGTTAACCTGGCCCAATGGAACATCGGGAACAGAAAGAAGGGAGTTCCAAATGCATCAGACTATTTAGAAACCTGGGATGACTCGGATAGCATAACGACTGTAAATGCTCAAAAATATTTGAGACATCCTGCAAAATGGTGGAATAACCACTTAACATCACAATATCAAGGTTCCGAGATCAAGGGTCAGCATACGAAAGTAGTAGGAACTAAACTGAGGCTTGAAACCATCAATCCTATAAGTCTACGGACTAGTAACACGTGATCCTGATAGAAAGAGGAGAAACCTAGTTCTTAATCCTTGTAGAAAAGAAGAGGTCGACTCAGATCAGAAGGGCATAAGGTAAAGGAGTAAAAAGAGCCTTGCGTTCCCTTCCACAATCAGTTCCCTTATATAACTAAAGCGTTTCTAGACTAACCTTCGACCAATTTGGCTTGGTAATCCTACATGCAGCCAGGCTCTGATACCAAAGCTGTCAGGACCCCGATCCTAAGTCACACCGATCTAGCATGTAACACATCATGTCACTTTCCGGCCTCACGCACGGTATCCCCACGGGTGCCACCTTACCTGGCCCGGGACTGTTTGCGCCTTTTGGCTCACGTATATTATAGTGTCGCTAGCATCCATATGATAGAGAACCCGGGTCGACATGACTAGTCGTAAACCCAAGGTGGCACTAACTTACAGGGATCGACATACATGACCCAGCAATGCACGTGTCGGTCATCAATGTATGAACTCAAGTCGTAGCAAGCTACAAGGACTTAAAGGAACAACGCGTGACATTTCCCTGAAGGGACGGACAAAGGAGCAAAGAAGGACACATGTCGATCATCCCATGTGTTCCGGAGCAGTAGCAAGCTACCACGGCTCCGTGGAAGCACTAGGAGACATTTCCCCATAAGAGATGCTACCAAGAATAAACAACTAGATTGTCGGATCCCACACATACCAAGCATTTCAAAATCATACACACAATATGCTCGATATGTGCAAATACAACATGGCATCACAACAAAACTCTACGACTCAGAGTATTTACTCAGAAGGCTCCGAAGAGTCATACATAGTAAGAATTACAATCATGGGTCACATGACCCAACATACAGAGCATACATGCAACGGAAGCATAAAATGTCTGGGTAAAGACATCTGAAAAGAAAGAAGACTTTAGAGCCTGACTATCTACAAGACCCTCCCAGGGGTTCAAGATCTTAGCTGAGGTAACAAGCTAAACATCGAAGTCCATGCGGAACTACTAGTGAGACTGAAGTCTCCTCTGCAAAACATAAATTAAGCAAAGGTGAGTACAAATGTACTCAACAAGACTTACATCAGAACTAACTACTCATGCATCAGTATCAATAAAGGGGTGGTGGAGTTTAACTGTAGCAAGCCAGCTTTGACTCGGTGGCTATCCTGAACTACGACTGCTGGTAACTCTTTTGAGGTGGCGCACACTGGTCCGCATATTCACCATATCAATACACCACTATGGATCTGCTCCCGTCTCCCTACGAGAAGGCCATCCATAGCACTCACGCTTATCTTGCGCATTTTAGAGTATTCGCTTTCAGTTGTCTATGAACTACATAAGCAACCCAGCAGGGGTGTACTTCTTCACACACGCTCTTGCCACTTATCGCCATGTACACGTCATGTATCTCGGCAACCTTCAAGAAAAAGCCTGGCGAGGGTGTCGGCCACGACCTGACTAACCACACAAGTCTCTAGTCCAGGTTTATCGCCTATTCAGGTTCCATCCGCAGGGAGTCCGCCCAAGGTTTCCACTACGACCCCGAACGATGTATGCAGGGTTCCCGAGGCACCAAACGGGCTTCTCGGTACACCGGGCCACGTACCAGCCGCATCACAGCCCACCCCTAGGGCCAGCGCCGCGCACGGCCTCCAGTATACTACGAACACCAAAAACTACTTGCAACACCCGGACAGAGATCAAGGCGGCTAATAAGTCGAGAGAGTCAATTAAGGATCCCAATGTGTGGTAGTAACTGTCTTGGATCACAAACACAGAACTCGGTTCCTGAGGACGGTTTCAATGAGGCAACCCACTATGTACTCCTACATGGCCTCTACCTTTACCAAATTGTGTTCACACACTTAGCTCTCGACTGTGGGACATGTTCACACCGTTCCAATCAATCCCAGATAAATTAGACCTGACGCAACTCTAAGCATAGTAGTCATAACAAGCAAGCATAAATGAGTAGGCACATCATGGCTCAAACAACTCCTACTCGTGCTAGTGGGTTTCAACTATGTACTGTGGCAAAGACAGGTCATGCAGAGGAAAGGGTTCAACTACCGCAACATGTAACAGTTGAATCGTTGTTGTCCTAATGCAGTAAAAGAAAGCAAGAGCGAGAGAGTGGGATTGTATCGGAATTCTCAAAGGGGGTTTGCTTGCCTGGCACTAACAATGATAGTAAACTCTTCATCGGTGTCATCGAACTCATCGTTGGAACTACGTGCACTGAGAGGGAACAAACACCGGCAAATAAAGAAGAAACACAATCAATGCAATGCAACAATATGATGCATGATCATGACATGGCAATATGCTGTGATTTGAGCTAATGCACCTAAAACCAGAAGGGTTTGAGCTTATTTGAACCAAGGGTTCAAATTCAAACTCAAGTTATGAATTTACAAAGTGCATTAACTTGTTTTGATGTATACAGCAAGTTTAAGTTGCTTTGTCATTCATGAGACCTGTACCAATGGATATATTAGTTTTTTCTGATAAATTTTCATATAAAATTTATTTCATTCTGAGTTATAGCTTATTTTTTTGTGATTTTTTGAAGTTTATGACATTTTCTAGAATTTCCTGGTTATTTAAAATAAACTAAAACCAGAAAATGCTTTATTGCATCAGCATTATGTCATAGTGATGTCAGCGGGTCAACTGTGCGGCCAGGGTCAAACCTGACACGTGGGACCTATCAATCAGTGACTCATCTAAGTAACCCTATTAATTAGTGCTAAATTAATCCTAACTAAAAGTGTCAGTGGGGAGTGGCCCACATGTCAATGACATAGGGGAGGTCAAATCCCTGGTCAACCCGGAGCTAAACCACTGGCGGCTCAATGCCGGCATCCACAGATGCGGCGAAGGGGCTCGGGCTCGCTCCTCCGGTGACCAAAAGCACGGCGGAGGGCATCCACGCGGAGGTGGCGAACATGCGCATCCAACGGGGCAAGTGGGAGTAGTTGGGGTGGTCGGAGCTCGTCGGAAACGAGCTCGGGCCGGCGGCCGTCGTTCGGGTGTGCAAGGTTTCGGCGTTAGGCTGCACGGCAGGAGGCACAGAGGGGTGCTACGACCTCTTGGGGGTGCACTGAGCATGGTGACGCGCTCGGTTGCGGCTCTAGGTGACGGTGCCCACGATGGCGACATGGTCGGCGGAGCCAAGCTCCTGGCTGCGACGGGCAATGGCGTTAGCGGGAGAAAAAGATCCAGGGGAGGGGGGATCGACGCGGAAGCTCAGAGCGGTTGCAGTGGAGCGCACGGCGAGTTCGGAGGTGGTCGGAGCTGAGCGCGGTGGCGACGGGGATCTCTGGTGACCGAACGGCAAGGAGGATCTCGGTGGAGGCAATGGAGTGCATCCGGCGGCGTGTGGCTCGTTGAGAAGGTCGGGGCGTCGAGACGGAGCTCGCAGGCACTTCAAGGAGGCGAGGGGGAGGCGGTAGCTCCACAGGCGACGGCGGCTAGCTTGTGGGTGAATCAGCCATGGCGCAGAGAGGCGAGGGAGAGAGCAAGAGGAGAGTGAGAGAGTCAGAGCGACCGGGACGGCACCGAGGAGGTCAGCCGCGGTGTCGAGATGGCACAGGGGCCTTGACGCAGTGCACGCCTTGGTGGCGTGGGCGCTCTCGTGCTCGTCCTTCCGCGCGAGGGCGAGGATGACTAACCTTGGGCAGGCCACGATTGCTAGGCCACCGATGGGCTGCCGGAGTAAGTCAGGTGGGTTTCTCTCTCGGCTTTATTTCTATTTTCTGTTTCTTTTATTTGTTTGATTTGATTTGATTTGAAGCATCAAATCATTAGAAACTTTCTGCAAATTTTTATGTGAGCTACGGAAACTAGTCCAAGGTCACATGCAAACTTACAAAAATATTTGAACTTTATTTCTTATATAACAGAAATAAATCCAACTCAAATATGTTATTGATTTAATTCAAAGGCCGAAGATAGATATTTCTGAGACTCCAAAAATATTGGTTTGAATTCTACCTCTTGCCAATATTTTTATAGCTTAACAAGAACATTTTCTTGTGTTTATTTGAAACAATTTTTAAGGCTGATCATTTTTAGAAATGATTTCTAAGGCTTTCCAATTTCCCCAATTCAAATTTAAATGGAACTTAAACATGATGCATGGATGCTACTCACTGATGCAACTAATTACAAAGCAGAATTGTAGGGCTGTGACAACTCACCCCCACGAAATAAGAATCTCGTCCCGAGGTTCAAGACGTGAGGTAAGAAGATAGAGGGGACACAAAGCTAACACGATCTTCATGATCCAATCTCCTTTCTCGAAGATGTTGATTCATTGCTCCAATTGATCTTGACGTCTTTGCTTTCGAGATCTTCATCCAACATGATGACGACAGAGAGAAACTCTACAGGAATCAATCTCCTCGAAGTTCGAGCACTCAAGATCAACTCATGGAGTGAGATGAAAGAATGTCTCTTGAGATGAGAGACAAGACACACATCAGGGGTGAAAGGAAATAGATGGCGATTGCTCAATTTGGTAGGCAACAATTGCATGCTCGGTCATGACGTAGCGAGGAGTTAACTGGCATGATTCCATAATGGGGCACCCCAAGGCGACTCGTAGAATTATTCCCTGAAGTGGCAAAAAGAATTACTTTTGATATATAGATCATTGAAACTCTCTATACCAGGCTAGGGCAATTCGCAATCGATTGTTTGAAGAAGTCCGAAAGGATGGCATATTCGGACTAGAATGGATGATGTGGACTACCTTGTTGAAGTCGATGCAATGAGTGACTTTGCTTATCGTCGGGAATGGCTGGGACCCATGGTAGGACCACTTTTGGAGATCATCCTGAACATCAATTACTAAGAAGGCAGCCCATGGAATTTGGCACAATGGCGGTGCAAGCTGGGAACAAAATGCAAATGTTGGGAATGTTCCAACCATCATATATGCGTGAGATTCAGATCTGTTTAGTAACAGGATACTACAGACTCAGCATGTCTGAAAAGAAGAGTTGCAACACAAATTAACGAGATAACGTTGCGAGATTCTCGGGAAATGGACTATGGTAGTAAGCTCTAAAACATGAGCTGGTTCTGCTACACACATGTGAACACGCTGTCCCAGACAAGCATGACCACATAGTAGTCTTACAATGAAACACTACAGAGTCCTGGTTGGGAACCATCATTGAAGAGAGCGAAGTCCTTGCATAAGTCATATGATTAGCTCTTATGAAGAAACTTCTTCTCCTTGAACAAATCAATCAGTGGCTTGGTGTGCTAGGGAATACATATAGAATGGAGGTAATTAATCTACCAAACCATAGAATACTTCGCACATGCATGACTGACTTGGGATGATCCCAAGAAAGCAAAAACAAACTTTCTCGAATCCACGGCGGCAACTTGCATCAAATGAACATGAACTAGAGGAAGTCACTTCTTTCATCCAAGCATATGCTTCATGAACGGGACATGAAGAAAATGCTTACACAAATTGCCAACACTAGCTTAATTTTCATCATGAATTATGGAGGAGATAGAAATGTTGCCGATGGGCTCAACAACAATTCATCCAGGATTCCATATAGATAGAATTCCACAATTAAGTGAACACGGGGATAGCATTGGTCAGACCCAAAGATGTAATGGTGTATGCTCGAGGGATCAACCACGAGGAAGAAAACATTACAAACATCGTTGGTTCTGATTTGACTTGACAATAGCCCATACTCAAATAAAAAATTGGATAAGACAATAGGTCCAACAACTGATCACGAGGAACAATCAATGAAAATATCATCTTTCTTCAACACACACAAATAGAAATATCCCTTTGGAATGAACTAATTCAGGCAAGCTTTTATCTTCCAACTCTGCAAGTTGTTTTTTTTTGCTTAACCGACTAGCTCAGGGATATCCAACACAGATTTTTGGAGAAGGGGGTGGTTTACAAGAAAACCAACCTGATCAGGGGCTCAACATAACGGTCAGGGGACAACCTGGTGATACTTCCGTGAAGATATTAGGAAAATCACGAACCACCGATATGTTACTAAGCTCAAGAATAATCTTGCTTTTCAGGGCAAGACGATATGATCATAAGTGTGAGGGATTGGCACGATCCTAACTCATTGATTGTTGATATGGTCATAAGGTAGATGAACTCAAATTCCGAGTGGTGCTCCCAACTCTAGATGAGCTACATCAACCTTGAGCAACCCACACAAGTTCAACTACATGATCAAGATCAACACCACCACCCTAGGTATGTTATTCCATCTTAGAGAAGCTTTACTCCAAATCATGGGTCAAAGCTACTCAACAAGATGTTAATACATTAAGATGCTTAAACGAAAAATGGTAACCTCATTTTGAGCTTAAACGATGAGTATGACCTATGATCAAGTGATCTCACTTGACTCCTAAGTCAATATACTCTAACATAGGTGACTTTGTCGCCGACCAATTCTACATGAAGTTCTCTTGTGTTCCTCTGTGCTCTTGCATTTGTCTTATGCATATTTGTTTCCCCTTTCAAAAACAAAGAAAAAAACTTCATCTAGATTTATTTTCTTTTTATTTCTGTTTCTGCATTCCCTGCATCCAATTCATTGCAAATCTTTCAGTTAATTCCTTGCAAATCCTTATGAGATTTTACTTGTCTAGCGAGCTGAGGTGACAAGTGTTTTCTCTACGACGAACTCGGTCACACCGGTTTGTTGTTTTTGGTACAACCGAATCCTTTCGGTGCAACCGAAGCACACAACTCAGTGCTACCGATTTCACTGCAGAAAAGACAACTTGCCACTTGATTCCTGAATTCTTTTGCTCCAGCTCCACTCAATGATTCTTGTCCTCTACCAGCATCACACTCAACATGCTGCTTTGCTTTGTGACTCAAGGACCAAACCCATTTGTAACAAATATCCAGAAGAGCCCTTCTTGGAAATTGATGTCAAAGGGGGAGAGAGAGATCACATCAAAGCTTAATCATTTCTATAGGGGGAGAGAATACTCAGGGGGAGAGAGTTCTTCAAAAGGGAGAACGAAGTATCACAGGCCCCAGATGCTTGGTGTTCAAGAGGAGAGAAGTCACATGTCTTTAAGAGGGGAAAGACATGTTCATATTTGGTTGTTTGCACTTGCTCTGATTTTCTTTGCTCTGATTTTCTGTTACCTATCTTCTCCCAGTATCCCATGCAAGATTCAGGGGGAGCAAGACATCTAAGGGAAGGAAATCCTTGAATTCATTGCATATCTTTACCTTTGGGGACATGTCTATATCCAATAGAGTACTCAGTACTCACTCTCTACTTGTCATCCCAGTCCTGGTACTCTTGTGGTTTCTTTTGTTTGCTTTGGCTAGTAGATGTATTTGTGTTATCTAACCTTATTTACTCAGGTTCATTCCTTCCTAAGCCAACTCAAGACCACAAGGTAAGTATATGCATCACAGTCATGTGTATGAGGATTTCTTGCTGATGTGCATACTGTTTGCAAGAAGGACTCATGATCATGAAGGTACATTTCCTATACTCACATCATTTGCTCTGATGCATATAGCCAAGATGCATGTAACACATTGCTTACTCGGTCATGCTTATGCATTCACATGCTCCTTTATTCCATATTTACTTGATTGCATACATGTAGGGGAGCCTATGCATGTTACATGTCTTTCCAAAGCTTTACTTGTTATTCTCTATATCTTTATCTAAAGCTTTGATGTATGTTGTCATCAATTACCAAAAAGGGGGAGATTGAAAGCACAAGTGCTCCCTGGGTGATTTTGCTAATTAATGTCAACATATCTCTTGTTGGACTAATGCTTTCATCTAGTATGCTTCAGATAAGTTTAACAATGGAGTGGCATGGACTAGAGGATGTGGAACCCCTTCAAGAAGCAAAGGACAAAGGATTGGCTCAAGCTCAATCTCAGGACTCTACATTTTCTATTTTAGTGATCCAAGATCACATTGACTCCATAGGAAAGCCAATACTATTAAAAGGGGATGAGGTGTTGCTTAATGGCTTGCTTGCTCAAAGTGCTTAGTGATATGCTCCAAAGCCCTCAACCACTTTCTCCCATCCACATATGTCCCAAACCAAAAGTCAAACTCGGCCCACCGATTTGATCTATCCGGCGCCACCGAGTTCACTTGACATAGCCACTGCCAGAAACCCTAATCATTTTGGTCGCACCGATGGGATCTCGGTGTCACCGAGATGGGCTTGCAAACTCTCTGTTGCCTATTGCAATAATTTTGGTCTCACCGAAATTACACAATCGGTCCCACCAAGTTTGCTTGGCCAACTTTCTGTTTTGCTTATTACCCAAATCGGTCCCACCGAGTTTGTGTAATCGGTCAAACCGAGATGAGGCTTTACCCTAACCCTAGCACATCGATCCCACTAAGTTGATCATGTCGGTCCCACCGAAAATCCTAACGTTCACATTTTGAACTAAATAGGTCTGACCGGGTTCTATGAATCGTTCCCACCGAGTTTGCTGATTTGTGTGTAATGGTTAGATTTTGTGTGGAGGCTATATATACCCCTCCACCCACTCTTCATTCGAGGAGAGAGCCATCAGAACATGCCTACACTTCCAACATACATTTTCTGAGAGAGAACCACCTACACTTGTGTTGAGGTCAAGATATTCCATTCCAACCACATAAATCTTGATATCTAGCCTTCCCCTAGTTGCTTTCCACTCAAATCATCTTTCCACCAAATCGAAATCCTGTGAGAGTGAGAGTTGAGTGTTGGGGAGGCTATCATTTGAAGCACAAGAGCAAGGAGTTCATCATCAACACACCATCTATTACCTTTTGGAGAGTGGTGTCTCCTAGATTGGTTAGGTGTCACTTGGGAGCCTCCGTCAAGATTGTGGAGTTGAACCAAGGAATTTGTATGGGCAAGGAGATCGCTTACTTCGTGAAGATCTACCCGAGTGAGGCAAGTCCTTCGTGGGCGATGGCCATGGTGGGATAGACAAGGTTTCTTCTTCATGGACCATTCGTGGGTGGAGCCCTCCGTGGACTCACAAGAATCGTTACCCTTCATGGGTTGAAGTCTCCATCAACGTGGATGTACGATAGCACCACCTATCGGAACCACGGATAAAAAATCTCCGAGTCTCCAATTGTGTTTGCACACTCCAATCCCATCCCTTCACATTCTTGCAACTTGCATGCTTTACTTTCCGCTGCTCATATACTCTTGTCATGCTTTCTTGAGATGTATTGTGAATGTTTGAACTTGTGCTAAAACTCCACTTCAACTTAAAGAAATTAAAAACTGCAACTTTTATTACTAAGAGTCTATTCACCCCCCTCTAGACACCTCTTCTCGATCCTTTCAGCGCTTCGACAGGTAATCGGCGATGTCGTTCTCCACTCAGGGAACGTGCTCCGCTTGTATACCGTCAAAGCGCTCTTCCAGCTTCCTCACCTCATCTACGTAGGCCTCCATCAACGGGCTCTGATAATCTTTGTTGACTTGCCGAACGACAAGATGTGAATCACCCTTGACGATGAGCTTCTTGACCCCGAGGTCTGTCGCGATCCTGAGACCGGCAAGCAATACCTCATATTCAGCAGTGTTGTTTGTGGACATCTCCCTGGGAAAGTGCATCTGGATTACATACTTGAGGTGCTCTCCGGTGGGTGCGACGAGCAGCACACCAGCACTGGCGCCTTGCAGCAAGAAAGCCCCGTCTAAGTACATGATCCAGTTGTGACTTGCTTCCTTGCCGGGGAGAGTGGTCTCCTGGATCTCTTCGTCGGGCGTTGAGGTCCATTCCGCAATGAACTCCGCCAGGACTCTGCTCTAGATCGTTGAAGTACTTTCAAACTTCAAGTCAAAGCTCGACAGCTCCAAGGCCCACTCCACAATCCTCCCGGTTGTGTCTGGGTTATGCAGTATCCGTTGCAATGGGAGGCGGGTGACGACAGTGATTTTGTGTGCTTGGAAGTAATGACGCAGATTCCTCGAGGCCATAAGGAGATCGAAGAGCAATTTCTACACACCGGAGTACCTTGACCTAGCCCCCCTACAAGAGGGAGCTGACAAAATAAACCGGGTGTTGCATCATCTTCTTCTTTTGCACCACTTCTTTTGGTCGCGCAGGCCCTGTCCTGTCAACGTCAAACTCTGCCGGGGGCCTCGTCTTGCTGGCACCAGGCCTCGTCAGGGGAATCTCTGGCTCGCCATCCGCCAGTCCTGCCATTGCCACTGCCTCTTCGTTGACCTCCCTCCGCGCCACTAGCGCGATGCTGACCACTTGATTCATCGCTGCCAGATATAGCAGCAACAACTCTTGTGGTTTAGGCACAACCAGTATTGGTAAAGATGATAGGTATTTCTTCAAATCCTGCAGCGCTGCTTCGGCCTCTGGGGTCCACTCCATTGGGCCCGCCTTTTTCAAGATTTTGAAAAAGGGAAGGGCACGCTCAGCACACTTGGAGATGAATCTGCTCATGGCGGCAACGCAGCCGGTGAGCCGACGCACATCCTTGATCCGCTTGGGCGCCTCAATCTGCTTGATGGCCTTGATCTTGTCTGGGTTTGCCTCGATCCCACGCTATGACACAAAGAACCCGAGAAGTTTGCCGGACGGAACGCTGAAGACACACTTCTCAGGGTTCAGCTCGAGTTTGATCTTGCGCAAATTTGCAAATGTCTCTTCTCTTCCAAATCTTGTACAAGTGTTGACCTGTCCTTGGTTTTGACCACTATGTCATCCATATAAGCTTCCATATTTCTATGTAGCTGGGGCTCAAAACCAATTTGGACTGCTCTTTCAAACGTTGAGCCAGCACTCTTCAACCCGAAAGGTATCCATAAAAAACAATATGTACCACATGGGGTGATGAATGCTGTCTTTTCTTCGTCTTCTCTTGTCATGAAGATCTGGTGGTATCCTGAGTAGGCATCAAGGAATGATAACAGATCACACCCGGCCGTGGAGTCAACAATCTGGTCGATGCGCGAAAATGGGAAAGGGTCCTTGGGACAAGCCTTATTGATATCTGTGTAGTCAATACACAACCTCCACTTCCCATTTGCCTTGCGCACCACAACTGGATTGGCCAACCACGTCGGATGGAGTACTCCTCTCACCAAGGCTGCCGCTTCCAACTTCCTGATCTCCTCTGGGATGAACTCTTGCATTTCCAAAGCTTGCTTCCTGACCTTCTGCTTGACGGGTCGCGCATGAGGACAGACAGCAAGATGGTGCTCAATCACCTCCCAGGGAACGCCGGGGATGTCGGATGCTTGTCATGCAAACACGTCGACATTCGCCCACAGGAAGGTGACGAGCGCGCCTTCCTATTTGCTGTCCAGGGTGGAGCTTATGGTGAAAGCCCCTCCCATGCCATCCTCCTTGACGGACACCTTCTTGGTCTCTGGTGGTGCAGCTCTGGATTTCTTGCTCTTGCCGGTGGAGCTCTCTGGCACGTCCTCGACGGCAGCACAACACTCCGAAGAGGTGAGCTTACCGGAGTGGGTGCGAGAGGTCTTGCCGGTCTCCTTCTTCCCTCCCGGAGCTTCAGCGGCTGGAGCAAATGCCTTGGCGGCAGTCGCTTCAACTGCTTCCCGGTAGAGTTGGTTGCCGCAGATCAGCGCATCCTTCTTGTCGCAGGGGACGGTGATGACGATCATCGGCCCAGACATATTTAGTGTGTTGTAGGCATAATGTGATGCCGCCATGAACTTGGCTAGTGCTGGGCGGCCGAGGATCCCGTTGTAGGGCAAGGGGATCTCGGCTATGTCGAAGACAATCCTCTCCGGCCTGTAGTTCAACTCGCCTCCGAACGTCACAGGCAGCGTGAATTTACCCTTTGGCTGACTTCTTCCCAGGTTGACCCCTTGAAACGTGCCCGTCTCCTCGAGGTCTCCATCAGGAATCTGCAGCCTTTTGATCACAACGGGCGAGATCAAGTTCAGACCGGCCCCGTCGTCAACTAGCATCTTTGTCACCTTGAGGTTGTGTATCGTTGGTGAAACCAACAACGGCAAACACCGACTACGCCAGCGATCGTGGTGGTCCTCGATGTCAAAGATGATAGGCGTCTTGGACCACTTCAAAGGGCTTCGAAAGGCCGAATGATGGCTCTGCCGCTGTGATCTCATGCGCCTACTGCTTGAGCTGGTGGTGAGAGGTATGCAGCGAGGCGCCACCATCGACGCACATGGCCTCTGTAGCTTTCTGGAACTCATGCTCGCCGGACACATCGTCCTCGTCATGATCATCATCTTCCTGCTTCTTGTCGCGGCCCCGAGCGGGCCTCTCTTGTTGGTTGTCCTTGCCGTAGCGGCCTCCTTGGCCGCCACGCTTCTTGCCGGATCCTTCGGCACCATCCTGACCTTTCTCCTTGTCCCGCCTCTCATACTCGGCTTTTTGCTTTTCAGCAAGCAGCTCAACTTGTCGGCAGTTCTGGAGGTTGTGCCCTTGGTGCGGTGGATCTTGCAATACTGCTTGTCGGAGCTCCCTGGCTTGTCGGCAGCCGCCAAGGTTCGGCAAGCGGAGCACCCGGCAATCTCCTTGCTGGGGTCGTCTGCCTTGGCCTTCTTAGCGGCGCCGGTGTCGTCGGATCCCTCGACGGCAAGCACGGCCTTGCCCTTACGCTTCCTGTTGCATCACAGGCCCTTTTTCGATGGGGCGGTGGTGTCTTCGTCCGTAGAGTCGGTTTCCGCGCTGGCGTCCTCGCCGGGGTACTTCCTTCCCTCTTTAGCTCGGGCGCATCTATCTGCCAGAACATAAAGTTCGGCCACATCTTTAACCTTTTTCATCGCCAGCTCTTGACGCATCTTGCGGTTGCGCACATTCTGATGGAATGCGCTGATCACGGCGGTGGGGTGAACATCTGGGATGTTGTATTGCACCCGGCTGAACCTCTGTATGTACTTGTGCAGGTTTTCACCTTCCTTCTGGGGAATGATATGCAAGTCGCTGTCCTGGCCATGAGCTTGGTGACCTCCAGTAAAGGCACCAACGAACTCATGACACAGATCCGACCAGGAAGAAATGGAATCCGCCGGCAAGTGCATCAACCTAGACATGACATTTAGTTTCAGTGCCAACTAGAAGTAATTGGCAAGCAGCTTGTCATCGCGAGCTCCAGCGGCTTGCATTGCGATGGTGTAGATGCTGAGGAACTCCGACGGGTGGGTCTTGCCGTTGTACTTCTCACCGACGTCGGGCTTGAACGTGCGGTGGGATGGCCACTGGAACTTCCGCAGCTCCCGGGTAAAGGCCGGGCAACCCACCTCGTAGGGTAGGCCACTGAAGCCTCCCGACGCTCGATGGTGGTTTGAGCGTCTTCATGGGCTCGCTCAAAAAGAACTTGGCGCTGATCGCGGTGGGTCCATGGGTCGGACGACGCTATGGAAATGTTATCACAAGTGTCATCACGACGGACCGGCACCCGCGACAACTGGCGGGGAGGAGGAGAGTGCACCGTGGCCGCAGCACCCGCGATCCTTCCACCACTGGCATGTGGTGGTTCGACGAAGTGTCGGCATGAGGGGCCTGCTGGTCGTGGCTCATCTTTGTTGGCGACGCCGACGAGGCTTCAGATGGTGGCTCTCCACTCGTCAAGCTTTTTCGCAGCAGGAGGAAAATCGAGGAGCAGCTGCGCGTGTGCCAAAGCTTCCGCTGGCGAGGACCATGACGCGCTCCAACTTCTAACCACGTTAGAAGGAGCTCTATCAAGGCCTTGCGGCTGCGCGCCATTTTCGCCAGCACTTCGGCGCATGGGTTGGCCTCCTTCGTCCCGCGAATGATGCACGGGACTCTTCCGGCGGCGGCGCCCGGGGTCACCAGCGAGGCGACGCTGCTCGTTGCGCACAATCTGGGAAGAGCGCATCGTGTGCGCCGGCGTAGGTTTCTTGGAGGTCCCTGCTCCGCTCATAGGCGGCACAGCGCCGCCCCTGGAGGGCCCCGCGCCGCCTGGAGGGGGCCCCGCCCCGTCTATGGATTTGGCGACGTGCGGCCCGTTGTCTCGCGCACGAACGACGCTGCTCGCCAGGCTTTGACTGCCAGAGCGATGTTGGTGTTCGCGGGCCGCGCCTTGGGTTCTGTCCATGACCGCCCCGCTGCTCGCCCGCATCGGTACGGGCCGTCCGGCTGCGGATGAACCAATGACCGTGATCGTCTTCTTCTTGGGAGCCATGGCGATGAGGAATTGCTAGGCTAACTGCTAGACCATATTTTCAAAACTACGCCCCCCTACCTGGCACGCCAAAGATGTCGGTGGAAACGACACCTGTGGGATCACTGGGATCCCTTCTATGATTGGCAGGCGCGGGGTTGTACAAAGAGCGGGTCTGACAGGCAGCACAAAGATCGTTTACCTAGGTTCGGGCCGCGAGGATGTGTAAAACCCTAGTCCTGCTTTGGGGTATGTATTTGAGTGTTCTTGAGTTCTTGAGCTAGCTACAATGCGTTGGTAGCTCAAAAGATCCGAATCCTGGTCACCTCGGGCCTCCTTTTATAGGAAAAAGGGGTTGCCACAGTGGCACACAAGAGGTGGAAAGGTATACAGTGGATGAGTCTATCCTCTGGCACCGTCGGACAAACGCATTTAATGCGTTGCTGACGTGCCCCTCTTGCTTTATTGGGGACGACAAGGAAGCTCGTCCCAGCTGTCGCCGCCTTGCCTAGCTGTGATGCGCGTCCGAGATGATGAGGCGTTGTAGCACCATGTTGGCTGGCTGCTGGGCTGGCGCGGTGGCGGAGTCTTCTGAAGATCTGCATGCCTCCACACAGGTGCTAGCTAAGTCAGTGTAGAGGTCTCTCATCGCCACGCAGGTGCTTGCCCAGCTGGTTGAGCTGGCAGCTGCATGGGGACGGCGGTGGAGCCTTGGCAGACGCGGGCCCTCCTGCTGCCCCGTAGGTTTCTCCGGCAAGGGCCTTGCCGGGGCCCCAGCAAGGGTCTTGCCGTGGCATCGTGGTCTTTCCTGGCAAGCGTCATGCCGGGGGTCTCGTGGATTTCCTTGGCTATGGTCCCGTCGAGGATCGTTGTCTTCTGGTCCTCATCTGATCTCGTATGTTTATGATCTTGACAAAGATCTGCATGCCACCATGGAGGTGCCTCGCAAGCCTTTGTTCCAATGTGGTTGTTGGCAGCGTTGGAAGCCTCGGGCTCAAGGGTGGCTCGTTCTGCTGGTGTTGAGCAAGCTGCCCCGGCAAGGCTCTTGCCGAGGCCGCGGAGGCCGCCCCGGCAAGGTCTTGCCGGGGGAGTCCACCTTGCCCCTTTGCTCTTTTGTGTTTCTTGGTCTTGGCGTTGCCTCTGGTCACCTTGTGCTTCGGCTCCCCTTCCCTGCCCTGCTTAGTGTGGTCATGGGCGCGGCTCCGACTATCCGTGCACAAGTAAAGGGGTCAAAAGGAGAGCCCCTACTTTTGTACACCGACAGTTGGGTGCCCTGCCTTTACTCCTGAGCTGCGGCAAGTCCGTTGGCCATCCGCTCGCACGTCTAAGCCAGAGATACCCGAGAAGTATGGTGGGATGCTGAACCCGGTAGAGTTCTTGAGCATCTACACCATCGTTGTTCAAGTTGCCAGAGGAAGAGATGAGAAGGTGTTTGCCAACTAATTCCGTTTGGCGCTCAAGGCCAATGTCAGGTCTTGGCTGATGCACCTGCCGGAGAACTCCATTTCGTCATGGGCTGACTTGTGCCATGAGTTCATTGGCGCCTTCACGGGCGTCCATCAAGAACCAAGATGGCCCAGTGACTTGCATCTTCTCCAACAGAAAGAAGGAGAGACTCTTGATACGTCCATTTTGCATCATGCTTTTATATCGATATTTATTGCATTATGGGCTGTTACTACATGTTATGTCACAATACTTATGCCTATTCTCTCTTATTTTACAAGGTTTACATAAGGAGGGAGAATGCGGCACCGGAATTCGGGCCGGAAAAGGAGCAAATATTAGAGACCTATTCTGCACAACTCCAAAAGTCCTGAAACTCCACGAAAGTCATTTTTGGAAATAATAAAAAATATCTAGTGGAAGAAGTTCACCAGAGGGGGGCCCACCTGTCCATGAGGGTGGGGGGCGCGCCCTACCCCCCCCCCAGGGCGCGCCCCCTACCTCGTGGGCCCCTTGTTGGCTCTCCGATGGCCATCTTCTGCTATATGAGGTCTTTCGATGAGAAAAAAAAATCATAAGCAACCTTTCGGGAAAAAACTCTACCGCCACGAGGCGGAACCTTGGCGGAACCAATCTAGGGCTTCGCAGAATTTCTGCTGGGATACTTCCTTCTAAGGGGGAAATCATCGCCATCATCATCACCAACACTCCTCTCATCGGGAGAGGGCAATCTCCATCAAGATCTTCACCAGCACAATCTCATCTCAAAACCCTAGTTCATCTCGTGTATCCAATTCTTGTCTCCAAGTCCGGGATTGGTACTAGTAGGTTGCTAGTAGTGTTGATTACTCCTTGTAGTTAATGCTAGTTGGTTTATTTGGTGGAAAATCATATGTTCAGATCCTTTATGCATATTATTACCCCTCTGATTATGAACATGAATATGCTTTGTGAGTAGTTACATTTGTTCCTGAGGACATGGGAGAAGTCTTGCTATTAGTAGTCATGTGAATTTGGTATTCGCTCGATATTTTGATGAGATGTATGTTGTCTAGCCTCTAGTGGTGTTATGTGAACGCCCACTACATAACACTTCACCGTTATTTGGGCCTAGAGGAAGGCATTGGGAAGTAATAAGTGAGACGATGGGTTGCTAGAGTGGCGTAAGCTTAAACCCTAGTTTATGCTGTTTCGTAAGGGGCTGATTTGGATCCACATGTTTCATGCTATGGTTAGGTTTACCTTAATACTTTTGTTGTAGTTGTCGATTCTTGCAATAGAGGTTAATCATAAGTGGGATGCTTGTTCAAGTAAGAACAGCACCCAAGCACCGGTCCACCCACATATCAAATTATCAAAGTACCGGACGCGAATCATATGAACGTGATGAAAACTAGCTTGACGATTTTCCCATGTGTCCTCGGGAGCGCTTTTCCTTATATAAGAGTTTGTCCAAGCTTGTCCTTTGCTACAAAAAGGATTGGGCCACCTTGCTGCACTTTATTTACTTTTGTTACTTGTTTCTCGTTACAATTTATCTTATCAAAAACTATCTGTTACCACTTATTTCAGTACTTGCAGAGAATACCTTGCTGAAAACCGCTATCGGACTTCGGGTTCCGGCAGACCCTTAAGGTTCGAACTCTGGGGTGCGCGCGGAGATCCAACCCTCCACCGTCTCGTACTTCGCCTAATCTCAGGGACCTAAACTACTAAACAGAACCGCACAAGAGACGCAAGATTTATACTAGTTCGGGCCACCGTTGTGGTGTAATACCCTACTCTAGTTTGTGGTGTGGTGGATTGCCTCTGGGGCTGATGAGGAACAGTACAGGGAAGAACAACCTCACGAGGGTCTGTTCTTGGCGGGTGTGATGAACTGCTAGGTGGTGTTCCGTCGCTCTAGCTTGAGGATCTGGTCTCTATCTCTCTCTGGATTCCGAATGCCAGATCTCCCCTCTACTATGGCGGCTAGCTCTACTTATATAGACGAAGGCCCTGGGCCTCTTCCCAAATATTGAGCGGGAAGGGCGCCAACAATTGGCCATTTTGAAGGGGAACATGGGTACACTTATCCTCGACTAAAGTTGGTCCTCGCCGCCAAAGGCTCGTGATGACGCCTGCTTGGGCTCCACGGTGACTCCCTTCCACCGTTGGGGCTGGTCTTGGTCTTGTTGCACCAAACGGATGCCTTTGCTTGATGCTCTCGCTGCGCTTGCTCCCTTTGCACCAAAGAGGATAGGAGGACGCCATTGCTGGCTGGCGCCTCGATCGGGCGCCCTTGGTCGTCATGGCTTGCGTCATGGGCACCTCGCGAGGTACCGCCTTGAACTCTCCGCCTCCTCATGAGCCAACCTGACGAGGCCGTGCCCGAGGAAGCTCCTGGTTGTCCGCCTCATGAGGCTTGGCCTCGCGAGGGTCTTGAGCTTGTGTTGACGAAGATGGGCTGTCCTGGCCTCCTTTGAGCCACGCCGCAGCCGCAGTGTGCAAGTCTGGGACCCCTGCTCCTTAACGCCGACAACCGCTTATCATTTCCTTCTGCTCCTCGTTGGGTTCGACACTCTTACTTATCGAAAGTACTACGATAGATCCCCTATACTTGTGGGCCATCAACTCTCTGCAAGTATTTGCAGAGATTCAGCAAAGTCCACAAGAATATCCAAATATCTACCCGGCGGCTATGATAGCTGCCTTTCAGTCCAATGTGCACAATCGCATGATACGTTCCAAGATGAATGTGCGGTTGCCCAAGACTGTGAAGGAGCTTTACACCTTGGTGGACAAGTGTGCTCGGATGGAGGAGGGAAGGAAACTCCCTGGAGATAAGATTGCATCGACATCGACTCAGAGGATGATGATGAATCCACCAGTCAGAGAAAGAAGAGAAAGAAGCGCAACAAGAGGCGCAAGGATAAGGCAGTGATGACCGTTGAAGGATCGGGCACGCTTAGTACCGGCAAGAAGGCTAAGGACGAAGCCCCCGGCAAGGAAGCTGCCATGGTGGCTGACTGCTGAGAGGCTACGGCTGCCGAGAGGGCTAGGAAAGGCGATGGGCCGTACTGCAAGATCCATCAGACCAAAGGCCACGATCTCCAGGAGTGTCATCAGGTTGAGCAGCTCGTCAAGAGGTAGAGGGCTGAATATGAGAAGCATGATAAGGAAAAAGGTCAGAATGGCGCTGGTGGGAAGGGCCGGGCGGTGAAGCAAATCATCCCGGCAAGGCTTTTCGGAACCAAGGAAAACCCGCCAGGGTTCAAGAGAAGGGAATTTGCAATGATGAGAGTGATGAAGGGGATGAAGATGAAACCAACGAGCAGGAATTCTAGAATGCCACTGACGCGCTGTGCATTGACGGGGGTGCATCTTTGCACTCCTCTCACTACCAACTTAAACGGTGGGCGCGTGAGGTCAATGTCGTGGAGCCAGCGGCAGAGTCCCAGAAGCCGCTCGAATGGTCACGCACGCCCATCATCTTTCACGAAGAGGACCATCCTGACCGCACCACCGCGGTAGGATGTTTGCCATTGTTGGTCTCTCCAACGATTCGCAACCTCAGGGTTACAAAGATTTTGGTTGATGGGGGGGCCGGGTTGAATCTGATTTCCCCAAAGGTTATCAGCAAGCTTCAGATATCAGAGGGAGAGCTGAAGGTCACGGGCACGTTTCAAGGAATCAATCCCGGCAGAAGTCATCCTAAGGGAAAGATCATGTTGCTAGTGACGTTTGGGGGAGAATTTAATTATCGGACTGAGAAGGTTGTGTTTGATGTAGTCGACCTCCCCCTGCCATACAATGGATTCTTGGATGCTCATCTCTAGCAAAATTCATGGCGGCATCCCACTATGCCTACAACACTTTGAAGATGCCAGGGCCGGTAGGAGTCATCTCCATTCCATCAGATGAGAAAGACACAATCATTTGTGTGGATAAGATGTACCGGGACGTAGTCGCGGCAGAGGCCACGACAGCAGTAGTCACCACCAAGGAAAACAGAGGAAAGAAGAAGGATAGCAGGGACACCAGCAAGGAATCCGGGAAGCGTATCTCTCCGGAGTGCGTTGTGCCTATTGATGACTTGCCGAGAGTTCCAACAGCAAGAGATCCACGGTCGCTGCACCACATGTGAAGAAGGTCCCGGTAGGGCTGGCTGGCGTTGATGGTACTTTCACTATTGGCGCCACCCTTGATGACCAATAGGAAAGCGCGCTTGTTGCCTTCTTGTGGGCAAATGTCGATGTGTTTGCTTGGCAACCATCTGATATCCCCAGTGTTCCCAGAGGCAATCGAGCACCACCTTACTGTCTGCCCACATGCCCGACCTATTAAGCAGAAGGTTCGAAAGCAGGCCTTGGAGAGATAGCAGTTCATTGCCGAAGAGATTAAGAAGCTTAAAACAACTGGTTTGGTCAGAGGAGTACTGCACTAGACATGGTTAGCAAACCTAGTGGTTGTATGCAAGGCTAACGGGAAATGGAGACTTTGCATAGATTTCACAGATCTCAACAAGGCTTGCCTGAAGGACCCATTTTCCTTGCCGCGCATTGACCAGATTGTGGACTCCACTTCAGGCTGTGATTTTCTCTCCTTTCTGGATGCATACTCCGGGTACAATCAAAATTTCATGTCCAAGGGAGATGAAGAGAAGACCTCGGTCATCACCCCATGTGGTACGTACTGCTTTGTGCGCATGCCTTTTGGATTAAAGAGTGCCGGGTCCACTTTTGCAAGAGCAGTCTAGATTGGTTTTGAACCATAGTTCCACAGAAACATTGAGGCTTATATGGATGACATTGTGCTCAATACCAAGGACAGATCAACCCTCATCCAGGATTTGGAGGAGACATTTGCTAATCTGCGCAAGATCAACTCGAAGCTAAATCTAGAGAAGTGTATTTTTAGCGTTCCCTCTGGCAAGCTACTTGGATTCTTCGTGTCTCATCGTGGGATCAAAGCCAACCCCGACAAGATCCAGTCTATCACGCAGATCCAGGCACCCAGGACAGTCAAAGATGTGAGGCATCTGACATGGTGCGTTGCTGCACTTAGCAGATTCATCTCCAAGTCTGCCAAGCGCGCCCTGCCGTTCTTCAAAATTTTGAAGAAGGAAGGGCCCATGAAGTGGACCCTGAAAGCAGAAGCATCTTTACAAGATTTGAAGACCTACTTGTCCTTTGTGCCCACTTTGGTTGCCCCTAAACCACAAGAGCCATTGCTGCTGTACTTAGCGGCAACTAATCAAGTGGTTAGTGCAGCCCTAGTGGCACACGGGAAGTAGAGGAAACATGGAACGAGCAAAGCCTGACAGGACCGGATGAGGATAAGGACAGAGATGAGCACAACAGCAGGGGCAACCTCAAGGACGCGGCAAAGAAGAAAGTGGTGCAGCGCCCAATGTACTTTGTTAGTTCCCTGTTATAGGGGCTAGATCGAGGTATTCTGGTGTGCAAAAGTTGATTTTTTGCCTCATCATGGCCTTAAGGAAACTGCGCCACTACTTCCAAGACCATGAGAACACGGTTGTCACCCACTTTCCGTTGCAAAGGATACTCCGGAACCCTGAGGCTACCGACAGAATAGTGGAGTGGGCTTTGGAGTTATCCAGCTTTGGCCTGAAATTTGAGAGCACATCAACAATTCAGAGCAGGGCATTGGCAGAGTTTATTGCAGAATGGACGCCATCCCCTGATGGGGAAATACTGGAAACAGTTACTCCCGACAAGGAGGCGCCCCAAGAATAGATCATGTATTTCGATAGTGCATTCTCCCTGCAAGGCGCAGGGGCTAGCGTGCTTCTCGTTGCTCCGACGGGAGAGGACTTGAAGTATGTCGTCCAGATGCATTTTCCCAGGGAGTAGGCAACAAACAATATAGCAGAGTATGAAGGGCTCCTTGCTGGACTCAGGATTTCCATAGAATTGGGCATCAAGAAGCAAATCATTCGAGGAGATTCACAACTTGTTTTGGGACAAGTCAACAAGGATTACCAAATTCCATTGATGGAGGCATACGTTGAGGAAGTGAGAAGATTGGAGGAGCGCTTTAAAGGATTGCAAACAGAGCACGTACCCCATGCGAAAAATAGCATAGCTGATCATCTGTGAAACTGTGCTGCGCAAAAACTTCCTGTGGAACCAGGAACTTTTGTTCTCCATCTTACTCAGCCCTCTGTATCCCCTGCAACAATGGCCAGAAAGAGGAGGAAGTTGGACTCCGGTAAGCCTCTCATGGTAGAGCCTCCCGGGGCTCCTTGTAGGGACCCTGCTAGAAACAACTCCCCATCGATTGCCGGGCTGCAATCTCCTGCCAGGCCACTGGTCCCCGCGGTCGAGGTACACCCTCCCGCAGACGAGGAGGTGCCGCTATTCCTTGTTGCCGAGCTCTAGGCTCCAACTTGGGCAAGGCACATAGTCAATTTCCTCCAAACTGGAGAGCTTCTCGATGAGCAAGAGGAAGCTGAAAGAGTAGCCCAGAGGTCCAGTATGTATCAGTTTTTCGATGACATTCTATACAGAAGAAGGCCCAACGGTGTGAAATTGAAGTGCATCTTCCGAGAAGAAGGAAAGGAACTGCTGGCGGAAATACACAAAGGCATGTGCGGCTCCCACATTAGATCAAGGGCATTAGTTGGGAAAGCATTCCAGGAAGGATTCTATTGGCCCACAACCCTCCAAGATGAGGTCGAGCTAGTCACCAAGTGTGAAGCCTGCCAGTTCCATTCCAAAAACACCCAGCTGCCTGTACAAGCTCTTCAGACAATCCCTTTGTCATGGCCGTTTTTGGTCTGGGGGCTCGATATCCTCGTCCCTTTTCCCCGAGATGCCAGAGGCTTTGAATTCTTGTTCGTTGCCATCGACAAGTTTACAAATTGGCTGGAAGTAGATGCCATGAGAAAGGTGACTAACCAGTCAGCTATCAAGTTCTTGAAAGGATTGGTGTGCCACTTCCGGGTCCTTGCCCGGATCATCACCCAAAACGGCACCCAGTTCATGGGTCGTGTCTTCATGCAATATGTTCATGCCCTCGGAAGCAAGATCTCATTTGCATCTGTGGCACATCCCAGAAGCTATGGACAAGCTGAGACGGCGAACACTGAAGTGTTGCAAGGACTCAAAGACAAGAACATTTGATACGCTCCAGAAGTGCGGCAGGCGATGGATCGATGAGCTGCCGGTAGTCCTCTGGTCCCTCAGAACGACACCCAATTGGGCTATCGTGCAATCGGGCAGACTCCCTTCTCCCTAGTTTATGGGGCAGAAGCAGTTATCCCAACGGAACTCATTTACGGGTCGCCTCGAGTGCTTGCCTACCATGAAGTAGAGCAGGATCAACACCGGCGGTGACGACGCTGTGCTTCTCGAGGAGAACAGTCTCCAGGCTGCTACACGTGTTGCACGCTATCAGCAAGCCCTACGTCACTATCACAGCCGCAGGGTTCATGCCCGGTATTTTGAGGTAGGCGACCTTGTCCTTAGGTGCGTTCAGTCCGCGAAGGGTACAAACAAGTTGACACTGAAGTGGGAAGGGCCTTACCGGGTCGTACGAGTCACCAGACCTGGCGCAGTCCGTCTGGAGACCGGAGCTGGCTTTCAATTGCAAAACTCATGGAATATTGAGAATCTCCGCAAGTTCTACCCGTAAGGCGCGGCTGTCGGGCCCTGCCCGCCAGCTAGCCTTTTGTACAGGCCTTGCCTCAGTTGCATGTAACACCTTGTACAAAGCCAGGCGCAGACCCTGAGCAATAGAGAAATGAACGAAGCGTTGGGGGGCCCCGACAAGTTGCATGCATGCATAAGCATTCATGAGCATTGCATACTCATGTAGATAGGATCGCATTTGGCATCATTTCCATCTGCATGAAACTGCAGGTTCCTACCGAGAACTTGGCCTCTAAGGGAAGCTGGAAAGCTGAACCAAGACTGCGATCTCCTGCAAGCCAACAAATAAGTTCTATCTCTTGTCCATACGTGTAATGTCAGCAACGACTTGTGCGTAAGAGAACCTCACCGCTTTTGAAACTTGGGTGCTCCCATCCCTTGACTCGAATGTTGCTTCGGTCAGGGTGGTCGCAGTGGCCTTTCATGAAAAAAGATTGGCGGGGGGCTGGTCCCTCATCATGATTTGTGCCTGGTAGGCCTAGTTCGCCGACAACAAAATAGAGGGTACCAGCAGGATAGCCTGCCGGGGGAAACTCGTTTATTTAAAAATATAGAGGCATTCCACCTATGCATGGACATATACATGCACAAGTCCCCGACAAGGTTCATCTTTTTCATTAATATGCTGATCAAACAAGTACAGACCTTACAGGACACAGACATGGATACAAGAGATTACATTATTTGAACTAAAATTTGGCAAGTGCCTACAGGTTTAAGATTGAAAAAAGATAAGTGCCCCACAATCTCCTCTTTTCATTTTCCCTCCGCCAGGTATTGCGGTGGGAAGAGGAGAGGACTAAAGAAGCACCCAAGCAAGGTCCCATCCCGGTCCCGCCATGGCCCGCCGTGCGCGACCTGACAAGATTGGGAGTGGCGAGGCTGCGAAGGAGGGGCATGGAGAGCTGCGCGGCGGTGCCCTGGTCACCACTGAGGGAGTCCTGGACTAAGGGGTCCTCGGGCGTCCGGCCTGTTAGCCATGGGCCGGACTGATGGGCTATGGAGACACGTAGACCGAAGACTGCACCCGTGTCCGGATGGGACTCTCCTTGATGTGGAATGCAAGCTTGGCGGCCGGATATGTAGATTCTTTTCCTCTGTAACCGACCTTGTGTAACCCTAGATCTCCCCGATGTCTATATAAACGGGAGGACTTAGTCCGGAAGGAGATACTCATTACCATAGTCATACATGCTAGACTTGTAGGGTTTAGCTATTACGATCTCGTGGTAGATCAACTCTTGTAATACTCATATTCATCAACATCAATCAAGCAAGAAGTAGGGTATTACCTCCATACAGAGGGCCCGAACCTGGGTAAATATCGTGTCCCCTGTCTCCTGTTACCATCGACCTTAGACGCACAGTTCGGGACCCCCTACCCGAGATCCGCCGGTTTTGACACCGACATTGGTGCTTTCATTGAGAGTTCCACTGTGCCGTCGACGACAGGATCGATGACTCGCCTCGTCCTTAAAGACAATATCCCCGCCGGAGGAGAGATGGCCCCAGGCCAAACCCTCCGGTTGGGCGGCTTTACCATGACCGCCCCTTCAGCCGCTAAGCCGACGATGACCTCTCGGGCCATCGAAAATATCCTTCGTATCGACCCCAAACACTCCAAGCAGATGGATCCGGCGGATTTTTTGTCTTTAAACGAGCACCTTGATCGCATCACCGCCCTGGGAATCGCCACAGATTACGATCGGATCGGGCTTAAACCTGACCAAAGAGAAATCAAATCTCCACCGGTCACCCACCAGATTGCGGTAGTCGAGGAGCAAGACGGTGACTCTTCCCTTATACTGAAGACGGACTATGTCCGGGTAGCTGACCCCGCAGAGCCGGACACCCACCGGCAAAAGGAGGTGACCGGCCTTCTGAACTAGAATTGGACGGCAGGCGCAGGCAACCAGAAAATACTCCGGAGCCCGGACTGTTGAGGCTCGAAAACCTTCAGACTCCGGATCATCGACCGGGTCAGGTTCCGAATCCAATTCCATCCACCCACCCAGACATAAGAGATCTCTGAGCATACAACAATAGTCTTAGAAAACAGTCCACCACTTCTGGGCAAGATTCCTCCTTGTCAAGGACAAGGTTAAAGATTGCTGCGACGAGGACGCGATATTTTCTTTCTGCAACAATTGCACGAATGAAGGAATCCTCAATGCCATTAATTGCCACTGTATACTACACTTCGCTGACTTGGAAACTATCGCATGTATATAAATAAGAATGGAAAGCGCTCGAAAGATCAGGCAGCTTGTTGGGAGCCATCGGTCCCAACTCAACCGCTGGTCCAGGCGAAAAGGGCACATCCTCGTGACACGCCCAGGCTAATAGCCAAGAAACATAAACCCATTACGCGGCATGGAACCATTCTGGAGGGATGGCTCAATGGCCCATGCAAATTACACACAACACCGGACACCATACCAACCCATAGCCTTAGAGCATGTTGGATACTCCGGCAGGTAGCCAAGAGCGGTGAGGACATCCTTACCAAAAACGCCTCTGCAGCAACGCCTCCGTAAGACGCATTTACCCTGTGAGTATTGATGGTCTTCGAGACATTCGCTTCAAACAGTAAGCACAAAAGGGCACTATGTGACCTCGCCGAAGTCAACCAAATCGCCACGATAAACCCTTGGAACGACACGGCTATAACCTTTAATGCCGGTGACGAACCGAAATACAAGACAGTCCGAGCGCCAGCCGCATTAATCCTCAGTCCCATCATGGACAACTTTAGACTCACCAAGGTCCTCATGGATGGCGGCAGCGGACTAAGCCTCATCTATGAGGATACACTCCACAAAATGGAAATAGAGAGGAGCCGCACCAAGCAAAGCAGCACAACCTTCTGAGGAACCATTCCTAGTCGGAAGGCGCGGTGTGCGGGAAAAATCACACTTGATGTGGTATTCGGCACGCCGGAGAATTATCGGTCTGAAGAGATCACCTTCCAAGTGGCTCCTTTCAGCAGCGGATACCACGCCCTGTTGGGGCGGGACGCTTTTACACGCTTCCAAGCCATACCCCATTACCGGTATATGAAGCTCAAAATGCCCGGACCAAACGACATAATCACTCTTGTTAGTGATCGGGACATAGCACTCCGTGCCGAAAACAAAACCGCATCCCTGGCCCTTGAGGCATTATCTGAAGCCCTCGCCGCCGAAGAATTAACCCTGATCAGGTTTCACGGTGGATAAGGACGATGTGATCTTAGACAAACGACCCAAATCCACCTCCTTCAAGCCGGCAGAAGAAATAGTCAAATTCCAGGTCCACCCAACGGACCCCAAGAAGATAACATCTATTGGAGCACAACTAGACCCAACGGACGACGCCGTGCTACGGGATTTCCTTCATGAAAGCTGGGATATATTCGCCTGGCACCCTTCTGATATGCCTGGAATACCACGTAAACTGGCCGAGCATAGTCTCAATATATTAAAGGGATATAAACCGGTCAAACAAGCACTGCGGCACTTTTCCGAACCCAAACGGCAAGCCATGGGGGAGGAGCTAGCCAAGCTAATTGAGGCCGGATTCATTAGAGAAATAAAACATCCGGACTGGCTGGCAAACTTGGTGATGGTACCAAAGAAGGACAAATCCTGGCGCCTATGCGTCGATTTCAAAGACCTCAACAAGGCTTGCCCTAAGGATCCCTTCCCTCTCCCCCGCATCGACCAAATCATCGATGCTACCGCAGGATATGACTCACTGTGTTTCCTCAATGCATACTCCGGATACCATCAAATCAAAATGAAGGAGTCCGATCAAGCTGCAACAACATTCATTACCCCATATGGGCCATTCTGCTTCAACACCATGCCCTTCGGGCTTAAGAACGCCAGCACCACATACCAACGCATGATTCAAACATGCTTGGAGAAACAGATCGGCAAGACAGTTGAAGCTTATGTCGACGATGTTGTCATCAAAACCAGGCACGTCGAGACACTAATAGACGATTTACATCTCACATTCGACAACCTCCGCGTGTATGACATTAAGCTCAATCGGGAAAAGTGCATTTTCGGCATCCCCGCTGGAAAACTGCTGGGCTTCATCGTTTCCAACAGAGGAATTAAAGCAAATCCAGCCAAAATCCGAGCTCTGTCACAATTGGCTACGCCAGCAGACCTTAAACAAGTCCAAAAACTCGCGGGTTGCGTGGCAGCTCTAAGCCGCTTTATCTCCAGATTGGGAGAAAAGGCACTGGCACTCTATCGCCTTCTACGGCAAACCGATCACTTCGAGTGGATGGATGCGGCAACAGCCAGACTGGAGGAAATAAAAACCCTTCTTGCCAGCAACCGAATCCTGGCCGCGCCAAATGTCGGTGAACCGATGTTATTATACATATCGGCAACACATCAAGTGGTGAGCGCCGTGCTCGTCGTTGAACCAGAGCATGACGGACACAAATTTCCGCTTCAGAAGCCAGTATACTACGTATCCACTATCCTCACACCATGCAAATCTCGGTACCCCCATTATCAAAAGATAGCATACGCGGTCTTCATGGCATCCTGAAAGCTCCGTCACTACTTCCAGGAGTGCTCGATTACGATGGCTTCCGAAGTACCCCTCAACGACATAATAAACAACCGCGATGCCATGGGCCGGATTGCCAAATGGGCCATTGAGCTCCTTCCATTTGATATTACATACAAACCACATCGAGCTATCATATCCCAAGTACTGGCTAACTTTGTCGCCGAATGGACAAAGGCCGAACTCCCTAAAAAGTACGACACATATTCCAATTGGGTTATGTACTTCGATGGCTCCAAAATGTCAAGGTGGCTAGGAGCGGGCGTCGTTTAACGTCCCCTCATGGAGACGTTGTTCAAGACGCATCTAAATACTATACACAGACTCCAACAATGCAGCCGAATACGAGGCCTTATTGCATGGTCTCCGGATGGCTGTCTCCATGGGCATACAACGCCTGGAAGTGCGCGGGGACTCAAACCTCGCAACATCTCAAATAAATGGAGACTTCGATGCCAAAGATCCAAAGATGGCAGCTTATCGTAATGCCGTCATAAAAATGTCAGCTCGGTTCGAGGGGCTCGAGTTCCATCATGTGGCTCGAGCGAGTAATCAAGCGGCGGACGTTCTTGCTTGTATCGGTGCTAAGCGCGACCCCGTCCCGCCTAATATCTTTCTGGAAAGGCTCTTTAAGCCATCCATGGTGTGGCAGGGGAAAACGGCAACACTAGTCCGGATCCGAACATTACCCCAGATTCCGAAAACACCGACATCATTGGAGGCTCACCCAATCAAATAACACCGCTTGCGCATCTCATCATGGCAGTCATTGCCCCCTGGACCGAACCCTTCCTGGCCTACCTTAATAGGAAGGAGCTTCCCGAGGACCAGAATGAGGCCCACCATATTGTCCGGCGTTCGAAGGCCTACAAGGTTCACGACGGAGAGCTCTATAAGAAAAGCGCTACCGCGGTCCTCCAAAGATGTATCTCTGAGGAGGAGGAGCGACAGCTACTGGCTGAGATTCATGCCGGTCTCGGCGGGCACCATGTCGCAGCTCAGGCCCTTGTTAGCAAGGCCTTCCGTACATGATTCTATTGGCCGACGGCCTGAGCGGACGCACAAGACCTTGTCCAACGTTGCGTTGGATGCCAACTCTTCGCCAACCAAAGCCACATGCCCCCCACCGCCCTACAAACAATCCCCATCACTTGGCCTTTTGCGGTCTGGGGACTGGATATGGTTGGACCCCTTAAAGGAGGAAGCCATAAGAAAAAATATTTGCTAGTCATGGTGGACAAATTCACCAAGTGGATAGAGGCTAAACCAGTTAAAACGGCCGAGTCCGAGCTAGTAATAGACTTTATATCCTACGTTATACACCATTACGGTGTTCTGCACAACATCATCACTGATAATGGCTCCAATTTCACAGCCACGAAGTGAAAACCTGGTGCGCTAATCTGGGCATCAAGCTCGATTACGCCTCTGTATATCATCCACAAACAAACGGTCAAGTTGAAAGAGCCAATGGTCTTATTATGAGCGGCATTAAGCCTAGACTAGTGCGGTCTTTGAAAGAGTCAGACAAGCACTGGGTTGAGGAGCTCGACTCCGTACTCTGGAGGCTGCGGACCACGCCCAATCACACTACCGGATTCACACCTTTCTTCATGGTGTACGGCGCAGAGGCAGTACTACCCTGCGACATTATTCATGACTCACCTCGAGTGTGCATGTACGAAGAGAGAGAGGCCAAGATCGATCGGCATGACAGCTTAGATGCCCTGGAGGAGGAGCGCGACGTCGCAAAAGCCCATTCCGCATTTTATCAACAGCAGGCTCACGGGTATCAAAGCAGAGAGGTGCGGGTTGAAACTTACAATGTCGGCGAACTTATTCTGCGCCTACCGGAGAAGAAAAAGGACAAACTCATGCCCAAGTGGGAGGGTCCCTTCATCATCGACGAAGTTCTCACCGGAGGGGCGTACCACCTGCGTGATGCGTCAGACAATCGATTTGAGCCGAACCCCTGGAACGCGGCCAGACTCCGAAGATTCTATGCCTAGCGCGGAAATCTGTGTTTGTATCCATCCCCTATTGTTGCCATTATTTTTCTCTCTCTTTTCGGTTTTATTTTTAGCTTTAAAAGCTTTTGTGCGGTTAGACTGTACACCTCCGACGCATACGTCTTGAAGTATGTACGTCTATTATACCTGGGGGCTTCTTGGACAGAAGCTTGCTATTGTTATTTTTCGAGCATCAAGCTCCTCACATATGCGTTTTCTCCCATATGTACCTTTTCTTCGCCATTATATGCATCGATATGACTTAAGTTTTGGCCAAGCTGGGTTGCCTGGCTCCTGTGCTTATGCCCTACGTTCTCGTTAGTTCGGCTAGGGCATAAAGGGAGCACCTATGCGATTGTTACTGCCGGGTCATCCGGATGTGTACCTCAGACTGGGTGAAGCCGAAAGCTAGTGTTCTTAGGGGAATATTCGGTCGGTGAACTAAAGATGTTTTTGCATTCATCCCATCGTGAACCCCCAGAAGTTGTACACATTGTGATTTCTTCAACATAGTTCGGACATGCACATCGATGCATGCACACCCTGGAAAAGGAACCCTTAACGGAACTATTCTCTCTGGAAGATGTTTCTTACACTCTTAATGTAATATATCTTGACTAGCCGGATAATTATCTGTTCAAGCAACTATGACCCCTACGGCTGGTTTCCATGCATACCCGGTCTACTCGGCCGTTCTGGTATTCGGATACACTCCGCACCTTCGGGTCGAGAGGTTGAAGCGGAAAGGTCCGCCATGATCATCGTTTTTCAGCTAGAGCTACATATGCAAAGGAAAGTACATAGTCACTTGGACTAAAAAACTTCCTCCTCTATGTCGTCCAGCAGGCTATCTGACTTACAATCCTGCAGGGAATACTTGGCGGCTACTTCTACTTGGTTATATACTAAATTAATGGGAATTTCTTCCTCATTTGACCCTAGCGGTCCGACCCGGGCCATGTGATTCGGATCCAGCTTGGTATATCATGTTTTTACCATGGCCCAGGCCTCTCGCGCACCCTCTCGGCAAGCCGATATCTTCCAATAGTCGGATACGCCGCCGCTCTCCTTTGAAAAGCTCTACAAGCTTCTCCATACTTCCTGGAGGGGAGTCGGATGGCCATAAGGCCTTGGCTACACTCCGCATTGCCTGCCGATCTTGCTCGTGCAACTGCGACAGCCCTTGCAGGAGATCACTTGATGACCCGGGCACCTCCTCTTCGGGACGGCCCGTCAACATACCTGCAATCACAACTATATCAGCTACTTTTACCTCCAAACCGTTATAAGGTAAGTTTGGCCACGTACTGAATATTCCGCCTCGCAGACTTTTGTTCTTCTTCACGGAGTCGGCTAGCTGGGCTCGTACATCTTTCAGTTCTTCGCCCAGTTTGGTGTTTGAACTTGGAGTTTGTTTTTCTCCTCTCTGACTCGGACCAAGATACGCTCGCCTGTGGCGTGTAGTCTTTTTGCCTCTTTCTCTCCCGCGTGAGCGGTTTTCAACTTCTCTTCCAGTTGACCTGATGATCCTATTATGAGATAAGCAACAGTATTAGCACAACTACTCTATAATTGCTATTCCTCGATGGATGGGAACCTTACCAGAAGATGCCTTCTTGGACTCTTTCAGTTTGGCGGTAGAAGCATTTAGCTGTGTCTGACACTGCTCCAGCTCTTGAGCTAGCAGGTTGTACCTCTCCGTCAGAACCTGGTTATACATCGATCCTTAAATCACTTGTGCCAACTGCTTTCAGTCTCGGGGGCTACTAGCACATGCTTATCCTTTTCGGACAAAATAAATCTTACCCGCGCATCCGTTAAATGCTGCTTTATGGCTCTGCTAAGCCCATCTCGAGCAGCTCAGATGTATGCGTTAGCCGAGCTGAAGGCATGAAACGTCTCTTTCGAACAGCAGGGGTCTCGTAAAATGGCCCTCCAGCGCCAATGATTCATGGCACTCTCCACTTCCGAGTTGGTGACGGACATATTTTCCGAGCCCTCGGCCGTAGGACAGTCCGACGTCACTTCCATATCGGCACCCAAGCCCTCGGCTGGGGCTAGATCCTAGCTGGTGGGAGTACTACTACCCGGACCCCCGGACACAGTCCGGCGGACTCTTTTCCTGATACGGGATGAACATGAAAGTCACAGTTGGATGCGACTATTAAAAAACATATTTGCAAACCCATACCTCTTTAACAAGGGCCTGACCGGGTCTTTGCCTGCCTTCCTCTTCGAAGGCTTGCCCGGTGCGGGAGCTGCTCTCATTGGAGTCGCTCCTGGAGTAGCACGGTATGTCGAACGCCTCCCCTTCGAACCACGAGACAGTGCGGTGGGTGAGGCGGAACAAGGGAATCCTTTCACGGAAGATGTCTCCTGACTACTTACATGTGAAGCGGGGAGAAGACCATGGGTAATCGGTGGTGATGGCCACTATGATGCCGTCGTAGCTCGCCTGGTAAAACACGCCATTCTCCAGCACCACAAATATATTCGGATGCTCTTCGAAATCGGGGTCAAGGTCCCGATTGTGGCCCTCGGGCTGCGGGGCGGGGCTGTAAAGCCCTCGGAAGTCTTTCGCCAGTGCTGTTATAAATGGACGGGTTAATAAAGCTCAGGGAGAGGAATGAGTGGAGCAAAAGGTTGGGAGCTCACCTAGCTAGGAGGATTGTACATGGAATATCCTTCTCTGTGCGTGATGCGCAGGAACTCCTCTTCTTCACCCTTGAACAGTTCGGCCAATATTTTGGCTACGGCGGCAGGGGTGTCTGGACCTTTCCTGCCGCAGCGGGAGGCGCCATCTTCCCCATTGTAATACCACATGGGAAGTCCTCTATATTAGAGTGGCTGAACTCCCCGTACTATGGAGGTTGCCATGACTTCGACTATCATATACCCAGACTGGGCAAGCGTCTTGATCTTGCTCAGGAGTTGGCGAACTTCCGCGCTATCTTCCTCCTCGGGGCTTCGAGGGTGCCAGCTGTGGCGCTTCTTTAGAGGAACACTCGCAAACTCGGGGAGACCTCTCCGGACTGGATCTGGAAGTACGACATCATCTATGTAGAACCACTCAGAGGTCCACTCTTCGGAAGCTTTCTCCGGTGTGCCGGATAGGTATCCGGTCTCAGCAATACACCATACTTCGGCCCCGCCCACTTCGAGTATCGATCCCTCATGGTTGCACGGGACAAGGCAAAACAACTTTCTTCACAGATCAAAATGGGCCTCACAACCCAGGAATAATTCGCATAAAGCAACATAACCTGCAATGTGCAGGATGGAGGCTGGGGTAAAACTGTGCAGCTGGAGGCCATAATACTCCAGAAGCCCTCGTAGGAATGGGTGAATGGGAAATCCCACGCCCCTCAGCAGATAGGGGACGAAGCACACTCGTTCCCCCGCGGATGGATTAGGAAAATCCTCCGCATGGGTCTTGCCGTTGAAGGAGGCCAACCCTGCCCGAACAGGGACCAGATCTACATGAGGGAGAAACTCATGTGTTTGCAGCTTCTCCAGCTGGCCATGAGATACAAAACACCTCTCCCACTCGCCTTTCTCTAGGCCAAAATGGGAGGAGGAGCGGGGGAAGATAGCCATGTTGGAATGGTCTTTCCTAGCAATCTCTGAGGATTTTCTCCGCGTGGTGCCGAATGGGTCTGATATCCAATCCCCTTAAATAGACGCTCTTCCTTGCATGGCCGGGGTGTTATTTGCAAAAAATACCCTAACCGTCCGCATTCGCCCTACGCGTGGAAGCTGAAGACGTAAATGCATAGAAGCCGAGGGGTATGGCATTGAATTACAAGACGAATACATTAATTGGAAGTCGTCAGAGGAGGAACCCGCCTTGCAATGCCGAAGACAATCTGCGCGCCCAACACCTCGTCATTGAAGCCTGGTTCGGGGGCTACTGAGGGAGTTCTGGACTAAGGGGTCCTCGGGTGTCCAGCCTGTTAGCCATGGGCCGGACTGATGGCCTGTGAAGACACGAAGACCGAAGACTGCACCCATGTCCGGATGGGACTGTGCTTGGCGTGGAAGGCAAGCTTGGCGGCCGGATATATATATTCTTTTCCTGTGTAACCGACCTTGTGTAACCCTAGATCTCCCCGATGTTTATATAAACCAGAGGACTTTGTCCGGAAGGAGATACTCATTATCATAGTCATACAGGCTAGAATTCTAGGGTTTAGCTATTACGATCTCGTGGTAGACCAACTCTTGTAATACTCGTATTCATCAAGATCAATCAAGTAGGAAGAAGGGTATTACCTCCATAGAGAGGGCCCGAACCTGGGTAAACATCGTGTCCCCTGTCTCCTGTTACCATCGACCTTAGACGCACAGTTCGGGACCCCCTACCCGAGATCCGCCGGTTTTGACACTGACAACCACCTCCAGGACCAGCAAGTATCCCCGACTTGAGCACCGGTGGAGTCATCCACCAAAGCTCAGCTGGAAGACTGCTGGAGGGGAGGCGAAGGCACCAAGGGAACATCCCTCCTCGGCTATCACCCAAAGAGACTGGTGATGATGGTGCCGGGGAGGGAGGGGAAGAGTGGAAAGACGAGGCGGCAGGTCACCAGTAGGAGACGAAGACATCAGCGCCATCATACTCCGACCTGATGCCCTGCCACCCGCCTTCTCCGTCTTCCCTCGTTTTCTCTCCTTCACCACCACTCTGGAGAAACACCAGGCCCCTAGCCCGATGCCTTCCTCAGAGAAGCAGCTAAGGGCCAAGACCGCCAGGGGGCTCGGGGCATGCCGCTCCCCACCTGGGCAGGCAGGGAGGCGTACCTCCCCTCAACATCAGCCGCAGATCGACCGGAAGGGGCAGTGCTAGGACTACTGATGATCCCCAGCCCTGCATCCCGGGCAGATGTCGAGGACGCAAAGAACCTAGTCGTCGAGCTAACAAGCAATGACAACTCAGGACAAGACGCCGCATTTTCTAACGGCAGCTGACCATGGCAGAAGAGACAAGCATTTTCCAGCAATGGGAAAGCTTTATATCTCTCATACCACGAACGGCCCGTCCACCGCGTCTTCTCTGGGTCTGGACCAGACTCACTCCCCAAGCATCAGCACAAGCATTTGGTGTCGCCAACCTCAAGCTACTGCCTAGGGCCTGGCCCCAGACCCTTCTCTTCAGCATAACTAGCAGAAAGCAGACGATGGAGGAGAAGGGATGCGGGGATGAATGCCTCCGCTCTTCCCCCGCCCCTCCTTTTATAGGCGGGTCAAGGAAGAGAGCTGATCCCTCAACAGGTAACCGCCGCCCTCCTCCACCAATTCAAGAAGACCGAGCCCCTGCCTTGATGCTCTCCCGCGCCATGCGCGTCCATTACCTACCCCGCGCGATGCATGCAGCATACGTGGCTAAGAATAAGTGCATGGTGGGAAGAGTGAATCGGCAGTTTTGTGTTAAAGTCATTCACGGGCCATTACAAGATTGGACCCACCACGATTGGCTTTACGTGACACGCAGGAAAACCGGAAACTGGCCCGGGCGCAAGTTAATGAAGAAGCAAAGAAGATCTCAAGGGGCCAGCCACTTCCACGCCCTGCGTGTGCACTTGTTAGGGCCTACCCCGACGACTCCTGGCAGCGCGTTTGGGCTAGGCCCGGGGGCTTCTGTCAGAGCAAGATCACAGCACCAAGGTCAGATTGGAACACAAGGGATCAATCCTTTGAAGGACCAATGTGTAGCACAAGAAGACCAAGAAGGCCTAGACTAGCCAGAGAAGCAAGATATCGCTAAGGGAGAAAACCTCCCTTGCCGGGCAGGCGAGCCTGGCTAGGATTGGGTTGCCCCCAGAAGTAAGCCTTCGGGTCGTCCCGACAGGCCTACCTGGGCTTATGGAAGATGAGCCACCTCACCGCACCACCTCATCACGATGCAAGTCATCGATCGGTGCGGCGTCAAGCTCCAAAGTGACTAAGTGGATGCTATTCGCCACATGGCAGCCACTTCCTACAGGAAATACCGCCAAGTGACACCTGTCGTGCGACGTGTTGATCAAGGAGGCGCGAAGCTGGCAAAACAGCCCGGCAAGGCCTGCCGGGCGAGCTGAGACGTGACATCAAGCGACACATTTAATGCGCTCTATCAGCCTGCAGAGTTAGGTATGATAGCACTGTTTGCTATCCAATCAGTGCATAATGACTAATTTTCCACTATGGTGACCCCTTTATCTATAAAAGGAGGCCCAAGGCAAAGGGTTGGCTAATCCACCCCCTCACACACTCATACGCGCGTAGCCGCTTTCGCCCCGAGGCAACCCTGTCGGGAAAGCGTGTTGCGCTCACCACCATTTTTCCACCATCAATCCACCAAAGCAGGAGTAGGGTTTTATGCCTCACGACGGCCCAAACCTGGGTAAAGACTGCTCTTGTGATCTCTGTTGTGCTGTTCCACGCTCCTCTGCTCTCTGTGCAACGTGCCATCCCCCCGCCGAACCAGCAAGGGACTCTTGGTCCCATAGGTGGCCGTGGTTTCCCGTGACACCCTATGATGGAGAAAGGACTTCATTGTCACCCAGATTCTAGACAAAAGAACAGGATGTGTATAAGTCTTGGATTCTATATAGCAAGAATCGAATTTTCAATCACAAGATTTTGGACTTTACTGAGCTCGAAAATTTGCCTTGCTACCATCACGCCATCGAGCATGTTGAACATGCTTTCCTAAAGGGTTTTCTTCACTTCAATCATGGCTGGAATCGTGAAGTAATCCTTCAGTTCTATGCCACTCTGTACATCTCAGGAGTACTTGGAGATAGCTCAACATGGATCCTTGAATGGATAACGGGATAGGAAAAGATCAAATGCTCGGCAGACCAGTTTTTAGCTCTGCTAAATCTTCCTCGGTGTGAATTTGATAAGGAACGAGAACACATGCTGCACTACTGGGAAGTGAAGCACAAAGTCATCTATTGATGGACCCCAAACTTGTTGGTGATGAATGCATTGACATAAATCCAAAGAATCTGGAGCATGGGAACAAAGTTTTGTTCTACATTCGATGCAACTCCCTCACGCCAACAAATAGGCCAGAAACCATCAATGGCATCGTGGGAAATGCTCTTCCATCCATTGCTCAAGGAATTTGTTTTGAGGTTCCAATATTTTCATTTGCAACTTGGCCTGCACTGCTGATAGCCCTCAATCCTTGAAGCCATATGCCCCCTCGATCATGTTTGCAATTGAGCAGCTCACTGATCAAAAATTTCTCTGCCCACATGTTCTGAAAGTTTTCATGCCTCCAGTTCACGACACTCTGCGAATTGTGAAAGATATCAGCAAAGGGAAGATGCCAATGGATGCCACTACTTCTGCTCCCGTGTCTGGTGCTCCGAAAGTCAAGAAGGCCAAGGTTGAAATCCGTCATGAAGAAAATCCCTCATTGTATGAGATTTATCTGCGGACTCAGCAAGCCCTGGAAAGCCACATCAAGCTCGATCAAAAAGCGAAGGTGGAAATGATGACTGAAATAAATTGGCTTCACCATTATGCTCGCTAAACCCTCCTGCATGAGAAGGAACCAAAGAAGCGCTCGTAGACCCTTCTAAGGCAGCATTATTCTCACAAGAAGCTAGCTGTCAAGGGTATCAATAAACAATATGACTACATGGAGTTATTTGCAGTTCCTAGCATTCGAAGGCAAACCCCGGTGCTTCCTGGGCATTCTGCATCAACTGACCTGCTATTTGTCGAACCAGATGACGATATCGAAGACACAACTGGAACAATTATCTTCAAGCCTGATGCACCTCACACCACTTCTTCCGAAGGTGTTCCCAAAGCCCATGATCCAACACCTGCTTCGGCCTCGACTATGGCTTGCTCTGCCCCTTCAAGCAGTGCGAATTCTGATTCTGAGGATTCTTCGGACGAGTAGTTCCTCGTATGTGTTCTCTATCCTTTTTGACACTTTTTGACAAAAGGAGGGAGAAGATCATCAAGTGATAAATTAACGGGGTATTTCCATGGTGTTTCCATTCGCCATTTGCTTCTCTCTAGTCGAACTTTTTGGTTTTCGTCGAACAATATACTTCTAAAACTTAACGCATCGCCAGTGGTGTTGAAATACTCGGTCGTCATGTACTGTTAATAACCCCTCCTGCAATACTATTTGCTTCAAACTATTTGTTTGCAGGTGCTATCGAAAGCTTACTCCTTGAAACAACTATCATGTATTTATCTTTCCTGTAGGGAAAGTAAAAGTAGTTCAAGGAGAATTGTATTTCATGCCTCTCTAGCAGATTTTTTTCTCCTTGGAACTATATGTGTCTTATGGTTAGATATGATATGATAATTATCTTTTGCTATCTAACCTTACAGGAGAAGATAGTAGATTCGGATCAAACTTATTGCTGCTCGAAAGCAAATTCTTTCTATACAACTATTTTCCTCGCACATATCCTTCATACCATCCTTGTTGCAAGAAAACCATATCTAAAGCATATCCACTCCAAGCAATATACTCATGATTCCCTTGCTCTGTTTATACTCGAACATCTAGCATGTAGGGAACTTACATCGCGCGTGGATTTTAACCGTGTTTTTAGGTAATCCTTCATCACATATCCTTCGTCACAAATCATTTCAAAGTATTCACTATATCTATCTAATTCATTTCAAAGATTGTGTGACATGAATTACCTCAGACACTTTCGAGTGCATTGAAAGAGATCACGAATGAAATCATAGGTCAATGAAACTCATACAAAGATTCACGTCTGATGAGGACATCAATACCATTGTTACACGCACAACCCCTGCTGCTATACATACTAGACCAATTAGTAGAGCTCGCGCACGCCAATTGAATTACCAGGTACTTTCGTTTCTTGGTGACAATTCTAATGTTCATGAGATTATGATGATGCCTAAATTGGATACATTTGTGTTGATTACTAATGAAGGGCCTAGCATGGACAAGACGGATGAACACTGGAGTAGGATCGAGCATGGAGATGAAGGCGCGCGTGAAGGGATCCAGAATGGCGTTTCTAGTGCATATTTGAGTACTTTGAAGCCTCCGTGATGACCTACAAGGACATGGAAATATACAAGATGACCCTTCATAAATTTCGTCCATAGCTTATTTTAGGTGTTGTGCCACCTTATTTTTGGGCCAGGCCCATGTAATTTTGAAATACTTAATTATAGGATGTTTTTAGAGCCCGCATGTGTGGGGAAACAAAGTTAGGTTTGGTTTCGGTCCGTGAGCGTGGCCCTTGAGTTCGCCTGCTCCCGTCTGGTGTACGATGCCGTGGTCGCGGCATGGTTCGAGGCCATCGCCGCCGACCGCACTTGCCGCGGCGTGAGAGCTGACGTTGTTCGACGCCGCCATGTTCGCAGCGCCCTACGGACCGCGGGCTGCACAGGGGCACGGGTTGAGGTCGCCGGGCAAGCGGCTCCACGTGGGCGGGCCAGGCCGCCCAGGGATCTGGGTTGCCCGTTGGGTCGCCAGACATGATGATGACGATGCGACGGGGTGCGAGGCGGCAGAAGGCGGATTCCGGCGCACCCCTACCTGGCGCGCCAAATGTCAGATTTTGGGTTCTGGTAGACCCTCTAGTATCGAATTCTGGGGTGCACGCGGAGATCTCACCTCCAACCTACCTACAACTCATCGCCTTGCAAGGATCTAAACTACACAAAGAGCAACACAAGGGACACAAGGTTAATACTGGTTCGGGCCACCATTGTGGTGTAATACCCTACTCCAGTGTGTGGTGTGGTGGATTGCCTCTGGGGCTGTTGACGAACAATACAAGGAAGAATAGCCTCGCGAGGGTCTGTTCTTGGCCGGTGCGACGAACTGCTAAGGGGAGTTCGATCGCTTCTCTCTCTCTCTCTCTCTCTCTCTCTCTCTCTCTCTCTCTCTCTCTTTTTAAGATGCCTCTACCCTGTGGGTGGCTGGTCCTATTTATAGGCAGAGGCCCTGGGCCTCTTCCCAAATATTGAGCGGGAAGGGCGCCAACAATTGGCCATTTTTAAGGGGAACATCTAGTACACTTATCCTGACTAAAGTTGGTCCTCGCCGCCAAAGGCTCGGCGATGACGCCTTGGCTTGGGCTCCACGATGACCTCCTTCCTGCCCGTTGTGTTGGTCTTGGTCTTGTTGCAATCAAATGGTTGCTTTTGCTTGATACTCTTGGCCTGCGCTTGCCTCCTTTGCACCAAAGAGGAAATGAGGACACTGCACGGGCCGGGCGCCTCACCGCGCCCTTGGTCATCATGGCTTGCCTCATGGGCACCTCGTGAGGTACCCCGCCTTGATCTCTCCGCCTCCTCACGAGCCAGCCTGACGAGGCCGTGCCTGAGGAAGCTTCCTATCATCCGCCCCGCGAGGCTTGGCCCCTCGCGAGGGTCTTGAGCTTGTGCTGATGAAGATGGGCGTCTTGCAGCCACCCCTTGAGCCACGCCCCGCAGGCCACAGTGCAAGTCTGGTACCCCGTTCCCAGAACGCCGACAGTAGCCCCCGGGCCCAAGGCGCGCCTGGACTTGGCTTAGCAGAGAAGCGAAGGGGCAAGTGTGAAGCGCCGCAGGCTCCAACAACGTGTGGCCTTGGGTGCCGCATGGCGATTGATTGGACGTGGGCGTCCCTGTTCCCCCATGCCTCCTTATTTTGCGCCCAGCTAGGCAGACCCGTGGTTGCACACAGTCATCCCTCTTCTCACCGCTCGAGCGTCTCCTGCCCTTCCTCCTCTGGAGCTCCAGTCTCCGCTTCCAATCCAATCTCGAATCCTCCCCCTTCCTATCGCCATGGCTCCGACGAAGAAGGGGAAAGGGAAAAAGCTTGTGCCTCCGCCCCGCTCGCCGTCGCCGACGGCTCCTGCTGTCAATCGGTCGATCATACTCAATCGAGAAGGTTTGGACAAGGTCAGTTCTGCCCTCGCCACCATCTTCAATGAGTGCGGGAGGACGACGGTCTGGCCCGTGTCTCACTTCTCCATTGATAGAGTAGTCACCGAGGTCCGGTACTTCGCCGACGCCCTGTGGGCGGGACTGGTTCCCCCCTTTTCCAATTTCTTCAACGCTGTGCTTTCCCATTACCAGATCCACATGATGCATTTGGGTCCCGAATCCATTACTCTTCTTGCCGTTTTCGCTTTTGTCTGTGAGGCGATGATGGGCATTCCTCCTTCAGTTGCCTTGTTGCGCCACTTCTTCTCTTTGCGCCTCAGCGACCCCGCCCAATGCTTGCAGTGCGTGAGCTTCATTGCCGCACCAGAAACAACGGCTTCAGGAATTGATTTCAACCTTCCTCCACCCACGCCTGGGTTCCGCGAGCGGTGGCTGTATGTGGACGTCGGGGTGCCCAGCCCCCTGCTTTCGGAGCCAACATGTCGGAGGACGATGTCGCTACGCGGGAGGCCCGAGTCCTTGAAGAGGTTGATCGCCGGGCGGAGGCGGCCCGCTCGAACCTCGAGCGCGAGTTCGAGGAGAGGCTGGAGTTGATCAAGGTCGAAGCAGACGGCAGGACCGCCGCCCTGAGGGCCAAGATGGATGAAGTGACGCGGCAGGCTGACGCTTCCCGAGCTGCCCTTGGCGCGGCACAGGAGGAGCTGACCTCCTCCCGCGCCGAGGTGCTTCTTCTCCGTCAATGGGTGGACGTGGCTGAGGCTGTTGTGCGGCGGAGCGAGGACGAGATACGCCAGCGGCAGGTCCTGGAGCACGAGCATGGCCCTATGGTCCGCACGCTCCGGGAAAGAGCTAACACGGCCTTGGGCAACATCTGCGAGGTGGCCGTTGGCGAGCCTCATGCGGTTAACTATGCTGGTAACCTCCAGTTCTTCACTGATGTGGTGGTGGCCTTGGCGGAAGGCGCGACGGGCAGAGCCGACAGGTTGGTGGAGGAGAGGAGCCATGCCCTGCTCGGGCGTGCTTTTTTTCGCGTCTTCAGTCATCTTCAGAACATGGATCCCCACTTTGACTTTGATGCCGCCATCGGCCCGGTACCCCAGGCCATCCGGGACGACCTGACGCATTGGGTGGAAGACAACATGGATGCCCTCGTCAGGGCCTTCACTACTGACAACGACGGCGTGGTCGTGGTTGCTGATGAAGGCGACGTGGTGAACAGCCCTGGCGCCGCCGACGCCGACGCGGAGGGTGATGGCGAGGCCAGCGACGCCAGCGACGATTCAGGAGGTGCCCTTGAGGATGCATTGGGGGATTTATCCAATTGACCGCGTGTTGTACCCGCTTTCTACCCTGCGCAGATAGAGTTTGGGCTTGGCCCTGAAGGTTGTAAGAGCATTTTGGGAGAGAGAGCCCCTCGTGTAAAAACTTGCAGTTAGCGTATTAGTAGATACGATATCACCCGTACGCCTACGCCAAGTGGCTGGCCTTGCGACGAGCTGGCTGGCTTGTTTACCTTTGACCCGCGTGGGCCCTGAGATAGCCTGCGGAGGGCTGTGGTGTCCTGAGTGCTTCCTGGACGAGCCCATTGAACCTGTAATGAGAACCTCCTGAGAGGGCGCGGTGATGGCAGTTCGGGCTGCATGCATGCTAGGCCTGGCCCGGCTCGCGAGGGGCTCACGAGGGGAGGCAGCTGAGGCAAAGTGGTAACCAGAACGCGAGAGATTGCTCGAACGAGACTAAACACCCCTTCCCCGAACACACACAAATCTCAAGCTCAAATCCAACTTAAATCCAAACGGGGGAAAAAGCGACTGCCAAGGGGAAAAGCAAGAAAAGCAGAAAAAGCCGCGTCCGGCACCTAGTCTAGTCTTGGACGTCTTCTCACCAGTCTTGAGCTAAGTGCTGCCATCGGCGTGGGAGGGAGCCCAGGCTGAGGCCGGCGCTCCTGAGACTCCGGGGCGTGTACAACCCCACTCATTATTACGTGAGAGTGTCACGGGGTGGTGAGCTTCACAGGCACTGGGCCTTCTTCACAGGTACCGGCCTTGCTTCATATCGCTAGACGAGGGCCCCGCCTTGCGCCACACTCTAGTGCCATCGACAACGGACGGAGACCGAGGACGCCGTCGATGGGGTAGAGCGGTCACCAGCGGTTCCCCTGACGACCACGGATCCTCTGCCGGGGGTAGGCCCTGAGGCGCCTCCCCGGCAGAGGGCCTACCTCCTGAGGACGCCTTGCTCCGAACGCCACGGTGGTGATGCCGGATCTCGGCCCCTCTCCTGCAGCCCCCGGCGCCCTCCTCCTGAGGGGTAGGAAGCTGCCGGATTGGGGCAACCACCCGCTGCGTCAACCTGTACCTCCTGCGATCCATGGTTAGCGTATGCCTGCTCCTGAGAAATTAGCGGTACCCAGTAATCGCTGCCTCCAGCGCGGTCGACGGGGCCTTCCCAGGGCTCCTCAAAGAGCTCAGCTTCGGGTGTCTCGTCCCCCCAGCTTGGGCCGAGGAGTGAGCCATGTTCGTCCTCCTGCGCGTGCCCATGATCCATCATGTGGGGCACATACTCTTCCGGGGCCGCCACCCCGAATGCTTCACTGTAGTGCCCCGTGTGCCACGCAGCCGTGCTTGAGGCGCCAACCTGCGGGTGGTAGCGCGGCGGCCCACTGGGACCATGGGCTATGGCGAGTCCTCCTTCGCTGGCCGGGGGCGAAGGCAACACCGCTGTTAGCCCGGTGCTGATGGCCTGGTTGGCACTGGAGTGGCCTTGGAGTCCGCTTGGAGCTGTGCGGGCGCGCGTGGGGCCTCCGTGTGGCCCGCCCTGGACCTAAGGTGGCAGCTGGGTGCAGAAGGGGTGAGCCCCCGATGCGGCGAAGCGCGGGAGCTCTGCCACCCGCTCAAGCAGCACGTCGTGGCTGCCCTCCAGCAGCCTGCATTGCAGTAGCTCTCAGGCTACCGTGAGCGCGGTCCTTGAGTTCGCCTGCTCCCGTCTGGTGTACGGCGCCGTGGCCACGGCCTGGTTAGAGGCCCTCGCCGCCGACCGCACTTGCCGCGGTGTGAGAGCTGACGTTGCCTGACCGCGTCGCCCGCAGCCCGCAGCACCCTGCGTACCGCGGGCTGCCTGGGGCACGGGGTTGAGGTCACCCGGGGCAAGCGGCTCCGCGTGGGCGGGCCAGGCCGCCCAGGGATCTGGGTTGCCCGTTGGGTCGCCGGACATGATGATGACGATGCGACGGGGCGCGAGGCGGCGTATATGGATTCCGTGCACCCTACAGCGCGCCAAATGTCGGATTTTGGGTTCCGGTAGACCCTCTAGGTTCGAACTCTGGGGTGCACGCGGAGATCTCACCTCCAACCTACCTACACCTCGTCGCCTTGCAAGGATCTAAACTACACAAAGAGCAACACAAGGGACACAAGGTTTGTACTGGTTCGGGCCACCATTGTGGTGTAATACCCTACTCCAGTGTGTGGTGTGGTGGATTGCCTCTCGGGCTGTTGATGAACAATACAAGGAAGAATAGCCTCGCGAAGGTCTGTTCTTGGCCGGTGCGACGAACTGCTAAGGGGAGTTCGGTTGCTTCTCTCTCTCTCTCTCTCTCTCTCTCTCTCTCTCTCTCTTAAGATGCCTCTACCCTGTGGGTGGCTGGTCCTATTTATAGGCAGAGGCCCTGGGCCTCTTCCCAAATATTGAGCGGGAAGGGTGCCAACAATTGGCCATTTTGAAGGGGAACATCTAGTACACTTATCCTGACTAAAGTTGGTCCTCGCCTGCCAAAGGCTCTGACGATGACGCCGACTTGGGCTCCACGATGACCTCCTTCCTGCCGTTGTGTTGGTCTTGGTCTTGTTGCACCGAAATGGTTGCCTTTGCTTGATACTCTCGCCTGCGCTTGCCTCCTTTGCACCAAAGAGGAAATGAGGACACTGCGCGGGCTGGCGCCCGCCTGGCGCCCTTGGTCGTCATGGCTTGCGTCATGGGCACCTCGTGAGGTACCCCGCCTTGATCTCTCCGCCTCCTCGCGAGCCAGCCTGACGAGGCCGTGCCTGAGGAAGCTTCCTGTCGTCCGCCCCGCGAGGCTTGGGCCCTCGCGAGGGTCTTGAGCTTGTGCTGATGAAGATGGGCCGTACTGGGCCACCCCTTGAGCCACGCCGCAGGCCGCAGGCAGGCAAGTCTGGGTACCCCCATTCCCAGAACGCCGACAACCGCTCCGAGTCCATATACCACCACCGCTCCGAGTCCATATACCACCAACAATCCGAGTTCTATTCATATTAGGTTTGTTTTTGAGATCCGTCTATTTTTTGATTCGTGTTTCCTTGCCTGCATAGGTTTAAAAAAACGAGTGTGGAACCCCCGGGCAGTTTTAGGCCAAAATTTCGGCGACTGAAAATATTTTCTCGCTATCCTGTTTTTAGGTCCGAGGGAGCGTTTTTAGACACTCGCCACCATAGTGACTTTTTGTCGCACTTTTTGGTCGTCGCTGCCCTGATTCCCGAAAAAATATCTCAAAAAAAATTTCGTGCCTATCCTGTTATTTTGACTTGGGAAGAATTTTAAGACACTCGACTTTATAGTGATTTTCAGCAAAAAAAAAAGCGCAAAAAAAGAGAATTTTTTTAGATTGTGCTTTTCCCTTGTTTCCGTGCAGCGCCGTGATTTTGTTAGTGTTCTAGGCTCGCGTCTCTAGCACGGTCTAGCGTAGGACCAACACAGTGCCGTCGTTGAGCATTTATTCAACTTTGCATCTCTGAATTGATTATTGCTGACTTTTATGCTACCATATCATATGCCTTCCCAGCTCCACATACTTCTACATCGTGTGTTTGACACCACCTGGCAATTGCTCTGTCCATGCTTTGAGAGTTTTGAATACAACGGCTACCGATCACCACCTGCTGCTGGGTAAGAACTGGTAAGATTTGGGATTTGCTTGACGGTTTCGTGACACCCCACCATCACCACTTTCTAGTAGTCTGTAGGATCATATTTTTGTGTTATTCCATTGCTGCTAACCATGGCAGGACCACAAGCCGACGAGATTGACTGGGAGAACATGACGAAGAAGGAGCTTCATGATAAATTTCACCAAATGTTGGGTCAACAAGTGGAAGACGTGATGGCCAGCTTTGGAAAGGCCCTGGAGAAGATTGATGATATTGAGAAGAAAATTGACACCAAGTTGGACGCCAAGTTCGATGAAGTACTCGCGCGTCTACCACAACCACCACCCGCATCTGCTGCACCATTGCAACAACAACAACCACCTCCACGTCGCGATCTAGTAGGGCGAGCGCAGCGTGTTCCTCTTGAGCCAGGTCGTCCTCATGCATATCATCGCAACGGTAGGGCTGCACCACCACCTGAGGTACGAGATCATGACAATCTTCCTAAACTAAAATTGAATATCCCACCATTTGAGGGTAGATATGTTCCTTATATATATCTTACTTGGGAATTAGAAACTGAACAATGTTTTACATGTTTACAATATCCTGAGGAGAGACGCGTTCTTGCTACCGTTTGTGCTTTCACTAGTTTTGCATGTGTTTGGTGGTCTGAACATTGTAGATTATATCCTATTCCAACTAATTTGGTTTCTTTGAAAACGGCTATGTGTGCTCGTTGGGTTCCACCATATTATTAATATGAATTACTTCAAAAATTGCAGCGTTTAAGACAAGGGAAAAATTCTGTAGAAGAATATTATCAGGAATTAAAAACTGGCATGATTAGATGTGGTATTGTTGAGGAAAATGAAGCTATGCTTGCACGTTTTATGGGTGGATTAAATAAAGAGACTCAGACCATTCTAGAGTATAAGGAGTATAATAATATCACTTGTTTATTCCATCTTTGTTGCAAAGTCGGACATGAAGTGCATGATCGACAGGAATTGGCACGAACTAATTTTTCTGCATGTCGATCTTCATCACGGACACCACGTACATCCTCGACTCCAATAGGTCTTACTGCAGCACCACTGACTTCAACCGCCAATTCCAACCGAGATACAAGAAAACAGGCACAACCACCACCATCTACCAGGAGTACACCTTCTGGGCCTGCCCAGAGCTCTTCTTCATCCATGGCATCAACAGGGCACACACATGATATTATTTGTCGTCGTTGTAAGGGAAGAGGTCATTATGCGAGAGTATGCCAATCTCCGTGTGTTATGATTTCTGCTGAGGATGGTGGGTATGAGTCCGCTAGTGACTATGATGAGGAGACTTTGGCTCTTATTACAAGTGAAGAACATGGTGGAGATGATTCTGATCATGAGACGCAATACATGGCTGCTGAAGATGCTCACAGGTATGAAAGTTTAGTTGCTCAACATGTTTTGAGTGTGTAGGTCACACAAGCTGAGCAAAATAAGAGGCATAATTTGTTCCATACAAAGGGAGTTGTGAAGGAACGTTCTGTTTGCGTCATTATAGATGGAGGGAGTTGCAACAACTTGGCTAGCATGGAGATGGTGGAGAAGCTATCTCTCACCACAAGACCACATCCACATCCTTACTATATCCCATGGTTCAACAATAGATGCAAGGTTAAGGTAACACATACTGTTTGTGTGCATTTTAGTATCTCTACATATGCTGATTATGTTGATTGTGTTGTGGTACCCATGCAAGCATGTTCCTTATTACTTGGTAGACCATGGCAATTTGATAAAAATTCTGTACACCATGGTAGAAACAAGTAGTATACTCTTGTTCATAAGGATAAACATATTACTTTGCTTCCTATGACTCCTGATTCCATTTTGAAAGATGGTATTAATATAGCTAATAAAGCAAAACATGAGAAAAATAAGAGTGAAAATCAGATTGTGGCAAAAGAATTTGAGCAACAAATGAAGCCTAATAATAAACCATCTAGTGTTGCTTCTAAAATTAAATTAAAAGTGCATGTTTACTTGCCACCCAATCTGATATTGATGAGCTAGATTTCAGCAAATCTGTTTGCTATGCTTTTCTATGCAAAGAGGCATTATTTCCATTCGAGGACGTGCCTTCCTCTTTGCCTCCTGCTGTCACTAACATTTTGCAGGAGTTTGCTGACGTCTTTCCACAAGATGTGCCATCGGGGTTACCACCTATTTGAGGGATTGAGCATCAGATTGACTTAATTTCCGGTGCTTTGCTGCCAAACCGTGTGCCATACCGTACCAATCCAGAGGAGACGAAGAAGATTGTGCGTCAAGTACAGGAGCTGCTCGACAAAGGTTATATACATGAATCTCTTAGTCCTTGTGCTGTTCCTATTATACTAGTGGCAAAAAAGGATGGTACGTCGCGTATGTGTGTTGATTGTAGACACATCAATAATATTACTATTCGTTATCATCATCCTATTCCTAGGCTAGATGATATGCTTGATGAATTGAGTGGCTCTACAATATTCTCCAAAGTTGATTTGCGTAGTGGATGTCGGTGTTCTGGGAACGGGGGTCCCCAGACTTGCCTGCCTGCGGCCTGCGGCGTGGCTCAAAGGAGGCCCAGGACAGCCCGTCTTCATCAACACAAGCTCAAGACCCTCGCGAGGGGCCAAGCCTCATGAGGCGGACGACCAGGATCTTCCTCGAGCACGGCCTCGTCGGGCTGGCTCATGAGAAGCGAGAGAGTTCAAGGCAGGGTACCTCGCGAGGTGCCCATGACGCAAGCCATGACGACCAAGGGCGCCCGATCGAGGCGCCGGCCAGCAGCGTCCTCCTTTCCTCTTTGGTGCAAAGGGAGCAAGCGCAGCGAGAGCATCAAGCAAAGGCATCCGCTTTGATTGCAACAAGACCAAGACCAGCCCCAACGGCTGGAAGGGAGTCATCGTGGAGCCCAAGTAGGCGTCATCACCAGAGCCTTTGGCAGGCGAGGACCAACTTTAGTCAGGATAAGTGTACCTGCTGTTCCCCTTCAAAATGGCCAATTGTTGGCGCCCTTCCCGCTCAATATTTGGGAAGAGGCCCAGGGCCTTCACCTATAAATAGGAGTAGCCACACTCAGAGTAGGGGATCGAAAACGATCGACATCCAGATCCGAAATCCAGAGAAAGACAGAGACCCGATCCTCAAGCTAGAGCGACGGGACACCACCTAGTAATTCATCACACCCACCATGAACAGACCCTCGCGAGGCTGTTCTTCCTTGTACTGTTCCTCATCAGCCCCAGAGGCAATCCACCACGCCACAAACTAGAGTAGGGTATTACACCACAACGGTGGCCCGAACTAGTATAAATCTTGTGTCAATTGTGCTGTTACATTTAGTACTTTAGGTCCCTGCGATTCGGCGAGGTGCGAGGCGGTGGAGGTTGGATCTCCAGCGCGCGCAGTATTCGAACCTCAAGGGTCTGCCGGAACCCGAAATCCGACATTTGGCGCGCCAGGTAGGGGTGCGCCGGAATCTGCCTTTCGTCGCCTCGTTCTTCCCCGACCACCGCAACCATGTCTGACGCCCGTCGGGCCCGTGCCGAGCGCCGAGCCGCCCTCGCCTCCCATGTCGCCCAGACAGCTCCCATCGGTGGGCGCCCTCGTCGGTCCCTGTCGCCTGCCGTCAACGCCGCCACCGGCCCGGCGGGGAACGAGCAGCAAGCATCGTCCCAGCACCCGTCCGTGAGGCGGGACGGCCGCACCGCCACGCCTTCGCTCACCCCCGCTGGCTCTTCGTCACGCGCGCCCCACGCGGCCATGGAGGCGCGAGCTACACTCATCGCGGCAAACACTCCTGCGCTACCGCCCCGTCGACGACGTCTACGAAGAATGGCTCGACCGAGTCGCCGAGCTCGTCCGTGCTACAGGAGACTCCCCCGCGCCGTCCGTCTCGCTGCACCGCACCCCGCCCCGCGTGGGCGATGAAGCTCCCAGGGCGCCTCAGCCGCCTCCTCCTCAAGAAGGCGCCCTGGCCCCAAGGCGCGCGGTCCCTGGGCGGAACCCGTTCCGCCCGAGCGCCAGCAGCAAGAGCAGAGTTGTCAAGAAGTTCCTCGCCCGCAAGAAGCTGCCCGAGCGCTCCGCTCCAACACGTCAAGACCTGCGCAGCCCCAGCCACAGCCAAGGGAGGCCCACAAGACCAAGCTCTCTCTGTCGTCCGAGGCCCCCGCGGCCACGGCGGGCTGCCAGCCTTCACCTCCGAGCTGCGCGGCGTCGCGTGGCCCGCCAAGTTCAAGCACCTGCCTCCTCGCTTCTGACGGCACAGCTGACCCTAAGGAGTTCCTCCAGCTCTACGAGCTGTGCATCGAGGCTGCCAACAGGATGAAAAGGTCAAGGTGAACTGGTTTCCCATAGGCGCTCAGGGCCAGGGCCCTTTTGGCTCCTGAATCTGGCCCCAGGCACGGTCTCTTCCTGGGCCGAGATGCGTACCCGCTTCATCGCCAACTTCCAGGGTACTCGTGACCGGCCACCTGCCATGAGCGACATGCGCCGTATCAAGAAGCAACCAGGGGAAACCCTGCAAAAGTACATCCAGCGCTTCAACAACGCGCGCCTCAAGATCCCCAGGGTAACGGAGGAGGCCATCATCTCTGCCTTCTCCGACGGCGTGCGCGACGTCAAGATGAAGGAGGAGCTTGCGATGCATGAAGATCTGTGCACCTCCCTGGAGCTGTTCAAGTTGGCGACCAAGTGCGCCAGGGCTGAGGAGATGCGCCTCTCCCTCCTCGAGCTACCTGTCGCGGATCCCGAAGAAAAGAAGTCCAAGGCCAAGGACGTGAAGCGCAAGGGGGCTGCCGTGCTCGTAGCCGAACCAGACACCAAGCGAGGCAGAGATCAGCCTGAGTCCTCCAAGGGCAGCCGGTACTGCGTGTACCACGACCTCCACACCCACAACACCAATGAATGTCAAGAGCTCCGGGCCGTCTTGTGAGAAGGGTCGTGAGACGCCTCGGCGCAGCCGACAGGGGCTACTGACGAGGAGGAGGAAGGAATGCAGATTTGGGAAGACCGCGGCCCAGCGCCAAGGGTAGCGCGACCAACCTCGCGAGGACCGCCGGGCAAGACCCACCTCGCGAGGGAGGCTGGAGGATCAGCCTCGCGAGGATCGCTCGCAGAGGAACGCATGAGCCTCCCTCCTGCCGCCGCCGCCAAGGAGAATTGAAGACTGTCATCAGGACGAGGGGGCTGGGGGCTTCCAGGAAGCGCGTGCGATCGCCTGTATCCTGGGCGGAGCTCAAGCCCCAGCCTCTCAGCGCATCTTCAAGCAGTTCACCACCGAAGTGAATGCAGTCCTCCCCAAGCTCGAGGCCACGTGCCCTCTCAGGTGGTCGGCGTGCGCCATCACGTTCAGCTCAGCGGACCAGCTCAAGTGCGCAGCCACAGCCGGAGTTCTCCCGATGCTTTGCTCCCCAATCATCAGCAATGTGCTGGTCACCAAGACCCTCATCGACGGCAGAGCAGGGCTCAACGTCTGCGTGGAGACATTCAACAATCTTCAAGTGCCTTACAGTCAGCTTCAGCCAACCAAGCCTTTCTCCGAAGTCACCGACGGCTCCACGGTCCCGATCGGGCAGGTCCGCCTTCCTGTCACCTTCGGGGCTCGCGACAACTACCACACCGAGCTCATCGACTTCGACGTCGCCCACATTCGCCTGCCGTACAACGCCATCCTTGGGTACCCAGCGTTGGCCAAATTCATGGTCGTAACCCACCATGGCTACAACGTCCTCAAGATGCCAGGAAGCAGCGGGGTCATTACGGTGCCCTATGAAGAGAGAGACGCAGTGTGCTCGCTGGAGCGAGCCTTTCAGGCCGCATCGCTAGAAGACCCAGACCGCAGCAGCAGGAGGCCTCCCGAGGCCGCACCCAAGAAGAAGAAGACGTCGACCGGCCCGGCTCCTCAAGAGACAGGCCCCTCAGGCCCTTGCCGGGCCAGGGGAGCCTCCTTCCATCGCATAGGGAAGCGTGCTGGCGCCCTCCTCGGCGAGTGGCTCGGGGCTCTCCACGGAGGCCGCCGACCTCGCCAAGGTCTCGAGGGAGGCGCTTGGGCACCACGTGGGCGTGCTTGAGCACGTTTCCATAGCAGGAGCAAGGCAAGGAGGGCCGAACCCTCGGGGAGTTCGTCGGCAAGGCCATTCAGGAGCTACATGAGTCAAGGGTCATGAGGGCAGCCGCCCTACCACTGTGGCCCCCATCCAGGCGAGGATGGTGGGCTGCAGCGTCTGCATCGACATACCAGGGCTCAACCGAGCAGCGTCTCAAGCGCCTCTGGCCCTCGCGAGTGGGGCGTTGCAGGGTCCGCCCCGACTACATGCGCATGCCTTATGGCACGCCAAACGCGGCAGCAAGCGCACCAGCGTCTCATGTGGACCATCCCGAGGCTCAAGAGGTCAGGCACGCCGCAGCCCTGGCGGAGATGGAGATGGTCTATGAGGAGCCGCCAGCGCCTCCCGAGCCTCCCGAGGCCCCCGGGCCTGGGGGCTCGTGAGGATTGGCTCCCGCAGCCCATCGAGTCTGCTACATCAACACCCCTTCGTCCCCAACATCACCAGGTGACAACTTTAAGTTTCGTTTCAGGCTGGGAGCGCCTTCAGGGCTGCATTATTCCCAGGCCGCGTGGGTCCGTCCCTGCGGCATGTATCCCTTTTATTTCATGTTATTAGCTTATCCTGTTGGGCGCCTCGGGCTGCATCATCCCCAAGCCGCTCGGGCCTGTCCCAGCGGCATGTATCCTTCTTGCGTTTTCCTTAGGATTATGCTCTCGCTCCACCATGCACATTATTTGGAGCCTTTTCCTGGGTGGCGAAATCTTGCACGTTAAAGGGGGGGTGCCTGAGCATCGCGACTCAGGGCTCCTACTGGCTCTCCGACCCTCACCCTCTGGTCTTGTCCATGGCATCGCGACCTGGCTTGCCAGCGATGGCTGAGACCAGCCCGAGAGCCGGGACCCGAGGACGTAGAGTTTCGTCATCTAACCCAGCTTGCGCGTTAAAGGGGGGGTGCCTGAGCATCGCGACTCAGGGCTCCTACCGGCTCTCCGGCCCTCACCCTCTGGTCTTGTCCATGGCATCGCGACACAGCTTGCCACGACGGCCGAGACCAGCCGAGAGCCGGACCCGAGGACGAGTTGCTGCATCGACCTAGCTTTGCGCGTTAAAGGGGGTTCCCGAGCATCGCGACTCAGGGCTCCTAGCGGCTCTCCGGCCCTCACCCTCTGGTCTTGTCCATGGCATCGCGACCAGCTTGCCGGCCGACGGCTAAGACCAGCCGAGAGCCGGGACCCGAGGGCGTGGAGTTTCATCATCTAACCCAGCTTGCGGTTTAAAGGTGGGTGCCTCAGCATCGCGACTCAGGGCTCCTACCGGCTCTCCCGCCCTCACCCTCTGGTCTTGTCCATTGCATCGCGACACTGGCTTACTGCGACGGCCGAGACCAGCCCGAGAGCCGGGACCAAGACGTGAAACACCGACATCCGCCAAATTTGCAGGAACACACTCGAAGATAAGGCCCAGAGCCAGGCGCAACCCGCCTTGAGGTAGGGCCCCGTGAGTCCCGCGCTCGCTCACGGGTGCCCCAACTCACCTCGCGAGGCCTCTCGCGCCTCTCCAAAGCAACTAACAGCAGAACTAACGATTGCCACGGCGAGTTCTTGTTCCTCTTGTGGTGAATCTGCAGGGTCCCTCCAAGGAGCACGAAACGACCTCACCACGCAATCTCTCGCCGGCCAAGGCACGGACCTAGCGCCGCACAAGGAAGAATTGTCCTGACCCTCGAGATAAGTCACCCTCCAGACACACTAGTTGTTGCAACACCATCCCCACACTCAATGCAATCCCGTGTTAGCAACGTCGCTCTCCTTTCTCACCGAATGATGGCTGCTTGAGCGCCAAGGGGGACCCCCTGAGCATCGCGACTCAGAGGCTCTTACCGGACCTCGGGCCGCTCACCTCCTGGCCTTGACCACGGCATCGCGACCTGGCATACCAGCGACGGCTGAAGCCACCTTGGTACTGGGACCTGTCGGCGCAGAGCATCAAGCCCTTGTGAGGACTGAAAGGAGGAAACTGAGCTAGAATGGGATGAGCATCTCGCACTGCCTCACAATAAGGATCATATTGACAAACGAAGCAACAAACATCTTACAAGCCCCCGTGGGGTACATTCTCGGCTCCTCGCAGGAACAAAAGATGCGAATCCTAAGGAGTCCTATCTACAGGGACCACCGCGGCAGACGCCATCGTCAACAGTGGGCCACCCGGTCCGGAGCCAACCCCATCCAGATCAGGGGCGACGACGACCTGACGAGCCCGCCCTGCTCCGGGAGCGGCGTAGGCTCGGGGGCTCGTAGCTATCGTCGCTCGTATCCGGCGTCGTGAAGAGCTCGGCGGAGTCGCTGGATCCTCCGGCGCCTCCATCGCCTGGGGAGCTGCCAAGGGAGTGGTCGGTCGGCCTCTGCCTCACCGCAGCAGGACCTCGACCACCTCTCCCGGGGCAGCACTCCAGCCGACGACCCTCCATGTCGAAGACCTTGAAGGACACCACCGAAGCACCATCGTACTCCAGGTGGATTGTGAGGGCGCCCCTCGTGCTGCAGACTCGGGCGACCTCGCCCCAGCCTCGAGTCATGAAGACCTCGCCCGGGGCAACTACCGCAACCTCTGCCCCGGTCGCGAGGGTGCAGCCGACATGCAGCAGCCTGTAGTCCCAGGTTCCCCTGCCGAATGACGGAGGCGAAGAAAGAAGGAAGACGAATCCAAGACTTAGGAGGCGCGGCGACGCGAAGCACGAACTCCCGGCAGGAGCCCTCGGCGTGGACTCCAGGGGGGAAGACGCACACCTTCGTGACCCGCCGGCGTCGTCGGCGGCGCCGCTCGTGGCGCCCGGCGTCGCCTCCTTCAAGGCCACCAATTTGCGCGTGCAAGGGAAGAGGAAACCCTGGTGGTGGCCGCACGCACCAGGGCATGGGCGCCTCCTGGTGAGCGCTCCTGCCCTGACACCAGAGAGCAAGCCGCTTCTTTGGGGGGAGCAGGTCAGGATCCTCTTGAGGAGCCTTTCCCTTCTCTTCCCTGGAGAACCAACGGATTGGAGCCATGGCAACCAGACGAAATGAGGAGGAGGAGAAGCAGAGGGATAGACTGGAAGGGCGCGCGCCGTTCGTGCACTTATAGCCGGGCGAAGGCCAACCGTCGGCGTCCACGATCACCGGTCATCATGACCAACTATGTGTGCGAGGACTTGTCGAATCCGGGTGGTTACCGAGGCATCGTGGGGAAGCAATGTGCACGCGTCAATCAACGCCATGCGGGCGCCCAAGGTCCAGAAGCTGTTAGGGCCCACGACGCCGCACTTACCCTTTCGCCTCTCTGCTCGGCCAAGTTCGGGCGTGCCGTGGGCCCGAGGCTCTTGTCGGTGTTCGGGAACGGGTCCCCAGACTTGCACTGCGGCTGCGGGCGTGGCTCAAAGGAGGCCCAGGACAGCCCGTCTTCATCAACACAAGCTCAAGACCCTCGCGAGGGGCCAAGCCTCACGGGCGGACGACCAGAGCTTCCTCGAGCACGGCCTCGTCGAGTGGCAGCTCATGAGGAGGCGGAGAGTTCAAGGCAGGGTACCTCGCGAGGTGCCCATGGCGCAAGCCATGACGACCAAGGGCGCCCGATCGAGGCGCCCGGCCAGCTGCGTCCTCCTTTCCTCTTTGGTGCAAAGGGAGCAAGCGCGGCGAGCATCAAGCAAAGGCATCCGTTTGATTGCAACAAGACCAAGACCAGCCCCAACGGTGGAAGGAGTCATCGTGGAGCCCAAGCAAAGAGCGTCATCACCAGAGCCTTTGGCGGCGAGGACCAAATTTAGTCAGGATAAGTGTACCGCTGTTCCCCTTCAAAATGGCCAATTGTTGGCGCCCTTCCCGCTCAATATTTGGGAAGAGGCCTGGCCTTCACATATAAATAGGTGTAGCCACTCTCAGAGTTGGGGATGGAAACGATCGGAATCCAGATCCTTAATCAAGAGAAAGACAGAGACCCTATCCTCAAGCTAGTGCGACGGGACACCACCTAGTAGTTCATCACACCCACCAAGAACAGACCCTCGCGAGGCTGTTCTTCCTTATCTTATTCCTCATCAGCCCAGAGGCAATCCACCACGCCACAAACTAGAGTAGGGTATTACACCACAACGGTGGCCCGAACTAGTATAAATCTTGTGTCTTTTGTGCTGTTCTGCTTAGTAGTTTAGGTCCCTGCGATTCGGCGAGGTACGAGACGGTGGAGGGTTGGATCTCCGCGCGCACCCAAGTGTTCAAACCTCAAGGGTCTGCCGGAACCCGAAATCCGAAAGTGGATACCGTCAAATTCGTATGAAATTGGGAGATGAATGGAAAACAACATTTAAGACTAAGTTTGGTTTATGGAGTGGTTAGTCATGCCTTTTGGGTTAACTAATGCACCTAGTACTTTCATGAGATTAATGGACGAAGTTTTACGTGCTTTTATTGGACAATTTGTGGTAGTCTATTTTGATGATATACTGATTTATAGCAAATCTTTGGAACAACATGTGGAACATTTACATGCTGTTTTTATTGCTCTACGTGATTCACGTTTCTTTGGTAACCTTGGGAAGTGAACCTTTTGCACCGACCGAGTATCTTTTCTGGGCTATGTTGTTACTTCACAGGGAATTGAAGTTGATAAAGCCAAGATTGAAGCTATTCAGAGTTGGCCGCAACCCAAAATGGTCACACAAGTCAGGAGTTTTCTTTGACTCGCTGGTTTCTATAGGCATTTTGTGAGAGATTTTAGCACCATTGCTGAACCTCTCAATGAGCTTACAAAGAAGGATGTGCCTTTTGTTTGGGGTACCGCACAGGAAGAAGCCTTCACGGTATTGAAATATAAGTTGACACATGCTCCTTTACTCCAACTTCCTAATTTCAATAAGACATTTGAGCTTGAATGTGATGCTAGTGGAATCGGATTAGAGGTGTGTTATTACAAGATGGCAAACCTGTTGCATATTTTTCCGAAAAATTGAGTGGGCCTAGTCTGAACTATTCTACGTACAATAAAGAATTATATGTTCTTGTTCGGACCTTAGAAACATGGCAAAATTATTTATGGCCCAAAGATTTGTTATACATTCTGATCATGAATCTTTGAAACACATTAAAAATCAAGCAAAACTGAACCGTAGACATGCTAAATGGGTTGAATTAATTGAAACTTTCCCTTATGTCATTAAACACAAGAAGGGTAAAGAAAATGTTATTGCTAATGCATTGTCTCGTCGTTATACTATGCTTTCACAACTTGACTTTAAAATATTTGGTTTGGAGACCATCAAAGATCAATATGTGCATGATGATGAATTTAAAGATGTATTTCAACATTGTAAAGAAGGGAGAACATGGAACAAGTTCATCGTTAACGATGGATTTGTGTTTCATGCTAACAAGCTATGCATTCCAGCTAGCTCGGTTCGTCTTTTGTTGTTGTAGGAGGCACATGAAGGAGGATTAATGGGACACTTTGGTGTGAAGAAGACGGAGGATTAACTTTCTACACACTTTTTTTGGCCAAAGATGAGACGGGATGTTGAGGGTTTTGTTGCTCGCTGCACTACATGTCAAAAAGTTAAGCCACAACTCAATCCTCATGGTTTATATTTGCCTTTGCCTGTACCTAGTGTTCCTTGGGAGGATATATCTATAGATTTTGTTTTAGGATTACCTCGAACAAAGAAGGGGAGGGATAGCATATTTGTTGTTGTGGATAGATTTTCGAAAATGGCACACTTGTCACCCCCAAATTAATGCACAAACCAGAGTAGTCAATAGAACATTGTCTACTATGCTTAGGGCTGTTTTGAAGAATAACAAGAAAATGTGGGAAGAATGTTTGCCTCATATTGAATTTTCTTATAATCATTCGTTGCATTCTACTACTAAGATGTGCCCTTTTGAAATTGTGTATGGTTTCCTACCTCATGCACCTATTGATTTGTTGCCTCTTCCATCTTCGGGGAAGGTTAATTTTGATGCTAAACAACATGCTGAATTGATCTTAAAAATGCATGAGTTAACTAATAAGAACATTGAGCGTATGAATGCTAAATATAAACTTGCTGGAGAAAAGTGTAGAAAACGTGTTGTGTTTGCACCTGGAGATCTTGTTTGGCTACTGTCGGTGTCAAAACCGGCGGATCTCGGGTAGGGGGTCCCGAACTGTGCGTCTAGGCGGATGGTAACAGGAGACAAGGGACACGATGTTTTTACCTGGTTCGGGCCCTCTCGATGGAGGTAATACCCTACTCACGCTTGATTAATATTAATGATATGGGTAGTACAAGAGTAGATCTACCACGAGATCAAGGAGGCTAAACCCTAGAAGCTAGCCTATGGTATGATTGTTCGCTCGTCTCTGGACTAAAACCCTCCGGTTTATATAGACACCGGATAGGTTAGGGTTACACAGAGTCGGTTACAATGGTAGGAGATCTACATATCCGTATCGCCAAGCTTGCCTTCCACGCCAAGGAAAGTCCCATCTGGACACGGGACAAAGTCTTCAATCTTGTATCTTCATAGTCTTGGAGTCCGGCCGTGACGATAGTCCGGCTATCCGGACACCCCCTAGTCCGGGACTCCCTCAGTAGCCCCTGAACCAGGCTTCAATGACGATGAGTCCGGCGCATTGATTGTCTTCGGCATTGCGAGGCGGGTTCCTCCTCCGAATACTTCATAGAAGGTTTTGAACACAAGGATAGTGTCCGGCTCTGCAAAACAAGTTCCACATACAACCGTAGAGAGAATAATTTTCGCACAGATCTGCTGACGTATTCCGCGGCGTGACATCACACCACGGCCAGGCCTTCATACGAATCATTTTTACTGTTCCACCTTAGCGCGTTTAGCGAGGCGGTTTCCTTGGCACATCTTATCAAAGCATAGATCGTGCCCCCTTATTCCGGGATTCTCATCAATACGGACATGGGTAACCCATCCGCGCCATTGATTACGGCGCTTGGGAGATTAGCGAGTTTTACCAGGCTGGTGGGGGACGCATAGCTTCGTCCGTCCATAAAAGGGGATAAGGATCCACCTTTTCACCTACGCCTTCTTCCTCCTTTGCTTATCCATTTGCGCGCACTCGAGCTCCAGCGCCCAAGTCTGCACATTCCTCCTCAACCTTCTCCAACCATGTCAGGAGCGGGAGGCAGATGGATGGCCTCCTCCGTCACGGAGGGGCACATCACAAGACTGCGGGAGGCCGGATACTTGTCCGGCGATATCACAGACAAAGCTGCCCGGCAGGGCAGCTCATTCCAACCCCCAGGCCCCATGAGAGGGTGGTGTTTCTCCCCCGCTTCCTCCGTGGACTAGGTTTTCCACTTCACCCATTTGTCCGGGGGCTCATGTTCTACTATGACCTGGACTTCCACGACCTGGCCCCGAATTTCATCCTCAACATCTCAGCGTTTATCGTCGTGTGCGAGGCCTTCCTCAGCATCCAGCCCCACTTCGGCTTATGGCTGAAGATCTTCAACGTCCGGCCGAAGGTAGTGGCGGCCGTCAAGCGGAGTGCGGAGGCGCCATGGTTGGCAAGATGGCCAAGGTCCTATGGCTCGAGGGCGCCTTTGTGGAGACAATAAAGGGGTGGCAATCGGGGTGGTTCTACATCACCGAGCAACGCGACCCCGAATGGGTGGCGACCCCCGAATTCAGATCTGGCTTCCCCACACGGCTCTCGTCATGGAAAGAGACGGGCACGACGTGGGGAATTCGGAAGAGCTATCCGGACTCCGGACATGCGTCCGAAACCTGGTGGACAAGAATCTCGGGCTTGTCGACGTAATCCAGTGATGCTCATTCACGGATTCTCCCATGCCAACAACGGGCCTTTAACTTGTGGGAGTTCGATCCGGCACAAGACCGAATTTGAGCCGGCTCTTCGACACTACGTACGAAGATGCCTGGAAGGTGCTGTTCAAGGGCGCTGAAGCCCCAGCATCGCTAACAAAGATCGCGGATACAGCTCACGGCGTCCAGCCGGCGAGGTAAGTTATTTTACCCTTTACGGGATTCTTTTTTCATAGATTGACTCTATGTGGGATCTAAAAACTCCCTATTCTTTGACAGGACTGGCTGAGGACGCCCGCATGCATTAACCGTCCGACTCCTTTCCCGTAAGACTCCAGCGGACGCCTCGATTGATTTGGAGAAGTTCGGCACCCCATGTGGTGCCGGAGAATAAACCAAGAAGGAGGCCACGGGAACTCAAGGAGCTCCCGACGCCAGTGCTATCAGATTCTCAAGCAGAATCTTCTCCCGAGGACGAGGAGGAGGAAGAAGCTCCTCCCAGTGGGAGGAGAAGAAAAGGAAGGCCGCCCCAACTGGGGAGGCCGGAGGGTCCAAGAAGGGAAGAACCCTTCCTCCGGACTTCTCCACCAACGTCGACGATGACGAGGAGGATTGACCTACAAGGGCCAAGCCCCTGGCGAGATCTTAAGTGTCCGGATATCCATGGCTTTTTATTATCGCAGATTGTTCTCTAATGTCGAACAACCGTGCAGCCCGCCCAAGGGCGAGTTCGCCGATTCATCGAGCGGGTCCCTGGGCTCGTCGGAAATGGAGAGTGCTTCACTTCCGACCGCCTCCTCGCCTCCCGCTGCGGACGACACCGCGGTGGGGCCCCAAGGGGGGCTTGGTCAAGAGGAGGTAGCGTAGGAGGTGCCACAAGGCAACCTCCGGACTCAGCGTCGCGGGGCAAGACCCCGGGGCTCTAAGCCCGACCCTCGTCCGAACTCCATGCCGGAACCATCGGCCGTTTAAGTCCGGCCAGCGGATCCTTCGCATAAAAAGGTAAGACGGCGGTGTCCTCCGTCCAACCGGAGGCACGGATAGCTCTTGAGGCGCTTAACAGCGCTTCCATCGAGGAGGAGCACCGCACTGTTATGAGTGCGGTGATCCGGACAGTTCAGTCCGCCAAGAGCGGGCTGACCGAAGCCTGTACCAGCCTCCTAACAGGCTTTGAGGTAAGTTTAGAATATGTAAAAATATTACCGCATAGACAGTAGCCCCTGATGCTTAGTTCGGCGTTCGGAAAGAAAAGCCGGACTAAGGATCTAAAAAGATATACGCAGGAGTCTAACATAAGTATGTCAATATGGGAATGCAGGCTGCTGGCGACCTCTGCCGACCGATCATGGAGGTCAATGCATTGAAGCAGAACCTCGAGCGGTCCGAGAACGAGCTCGGACAAGCCAAGAAGCAGCTCGAGGACAAGGAAGGTAAGTAATACCTTATTAAAGAAATACCTTATAGAAAAGGTTTTGGTTGCAAAAAATAACAGGAATAACTTGGGTACTACAGGGGCCACGAACAAGGTGGTGACCCTGAAGGAAGCTGTGTCCCTGGCCGAAAACAAAGCGGCTGCGGAACGCACTGAGCGAGAGAAGGGGGAGGCGCAGCTGGCCAAGGTACGGCAAGAGCTCCAAGCTCTCGTGGAAAAACATGAGAGTTTGGAGCGTGACTCGAAGACTCGAGAGTCCGAGCTCGCCTCGGCTCTTGAGAGTGCCAAAGCTGCTAAGGCCGAGGCCCAAAAAGCCCTCCAAGAAATTGACTCGTTGAAGAAGATAACGGTGGGTAAGGCATTCTTTATGCAAAGCAATCATGTGAAAGTGAATTACCTATTACTTACCCGGATTCGGAGCTCTCCAGGAGCATTCGCAGATTTGCCCGTGGTGTGTCCGATCTTTATGCATTCTACCGCGCCACGGAGGGGAGCTCGACCGAAAAGGTGTTTTGGTCTCAGTATGCTGAGGCCGGACAGCCGGTGCCCCTGAGCGACCAGCTGAAGCAGTTGGTCGTGCTCCACAAGGTCACCGAACAGGCCATGAAGGGCCTTATAGCGCGGCTGTGGCCATTGGAGGCCATGCCCGGGAGCTACTTTGGCTTGGTGCAGCGGCTGGTGGATGCCTGTCCACGGATTGAAGTCATCAAGCGCTCCGTTTGTATTGAAGGTGTCCGTCGGGCCCTTTCCCATGCTAAAGTGCACTGGGGCAAGATGGATGCGGAGAAGCTTGTGACGGACGGGCCATCGAAGGGCCATGAGCATCGCACGCCCGAAATGTACTATGAGGGCCTCCTGAAGGGTGCCCGCCGAATAGCGGATGAGTGCTCCAAAGATGTAATTTTTGAATAGGCTCGCATTTGTTATCCTGTGCTGAAAACTTGTTCATATGCGCTAAAGCAACGCTTGTTAATTTAAAATATTACCTTCAGGCGGCCGTTTATCAAATTTGAGAGATGGCAAGTCGTTGGCTTCAGCCCCCATGCAACGAGTGCTGGGGTGTTCGAGATAAACTTGAGCACTCTTGTTCCCATTCTTGGGTCCATCTAGGGAGGCGCTCAACACAACGAACAAGGCAACCGGACTTATAATGCTTGAACACTCTCACTTAGCCATATAATTGTATAATTTTAAATTTCGTGAAGCCCCTAGTATTCGGAAGACCGAGTTCGGGGCGCTATCCACGCCTTGGCCGGACAATTCCGGTTCCTCGCTCTAAGTGGCATAAGTCTTTAGGGACCCAAAAAAACCTCTCGAACAGCGACCGGCTCTCGCCCTATCATGACGGTCAGTTTTAGCTTTCTCCACTGAGGTGCTCAACCCAGCTCAACTGGGGCACAATCGCAGTGGTTCTCCCGGTGCTACCTTAGCCGATATAACGAAACGTAAGGTACCAAAACACGGGAGCCGGGCAAACCCAACTATTGACCCAAGACATGATTCGGAGCCGATTCATATAATGCTATAAGTTCGGGGTGCCGCACTTGTGAAAGTGTTCGGACTTATCACACCATAATTTTGGGATACTTTAGCCCCTGGTGTATTGGCCGTACCAAAGTGTACGGTTGCAACATGTCGTAAAATGAACATATGTATAGATAAAGGAAGTAGAGCAATAATAAGCAAAAAGCTATGTATTGTTTATTCAAAAAGGTATTGCAATGAAAGCAGAATGATACAAATAGTGCGATAAGCAAGGGATGGGACTATCTAACATGTCCCCCTCCAGGGGTAAGCTGCGGGATGGTATGTAAAACAGGTATAATGCTCGTAATAGAGACCACCTGAACATGCGACGTGGCTTTCCGCTTCCCTGGCTGTTGCATCATGAGTTCGGCGATTCAAGTGCCGGACAGGACTTCTCAAAGACGGAGTCCTGAAAGTAAGAAAAGGGAAGAAAAAAGGAAAAAAGGGAAAGAAAGACACAATCAGGAACCCCTGGTGCGGTCGAGCCGCATTCTTGGCGTGCCGTGGTCTTGCCCCTCCCCATATGCCCATGGTATCTCCAGAGCGTAATTATAATGCAGCGTAACACTAGCTTCGCAATTTAGAGGGCTGGGGTTGGGGCTGGATTGCTACGCGATGCTTTAATCGTGCGAGGCGGTCTTGTTGTAGGTTACTCGGGCGGCAGCGGTGTCCGTACGCTTAATGGCCGGACTCGAGAGTTGCTGTGAGAGGCTGCTTTGTACCTCCGCCGCGAGGGCCGCCGTGTGCTCCTCCGTTCGGAGAGAGCGTTCGGTGTTTCCATTGACCGTGATTACTCCTCGTGGGCCTGGCATCTTGAGCTTGAGGTATGCGTAGTGCAGCATCGCATTGAGCTTTGCAAATGCGGTTCGTCCGAGCAGTGCATGATAGCCGCTGCGGAATGGGACGATGTCGAAGATTAACTCTTCGCTTCGGAAGTTATCTGGGGATCCGAAGACCACTTCGAGTGTAACCGAGCCCGTACAACTGGCCTCTACACCCGGTATGACGCCTTTAAAGGTCGTCTTTGTAGGTTTAATCCTTGAGGGGTCTATGCCCATTTTGCGCCGTATCCCGATAAAGCGAGTTCAGGCTGCCGCCGTCCATCGGGACTCGTTAGGTGAAATCCGTCGATAATTGGGTCAAGAACCAATGCGGCGAAACCGCCGTGACAGATGCTAGTGGGGTGGTCCTTCGATCGAAGGTGATCGGGCAGAAGACCATGGGTTGAACTTGGGCGGTGGCTCCATCAGCGTATCGTCCCTTAGTGCACGCTTCCGCTCCCTTTTGGGTATATGGGTTGCGTATATCATGTTCACCGTCGCGCTTGCGTGGGAAAACCCTTCATCCTCTATTGTTCGTGGCCGGGCTCTTCCTCGTCACCGCTATGCAGCCCTTGTCATTGAGTTCGGCACTTAACTTGCTTGCTTGCTTGAACACCCAACAGTCCTGTTGGTGTGATTGGCTGGTTTTTGAGGTGCCATGTATCCGCATGGCGATCGAGTATCCGGTCCAAGTTGGACGGGCCACAGGTATTTCTTTTGAATGGCTTCTTCCGCTGACCGGGTTTAGAGCCTCTGAATCCGGCATTGACGGCCGTATCTTCAGTGTTATCGCCGTTAATGCGGCGCATGTTCTTGTTGTGACGCGACCTGCCATTGCTGTCCTTGGAATCCGAACTATCAGGATGTTTGGCCAAGTTGTTGCTTCGAGCTAGCCAGCTGTCCTCTCCCGCACAAAAGCGGGTCATGAGTGTTGTGAGGGCTGCCAAGGATTTTGGCTTTTCCTGTCCTAGGTGCCGGGCAAGCCACTCGTTGCGGATGTTATGTTTGAAGGCTGCAAGGGCCTCTGCATCCGGACAGTCAACGATTTGATTTTTCTTTGTTAGGAACCGTGTCCAGAATTGTCGGCCGATTCTTACAGGCTGCTGGATTATGTGGCTAAGGTCATCGGCGTCTGGTGGTCGCACATATGTGCCCTGGAAGTTATCGAGGAATGCAGCTTCCAGGTCCTCCCAACAACCAACTGATTCTGCTGGCAAGGTGTTGATCAATGCCGAGCTGGTCCTCTAAGCTTGAGTGGGAGGTATTTGATGGCATGTAGATCATCACTGCGGGCCATGTGGATATGGAGGAGATAGTCCTCGATCCAGACCGCAGGATCTGTGGTACCATCGTATGATTTGATGTTTCCGGGTTTGAAGCCCTCGTGGATTTGATGATCCATTACTTCATCTATGAAGCATAGTGGGTGTCTTGGTGCCTACGTATTGGGCTATATCACGGCGTAGCTCATATGAGCTTTGTCTCTTGTGTTCGGCCCGGCGGGTTTGTCAGTATCCGCACGACGGTAATCATCCCGTCGTTGGCGCCCACGCCGATCCGTAGATCTATCTTGTATGTTTTGCCTTATCCTCCAATATATCTCGCAAGTCCGGTAGCGTTTCCCGTGCCTTGGTACTTTTTGAGCGGCGTCGGGGTGTGGCTTGAGCGGAGGGCCGAGAGGCTTCTCTGTCGCGACCATGGGGTGGCTGGTCTGCCATGTTGTGCGCTGGTGACTTGGGTGCTTCCTCTGATCGAGGCAACGGCCTGCGTTTGGGGTAGCTTTTGGAGGGGCGTTCGAGTTCATACTCTTCGGCTGCAAGGACTTTGGTCCATCCGCCATTAGCGAGATCCTGGTCAGCTCTAAAATTGCTGCTTTTTCTTGAGGCTGCTTGCCGTGGCTATAAGCCTACGTTTGAAACGCTCCTGTTTGGCGGGATCCTCGAGCCACGACAAATTAAATGCCGTCGAGGCTTGCCTCATCTTCGAGGGAGGCGCATAATTATCGTCCTCGACCTCTCTTTCTGCCCGACCGTCTGCGGACTTGCTTCTCCCTCCTCTGCGCCGAGTCCTGCTGGAGGGGGTTCTCTTCAACCGTCCGGTGTTATTATCTCCCGTGCCGGAATCACCGTTTTTATTGTGGCGGGATTTAGAGCGGCGCCGCTGACGTCGGCGCTTCGGCTGTTTCTTGGAGGGGTCATCCACCGTTGTTCCATCGCCAGTCCCATCTTTTGGGATGTCCACCATGTATATGTCATATGACGAGGTGGCCTTACATTGCCCTGTAGACGCTGGGTCTTGGTCGTCTCCGGGATCGTCGTTCATACCGTCGATGTCTTCGGAGTCAAAGTCTAGCATGTCGGTTAAATCGTCGACAGTGGCTACAAAGTGGGTGGTGGGTGAGCGTTGAATTTCTTCGTTGTCCGCATCCCAACCTTCCTGTCCGTAGACCGGCCAGGGCTCTCCGGATAAAGAGAGAGACTTTAGTGAATTCAAGATGTCGCCAAAGGGCGAGTCTTTGAAAGATGTCCGCCGATGAACTCCATGACCGGCGCCCAATCAGATTCGATTGGCAGGGGCGCGGAGGGTTCGAAGTTCGGAGAGGAGTCCGTCACCCTGGAGTCGAGGTCTTTGCAAAGGACATGGATGGAGTTCGGCTCAATCGCCGTAGAGATGGTAGCCCCCGAGGCGGTGTCCAACCACTCGTCCTCGATCGGGGAATCCGGCTCCGAATTAGGGGTCGGAGCGGAAGCGGGTGCGGCCTCCAGGGCACTGTTCGGCTGTAGAGCTAGATCATGCCCATCGAGACAGTGCGGCATGCTTGGCTGCGGCTCGAATCCGTCGAACATCAAGTCTCCGCGGATATCAGCCGTATAGTTCAAACTTCCAAATCTGACCTGATTGCCAGGGGCGTAGCTTTCGATCTGCTCCAGATGGCTAAGCGAATTGGCCCGCAGTGCAAAGCCGCCGAATACGAAGATCTGTCCGGGGAGAAAAATCTCACCCTGGACCGCGTCGTTGTTGATGATTGAAGGAGCCATCGGGCCTATTGGTGACGACACAGAGGAACTATCAATGAAAGCACCAATGTCGGTGTCAAAACCGGCGGATCTCGGGTAGGGGGTCCCGAACTGTGCGTCTAGGCGGATGGTAACAGGACACAAGGGACACGATGTTTTTACCCAGGTTCGGGCCCTCTCGATGGAGGTAATACCCTACTCCTGCTTGATTAATATTGATGATATGGGTAGTACAAGAGTAGATCTACCACGAGAGCAAGGAGGCTAAACCCTAGAAGCTAGCCTATGGTATGATTGTTCGTTCGTCCTACGGACTAAAATCCTCCGGTTTATATAGACACCGGATAGGTTAGGGTTACACAGAGTCGGTTACAATGGTAGGAGATCTACATATCAGCACGCCAAGCTTGCCTTCCACGCCAAGGAAAGTCCCATTCGGACACGGGACGAAGTCTTCAATCTTGTATCTTCATAGTCTTGGAGTCCGGCCGTGATGATAGTCCGGCTATCCGGACACCCCCTAGTCCGGGACTCCCTCAGTTACATTTGCGTAAGGATAGATTTCCTGATTTGCGCAAATCAAAGCTAATGCCACGTGCTGATGGTCTTTTTAAGGTGTTAGAGAAAATGAATGATAATGCATATAAACTTGAGCTGCCTGCAAATTTTGGGGTTAGTCCCACTTTTAACATTGCAGATTTGAAGCCTTATTTGGGTGAGGAAGATGAACTTCCGTCGAGGACGACATCATTTCAAGAAGGGCAGGATGATGAGGACATCAATACCATTGTTACACCCACATCCCCTGCTATTATACATACTGCACCAATTTATAGAGCTCGCACACGCCAATGCAATTACCAGGTACTTTCATTTCTTGGTAACAATGTAGCGACCCGACCTCAGACGGTCAAGTCTCTGTGTTCAGTGTCATCCCTAGATCGGTAATGCTGACACACACAGTACTCAAAGGATTTATAACAGAGTATCAATCACACACTTATTACATCAATAGTCTCAAGAGAGAACTTATTACAATAAATATGGCTTAAGGCCATCTAAATAAGATAATAGCGGAAGGCTTGGAAGATAAAGTGAGTCCATCAACTCCAACAGCATAGCTGAGTGCACAAACGACCTAGCCCACCTTACTCCTTGTCTGAAAAGTCTGCAACATGATATGTTGCAGCCCGAAACGGGTCAGCACATGGAATATGCTAGCAATATAACACAGTAGAGCAATGAACAAGATAAATGCTATCATTACATGCATATTTGGCTGGTGGAGGCTCTATGGTTATAATGTTTTGCAAAAACTTGATTTTTCCCTACAAGAAAGGAATATATTTTTATTTAACTATCATGGTAGTTGAAACATTGAGAATGGTACCCCCATCTCAATCCCAATTAAAAATAATTATCAACCCAACAAATTAAATTAGAGTTATGAGATCCACATGATAATCCAAGAAACAGATACTCAAGTTGTCCATAACCGGGGACAAGACTAACCATGATTGGTTTGTACACTCTGCAGAGGTTTGCGCACTTTTCCCCACAAGACTCGATCTCCTCCGTTGGATTTCTCTTTTCTGAGGTGTTTGAGAAACGTATGACCGAGACACAGTCTTTCAGAAGCATTAACTCTAACACCAGGTAGACAGTACCAACCTACATCCCCTAGATCTGCTAGCCTACCATTGGAAGAGGTCATGCGGCATACTCAACTATGCTAGAGCCCATAATAGCTTGTGGCTGCACATGGAAGTTTCTAGCATGAACAATCTTATGACCCCTTTGAGCCTAGGTGGCGGACCATAGGAGGATCACACGGTATAACCCCGGGATCTCCTAGGACAACACTGGTATAAACCCAGGTGCCCAAACCATCAATCCACCAAGATGTGTATTAAAGTTGCGACCTTAAGTTGAACCATTAATTAACAATCTCACATCTGTCATGGATACACTCAAACCCAATCCACGTCTACGAGCATAGCATGGCAATATAAGCATAACGTAGAAGTAACTCCCAAGGGTTTGATAATAAAACAGGTGATAGGTTGTACCTCATCATCTACTTCCCAATACCCACATGTTAATCACATCCTAATCATGCAGCGTTTGAGGATTGTAACTAATGCATAAAAACTGGGTATGAAAAGAGTATGATCAATGTGTTACTTGCCTTGCCGACGATCCGCAAAACCTAGTGACTCGTAGTAGCACGCTTCGCACTCCGGGAATACTATCGCAAACAGACAATACCATACATAAGCACTCAAGCGTAGATGCACGGGTTAAACTCAAATAAGAAGATCGAATCTGAAAACCTAACTGAAGAGATTCCATTTGCAACAAGAATTAATCGAATTGGAGCTACAGAACTGAAACTACGGTCAAAAGAACTTCGAAAACAAATCTACTTGAAACCAAATTTTAGATTGTCAAAACCTTATTCAAGTTGATTAAACAGAAAGAGGGGCTCGAGCTGAAGATTTTTGCATTGCTTTCACTGGATTTGGACAAACGGTTAAAAAGTTACGAGGGTTTGAAGTTCAGGGGATAATCTGCGATAAAAATAATCGCGGCTAGGTCCCTGGCTGAAAATAAAAATAAAAAGAAAAGACTAACGGGCGAACGTTCGCTGTCTGAACCTAACCGGCAAGTAGCGTTCGTTAAAATGAACGAATGGACCAATGTCCGCTAAATAAATAAACCGATGAAATGAACCGAACCGATCTAAAAAAATAAACCAATCTAGGTTTTTTTAGAAAACCGAGGTTTTTACCTAAAAACCAAAAAAAACCGGCGGATCCGGATCGGATCGGGAACGGCGGTGGCTCCGGCTGCGAGGCGGCGGCTCCGGCGAGACGAGGCGCTGCATGGTGGCGGCGAGCGGCAAGCAGCGGTGAGCGTCATGGTGGTGGCGGCGAAGGGCCTGGCCATGCTGGCGGCGGCGGCTCGGGGTGGGCTTTGGGGGCGGCGGCGGCGGCTTTTAAGGAGGGCGGGGGCGATGGCTTTTAAGGAGGGCGGGGCCGGCTTGGGGAGGGGCAAACCAAGGCAGCGGCGGCATCCCGGACTCCGTGAGTCCGGCTCGCACGCTGTGAGCGGCGAGGGAAGGTAGCGGCGGTCTTGCTGAGCTTGACCCGATTCGGTCCATGAAGAGTTTTTTAACAGATTCATGAAGAATCCTAAATAAATTAAAATAAAAATCTAAAAATGCCAAAACAATTTTTCACCGTCTAAATAAAATATTTAGAACAAAGTGAACATTTTCTTGGCCTAATAATGCAATTTTGAAAAATGCATATTTTTCTAATTCAAATAAAATAACAATAAAATACAAATAAAAACTTATTTATTTGATTTTAATATTTTCCTCCAATATTTCATTTATTTTGGAGAAATCATATTATCTCCTCTCATATAGTTTAATTTGAAATATTTTCGGAGAGAAAAATAACTAAAACCAAAATGATCCTTGTTTAGATATTTGAGAAAATTCAAATATGAAAACAGTGAAATCCCCAACTCTCTCCGTGGGTCCTTGAGTTGCTTAGAGTTTTGAGGATCGCAAAACAAAATGCAATAAAATATGATATGCATGAATGACCTATGTATAACATTCCAAATTGAAAATTAGGGATGTTACAAATCTACCCCCCCTTAATATGAATCTCGTCCTCGAGATTCGGGTTGGCTAGAAAATTGTTGTGGGTGGTCTTTTCGTAGCTCTTCCTCTCGTTCCCAGCTGGCTTCATCCTCGGTATGGTGGTTTCACTGAACTTTGCAAAACTTAATAACCTTACTGCGTGTAACTCGGCTGGCAAACTCAAGAATCTTGACTGGTTTCTCCTCATAGGTCAGATCACTATCCAACTGAATTGCTTCCAGGGGCATTGTATCTCTCAGAGGAATATCGGCCATCTCAGCATAACACTTTTTCAACTGGGAAACGTGAAACACATCATGAACTCCTGACAGTCCTTCGGGTAACTCCAACTTGTAGGCTACTTCTCCCATACGTTCCAAAACTCGGTATGGTCCTACAAATCTCGGGGCTAACTTTCCCTTGACTCCAAAATGTTTAACTCCTCGCAGAGGCGATACACGAAGATATGCTCTGTCTCCGATTTCATAGACTACCTCTGCATAACTCTTCTGTCTGGACTGAGCTACCTTTAGTCTGTCTCGAATCAGCTTAACCTTCTCTTCTGACTCTTTAATAAAATCTGGTCCAAACAACTGACGGTCTCCAACTTCATCCCACATCAACGGTGTTCTGCACCTCCTTCCATACAAAGCTCCGAAAGGTGCCATCTTCAAACTGGCTTGGTAACTGTTGTTGTATGAGAACTCTGCGTAAGGTAAATTATCATCCCAACTAGATCCATAATCTAGCGCACAAGCTCTCAACATGTCCTCAGAATCTGATTGACTCTCTCGGTATGTCCATCTGTCTGCGGATGAAAGGTTGTACTAAACTCTAGCCTGGTTCCAAAAGTCTGGTGTAGCTGATGCCAAAACTTTGAAGTGAACTGTGTTCCCCTATTTGATACGATGGTCCTCAGAACTCCATGCAGACATACAATCCTGGTCATATATATCTTGGCCAACTTTGCACTTGTATAGGTGGTTTTCACTTGGGTAAAGTGAGCCACTTTGGTCAAACGATCCACACTACCCAAATAGAATCATATCCCGATTGGGTCCTGGGTAATCCGGTGATAAAATCCATGCCAAGCTTATCCCACTTCCATTTTGGTATCGGCATAGGCTGCAGTAATCCTGCTGGCTTCTGATGTTCTGCCTTCACTCTCTGTCATACATCACATATGGCTACATACTCGGCAATATCCTTCTTCATACCTGTCCACCAGAAACGCTCCTTCAAATCCAAATACATCTTGGTGTTCACGGGGTGTATCGAGTATGGCGAGTCATGAGCTTCCTGAAGTATCAACTTCCTGATCTCTGCATTATTGGGCACATAAACACGGTCCTCGAACCACAAGGTGTCGTGCTCATCCTCACGAAAACCCTTGGCTTTTCCTTTGCTCATTCTCTCCTTTATCTCGGCAATTTCCATATCATCCTTATGAGCCTCTCGAATATTTCCCAATAATGTTGACTGAACCTCCAATTATGCAACAAAACCTCTAGGGACTATCTCCAAACGAAGCTCCTTGAGATCCTCGGCTAACTCCCTTGGCAATCCTCCGCTTACGAGGGTATTGGCATAACTCTTCCAGCTCAAAGCATCTACTACGACATTGGCCTTGTCTGGGTGATAGTGCAGCTTCATGTCATAATCCTTTATAAGTTCAAACCACCTCCTCTGCCTGAGGTTCAGCTCATTCTATGTGAAAATGTACTTCAAACTCTTATGATCCGTGTACACATCACAACGGTTCCCAATAAGAAAGTGTCTCCCGGTCTTGAGTGCATGCACTACAGCTGCTAACTCCAAATCATGCATGGCATAGTTCAATTCATGCGGTCGAAGTTGACGTGAGGCATATGAAATAACTCTTCCGTCCTGCATAAGTACACCTCCAAGTCCTAAGCGAGAAGCATCGCAATACACTTGGAAATCCTTGCGTATATCTAGCAGAATCAGCACTAGGGCTGTAACCAAACGTTTCTTGAACTCCTGAAAACTTGCCTCACATTGTTCTGTCCATTTGAACTTGGTTTCCTTCAACAACTCCGTCATGGGCTTTGCAATCTTTGAGAAATTCTCAATGACTCTCCGATAATATCCTGCGAGTCCCAGAAAACTACGGATCTCTCCAACTGAGGTGGGTGATAGCCAATCAGTGACTGACTTAACCTTGGTGGGGTCTACTGCTATACCTTCTCTTGATATAACATGTCCAAGGAATCCAACTTCCTTCAACCAAAACTCACATTTGCTGAACTTGGCATACACCTGATGTTCCCTGAGCTTCTCGAGAACTGAACACAAATGCTCCTTGTGTTCCTCTTCATTTTTTGAGTATACCAAAATATCATCAATGAACACCACAACAAACTTATCCAAGAACTCCATGAACACCTTATTCATCATACTCATGAAATAGGCAGGGGCGTTAGTCAATCCAAATGACATAACCGTGTACTCATATAGCCCGTATCTTGTGGTGAAGGCTGTCTTAGGTATATCCTGTTCTCGGATCTTCAGCTGGTGATATCCTGATCGCAGGTCGATCTTTGAAAACACTTTAGCTCCTTGCAGCTGGTCAAACAAATCATTGATCATCGGCAGCGGGTACTTGTTCTTGATCGTCACTTCATTCAACGCACAATAATCAATAACCATTCTCAAGGATCCATCCTTCTTCTCAACCAAGAGCACTGGGGCTCCCCATGGTGATGAACTTCGTCGAATGTACCCTTTCTCCAAAAACTCCTTAATCTACTTCTTGATTTCCTCCAGATCATTCGCGGGCATCCGGTACGTTCTCTTCGATATAGGTCCGGTGCCTGACAACAGCTCTATCAAAAACTCCATGTCTCGATCCGGCGGCATGCCTAGTAACTCTTCTAGAAATACATCTAGGTAATCCTTCACTACAGACACTTCCTCCTGAACAACTCCTGTGAGAGAATTTACTTGGGTCCTCCTCGGCGCATGCCTGGATATATACTTGATCCTTTTTCCCTCCGGGGTGGTGAGTAGAATTGACCTACTAGCACAGTCAATGTTTCCTCCATACTTCGATAGCCAATCCTTTCCTAGTATCACATCCAATCCTTGTGACTCCAAAATTATTAGGTCGGAGGGGAAAAAAATGGCTACCAATGGTTAAGGGTACCCGATCGCACCATCGGCTGGCCATATACTCTGCTCCTGGTGAGCTTACTAGCAAGGGTGTCCTAAGGGCTAAGGTGGGTAACTTAAACTTGTCCACAAATCCCCTTGAAATGTATGAATGCGATGCACCAATATCAAACAGAACGAGAGCGGTAAATGACTTAACCAAAAACTTACCGATCATTGCGTCTGGTTGCTCTTCAACCTCCTCCACGTTCATGTGGTTCACTTGTCCCCTGTTGAAAGGGTTGGGCTTCTTCCCAGAGCTTCCATTCCCATTGCCATTCTTCAGCTCAGGACAGTCATTAGCGTAGTGTCCAGTCTTTCCGCACTTGAAACAAGTAATGTGACTTTGATCCTTCTTGGCGGGTGTGGCTGGGTTAGAGTGGTTCTGATTGCTACCTGCTCCATTCCCGCTTCCATTCTTGGGGCCACTGTGGTTATGCGAAACTCCTCCATTGTGGGTATGGTCTCCATGTGTATGGGTAAATCCTCTCGAGTTCGGGGTAAAACGAGGCTTCTGCTGAGCTCCTGAATTGTACTTCACTTGTCCATACTTCCTTTTTCGACTCTCAGTCTGCTGCTGCTTCCCTTCAATCATAAGAGCCTTATCTACCATCTCCTGGTAGTTGTCAAATGTTGCCACCATTAACTGCATGCTCATTTCATCATTCGGCCCTTCCATGAATTTCTCCTGCTTCGCCGCATGTGTAGCCACATCATCTGGGGCATAGAGAGATAACTTACTGAACTCATCTATGTACTGAGCCACAGTACGATTTCCCTGGCGTAAGTTGCAAAACTCACGCTTCTTCATACTCATAGCTCCAGTTGAGACATGAGCAGTGCGGAATGCTTGCTGAAACTAATCCCAGGTGATATTGACTATAGGGAAAGTGGTCGTGTAATTCTCCCACCATGCGGCTGCGGGTCCATCCAATTGATGTGTGGCAAAACGCACCTTCTCCGCATATGTGCAACCTGCGGTGGTCAACTCCCTTCCTATCCTGCGTAGCTACCATCGCAATTATTGGCTCGATTACTCTTTGGAAAACACCGGTGGCTGCAACCTTAGAAAACGGGCTAAGTTGTCAACTGGAGGTGGTGGCGGCGGGTTGTTATTGTTATTGTTGTTGTTGTAGCCTTGGTTCTGGACTAGTAGCTGCATCAAGGCATTCTGTTGTTGGATCAACTGAGTGAGCTCCGGTGGGAAGACAAATCCGAGGTCACGTCTCGAAGGTATCTGATGGGTTAAGAGGGGAGAGATTAGAATAGAATGAGTTCTAATGAGAAAGCACTACCCATATGCACATGAGAGAAACACATTCATATCACACCAAATAAATTCAATCAAGCAAGGGAATACAATCGATCTAACTATCGTTACAGTGCTCGGACTACTAATATATACTTGGGGAATACTACTAATCATATGGTGGTCATCTAGAAATTTTGATTGGTGGAAGACTCCATGACATCTGCTCCAACTTCGTCTCCATAATCATCATCACTATCATCGGGGTCGGAGTCGGTGTCATCGATGATGATGTAGTCTTCAGAACAAATGTCATCCGAACGATCGTCATCTCTTCCTAGCGCGGGGTCTCCCATGAATACTCCTAGCTTCCTCGTCAGGTCGTCATTCTTCTCCACTAATATTGTAATTTCCTCCTCGTATCCGTCGCGTGTATACTTGAGTTCCTCTTCTAGCTCCATGTTCCGGGTCATCACCTTCTTCAAATCTACCATGCTTGCGCACATCTGGTTCTCCTGGCGATGAATGTGCTGGTTTAACTCCTGGATGAAAGCTGCAATGGACCTGTCCCTCCTGGTGCTGATCATTTCCCATTGCTCATCTCGGCGCCCACATATCTGGTAGATAGTGTCCTTATGTTCCTTGTGATAAACTTCGCCGATGCGTCCCATGGCGATGTGGGCTGCCATGCTCTTTCCTAGACTCCAAGTTGGTGCATTGAAGGAAAACTCTATGGGCTCAGTAACTGGCGTGAATATCCTTCCTGGAACTTGAACTCGAATCATCCAACGATCCTCTTCTGGTAAAGTGGCGGTGTAGGTCCCGGTGAAGCTTGGTATTCCGATGTTCAGGTACCTAGTGACTTCCTTCAAGTGTCGTCCAAAGGGTGTGTCTTCATCCGGTTGTGCAAACTTGTTCCTTGAGTCCGCCATCCTAAAGAGTAGAAAATGGAGAGGAGTCAGAAATGAGTAGAGAAGAGTAACCTATGGCTCATCTTAGTGGTCGTGTCCTACATTCAGCGTGTGCTCTGATACCATCTTGTAGCGACCCGGCCTCAGACGGTCAAGTATCTGTGTTCAGTGTCATCCCTGGATCGATAATCTTTGGCCTTTACGAAGACTCAAAGGATTTATAACAGAGTAGCAATCACACACTTATTACATCGATAGTCTCAAGAGAGAACTTATTACAATAAATATGGCTTAAGGCCATCGAAATAAGATAACAATGAAAGGCTTGGAAGATAAAGTGAGTCCATCAACTCCAACGCATAGCTGAGTGCACGAAAAACGACATAGCGCACCTTACTCCTCGTTTGAGAAGTCTGCAACATGATATGTTGCAGCCCGAAATGGGTCAGCACATGGGATATGCTGGCAATATAACACAGTAGAGCAACGAACAAGATAAATGCTATCACTACATGCATATTTGGCTGGTGGAGGCTCTATGGTTATAATGTTTTATGAAAAGATGATTTTTTCCTACAACAAAGGAATATATTTTTATTTAACAATCATGGTAGTTGAAACATTGAGAATGGTACCCCCATCTCAATCCCAATTAAAAATAATTATCAACCCAACAAATTAAATTAGAGTGATGAGATCCACATGATAATCCAAGAACCAGATACTCAAGTTGTCCATAACTGGGGACACGGCTAACCATGATTAGTTTGTACACTCTGCGGAGGTTTGCACACTTTTCCCCACAAGACTCGATCTCCTCTGTTGTATTTCTCGCACTACATGGTGTTTGAGAAACGGATGACCGAGACACAGTCTTTCAGAAGCATTAACTCTAACCCCGGGTAGACAGTACCAACGTACATCCCCTAGATCTGCTAGCCTACCACTGGAAGAGGTCATGTGACATACTCAACTATGCTAGAGCCCATAATAGCTTGTGGCTGCACAGGGAAGTTTCTAGCATGAACAATCTTATGATCTCTTTGAGCCTGGGTGGGGGACCATAGGAGGATCACATGGTATAACCCCAGGTGCCCAAACCAACAATCCACCCAGATGTGTATTAAAGTTGGCACCTTAAGTTGAACCATTAATTAACAATATCACATCTGTTATGGATACACCTAAACCCAATCCACGTCTACGAGCATAGCATGGAAATATAAGCATAGCGTAGAAGTAACTCCCAAGGGTTTGATAATAAAACAGGTAATAGGTTCTACCTCATCATCTAGTTCCCAATACCCACATGTTAATCACATCCTAGTCATGCGGTGTTTGAGTATTTTAACTACTGCATAAAAACTAGGTATGAAAAGAGTATGATCAATGTGTTACTTGCCTTGCTGACGATCCGCAAAACCTAGTGACTCGTAGTAGCACGCTTCGCACTCCGGAAATTCTATCACAAACAAAAAATAGCATACATAAGCACTCAAGCATAGATGCACGGGTAAAACTCAAATAAGAAAATCGAATCTGAAAAACCAACTGAAGAGATTCGATTTTCTTAAAGAATCAATCGAATCAGAGCTACAGAACTGAGACTACGGTCAAAAGAACTTCGTAAACAAATATGCTTGAAACCAAATTTTATTTTTTTCTAAACCTTGTTCAAGTTGATTAAACAGAAAGAGGTGTTCGAGACAAAGATTTTGGCGTTGGTTTCACTGGATTTGGACAAACGGTTAAAAAGTTACGAGGGTTTGAAGATCAGGGGCTAATCTGCGATAAAAATAATCGTGGATAGGTCCTTGGCCGAAAATAAAAATAGAAAGAAATAACTAACGAATGGACGTTCGCTATCTGAACCTAACCGGTGAATAGCGTTCGATAAAACGAACGAAGGACGGATGCCCGCTAAACAAATAAACCGACGAAACAAACCGAATCGATCTAAAAAAATGATCTAGTTTTTTTTAGAAAACCGAGGTTTTTACCTAAAAACCAAAAAATAGGCGGATCTGGATCGGATCGGGAACGGCGGCGGCTCTGGTGGTGAGGCGGCGGCTGGGCGAGGCGAGGCGCCAGAGGCGGCGAAGCGAGCTGGCCGCTGTCAAGGGCGGCGGCGGCGCGGCTCGGTGGGGTATAGGCGGCGGCTTTTAAGGAGGGCGGGGCCGGCTTGGGGAGGGGCAAACCAAGGCAGCGGCGGCATCCCGGACTCCGGCGGAGTCCGGCTCGGGCACGCGGGCGAGCGCGGGGAAGGTAGCGGCGGTGCCGGGTCGGCTGGGCTTCAACCCAGTTCGGTCCGCGAAGAGTTTTTTTAACATATTCCACCGAAAAATCCTAAATAAATAAAAATGAAAATCTAAAAATGCCAAAACAAATTTTCGCCGTCTAAATAAAATATTTTGAATAAAGTGAACATTTTCTTGGCCTAATAATGCAATTTTGAAAAATGCATATTTTTCTAATTCACATAAAATAGCAATAAATCCAAATAAAAAATTATTTATTTGACTTTAGTATTTTTCCTCTAATATTTCATTTATTTTGGAGAATTCATATTATCTCCTCTCATATAGTTTAATTTTAAATATTTTCGGAGAGAAAAATAACTAAAACCAAAATGATCCTTGTTTCAATATTTGAGAAAATTCAAATATGAAAACGGTGAAATCCCCAACTCTCTCCGTGGGTCCTTTTGTTGCTTAGAATTTTGAGGATCGCAAAACAAAATGCAATAAAATATGATATGCATGAATGACCTATGTATAACATTCCAAATTGAAAATTTGGGGTGTTACAAACAATTCTAATGTTCATGAGATTATGATGCTGCCTAAATTGGATACTTTTGTGTTGATTACTATTGAAGGGCCTTGCATGGACAAGAGGGATGAACACTTGAGCAGGATCAAGCATGGATATGAAGGCACGCATGAAGGTATCCAGAATGGCATTTCTAGTGATGACCTACAAGGACATGGACGAAATATACAATATGCCCCTTCATAAATTTCGTCCATAGCTTATTTTATGTGCTGCGCCACCTTATTTTTGGGCCAGGCCCATGTAATTTAGAAATACTTAATTATAGGCTATTTTTAGAGTCCGTATGTCTGGGGAAACAAAATTAGGGTTGGTTTCAGACCCCTCCTACAAGGGGTCACGAAATTTCCCCGTACTCCTCCATATATATAGCCCTTAGGGCGTCGTTTAGACTTTGGGTTTTGTTCAGATTAAAAGTTCGCCATAGCTGCAACTCCGCGTACTTTATTTGTGTTCAACGACCAGAGCAAAACGTCATAGAACCCCACCTTGATCAATAAAGCTTTCATCTTAAATTCGCAATATCCAGATTGCAATCTTAGTTTCTTAATTGTTCTTCGTTTGCTTGCAGGAAATAGACCTTTGTGGTCTGGTTGATTGCTCCGACGTGGTCAATAACCTCTCGGAGTTGGCTTAGCGATTGCTAAGGCGCGATGTCCTCGGACGTTCATGTCGGATCGTCAAAGTCTACTCCTCCGAAACGATAATCACCATCTCATCGAAAGACGGGACACCTTTGCCTCTATCAACCTCGCTACCTTCTATTTAACTACACACTCAAATGATGCATATCTTCAGGGGGAGCATGTTTTATCTTGGTAATTATCTCTCGTTTTTCATTATACTTTGCATTACATTCCATTCATTATTTATCCTTCGATGTGTTCTGTTTTGGCGAAAATCGTCCAAAAAGGCAGAGATTGTTGGTGCAATATCTGCCTTCCTGTGTTTTGCAGATTGTTGACAGAAACAGGTATGGATTTATTTGTTTGCTAGTACATACAGAGAGAAATAGTCCATACAGAACCAAAGAGAATGTTGTGTCCGGTGCCAAGTTCTAGGAACTTCACCGAAGTATATCTGCATTGCAAAGAAAAACGAGCTACATCTGTTGAAGGCATGTAGACCAGATGATTGATGTGAAGGAATTATCCCTCAAAATCTATTACTGAGGGGAAGCATTTGGTTCGATGTTGTTGTCCGAAGAAATTGACTTTAGCGAATGGAAGTAAAAGACAAAGTGAAGGCGTAGTATTGACCTCCATACTATTAAGAGGGGTATAGGTTCTCGAAGCTTAGATCCACAACGATGCTTAGCCAAAAACCTACGAAAGATGCGAGAGAAATCTTTTTATGCTTCGAATGATTACCTGGAAGCTGTAGACATTGTTCTTCGTGTTTTAGGAGATATCTTTCGAACTGAGGAGTTACTTTACTTGCTCCGCAAGTAATGTTACCGTCGTGTTCAATTTCCAACCGTTGGGCTCATGTTGTTCGACCATTGGGTGCTCCACATGTCCAATTTGGTCATTTCTCATCAGGGAAGTTTGCGGCTATAAATAGCCACCCCGCTCCAACATTGCCCGTTGGATGCTCCGCTTAAGATTTCTCAGAAGATTGATTGAGCATCCCCTCTCTGAGTGATTTGAGCTTAAGATCCACCGATAGAAAAATAAAGAGCCCAAACTTAGACAGTGGTTGAGAATCATAGTAGTTCTGAGTTAGAGTTCTTGTTCCTATTACTCTTGATAGTCGCGCACTCTCTAGACGGATAGGTGTCGGCTTGAGTGTTGAAGAGTTGTTGTATTCAGCGAGCAAGATCTTCAGCAACCAGGAGTGATTGTGGTTCGCGAAGGCCGAACGAAGGTTTGGAGATCGCCGACAAGTATCTACCACGAGTGGAATCAACTGGAGTCTGATCAGGTCTGAGTTGAAGAAAAATAGGACAAAGAGAGTTTATCTTCCATGTTAAGTCACAACCCCTCCAACCAAACGTAGTCCTTTGGCAGAAGGGCAAACTGATCTACCAAATCCATTTGTCGCCATCGAGCACCACTGGTTCATTCTACTTTACTGCACTACCTTCGACAGTCTATTGCATTTCATTCACTCTGTCATCCTCATCCGTTATTGTTAGTTGTTCACCATGTTGTATTCTCTTCTATCCCTTTAGTCATTCATATCATTTAGTTATTTTTCCTCGTGTTCACCGTATTTAGACTAGTGTGCTCCTCCTGTGTCTTGTCTTTCACCTCTTTAGTGTTAAGTCTCGTGCTATCCTCTCACAGTTCATGCTATGTTATACCTATTGCTATTACATGTGTTTGCTTGTTGCATTACTATCATTGTAGTCAAACCTGTGATATCTCAAGCCCGTACCATAATTGCTTCCTATGTTGATAGAAATGCTCCTCAACATCGCGCTCGATTAAGTTATTTTCTATCGTACCTTGTTTCCGCTGCTGTGTTTGAGATCAGTTCAAAACTTATGTAGGAAATTTTGAATCTCCCATTCACCCCCTCTAGTTGATATACTCTCGGTCCTAACCATTGGCCATATGATGGATGGATGTGTGCTATCTTCCTTGTCTTATTCTGTCTTTGCATGATTTTTGTACCCTATGCTTGCCGACAATTTGCCGGTGCGCACACTCTTGCCGCGAGCGCTTGAGAAACGGGTCCTTAGCAGCCTGCCGGAAGTGCTGCTGCCAACAAGGTCACACTTGACGGTCATAGCGCAGCTACTCAAGTTGTCGACCAGACCCGAAAATAAATAAGAGCGCAGTTGATCACGACAAGGTTCCTTAGCGTGAGGTTTCTCACACAAAGGCAACAACTGTTCAAGGGAAAACTACAACTACAACAAAGAATTTGTTCCAAAGTTTTTCAACTTAGCTTTTCTTGTTGTACTTCTTGTTGTAGGATGATAACTTGAACGTCACTTGTGGTATCCATACCATCACCCCCCCCCAAGAAGCTTGAACGCGAGGAACCCATCTGTTCTTTGAGAAAAATAAAGAAGAGAAAAAGAGGAGGCTGGTAACCTTGACGGTTCGTTAGGCATATCGTACAAGACAAAATGTAACACAACCCTGCATACAACATGTGCAAACATATATGTATTTGACAAAGAACTGTAAAACACTTATCTTTATTTCACTACACACAGGGTCTGCGCCTATATTTGTACAAAGGATTACATGTTTTGCGGACAAATTTGTACATAAGGGGTTGTCGGGGGGGGGGGGGGGGTAACCGCGCCTTATGGGTAGAACTTGCGAAGATGGTCAATATTCCATGATTTGCACACCGGTGTGCCATCTTTGGTGTCCAAACGGACTGCATGTTTGATCCCTTCACGGACTAAATCCGACGAAGAACATGGTTACCTTCCTCAAAGCTCCGAGCATGCACTTTGCGGCTATGGTAGCGGTGCAAAGCTTGTTGATAGCGTGCAGCATGCATAGCAGCCCAGAGACGATCTTCCTCGAGGAGCATGACATCATCATGCCGCATTTGCTCTTGCTCAACTTCGTCAAAATCTTGCACTCGAGATGACCCATATGTGAGTTCTGCGGGGAGCACCGCTTCTGCACCATAGACCAGGGAGAAGGTTGTCTCACCAGTGGCTCGACTTGGTGTCGTCCCGGGTGACCAAAGAACCGTCGGCCACTCATTGATCCAGCCTCTTCCACACTTGTGCAGCCTATCAAATGTTCTTGTCTTGAGTCCTCGCGGCACTTATGCATTTGCCCTCTCGATCTAGCATTGCTTCTGAGGTGAGGAATTGATGCAAAACATATTTTGCTACCAAGGTCTTGGCAGCATTGCATGAAGGCGTGACTCGTGAACTACGTGTTGTTGTCGATGATCACTTGTCTGGGCACACCAAAAACGGCAAACTAGTCCTTTGAAAACCTTGGCGGCTCACTATGTTGTTACCTATCTCACTAGCTACCTCAGGCCACTTTGTGAACTTGTAGATTTCTATGCACAAGTACTCAAAGCCCCCGATAGCACGGGGGAGGGGGCCGAGGATGTAGAGCCCCCCAGACCAAGAAGGGCTAGGAGAGAGGGATTTTCTGAAGAGCCTAAGCTGGTTGATGAATGTTCTTGGAGTGGAACTGGCATGCTTCGCACCTTGTTACCACAACCACTGCATATTGAAGGTCCATCGGCCAGTAGAAACCTTGACGGAAAACCTTGTCGACAAGTGTGTGGGACCCGATATGCAATGACACAACCCTTCATGCATCTTTGTCACCAGCTTCTATCCATATTCCTGGCACATGCACTTCAATTTCACCCCATTCAGTCTCTTTCTATATAGAATGCTATCAACAAACTGATACATACTTGACTTGCAGGCTACTTTCTCAGCTTTTTCTTGTTCATCGGGAAGTTGACCCGTCTGAATGCAATGGACGATCTGTTGTGCCCATGCCGGAGCCTGTGGCTCGATAGCAATGACTAAAGGCATCTCTTTCTCTTCAGGAGCGCTTGTCTCGATGGCAAGGGTCTCAAGCCTTGTCGGAGCCTGCTGCTCACCGGCAAGCGTCTTGTTGTTTCCGACAACTTCCTTCCCAGTGGCTGTAGGAAGCTCTACCAGAAAGTACTCACCAGAATTCAACTTCCCTCTCTTTTTTGGCCTCGTCGACGGTGCAACTTAGGGTTCATTCAGATGGAGCACAAAGGTACCTAGTTCCACAGGTAATTTCTTGGTGATACGCTTCGACAAGTCATCGGCAATGTTGTTCTCAGGACGAGGAACATGCTCTGGCTACAGACCATCAAAGTATGCTTACAACTTCCTCACTTCATCCATATACGCCTCCATCAACGGGCTTTGGTAATCCTCGTTTACCTGCTTTAGCACTAACTGGGTGTCGCCTCTAATGATCAACTTTCTGATACCAAGGTCGATTGCGATGTGGAGTCCGGCAAGCAATCCTTCATACTCAGTAGTGTTATTGGTGACCTGCTCTCGGGGAAACTTCGTTTGTGTTGGGGAACGTAGTATTTCAAAAAAATTACCTACGATCACACAAGATCTATCTAGGAGAAGCATACCAACGAGACAGGAGAGTGTGTCCACGACCCTCGTAGACCGAAAGCGGAAGCGTTAGCTCAACACGATTGATGTAGTCGAACGTCTTCACCATCCAACCGATCAAGCACCGAACGTACGACACCTCCGAGTTCTACACACGTTTAGCTCAATAACATCCCTCGAACTCTTGATCTAGAAAAGTGTTGAGGGAGAGTTCCATCAGCACGACGGCGTGGTGATGGTGATGGTGAAGTGATCCGCGCAGGGCTTCGCCCAAGCACTACGTGAATATGGCTGGAGGCGTAAACTGTGGAGGGTGGCGCCGCACACGGCTAACAATGTTTGTTGTGTGTTCTAGGCACCCCCTCCCCACATATATATAGGTGGGAGGGGGAGGGGGACAGCCATGGGGCTCCCCAAGTAAGAGGAATCCTACTTGGGGGCCTCCTCCAATTCGGCATCCCCATTTCCTTATCTCCGGAGGGGGAAGGAAAGAGGAGAGAGGGGAAAGCAAGGGGAATCCTATTCCCTCTATTTCCTATCCTCCTCCCCTTTTCCTTTGTCCACTAAGATCAGCTCATATGGGGGCGCACCAGCCCACAAGGGGCTGGTCTGTCCCGCCCTAGGCCCAATAAGGCCCATATCTTTCTTGCCGGGGTGCCGGAACCCCTTCCGATGACCCGATACGTACCCGGTACCCCCAGAACACTTCCGGTTTCCGAATACTATCGTCCTATATATTAATCTTTACCTCTCGACCATTTCGAGACTCCTCGTCATGTCCGTGATCTCATCCGAGACTCTGGACAACATTCGGTCACCAAATCACATAACTCATATAATACAAATCGTCATCGAACGTTAAGTGTGCGGACCCTACGGGTTCGAGAACTATGTACACATGACCGAGACACATCTCCCGTTAATAACCAATAGCGGAACCTAGATGCTCATATTGGTTCCTACATATTCTACGAAGATCTTTATCGGTCAAACTGCATAACAATATATGTTATTCCCTTTGTCATCGGTATGTTACTTTCCCGAGATTCGATCAATGTTATCCTCATACCTGGTTCAATCTCGTTACTGGAAAGTCTCTTTACTCTTTCCATAATGCATCATCCCGCAACTAACTCATTAGTCACATTGCTTGCAAGGCTTATAGTGATGTGCATTACCGAGAGGGCCCAGAGATACCTCTCCGATACACGGAGTGACAAATCCTAATCTCGATCTATGCCAACTCAACAAACACGATTGGAGACATCTGTAGAGCATCTTTATAATCACCCAGTTACGTTGTGATGTTTGATAGCACACAAGGTGTTCCTCCGGTATTCGGGAGTTACATAATCTCATAGTCAGAGGAACATGTATAAGTCATGAAGAAAGCAATAGCAATAAAACTAAACGATCATTATGCTAAGCTAACGGATGGGTCTTGTCCATCACATCATTCTCTAATGATGTGATCCCATTCATCAAATGATAACACATGTCTATGGTTTGAAAACTTAACCATCTTTGATTAACGAGCTAGTCAAGTAGAGGCATACTAGGGACACGCTGTTTTGTTTATGTATTCACACATGTACTAAGTTTCCGGTTAATACAATTCTATCATGAATAATAAACATTGATCATGATATAAGGAAATATAAATAACAACTTTATTGTTGCCTCTAGGGCATATTTCCTTCAGTCTCCCACTTACACTAGTCAATAATCTAGTTCACATCGTCATGTGATTTAACACCAATAGTTCACATCTTTATGTGATTAGTTCACATCTCCATGTGACTAACACCCAAAAGGGTTTAGTAGAGTCAATAATCTAGTTCACATCTCTATGTGATTAACACCCAAAGAGTACTAAGGTGTGATCATGTTTTGCTTGTGAGAGAAGTTTAGTCAACCGGTCTGCCACATCCGAGCCGTATGTATTTTGCAAATTTTCTATGTCTACAATGCTCTGCACGGAGCTAATCTAGCTAATTGCTCCCACTTTCAATATGTATCCAGATTGAGACTTGGATTCATCAGGATTAGTGTCAAAAATTGCATCGACATAACCCTTTACGACAAACTTTTTTTCATCTCCATAACCGAGAAACATGTCCTTATTCCACTAAGGATAATTTTGACTGCTGTCCAGTGATCCACTCCTGGATCACTATTGTACCCTATTGACAAACTCATGGTGAGGTAAACAATAGGTATGGTACACAACATAGCATACTTTATAGAACCTATGACTGAGGCATCGGGAATGACTTCATTTTCTTTCTATTTTCTGCAGTGGTCAGGCATTGAGTCTGACTCAACTTCACACCTTGCAACACAGGCAAGAACCCCTTCTTTGACTGTTCCATTTTGAACTACTTCAAAATCTTGTCAAGGTATGTACTCATTGAAAAAACTTATCAAGCGTCTTGATCTATCTCTATAGATCTTGATGCTCAATATGTAAGCACATTTATCGGTGTCTTTCTTTGAAAAAACTCCTTTTGAACACTCCTTTATGCTTTGCAGAAAAATTCTACATTATTTCCGATCAATAAAATGTCATTCACATATACTTATCAGAAATGTTGTAGTGCTCCCACTCACTTTCTTGTAAATACAGGCTTCACCGCAAGTCTGTATAAAACCATATGCTTTGGTCACACTATCAAATCGTATATTCCAACTCCGAGATGCTTGCACCAGTCCATAAATGGATCGATGGAGCTTGCACACTTTGTTAGCACCTTTTGGATCAAAAAACCTTTTGGTTGCATCATATACAACTCTTCTTTAAGATATCCATTAAGGAATGCAGTTTTGACATCCATTTGCCAAATTTCATAATCATAAAATGCGGCAATTTCTAACATGATTCAGACAGACTTAAGCATCGCTACGGGTGAGAAGGTCTCATCGTAGTCAACTCCTTGAACTTGTCGAAAACCTTTTGCGGCAAGTCGAGCTTTGTAGACAGTAACATCATCACCAGCGTCAGTCTTGTTCTTGAAGATCCATTTATTCTCTATGGCTTGCCGATCATTGGGCAAGTCAACCAAAGTCCATACTTACTTCTCATACATGGATCCCATCTCAGATTTCATGGCCTCAACCCATTTCGCGGAATTTGGGCTCATCATATCTTCCTCATAGTTCGTAGGTTCGTCATGGTCAAGTAACATGACTTCCAGAATAGGATTACTGTACCACTCTGGTGCACATCTGACTCTGGTTGACCTATGAGGTTTGGTAGTAACTTGATTACAAGTTTCATGATCATCATCATTAGGTTCCTCACTAATTGGTGTAGGAATCACTGGAACTGATTTCTGTGATGAACTACTTTCGAATAAGGGAGCAGGTACAGTTACCTCATCAAGTTCTACTTTCCTCCCACTCACTTGTTTCGAGAGAAACTCCTTCTCTAGATAGGATCCACTCTTAGCAACAAAAATCTTGCCTTCGGATCTATGATAGAAGGTGTACCCAATAGTTTCTTTTGGGTATCCTATGAAGATGCACTTCTCCGATTTGGGTTTGAGCTTATTAGGCTGAAACTTTTTCACGTAAGCATCGCAACCCCAAACTTTAAGAAACGACAGCTTAGGTTTCTTGCCAAACCACAGTTCATATGGTGTCGTCTCAACGTATTTAGATGGTGCCCTATTTAACGTGAATGGAGCTGTCTCTAATGCATAACCCCAAAACGATAGTGATAAATCGGTAAGAGACATTATAGATCGCACCATATCTAATAAAGTATGGTTATGACATTCGGACACACCATTACGCTGTGGTGTTCCACGTGGCATGAGTTGCGAAACTATTCCACATTGTTTCAAATGAAGACCAAACTCGTAACTCAAATATTTGACTCCGCGATCAGATCGTAGAAACTTTATTTTCTTATTACGATGATTTTCCACTTCACTATGAAATTCTTTGAACTTTCTAAATGTTTCAGACTTATGTTTCATCAAGTAGATATACCCATATCTACTCAAATCATCTATGAAGGTCGAATAACGATATTACAAGGCGTGCCTCAACACTCATCGGATCGCATACATCAGTATGTATTATTTCCAATAAGTCGGTTGCTCGCTCCATTGTTCCAGAGAACGGAGTCTTAGTCATCTTAACCATGAGGCATGGTTCGCAAGCATCAAGTGATTCCAAAAGCCCATCAGCAAGGAGTTTCTTCATGCGCTTTACACCAATATGACCTAAACGACAGTTCCACAAATATGTTGCACTATCATTATCAACTTTGCATTGTTTGGCATCAATACTATGAATATGTGTATTATTATGATCGAGTTTCAGTGACCCATTTATATTAAGTGTATGGCCATAGAAGGTTTTATTCATGTAAACAGAACAATAAGTATTCTTTGGCTTAAATGAATAACAGTATTGCAATAAACATGATCCAATCATATTCATGCTCAACGCAAACACCAAATAACATTTATTTTGGTCCAACACTAATCTCGAAGGTAGAGGGAGTGTGCGATGGTGATCTTATCAACTTTGGAATCATTTCCAACACTCATCGTCACTTTGCCCATAACTAGTCTGTGTTCATTTTGCAACTCCTGTTTTTAGTTACTACTCTTAGCAACTAAACCAGTATCAAATACTGAGGGGTTGCTATAAACACTATTAAAGTACACATCAATAACATGTATATCAAATATACTTTTGTTCACTTTGCCATCCTTCTTATCCGCCAAGTATCTAGGGCAGTTCCACTTCTAGTGACCATTTCCTTCGCAGTAGAAGCACTTAGTTCCAGGCTTGGGTCTAGCTTTGGGCTTCTTCATGGGAGTGGCAACTTGCTTGTCGTTCTTCTTGAAGTTCCCTTTCTTTCCCTTGCCCTTTTACTTGAAACTAGTGGTCACGTCAACCATCAACATTTGATGCTTTTCTTGAGTTCTACCTTCGTTGATTTTAGCATCACGAAGAGCTCGGGAATCATTTTCGTCATCCCTTGCATATTTGGTGATTTGGTGATAGTGACTAGTGGACTTTGTCAATTACTATCTTATCTGGAAGATTAACTCCCACTTGATTCAAGCAATTGTAGAACCCAGACAATCTGAGCATATGCTCACTAGTTGAGATATTCTCCTGCATCTTGTAGGCAAAGTATTGTCAGAGGTCTCATACCTCTCGACATGGGCATGAGTATGAAATACCAATTTCAACTCCTAGAACATCTTATATGCTCTGTGGCGTTCAAAATGTTTTTGAAGTCCCGGTTCTAAGCCGTAAATCATGGTGCACTAAACTATTAAGTAGTCATCATACCGGGCTTTGTCAAACGTTCATAACGTGTGCGTCTGCTCCTCCAATAGGTCTGTCACCTAGCAGTGCATCAAGGACATAATTATTCTGTGCAGCAGTGAGGATAATCCTCAGATCATGGACCTAGTTCGCATCATTGCTACTATCATCTTTCAACATAGTTTTTCTCTAGGAACATATAAAAAATAAACGGGGCGCTACATCGCGAGCTATTGATCTACAACATAGTTATGCAAATACTATCAGGACTAAGTTCATGATAAATTAAAGTTCAATTAATCATATTACTTAAGAACTCCCACTTAGATAGACATCCCTCTAATCATCTAACTGATCACGTGATCCGTATCAACTAAACCATGTCCAATCATCACGTGAGATGGAGTAGTTTTCAATGATGAACATCACTATGTTTATCATATCTACTATATGATTCACGCTCGACCTTATGGTCTCAGTGTTCCGAGGCCATATCTGCATATGCTAGGCTCGTCAAGTTTAACCCGAGTATTATGCATGTGCAAAACTGGCTTGTACCCGTTGTATGTGAACGTAGAGCTTATCACACCCGATCATCACGTGGTGTCCCGGCACGACGAACTGTCGCAGGGAGAACACTTATACCTTGAAATTTAGTGAGAGATCATATTATAATGCTACCGCCATACTAAGCAAAATAAGATGCATAAAGGATAATCATCACATGCAATTAATATAATGATATGATATGGCCATCATCATCTTGTGCCTTTGATCTCCATCTTCAAAGCACCATCATGATCACCATCATCACCGGCTTGACACCTTGATCTCCATCGAAGCATCATTGTTGTCTCGCCAACTATTGCTACTACGACTATCACTACCGCTTAGTGATAAAGTAAAGCAATTACATGGCGATTGCATTTCATACAATAAAGCGACAACCATATGGCTCCTGCCAGTTGCCGATAACTATGTTAAAAAACATGATCATCTCATACAACAATTTATATAATCACGTCTTGACCAGATCACATCACAACATGCCCTGCAAAAACAAGTTAGACGTCCTCTACTTTGTTGTTGCAAGTTTTACGTGGCTGCTACGGGCTTAGCAAGAACCGTTCTTACCTACGCATCAAAACCACAATGATTTTTCGTCAAGTTTGTTGTTTTAACCTTCAACAAGGACCGGGCGTAGTCACACTTGATTCAACTAAAGTTGGAGAAACAGACACCCACTAGCCACCTGTGTGCGAAGCACGTCGGTAGAACCAGTCTCGCGTAAGCGTACGCGTAATGTCGGTCTGAGCCGCTTCATCCAACAATACCGCCGAATCAAAGTATGACATGCTGGTAAGTAGTATGACTATTGTCGCCCACAACTCTTTGTGTTCTACTCGCGCATATAACATCTACGCATAGACCTGGCTCAGATGCCACTGTTGGGGAACGTAGTATTTCAAAAAATTTACCAAAGATCACGCAAGATCTCTCTAGGAGAAGCATATCGACGAGACGGGAGAGTGTGTCCACGTACCCTCGTAGACCGAAAGCGGAAGCGTTAGCTCAACATAGTTGATGTAGTCGAACGTCTTCGCGATCCAACCGACACTACAAAAAAAATACACTTCCGTGATGATACGTGTTTGTCACAGTAGGTCGCATTTTTTGTCATGCATGTACATCCATGACAAATTTATGACAGAATCAAGATAGTCATACCTGTCGTCAGAGAAGTGTTCCATGACATTACCAAAATTATCATCACGGAAGTGCCCACTTCCATGACGATAAATCGCGCGTCATAGAAGTGCTTTCGTCAAGGGTGACCGACACGTAGCATCCACCGTAACGGAACGCCGTTAAGCTATCGGGTCGGGTTTTGGATTTTATAACCCGTTAACAGCCCCGACCAATGGGGATTTTCCATGTATAAAATCATCATTGGCTGGAGGAAACACATGTCGGCTCATCGTTGGGACAGATGTCATCCACTCATTGGACGTATACGCCTATGATACGTCGACACGTGGCACGGCCCATCAAGCTTAAATGGGCCGCCCAACTAAAACCCCACAAGATTTTGCGGACCATAATGGGTCGGCCCAAATAAAAGGCCCACAAGATTTTGCGGACCATAATGGGCTGGCCCAGCTAAAGGCCCACAAGATTTCATGGGCCATAATGGGCCGGCCCAGGTAAAGGCCCACAAGATTTTTGTATGTCAAAATGGGACGGCCCAGGTAAAGGCCCACAAAATTGTTGCGGATCATAATGGGCCGGCCTAGCTAAAGGCCCACGAGATTTCGCCGACATTAATGGGCCGGCCCAGCTGTAGGCCCACAAGATTTTGAGGACCCTAGTAGGCCGCCCATTAACTCGGCTGCCATGTTTTGGGCCAAATGCCGCCCATATTTGATCCGGTCCATTAATGGCTCAGCGTTCCGGGCCTAATAATGGCCCATATAAGATCCGACCCGTTAAAAGCCTACCACTTTCTGGGCCAAATCACGGCCCAGATCAGGTCCGGCCCTTTAAGAGGCTTTTGGCTCAATTATGGCCCATATCAGATTCGGCCCGTTAACTGGATGCTATGCTTTTGGGGCCACTTGCTAAAGGCCCATTTAGTAATTCGGCCTGATATTAGTTTTGGCATGTTAAGGGCCCGTTTAACATTTCGGCCCAATATTAATTTTGGCCTGTTAAAGCCCGCCATATAGTTGGGCCTAACTTCACGCCTGGGCTTGCATCCGCCCGCTTTCGCGATATCTGATTGGGCCAAACAAGGACCGAGACAACTTTGGCTTGTTAAAAGCCCGTGATTTGATTCGTACTATCATGGGTCGGGGTCCATTTTGGGCTGCTGCCGGCCCGTGAGCTATTCGACACGTATCAGGCACAACCTACTTCTCAGCCTCCTAAAAGCCCATTGAGTTTTCTTGCGAAAAGAGGGCCGGGGGTTACTTGGCCTATTAAAGGCCCGAATCTACTAGTGGGCCAGTTTGATGGGGCCCATGATGCGGATCATACATCGTGATTGCATGACGGCCCGATTATGTACCGTAATTTTACGGTTTGGCCGGTTTACTGCGAAGACAGGATATATATACAGTAAAATAACTGCAGCATCGTGAATAAGAAAAAACCTAGACTATACAATAAGGAAATTACGGCATATTACATCCACTGGGCATCAAAGTCCGCCACTATGATAATAAAGCACAAGCAGACATCAGATTACATACACTGGGCATCAAAGATCACCACCAGTGCAAATAAACACGCCGACAAAATAATATACAAAACCGACAACACTTCAATAGAGTTCAAGAAAGGTTAGCCTTGCTGGGGAGCTGCAACGCAAGCAGTTGACCAAGATGATGAGACTGCGCTTGTTCAACACTTATATCTTCCTCACTCTGAAAGATAAACAAGCAGATAGATGACATGTTTTGCACATAAAAGTATCAAGTCTTTGGCAATTCATCACATTTCTTCTTGACGAATAAAGTGACATAGTTTAAAATTGCATTAAAACAATATTGTATTGTTTAGGTCAAGACATGGCAGGAAATGACATTGTGAAGGAGTTGGCAGCTTCACGACACCACTGGATTATAGATCAAGAACTCATAAGTATCAATGGTTAGTGTGCTGTCAATTTATCCCATTTCAGATTGGAAAATAAAGAGACGGTTTAAATAATAGTAGAATGATATGACATTGTTCATAGTTAAGACATTGCAGAATTTGACACTGTGCTGTAGTGGGTAGGTTCACCACACCACTGGATTACATATGAAGAACAGAAGCATACATGCAGTGCAAAAGAAGATCACTTGCTCTGTATAGTTTAATTTACATGGTATGAAGAAGGAACTTGGTTGTACAACTGAAAACTTAAATTGAGAAGGACAAACTTTTGTTTATGAACTACATAATAAACTTTAAACATGCAATTTGATGCAAACACCAAAAATAAACAGCTATTGCAGTCATGCCTAACCAAATATACAAAACAAAGTTTGAAGGCTTGAGAAGGACAAACTTACATTACTGGTGAAGACGGGCTCTATAAAGCCCTTGTCCATGCCGATGGGGGGCAATTCAAGAAGTTTACATGAATCTTCTTCATAAGCATTGCCTTTATTCTACATTTTGTTAAGAGTAAATATAGATGTGATAATATACGAAAAAATGGAGAATATTTAAGATAAGATGAAGAGTTATGCTACATAACCAAGTAGCTATAAATGTATGTGCAGCGATACAGGCAAAAGGCACAGCCAAGAACAATGCACAGCTAAACTTCTTCAGTACCAACCTTATGGTAAGAGTAAATATAGATCTGATGTGTAGAAAATGGAGGGCAAAGGAAAATAAGCTGTAGAGTGATGGTACATGAACAACTACCTGTTAATATAAGTACACTGATAAAGGACAGCATGTACTTACAAGAACAATGCAGAGCTAAAAAATTCATTGGCATTGGATATATTCTACACTAATGTAACCATTCATACAGATCAGATAATTTGGAGCGAACAATTGATAAGCAAGCTATCATGCATACTGCTGTCACATAATGAACCAGGTATGTATGCAAGTACAGTGATACAGGACAACAGGTACTAACAAGAGCAAAGCAGCAGGCAGCATATTTGCGATATCCTGTTGTTCTTTTCAAACCGGAATTCTTCTTCGAGCAGATTTCTTGCAAAAAATATTCGTAAGGCACATGCGGAAAAGTATAAGTTCAAATTGTCATGTGATTTCATAGACAGTACCTCATCCTGGGAACGAGACCAGGGCATAACAAGGTTTTTCCATTCAATGTCTTCTAAATTTAGCACAGGAGACTTCACCGGAAATTCGTTTATAGACTTGCCATCAAAGTGTGATTTCCTCAGGTAACACCGATACTGCTGCAATGCTTCCTTGAAAAGCACAAGCAAGCTTTGCTCGTCATGACTATCCAGATTGACCCTCGCCTAGTTACAACAATGTAATGTAAATCATTGATGTGTTCGATCAGCAGAAAATAGGAAAATAATAACCATGAATAATAGCACTTACACGTAAGTTGGACAGGAAGATGTGAAAATGGTGTTTGTCTTCACTATAATCTTCCCATGATGGGAACACGTAGTCCCTAACAACATTGGAAGCATTGTCTTTTAAACTGGGAATAAATGGAATGGGGTTCCAATCTGCGGGAATTGGCTGTCTCTGCAGTTGGGATAGGTCTTCGGCTGGTGGACTTGCTGTACTTTTTGCTGGAGTGGGATTTTTCTGTCGTACGACTGGTGCTATGGCAAATGAAATTGGTATACCTTTTCTTTGGAGTGCAGGTCCTATGTGGTGGGGCTAGTGGTGTGGCCGGTGAAGTATGGGTACAGTCATTTCGAGTCGATCCTACGTTTTGTGTCACCTTTGGTTGTACAGCCAATATAAGTGGGGGTATTGTCGATTTCTCCGGCACCACCATGTTTTTCAAGGACTTTCTTTGGTGCTCCTTCAGGTTCGGCAATCACCCTCTTGCTTTTTGATGTCTGATGCACAAGAACAGCATTTGAGTGGAAAAACATGGTATGATGACGGATGGAATATGTATTGATAATGGATGGGCATGGCATCTCGAGTTATATGATGAGTAAACTAAGCAGATGGCGGTGCAACAAAGTAGAAGAAATGCAAGACAACATATGCAAGATACGCGCAATCAATAAAACCTTGCCAAATTAGAACAGGCACCTTGATGGGTGAACAGGACAGGCCATCTGCCTTTGACTCCTCGAGGTTAGAATAGTCATTAGGATGATATTGTGAACAAGAATCAACAGGTGGGGAGCGTACGAGTTTCATTGCTTCCAGAATGGCACTCAATGCCTTGCTGCCAATTTTGTAAGTCTTTGCAGTTTTCCACAATATTCTTACGATGCGCGGATTACGATATTCACTGTAATTGCGTATAATATCCGAGAACCATGAAAACATAAATTGTTGTGAGATTATCTTTGTAATGAAGATGATATTCTAATATAGGCGCCCAGAACACTTGTGTGCTATCACTTTGGATTACGATGAGAGAGCTCATGTGTGCTGTAATATGGTGCATGCATTTATATAATCGCACAAGTACACACAAAAATAGGCTCGAATTATGGATAGTCATGGCAGATGATAGGTTCATAATATACTGTATAGAGAGTTTATTGCCAAACCATGATAACAAGAGGACACAACAACTAGGCAGATCATAGTGTACATAACAGGGGTACACCATAACCACGATATATAAATCGGGAAAGTCGAACTGGCTTGAAAATATGGTGTTGTATTGCCGCTAGTAATTGAAAGCCTATCGATCACGTCTGAGCCAGCTCTATCGAACATGGTAAAGAAGAGAAAGCAGATTTTGGATAATAAAATGTTGGTTGCGCGGTGCCCACACATGATGAACGAGGCGCATTAAGAATGCAACTCCCAGCTATCTCTCGACCATTTCAAAGGCGGTTGGATGAAGATCCCTACGTCTCCTAACCCTTCTTCTTCCTCGTCTCGATTCTTCCCATACGAGAACACCCTTGCAGACGCCCGGCGGACCACCGCCCCCATCGCTGTGTTCCTCCGCCACCCCACCCCCACCCCGCCCCAACCCCCACCCGTGTCGAGTTTTCTTCGTTCGGCCAGCCCCACAACCACCCGAGCCCTTTGATCGCACCGCGAACTCCGTGAGCTCTGAAAAATCGATCGACTCAATTTTGAAATTTAGTCTACTGTGATTTAACTAGTGTGGAATATAAAAGGGGAAAACAATAAGCATTGGGAGTATGGTGTTGAGCGTGCCATGGCGGATCTGAAGGTGCAAACCGGACAAAGGCAACTTCGCAACCAAGACAAGAAATCAGAGTAAAGCAGTGGCGATCTATTTTCTTGCTGCGATAAATAAGTTGAGCAGATACGAAAGAGTACCGCCTTTGGTGCGGCGCCGTGTACGCATCTGCTGAGAATTTGATAGTGTTGCGGTAGCGATGGCTGTCGGCGGCGTGGCAGCAGATCTAGGAGGGTAGACGATGGCGGCGGGGCGCGGTGGACGAGACGGTCGTAGGAGCGGCGCCACCATGGTGGACGACAGCGGGGATGAAGCGAGAGGACAGGATGCAAGGATCCCGGTCCGAAGCCGTGGATGAGAGAGGCCGATCTCTTGTAATGGACGGCGACATCGGGGTATCAGCTCCGGCATGGTGGAGGAGGACGGCGGTGGATGGGGTGGCGGACAGCGGCGGACGGAGGAGGGTGGGCTGGAGAGGGTGTTTTGGCGCCCACGAAGTACGAATGGGGAAAAGGGAGGTAGAGAGGAAGGGGGAACCATGTTTCAGGGCGCGCTTGTCTCAAATGCGAGGAAATTTACAAACTTAGCCCCCGTTTCAAATTTCTACTACATCACAGCAACATTAGTCGGTTGGGGATAGGACGGTAATCTCGCATACACCGAATATTTGCCGATGAGAGTTTGTTTTTGGCGCCCACCGTGTATGAATATGAATCGGGGAGGGAGTCGATTTCGGCCGAGGACACACTGTTATTTGGCGCCCACCGTGTATGAATCCGGGTGAGAGGCGGTTATGTCACGTTTGGGTGAAATTACAAACCTACCCCTATCGAAACCTATAGAAATCCAGCAGATAGGCTTTGCATGGCAGGATAGGCGATGAGTTATTTCCATCTCGCAGATTTTGGTTTTGGGCGGTTACTACGACTTTCCCCGCTTCGTTCAAATTTTGCAGAGTGCACGTTTACCGTGCCAACTCAATTTGAATCCCGTTTGTATTCTATTTTTTTCGGGCAGGATCCATTTTCAGTTGGAATTACATTCTATATACATCATTTTTTATATATACTTTCAAAAGCACAACACCATTTATACATAAATATGGTTTACAAATGGCATGATCTCAGATTCATAAGGTTGTATCATCAATTTGTATTTTCAAATATTTGAAACCACTTTATGTTGAAATCCAATGTATGCATTCCTCGCTAACTGTCTCCAATTAATGTGTGTTTCATGCGGGTTTTTTTTTACTTCTCAAACATGTATAATGTGTTTCACACACGCAACATATAGTTTAATCCCGTTTAGACATTAATTGCATATAAACCATGCATTGTAATTGAAGAATCTATGGATCACCAATATTGATAAACTATATAACATTACACGTGTGCCCAAATTCAAATGAATATGCAAGTTTGATACACAAATTTGCGATATTATATAAACGATGTCGTGATCTCCAGTTTAAATATTTGAATCCCCTTTAATCCAGATATTCGTCTCATATAGCTATCACTCATGCTTATATAGGACTATCTCTCTGGACTTATACGCGTTCATCGTGTCTCAGGTATCTCTCGTGCTACCTGTATGTCGACAATGGTCTTTTATCTTTGTAACACACTGACGGTACTCTCTCCCTCGACCTTCATCACTCTATCTCTCTCTAAGTATATCTTGCTCCCTGCTATGTGTCTCTTACTATGATTCTCCATGTGGAATCTCTTTCTCTCACACAAACACAAAACTTTGTCTCCCGGGGTCTCATTTCTCTCTACTATTCCCATGTGTGCCACTTGCACACCCCTCATATAGAGATGTCTTTCGCTCCTTAGATATGAGAACCTACGACTCTTCCTCTTCAATATCTCTTTCTCACACACAAACACAAACTCTGTCTCCCAGGGTCTCATATTTCTCCATTGTTCTCTTGTATGTCGCTCACACACACCCTCTCTCCCTAGAGATATCTTGCATTCCCTCGTATGTCTCTCTAGCTATCACTCTCGTTGTGAAATATCTTTCTCTCTCGCAGACACAAAACTCCGTCTCTCTGGATCTCATTTCTCTCTGATATCTGTTTGTATGTGACTCACATGCACCCTCTCTCTATCTCTCTCACAGCCACACACATAACCCAGCCTTCTGATCCACTCGACTCCTATCTCTAACGCACACTAGCTAGCATCTTTATCTTTCTATTTATCTGTTTCTCCATCAACCTTCTTTCTCGTCCTCACTCTTGATTCCTATCACGCACACTACATATGTTTCTCTCTACATGCAGTCAAGTGCCCTCTCACACACATATATAACTTCACTCTTTGAACCACCCGACGGTCATCTCCAACACCCAAACTAGCGGATGTCCCTCTAGCTAGCATCTCCATCTCTGTATCTATCTGTAGTTTCTCCATCAACATTTCTTTCTCGCACGGAGTCTTTCTTCCTATCACCCATATATATGTCTCTCCATACATAAGCATTTATAGGTTGGTCTCTTTTGCACAATCGTTGCGCCTCACTCCCTCTGCTCGCCATAGATGCATGCTCCAGCCCACGCCACTATCTCTTAAAGACAAAAACACATGCTCAATTGTCGGGCCTTCTACCCTGCATTCTCACATGCATGCATATTGTCATACTGATCCGTCTCTCCCATGTCGTTGATCTTATGACTTATGTCTTCTTTCTTTTATCTCGATCATGCGCGCGCACACACACATCCCATGTATACATGTATACCTCTCACACATGCACGTTCAAGGTCTCTATATCTCACATAGTTAATTACCCTCAATCCTAACGCCACATCGAATCGTTCTCCTCTTTTGTGCACATAACTTCCGCCTGGATGGGTAAAACACACACTCACACTTAATAATCTCCTTCTAGCTACCCCCCCCCCACCTCTCACTCTTCCCCTATATCCCCGAAACCAATAAGACCATCCCTTTTTTTAATTCCCGCCTACATGCACCATCGATATCTAATAGTCTTCCTCGGTTTCTCTCGAACAAACACGTTCTCTCGATGTCGACTCCTCTCACACGCACACACCTTCTCTTCCCTCTCTACGGGCATTTTCTCTCTCGCACCCCATCGTTGGTGGCCTCTGCCATACACATCACCTCTCTGTGATGAAGCCATGCACACTTAAATTACATCCGCCACAGAGGACCGCGCGACACACACACACACACACGCACGCACACACGCACCCCCCCACACACACTAAGACTCCATCTCTCTCTCACACACACACACACACACGCACGCACACACCCCCTCCCACACACACTAAGACTCCATCTCTCTCTCTCTCACACACACACACACAAACGAAGACTCCATCTCTCTCTCCTCTCTCTCTCTCACACACACACACACACCCCACACACACACACTAAGACTGCATCTCACACACACATGCTCTAGGCGGAGCATTTGTTCCTACCACCCTTCATCCAAACTTACCCGTATGATAAGCAATCACCTTTATTTACTTGCATAACATGGACAAATTCCACTTTACTTTAGTAGTCAGCAAACTTATCATCTCAGCCCTTATAAAAAAGCAGGTTGCGGTGATGGTTTGCCTGCCATCTTGTAATACAGACCGTATGATCTATATCTGAGGATAGAAAGCAAACTATGATAATTTTACAAAAGATACCCGCACCTCTCTCCACATCATTATCTCCCGCAACCTCATTGCTCAACAATTAAAAAAGGAATAAGTCTCTTGAACAATCTAGCATGCATGGTGGCCGCTGCCGCCTGCCGGCGCCATCCATCCCCATGCCTCCGCCCATTCCGACCACCAGTCACCACCATGCTCCACTCCTCCTCGCCTTATCTCTCATCTTTGATTTTTTTCGATGACATTTTCGAGATACCAGTTTTCCGACAAAATTCCCGAGATATCAATAGTTTTTACACATGGGATTACTCCTGCACGGGTCAATCACAACAGGTGTTTTGTAAAAAATGTGTATTGATGTTCCGTGCAATACACGAGAATCTTGCTTGTAATTATATAACGCAAATCACGAGCAGGAAGTGACATTTTTTTTGACACAACCACGTTAACATTGCCACGTAAATCACTAGCTAAAGTAAATACCTTTATACTTATATCCCGATGCAAAAGGTTGAGTACATGTCCGAAGAGTAGAGTCGCACACACGCACTCTGTCTCTCAGAATCTCTCTCACACACACACACACACACGATTACGTGGACGCCCACTTAAGCGGACACGTATGTTACAATTTGTGCACCGCTGGTACACGTGATGTCGCGCATTTATTTAAGCGGGCGAACCCAAACAGTAGCTGCATTCATTCCCCTCCCGTCGCCTCTTCTCTGGTCGCCGTCGCCGGGTAGCCATGGGCCGGCCGAAGGTAACAACATATGCCATACTCCCGCCGGAGCGGCACTTTAATATGGAAATTTTATTGGTCAGGCATGCATCTTTTTGTGCTAGCACTCCTATATAAGGGTTGAACGGCCACTTCCCGCAGACATGCGCGGGCGGTGGAAGAGGAAGGAGAAGCGAAGCGGGCTATGGAGTAATGTTTTTTACCACAATTTCTTAGGAAACTAAGTGCAATAATTGAGTAGTTTTGCAAACTACCAGTACTACACCTGAAACGGTTCAAAACCTAGACTCCCTTGCAAGCGCGCTCTTCCAGTGAAAGCAGTCGGCGTCGCCCTAGAGGCGTCGATGCCGCATTAATGCCCGGCAGAGCGGAGGCGACCTCTCACCGGCGCCCGGCTTTGAAGGGGCGCGACGGCCGAGAGAGCGCCGCTTCGGTGCATGCGAGTGCTCACGTCGAGACTGGCCATAGGCCTGTTTGGATCCATGGGTTAGAGTTAGTTTGAGCTAGTTGGGGCTCAAATAGCCCTAAAGTATCCAAGCACGAGGGTTTAAATTGGAGCAAGTTGCACCGAACCCACCAAAAAAACTATCCCACCCAAGAGGTGCTAATCGGAGATAGTTCTCATTGGGACCACTGAATATCACTTTTCTCTCTCCATGAAGTGCATTTATTGTCAATCTAACCCTGTCACCCAAACACCTCTTTGGCTAAAGTTAGTTCAGGGTTAGTCATGAGTTAGTCTAACCTCTAGCTAAGTTAGAGTATCAAACAGGAGCAGTATAGGACATGCAAGTTGCTCAAAGCATACAGGCAAATTCAAATTCATACGTGAAAGGATTTTTTTTCTTTTTGAAAACGGAACATGAAAGGAATTTTTTTAGAATGCTCTTGGCATGTCGCTAACATGTGATAGTTAACCGACCTCAATAGACGGCAGAAACGCCAGCCCGCCGCACTTTGATAAAGACGAGGAGGGAGAAGCGATACAGGCTGCTGGATTACTAGAGATAGGTGTCGCACAGAAGCCACGAAATATGGTGATAGCGTGGGTTAGCCATGTACTAGTAGATGTAACCACACTGGGCTTCCGTGTTTCGTACTCTTCAATCCACTATGGAGATGATTGGTTAATTTTATATCGCTGAATAATATTAAATATTATGAGTGCAGACGCTACACCACGAGGTTCCTTGCTCCTTCTCGGTCGTCCGAAATCTATGTTCTTCCACTCTATTTCTTTATGTGAGCTTTGTTCATCCTTTTTCCAACACGCGAGACATCTAGCATCAAGGTGTACGTGTTATGCAAGGATCGTTCCATCTATATGAAGAACACGCGGGACTAGAACTACGAGACGGACATGTACCCAGGAGTGGACGTATGAACCTGAGTAATGTAGCGCAGTAAGTGAAGTAGAAAGGCACAAATGGTATGAAGGTGCGTGGCATATAGGGTGTGTTTGGTTGCGTTCTCGTCTCAGCATAGTTGTTCCCTCTTCATGCATGCTCAACTCAACACCCCTCTTCATGCATGCTCTCTTCATGCATGCTCTCTTCATGCATGCTTCTAGTGTATTTGTGCTAAACTAGTGTGGACTCATGCACCCTCCATACACTCTACCAAACACCCAAAAGTAGGTCGAGAAGGGAACTCTTGGGCGGCATTTGTCTCTTACTACGTACTACCACTAAATGTTGTACATGCAATGCACGGTGATGTTATGGAGTATGTGCCTAAGTACTCCACTACTACTATATTAGTTGGAGGCACATATTAACTTTTATATTTGTTTACGTGTATGCCCCGAGACCTTCCAACTAGACGTGTCTTTCTCTCCGGGTGGCACTTTGTATCGTTCATACCACTAAGTACTACTACGTGTGGTCTCTGACCTAGAAGGGGAAGAAGTGGAGACGCTCTACCACGCTGTTTTTTTACGCTGGGCTCTACCACGTTGTTCATGTCCCACTCCTTTCGCTGACGTGTGGGACATCTAGCACGTGCCGTGTTTGGCACCCTTCGTCATAAGAGTTGAAATGCTAGCATTCATCAGAAATAAAAAATAATTATAAATCGGCAGTGATACTATTTTTTTACGAACCAATCAGCAATAATACTATACCATGCGGTTTCCTTGCTCCTCGATATCGGAAAGAATACTTCCGTTCACCAACATGTGGGACATCGACCATCCTGGTCCACTTTCCATGCATGCAGAACTCCAAGGGAGAGTCACCCAGTTCGACTCGCCGCAGTAACAATGACTATTGAGCCGTCAAATCACAGGCCCACTTCCCACTTTCAAGTTGCTCGGACGAAGGAACCATCATGACTTCGTTGAATTCCACTTCTTGAAGAAAACTACTGTACCAGTGATCGCTAGCTACTGATGGTTACTCCAACAGAGGCCTCCTTTCGCTCATAGGATAGGAATATGAAAATCATAGGAAGTGAGATGACATGCATCTGAATTCCTATAGAGAAAGAGATGCCATTTGATGCTTAGGATAGGAATTTTTCCATTTAGTCTAGGCTAATGTCTTTGGTAATTTGCTCTAAAAACTACAGTAGTAACTAGTAGTATTGGTACATGCTCGTACTCGCATACGCACACACACACTAACTACTAGTACTACTACTTCTCACATCTTTGGCGGATGTCGTCGTTCTCCTGCCCGGCTTTGTCGGCGACACCCCACCGTGCTTGGATCTCCGCCGACCTCTCCAGCAGCGTAGCGTCGTCCTTTTCTTTGTTCTTGTTGGCGGGCCTCTCTTTTCTTGAGTGCTTTCTGACTTTTCCGCTCCCTCTGTGCGGCTTAGGACGCCTCTTGCTCTACTGCCCATTCGGCCTTGGCATCTTCAAATTCCTCCCACATAGTTGTGAGGTCGCGAGCGGCGATGAACTCGGCACGGCGGGTTGCCATCGCTTCCCTACTATTTTGTGTGCGGTCGTGGGCGGCCAGGAATCGGCGCGGTGGGATGCCATCGCTGCCTTACCGGTTAGTGTGCGGCACGGTGGGATGAACGACGCTTGGTGAGAGCTCTGGGGTGGAGTAGCCGGACAACCGTATAGTGCATTGGTTTTGTCAAGAGCTCAAGGACAGAAGACGAAGCAAATTTGGAATCCGCTTCAATCCTGGTCATTTATTACTGAGTAAAATGCATTGGCGGTCATCGAACTTTTCTTGATAGCTCACTTTGATCATTGTATACGAGATATGGTGATTATACGGTCACTGGCTCAGCGTATAGTTTAGTATTTGTCTAGTTGACCAGTCAAACAGTCCGCATGCACCTCATCAGCTCGTGTTCTTTATCTATCTACGCGGGCCTACATCAATGGAGAAAGAAATCTTGTAAAACCAAAATTATGCTGGAGTCCGGACCGCTTCCGGAGCCCGCTCTCACTGCCCTGGCCCCTCAAGACGCCAGCTGCCCGCCGCATGCATGCATAGCAAGTAGTACTCCTTATGTGGAGGAGAGTGAGGCATTGACAAAGTCAAGGAGTGGGCTCTGCAAGAGCCCGTCTCTACGATGCTCCTAGGTATAAAGAATAATTCTAAAAAGGCATAAAAACAATTGTGTCTTTAAAAAGAAAGGTAAAAACATTTGAGAGGAAATAGATAGAGAGAAAGTGAGAAAAAGTTGTAACCTGGGCATTACATGAGGAAGGAGGGAGTGGTGCACATGCCAAGTTCATCGGGCTGTTGTGTTTCACACTCCTCTGTAATAAATGGAGACAATAGCTTTCATCAAAATAAACAATGAATACTCGTTGCTCGTCCTCTATATCGGAAAGAATACTTTCATTCGACGACATGTGGGACGTTGACCATCCTGGTCCACCTGCCATGCACAAAATTATCCTGGTCTACCCCGGTAGTATCGCAGGCCCAACCTTTCCCACTATAAGTTGTTCGGACGAAGGAACCATCATGACTTCGTTGAATTCCGCTTATTCAAGAAAACTTACTGTACCCACAATACTGCAACCACACGCGAAGACTGGACGGCACTGTACCACGTCATATCACTAAAACCAACTAGGCCAAACTAGCCCGCCTAGGTCATCTATTTTGGAACGGAGGGAGTACGTCTCTGCACTGCTATGATTTTGTGTTGCACATTCTCTGTACTTTTGCTACGATTTTCCTACCCTATGAACCAAATGAGGCCTGAATGTATGTCGACTATTGTCTGATCGATCGCTAAGCCTACAATTTTAGGAGCTAGGGCTATTGGTCGATCGACGAGGGATAAGTATAAGCGTACCACGAGCTCATCAGCCCCAACGTTTCTCTTTGGTGAGTGTTTTGCAAGTACTATAGCTCGCACAGTAGCTAGCCTACTAACACCAAGAATCATCAAACAAGCCCTGCTGATATGATAACAGTTCAAACTTACATCTAAGCATGCCATATATTACATCAAAAGCTGGTGAGGATACATCTGTTTCCATAACTCGGAGAGGGTTCGCATGATTCATCACATGATTCACTATCAAACAAAAGTAGCAAGATCCGCCCACACAAGAAAGTGCACTAGCCCTAAGATGGTTTGATAACACGCATCGTTCTGGTAATTAAACATAGGGCAATGCAAACTACCTAAGGATTAAGCGCAACCAACTATTTCTTGTCATCGATCTCTCGGGCAATGACCACAAAGACGGACAGCGGCATGGGAATCGATTTACAGGCGATGTCCACAGGACTGACTGCGACATCGGAATCGATCTCTGGGGCGATGTCCACAGGATGGACAGCGGCATCGGAATCGATCTCCGGGGCGATGCCAACAGGATGGGCCACGACATCGGAATCATCAAGGACGTCCAATGGCACCTGCACAACCCTAACATATTAGCAAGCACATTGCAAATAATCAAAAACCACAATATGGTAATAAGCCATTATTTTTTACCTTGTGCAGCTCACCAAGGGATCTCATCCCTCTGGGGTCCATCTCCTCGTCCTCGATGGGGGCCATCTCCTTGCCAGGGGAATACTGCTTCTCAACGGCGACTATCTCCTCAAACTCGGTCTTGAGCCTCACATAGGTGTCAATCAGAGTTCCTGGGGCAGGCATGGTGGGGCCCTTGCTTTTCTTCCAACTTTCTTTGAGGAGTTCGTCCGCCAACGTCCTCAACTCTTTGGCCAGTGCTTGTTTCTTGGAGTTCTTCGTCTCCATGGGTTGGCCCGCCAACATGGTCAACTCATTGGTCGGTGCTCGCTTCTTGGAGATCGCTGTCTCCAGTGGGTTGTCCGTCGGCAACTCTTTGGCTAGTGCTCCAGGATCCATCAATGAACTAACAAACAAAAAGCAATTGAAAGGAAACCACAATCACACTGAAAACGGGAAAAGAATAGGATGTGAGAATCGGTCGATTGCCATAAAAAGAAGATTCTTGGAATGAAAATATAGCAGCATAAGCGGATTCGCCCACCTTTCCTTCATCGGCACGGAAGAAAAATGGCAGAAGTGAGTAGCACAGGTGAGGTTTTCTTCAAGAAAGGGAAGAAAGGGCTTGAACGAAAGCGTTCGGTGAAATGATGGTTGCTTCGTCCAGTCCAACTTGGAGGCCACCTTACCACCTGCGGTAAAGGTGTGGGTTTTGTGATATGACGGGTCATGACGGCCACACCGGGGTGACAGGTGAGTCTCATTGTAGCACCTCGCTGTGATTTGGTGGATGGCACGCAGCCGGATGCTTTGAAATGTCCCACATGTAGATAGAGCGGCTAGTCATATAGGAGTGCTCAATATTGTGCACCGCAACCAAAGGCGGAGAGGAAAGCAGAGAACTACGTAATTAATGAATGAGTTTAATTAGGGTAGTTTTGTAAAGTCTGAGATACATTCCTCCAATCGCAAAATGCCTTGGTTCATGAGATTTGAGATTTGAGCCCTAAAAATCGGAAGGGAGGGAGTACTGCACGGTGTAGTCTAGTCACTTGTTGAAATCTCTAGAAAGGCAAATACTCCTTTCCGGTTTCTGTGGCTATACTACTCCCTCCGTCTAGGTGTGTAAGTCATCTTATGAAAACCAAATAGTCCCAAACACTTAGGCGCGGTGCATTAACTTCTACCTTGTTTCTTGTTTCTTGACATATCAACCAATAAGAGATGAGAGGTGTGCATGCTTTTAATGACTTGCAATGGCTAGTTTATTGCATGCAATGCTATTATTTAGCAAATAAACATTAGTGACCCCAGGAGGAAACGGTGCTAAGCGTGTGGACCTATGCAGAATGAGTATCAACCAATGGATAATGGAGTTTAATTGTTAAACAATACCAATTTTGTCTCATGCAAGACCACAGCTAGTACTCCAAGGAACTGCACCACGCGAGCGTTATCGCCACCTTACGTTCGGGTTGCGCTTGGCTCTTCGCCTCTTCGAGAAGGCGAATAATGATGTTACTCCTACTTCTACGATGCTCGAATCCATCTGCTGCATATCCGTCCACCTCGTGCGGGAGGGATAGTGTGTAACGAAGCTTCTACTTTATCGCTTCCTGCCTTTGCGTCCATGACAGTGGGCCCAACAGGTGGTTGGCCCTCTGTCATGCAGCCAAAGGCAGTGCTCAAGGCACCGGAGCTCGATCCATGAGGAGAGGGTGTTGTAGTAATCAAATTTCTCAGTCTTGTACGAGTTGACGCGACACATCAAAGCACTGCACTCGATATAAGTCTTTTTACACATTTCAAATGGGCTACTTCGTATGTAGGAATAGACATATTTTGCTTCGTATGTAGTCACTTGTTGCAATCTCTAAAAAGACTTATATTTGGAAATGGAGGGAGTACAACTCATGCATGCATGCCGTGACTTTCGTTTTGATACTTGCATGTGTTGATTTGATGCACCTTGCCAAATTTTGACTATAAATTTAACTAACCAAATTTTCATGCATGTCACAAAAAATTAAGGGGCTGTTTTATTGTGACTATGTTTGTCTTATGTTGCCACATTATTTTTCCCACACTTGCCTAACCTGAGTTGCTCAAATTGTTAGACACACTTTGGCTTGCCTAAGGGAATCTTGCCACAATTTTTGTGTCTATGACATGTGGGGTTCACTGCTAATAAAAAATTCTTGTCTTAGGTGTGGCTAATAAAAAAGACTTATATTTAGGAACGGAGGGAGTAGAAAATATAAATAATAATGCATGTTGGGGCAATCCACGTTTCCGCTAATTTTAGCCGTGGGCTTGTTCACAATTTTTACAAGGGGGTGGTTGTTCATTTAATGGAGGGACTTGTAGTACCAGACTTGAACGATACAAAGTGCGACCTGGCACACCGTAACACCACTTGGAACAAGCGGGTAGCTATCTCAAAAACAATCAACAACTAAAAAAACCGCGACACGGCATGTAGTAGTACACAATTTTAAACGATTGTTTTGATGGAGTGAAAAGGAAAACTACCCCACTACGTATATATAGGCGGAGCCTCCGCGCTTGCTTGCTAGGGTTGCTCTATTCACACACTCTCATCCTCTCCATATCTAAACAAGATAGGGGTAGTAACACTATCTTACTCCCTTCACACAAACCGGCATTCTATCCTCACCGCTGGTTACAGATCCGGACGTATCCCCCTCCGCCGGTGAAGGGGAGGAGGGCAGTGTTTAGGCCCGTCGTCGACAATGAGGAGGAAACCCACTGCCGGCCGCACCGTTATCTCTCGCCGAGCGCCGGCGCGGGAGGTCCTCCGATCCCTTCGTCGTTGCCTGTGGGCAGATCCAGGCTCCCGCCGCCCACCTATCCACATCCCGACGACTTTCAGGTATATCTTTGTTCGAAACCGCCTTAGCTCTACTTCCCCAGCTCGCTACGTTGCTGCATGTGCATCATTTTCTACCTCTCAGCCCCTCTCGATCGGATGGTCCAATGTCACATTTTTTTTCTTCTATTGTTAGAGGTAAAGCTACTTCATGGAGTCGAAACTTGTACTCCCTCCGTCCGAAAATACTTGTCATTGAAATGGATGTATCTAGATGTATTTTAGCTCAAGACACATCCATTTTGATGACAAGTAATTCCGGACGGAGGGAGTACTTGGTTCAAACAAGAAATAAAGTGGGAGTGGGGGATCTTAGTATGTACATTGGACTTGGTACAAACAGGAAGGAAAGGGGGTGAAAGTAGTACAGACTGGTCATCCAACCGGTCACTTGGTCGAAAAGGGAAATATAGGGGTAACGGTGTACACAGTGGTATGACCAGGACTGGATTTTGCTATCCACACATACGAGTAGGTGGCTAGAGTGAACAAAAATGGGACCAACCCAGATATGTTTCTTGGATGTTTGCTTCTCGGGGCAACAAACTATGAATCACCACTTTATGCCCCTGTTTACGTACATGGCGCCTGGATCTTTGGTGCACCCACTGTCCCATGCCCTTATACCAAATATTTAGGCTCCGTTCGGAATAAAGGGGCAGAAAATATAGGTCTTGATGAAAATAGAGGAATAGGAAAGGAATGTAGGTATAAAACTATTGAACAGCAAACCAGAGGAAACTCTCAAGAGAATGTGTTCAGATGGACTACGAAATGTACATATTTGTTTTTTAGAGTAGCATGCTTGGCAGTATGAGATGCTATTTGTTTTTTCAGTTGCACAGTGACTACTCTTGTCCTCACCTCGCGTACCACACATAGGTTGATTTTTTTATTCCGGCAACAAAGCACAACCACCTGGCTAACGCATGGCAGCGAGCGCCTGCCTCGGGCTTCCGCCCAAAAAATGAGCAGCGCGTGGATGTTTCTAATCCTATGGAATCAGTACTACCAGACCAGCTTTCCTATGAAACACTATTCACCTTTCCCGTGTTCAATGGTTGGAAGGGAAAGAATACCGTAGGAATTGTGTTCCTACGAAAATCCTGCACCAAACCTGTGAACCGAACGCAGCCTTAGCTGTTCTTAATCTAATGTCCCTGGTAAAAATCAAGCCATGCCACTGTTATAAGCCATGACAAGTTTAGCAAAATGTTTTTGCCTGTAATTGTTTGAGACTCTAACTGTTTCCTCTGTGTCTTTTTGTGCAAACAGGGTTATCCAATTCACACAGTTCTTTGTTGTGACCTTTTGGTGCACTGCACAAAACTCTTCTTAAAAGAAGTGACTTTTGTGCTGATTAACTGGAATGTCTGAATGGAACTGTTGGTTCATTTTGGTGGAACTGCACAAAGGGAGATCTGTGTTCCAATCCTCATCATCCATATTGGCGCCATAACCTTCCTTTAGGTAAGAATGATATTTAATGCATGTGTTCATCTTTATTTTCCGACTGCCATGAGAAAATAATGTTGTTTTTTACTAGTACACTTGTACTCCCTCACTGACAAAACCAATTCTGAATTAGAAGGGCAATTATGTACTTGGTTTCACCAACTGGTGAGGAGAAAGAGAAACAGAGCATGAAGAGGAGGAAGAAGAAGAATAAATAAAGTGCCAAGGCGATCTTGCTTTGAAGCCGGAGGCCTCGATGAGGCCATTCAAGGGCTCCGCAACGACTACCTTACATGTGAGACGATCCTCCGAGGAGCCCTTCCACTTCGCCTGTCTCACTTAATTAATTAGGAGTAATTAAGTACCACTAATTTATTACTGCCTAATTTTCCTGTTGGAGTTAAACAAATCTTTAGTAGGACCCTATGTTGAATCATGTACATGTGTATGTTTGTCTATGGAGGTGAATCATGTGGTGGAGCAGGGAGGGAATATTATTAGTGTCATGACATAATAGTGCTATTGTTTTGCATGTCAATTTATTGCCATTTGTTCAATGAGGCAATGTTTTGCGTATTGTCCATCATGAATTTGATGCTATTGTTTGAGTAATATGCTAATGTCTTCCTATCCTTTCTCACTAAGCTAATGAAGGTTTCACCTTGTTCCTACTTGTGCAAACAGGGATCATGTTGTGCCAATCATACATTTTAGTGGAACTACACAAGACAATACTATGAACTGTATCCCAGCCAGTGCTTTAACTCTGCTAGAAGTTCTTGATAATCTTTCGATATAATCTCAGTACTGGTAAACAAGAGTGATTTCAACCATACATTTGAAGTGCACAAAAATATATACTATTGTGTGATTCCAGTGAGTTCTTTATCATCTCTTATGGGACTACAAGAATAAGCTTTCTTTCTCAGGTTGGTACGGGCCTAAGGCCTTCATCCATATTAGTTTGCTGTCATCTCTATTTGTATCGTGCTACTGTCATGAGAAACTCCTTTATCTTTGCACGTTAAAGTTTTGCAACCTATCATAAATGGCAATGCTTTGAGTGTTGAGTTGAGCTAATTGGCACTAATTAAATAAACTAATACCTCTCTTTAAGCAAGACTACTATGTTGCTAACTTTACCCATTAAGATAATGAGGGTGCTTCTATTTGTTAGTGTATGTTTCATCAAATAGTCCCACTATTACAGTAATCTCACTCTCTCAATATATGTGCCAACAGGGATGCTCGATTTTGGTGGAACTGCACAAAAATTTGGGTGCTTCATTGCCTCGACAGCTTCCGTCCTTTCCTGTCAGTCGCTAATCTCCGCTTGCTTTCTTCCTTTGTTGTTAGTCGCTTGGCTTATCTCGGATTCTAGTCAAAGGAAATAGTAATCGATATGCTACCTCACACAGGTTGGTACTGGTCTTTATCCTGATTATTGTGCCTGTCATATGTATTGGTAATTTGGTATTGTGCTACTGTTTGCCGATTTCATAAAGGAGTAATTTGGAGCCCGAACTCGCAGGCAAATCATTACATCGGGTGATTTCAGTAGAACTGCACAAAATGATCGGATGGACAGTACTTATGCTGCTGCTATGTACTCCAAAGTTCACTCAGACAAGCATCGATGTTGACAAGAAGTGCCTATATTCATTCGAGTATCAACCGGTGTCAACCAATTGTCAAACTCCAAGTATTAGGAGAGTGAACGCCAAAATATTGCTTGGTGCATAGCCCAGAAAAACGCAGTCCAGTCTTTGGTCCCAACTTGTGCCTTTCGGTTATCGGCACATATGGTAGCGAACTATATGGCATGGAGTCTAAAGATTCCGCATAAGTTGGTTGACGCCTATATTCATCGGCACTTAATCACCTGCACGCCAAGGATGCTCCATTTCAGCTTGAACTGCACAAAAATTTGGGTGGTTCATTTTCTCAACCGCCTCCTTTCTCGCTTGCAATGTAGAATTTTGGCGAGATACAGGACCAAGATGAGCCAAGAACTAGTTGGATGAAAGTAGTGGCCAAGTTGCTCAAACCTCCCTCGCACGAGGCCACTATTTGAGGATAAACCTACAAGCAAAGTTCAGATTATGCATGTTGCCTCTTATGTACTCGAAAGTTTACTCGTACAAGAACTAATTTTAGCAAGAAGTACCTCCGATTGAACACCATTTACCAGTCTGTACCTTAGGTAATTAAAGTTCGTCCATGGATCATATTGGCTGCGATCTCAATCATTTGGATGCATAAACATACTGAACATGTGTATATCTGAATCTTTTGTGAATTATGTATGAATATTGTCGTGTGATCTATCAATCATTTGGATGCATAGATATCTTTGAGCTTGTGTATATATGAATCTTTTGAGTTGTTGATAGTGAATGTTGGCTATGAATATGAACGTGTCCTGTGAACCTGAGTTTGATATGAATGTTTACCTTTTCTGTTGTATTTGTGTGTGAACTTGTTAGTATGCCTACTGTGGGGTATAAAACGCAGGTCTCTTATAAAAGTAATGTTGTGTCCAATTTATGTTTTCCCTTCTAACCACATTATATATATTTATATTATTACTATTATCATATATTTTATAGAGACTTATATATACATTATAAAAACATCCCACATGTTATTAACTTATAAAATTAAATGTTTAATAGAAGTTGGCAAGGAAAATCCTGGTTGTTTTTGACTCATAGGCAAGAAAAATCCTGGTGATTGCGTACAAAAGCTTGCGAAGATTTTAAGGACCAATTTAATAATAACGCGCTCATTTTTATTTTGAGCAATAACTCGCTAATTTCTTAATTATATATATAAAAAATGTGCCTCTCTGGTTTATTCTTTGATATTAATTGCTCCTTCTAACATAACATTATATATATAACGAGCCCTCCTAATACGTGTATTTCAAGGAAGTGCAAATGGGCTGGGATTTCTTAGAAAATATAAATGGGCCTGATTGACGCGAAATTATATGTTCACCCAGCCCAACAAATGGACTGTGCATTCTAGAAAACATGGGTTAAATATATGCCACATTTTTGCAGGGTGACATGTGGGCCAATAGGTCGAAGCATACGTAGGGCGTTGTCAACTTGGTCAACAAATGATTGTGTCATCGACACCATTGGATTTATATCCAACAGCCGGCATGCACCTTCAATCTCTCGTCTTCTTCCTCCAGCGTCGCCGGGACCACCTGGTCCGGCCTCCGGCGGCTAGCTGCTCTGCTTAGCACGCATCGCTGCGAAGCGCTACCCCACCGCCGGCCAGGCTATCCCTCCACCCCTCGACACCTCCTGTTATTCTTCACAGACTACAGCCCCACGCCGCAACAGAACCAGTTATAACCCTTCACCTCCTCTCAATCTGCGACTCCACTGCCGCGTTTTCCCATCTCCGAGTCGTTCCCGTCCGGGGACTCGTCATCGTCCACCGCCTCGCTGCGTTCGGTGCAGCATGGTCAACAAACGAGAGTCATCGGAAGAGGACTGTACGTGGATAGCCTGACGGCTGGGACCCACGAGGTCCATGGTCACACGCAAGGAAAGTTCTTCCTTATTAAGCTGAAAAAATTGTTTCCTCCACCTGACAGCTTGGACCCATCGGTTGTATCTTCACACGGAAGGAAGTGCCTCCTTGTTTTGCGAAAAAATATTCATCCCGTTGACAGCTGAGACCCGTCAGAATTGGTGACTGACTTGTGGGCCTACTAAGAGGACGTGTACGCACGGCTTTGTCAACTTAATCAACAAATGATTCTAGCAGCTAGACCGTTGGATGTTAATCCAACAGCCGTGCTCCTTCTTCAACCTCTGTTCTTGCTCCTGTCTCCCATGGGCCGCACCGCGGTTGTGCTACCGTGCACCCGAACCAGTGAAGTTTCCCACTCCTCTCTATCTGCGACTCCACTACCCCGTCTTCCCCATCTCTGGGCCATTCCGGTCTGGGTGCACTCGGCACGATGTGGTCAACGTGGTCAACAACCGAGAGCCATCGGAAGATGACTGTACGTGAGAGGCTGACAGTGGGGACGCACCACGCCCATGGACGCATGCATGCAACGGAATGTGGAGAGGTCAACGTGGTCAAGGAACGACTTCCATCGGAAGTATACTGTACGTGGAGAGTCTCAGCTGGGTCCACGGCTGCAGCAAGTAAGTGCCTCCTTATTACGCGGAAAATAATGATTCCCCACTGGACGGGCCACCGTATTTTGTGAAAAGACACATTTGCCCCCTGACTGCTGGGACGCACCTGAAGGGCCACCGTATTTCGTGAAAAATACGTTCCCCCGCTGTCATCTCGGACCCACCGAAAGTGCCTCCTTATTACGCACAAAAAAATGAATACCCCCCCGGCTAGCTGGGACCCACCTTGGTGGGAGGCTGACTTGTGGGCCTACTAAGTTGACGGGGACGAAGGGTTTTGTCAACTTAGTCAATATGAACGATTCTAGCTCTAGTGATCGTACGATGTCCATCCAACGCCGTAGTGCTTCTCCAACCTCTGGTCTTCTTGCTCCAGCCGCCCAAAGCAGCGCCGGTCGTGCTGCATGCTCCTGCCTCCCGTGGCCGGGCTGTCTTTGCCGTGGAGGCCTCACCGCCTACTATTCCCACACTGGCCATGCCTGCAGCGATGGCAGCCTCACACCGCAGCCAAATAAAGTGAATCCTCGTACTCCTCTCCGCGCTGGCTTCAACCGCCTCGTCTTCCCGGCTCCGCCGTCCCCTTCCTAGGCCTCGCTGCCGTCCACCGCCGTGGTGCTCTCCGTCTTGGCGTGGTCAACGTGGTCAAGGAACGACTTCCATCGGAAGAGTATCAGACGTGGAGAGGCCGATACCGGGTCCACGGCCACATCCCAGCTTTTTTTGTGATTTGCCAAGTAAGTCGCTTTGTCGTGCATGTTGGGCTGCAAATCTTTCAAGACGAGGAGAGCTTTCATTCGGCTGGCCGAGAAAATGGCCCATCAGTAATGAGAAATGGGTTGTACATTTTTAAAACACACCAAACCGGCAATTAGTTTCAAATATCTTTTTTTTTCATTTCGAGATTTTAAATTACATTGGGTGGAGAATTTGTTGGATTTTATATTGATATACATTTATTTTTAAAATCAGTTTGAAGGTGAGTCAAAATTTTGGGATTAAAAACAGTTCGGACCGCACCGAAATATGCAAAATTTCGTATAATTTTTTAACCATGGCCACAATATGGGTTGTAATGCTAACAAAAAGAATATGGGATCCAAAACAAACCTTAATAATTAGCAAATGGGCTGGAAATTATTAGAAATAATGGCAGATGGGTTGTATGCTATTTTCCACAGATTTGAGGCTTTCCTAAAAAAAAGGTTGACGCACAAGCAATGACTGTTGGATGGCCATCCAACGACCGGCGTACTTCTTCAATCTCTGCTTCTTCCCGCCCAAATTCAAACAAGAGCCGGCGGGACTGCCTGCTCCCTCGTCCCCGCGGCCGGCTCTGCTGCGACGCAGGCCTCACCGCCCCACCGTACTCCCATCGCTCGCCCAGCCATCCCTCTACTCACCCACACCTGTTGTTATTCTCCGGCGACGGCAGACGGACCAGTAAACCCTCGTATAGTCGTACTCCCCTCCGCGTGGGAAACAGCTGCCGAGTCTTCCCTGCCTCCATGTCGTTCCCTTCCTAGGCCTCGCCGTCGTCCACCGCCCTGGTGCTCTCGGCGCGGCCTGGTCAATGTGGTCAACGACTGACATGCATCTGAAGTGGAATGTACGTGGAGAGGCCGACAACTGGCTCCACGGCCGCACGCAAGGAAATGCCTCCTTATTACACACAAAATAATGATTCCTCCACCTGACATCAGGGACCCACCGAAAGGGCCTCTGTATCTCGTGAAAAAACGTTACCGCCGCTGACAGCTCGGACCCACCAGCTATATCTTTGCACGCAAGGAAGTGCCCTCCTTATTACGCACAAAAAAATGAATACTCCCCCTGTTAGCTGGGACCCAGTATAGTGGCAGGCTGACATGTGGGCCTACTAAGTTGACGGGGACGGAGGGCTTTGTCTACTTAGTCAATATGCACGATTCTAGCTCCAGTGACCGTATGATGTCCATCCAACGGTTGTAGTGCTTCTTCAACCTCTGTTCTTCTTGCTCCAGCCGCCCAAACCAGTGCCGGTCGTGTCTGGTGCTCCTGCCTCCCGTGGCCGGCTGCCATGCGGCGGAGGCCTCACCGCCCCCTACTACTCCCACCGGCTGGCGTGCCATCCCTCTACTCACCCACACCCCCTGTTATTCTGCGGCGACGGCAGCCTCACACCGCAGCAAACCAGTGAACCCTCGTACTCCTCTACACATGGGCATCCACTGCCACGTCTTCCCCGGCTCCGCGTTGTCCCCTTCCTAGGCCTCGCCGTCGTCCATCGCCCTGGTGCTCTCGGCGCGGCGTGGTCAACGTGGTCAAGGAACGGCTTCCATCGGATGTGGACTATACGTGGAGAGGCCGATACCGTCCACGGCCGCAGCAAGGAAGTGCCTCCTTATTACGTGCAAAATAATTATTCCTCCACCTGACAGCGGGGACCCACCGGACGGGCCACCGTATTTTGCGAAAAAAATGTTTCCCCCTTGACTGCTAGGACCCACCAGCTACATCTTCGCACGCAAGGAAATGCCTAACAGTCGGGACCCTCCTGGTCGAAGCGTACGTAGCGTTGTCATTCTGGTCACGAACGTAATGCATATATATACCGGTGGATGTAGAGGCGCGCGACGTAGCATGTACACGCACGCATAAAGGCTGGTGCAAGAAAGAAAATATGGCCACGTATGTGTACATACAGGCGGGGTCTCGAACGCCTACTCGCGCATACGTACAGCCAGGGCTCGTGTACATGGCTGGGTCAGAATGGAGAAACATCATCGTCCTCGTGTTCATGGGGAGGCAACGGAATGCGTTGTGTTCATGGGGAGGCAACGGAATACGCCGTGTTCATCAGGAGGGCTTGGACGGAACAGGCGATGGAAACGAGGCCTGGCGTATCGCAGAACGGAGGAAACGGCCTTGTGTTCGACCGGCCACGTTCGAAACGGGATCATGTTCATCTGGAGGGGTCTGGCGTACCGCAAAACGGAGGAAACGGGCCTCCTACGATCAAAATGGGGTCCTGTTGATCGGGAGGGCTGTGGCGTATCGCAAAGCGGACGAAATGGACCTCCTACGGTCGAAACGGGGGTCCTGTTGATTGGGAGGGGTGTGGCATACCGCAAAATGGACGAAACGGACCTCCTACGGTCGAAACGGGGGTCCTGTTGATCGGGAGGGGTGTGGCGTACCGCAAAATGACGAAACGGACTTGAGTTGGAGCACTACGATCCAAACGGGGGTCCTGTTCATCATGAGGGGTGTGGCGTACCGCAAAACGGGACTCCACGGGATTCTGTTCATCTCCACCGTCGACCTCCTCCAGCCTCCACGGGCTACCGTCGACCTCCTCCAGCCTCCACGGGCTCCTGTTCGTCCAGCCTCCACCGTGCGCTACTCCCCTGCCTCTTGCTCAACCACCCTCCACCTTCTACTGTTCATCCAGCCCTCCACACCACGGGTCCTGTTCAACCACCCTCCACGGGCACCCTCCACCGCTTCACTGCTCATCCAGCCCTCCACACCACGGGTCCTGTTCAACCACCCCTCCACGGGCACCCTCCACCGCTTCATCGCTCATCCAGCCCTCCACCACACCATGGGGTCCTGTTCATCCAGAGGCAACGCCACCGCCACCGCTCATTCAACCCCGGCAACGCTCACTGTTCATCCAATCGATCGGCTTCGATTAGCAGCGATGGCGAAGAATCGCCGATCGGGTACGATTAACAACCATCGATCGATTCCTCGGGTCCAAGAACGCGTAGCCTGCGGTGCAATCGCCGGGTTCGATTAGAGCCCAACGCCTCGCTCGGGTTCGATTAGAACCAACGCCTACGCACACAAGCGTGCGTGTATGAGAGAAGCAGCGCATCGCTCAGCCCCGACCTCCCACCGTGAATCGAACTCCCGAAATTTTCCTCGCCCTCACTTCTACCACGGTTTTTCCGTCATGGACGGCCCAAAGAATGTCATGAAGCTGCGTATCCGGCCCGCCAGACGAAAAGACCATTTTCATCATGATTTTTTGTCATAGAAGTAGGATCCCACCACATCTATGATGATACCGGGTTTTGTCACAATTATCGTCATAGAAGTGTCATATGTATGACAGAAAAAAAATTCATTCGGCCCAAAATGTCACGGATGTGTCTTTTTTTTGTAGTGCGATCAAGCACCGAACGTACGACACCTCCGAGTTCTGCACACGTTCATCTAGATGACGTCCCTCGAACTCTTGATCCAGCAAAGTGTTGAGGGAGAGTTCCGTCAGCACGACGGCGTGGTGATGGTGACGGTGAAGTGGTCCGCGCAGGGCTTCGCCTAAGCACACGGCTAACAATGTTTGTTGTGTGTTCTAGGCACCCCCTCCCCACATATATATAGGTGGGAGGGGGAGGGGGACAGCCATGGGACGCCCAAAGTAGGAGGAATCCTACTTGGGGGCCTCCTCCAATTTGGCCTACCCCTTTCCTTATCTCCGGAGGGGGGAAGGAAAGAGGGGAGAGCGGAAAGGATGGGGGAATCCTATTCCCTCTATTTCCTTTCCTCCTCCCCTTTTCCTTTCTCCACTTAGATCAGCCCATTTGGGGCGCACCAGCCCACAAGGGGCTGGTCTATCCCGCCCTAGGCCCAATAAGGCCCATATCTTTGTCTGGGGGTGCTGGGAACCCCTTCCGGTGACCCGATACATACCCGGTACCCCCAGAACACTTACGGTGTCCGAATACTATTGTCCTATATATGAATCTTTACATCTCCAATCAATAACCAATAGCGGAACCTGGATGCTCATATTGGTTCCTACATATTCTACAAAGATCTTTATCGGTTAAACCGCATAACAATATACGTTATTCCCTTTGTCATCGGTATGTTACTTGCCCGAGATTCGATCGTCGGTATCCTCATACCTAGTTCAATCTTGTTACCAGCAAGTCTCTTTACTCGTTCCGTAATGCATCATCCTGCAACTAACTCATTAGTCACATTGCTTGCAAGGCTTATAGTGATGTGCATTACCGAGAGGGCCCAGAGATACCTCTCCGATACACAGAGTGACAATTCCTAATCTCGATCTATGCCAACTCAACAAACACCATTGGAGACACCTGTAGAGCATCTTTATAATCACCCAGTTATGCTGTGACGTTTGATAGCGCACAAGGTGTTCCTCCGGTATTCGGGAGTTGCATAATCTCATAGTCAGAGGAACTTGTATAAGTCATGAAGAAAGCAATTGCAATAAAACTAACGATCATTATGCTAAGCTAACGGATGGGTCTTGTCCATCACATCATTCTCTAATGATGTGATCCCGTTCATCAAATGTCAACACATGTCTATGGTTAGGAAACTTAACCATCTTTGATTAACGAGCTAGTCAAGTAGAGGCATACTAGGGACACTCTGTTTTGTCTATGTATTCACACATGTACTAAGTTTCTGACTAATACAATTCTAGCATGAATAATAAAGTTGATATAAGGAAATATAAATAACAACTTTATTATTGCCTCTAGGGCATATTTCCTTCTGTTTGGACCATATACTTGAGATGCTCTCCAATGGGTGAGACAAAGCAGCACTCCGGCACCGGCGCCCTCGAGCAAAAAGTCACCATCAAAGTACATGATCCAATCATGGTGCGCTTCCTTTCCAGGAAGCGAGATGCCGATTCTGCAATGAACTCTGCCAAGGCACTGCTTTTGATTGTTGATGTACTTTCAAACTTCAAATAAAAGCCTGATCGTTCCAAGGCCCACTCAACTATCCTGCCAATAACTTCTGGATTTCTCAAGATGTGCTGCAGCGGAAAGCGAGTGACGACGGTGATATGATGTGCTTGGAAGTAATGGCGCAACTTCCTTGAGGCCACGAGGAGGCCAAATAGCAACTTCTGTACGCCAAAATACCTTGACCTAGCCCCTTAGATAAGGAAACTAGCAAAGTACACTCGGCGCTGCACCATCTTTTTCTTCTTCACAACTTGTTGTTCTGTCTCATTTGCTTGCACTGGGCCTGGGTTGTCGGCACCTGACCTTGCCGAAAAAGATTCTCCCTTGTCGGCTTGAGGTTCTACAGTTACTATCTCTTTATCTGCGGCTTCCCTCTCAGCCACTAGTGCAGCACCAACCACTTGATTGGTTACTGCTAAGTATGGAAGCAACGGCTCTCGTGGGATTGGTGCAACTAGTACTAGCAGAGAGGAGAGGTACTCCTTCATGTCTTAGAGCACAGCCCCTACTTCAGGGGTCCATTGCATTGGACTTGCCTTTTTCAAAATTTGGAACAACGACAAGGCGCACTTAGCTGACTTGGCGATGAACCTGCTTAGAGCTACTACGCAACCAGCAAGACGCCTCACGTCCTTGACGCGCTTTGGTGCCTCCAACTGCTCAATTTCCTTGATCTTGTCGGAGTTGGCTTCAACTCCACGCTGAGATACAAAGAACTGATAAGCTTACCGGACGGAACGCCAAACACACACTTCTCAGGGTTGAGCTTCAAGTTGATCTTGCGCAAGTTTGCAAATGTCTCTTCCAAATCTTTGATCAGGGAATCCTTGTGCCTGGTGCTACCTCTTGTGCACTGCGTTGGTTTTCCCTTGAAGAGGAAATAGTGATGCAGCAAAGTAGCGTAAGTATTTCCCTCAGTTTTTGAGAACCAAGGTATCAATCCAGTAGGAGGCTACGCGCGAGTCCCTCGCACCTACACAAAACAAATAACTCCTCGCAACCAATGTGATAAGGGGTTGTCAATCCCTTCAAGGTCACTTACGAGAGTGAGATCTGATAGATATGATAGGATAATATTTTTGGTATTTTTGTGATAAAGATGCAAAGTAAAATAAAAGCAAAGTAAAAAGCAAAGGAAATAAATAAGTGTTGGAAGATTAATATGATGAAGATAGACCCAGGGGCCATAGGTTTCACTAGTGGCTTCTCTCAAGAGCATAAGTATTTACGGTGGGTGAACGAATTATTGTTGAGCAATTGACAGAGTTGAGAATAGTTATGAGAATATCTAGGTATGATCATGTATATAGGCATCACGTCCGAGACAAGTAGACCGACTCCTGCCTGCATCTACTACTATTACTCCACTCATCGACCGCTATCCAAAGATGCATCTAGAGTATTAAGTTCATGAAAATGTAGTAACGCCTTAGGCAAGATGACATGATGTAGAGGGATAAATTCATGCAATATGATAAAACCCCATCTTGTTATCCTCGATGGCAACAATACAATACGTGCCTTGCTGCCCCTCATCACATCGGGAAAGGACACCGCAAGATTGAACCCAAAGCTAAGCACTTCTCCCATTGCAAGAAAGATCAATCTAGTAGGCCAAACCAAGCCGATAATTTGAAGAGACTTGCAAAGATAACCAATCATACATAAAAGAATTCAGAGAAGATTCAAATATTGTTCATAGATAAACTTGATCATTAACCCACAATTCATCGGTCTCAACAAACACACCGCGAAAAGAAGATTACTTCGAATAGATCTCCACGAGAGAGGGGGAGAACATTGTATTGAGATCCAAAAAAGAGAGAAGAAGCCATCTAGTTACTAACTATGGACCCGAAGTCCTGAGGTAAACTACTCACACTTCATCGGAGAGGCTATGGTGTTGATGTAGAAGCCCTCCGTGATGGATGCCCCCACCGGCGGAGCTCTGGAACAGGACCCAAGATGGGATCTCGTGGGTACAGAAGGTTGTGGCGGTGGAATTAGGTTTTTGGCTCCGTATCTGATCGTTTGGGGGTACGTAGGTATATATAGGAGGAAGGAGTACGTCGGTGGAGCAACAGGGGGCCCACGAGGGTGGAGGGCGCGCCCCCTACCTCGTGGCCTCCTGGAAGCTTCTCTTACAAAGGGTACAAGTCTCCTGGATCTTGTTCGTTCCAAAAATCACAATCCCAAAGGTTTCATTCCGTTTGGACTCCGTTTGATATTCTTTTTCTGCGAAACTCTGAAATAGGCAAAAAAACTGCAATTCTGGGTTGGGCCTCCGGTTAATAGGTTAGTCCCAAAAATAATATAAAAGTGGATAATAAAGCGCAATAATGTGCAAAACAGAAGATAATATAGCATGGAGCAATAAAAAATTATAGATACGTTGGAGACGTATCAAGCATCCCCAAGCTTAATTCCTGCTCGTCCTCGAGTAGGTAAATGATAAAAACAGAATTTTTAATGCGGGGTCCTACTAGGCATAATTTCAATGTAATTCTTCTTAATTGTGGTATGAATATTTAGATCCGAAAGATTCAAGATAAAAGTTCATGTTGACATAAAAATAATAATACTTCAAGCATACTAACTAAGCAATTATGTCTTCTCAAAATAACATGGCCAAATAAAGGTCATCCCTACAAAATCATATAGTTTAGTCATGCTCCATTTTCGTCACACAAGAATGCTCTCATCATGCACAACCCCGATGACAAGCCAAGCAATTGTTTCATACTTTAGTAATCTCATACTTATAAACCTTCACGCAATATATGAGCGCGAGCCATGGACATAGCACTATGGGTGGAATAGAATATGATGATGGGGGTTATGTGGAGAAGACAGAAAATTACATAGTCTCACATCAACGAGGCTAATCAATGAGCTATGGAGATGCCCATCGGTTGATGTTAATGCAAGGCATAGGGATTGCCATGCAACAGATGCACTAGAGCTATAAATGTATGAAAGCTCAAAAAAAGAAACTAAGTGGGTGTGCATCCAACTTGCTTGCTCACGAAGACCTAGGGCACTTGAGGAGGCCCATTGTTGGAATATACAAGCCAAGTTCTATAATGAAAAATTCCCACTAGTATATGAAAGTGACAAAACAAGAGACTCTCTATCATGAAGATTATGGTGCTACTTTGAAGGATAAGTGTGGTAAAGGATAGTAACATTGTCCCTTCTCTCTTTTTCTCTCATTTTTTTGGGCCTTCTCTTTTTTTATGGCCTTTCTTTTTTATGGCCTACTCTACTTTTATGCTCTAGAAAAATGATGATCATCACACTTCTATTTATTTACAACTCAATGATTACAACTCGATACTAGAACAAAGTATGACTCTATATGAATGCCTCCGTGATCTTGCCGGATATGCAATGAACCAAGAGTGACATGTATGAAAGAATTATAAATGGTGGCTTTGCCACAAATACTATGTCAACTACATGATCATGCTAAGCAATATAAAAAAGATGAATGTGTCATGATAAACGGAATGGTGGAAAGTTGCATGGCAATATATCTCGGAATGGCTATGGAAATGCCATAATAGGTAGGCATGGTGGCTGTTTTGAGGAACATATAAGGAGGTTTATGTGTGAAAGAGTGTATCATATCACGGGGTTTGGATGCACCGGCGAAGTTTGCACCAACTCTCAATGTGAGAAAGGGCAGTCCATGGTACCGAAGAGGCTAGCAATGATGGAAGGGTGAGAGTGCATATAATCCATGGACTCAACATTAGTCATAAAGAACTCACATACTTATTGCAAAAATCTACAAGCCATCAAAAACCAAGCACTACGTGCATGCTCCTAGGGGTATAGATTGGTAGGAAAAGACCATCGCTCGTCCCCGACCGCCACTCATAAGGAGGACAATCAAAGAACACCTCATGTTTCAAATTTGTTACATAACGTTTACCATACGTGCATGCTACGGGACTTGCAAACTTCAACACAAGAATTTCTCAAATTCACAACTACTCTACTAGCACGACTTTGATATTATTACCTCCATATCTCAAAACAATCATCAAGCATCAAACTTCTCTTAGTATTCAAAGCACTCATAAGAAAGTTTTTACTAATCTTGAATACCTAGCATATTAAGATTATTTAAGCAAATTACCATGCTATTTAAGACTCTCAAAAAATCTAAGTGAAGCATGAGAGATCAATAGTTTGTACAAAACAAATCCACCACCGTGCTCTAAAAGATATAAGTGAAGTACTAGAGCAAAACTATATAACTCAAAAGATATAAGTGAAGCACATAGAGTATTCTAATAGTTTCCAAATCATGTATGGCTCTCTCAAAAGGTGTGTACAGCAAGGATGATTGTGGTAAACTAAAAATCAAAGAATCAAATCATACAAGACGCTCCAAGGAAAACACATATCTTGTGGTGAATAAAAATATAGCTCCAAGTAAAGTTACCGATGGAAGTAGATTTAAAGAGGGATGCCTTCCGGCATCCCCAAGCTTTGGCTTTTTGGTGTCCTTAGATTATCTTGGGGGTGCCATGGGCATCCCCAAGCTTAGGCTCTTGCCACTCCTTGTTCCATAATCCATCAAAATCTTTCACCCAAAACTTGAAAACTTCACAACACAAAACTCAACAGAAAATCTCGTGAGCTCCGTTAGCGAAAGAAAACAATAGACCACTTCAAGATACTGTAATGAACTCATTCTTTATTTATACTGGTGTTAAACCTACTGTATTCCAACTTCTCTATGGTTTATAAACTATTTTACTAGCCATAGATTGATCAAAATAAGCAAACAACACACGAAAAACAGAATCTGTCAAAAACAGAACAGTCTGTAGTAATCTGTAACTAACACAAACTTCTGGAACTCAAAAAAATCAGCCAAAATAGTAAGAACTAGGAAATTTGTTTATCGATCAGCAGAAATTGGAATCAGTATTTTATCACCTTCTGATGATTTTTAACAATTGTTTTCATGAACAGAAAGTTTCTGGAAATTACAGCAAGATCAAATAACTATCTTCCAAGAAGATCCTATAGGTTTAACTTGGCACAAGGACTAATTAAAACATAAAAACACATCTAACCAGAGGCTAGATCAAAGATTTATTCCTAAACATAAGCAAAAGCAAAAAAACTAAAAATAAAACTGGGTTGCCTCCCAACAAGCGCTATCGTTTAACGCCCCTAGCTAGGCATAAAAGCTCGAATCCGGGTGCCTCCAACTGCTCAAGTTCCTTGATCTTGTCGGAGTTGGCTTCAACTCCACGCTGAGATACAAAGAACTGATAAGCTTACCGGACGGAACGCCAAACACACACTTCTCAGGGTTGAGCTTCAAGTTGATCTTGCGCAAGTTTGCAAATGTCTCTTCCAAATCTTTGATCAGGGAATCCTTGTGCCTGGTGCTACCTCTTGTGCACTGCGTTGGTTTTCCCTTGAAGAGGAAATAGTGATGCAGCAAAGTAGCGTAAGTATTTTCCTCAGTTTTTGAGAACCAAGGTATCAATCCAGTAGGAGGCTACGCGCGAGTCCCTCGCACCTACACAAAACAAATAACTCCTCGCAAGCAACGCGATAAGGGGTTGTCAATCCCTTCACGGTCACTTACGAGAGTGAGATCTGATAGATATGATAGGATAATATTTTTGGTATTTTTGTGATAAAGATGCAAAGTAAAATAAAAGCAAAGATAAAAAGCAAAGGAAATAAATAAGTGTTGGAAGATTAATATGATGAAGATAGACCCGGGGGCCATAGGTTTCACTAGTGGCTTCTCTCAAGAGCATAAGTATTTTACGGTGGGTGAACGAATTACTTTTGAGCAATTGACAGAATTGAGCATAGTTATGAGAATATCTAGGTATGATCATGTATATAGGCATCACATCCGAGACAAGTAGCCCGACTCACTGCTGCATCTACTACTATTACTCCACTCATCGACCGCTATCCAGCATGCATCTAGAGTATTAAGTTCATGAAAACAGAGTAACGCCTTAAGCAAGATGACATGATGTAGAGCGATAAATTCATGCAATATGATAAAAATCCCATGTTGTTATCCTCGATGGCAACAATACAATACGTGCCTTGCTGCCCCTCATCACTTTGGGAAAGGACACCACAAGATTGAACCCAAAGCTAAGCACTTCTCCCATTGCAAGAAAGATCAATCGAGTAGGCCAAACCAAACTGATGATTCGAAGAGACTTGCAAAGATAACCAATCATACATAAAAGAATTCAAAGAAGATTCAAATATTGTTCATAGATAAACATGATCATAAACCCACAATTCATCAGTCTCAACAAAGACACCGCAAAAAGAAGATTACATCGAATAGATCTCCACGAGAGAGGGGGAGAACATTGTATTGAGATCCAAAAAGAGAGAAGAAGCCATCTAGCTACTATGTATGGACCCGAAGGTCTAAGGTAAACTACTCACACTTCATCGGAGAGGCTATAGTGTTGATGTAGAAGCCCTCCGTGATGGATGCCCCCTCCGACGGAGCTCCAGAACAGGCCCCAAGATGGGGTCTCGTGGAGTGTATAAGGTTGTGGCGGTGGAATTAGGTTTTGGCTCCGTGATTCGATCGCTTTGGGGCAATGAGGTATATATAGGAGGAAGGAGTTCGTCGGTGGAGCAACAGGGGGCCCACAAGGGTGGAGGGCGCGCCCCCCTACCTCGTGGCACCCTTGAAGCTTCTCTTACGTAGGGTCCAAGTCTCCTGGATCTTGTTCGTTCCAAAAATCACGCTCCTGAAGGTTTCATTCCGTTTGGACTCCGTTTGGACTCCATTTTATATTCTTTTCTGCGAAACTCTGAAATAGGCAAAAAACAGCAATTATGGGTAGGGCCTCCGGTTAATAGGTTAGTCCCAAAAATAATATAAAAGTGGATAATAAAGCCCAATAATGTCCAAAACAGAAGATAATATAGCATTGAGCAATCAAAAATTATATATACGTTGGAGACGTATCACCTGGTTTTAACCACTATATCATCCATATAGGCTTCCACATTTTTGTGCAGCTGAGAACCAAAACCAATTTGCACAACCCTTGCAAATGTCGCCCCGACACTCTTTAACCCAAAAGGCATGCGTACAAAACAGTACATACCACATGGAGTAATGAATGTCGTCTTCTCCTCATCTTCCTTGGCCATGAAGATCTGATGATAACCAGAGTAGGCTTCAAGAAAGGAGAGCATGTTGCAGCCAGCGGTGGAGTCCACAATCCGATCAATCTGCGTCAACAGAAAGGGGTCCTTTGGGCATGCTTTGTTTATATCAGTAAAGTCAATACAGAGCCAAGTTGGGTGTAGCACTCCTGTGACCAAACCTGATGCATCTAGTTTTTGGATTTCTTGGGCAATGAACTCTTGCTGCTCCAAGGCCTGCTTCCTGACCTTCTGCTCGACGGCTCTCACATTAGAACAGATAGTAAGGTGGTTCTCAATCACCTCCCTAGGAAGGCCAGCGATATCTGATGGTTGCCATGCAGACATGTCAATATTCCCCCGCAGGAAGTCGATGAGTGCGCTTTCCTATTTCCCATCGAAGGTAGCACTTATGGTAAAAGTACTGCTAGTGCCATCCTCCCTTGCAGAGACTTGCTTCGGAGCACGTCGTGAGGCCTTGGCCTTCTTGCTCTTGTCTGGTATGTCCTGAACGGGTGTGCTACACTCCGAAAAGGTGCGCTTCCCGGAGTTCTTATCAAATGTCTTACTGGTCTTCTTCTTCTTTACTCCCCCGAGGGCTTTACCGGCAGGAGCAGGTGAGTTGTTGGCAGATGCTGCCAGCGCCTCCCGGTAGAGCTTGTCGGCGTAGACAATTGCGTCCTTCTTGTCAGAGTGGATGGTGATGACACTCATCGGGCCCAGCATTTTCAAAGTATTATAGGCATAATGGGATGCTGCCATAAACTTTGCCAGGGCCGGATGACCAAGAATGAAATTGTAGGGCAACACCATATTGACGACGTCAAAAATGACCTTCTCAATCATGTAGTTCAGTTCGGTACCAAAAGTGACCGACAAGTAACCTTGCCAGTTGTCGGATCCAGGGTTCTGCAAACCCTTGAGAGGTTCGAACTCTGGGGTGCGTGTGAGGAACTCATCCTCCCCAGACTGCCTAATCACCGAATCCATGGCCTAGCTAGACGAACCCAACGAACAAGAGACGCAGCAGTTTATCCTGGCTCGGGCCACCTTGCGGTGTAATACCCTACTCCAGCTTTCTGGTGGATTGCCTCGAGGGGCAGAGGATTAACTAGTATAGTGGTGGAACAGCCTCAGGAGGTGAGGTGTTCTTGTGCTCGATGAGCTGGTCAGCTGGTCAGGGTGGAATCGATCCGTCCAGCCTCTATCCATTCCTATGGTGGTGGCTAGTCCTATATATAGTGGCCTTGGTCCTCTTCCCAAATGTAGGTGGGAAGGGATCCCACAACGGCCAAATTCAAAGGGAGACAATAAGTACAGGTTAAACTGACAAAAGTAGTCTTCGCCTGCAAAAGCCTCTGGTGGTGACGCCGCAGTGGGCTCCGTGGTGACCTCCGTCCTGCTGCCCTGGCGGTCTTGGTCTTGTTGCACCGATATGGAAAGCTTTTCTAGATTCCTCGGGACCCCGCATCTGTGCTTTCCTCCTTAGCACCAAAGAGGAAACTGGCGCACTGCGCCCGCTGGCGCCCGCCTGGCCTTGGTCTTCACGGCTCACGTCATGTGAACCTCGCGAGGTGCAGCTTGCATTGATATCTCCGCTCCAAGGGAGCCAGCTAGGAGAGGCCGCCCCCCAGGGGGGTCTTGGTGTTGTCTGCCTCGCGAGGCTTGGCCCCTCGCGAGGGTCTTGAGTTGTTGTTGTCAAAGCTGAGCCGCACCAGGCCGTCGATAGAGCCACGCCGTGGGCCGCAGGCAGGCAAGTCTAGGTACCCCCGTTCCCAAGACGCCGACAGCAGCCCCTGGGCCCAAGGCGCGCTCGAACTTGGCTTCGAGGCGAAGCCAAAGGGCAAGTGCGGAGCGCCACGGGCCCCAACCGCTTGCGGCCTCGGTTGACACATGGCAATTGATGGGACGTGGACGTCTCCACTTTCCCACACTGCCTCGGCAACCATTTGACTTGACGAGACCCTGCTGCATGCGGAGAAAACCATCATTGCGTGCGATCGTGCAGGCTGACGGTTGGCCTCCTCCCGGTTATAAATGAGGAGAGGGGCGGAGCCCCCATTGCTCATCTCCTTCTTCTTGTGGCTCGCTCCTTGCTCTTCCTCTTTGCCTTGCCATCTTGTCGTAGTTCTCATGGCGCCGACAAGGAGGTTCTCCGCCGCCAAAAAGGGGAAGGCTCGCCAGGAGGGACCCGGCTCGCCGCCCACCAAGAGAGGGCGGGTCCGCCCCCGCAAGCTCATCGCGACCCCTGCAGTGGCTCCTCGGGGGCATGGGCGCACTCCTTCGGGGACTGGCGTCACCCTGAGCGGCCGTGGCAGTGCTTCTTCTCGTGGCGGGAGTCGCCCATGGCGAGGCAGCCCCTGCAACAAAAGGAGGCACGCCATGGTTGCCCGGCCTCCCCAGCCGTGCTTCCACTCGGCGGAGGTGCTCCCAGGGTTCGTCGTGTGGTCGGAGAGGCCGGTCGGCACCTGGCTCCAGCTTCCGCGCTTCATCACCGGCGAGCTGCCGGCCAAGGGTCTTGACGGCCTCTGGCTGCAGGCCGATGGCTGCTGCAGTAAGGCCTCGTGGGCCGCAGTCGGGGTCTCTGCCGCGGCAACATGGCCCTGACTCGCGGCTGGCAGGCGTTCTCCCGCACGCGCGGCCTGAGTGGGAGGTGCACCCTCCACTTCAAGTACGACGGCGTCGCGACCCTCTACATGAGGGTGTTTGGGGAAGATGGGCATCGCGCAGGGTGCTGCCCCGAAGACAGCGGCGGCGACGATGAGCTTGGCCTTGACGACAGTCGTAACGATGCTGAGGGTTAGCGTGCCCTTGGCGATGGCCGCGGCTCATCCAGCGGCAGCGACTCTTCCTCCAGCGAGAGCACCAGCGGCGGTGGCTATGACCAGCCGCCACATCGCCGGGCTCGCTTTGAGGACGGTGGCGGGTCATCCCGCCGCCACGCTCCGGTGAAGCGGGAGGAAAGCTCGGGCTGAGCCCGGGAGGCCTCCGGAGCCAGGCCTCGGGAGCTGCTGCGATCGTCCGGCTGCTTTTGTTTAACTTTTCCTTCCTCCTGCATTTTGAAAAAAGTAGAGGGCCCTGCTGGGGCGTTTAATGAACCACGGTACTAATGCCACTATGCAATGTTTATTGTTCTTGTGCTATGCTACGATGTTCGTGCTCTGAGCGAGTGTGGTAGGATAACTTAGCTTAGTACACTCACGGTAGTTTCCCACCTTGCGAGGGCGCGCCATTTGGCATCTGGTGAGGACTCCTTACTGACGACTCAAGAGCCGTTGGCCACGGGAGGCATCATAAAGCTGCAGAATTTGTTAAAAGACTTTTCGGGTGCCTTGTTCCTCCTTGCGCAGGCCCTCAGGCATGGGCTAGTCGTGGCTCAGTGCACTGCGTCACGGTACCCGGGGGGCACGAACTTTAAGGGGGTGCGTAAATCATGAGCTTATTCGATGGCGCCTCGTGAAGAATCAAGAAAGCCAAGAAAGCTAAAGCTCTGGAGCGACGATTCGACGAGACAGAGCTCTGGCGAGGTGTGTCTGCGGCGTGGGCGAGCCCACGCATGCGCACACTGATAACCCCAAGTGCAAGGAATCATCATAGCACTTTCCAAAGGTGGAAGTGATAAGTATGGAGTGTCGAACCCACAAGGAGCTAAAGGTAAGATCAATATTCTCTCAAGCCCTATTTGCCACTGATACGACTCTACGTTCACTGAACGTTTGCTTCCAACTAGAAACGAGAAATAAAACTACGTTGTGGGTATGAAGAGGATAACTTTGCATGGTATCCGAGAGCTAAAATATAAAAGTATGTGCTGTTATCATAAAGTTAGAATATATTACTAAATAATATAAATAGTGAGTGTGGAATAATGGTGGATCGGTGTGCGGAATTATCCTAGGCAATTGTTAACAAGACCGGTAATCACTATTGCAGTTTCATATGAGGGAGAGGCATAAGCTAACATACTTTCTCTACTTGGATCATATGCACTTATGATTGGAACTCTAGCAAGCATCCGCAACTACTAAAGATCATTAAGGTAAAACCCAACCATAGCATTAAAGCATCAAGTCCTCTTTATTCCCATACGCAACAATCCCTCTCACTCGGGTTTGTGTTTCAGTCACTCACCAACCCACTATAAGAGAATCATGAAGTATTGCAACACCCTATAGCGGGAATCCCTCACGCTTGCGCGACACGGACGGCACCATAGGACAGCACCAAAGTAAAACATACAACTCTTACTGTCACGCCCAAGATGCGACCTTATCCTAAAGGAACTCGAAGGTCCCACCAAGGATAGAAGCGCATCTTTAAGACGCTTTTGCAAGGTGGATATCATTACATCAACATTACATAATAGTGGGGATACAACCAAGACATACAATGTCACAAGAATACAACAATACATCATATACAAGATCAACACCCGACTACGGATGAAACATAAACAGAAACTCAAATGACATCCACCCTGCTAGCCCAGGCTGCTGACCAGGAACCTAACCCAAGATCGACGGAGAAGAAGAACTCCAACACAAGTAAACATCGCTCTCGCGTCATGATCATCGTATAACCTATACCTGCAACTGGTGTTGTAGTAATCCGTGAGCCACGAGGACTCAGCAATCCCATTACCATGGGTATCAAGACTAGCAAAGCTTAATGGGTAAGGAAGGGGTAAAGTGGTGAGGTTGCAGCAGCGACTTACGCAAATAAGAGCGAGAAGAGAAGCAAAGCAAGCGGTCGACAAATAGTAATGATCAAGAAGTGATCCTGAAACTCCTACTTACGTCAAACATAACCCAGAAACCGTGTTCTCCTCTCGAACAACCCCGAAAAGAGACCATCACGGTTACGCACACGGTTGGTGTATTTTAGAAGAGTTTACTTCAAGTTTACTACAACCGGATATTAACAAATTCCCATCTGCCACATAACCGCAGGCACGTTCGAAAGTTCAAACCCTACAGGGGTGTCCCAACTTAGCCCATGATAAGCTCTCGCGATCAATGAAGGATATTCCTTCTCCTTGGAAGACCCGATCAGTCTCAGAATCCCGGTTTACAAGACATTTCGACAATGGTAAAACAAGACCAGCAAGACCGCCCGAATGTGCCGACAAATCCCGATAGGAGCTGCACATATCTCGTTCTCGGGGCACACCGGATGAGCAAGACGACGGGTTGGCATAGACCCTGGTTGCCCAGGGGGCGCCGGACATCGCTCGGTTTGGACCAGCACTTAGAGAAGCACTGGCCCGGGGGGGCTAAAATAAAGATGACCCTTGGGTTAATTACTCCCAAGGGAAAGGTAGGTAGTGGTGAGGCAAATGGTAAAACCAAGGTTGGGCCTTGCTGGAGGAGTTTTATTCAAAGCAAACTGTCAAGGGGGTCCCATAAATCACCCAACCGCGTTAGGGACGCAAAATCCGGGAACATAATACCGATATGACGGAAACTAGAACGGCAAGAGTGGAACAAAACACCAGGCATAAGGCCGAGCCTTCCACCCTTTACCAAGTGTATAGATGCATTAATAATATAAGAGATATTGTGATATCCCAACATAAACATAATCCAACATGGAGCAATCTTCATCTTCACCGCAACTAGCAATGCTATAAGAGGGGCTGAGCAAAAGCGGTAACATAGCCAAACAATGGTTTGCTAGGAAGGGTGACAAAGGTTAGAGGTTCATGGCAATTTGGGAGGCTTGATAAGAAAGTGGTAGGTAACACAGCATAGCGGTAGAACGAAGCAACTAGCATAGCAATGATAGTAATGAGATCCAAGGTGACGGTCATCTTGCCTGAAATCCCGCTAGGAAGAAGAACGAGTCCATGAAGAAGACAACCGGGAGTAGTCGAACGAATCCTCACAACTCCGGAACGAAACCGAAGCTAACGAGAGACGCAAATCGGAAAGAAGCAAACAACATGGTAAACACGGAAGAACAATCATGGCATAATGCACAATCAAGTATGATGCATGTCCGGTTTAATGAGGCATGGCATGGGAAAGTGCAACAAACAATGCTACAAGTTAAGTGGAACTCAATATGCAACGAGTTGCATATTGACAAAACACCACATTGACATATTTAGTTTAATCTCATTTAAGCTACCAAACAATATTAAATGTTGTTAAACATGGCAAGAGGTGAAGCATAATTAAACAAACTATTTAGGCAAGTTTAAATGAGGCTGGAAATAAGAAACAACAATTCCGGAAAATACTCATGTGCATATTTCGAACTTGGTACTGTTCTGCCCTAAAACATATTTTATTGTTGTTAAACAGCAAAACAAAGTGCACCAAGTTAATCTATGCATTTTCTACCCCATTTACATATAAAGTTTATTAAAAATGGAGCTACGGTTATTTAGTTATGAAATAAATCATTTTAACATGGCATTTGAACAAATTTAAACAAACAACATTTTTAACATTTTTAACATGGATGAAAGTAGCAGATTATGAAACTAGATAAAAATTCTAAGCATTTTACAAGTTTAACTCATTTTAATCCGATGCACTGTTTGTGAATTATAAATGCATGAACATGAGGGTCTTCTGAAAAACTGCAGTTCTCTGATTAACTGGCAAAATTCGCAGCGCATGGAAAAAAATACATGGGCCGAATCTGGGCGGATTGGGCCAACAAAGAGGGGCTGCGGGCGCTCACCCAGCGGCCAGAACTAGCTGGGCCGAACGAGGAAGAGGCCCGTGGGCGAGGCAGAGGTGAGTTGGGCCTTGGCGCGCGGCTGGAGAGGAGGTCGACCCGCTCGGGTGGGCTGCCGATGCGGTCAACGAGGCGCGGTTGCACTGGCCTCGCTTCGATGCGCAGGAAGCGACAGAGGAGGCGAGACGCGGGCGCTTCAGCGATGTAGGCGCGCAGCGATGGAGCTCTGCTCCGGCGACGCGGCGGTGCAGGGAACGAAGGGAGGTGCGGATCCGAGCGCAGCGGGACGAGGCGAGGGCGGAGCAACGCGACGGCGTGGATCCAGGTCGAGGAGGCTGCAGTCAGTCTCCTGGCGGGGGAAAACAAGGGCGATGAACATGGCGGCTCGGTTCCCTGTTGCAACAGAGAGAGAGAGAGAGAGAGAGAGAGAGAGAGAGAGCATTGAGAAAGAGAGAAGAGAGAAACAAGAGAGGAAGAAAGGGAAGGAGGGAGAAGAGAAGAGATGGGCGCGAGGCTCATCTGGTGGTCAACAACGATGGCGCAGGACAGCGTCTGGCAAGGGGTTGGGATCAGGCAGCTTGAGCTCGGCGGCTGGGCTCGTTCTCCTAGTGCTCGATGACGAAGGGACGACGCAGCTTCGGCGGTGGCGCTCGCCGGCGCAGTGCTGGAGACGGCAGAGGCAAGGGCAAGGGAGGAGCACGGTGCAGGGGCTCCTCGGGCTCAGATGCGAGGAAGGAGGAGGCAGCTGCGGGCTGGTGAAGAAGCGAGGGGATCGGGCGCGCTGCGCTGGTTGGGTGGACGACGAGATCCAGGAGAGGCACTGGTTGGTTGGGCGTGGAAACTGAGGAGGAGCGGTGGCGGCTGTGGCTGGTGGTTTTGGATCGGGAGGGGATCCCAAGGAGGAGGAGACAGTGGGCTGGCGGCGGCGGAGGATGGGACAAGATCCCTAGTTTCTAGGGTTGATCTGTTTATATAGCAACTAGGTAAATAGGAGGGGCATTTGGTCCCTCCGATTTTAATCGGACGAACAAGAATAAATAGCTTAGGAGAGTCCAACGAGAAACTGATGATGATAAAGGGATGTTTAGGGATGATCCGGATCCAACGGTCATTACAGCCCGGGTCGGGTTCGGGTAAGTTTCGGACACGCACACGAGGGGTTGAGAGAGGTCAACGAGGACAAGGGCCTGACAAAGTGACAACGGAGGCAAAGAGAGAAAGGGCAACTACGAACGGCTACGAGTTTTATGAAAACATGCAGATGCAATGCCCATGATGCTATGAGATGAGATGCATGACATGAACAAAATGCAAAACAAAAGACAACAAACCCAACCACGGAGGAAAAAAAACATATCGCATCTCTGGAAAAGGCAAGAGTTGGAGTTACGAATATGGAAAGTTACATCCGGGGCATTACACTTACCAATCTAGATCATCAATCGACCCAAAGACAAAAGATATCTACTCAAAACATCATAGGATGGCAACACATCATTGGATCATAATATGTGGCATAAAGCACCATGTTCAAGTAGGGATTACAGCGGGGTGTGGGAGAGTGGACCGCGTAAAAGAGATGAGGATGGTGATGATGATGGTGATGTTGATGAAGATGGTCACCGTGGCGATGATTCCCCTCCCGATGGCACTCCGACGCCACCGGAAGAGAGGAGGAGAGGTTCTCCCCCTTGTGCTTCCTCCTCCATGGCCTCCACCCTCTGGTCCTTGGCCTTCATGGTGATGATGGCCCCTCAGGATACTCCTCCATGGCCACGGTGATGATGGCCCCCTCCGTGAGGTGCCGGAGAGGGCCTAGATTGACTTCTCGTGGCTACAGAGGCTTGCGGCGGTGGAACTTCCGATCTAGGTTTCTTTCTGGAAGTTTGGGTATATATAGAAGAGTTTTGCGTTGATTTCACGTCAGGGGGGGTCTCCGGGCTGTCCACGAGGTAGGGGGCGCGCCCTCGGGGGGGTGCCGCGCCCCCACCCTCGTGGGCAGCCCGGGACTCATCTGGCCTGCTTCTGGTCCTCTGTGGGCTTCTTTTGGTCCAAAAATGATCTCCGTCAAGTGGCACGTCAATTGGACTCCGTTTAGTTTACCTTTTCTGCGATACTCAAAAACAAGGAGAAAACAAAAACTGGCACTGGGCTCTAGGTTAATAGGTTAGTCCCAAAAATCATATAAAATATCATATAAATGCATATAAAACATCCTAGAAGGATAGTATAATAGCATGAATACTTCATAAGTTATAGATACGTTGGAGACATATCAGCATCCCCAAGCTTAATTCCTGCTCGTCCTCGAGTAGGTAAATGATAAAAGAAATAATTTATGAAGTGTGAATGCTAGCAAGTGCATAAGTTTGATCAATGATAATTCCAATCACCTTTTCTAGCATCATTATATGTCATAACAATAGCTCATCTCATAAAACTTTTCATGATAAAGTAACAAGCTATCACATGTTAAAGTATAGATCATAAACTTTCTTTAAAACTAACAAACAATATTATCAGTCATCAAACAATTGCAATTCATCTTATTTTCAGGAAGAATCGATGTCAGAGCTTTGATTTAGCAAACTCCACATACTGAACTATCATTTAGTCTTTCACAATTGCTAACACTCACTCAATACTTGTGGTTATGGAGTTTTAATCGGACACAGAGAAAGATAGGGGCTTATAGTTTCGCCTCCCAACCTTTTACCTCAAGGGTAATGTCAACAATAATAGCTCATGCTAACTTACATCCAATTAGATAGATATATATAGATATATATATATATATATATATATATATATATATATATATCAGGATCTTTCTAACACCCTGTGCTTGCCAAAGGATAAAAAAAGGAAAGGTGAAGATCACCATGACTCTTGTATAAGGTAGAAGATAATAATAAAAGATAGGCCCTTCGCAGAGGGAAGCAGAGGTTGCCATGCGCTTTCAGGGTTGGATGCACAAAATCTTAATGCGAAAGAACGTCACTTTATATTGCCCCTTGTGATATGAACCTTTATTATGCAATCCGTCGCTTTTATTTCTTCCACATCACAAGATCGTATAAAGCTTATTTCCTCCACACCAATCAATCATACATATTTAGAGATCAATTTTTATTGCTTGCACCGATGACAACTTACTTGAAGGATCTTACTCAAGCCATAGGTAGATATGGTGGACTCTCATGGCAAAACTGGTTTAAGGGTTTTGGGAAGCACAAGTAGTATCTCTACTTGGTGCAAAGAATTTGGCTAGCATGAGGGGGAAAGGCAAGCTTAACGTGTTGGATGATCCATGACAATATACTTTATTTCAGATATAATAAAACATAACCCATTACGTTGTCTTCCTTGTCCAACATCAACTCTATAGCATGTCATATTTTAATGAGTGCTCCCAATCATAAAAGATGTCCAGAATAGTATATTTATATGTGAAACCTCTCTTCCTTCAATATTCTTTCATGAATTGTTCAAGTGACCAATTCTACGTCTGCTAACTTTCAATAAGTTTACTACCTATACTTATTATGTGTGAATTCATTACCCCCCATGTTATAAGCATATGAAACATATATAAATTCAGGTTTATGACATTCAATTTATTCAACCATTTACTCATAGGATATACGTGAGGCACACGAGTAAATGACAAACTACTGCAAAAGATATGAGTGAAGAACACTGAGTAGTCAAATAATTGACTAGCCATGGGAGGATTCTTTTTCATTCAATATTTCAGATCCAATGATTTTATTCAAACATCAAGTAAAACTGAAAACACGCTCCAAGCAAAACACATATCATGTGATGAATAAAAATATAGCTCCGAGTAAGGTATACCGATAGTTTTGAAGACGAAAGAGGGGATGCCTTCCGGAGCATCCCCAAGCTTAGGCACTTGAGTCTTACTTGAATATTGCCTTGGGGTGCCTTGGGCATCCCCAAGCTTAGGGTCTTTCCATTCCTTATTCTCCTCATATCGATATCTCACCCAAAACATGAAAACTTCAATCACACAGAACTTAACCAAACTTCGTGAGATAGGTTAGTATGATAAAGAGCAAACCATCCACTTTGGTACTGTCAAAGACAAGGTTCATAATTTTTCTCACACAATGCATACTGTACCATATCATTTCTACAATTTATATTGAGGAATATAAGCCATAGAAACTAGAAAACAAGCAAACTATGCAATGAAAACAGAATCTGACAGAAACAGAACAGTCTGTAATGATCTGAACATAAACCATACTTATGATACTCCAAAAATTATGAAATAAATTGGTGGACGTGATTAATTTGTCTATTAATCTTCTGAAAAAATAATCAACTCAAAATCACTCTTCTGTAAAAAATGACAGCTAATCTCGTGAGCGCAAAGTTTCTGTTTTTTACAGCAAGATCACATTAACTTTCACCCAAGTCTTCCCAAAGGTCTTACTTGGCACTTTATTGAAAAAAGCTATAAAACATGATTACTAAAGTAGCTTAATCATTTAAACACACAAAAACAGTAAGGGTAAATATTGGGTTGTCTCCCAACAAGCGCTTTTCTTTAATGCCTTTTAGCTAGGCATGATGATTTCAATGATGCTCACATAATAGACAAGAATTGAAGTACAAAGAGAGCATCTTGAAGAATATGACTAGCACATTTAAATATAACCTACTACCTATGCCTAGGGATTTTGTGAGCACACAATTTATTAGAACAACAATCAACTAGCATAGGAAGGCAAAACAAGTATAACTTCAAAACTTTAAGCACATAGAGAGGAAACTTAATATTATTGCAACTCCTACAAGCATGTATTCCTTCCTCATAATAATTTTTAGTAGTATCATGGATAGAAACTTTGTTCTCATACTCAATTGGAACCTCTTCCAAAATAGTGGAATCATTACTAGCTAAAGTTGAAACTCTTCCAAATCCACTTTCATAAATATCACACTAAGATTCAACACTTCAAAAATAGTGGGATCACTAATTCCTAAAGTTGACACTCTTCCAAACCCACTTTAAATGATAGTATTATTCATACTCCAAAAGATATAAGTGAAGTTCATGGAGCATTCTACAACTAACCAATATCCAAGCTCAAAATGCATAAGTGAAGCACATGAAGCATTCTATAAAACCATACTCAAAATATTTAAGTGAAGCACAAAGAGCAATTCAATAAGATTGTACTTAAAAGATTTAAGTGAAGCACATGAAGTATTCTATAAATCAATGAAGGGATATCTCATGCTAGCATGGTTCTTCAAGGAAAAAACAAAAACACAAAGGACACAAATCATGTGAACAAAACAAAAACCAAGGTATACCGATAATTGTTGAAGAAGAAAGATGGGATGCCAACCGGGGCATCCCACAGCTTAGATGCTTGAGTATCATTTGAAATATTTACTTGGGGTGCCTTGGGCATCCCCAAGCTTGAACTTTTGCCTCTATTTATTCTTCTCACATCGGTAACTCCTCGTTCTTAGAACACTTCATCCACAAAAACTTAACAAAAACTTTGTGAGATCCGTTAGTATAACAAAGCAAATCACGACTATAAGTACTGTTGCAAACCAATTCATATTTTATTTTTGCATTATAGCTACTATAATATGACTTTTACATGGCTTAATTCACTGATAGGAATCGATAGTTTCATCAAAACAAGCAAGCAATGCATCAAAAACAGAATCTGTCTTAAACAGGACAGTCTATAGTAATCTGGAAGTTTAGCAAACTTCTGTAACTCCTAAAATTATGAAATAAATTTGAAAATTTGAAAAATTTGTACAGAAGTAATGTGCACAAAATTTCAGACCCATTTGACTTTCTAGTAAAAAAATGTAAATTCACATACTACAGCAAAAGTTTATGTTTTTGTTCTGCACATACTACACAAGCACTCTAATCATCCTAAAACCAAAGCTTGGCACATTATTTTTATAATACAATGGATATATACAAGGGGATAATTATTTACAGAGAAACTTCCATGAAAAATTCTAAATTGTTTCCGTGAGCATGAACACAAGTGCTCAAGGTCGACCCTCACTTCTTCAATGCATAAATTTCCAATCGCTTCTCTTCTTGAAAAAACTTTTTAGGCATGAAAGGCAAGTAATTTTTTTGCATTTTCATTCTTTTGAATTTTTTTGTATGTTTCACCCACAAATAAACAGAAACCAAAAAGGAAAAACAAAATCTACTTAGTGAAGAAAGCAAACAAGCACACACGAGAATATCAACCCCACGCTATTGCTCCCCGACAACGGCGCCAGAAAAGAGCTTGATAATCCACAAGTGCAAGGAATCATCGTAGCACTTTCTAAAGGTGGAAGTGATAAGTATGGAGTGTCGAACCCACAAGGAGCTAAAGGTAAGATCAATATTGTCTCAAGCCCTATCTCGCCATCGATATTTAATTTCACGCTCAATTTAACGTTTGCTTCCAACTAGAAACGAGAAATAAAACTACGTTGTGGGTATGAAGAGGATAACTTTGCATGGTATCAGAGAGGTAAAATATAAAAGTAGGTGCTGTTATCATAAAGTTAGAATATATTACTAAATAATATAAATAGCGAGTGTGGAATAATGGTGGATCGGTGTGCGGAATTTTCCTAGGCAATTGTTAACAAGACCGGTAATCACTATTGCAGTTTCATATGAGGGAGAGGCATAAGCTAACATACTTTCTCTACTTGGATCATATGCACTTATGATTGGAACTCTAGAAAGCAACCGCAACTACTAAAGATCATTAAGGTAAAACCCAACCATAGCATTAAAGCATCAAGTCCTCTTTATTCCCATACGCAACAATCCCTCTCACTCGGGTTTGTGTTTCAGTCACTCACCAACCCACTATAAGCGAATCATGAACGTATTGCAACACCCTACAGCGGGAATCCCTCACGCTTGCGCGACACGGAGGGCACCATAGGACAACACCAAAGTAAAACATACAACTCATACCAATCTAGATCATGAATCAACCCAAAGACAAAAGATATCTACTCAAAACATCAACGAATGGCAACACATCATTGGATCATAATATGTGGCATAAAGCACCATGTTCAAGTAGGGATTACAGCGGGGTGCGGGAGAGTGGACCGCATAAAAGAGATCAGGATGGTGATGATGATGGTGATGTTGATGAAGATGATCACCGTGGCGATGATTCCCCTCCCGATGGCACTCCGGCGCCACCGGAAGAGAGGAGGAGAGGTTCTCCCCCTTGTGCTTCCTCCTCCATGGCCTCCACCCTCTAGTCCTTGGCCTTCATGGTGACGATGGCCCCTCCGGGATACTCCTCCATGGCCACCGGTGAGTATGGCCCCCTCCAGCAGGGTGCCGAAGAGGGCCTAGATTGACTTCTCGTGGCTACAGAGGCTTGCGGCGGCGGAACTTTCGATTTAGGCTTCTTTCTGGAAGTTTGGGTATATATAGAAGAGTTCTGCGTTGATTTCACGTCAGGGGGGTCTCCGGGCTGTCCACGAGGTAGGGGGCGTGCCCTGGGGGTGGGCGCGCCCCCCACCCTCGTGGGCAGCCCAGGACTCTTCTGGCCTGCTTCTGGTACTCCGTGGGCTTCTTCTGGTCCAAAAATGATCTTCGTCAAGTGGCACGTCAATTGGACTCCGTTTAGTTTTCCTTTTCTGCGATACTCTAAAACAAAGAGAAAACAAAAACTGGCACTGGGCTCCAGGTTATTAGGTTAGTCCCAAAAATCATATAAAATATCATATAAATGCATATAAAACATCCTAGAAGGATAGTATAATAGCATGAATACTTCATAAGTTATAGATACATTGGAGACGTATCACGCACCTGCCCGTCCCCCGCGTGAGGCGCACGAGGAAGAGCGACGGGCAACTGCCGTTCTGCCTAACCCAAGATAAAGAATCGAGTGGATCAAAAGGAGAAAAAATCCAACTTGTCAACCGAGAAACGCTAGAAGTCCAAATTCCATTGAAAGGTTGCAAACGAACTATAGAAAGCAAGCAAATGAATAGCCGTGTCCGGCACCTATTCTAGTCTTCTCACCAGCGCGGAGCTAAGTGCTGCCACTAGGACGTGGGAGGGAGCCCCCGAGGCCCGAGGGCGGCTCTCCGGAGACTCCGGGGCATGTACAACCCCACTCATTATTATGTGAGAGTGGCACGAGCAGAGACCTTCACAGGCACTAGGCCTTGCTTCATGGGTAGAACTTCTGGAGGTGCTGGATGTTCCAGGCGTTCTGGATGGGGATCCTGTCCTGCGTCTCCAGGCGCGTGGCGCCAGGCCTAGAGACGCGGGCAATTCTAAGCGAGCCCTCCCACATGGGAGAGAGCTTATGCATCCCCTCCCTGGAGAGCACCTGCCTCAGGACGAGATCTCCCACCTCGAGCGTCCTGGAGTGGATGCTGCGGCAGTGATACCGCCGCAGCGCCTACTGGTACCTTGCCACCCGGAGCGAAGCTTGATGGCGGCGTTCCTCCCCCAGCATGAGGTCTGTCCCCTGCATGGCGTTCCGGCGTGCCTCGTCAAACGCCAAGACCCGCGCGGAGCGATGCCTGACCTCGTGTGGGAGAACCGCTTCAGCTCCGTAGACGAGGAAGAATGGAGTTTCGCTGGTTGGCTTGGTCACGGTGGTGCGGATGGACCACAGTACAGACTGGAGCTCGTCCAGCCAGCCCCTACCACAGGCCTCGAGCTTCTTCTTGAAAGTCCTCGCCTTTAGGCCCTTCAGGACCTCTGCGTTCGTGCGCTCGGCTTGGCCGTTGCTCCTAGGGTGTGCCACTGAGACGTAGCATATCTGTGTTCCAAGGTTAGCACAGTATGTTTTGAAAAGGTTACTAGTGAACAGCGAGCCATTGTTGGTGATGATGCGATTTGGTACCCTGAACCGGCTCACGAGGCCCTTGACGAACTTGACTGCCGAGTCGGCTGGCATGGTGCAGACGACCTCCACCTCTGCCCACTTGGTGAACTTTTCGATGTCGACATAGAGGTAGTGGTAGCCCCCGGGTGCTCTGGGGAACGGGCCCAAGATGTCCAGCACCCAGACCGCGAACGACCACGAGAGCAGAATGATTTGCAGACCCTGGGCAGTCTGGTGGGTTTGCTTGGCGTGGTACTGGCAAGCCTCGCAGGATCTCACCAGTTCTGTGGCATCATTGAGCACCGTGGGACAATAGAATCCGCTGCGGAACACCTTGCCTACGAGGGTGCGTGACAATGAGTGGCGCCCGCAGTCCCCACTTTGTATGTCGGTCAGCAGCTCACACCCCTACTCCCTGGAGATGCATCGGAGAGAAAGATTGTTTGGCCGCTTCCGGTAGAGCTCACTGTCCTGAACGCAGTAGGCGGTGGCCTGCCGAGCCACGCGCTCCGCGTATTCTTCCTTCTCCGGCAGGGTCCCCAAAAGCAGGTACGCCTTGAAATCTTCGGTCCAGCACCGCTCCTGAGGCTCGAGCGCCAGGAGCAGACGCGCTCCTGAGGTTAGGCCACAGGCGGGGGCTCTCAAGGATTGTGCCAGGGGGAGCTCCTCCTGAGGAGGTGTTGGCTTTGTAGCAGGAGGGGCTGCCGAAGGCTTGAGGACCCGCTCCTCGAAGACGCCGAGCTCCTGGGACAGGCGCCTGGACGCTCTCTTGGCAATATCGCCGGCTTCCTTGTTCATGCCGCGGGGCACATGCAGCAGTTCCAGGCCCAAGAATTGTTTCTCAATTTTGCGTACCTCCACAAGGTATGCCTCCATGTGCTCATCCTTCGGCTTGTACACTTTGTTGGAGAAGTTGACGAGGAGCTGTGAGTCGCCCTTGATGGTGAGGCGCTTCACTCCCAAGGCTGCCGCAGCCTTGAGACCAGCGATTAGGCCTTCGTACTCCGTGATGTTGTTGGAGACCTTCTCACCCTGCTGGAAGAAGAGTTGCACGGCGTAGTAGAGCTTGTCCTGAGTGGGTGAGATGAGCATAGCTCCAGCCCCCGCGCCCAGACGTCCGAAGGCGCTGTCGAAGTACATAACCCAGCCGTCTGGTGCTTTGCTTCCTGGTGAGAGGGGTTGGTCATCGCCTACTCCGGGGATGGGTGCATCGGTCCACTCCGCCACGAAGTCGGCGAGCACGGCTCCCTTGATGACTCTGGTGGTGCTGAACTCCAGCTGGAATGCCTGCAATTCGATGTTCCACTCCGTGACCCTCCCTGCAGCATTGGGGCTACAGAGCACCCTCTCCAGTGGGTAAGCTGAGACAACCTTAATGGGGTGGCCTTGGAAGTAGTAGCGCCGCTTGCATGAGGCAATGAGGATCGCCAGCAAGAGCTTCTATGGCATGGGGTAGCGTGTACGCGCGTCACACAGTACCGTGCTGACAAAGTACACCGGGTGCTCGATGAGGGCAGAACTGTTGGTGGAGCCCGAGACCTGCTGAGGCTGGGGCACCTCCTGAGGGTGGGGGACCTCAGGAGCTTCGTCATCTATTGGGGCAACCACGGCCTCGGGAGCGCCATCTTGTGGAGCCTGGTCATTTGTTGGCGCCGCCGAGGCTTCATGGACGTCGTCTTGAGGGTGTGTTATCTCGACCGAGCGTGTGGCGTCGTGTGGCATGCCCTTGGCCTGGCTCTCTTCCTGGACGGCCACCAGCGTTGTGCGGGCTGAGTGGGGCGTGGCGGCCAGGTAAAGCACCAGGGGCTCAAGAGGACGCGGCGCCCCCATCACTGGTGGGCTGGTGAGGTATCTCTTGAGGTGTTGAAATGCCGCGTCAGCCTCCAGAGTCCACTCGAACAGCCCCTTCTTTTTCATCAGCTTGAAGAACGGGAGGGCACGCTCCCCCAGCCTAGAAATGAAGCACCCCAGCGAGGTCACATAGCCCGCCAGCTTTTGCATTTCCTTAAGAGTCTGTGGCAGAATCATCATTTCTATTGCCTTGATCTTCTCCGGGTTTGCCTCGATTCCCCTGTGCGACACCAGAAAGCCAAACATCTTGCCGGAGGGGACGCCAAATACACACTTCTCCGGGTTGAGCCATAGGTCCACCTTGCGCAGACTGGTGAACATTTCTTCCAGGTCCTCGATGAGGGTCCTCGCCTACCGAGAATTCACCACTATGTCGTCGACGTAGGCCTCGGGATTCCTCCCGAGCTGCCGGCCCAGAGCGATGTGCATGAGCCGCTGGAAGGTAGCTCTGGCGTTACGCAGCCCAAAGGGCATGCAGGTGTAGCAATACACCCCACACGGGGTTAAGAAGGCCGTCTTCTCAACATCCTCCACTACCATCTTGATTTGGTGATACCCCGAGAATGCGTCCAGGAAGCACAGCAGGTCGCACTTGGCGGTGGAGTCGACAATCTGGTCGATGCACGGAAGCGGAAAGGGGTCTTGAGGGCAAGCCTTGTTGAGGTTGGTGAAACTGACGCACATGCGTTCTTTCCCGCCCTTTCTGGGGACGATGACCGGGTTCGCCAACCATTCTGGGTACCGAACCTCCCGAATGACACCAGCATCCTGCAGCTTGCGGGTTTCTTGGACGATGAATGACTGCTTCTTCGTGGACTGCCGCCGCGCCCTCTGCTTGACCGGGCGCACATTGGGACACACCCTCAGGTGATGCTCGATCACCCTCCTTGGGACTCCAATCAAGTCCTTGGGCTCCCACGCGAACACCTCCTTGTTCGCACGCAAAAATTCGATCAATGCCTTTTCTTGGTCTAGGGCGAGGTTGGCACCCCGATGCCCCATCCTTGTCAATTGGCACCTGCTTCCTTTCGGCCCGGTCTTGAGAGAACAACTGCTTCTTTTTTGCCGGCGCAGCCCTCGGGACCTCAGGGGCCCCTTCATCGGTCGGACGCGCTGCCGTCGCGGCCCTGAAGGCAAGCTTGAGGGCCGTCAGGGCCTCCTTGGTGTCTCCAACCACGGTGAGGACGCCGCTGCTCCCGGGCATCTTCATGAGGTTGTAGGCGGGGAGAGTTGCTACCATGAACTTGGCCAGGGCTGGGTACCCGAGGATGGCGTTGTACAGGATGCTGATGCGGGCAATGTCGGAGTCGATAAGCTCGATGCTGTAGTTGTCGCGTGTGCCGAAGGTGACTGGGAGGCGGCTTTGTCCCAAGGGGCTCGTGGAGCCATTGACAACCCCGGAGAACGGCTTGGTAGGGCGGAGCCGGCCATATGGCACGTGAAGCGGGCCGAAAGCTTCCACGGAGAGCACGTTGAGGCTGGCCCCTCCGTCGATGAGGGTCTTGGTCACCGCCACATTCGAGATGGTGGGGGTGCAAAGCATCGGGAGCGCGCCTGCACCCGCGGTGGTCGCGGGGTGGTCCCTCGAGTCGAAGGGGAGGTCGGCTTTGGGCGCCGCCCACCGCGAAGGAGCTCCCTGCTGCACGCGAGCGGCACCCACTCGGCGGAAGAACTGCTTGACGTGGTGGTCCATGGGCGGCGCCTGTGAACCGCGAGGAGGGCTACGACAGCGTGGGGAGCCGGTGCCCCGAAGCGCACAATGAAGAGGATGCACAGCTCCTCTCAGGAGGCCACAAAAGATGGGGAAGGCTGAGCAGCTAGGCATGTGGTACGCCAGTGAGGGCCATCGGAAACAAGTTGGCCTTGACCTTATCGTCGCCGCCGGCCACCCAAACGGCCTCCTCGTAGGCCTGGAGGAAGCCTGCCAGATCCGCCGCACCGTCATAGCGAGGCGGCATCTCCGACCTGAACTTGGGCGGCTACTGTACCTGCCGCAAGGCGGGGGTGAAAGCCCAGAGACCCACAATGCCTCCATGCATGCTCGTCGATCCGGCCGGAGGAGTGACGCTTGCCATGGGAGCTGAACGGAGAAGCGAAGTGAGCGAAGAAGCAGAGCAGACGGAGAGGCGAAGCTTCGACGCACCCCTACCTGGCGTGCCAAATGTCGGATTCGGGGTTCCACAGACCCTTGAGAGGTTCGAACTCTGGGGTACGTGCGAAGAACTCCTCCTCGTCATACTGCCCGCTCCCTGAATCCACGACCTAGCCAGACGAACCCAACGAACAGGAGACACAACAATTTATCCTGGTTCGGGCCACCTTGCGGTGCAATACCCTACTCCAGCTTTGTGGTGGATTGCCTCGAGGAGCTGAGGATGAACTAGTACAGTGGTGGAACGGCCTCAGGAGGTGAGGTGTTCTTGTGCTCGATGAGCTGGTGAGTTGGTAAGGGTGGAATCGATCCGTCCGCCTCTATCCCTTCCTATGGTGGTGGCTACTCCTATATATAGTGGCCTTGGTCCTCTTCCCAAATGTAGGCGGAAAGGGATCCCACAATGGCCAAATTCGAAGGGAGACAACTAGTACAAGTTATCCTGACAAAAGTAGTCTTCGCCAAAAGCCTCTGGTGGTGATGCCGCGGTGGGCTCCGTGGTGACCTCCGTCCTGCTGCCCTGGCAGTCTTGAACTTGTTGCACCGATATGGAAACCTTTGCTTGATTCCTCGGGACCCCGCGTCTATGCTTGCCTCCTTAGCACCAAAGAGGAAACTGGCGCATTGCGCCCATTGGCGCCCGCCTGGCCTTGGTCATCATGTCTCATGTCATGTGAACCTCGCGAGGTGCAGCTTGCATTGATATCTCTGCTCCTCGGGGGCCATCCTGGGGAGGCCGCCCCCAGGGGGGTCTTGGTGTCGTCCGCCTCGCGAGGCTTGGTCCCTCGGGAGGGTCTTGAGTTGTTGTTGTCGAAGCTGGGCCGCACCAGGCCGTTGATAGAGCCACGCCGTGGGTCGCAGGCAGGCAAGTCTGGGTACCCCCGTTCCCATGACGCCTACACCGGTGGGCTGGCTCCTTCGCGGATTGATCCCTTGAAACGTTCCCATTTCTCAGATATCTCCATCCGGGATTTGCAGCCTCCTGATCTCATCGGGGGAGATCGGGTTCAAGACGGCCCTGTCGTCAACTGGTATTTTCATCAACTTGAGGTTGTGAATTGTTGGTGTGACCAACAAAGGCAAACAACCGACCACAGTGGTGCGGTCAGGGTGGTCCTTAGTGTCGAAAACAATCGGTGTGTCAGACCACTTGAGTCGCTTCTGCATTTCTACTGCTCGTTCAGCCGCGTTGATCTCATGCTACCACTTCTTGAGCTGGTAGTGAGAGGAGTGTAAAGATGCACCTCCGTCAATGCACATGGCCTCCACTGCCTTTTGGAACTTCTATTCTCCAGATTCCTCCTCATCATAATCACCATCATCCTCGCCCTCCTTCTTCTCATGGCCGCAAGCAGGCTTCTCCTTCTGTTGTTGGCCCTTGGCACGACGGCCACTTCGGTTCTTGTTGCCAGACCCACCAGTGACGTCCTGGCCCTTCTACTTGTCACACTTCTCGTACTCTTACTTTTACTTCTCGGCAAGATACTCCACTCGCCGGCAATCATTGAGATCATGTCCCTTCGTGCGGTGGATCTTTCAGTACGGCCCTTTGGTCTTGCCGGAGCCATCCACTTTCTCGACTGCCGCAACCTCCCGAAAATCAGTGCATCCGGCAACCTCCTTGCCGGGTCATCCATATTGGGCTTCTTGGCGGCATCTGAGTTGGCGGAACCCTCAACTGCCATCACTGCCTTGCCCTTGCACTTGCGATTGCGCTTCGGACCTGTCTTCTTTGGGGTGGATGCGTCGTCGTCCTTAGAATCAACCTCGGCTCCAGCGTCCTCCCCTGAAAGTCTCCTCCCCTCCTCAGCACATGCACACTGGTCCATCAAGGTATACACTTCATTGACAGTCTTGGCCAGCTCGATATTAAGCTCAGCCCACATCCTGCGATTGCGAACATTCGCATGGAAAGAAGCGATCACAGCAGCAGGGTGTATATCATGGATGTTGTGGTGCACTCTGCTAAACCTCTAAACGTACTTACGAAGAGATTCACCATCCTTCTATGGAATCAAGTGGAGGTCACTGAACACATGACACAAGTCCGACCAAGAAGAAATAGAGCCCTCTGTCAAATTCATCAGCCAAGATCTCACGTTGGGTTTGAGCACCAATGAAAAATAGTTGGTGAGAACCTTGTCATCTCTATCACCACCAGCTTGCACTGCGATGGTGTAAATCCCGAGAAACTCGGATGGATTGAGTTTGCCGCCGTACTTTTCTGGCAAGCCATGCCTGAAATTCCAGGAAGAGGGCCAATGAACTTGTCGCAACTCGCGAGTAAATGCTCAATAGCCCACATCGTAGGGCAGACACCCAGGGAACCCCAACGCAGGCTCGTTCACAGCTGGCCCTTCTCACGCGTCCGATTGATGACACGCTTCCCAGTGGCGCTCAATGGTAGTTCGAGCATCCTTGGCACGCCACCTGGCGCTGATATTGATGGCGATTCTGATGGCCTTGCAGATCAAACGACACCATGGACATGTCGTCATGGGCGTTGACTAGCTGGCTTTGTCGTACTTTCCAGGGAGGATATTGCACCGTTGGTGCACCACCTGCGGTTCACCCACCAGCTCCCCGCACCGGCGTCGTTGGCGGCCAGTGAGAGGGCCCCGTCAGCCGCGTCCATCATTGTTGGCGCAGCCCATGAAGCTTTGGATGGTGGCACGCCACTCGTCCATCTTCTTCAGAGTTGGAGGAAAGTTCAACAATAGCTCCACCTGTGCCAACGCCTCCACCGATGATTTGTGCATGACTAGGTTCAAGGACTGAGAGGTGGCTCGACTTCTGTGCGAGCCAGAAGGAGCTCCATCTCTATCCTGCTGTTGCGGCCGATGCACGCCAGCAGTTTGACATGGCGGAAGGACATGTGCACCATGAGAATGGTGCACATGTTCATTACCTGGACGTTGGCCAGGGTCGACGTTGTCGCGGGGAATCATCTCATGTCCATCTTGTGATGTCCTTGGTGCGCGCCTCGTAACACCGTTGGTCTTGGCGTCGTCCTTAGACATAGCTGTGGCCACCCCACAGGCTGCATCCCTGCCTCTAGACGTAGCGATGCGCTGGTCTTGGCTTCCGGTAGAGCGAGTACGACTCTTGTTGCTGGAATGGTGGGAAGAGCGCTCGCCACTGACCTCATTCGCCGGAGGCGTCTGGGCCGGCATCTTGGACGCAGACTGTGCACCCACCGCCGCGCTCTTCTTCTTTAGTGCCATGGACGAAGAAGATGGCAAAACTTACATGAAGACTGCTAGAGTAGATCTGCACAAGTGATCCCCCTACCTGGCGCGCCAAACATGTCGGAGGAACGACGATCCATGGGACAAGTGAGGCCCCTTTGCAGTTCGACTTGGGAGATCGACGATCACGGAGAGCAAATCCAAAAGTACACGCACGAGGTTTTCTCATGTTCTGGCCGCCGTGGAGGCATAAAACCCTACTCTTGTCTTTGAGTGGTTTGACTTGGAGCACAAGTTACAAGCGCAGCTTGCCAGAAAGACGTGTGCAGGGTGCAGCTACCACTACTAGGAAAAGGGCTATAGGTAGATGCTTAGTAGTAGCATGGGGTTCTATGACCCTGCTACTATTTAGTAGCAGTAGCGAGGGGATGGAACATGCGCTACAGGTAGTACATAACAGTAGCATGGGATCCACAACAAGTTGCTGCTAAGTGGGCTCTTGATGTGCTTGGTTCTCTTGTGAAACCTAGATTCCTTCGCCAAGGCAATTGCTCCAGTGTTGTCACAAAATATTTTCATTGGACCCGATGCACTAGGTATTACACCTAGATCAGATATGAACTCCTTCATCCAGACTCCTTCATGCGCTGCTTCCGAAGCAGCTATGTACTCTGCTTCACACGTAGATCCCGCCACGATGCTCTTCTTGGAACTGCAACAACTGGCCTCCACCATTCCATAAAAATACGTATCCAGTTTGTGACTTAGAGTCATCTGGATCAGTGTCGAAGCTAGCATCGACGTAACCATTTACGACGAGCTCTTTGTCACCTCCATAAACGAGAAACATATCCTTGGTTGTTTTTAGGTACTTCAGGATGTTCTCGACCGCTGTCGTGATCCACTCCTGGATTACTTTGGTAACTCCCTGCCAAACTTATGGCAAGGTACACATCAGGTCTGGCACACAACATAGCATACACGAGAGAACCTATGGCTGAGGCATAGGGAATGACTTTCATTTTCTCTCTATCTTCTGAAGTGGTCGGGCTTTGAGTCTGACTCAATTTCACACCTTGTAACACAGGAAAGAACCCTTTCTTTGACTGATCCATTTTGAACTTCTACAGAACTTTATCAAGGTATGTGCTTTGTGAAATTCCTATTAAGCATCTTAATCTATCCCTATAGATCTCGATGCCTAATATATATGCAGCTTCATTGAGGTCTTCCATTGAAAAATTCTTATTCAAGTATCCTTTTATGCTATCCAGAAATTTTGTATCATTTCCGATCAACAATATGTCATCTACGTATAATATTAGTAATGCTACAAAGCTCCCACTCACTTTCTTGTAAATACAGGCTTCTCCAAAATATTGTATAAAACCATATGCTTTGATCGCTTCACCAAAGTGTATATTCCAACTCCGAGATGCTTGCACCAGTCTATAGATGGATCGCTGGAGCTTGCACACTTTATTTGCACCTTTAGGATTGACAAAACCTTCTGGTTGCATCATATACAACTCTTCTTTAAGAAATCCATTAAGGAATGCACTTTTTATGTCCATTTTCCGGAATTCATAATTATAAAGTGCGGCAATTGCTAACATGATTCGGACTGACTTAAGCATCACTATGGGTGAGAACGTCTCATCGTAGTCAACCCCTTGAACTTGTCGAAAACCTTTCGCGACAAGTGGATATTTTTAGATGGTGACATTTGCATCGGCGTCTGTCTTCTTCTTGAAGATCCATTTATTCTCAATGGCTTGCCGATCACCGGGCAAGTCCACCAAAGTCCACACTTTGTTCTCATACATGGATCCTATCTCAGATTTCTTGGCCTCAAGACATTTATCAGAATTTGGGCTCATCATAGCTTCTTGATAGTTCATAGGTTCGCCATGGTCTAGTAGCATGACTTCCAGGATAGGGTTACCGTACCACTCTGGTACGGAACGTGCTTTATTCGAGCTACGAGTCCAATAGTAACTTGATATGAAGTTTCATGATCATCATCACTAGCTTCCTCTCTAGTTGGTGTAGGCATCACGGGAACAGATTTCTCAGATGTGCTACTGTCCAAATTGAGAGAATGTACAATTACCTCATCAAGTTCTACTTTCCTCCCACTCACTTCTTTTGAGAGAAACTCCTTCTCAAGAAATGTTCCATTCTTGGCAACAAAGATCTTGCCTTCGGATCTATGGTGAAAGGTGTACCCAATTGTTTCCTTAGGGTATCCTATGAAGACACACTTCTCCGATTTTGGGTTCAAGCTTATCAGGCTGAAGCCTTTTCTCATAAGTGTCGCGACCACAAACTTTAAGAAACGACAACTTAAGATTCTTGCCAAACCATAGTTCATACGGTGTCGTATCAACAGATTTAGACGGTGCCCTATTTAACGTGAATGCGGCGTCTCTAATGCATAACCCCAAAATGATCGTGGTAAATCGGTAAAAGACATCATAGATTACATCATATCTAATTAACTACAGGTATGACATTCGGACACACCATTACGCTGTGGTGTTCCAGGTGGCGTGAGTTGTGAAACAATTCCACATTGTTTTAAATGAAGGCCAAACCCGTAACTCAAATATTGTGACACTCCAAAAAAAATTTAATTTGGTTTTTATCAAATTCTTTATTTGATTTGAAGGAGGCTATTTAAAATCTTTCTAAAAAGACTCTCTTTCTCAAAATTTTCTCTTATGACAAATTTTTTTTTTGTCATCCCCAACCTTGATGTTTGGTATTGAAGACTTTTCATTTGGTGTTGACCCATCACAATTAATTTTTGAAAGTATTTCAATTAAAAAGAAATCCTATGGGTTTTGGATTTTATTCTTTTTTTTTCAAACCATTCTCTTTTGCCATGCCTCTTGTTGAAATTTTCTTCCAAAACCCCTCCCTCCTCTTTTTGTCAAGTCAAATACCCAATCCGAGCAAGCTCAACCCATTTTTGATTTTTATTCTATTTATTTTACCCTCAAAACAATTTCTGTCTTTTATTTTGGACCTAGGTGATTTACAAAGGAAGTACCAGTTTCCTTTTGAGTTTTGGTCTCAAACAAACTCCCTTGACTAGTCCTTAGTACCCCCAACCTAGATCCATCAAGATCCACTCTTCCACAATTCAAAATTTTCAAATTTTGCTTGCTGCAAGATGGACCAGATTTACCATTTTTGGTGAAATTCAATATTTTCCTTCTCCAAAAATTATGAGATAAATCAGGCAACCCCCAGGTGCATTGAGAGGTCACCTCACCAAAGATCAGCTCCAGAAGAAATTTCCACATGCCAAAAACATTGCAACGAACACCTGGCATGCACTGTTGCTGTTCAAATTCAGAAAATTCAGAGTTTTAGTGTTGGGTTCAGTCAACAACGTCGTTTTCTTCAGAGCACGGCGTCGATCTCGCCAGTAACTGCAGTGGCACCTTGCTCCCTGTTCCCCCTCCTTATCTAGAGCGCCATACGGTCGTTTGGACGGGCACAAGCATTGGTGGCGACGTGTCCCGCCAATGCCGGCGTCTTCTGCGGTGGCAGAGCCACCCGTGGCGGCCAGCAGGGGCCGGCCCTGCCTTTCGGCGCCGTCCAACACCGCCCAAGCCACCCGAAGCCTCCGCGCGGCCACCCCCTCCCCTGTGCATGCTGCGACACGATCCTTTGTAACCCGAGGCGCGTAGCGCGCTCTGCCGCCGATGAGCCCGTGAGGCTGTTCCATCGGCGTGTGGAGGACGCCCAAGTTTTGCCAAACCGCCGGGATGGAACCGGTGAACCTATCCGCTGCTGCCCGACCCTAAATCACTGACCGACCACTACCTCGCCGTGTCGTCACCGGAGTTATCCGTTCTCGGCCGCCGCCTCGGACCGGCTATAAAAGGAGCCCTCGAGCTCGTTCTCGACCCAGCGCCACTCCTCCACCTCACCAGAGCCCCGCCTAGCCACTAGGAGGACCTCGAGGAGGTCTCCTTCCTCGACTCTGGCTGCCCCGATCCGCCTCGGGCTCCGGCGCGATTCACTCAGGTGAGACCACCCCCGCCTCCCAGACCGTGCCAATCGCCTCCTACTATACCCAGTGCTCTAACCCGAGCCCCAATTCGACGTTTGCAGCCTTCCCCGGCGAGATCCACCAACGCCCGAAGCACCGTCCGCCGGAGTTGGGGCCGCCATTCGACGTGGTGCTCGCCGACGACCAAATCCACAACCCACAGACGTAGGAGAGCACGCTGAGTCCGTAGGTACCCGCCACTCCTCCTAACTCGCCGTGGATCGACGCCGGCGACCACCGCGGCCCTGGGGCGCCGGTGGCTCTGTTTGAAATTCAAACCTGACGGGTGGACCCCCTCGTCAGCTTTTTTTTCTTTTTCTTCGAACCGTTTTCTGAAAACGCCTTCGGGCAGAATACGTTTTCCTTTGGGGTTGACGTGTTTCTAATCGAAACGTTTTCTGTTTTTATAAACTAACCCCTGGAAACTTTCTGTTTCATTACAGATGAGTCCCTGGACTAAAACCTTAATAATTTTTAAACTAAAGATGATTTTGAATTGATTCTTTTTCTGTCATCTTTATTTTTCTGTTTAGGTTTTTATCATATTTATTTGAAAAATATTTGGAACACTTTTTGGGTACACACGGTATTTACGTTAGTACGCGTTTTCTTTATACCGTAGATACCGGAGGAGGTGACAGAACCGCAAACTTCACCGAGCTAGACTCCGACTAATCCGAACCAGGCAAGCATGTTTGAACCTTTGATATGATGAGTGTTTTGCATGTTTGCTTGAGTATTTATTGCATGGCATGTTCATATAAGCAACTGTGAGTGTTATATCGCATGCAAGGCCACTACGTGTGAGCTTCGAAAGTGGGTGTATTCGTTTGATGGAAGACAACATGATCATGTGGTGACATGAAGGTGGTAAGCTGGTACTGTTGTAGCATGCCGGTCTTACGACAACCGTCTAACTCCAGTGTCAACGTGGATCAGGTCTCGATCCCGTTTGTTTTCCCCTCCGTACAGCCACATGTTTTCTGCAAAGAGTGCGGTTTAGTAAGTTGCAAACCTCTTTCCTTGTACACACCAAACAGAGGGACCGTGATGAGGGTTCCATGGCCCTGGATTAAAGCCAGTCATCCGGTCAGGGGCACGGGTGTTTCCGGTTGGGACCGAGAGGGGGGCATCCCTTAGAGCGCGCGATATAAATTTGATCCCATGCTATTCGAGGTTGTGACCTCCCCGTCTTAGAGTTTTTCTTGAACATTGCCTAGGGTGATTCCTGGCAGCGGAATGTGGAATGTGTGTGTACTGGTTAGATGTGTTTCTTCTAATATGCCGTAAACGGAACTAGTCCCTTGTGACTACTGAAATCCGTTAGCTGTGGTTAAAGAGTACAAACTCTGCAGAGTCAAAACCATTCGAGTAACCGAATCTGTGGTCAAGGATTGTGGTCAACTCATCTATGTCAGTGTCGATGCTCGGTCTCAACGTCCGTCTCGATTAATCAGCCTCGGTGACAATCTCCGATGTGAACATGAGTGTCAAACCCAGCTGAATGTTATTTCGTGGATGGACTAACCCGTTTATTATTATGTGCTGAGTATTTCCTTGGAATGATTTAAATTGCTTGAATACGAAGATGAAATATAAGCCCTTTATGTGATGTCGCTTAGACGTCCGACTGTGGCATTCCTGTTATTTACTTTCGATATAAGCCCTTTATGTGATGTCGCTCAGGCGTCCGACTGTGGCATTCTTGTTATTTACTTTCGATATAAGCCCTTTATGTGATGTCGCTCAGACGTCCGACTGTGGCATTCTTGTTATTTACTTTCGATATAAGCCCTTTATGTGATGTCGCTCAGACGTCCGACTGTGGCACGCACTGTTATTTACATTTCAATATAAGCCCTTTATTCGTTGTCGCCCTAACGCCCGACTGCGGCATGTTAATTTATTTGTTTACCTTTCTAGGCGTCGCTTCAGACACCCGATCGGTCCTCAGTTATTTTATTGGGATTTCGGGAGGACTACTGCCTGACTTCCCTTTTTCTTTAACATGCCTTGCAAATTTATTATCTGAGTGTGCATCGCTAAACTGCTCATGTGCATCATGTTCGCATTTGTTATATCTTATGTCCGAACTGTCTTGCGAGTACTTTCAAAGTACTCACCTAGCCGAAGGAGATCTTATGGATGAAGAGTTCGATAGCGAATCCGACGCCTAGAGGAGTCCCAGTCAGTGTCGTGCGATCCTGGAATTGGTCACTTGTATCATATACGCTTCCGCTACTCGAATAAAATCATCGAGCCTCACTCCAGCGCTCGATGAGCTGTAAGATTTAGGAGTCATGTCACCCACGTCACTGTGACATATCCACCACCACTTTTATTACGAGTCAGTAGTTATGCCACCATACCCTTGTGTCATATCCACCTTTATGTGCAATATCGGCGTGCTTGTAATAAATTGTTGAGCAGCCTCAGCTCAACCTTGTATGATATTTTGTCCTTCTGGATTTCTGTATCAAGAATTTTTCTACCAGTAAGGAGGATTCTCTTATACTGGAAATAAAAGGGTCAGTTTCTCAATAAATGTTTTATTGGAAAACCGGTCGTGACAAACTTGGTATCAGAGCCAGGCTGACTGTAGGAAACCACTAGGTGCGATCGCTAATCGGTTATTTGCGTTTTAATTTCTATTTTAGCGTTTGGCAAAACGTAGCAATTTTCTGTTAGTCATCATAAATTTATGATCTGACTATTCGGAATTTTTGTCTACTTTTGTATATGGCTAGCAGCGACTGTGAGTCACATGTGTTCGCCAATGTACCTGAGGGGTTTATCAAGCTCCTCACATCCATCGTCAAGATCGCGATTGGTCCATCGGCTCGTCCAATGTTCACACTCTACCAGCACAAGATCAGCGACAGCATGTCTATGCACCAGGCCGCGTACAATTCAAAGGAGGGCATTCGGAGTCATGCCGCTTTCGATTTGTGGGAAGGGCCATGCCTACGGAGAGGCATGCCATGCAGATGGGTGCCCGGGAGGCGATAGCTCGTCTCCGGGATGTTCTTCCTTCGATGAAGACTCGTCGCTACCGCTACCTCCCATGCCACGTGCCATACACTTGTCACTATGTATTCTCTTGCCCTAGGGCAGAGCGAGATGAGGCTATTGAGATGCTTGTTGAGTATCTCAAGGCTCTTGAGGCAGCCTTTGATAACCTCGTGGACGACCTCGTGGCTGCTCGTATGGACTCAGTCCATGGCTGTTCCGCCAACAGGAGGGAACTCCTCCACACAGCACCACCACTGACTTACGTCTCGTCCGCAGCAACCTATACACTTGCCATCCTCGCCACCACTCGTCGCCTGCCTACCACTGAGGAGTTTGACCAAGTCATTGCTCCTACTCCAGTCCGTGCTGCACCACCTGTCGCGCCCGCACCAGCTCCTCAACTCAGCACTTCGCTCCTGGAGCCTATTAGTGAGGAGGAGGTTGAGTCCCGAGCATCACTGGGTCTTACCCTCTGCAGGCCGAGGGAAATCCTTACCATCTCCGACTAAGTGCGCCTAGCAGTCGTGCGCTGTACCAGCTTGTGTGATATGTTTATATGTATATAGGTTTGGTGATAAGTAGTTTGTGTGCGCATCATGTAGGAACTGGGAGAAGTGCACTAGCCTAAATAACATGTCAGGAATGTGTACGCACATCCTGACTGATGTATTGTATAATTACTGCTTGCGTGTAAGATATGTACTGAGCAGTCCTTCTCCATGTGCAATCAAATATTTTCTTGAAAATCTTGGATTTTTTAAAATTCTACCGTTGCGAATTTCTTTATTTTTGCGACTCAGTTTTCTTTTCTCATGAGTTTTACAAAAAATACCCCAGAGTGGAAAATGCCTCGTCCTTGGACTCGTTCCATGCCAAGTCCGCCAGAAGAAAATTATGGTACCCAAACAGGCACCAATTTCACACGAGGCGCCAAGTCACAGGCGTTGAAGCAGCATTTTCTCAAGTATGTCGCCTTTATGAACAAAGCCAGCAGCATCATCAAGAAATGATGAATCATGTCATCAACATGGGAAATCACCGTGAACCATATCAGCAACATTCCAAATTGTATGAACTACAAAAGACACGTCCCCCAACGTTCTCTCACACTGATAGGCCACTTGAGGCCGATGATTGGCTTCGAGACATTGAAAGGAAATTAATTATCGCACAATGTTTGGACCGTGAGAAGGTACTTTATGCACCTCACTACCTCACTGGAGCAGCTGCATCATGGTGGGAAAATTTCCTACACATGCACCCGAATGAAAAGAACATCACCTAGGAAGAATTTAAAGAAGGTTTTCCTGGGGCGCATATCCCCAGAAGCATTATGAAGATCAAGAAAAGGGAGTTTGATGACCTCAAGCAGAGAAGTATGACAGTGACTGAGTACAATAGTCAGTTTACCCAATTATCTCGTTATGCCAACGAAGAGCACATGACTGAAAATAAAAAAGATGGAAAAATTTCTGGACGGTCTAGCACCAGCACTTAAATGCCAGCTGGTCGTACACACCTTTCCAGACTTCAAAACACTTGTGGACAAAGCCATTACATTGGAAAATGAGCGTCCCGGCTTGGAGGATTTCCGCAAGTGCAAAAGGGACCAGACTACTCATGCATGCAACAACCGGAACAAGACTGATTTTCAGAAGAATGGAGCAAACAAGTCCACAACCAATGTGCCACGCCCAAACAAAAAATTTCATTCAAGGGACAAGGATTTTACATACCGCCCAGGTGTTACTTGCTACGCTTGTGGAGAGGAAGGGCACCATGCCAAACAGTGCCCAAAGCCAAGAAACTCAGCTCCCAAGCCAAACAACGGTGGAAATAATTCAGCACCCAAACGTAACAACTTCAACCCCAATAACAATCACAAGAAGGGTCACTTGAACCATGTGACCAAGGAGGAAGCACAGAATGCCCGGGATATCGTACTCGGTACGTTCCCTGTCAACACAATACCTGCCGTGGTTTTGTTTGATTCTGGAGCTTCTCACTCGTTCATTTCAAAGAAATTTGCTTTGCAAAATGATTTTTTGATGCTTCCCTTGAAAAAATCCATGATCATCAAGTCCCCCGGGATTAAGCTAATTACTCGGAGTTCTTTGCCAAGGTGTGGTTATTGAGTTTGAGGGACTAAAGTTTCATGCAAACCTCATTGTATTGGAAAATAAGGGACTGGATGTTATCCTAGGAATGGACTGGTTAACCACCAACAAGGGATTTATCGACTGCTTCAATCGGGCTGTGATACTTATCCATCATCACGGGAAGACAATAAAAATTGCAGCTCAAGAAAGACAAATATCACGACAACCAAGGTTGAACAAGGTGGACATTTCAGAGTTAAGCAAAGTGCCAGTGGTGTGTGAGTTCCCCGACGTATTTCCCGAAGAACTGCCAGGCATGCCACCAGACCGGGAAATAGAATTCAGCATTGAGCTAGCACCTGGAACCACCCCCATTTATAAGAAGCCCTATAGGATGGCACCCTCCGAGTTGGTAGAATTAAAGAAGCAAATAAAAGAATTACTGGACAAGGGATTTATACGAGCCAGCTCCTCACCTTGGGGTTCACCGGTATGATTTGCAAAGAAAAAGGATGGGACACTAAGATTATGTATAGACTATCGAGCACTCAACATGGTCACCACCAAGAAAAAATATCCGATGCCACGGATAAATGATTTATTTGACCAGCTCGCTCAAGCCAAGGTTTTCTCAAAAATTGATTTAAGGTCGGGATACCATCAATTAAAAGTATGGACAGAAGATATCCCCAAGACATCATTCACCTCCAGATACGGGCTGTATGAATTTACAGTAATGCCATTTGGACTGACCAACGCCCCTGCATATTTTGTCCACCTCATGAACAAAGTGTTTATGAAATTTATGGACAAATTTGTTGTGGTGTTCATTGATGATATTCTGGTATACTCCAAGACACTAGAAGAGCCTGTTGAACATCTCAGGATTGTACTGGGAGAATTAAGGAAACATCAATTATACGCCAAGTTCAGCAAATGTGAATTTTGGTTAAGACAGGTTGGTTTTCTAGGCCATGTATTAACCCAAGAAGGTGTTGTCGTAGATCCGGAAAAAGTCAAGGCCGTACTTGGCTGGAAGCCACCAGCCAGCGTAACGGACGTACGAAGTTTCTTGGGAATGGCAAGATATTACCGAAGGTTTATTGAAGGGTTCTCCACCATAGCAAAACCAATGACACAGTTACTCAAGAAGGATAAGAAATTTGTATGGACCGAAGCTTGCGAGAAAAGTTTCCAAGAACTCAAAAGGAAATTGACAACAGCACCAGTATTGGTTGTGCCAGACATACACAAAATTTTTGAGGTGTATTGTGACGCATCCCGGAAGGGCCTCGGATGCGTATTAATGCAAGAAGGCAAAGTAGTCGCGTATGCTTCCAGGCAACTACGCAAGCATGAAGAAAATTACCCTACTGATGACTTGGAATTGGCAGCAGTCATTCATGCACTCAAAGAGTGGAGGCACTTTTTACTTGGGAATCGTTGTGAAATATACACGGACCATAAAAGCCTCAAGTATATTTTCACGCAACCAGAACTCAATTTACGACAACGACGCTGGTTGGAATTAGGGAAAGATTATGATGTTGGCATTCACTACCATCCAGGAAAGGTGAATGTAGTGGCAGATGCTCTTAGTCGAAACACTAGTTCGGGCAACGATGGTCTACCAGACTTGAGATCTGGATTTCAGCAGGAGTTCGCCAAACTCAACTTGGTGATGGTCACGGAGGGCAAGGTGTCAACTTTAGAAATACAGCCCACCCTAATGGAACAGATTAAAGAGGCTCAACATGGACACCCCAGCATCGAAGGCATAAAAAGAAAAGTGAGTTTGGGCAAGGCCTCAGAATTCTTCATAGACGATAAGGGAATATTATGGTACGGAGACAGACTTTATGCATTCAAACATAGAGGACCTCAAACAGCAAATTCTAGCCGAAGGCCACACAGCTCCACATTCAATCCACCCTGGAGGAACCAAAATGTATAAGGACATTCAGGAAAAATTTTGGTGGCACGGTATGAAGAGGGATATAGCCACCTTCATTACATGTTGTGATTCGTGTCAACGCATTAAGGCCGAGCAACAAAAACCAGCAGGTCTACTACAACCAAACAGGATACCGGAGTGGAAATGGGACGAAATTGGGATGGACTTTATTGTTGGACTACCTCGGTCACAACACGGAAATGATGCCATATGGGTCATCACAGATAGACTAACCAAGGTGGCACATTTCATTCCCGTAAAGACAACCCACACCACTCAGAAGCTTGCCAAACTTTATCTCTCCCGCATAGTTTGTCTGCATGGAATCCCAAAGACTATAATTTCTGACAGTAGCACTCAATTCGTCTCTAGATTTTGTGGTAAACTACAACAAGCTCTGGGAACTCAACTGGCATTCAGTACAACATACCATCCCCAGACTGATGGACAAACTGAACGCGTAAACCAAATTCTAGAGGACATGCTGAGAGCATGTGTTCTCACCTATGGAACCAGTTGGGAAGAAAGCTTGCCATATGCCGAGTTTGCATACAACAATAGTTACCAAGCCAGCTTGCAAATGGCACCTTTTGAAGCCTTGTACGGGCGAAGATGTCGTGCTCCATTAAATTGGTCAGAAACAGGAGACAACCGTATCTTCGGCCCAGATATGCTCAAGGAAGCTGAGGAGAAAGTTAGACTAATAAGGGACCGACTCAAGACAGCTCAAAGCCGACAAAAGAGTTATTACGATCGAAAACATCGGGGAGTCAGCTTTGAACCCGGGGAGTATGTGTGCCTACGAGTATCTCCTATGAGGGGCCTGCAACGATTCAAAGTTAAAGGAAAGATAGCGCCAAGATTTATCGGACCCTTCTGTGTAGTTGCACGAAGAGGCACTGTAGCCTACCAGCTAGACCTACCCGAAGAGCTGTCAGACGTCCACGGCGTGTTCCACGTCTCACAGTTGAGGAAATGTGTAAGCAACCCAGAAAAGCAGGTATCTCATGAGGACATTGACGTATAGCCTGACCTCACCTACAGGGAACGTCCAATCAAAATATTGGAGGAGTCTGAAAGGAGGACCCGTCAGAAAACAATTAAGTTTTTCAAAGTTCAGTGGAGCAATCACACCGAGGATGAAGCAACATGGGAAAGAGGGGATTTTCTTCGGACAGAACACCCACACCTATTTGAGGATCTGCTGAAATCTCGGGGATGAGATTTTTCCTAAGGGGGTAGGTGTTGTGACACTCCAAAAAAATTTAATTTGGTTTTTATCAAATTCTTTATTTGATTTGAAGGAGATATTTAAAATCTTTCTAAAAAGACTCTCTTTCTCAAAATTTTCTCTTATGACAAATATATTTTTTGTCATCCCCAACCTTGATGTTTGGTATTGAAGACTTTTCATTTGGTGTTGACCCATCACAATTAATTTTGGAAAGTATTTCAATTAAAAAGAAATCCTATGGGTTTTGGATTTTATTCTTTTTTTCAAACCATTCTCTTTTGCCATGCCTCATGTTGAAATTTTCTTCCAAAACCCCTCCCTCCTCTTTTTGTCAAGTCAAATACCCAATCCCAGCAAGCTCAACCCATTTTTTATTTTTATTCTATTTATTTTACCCTCAAAACAATTTCTGTCTTTTATTTTGGACCTAGGTGATTTACAAAGGAAGTACCAGTTTCCTTTTGAGTTTTGGTCTCAAACAAACATCCCTGACTAGTCCTTAGTACCCCCAACCTAGATCGATCAAGATCCACTCTTCCACAATTCAAAAATTTCAAATTTTGCTTGCTGCAAGATTGGACCAGATTTACCATTTTTGGTGAAATTCAATATTTTCCTTCTCCAAAAATTATGAGATAAATCAGGCAGCCCCCAGGTGCATTGAGAGGTCACCTCACCAAAGATCAGATCCAGAAGAAATTTCCACATGCCAAAAACATTGCATCGAACACCTGGCATGCACTGTTGCTGTTCAAATTCAGAAAATTCAGAGTTTTAGTGTTGGGTTCAGTCGACAGCGTCGTTTTCTTTAGAGCACGGCGTCGATCTCGCCAGTAACTGCAGTGGCGCATTGCTCCCTGTTCCCCCTCCTTATCCAGAGCGCCACACGGTCGTTTGGACGGGCACAAGCGTCGGTGGCGACGTGTCCCGCCAACGCCGGCGTCTTCTGCGGTGGCAGAGCCACCAGTGGCGGCCAGTAGGGGCCGGCCCTGCCTTTCAGTGCCGTCCAACACCGCCAAAGCCACCCGAAGCCTCCGCGTGGCCACCCCCTCCCCTGTGCACGCTGCGGCACAGTCACCGCAGCCAGAGAGGCGCAGGGCGCGCTCTCTGCCGCCGACGAGCCCCGTGAGGCCGTTCCGTCGAGCGCGTGGAGTGACGCCCAAGTTTTGCCAAACTTCGCCGGGGATGGAACCAGTGAACCTATCCGCTGCTGCCCCGACCCCTAAATCACCTGACCGACCACTGCCTCACCGTAATCGTCACCAGAGTTATCCCGTTCTCGGCCACCGCCTCGGACCGGCTACAAAAGGAGCCCTCGAGCTCGTTCTCGACCAAGCGCCACTCCTCCACCTCACCAGAGCCCCGCCTAGCCACTAGGAGGTCCTCGAGGAGGTCTCCTTCCTCGACTCCGGCCGCCCCGATCCGCCTCGGGCTCCGGCGCGATTCACTCAGGTGAGACCACCCCCGCCTCCTAGACCGTGCCAATCACCTCCTACTACACCCAATGCTCTAACCCGAGCCCCAATTCGAAGTTTGCATCCCTCGCCGGCGAGATCGACCAACGCCCGAACCACCGTCCGCCGGAGTTGGGGCCGCCGTCGACGTGGTGCTCGCCGACGACCAACTCCACCACCCACAGACGCGGGAGAGCACCCTGAGTCCATAGGTACCCGCCACTCCTCCTAACTCGCCGTGGATCGACGCCGGCGACCACCGCGGCCCTCGGGCGCCGGTGGCTCTGTTTGAAATTCAAACCTGACGGGTGGACCCCCTTGTCAGCTTTTTTTTCTTCGAACCGTTTTCTGAAAACGCCTTCGGGCAGAATACGTTTCCTTTGGGGTTGACGTGTTTCTAATCGAAACGTTTTCTGTTTTTATAAACTAACCCCTGGAAACTTTCTGTTTCATTACAGATGAGTCCCTGGACTAAAACCTTTATATTTTTTAAACTAAAGATGATTTTGAATTGATTCGTTTTCTGCAATCTTTATTTTTCTGTTTAGTTTTTTATCATATTTATTTGAAAAATATTTGGAACACTTTTTGGGCACACACGGTATTTACGTTAGTACGCGTTTTCTATATACCGTTGATACCGGAGGAGGTGACGGAACCGCAAACTTCACCGAGCTAGACTCCAACTACTCCGAACCAGGCAAGCATGTTTGAACCTTTGATATGATGAGTGTTTTGCATGTTTGCTTGAGTATTTATTGCATGGCATGTTCATATAAGCAATCATGAGTGTTATATTGCATGCAAGGCCACTACGTGTGAGCTTCGAAACTGGGTGTATTCATTTGATGAAAGACAACATGATCATGTGGTGACATGAAGGTGGTAAGCTGGTACCGTTGTAGCATGCCGGTCTTACGACAACCGTCTAACTCCAGTGTTAACGTGGATCAGGTCTCGACCCCGTTCGTCTTCCCCTCCGTACTGCCACATGTTTTCTGCAAAGAGTGCGGTTTAGTAAGTTGCAAACCTCTTTCCTTGTACACACCAAACAGAGGGACCGTGATGAGGGTTCCATGGCCCTGGATTAAATCCCGTCATCCGGTCAGGGGGCATGGGTGTTTTCGGTTGGGACCGAGAGGGGGGCACCCCTTAGAGCGTGTGATATAAATTTGAGCCCATGCCATTCGAGGTTGTGACCTCCCCGTCTTAGAGTTTTTCTTGAACGTTGCCTAGGGTGATTCCTGGCAGCGGAATGTGGAATGGGTGTGTACTGGTTAGATGTGTTTCTTCTAAAATGCCATAAACGGAACTAGTCCCTTGTGACTACTAAAATCCGTTAGTTGTGGTTAAAGAGTACAAACTTTGCAGAGTCAAAACCATTCGAGTAACCGAATCTTTGGTCAAGGACTGTGGTCAACTCATCTATGTCAGTGTCAGTATCTGTCTCAACGTCTATCTCAGTGTCAGCCTCAGTGATAATCTCCAGTAAAGGAACATGAGTGTCAAACCCAGCTGAATGTTATTTCGTGGATGGACTAACCCGTTTATTATTATGTGCTGAGTATTTCCTTGGAATGATCTAAACTGCTTGAATATGAAGATGAAATATAAGCCCTTTATGTGATGTCGCTCAGACGTCCGACTGTGGCATTCCTGTTATTTACTTTCGATATAAGCCTTTTATGTGATGTCTCTTAGACGTCCGACTGTGGCATTCTTGTTATTTACTTTAGATATAAGCCCTTTATGTGATGTCGCTCAGACGTTCGACCGTGGCATTCTTGTTATTTACTTTTGATATAAGCCCTTTATGTGATGTCGCTCAGACGTCCGACTGTGGCATTCTTGTTATTTACTTTCGATATAAGCCCTTTATGTGATGTCGCTCGGACGTCCGACTGTGGCACACATTGTTATTTACATTTCAATATAAGCCCTTTATGCGGTGTCGCCCTAACGCCCGACTGCAGCATGTTAATTTATTTGTTTACCTTTCGAGGCGTCGCTTCAGACACCCGATCGGTCCTCAGTTATTTTATTGGGATTTCGGGAGGACTACCGCCTGACTTCCCTTTTTCTTTAACATGCCTTGCAAATTTATTATCTGAGTGTGCATCGCTAAACTGCTCATGTGCATCATGTTCGCATTTGTTATATCTTATGTCCGAACTGTCTTGCGAGTACTTTCAAAGTACTCACCTGGCTTGTTGATTTGGCCAGATGTTGACGAAGGCGATCTTATGGATGAAGAGTTCGATAGCGAGTCCGACGCCTAGAGGAGTCCAGTCGGTCCGTGCGATCCTGGAATTGGTTACTTGTATGATATACGCTTCCGCTACCGAATAAAATCATCGAGCCTCACTCCGCGCCGATGAGTCAGTAAGATTTAGGAGTCATGTCACCCACGCCAACGTGACATATCCACCACCACTTTTATTACGAGTCAGTAGTTATGCCACCATACCCTTGTGTCATATCCACCTTTATGTGCAATATCGGCGTGCTTGTAATAAATTGTTGAGCAGCCTTAGCTCAACCTTGTATAATATTTTGTCCCTCTGGATTTCTGTATCAAGAATTTGTCTACCAGTAAGGAGGATTCTCCTATATTGGAAATAAAAGGGTCGGTTTCTCAACAAATGTTTTATTGGAAAACCGGTCGTGACAAATATTCGCCTCCGCGATCTGATCATAGAAACTTTATTTTCTTGTTACGATGATTCTCCACTTCACTCTAAAATTCTTTGAACTTTTCAAATGTTTCATACTTGTGTTTCATCAAGTAGATATACCCATACCTACTCAAATCATCTGTGAAGGTCAGAAAATAACGATACCCACCGCATGCCTCAACACTCATCGAACCGCATACATCAATATGTATTATTTCCAATAAATCATTAGATTGCTCCATTGTTTCAGAGAACGGAGTTTTAGTCATGTTGCCCATGAGGCATGGTTCGCAAGTATCAAATGATTCATAATCAAGTGATTCCAAAAGTCCATCTCGATGGAGTTTCTTCATGCGCTTTACACCAATATGACCTAAACAGCAGTGCCACAAATATGGTGCACTGTCATTATCAACTTTGCATCTTTTGGCATCAATATTATGAATATGTGTATCACTACGATCAAGATTCAACAAGAATAGACCATTCATCATGGGTGCATGACCATAAAAGATATTACTCATATTAATAGAACAACCATTATTCTCTGATTTAACTGAATAACTATCTCTCAATAAACAAGATCCAGATATATTGTTCATGCTCAATGCTGGCACCAAATAACAATTATTTAGATCTAAACTAATCCCGAAAGTAGATGTAGAGGTAGCGTGCCGACGACGATCACATCGACCTTGGAACCATTTCCGACGCACATCGTCACCTCATCCTTAGCCAATCTTTGTTTATTCCATAGCTCCTATTTCAAGTTACAAATATGAGCAACCGAACCAGTATCAAATACCCAAGCGTTGCTACGAGCATTAGTAAGATACACATCAATAACATGTATATCAAATATACCTTGTTCACTTTGCCATCCTTCTTATCTGCCAAGTATTTGGGGCAGTTCCGCTTTCAGTGACCACTCCCTTTGCAGTAGAAGCACTCAGTTTCAGGCTTGGGTCCAGCTTTGGGCTTCTTCCCCGGAGTGGCAAGTTGCTTTCCATTCTTCTTGAAGTTCCCTTTCTTTCCCTTGCCTTTTTTTCTTGAAACTAGTGGTCTTTTTAACCATCGACACTTGATGCTCCTTCTTGATTTCTACCTCCATGGCCTTAAGCATTGCGAAGAGCTCAGGAATCGTTTTATTCATCCCTTGCATATTATAGTTCATCACGAAGCCTTTGTAGCTTGGTGGCAGTGATTGAAGAACTCTGTCAATAACACTATCAACTGGAAGTTCAACTCCTAGTTGAGTCAAGTGGTTATGATACCAAGACATTTTGAGTATGTGTTCACTGACGTAACTAATCTCCTCCATCCTGCAGCTATAGAACTTGTTGGAGACTTCATATCTCTCAACCCGGGCATTTTCTTGAAATATTAACTTCAACTCTTGGAACATATCATATGCTCCATGACGTTCAAAATGTTAAGTCCCGATTTTAAGCCGTATAGCATTGAACTATTGAGTAGTCATCGGATCGAGCTTGCTATACGTTCATAACATCAGCTTCAACTCATGCATCATGCCTTTTACCTAGCGGTGCATCAAGGACATTATTCTTTTGAGCAACAATGAGGATAATCCTCAAGTTACGGACCCAGTCCGTGTAGTTGCTATGATATTCTTTCAACTTAGCTTTCTCTAGGAACGCATTAAAATTGAGGGGAACAGTAGCTTGGGTCATTGATCTACAACATAGATATGCAAAACTATAAGACTAAGTTCATGAAAAATTAAGTTCAATTAATGAAATATTTACCTAATAATAAAAAGAATTGGGTTTCTATCGTCCGTCATTAAAACTGCCCCTGAGGTTGTAAAGAATTACCCACCATGCCATTGATAAGTGAAAAAAAGGGTTTGGTTTGCCCCTTCTAAAATCCGCGACAGGCTCGGTTATTAAAATTAAGCCCCTGTAGTCAATAACATGTGGGTGGATGACTTAGTGGTGTGAGCCTCACCTCTCGACCTGGGAGACCTAGGTTCGATTCCCCTTTCTCTCTTTTCTTCCTTTTCTCTCCTATTAATGTTGGTAAGCGTAGGATATTACTACTCGCCCCAGCGTCACTTAACAGATGGGCTACACAATGTACCAGTTACTCTATTTTTGTTCTTTTTATTTTTGGACATATTCAAATATTTCAAAAAAACTCATAACTTTCAAACCCTAACTCCAAATCTAACATGTTATATATAGAAATCCCTTAAAAAGATGTGTAGATTTCAAATATGGTATTATATATTAATCACTTTCAATGTCAAAAAAATTCATAACTTTCAAACCCTAACTTCAAATCTAACATGTTATATAAAGAAATCCCTTAAAAAGATGTGTAGATTTCAAATATGGTAATATATTTATCAATTTCAAATCTTAACTCAAAAACCAAACTTTTATATATGTTAATCCCCTTAAAAAGATGTGTAGATTGGAAATATGCTATTATATTAATCATCATTCCTAAAATTCCATTTATGATGCAACCTTTATTAATATCTTATTTATATGGGGTATATTGAAAATCCCGTCTTAACGTTGATATTTATGTTGTCTAATAAATTGGAAACATGTTGAGTACATTTCACAAATAATACAACCTTATGAACTTTGCGCGACACGTTTCTTGTGTGGCATTGTGAAAGATCTGTGTAGCGACCCGACCTCAGATGGTCAAGTCTCTGTGCTTCAGTGTCATCCCTGGATCAGTAATGCTGACACACACAATACTCGAAGGATTTATAACAAAGTAGGAATCACACACTTGTTACATCGAATGTCTCAAAAGAGAACTTATTACAATAATATGGCTTAAGGCCGTCTAATGCGATAACATCGGAAGGCTTGGAAGATAAAGTGAGTCCATCAGCTCCAACAGCATAGCTGAGCTGCACGGCAACGACCTAACGAACCTTACTCCTCGTCTGAAAAGTCTGCAACATAATCCGTTGCAGCCCGAAAACGGGTCAGCACATGGAATATGCTGTCAATATAACACAGTAGAGCTAGACCAGAATAATGCTATCACTACATGCATATTTGGCTGGTGGAAAGCTCTATGGTTATAGTTTTGCGAAAAGCCAATTTTTCCCTACAACAAAGGAATAAATTTTAATTTAACTATCATGGTGGTTGAAACAACATTGAGAAGGTACAACCCCAACTCAATCCCAATTAAAGTAGTTAATAACCCAACAATATTAATTAAGAGTGATGAGATACATGTGATAACTCAAGTACTAGATACTCAAGATTGTCCATAACCAGGGACACGGCTAACCACGATTAGATTGTACACTCTGCAGAGGTTTGCACACTTTTCCCCACAAGACTCGATCGCTTCCGTTGGATTTCTCGCACTGCATGGTGTTTGAGAAACGGATGACCGAGACATAGTCTTTCAGAAACATTAACTCTCTACTCAGGGTAGACCATACCAAACCTACAAAACCCACTACCTGCTGATCTACCTCTTCAAGAGCTTCACGTAACCTACTCAACTATGCTATAGCCTATAATAGCTTGTGGCTGCACACGGAAGTTTCTAGCATGAATCATCTCAGTTCCCTTTGAGCCTGGGTGGCGGTCCATCGGAAGATCACACGGGTACCACGGGATTTCCAAAAAAAAAGTACAAACAACATTGGGTTCCCCAGGTGCCTCAATCCACCCAGATGTTAATTTAAGTTGCCACCTTAAGTTAATCCATTAATTAACAATCTCACATCTGTCATGGATTCACTCAAACCCAAACCACGTCTACGAGCATAGCATAGCAATATAAGCAACGCATAGAAGTAACTCCCAAGGGTTTGATAGTAAAAGAGCAATAGATTCTACCTCAACAACTACCTCCCAACCCACAAGTTAATGACATCCTAATCATGCAATGTTTGAGGATTGAACTAATGCATAAAAATTGGGTATGAAAAGAGTACGATCAATGTGTTACTTGCCTGGCTGATGATCCGTGAATCCGAGAGACTCGTAGTAACACGCTTCGCACTCCGGGAATTCTATCACAAACAAAAAATAACATACATAAGCAACATGCAAATATGCACGAACGAAACTCCAATAAAAGAGGTCGACCAGAGAGTTCAACTTAAGAACTCCGGTTCGCAAAAAGAATCAAATCAGACGGAGCAACGAAACTAAAACGGCAGAAGAAACAAGATCCGTTTACTAATCTGAACCAAGGTCAAATTTTATAGTACCAAAATCTTGTTTAAGTTGATTAAACAGAAAGAAGGTCTCGAGACGAAAATCTAGGCACTTCAATCGCCTGATTCCGACAAACGAGCGAAAAGATAAACAGAAACTAAAATCGGATCAGAAATCGCGATAAAAAATAATCACGGATAAATCCGATAAAAAGAAAACTGACGAATAGACTAACGAACAAGCGTTCGTTAGCTGTAACTAATGGGAGAACAACCGTTCGTTAAAACGAACGTATGGGCGAACGTCCGCTAAACAGAAAAACCAGAAAAAAACCGGCGAACCAAAAAAAATGAAACTAGTGTTTTTTTTTTGAAATCGAACGGCGGCGGGGCGGCTACCTCGGCTCGGCTCCGGCGGGGTTCCGGTGGGGTCCCAGGGCGGCGTGGGGTGGCGGGGCGGCGGCGGGAGGCGGCGGCGACGACGCCGGCTGCCCAACGAGGCGCTGCAAGCGGCGGCGGCGGCTTGGGGCGGGTCAGATGCGGCGGGCGGGTCGGGTGGCGAGGAGGGTGGCGGCGGTGGCTTATAAAGAGGAGGGTGGCTGCTTGGGGAGGGGGCAAGGCAACGGCGGGCGGCGGGAGTCCAGCTCGGACTTGAGTCCGGGTCGGCGGGCGGCGGCGCTGGCCGGGCTCGGCTGGCCTCCGCCCGGGCCAAGGGAAGATTTTTTTTAAAATAATTTCACCGACAGAAATAAAATCCTAGAAAATAAAATAAAAAACTAACAAGAAAGCAAAACTGGGTGAGCTTCGGTGGGAAAGCAAAACCGGTGTCACGTCTCGGAGGCTTCTGATGGGTTTAGATGGAAGAGAATAGAATAGAAAAAAAGATCTAACGAGAAAGCACTACCCATATACACATGAGACAAATACAATCATTTCACTCAATCAATCAAGCAAGGGCATAAAAACGGTTTAGAACTATCGCAAAAGTGCTCAACTACTACTAAATACATGTGGAAATACTACTAATATATGGTGGTCATCTAGAAATTTTGATCGGTGGAAGACTCCATGATGTCTGCTCCAGCTTCGTCTTCGTAGTCATCATCACTAGGATCGGAATCGGTGTCGTCGATGATGAGTTGTCCGGGCAAGTGGGGTCGTCGTCTTCTTCTACCGGTGCTGTTCCTCCCATGAATACTCCGATCTTCTTAACCAGGTCGTCATTCTTCTCCAGTAATGTCTTGATTTCTTCCTCATATCCTTTGCGTGTAAACTTGAGTTCTTCCTCCAGCTCGATGATCCATGCCTTCGCCTTCTTCAATTCCATCATGTCTGAGCACATCTGGTTCTCCTGACGTTGAATGTGCTGGTTTAGCTCCTGGATGAAAGCTGCAATGGATCTATCCTTTCTGGTGCTGATTACTTCCCATTGCTCGTCTCAGCGCTCACATATTTGATAGATAGTGTCCTTGAGTTCCCTGTTGTAGACTTCTCCAATGCGTCCCATGGTAATGTGGGCTGCCATGCTCTTGCCTAGACTCCAGGTGGGTGCTTCGAAAGAAAATTCTATGGGTTTAGAAGTTGGCGAGAACGTCCTTCCTGGAACTTGTACTGAATCATGCAATATCCTCTTCTGGTAAGGTGGCGTTGTACGTCCTGGTGAAACTTGGTATTCCAATGTTCAAGTACCTAGTCACTTCCTTCAAGTGGTGTCCAAAAGGTGTGTCTTCATCCGATTGTGCAAACTTGTTCTTCATCTCCGTCATCCTAAAGAGTAGAAAATGGATAGGAGTCAGAAATGAGTAGAGAAGGGTGACCTATGGTTTATCTTAGTGGTCGTGTCCTGCACTCAGCATGCGCTCTGATACCATCTTGTAGCGACCCGACCTCAGATGGTCAAGTCCCTGTGCTTTGGTGTCATCCCTGGATCAGTAATGCTGACACACACAGTACTTGAAGGATTTATAATAGATTAGCAATCACACACTTATTACATCGAATGTCTCAAAAGAGAACTTATTACAATAATACGGCTTAAGGCCGTCTAATGCGATAACAGCGGAAGGCTTGGAAGATAAAGTGAGTCCATCAACTCCAACGGCATAGCTGAGCTGCACGGCAACGACCTAATGAACCTTACTCCTGGTCTGAAAAGTCTGCAAAATAATACATTGCAGTCTGAAAACGGGTCAGCAGATGGAATATGCTGGCAATATAACACAGTAGAGCAAGAACAAAATAATGTTATCACTACATGCATATTTGGCTGGTGGAAAGCTCTATGGTTATAGTTTTGCGAAAAGCCAATTTTTCCCTACAACACAGGAATAAATTTTAATTTAACTATCATGGTGGTTGAAACAACATTGAGAAGGTACAACCCCAACTCAATCCCAATTAAAGTAGTTAAGAACCCAACAATATTAATTAAGAGTGATGAGATACATGTGATAACTCAAGTACTAGATACTCAAGATTGTCCATAACCGGGGACACGGCTAACCATGATTAGATTGTACACTCTGCAGAGGTTTGCGCACTTTTCCCCACAAGACTCAATCGCTTCCGTTGGATTTCTCGCACTGCATGGTGTTTGAGAAACGAATGACCGAGACATAGTCTTTCAGAAACATTAACTCTCTACTCAGGGTAGACCATAACAAACCTACAAAACCCACTACCTGCTGATCTACCTCTTCAAGAGCTTCACATAACCTACTCAACTATGCTAGAGCCCATAATAACCCGTGGCTGCACACAGAAGTTTCTATCATGAATCATCTCAGTTCCCTTTGAGCCTGGGTGGCGGTCCATCGGAAGATCACACGGGTACCCCGGGATTTCAAAAAAAAATACAAACAACACTGGGTTCCCCAGGTGCCTCAATCCACCCTTTGAGCCTGGGTGGCGGTCCATTAATTAACAATCTCACATCTGACATGGATTCACTCAAACCCAAACCACGTCTACGAGCATAGCATAGCAATATAAGCAACGCGTAGAAGTAACTCCCAAGGGTTTGATAGTAACAGGGAAATAGGTTCTACCTCAACAACTACTTCCCAACCCACAAGTTAATGACATCCTAATCATGCAATGTTTGAGGATTGAACTAATGCATAAAAACTGGGTATGAAAAGAGTATGATCAATGTGTTACTTGCCTGGCTGACGATCCGTGAATCCTAGAGACTCGTAGTAACACGCTTCGCACTCCGGGAATTGTATCGCAAACAAACAATAACATACATAAGCAACAAGCAAAGATGCACAAACGAAACTCCAATAAAAGAGGTTGACCAGAAAGTTCAACTTAAGAACTCCGGTTCGCAAAAAGAATCATATCAGACGGAGCAACAAAACACAAACGGCGGAAGAAACAAGATCCGTTTACTAATCTGAACCAAGGTCAAATTTTATAGTACCAAAAACATGTTTAAGTTGATTAAACAGAAAGAGGGTCTCGAGACGAAGATCTGGGCGCTTGAATCGCCTGATTCCGACAAACGAGCGAAAAGATAAACAGAAACTAAGACCGGATCAGAAATTGCGATCGAAAATAATAGCGGATAAATCCGATAAAAAGAAAACTGATGAACAGACTAACGAACGAGCCTTCGTTAGCTGTAACTAACGGTCGAACAACCGTTCGTTAAAACGAACGTACGGACGAACGTCCGCTAAACAGAAAAACCGGAAAAAAAAACCGGCGAACCAAAAAAACGAAACTATTGTTTTTTTTAACCGAACGGTTTTCTTTAGAAAACCGGGGCGGGGGGGCGGCTACCTTGGCTCGGCTCGTGGGCTCCGGGGGTTCAGTGGGGTCCTGGGCGGCGTGGTGGGCGGCGCCGGAGGCGGCGGGCCGCTGGCTGCAAGGGCGGCGGCGGCTCGGGGCGGGTCGGGAGGCGGCAGGCAGGTCGGGTGGTGAGGGAGGGTGCGGCGCGGCTTATAAAGAGGGGGTGGCTGCTTGGGGAGGGGCAAGGCAACGACGGCGGAGGAGTCCAGCTCGGACTTGAGTCCGGGTCGGCGGCGGCGTGGCGTTGAAGGCGGCGGCGGTGCGGGCTCGGCTGGCTACTGGCCTCCCGCCTAGACGGGAAGATTTTTTTTAAATAATTTTGCCGACAGAAATAAAATCCTAGAAAATAAAATAAAAACCTAAAAATGCCAAACAAATTTTCACCGTCTAAATGAAATATTTAGAAGGAGATGAACATTTTCTTGGCCCTAAAATGAAATTTTGAAAACGTGCAATTTTTCTAATGAAAATAAAATCCAAATAAACTCAAATAAAATCAAATAAATGATTTTAACATTTTTCCTCCAATATTTCAATTGTTTTGGAGAAGTCATATTACCTCCTCTCATATATTTTTTCTCTGAAATATTTTTTGGAGAGAAAAATAATTAAAATAAAAAAAATCCTCGTTTCACTATTTGATAGTAACCAAATATGAAAACCGGGAAATCCCCAACTCTCTTCGAGGGTCCTTGAGTTGCTTAGGATTTCGTGGATTGCGGAACAAAAATGCAATGAATTATGATGTGCATGAATGTCCTATGTATGACATTCCAAATTGAAAATTTGGGATGTTACAAACCTTCCCCCTTAAGATGAATCTCGTCCTCGAGATTCGGGTTGGCTAGAAAATAGGTGCGGGTGGTCTTTGCGAAGATCCTCCTCTCGTTCCCAGGTGGCTTCATCCTCGGCATGGTGGCTCCACTGAACTTTGCAAAACTTAATAACCTTGTTGCGGGTGACTCGGCTGGCAAACTCAAGAATCTTCACTGGCTTCTCCTCATAAGTGAAATCACTGTCCAACTGAATTGCCTCCAAAGGTACTCTATCTCTTAACGGTATATCGGCCATCTCAGCATGACACTTCTTCAACTGTGAGACGTGGAACACATCGTGAACTCCTGACAATCCCTCTGGTAACTCCAACTTGTAGGCAACTTCTCCCATCCGTTCCAGAACATGATACGGTCCTAAAAATCTCAGGACTAACTTTCCCATAACTCCAAAACGTTTCACTCCTCGCAAGGGTGATACTCACAGATATACTCTGTCTCCAATTTCATAAGTTACCTCCTTGCATTTCAAATCTGCATAACTTTTCTGCCTAGACTGAGCAATCTTCAGTCTATCTCGAATTAGCTTAACCTTCTCTTCAGGCTCCTTGATCAGGTCTGGTCCAAACAGTTGTCGGTCTCCTACCTCATCCCACATCAACGGCATTCTGCATCTGCGTCCATACATAGCTTCGAACGGTGCCATCTTCAAACTGGCTTGGTAGCTATTGTTGTATTAGAACTCTGCGTATGGCAAATTGTCAGCCCAACTAGATCCATAATCCAGCACACAGGCTCTCAATATATCTTCCAGTATCTGGTTGAATCTCTCGGTCTGTCCATCCGTCTGCAGGTGAAATGTTGTACTGAACTCCAATCTCGTACCCAAGGTCTGGTGTAGTTGATGCCAAAACTTTGAAGTAAACTGTGTTCCTTTATCTGAAACGATGGTCCTCGGAACTCCATGCAGACATACGATCCTGGACATATATATCTTGGCCAACTTCGCACTTGTATAGGTGGTTTTCACTGGGATAAAGTGAGCCAATTTGGTCAAGCGATCAACTACTACCCATATTGAATCATAACCTGCTTTGGTCCTGGGAAATCCGGTGATAAATTCCATGCCAAGTTTATCCCACTTCCATTCGGGTATCGGCATCGGTTGTAACAGTCCTGCTGGATTTTGATGCTCTGCCTTCACTCTCTGACATACATCACATACGGCTACATACTCGGCAATATCCTTCTTCATACCAGTCCACCAGAAACGTTTCTTCAAATCCAAATACATCTTGGTGTTTTCGGGGTGTATCGAGTATGGTGAGTCATGAACCTCTTGAAGTATTAACTTCCTGATCTCTGGGTTATTGGGCACATAAACTCGGTCCTCAAACCTTAAGGTATCGTGCTCATCCTCGCGAAAACCTTTACGCTTTGTTTGGATGTAGACATTAAAGGGCTTGGCATTGAATTGGCTCGAATGCCAAATATTCAAAACATTGATATTGAGCTTCAATGCCAATTGCGGTGTTTGGATGCCCATGTATTTGGCTTGTGGAATCCAGGGGAAAAAACAATTCCAATTCTTGTTTGGATGGTCAAGTGCTGAATTGCACATGTAAAAGGGTATGAAGTTTCATACGTTGTTGTACATGTTCAACTGAATTATACATGCATATGCATGTGTCTGAATGATCCCGGAAGCATGTGCGTGAGGGATCAAGAAGAATACATCGCTTGTTGGTCGTGCACTCGTGCTTGCAACAGACTTCAACCGTGCACCTGCAATCGAATGTAGAGGATGCACAGCACACATCATCCAACTCGAGCACATGCGCACAGCCTAGATGCGGTGGTGGGCATGCAGCGGCAGCGGCACAAGACGCGATTGTCCGCATGTTCGGGTCAGCGGCAAAGTCCACGCCCGCCAATGGGGCTCTTCTTGTGGTGGAAGGGTCCCCGTCATGCGGCTGGAGCAGCCTGTAACCAGCTGCCGACGGAGGGAGAGAGCTGGCGAGGATGCGGTCGCCGGCGGAAGTGTGGCCGCAGTGGCAACCGAATGCGTCGATCTTCAAGCTCGGACCAGCGGGCGGAGTCCGGCACCACCGTGGCACTCGCGGCTCTTCGCGTGTTTTCCCTGGATGTGCGGGAAAGGGGTGAAGGGAGTCTTGGCTGGGGCGACGGGCGAATATCAGCGAAAACCGAGGTCGGAGCCTCTGAATTGGTTGGCGGAGAGTGCACGTGAAAAGGGAACCGCTCGATATCGAGCCTCAATTCCACGATCGAATGTCTTGCGCAACCAAACAGCGATATTCGGGCTACCGAATGCCAAAGTCAAAATCTGGCCCTGAATACCAACATCCAAACGCAGTGTTAGCCTTTCCTTTGCTCATCTTCTCCTTTATCTCGGTAATCTCTTTGTCATCCTTCTGAGCTTCTCAAATCTTGTCCAACAATGTCGACTGAACCTCCATTGTTGCAACGAAACCTCATGGAACAATCTCTAACCGAAGTTCCATGATATCCTCAGCTAACTCCTTCGGCAATCCCTTACTTTCAAGGATATTGGCATAACTCTTACGGCTCAAAGCGTCTGCTATGACATTGGATTTTCCTGGATGATAGTGTAGCTTCATGTCGTAATCCTTTATAAGCTCCAACCATCTTCTCTGCCTAAGGTTCAGCTCCTTTTGGGTGAACATGTACTTCAAACTCTTATGATCCATGTACACATCACAATGGTTTCAAATAAGGTAATGTCTCCAAGTCTTCAAAGCATGCACTACGGCTGCTAGCTCCAAATCATGCGTGGCATAGTTCAACTCATGGGGTTTTAGTTATCGTGAGGCATACGAAACAACTTTTCCGTCCTGCATAAGCACACATCCAAGTCCCAAGCGAGAGGCGTCGCAATACACTTGAAACTCCTGATGTATATCTGGCAGTGTGAGCACTGGAGCTGTAGTCAAACGTTTCTTTAACTCCAGAAAACTTGCCTCACAATCTTCTGTCCATTTAAACTTAGTATCCTTCTTCAATAATTCAGTCATTGGATTTGCAATCTTGGAAAAATTCTCGATGAATCTCCGATAGTATCCTGCGAGTCCAAGGAAACTGCTGATCTCGCTAACTGAAGTGGGTGCCAACCATTCGAGGATCGATCGAACTTGCTGGGTCTCGCTATACCTTCTCCTGATATAACATGCCCAAGGGATCCGACTTCCTTCAACCAAAACTCGCACTTGCTGAACTTGGCGTATAACTGGTGTTCCCTGAGTTTCTCGAGAACTAAACACAAATGCTCCTTGTGCTTTTCTTCATTCTTCGAGTATACCATAATATCATTGATAAACACCACAACAAACTTGTCCAAATACTCCATGAACACCTTGTTCATCATGCTCACGAAATAGGCAGGGGCGTTAGTCAGTCCAAACGACATGACCGTATACTCGTATAGTCCATACCGCATGGTGAACGTTGTCTTTGGTATATCCTTCTCTCGGATCTTCAACTGATGGTATCCTGACCGTAAATCAATCTTCGAAAACACCTTAGCTCCTTGCGGCTGATCAAACAGATCATTGGTCATCGGTAGTGGGTACTTGTTCTTAATCGTTAACTCATTCAAGGCTCGATAATCAACAACCATCCTTAGGGATTTATCCTTCTTCTCAACCAAAAGCACTGGAGCTCCCCAAGGTGATGAACTCCTTCGAATGTAACCTTTCTCCAATAACTCCTTGATCTGTTTCTTAATTTCCTCCAGATCGTTTGCGGGCATCCGATAGGGTCTTTTGGATATTGGCCCTGTTCCTGGCAATAGCTTAATCAAAAACTCAATGTCTCTATCTGGTGGCATGCCTGGTAACTCCTCGGGGAAAACATCCGGGAAATCCTTCACTACAGGCACTTCCTCCTGCACAACTCCTGTACGGGTATTCACTTGGCTCCTCCTAGGCACATGCCTAGATACATACTTAATCCTTTTTCCCTCCGAGGTGGTGAGATAAATTGACTTACTAGCATAGTCAATGCTTCCTCCGTACTTCGGCATCCAGTCCATACCTAATATCACATCCAATCCTTGTGACTCCAAGATAATTAGGTCGGACGGAAAAACATGGGTACCAATGGTTAGAGGCATCTGGTTGCACCATCGGCTAGCCATATACTCTGCTCCAGGCGAGCTCACTAAAAGAGGGGTCCTAAGGGTTTGGGTTGGTAGTTTAAACTTATCCACAAATCCCCTTGATATGTATGAATGTGATGCACCAGTATCGAAAAGAACAAGAGCGGTAAATGACTTAACCAAAAACTTACCTATTACCGCATCCGGCTGCTCTTCAACCTCCTCCATGTTAACGTGGTTCACTTGTCCTTTGTTGAATGGATTAGGCTTCTTCCCAGCGCTCCCATTTCCGTTTCCATTCCTTCCTTTAGGGCAATCGTTGGCATAATGCCCTGTCTTCCCGCACTTGAAGCAAGTAACTTGACTTAGGTCTCTTTTGGCGGGTGTGGCTGGATTGGAGCGGTTCTGATTGTTGTTAGCTCCGTTCCCATTCTTAGCACCATTGTGGTTATGCAATTCTCCCCCAGTGTGGGTGTGACCTCCATGGTTATGAGCAAGTCCTCCCGAATTCGGGGTTAAGCGAGGCTTCTGTTGAGCTCCTGAATTATACTTCCCTTGTCCATACTTCCTCTTACGGCTTTCAATCTGCTGCTGCTTCCCTTCAATCATAAGAGCTTTATCTACTAACTCCTGGTAGTTGTTGAAGGTTGCTACCATCAACTGCATGCTCATCTCATCATTCAGCCCTTCCATAAACTTCTCCTGCTTCGCGACATCTGTGGCCACATCATCAGGGGCATAGCGTGATAGCTTGCTAGAATCATCCACGTACTGAGCCACAGTACGGTTCCCCTGGGTAAGTTGCGGAACTCCCGCTTCTTCATCTGCATAGCTCTAGTTGAGACATGGGATGTGCAGAAAGCTTGTTGAAACTGGTCCCAAGTAATATTGGCTATAGGAAAAGTAGCCGTGTAATTCTCCCACCATGAGGCTGCTAGTCCATCCAATTGATGTGCGGCAAAGCGCACCTTCTCAGCATCTGTGCAACCTGCGGTGGTCAACTCCCTTCCAATACGGTGTATCCAATCATCAGCAACTATTGGCTCGGTGCTACTGGAAAACACCGGTGGCTATAACCTTAGAAAACGGGCTAGGTTGTCCACTGGTGGCGGGTTATTGTTGTTGTTGTTGCCCTGGTTCTGAACTAACAATTGCATCAAAGCATTCTGCTGCTGGATCAACTGGGTGAGCTCCGGTGTGAAAGCAAAACCGGTGTCACGTCTCGGAGGCATTTGATGGGTTTAGATGGAAGAGAATAGAATAGAAAAAAGAGGTCTAACGAGAAAGCACTACCCATATGCACATGAGACAAATACAATCATTTCACTCAATAAATCAAGCAAGGGCAAACAAACGGTTTAGAACTATCACAAAAGTGCTCAACTACTACTAAATACATGGGGAAATACTACTAATATATGGTGGTCATCTAGAAATTTTGATCGGTGGAAGACTCCATGATGTCTGCTCCAGCTTCGTCTTTGTAGTCATCATCATCGGTGTCGTCGATGATGATGTAGTTGTCCGGGCAAGTGGGGTCGTCATCTTCTTCTACCGGTGCTGGTCCTCCCATGAATACTCCGATCTTCTTAACCAGGTCGTCATTCTTCTCCAGTAATGGCTTGATTTCTTCCTCATATCCATCGCGTGTAAACTTGAGTTCTTCCTCTAGCTCGATGATCCTGGTCTTCGCCTTCTTCAATTCCATCTTGTCTGCGCACATCTGGTTCTCCTAACGTCGAATGTGCTGGTTTAGCTCCTGGATGAAAGCTGCAATGGATCTATCCTTCCTGGTGCTGATTACTTCCCATTGCTCGTCTCAGCGCCCACATATTTGATAGATAGTGTCCTTGAGTTCCATGTTGTAGACTTCTCCAATGCGTCCCATGGTAATGTGGGCTGCCATGCTCTTGCCTAGACTCCAGGTGTGTGCTTTGAAAGAAAATTCTATGGGTTTAGAAGTTAGCGAGAACGTCCTTCCTGGAACTTGTACTTGAATCATCTAGCGCTCCTCTTCTGGTAAGGTGGCGTTGTACGTCCCGGTGAAACTTGGTATTCCAATGTTCAAGTACCTAGTGACTTCCTTCAAGTGGCGTCCAAAAGGTGTGTCTTCATCCAATTGTGCAAACTTGTTCTTCATCTCCGTCATCCTAATGGAGAGGAGTCAGAAATGAGTAGAGAAGGGTGACCTATGGTTTATCTTAGTGGTCATGTCCTACACTCAGCGTGCGCTCTGATACCATCTTGTAGCGACCCGACCTCAGATGGTCAAGTCTCTATGGTTCAGTGTCATCCCTGGATCAGTAATGCTGACACACACAATACTCGAAGGATTTATAACAGAGTAGCAATCACACACTTATTACATCGAATGTCTCAAAAGAGAACTTATTACAATAATATGGCTTAAGGCCGTCTAATGCGATAACAGCGGAAGGCTTGGAAGATAAAGTGGGTCCATCAACTCCAACGACATATCTGAGCTGCACGGCAACGACCTAAGGAACCTTACTCCTCGTCTGAAAAGTCTGCAACATAATACGTAGCAGCCCGAAAACGGGCCAGCACATGGAATATGCTGGCAATATAACACAGTGGAGCAAGAACAGAATATTGCTATCACTACATGCATATTTGGCTGGTGGAAAGCTCTATGGTTATAGTTTTGCGAAAAGCCAATTTTTTTCCTACAACAAAGGAATAAATTTTAATTTAACTATCATGGTGGTTGAAACAACATTAAGAAGGTACAACCCAGCTCAATCCCAATTAAAGTAGTTAACAACCCAACAATATTAATTAAGAGTGATGAGATACATGTGATAACTCAAGTACTAGATACTCAAGATTGTCCATAACCGGGGACACGGCTAACCATGATTAGATTGTACACTCTGCAGAGGTTTGCGCACTTTTATCCACAAGACTCGATCGCTTCCGTTGGATTTCTCGCACTGCACGGTGTTTGAGGAACGGATGACCGAGACATAGTCTTTCAGAAACATTAACTCTTTACTCAGGGTAGACCATACCAAACCTACAAAACCCACTACCTGCTGATCTACCTCTTCAAGAGCTTCACGTAACCTACTCAACTATGCTAGATCCAATAATAGCTTGTGGCTGCACATGGAAGTTTCTAGCATGAATCATCTCAGTTCCCTTTGAGCCTGGATGGCGGTCCATCGGAAGATCAAACGGGTACCCCGGGATTTCCAAAAAAAATACAGACAACACTGGGTTCCCCAGGTGCCTCAATCCACCCAGATGTTAATTTAAGTTGCCACCTTAAGTTAATCCATTAATTAACAATCTCACATTTGTCATGGATTCACTCAAACCCAAACCACGTCTACGAGAATATCATAGCAATATAAGCAATGCGTAGAAGTAACTCCCAAGGGTATGATAGTAATAGGGCAATAGGTTCTACCTCAACAAATACTTCCCAACCCACAAGTTAATGACATCCTAATCATGCAATGTTTGAGGATTGAACCAATGCATAAAAACTGGGTATGAAAAGAGTATGATCAATGTGTTACTTGCCTGGCTGACGATCCGTGAATCCTAGAGACTCGGAGTAACACGCTTCGCAATCCGGGAATTCTATCGCAAACAAACAATAACATACATAAGCAACAAGCAAAGATGCACAAAAGAAACTCCTATAAAAGAGGTTGAACAGAAAGTTCAACTTTAGAACTCCGGTTCGCAAAAAGAATCAAACCAGACGGAGCACCGAAACTCAAACGGCGGAAGAAACAAGATGCGTTTACTAATCTGCACCAAGGTTAAATTTTATAGTACCAAAATCTTGTTTAAGTTGATTAAACAGAAAGAGGGTCTCGAGACGAAGATCTAGGCGCTTGAATCGCCTGATTCTGACAAACGAGCGAAAAGATAAACAGAAACTAAGATCGGATCAGAAATCGCGATAAAAAATAATCGCGGATAAATATGATAAAAAGAAAACTGACGAACAGACTAACGAACGAGCGTTCGTTAGCTGTAACTAATGGGCGAACCACCGTTCGTTAAAACGAACGTACGGACGAACGTCCGCTAAACAGAAAAACCGGAAAAAAAAAACAGCGAACCAAAAAAACGAAACTAGGGTTTTTTAAAAAAAAAAGAACCGAACGGTTTTCTAAAGAAAATCGGGGCGGCGGGGCGGCTACCTCGGCTCAGCTCCGGTGGGGTTCCGGTGGGGTCCGGGGGAGGCGTGGGGTGGCGGGCGGCGGCGGAGGCGGCGTGGCTCGGGGCGGTCGGGAGGCGGTGGCGGGTCGGGTGGCGAGGAGGGTGGCGGTTTATAAAGAGGGGTGGCTGCTTGGGGAGGGGCAAGGCAACGGTGGCGGCGGGAGTCCGGCTTGGACTTGGAGTCCGGGTCGGCGGGCCTTGGCGCTGAAGGCGGCGGCAGGGCTACTGGCTCACTAGCCTCCGCCCAGTCGAGTAAGATTTTTTTAAAATAATTTCACGACAGAATAAAATCCTAGAAAATAAAATAAAAACCTAAAAATGCCAAAACAAATTTTCACCGTCTAAATGAAATATTTGGAACGAGATGAACATTTTCTTGGCCCTAAAATGCAATTTTGAAAACGTGCACTATTTCTAATGCAAATAAAATCCAAATAAACTCAAATAAAATCAAATAAATGATTTTAACATTTTTCCTCCAATATTTCAATTGTTTTGGAGAAGTCATATTATCTCCTCTCATATATTTTTTCTCTGAAATATTTTTCGGAGAGAAAAATATTTAAAATCAAAAATCCTTGTTTCACTATTTGATAGGAATCAAATATGAAAACCGGGAAATACCCAACTCTCTCTGAGGGTCCTTGAGTTGCTTAGGATTTCAAGGATTGCGGAACGAAAATGCAATGAAATATGATGTGCATGAATGACCTATGTATAACATTCCAAATTGAAAATTTGGGATGTTACAATTCGAAGGGATTCGCCGATGCTCAGGTGTGTGTAAGAGGGATGATTTTTTTTTCGTTTCAAGCATGGGGAATAATGCCTTCTCGTGGAATCTGAAGCATGCATGGTTAAAAAACAAATTCCGAATCATACACCTGATTTCATGAAAATTATTGTGACCTCTTCAAATAAAAAAATTGTTTTAGTGTGGTATGTGAACATCCGTTTATTATGTTTCCTTCTATATGAAAGATAATTGAGTTGTACTTTAGACTTTATAGGTCTCCGTGCATGTATTATTAGAAGAAATTTTGTAACGAAAATCAGTAATGGGCATCTGGTAACTTACCAATTAAACCTTAATTTCTTATATATGTACATACATGTACGATCCTCATGATTTAGGCTCTCAATGATAAATCAAATGATGAAGATAATGACACCTTATACTGCAAATTAACTAGGAAGGTAATTTAGATATTTAAATTAATCAATTCTTTCATGATTGAAGTGTAGCATCTCATACATGCATTTTAAGACCATTGGTAAAATATATATTACATGGCTGATGCAACAGAATGTTGTCTTGGGTCATTGGGCCAGGGAAGTGTGTTTTGATTCTCCCGGTGCAACGCACGGGCATATTTGCTAGTTACTAATGAACTCCCACTTAAATAAACATCCCTCAAGTCATCTAAGTGATACGTGATCCAAATCAACTAACCCATGTCCGATCATCACGTGAGATGGGGTAGTCATCAATGGTGAACATATCTATGTTGATCATATCTACTATATGACTCACGTTGGACCTTTCGGTCTCCAGTGTTCCGAGACCATGTCTGTACATGCAAGGCTCGTCAAGTTTAACCCAAGTATTCTGCATGTGCAAAACTGTCTTACACCCGTTGTATGTGAATGTATAGTCTATCACACCCGATATCACATGGTGCTTCAAAATGACGAACTTTGGCAATGGTGCATACTCGAGGAGAACACTTTTATCTCGAAATTTAGTGAAGGGATCATCTTATAATGCTACCGCCGTTCTAAGCAAAATAAAATACATAAAGGATAAACATCACATGCAACCAAAATATGTCGCATGATATGGCCATCATCATGTTGTGCTTTTGACCTCCATCTCCAAAGCATCGTCATGATCTCCATCATCACCGACTTGACACCTTGATCTCCATCGTAGCATCGTTGCGTCGAGGTCGTCACGCCAACTATTGTTTCTACAACTATCGCTAACACATAGTGATAAAGTAAATCAATTACATGGCGCTTTCACTTCATACAATAAAGAGACAACCCTAAGGCTCCTGCCAGTTGTCGATATTACAAAACATGATCATCTCATACATCAACATATATCACATCATATCTTGACCATATCACATCACAACATGCCCTGCAAAAACAAGTTAGACGCCCTCTACTTTCTTGTTGCAAGTTTTACGTAGCTGCTACAGGCTTCTAGCAAGAACCATTCTTAACTACCCAAAAACCACAATGGTAATTTATCAAGTTTGCTATTTTAACCTTTTTCAAGGACCAGTCGTAGTCAAATTCGATTAAACTCAAGTAGGAGAAACAGACACCCGCCAGCCACATTTTATGCAAAACTAGTTCATGTCAGTCAGTGGAACCGGTCTCATGTGCGTCGACATATAACGTTAGTCCGGGACGCTTCATCCCACAATATCGCCGAATCAAAATAAGACGCTGGTAGTAAGTAGTATGACTATCACCGCACACAACTCTTTGTGTTCTACTCATGTATATCATCTACGCATAGACCTAGCTTGGATGACTGTTGGGAAACGTTGCATGGAAAACAAAAAAAATCTATGCACACACAAGATCTATCCATGGGGATGCATAGAAACGAGAGGGGAGAGTGTGTCTACGTACCCTCGTAGACCGTAAGCGGAAGCGTTTGACAACGCAGTTGATGTAATCGAATTTCTTCGCGTTCCAACCGATCGAGCACCGAACGTACGTCACAGTCACACCCTGCATTTTGTAACATGTCATTTGCATTAATAAAACATGAGCATTATTTGGCTTTTTATTTAGGAGTTGGTTTTCTCTGTGTGATTTTCAAGTGCTCTTTAAAGTCAACTACTCCACTTTATATACTTCATCTCCCCGCCCCAAACTTCTGCCCAATGATCATACCATGTGTATAGTGCAATATAGTATTTTCTTACAAAAATAATTTGGCCAAAAAGTATTTTCAAAAATTAGTTTTCCAAAAACCCCTGAATTGAGGTTTGCACTACAAGTACTTGATTTGGGGTATGAAAAATATTTCAAAGAGCATGTTTGAAATCTATTAGATATAGGATTCCCATAAACCACAAAAATATAATTTTAAAAGTTATTTTCCTATTTTATTTAAAAGCTTTTTCTTAAGGCCAGAAATGGTCTTTAATAGGGGAAAATTATTTTATTGTTTCAAAAATATTTAAAAAAAATCAGGGAAACCCAGTGGACATAAATTTCCATATATAAGAGTTTCAACACATGGTCATGTTCAAAATATTGGACAAAACCTCCCAAAACCATTTCTGCCCATTTCAAGGATTTGAAATATTTCTACAAGAAATATTTTCATAAAAATCCAGGGAAAATCCAATAAGTCACAAATGCATATGGTGATCACCTTGCAAAGCCTAATATCAATCAAGGTCATTTTGGTTCACCAAAATGCCTCAAAACCCTCTCTGACCAGAATCAAATTTGAACAACTTTGTACTACCAACTTTCTCTCATTGACCCCAACTTTTGTGAGCATGTTCACATGACCAAATGAGGCCACTGCACCAAGTGGTGCATCAAGGGAAAGTGAATTGCTCAACTAGATCTACACAAGTTCATTTCTGCTAATTTCTAGGGTTTACAAAAGTTGCATTGGCATCTTTGCCCAAATAAGCTCCAAATTGGTGGAAGGCCCTAATTATATGTGTCATTTCACCCTGTGGAGTGTCATGACAAATGGAAATCATCTACTTGCCAAAACCATTATCAGACACCTTCTGACACTTTACCAAAATGCCATTTTTGACCTCTTCCACTAATCTCCATGGGCTCAACTTTGTACCACAGCTGCTCCTGACCCTCTTCTACCCCCAGTAACTTTCCCCTGGCCATTGATCAATGATTGAGGGGTGAAACACCCCCATTTACATCCCTGGACAGCAACTTCTCTCTCTCCCTCAACCTCCCTCCTCACTCCAGTGGCCACCCAGGGCATCCAAAGCCCCTCCCTTTTTCTTTACTCCCTCCTAGACCTGCTGGACATGCTTGTGGGCGCCCACACTGCTTAGAAAATGGCATCCAAGCCATTTGGGCGCTCTGGAGCGCGCTACAGTTCGGCCAGGCAATGTAGCCGCCCCGTGCCAACCACCTCCGGCCACCTCGGGCCTCCCCAACGCGCCCGACGATGCGCCTCGACGTCTGCGTCACGCGACGCCTCTTTCCCCCTCCTCCCTCTCCCTCCTCTCGCCCCAGCTCACACGCGCGCCGACCGCCCTAGCGCGCTCACCCGCGCGGCGCCCCTCTCCCTTCGTCAGCTGAAGGCGTATTTTGCATTTACGCCTTGGACGTGGCAGCCTCGCGAGGGCCGGATCCTCCCTGGGCCTGCTGCACTGTGGTCCTTCTGGCCCAGTTGCACAATGCTGCTTCTCCTTTTTCTTTTTCCATAAACTTGAAAAAATTCCTCATGACTAAACATTAATCCAAACGCAATAATTCCAGTTCCTAAATTCTTGTAAAAATCCCACTTATTTAATGGTATAACTTTCATTCATGTCCAACCAACTTTTATGTACTGTTCATATTCAAATTCAAATTTGAATATAATTAAACCCCTCTGAAAATCCATTTATTCTACTCTGCTACTCCAAGTACAAATCTAGGAATCTTCCCCTTCTTAGTTTTCACCCTAGTATTTAACAAAAATGAGTTGACATTTTTCTGAGCACTTTGGTTTTTCTGTTTTATCATTGCCTTATTTTTCTCGTTATTATTTTGTGACGATAGATTGCGTTGCTGATGAAGGAGTTGGACCAGAAGACTTTGAAGACCTAGAAGACTTTGCTAAGCCAGGCAAGCAACCCTTTGACCATGTCTATCAAACCCCTTTTATGCATATCATATAGCACTTTATTATTGTTGCATCGGAATCATGATGAGATGGTAACCACTTGGGTGGGTTGCCTCTGTGACTTCTGTGTTGATACATGCATTGTCCATGACCCTACCTTCCTATGAGGGTTATGCACGTGGCAGTAGATAGGATGCTAAAGTAGTTGCTACGCAAAAAGGGACGGGAATATGCATGGTGATGGAGACAAAGTATTTTCAAAAGACTTTTTCAAAAACCCTGTCGGGTGCCACTTATGCCCGAGGGAGATAATGAGATGGGTAACCACTTGATGACGAAGTGGTGTACCAAGGCAAGTTTGTGTGTTGTTTTCGAAAACGGAATAGATTTAAGATTTATCGACTGTCCCAACCTTACATGCGCAACCACTCTACCCTTATATGGGAAAGGGCATTACTGATTACCTAGGCCGATACTAGCATGGTGACCGCATTACTAGTGACAGGAGAGTTGGTGCTCTCTCGGGACGGGGTCGTGCCAGGTAGGGCGGCCAAGAACATTTTTATGGGGCACCAGACACATCGTTGGTACCCCGTGCCAGTGGTATGTGACGAATATGGGAGCGAGGCTCCACAATTTTAAGTTGTGAAATGTTGGGCACGGGGATTACTACCAATCGAGTGGACTCTATGTTTGTGTCGTCTAGGGAAAGATAGTGATCGGGTGCTTACCCGGGTACTTGAGGTACCGCGGGTCGTGGATGACACGGAAGTTCCCCGGATCCTGTGGGTAAAGTGTGCAACCTCTGCAGAGTGTAAAACTATTCGAATAGTTGTGTCCACGGTCAAGGACAGTTGGGCGGTGCTACTTAAACTACGTCCAGAGTTTTACAAACCGCGCGTGTGTGTGTTGATAAGACTATTTGGGTTAAGTCAGATGGCTTGACACGATGATCAAGTTGGATTGGTGTCCACCTCCGCTTATGTTGATATCTGTAACTTGATCGTACGGATATCTGTACTCTCATGATGCATACTTTACGTGCTGATAGATCATGTCATTGAACTCAAAACTAGCTTTCTGCAAACTACCTACTTAGTGCTATATCATTGCATTATGGTGTCGTGTTCCAATCATGGGTTGCTTGCTAGTACATTCAAAGTACTCACTGGCTTGCCACTGGTTATTTAGTTGGCCAGGCATGGAAGAACATGAGCTCGAAGAAGAGTTCTTTGGAGACGAACATGCGAACTAGGACGTTTCCCAGTCAGAATGCCTGTAGGGTTAAGGCAGATGGCATGGGTTCTACTTATCGACAAAGATTTCCGCTGCTTAAGTTTATTTGGTATTCAGCCCTTGTGGCTTTATCTATGTAAGACTTGACCATAATGGTCATAATTTTTGTAAGACGGTATGTATGGATGTAAGACTCTTGTTATTCATCTTATGTATGTTCAGTGAGCATTGATCTCTGGGATCACTGTACACGTGCATTCGGCGATCTCGACTCATGAGTCGGGGTCCCCACAGAGCTGGTATCAGAGCCAGGATGATTGTAGGAAGCCTTCGTTAGCATGGGCGTTAGTTAGGATAAAACCCATTTTGCAAAACCCTCTATACTCTTCTTTTTCCTAAGCTTACCAAACCCAAGATATATTTCCATATTGACCTCTCCCATTCAACCTTTGTAGATGGCTGTTTTACCCGAAGACTTCCTGACCACCGGATTTCCCGTGCTTCTCGAGGATAGCCTCAAGAAGTGCCAGTTTTACCGAGCCCCCATTTTCACCTACCATGAGCATTGGATCAATGATACCGAGACGGAGTATCATGTGGAAGTGATCGTGAAGGCTAATGACTCTCCAAAAAGCTGGTTCTTCGAGGGACCCCAGATGGCAACACTAGTTCTTGCCATCGAGACAGCAACCCTCAAGGCACTCACCCGCCTCCGGGACCTTCTTCCAGAGATGGCAGACGAGTTGGCAACCCGCTTCTTGCCTTATCGGAAGGAAGGTGAGGATGAGAGCAGTGCACCAGCTCCACCATTAGAAGAAGGAATTCCACTCCATTCCAGACCTACTTCAGCCTTTGTGCCGATAGTTTGGCACAACACTTGGCCTCGCAATCAATGGAGCTCCGAAGGGAACTTCATGAGACCAAGGCACTTCCTCGCCAAGCACAAGGGAAGACGGATAGGATCAAGAAGGAAGGTGCTCCCCCTGGACAGCCGCAATCGCCTACCGAGGCGGAAGACACCCGAAGAATGGAGGACCCCCACAACAACACTGCATGAGCGCAAGAGATTACCGCAAGCTCTTCACACCACTGGCAAAGCAGCACCGTGTTGAGCTCCTTCACTCCCCCACCCCTTCGAGCAATGAAGGAAGTCATGCTACTGATGACGAGGAGGAAGACCCAGAAGAGCTAGATTACGCGACCGAGCATTCCACCACTTAGGCATCCTTCGCAACTTGGATATGCCCGTTAGTAACCCCTACAGTAGGATAGGTCGTGTACCCCCCTATGCGAAGTCGAGTCCTTGTAATGGTTCATACGAAACCATGTAGGGTTGTGTTTTTTTGATGTGTTTGATGGACGTCGTGCTTTCCGTCGGGAACTTGTAAGCGACTACATCACCCATTTGGATTTTAATGAATGTGTTTGGCCTTTTGGCCCTTGCATGAAAACAATTAGTTTCATACCGACCCCCTTACTAGGCATCCCATCTATATTGCTCTCCCTCATCTTTCCCAATCATGAGACCTTGACCGCTCCAACAGGATGCCTGTTGTAACACGTACTGGTACCTCTACCCAGCAGCAAGAAGCCAGAGCAGGAGCCAGTCAGGACCAAACCCAAGGACAAGCTCCACCACCGCCACCACCTCCAAACATGGACATGGCTCAGCTTCTCCAAGCCTTCCGAGAGGAACGCCAAGCCAACACTGCAGCCCTCCAGATGATTGCTCAAGTTGTCAACCGCCAGCCGGCGGGGAACGAAAATGGATGTTCCATGTTGGCAGAGTTCAAGAAGCATGCACCACCCACCTTCATCGAGACTGCTAAACCCCTCGATGCAGACGACTGGGTCCGCACCATTGAGGATCTGTTGGAACTAGTCGGATGCACTGAGGGCCGTGAGAAGGTGGCATATGCTGCTCACTGTCTCGGGGAACAGCCAGAGCTTGGTGGGATGGATTCAAGACCATGCATGTTGAGCAAAACATCACTTGGAATGACTTCAAGGCAGAATTCCGCAAGGCTCACATTCCTTCCGGAATCATGGCCATCAAGAAGCGTGAATTCCGAGCCCTGAAGCAAGGAAGTAGCACTGTCAAGGAGTACATGCAGAAGTTCAGTGTTCTCTCAATGTATGCTCCTTAGGATGTCAACACTGATGCTGCCAAAAGGGAGCGCTTCATGGAAGGCGTTAACCAAACTTTGCAGTACTCGCTTGTTGTGTGTGACTGCCTGACCTTTCCTGATCTGGTGAACAAGGCACTCATGCTTGAGGACAAGCGACGTGCTTTGGATGATACCCGTAAGTGCAAGATGATCAGCAAGGGTAGCTCCAGCAACCAGAAGCCTCGCCCGTGGCAGCCAACCCTGGTCAAGCCAACCTATCAGCAGCCAAGAGCCCTTGCACCCTGCACCAACTATCAGCCTCAGCAGTATGCCAACCCCAGGCCAGCTTACAACAACCCCAATAACAATGTCGGCAAGACCAGCAACCCCAATAAAGTCACTTGCTTTGGATGTGGTCAGCCATGACACTACTCCAAGAATTGCCCCAACAAGAAGCCCGACGCCCCGCGCCCCAATGCGTAGAACCCAGGACAAGGCCGCGGAATGCCACCAAGGAACCAAGCTCCCCGCAACCCGCCCAACAATGGCAAGGGTCGTGTGAATCATGTCACTACAGAAGAAGCTCCGGAAGACCTGTGGCGTCAGGCCGGGTAATGCCCTTGTTAACTCAGACCGCAATCGTCTTGTTTGATTCTGGAGCCACACATTCATTTTTCACCCAAGAGTTTGCATTAAAAAGTGGCATGACCCCTACACCCCTGAATAACCCTATGGTGGTACAAACCCCCGGAGCAGAGATGAGAGCCAAGGTAGGCTGTAAGGGAGTCGGAATCGTCATTAACGGGCTAGACTTCCTAGCAGACCTTATCATCTTAAGGTCACAAGGCTTGGATGTGATCTTAGGAATGAATTGGCTCATCAAGCACCAAGGCTTGTTAGATTGTGCCAACCGAACTGTCACTGTGACCAATGACCAAGGAGTCAAAGTTAAGTTTGCTCCCAACCCCTCCTCTGGTCGAGGTGCCCAAGTCAACTGTCTGTCAGAAGTTGGATTAGAGCAAGTGCCAGTAGTGTGCGAATACCCCGATGTCTTTTCCGATGAGCTACCGGGAATGCCTCCTGACCGAGACATTGAGTTCATCATCGAGCTCATGCCCAGAGCAGGACCCATCTATAAGAAGCCTTATAGAATGGGATTGGAAGAGTTAGCAGAGTTAAAGAAGCAACTGGAAGAGCAGTTGAGGAAGGGATTTATCCGCCCTAGTGCCTCCCCTTGGGGATCACCTGTCCTATTTGTGGCAAAGAAAGACGGTACCATCCACTTGTGCATTGACTATCGCTCCCTCAATGAAGTTACAATCAAGAACAAGTATCCACTTCCCAAGATTGAAAATCTATTTGATCAACTCAATGGGGCCAAGGTGTTCTCCAAGATCGATCTCAGATCTGGGTACTACCAGCTGAAAATCAGAACCCAAGATATTCCAAAGACGACATTGGTAACCAGATATGGCCTGTATGAGTGCATGGTCATGTCCTTTGGATTGACCAATGCCCCAGCTTACTTCATGTATCTCATGAATAAGGTCTTCATGGAATATTTGGACAAGTTTGTCGTCGTCTTCATTGATGACATTCTTGTCTTCTCGAAGACGGAAGAAGAGCACGAGCAACACTTCAGGATGGTCCTAGACAAGCTTCGAGAGCACCAACTGTACGCCAAGTTCAGCAAGTGCGAATTTTGGCTGCATGAGGTTGGATTCTTGGGTCATAAATTGACTGCCGAAGGATTGTCAGTGGATCCCACCAAGATTCAAGTCGTGACTGAATGGCAAACCCCGAGCAATGTGAAGGAAGTCAGAAGCTTCCTCGGACTCGCGGGATATTACCGCAAGTTTGTTGAAGGATTCTCAAGCATTGCCCGACCCATGACCCGACTCTTGAAGAAGGACAAGAAGTTTGAATGGAAGCCGAAGTGCGAAGAAAGCTTCCAGGAGCAGAAGAAGAGATTGACCACCGCCCCAGTTCTGGCCACACCTGATATTCACAAAGAATTTGTGATATATTGTGATGCGTCGAGAGCCGGTCTTGGAGGTGTTCTTATGCAAGAAGGCAGAGTCGTAGCATATCTATCCAGACAGCTACGTCCTCACGAAGAGAACTATGCTACTCATGAGCTTGAGTTAGCAGCAGAGATTCATTCCCTGAAGACATGGCGACATTACCTCCTAGGGAAGCGGTGTGAGATATACATGGATCACAAAAGTCTGAAGTATATTTTCACTCAGAAGGAATTGAACATGAGGTAGAGAAGATGGCTAGAATTGATCAAGGATTATGATCTCAGTGTTCAATACCACCCTAGAAAGGCTAATGTGGTAGCAGATGCATTAAGCAAAAAGGCTTGTTCCTTGAATGCTATGCTTAAGGAAAAGCTACCCGCCTTGTATGAAGAACTTGAAAGCTTCGGGTTGGAACTGGTTGCACCAGGATTCTTGGCTAACCTCGAAGTCAAGCCTACCCTGATGGATGATGTTAAGGAAGCTCAGAAGGGACACGAGAGTATTGAAGGCATCAAGAGGAAGATCAAGCCAGGCAAGGCCCCATGATTCTCAAAAGATGAGCAAGGAATTTTGTGGTTCAGGAATCGCATTTGCGTACCCAACAAGGTTGAGCTCAAGAACTTGATCTTGCCAGAAGCTCATGACACCCTGTATTCCATCCATCCTGGAGGGACAAAGATGTATCAAGACCTGAAGGAAATATTTTGGTGGCACGGGATGAAAAGAGAGATTGCCACCTATGTTGCAAACTGTGATGTATGCCAAAGGGTCAAGGCTGAATATCAGCGACCTACGGGATTGCTACAACCACTCAAGGTTCCCGAGCGGAAATGGGATAAAGTCGGAATGGATTTCATCATTGGACTACCTAGGTCAAACAAGGTACATGACTCCATCTGGGTCATAGTCGATCATTTGACCAAAGTAGCCCATTTCATTCCTGTCAAGAGTACCTATGATGGCAACCAGCTGGCAACCCTTTACATCAACAGAATTGTAAGCCTTCATGGTGTTCCTAAGGATATTGTGTCAGATCGAGGGACCCAGTTTACCTCAAGGTTCTGGAAGAAGTTCCAAGAGGCTATGGGAATCAAGTTATCCTTCAGCACAGCTTTCCACCCACAGACCGGAGGTCAGATAGAACGAGTGAATCAGATACTCGAAGACATGCTCCGAGCCTATGTCTTAGCATATGGAGCTAAGTGGGAAGATTGCCTCCCTTTTGCCGAGTTCTCCTATAACAACTGTTATCAGTCAAGCCTTCAGATGGCACCATTTGAGGTGTTATACGGACGGAAGTGCCGCACACCCCTCAATTAGTCAGAAATCAGAGAAGGACTAGTATTTGGGCCCGATATCCTCCGTGAAGCAAAAGAGCAAGTTCAGCTAGTCAGAGAGCAACTGAAGACCGCCAAGTCAAGACAGAAGAGCTATGATAACACTCGTCGCCGACAAGTAGACTTCCAAGTCGGAGACCATGTATACCTGCGAGTAACTCCTCTTAAGGGAACCAAGCGTTTCCACGTTAAGGGAAAGCTCGCACCAAGATTTATTGGCCCCTTCGAGATCACCACACGACGCGGAGAAGTGGCTTACCAGTTGGAACTGCCACCTGAACTATCCGATGTGCACAACGTGTTCCATGTGTCAAAACTCCAGAGGTGTCTCCAAGTTCCAGGCAGGCCCGATCTCTACAAGGACGTCGATCACCAAGCCATTGACCTTCAGCCTGATTTGACCTACCGTGAGAGGCCATCTGCATTTTGGACGATGCCGAACGACGCACACGAAGCCGCACCATTAAGTACTTCAAGGTCCAGTGGAGCAACCACACTGAAGTAGAAGCAACCTGGGAACGTGAAGACTATCTTAGATCCGAGTTTCCCGATTTCTTTTAAGCCTAGTTTGGGAATCTCGGGGACGAGATTCTTGTAAGGGGGGTAGGTTTGTCACACCCTGCATTTTGTAACATGTCATTTGCATTAATAAAGCATGAAAATTTGGACCAACAAATACTTTTGCATTATTTGGCTTTTTATTTTGGAGTTGGTTTTCTCTCTGTGATTTTCAAGTGCTCTTTAAAGTCAACTACTCCACTTTATATACTTCATCTCCCTGCCCCAAACTTCTTCCCAATGATCATGCCATGTGTACAGTGCAATATAGTATTTTCTTACAAAAATAATTTGGCCAAAAAGTATTTTCAAAAATTAGTTTTCCAAAAACCCCTTAATTGAGGTTTGCACTACAAGTACTTGATTTGGGGTATGAAAAATATTTCAAAGAGCATGTTTGAAACCTATTAGATATAGGATTCCCATAAACCACAAAAATACAATTTTAAAAGTTATTTTCCTATTTTATTTAAAAGCTTTTTCTTAAGGCCAGAAATGGTCTTTAATAGGGAAAAATTATTTTATTGTTTAAAAAATATTTAACAAAAATCAGGGAAACTCAGTGGACATATATTTTCCATATATAAGAGTTTCAACACATGGTCATGTTCACCTCCCAAAACCATTTCTGCCCATTTCAAGGATTCGAAATATTTCTATAGGAAATATTTTCATAAAAATCCAGGGAAAATCCAACAAGTCACAAATTGTCGGGGAGGCTGATCGTACCCACGAACACCTATGGGTTCGGCGGACCAGGCCCCTTTGTGGTTCGGAGGGGGGCGGAGATCGCACGAAGAGCGGATCGGGGCGAGGCACACGAGCAGTTTACCCAGCTTCGGAGCTCTCCGGAGAGATAAAACTCCTACTGCTGCTTGTTTGATGTATTGTGTTCTTGCTAGGGAGCGATGCGAGCTACAAAACCTAAGCGTGAGCGTATCTGGTCTCTAGTGAGTCGAATGAGTCGAACCTCCAACCCCCTCTACGTTGCGCATGGGCCTCCTTTTATATGCTCAAGGGGTCTCCGACAGGTGGCAACATAGGCGAGGGTACAAATGTAAAAACATGAGTTGGTACACCTACTCGAACAGTGTATAGTGCAAAATACCTAACTCTGACGGCAAGGGACAAAAGCAATAAATACCCGCCGTTGTCGCCAAACAAAGGAAACAGAGACCGTCAGTGCGCCACCGCCGCCACGATGGCAAGCTTGTCAGCGCCGCTTATCGCTGCTCTCCACTGGCTGCACAGCCTCTCGACACGCACGCATGGAATGGTCCCATGGCGACACGTTGCTGGATGAGCTGGAGCGGAGATGAGAGAGGTTGCTTGCCGCGACAAGCGCCTTGCCGCGGCCGAATCCTTGTCGCGTCCGGAGGCTTGTCGCGCTCCGAGCCTTCCCTGCAAGCTCCTCTTGCCGGGGCCTTGTCTTCAGCATGCCTTGAGTGGCCTTCCGGCGAGCTCCTCTTGCCGGGCCTTGTCTTCTTAATCAAATACTTTGTTCTTGAATGGCTCCAAAGGAACCACGGAGGATCTTGGCGGTGACGAGGGAAACCCTGCCGCTGGTGCTACAATCGTCCGTGCACGAGCACGGGATACTAGGGTACCCTACTCTAGTACACCGACAGAGCCTCGGCCTGGGCATTGCACACGGTGCCGAAAGCGCCGCTTCGGGCCAGGCCCAAAAGCACGGTCACACGGTGCCTCGACCACGCTGTAACTCGCCCGACCCACCACCTTACCCCACTAACGGCACGCACCGAACGTGGCGTCGTGCGAGAGATCGTGGGCGTGGTCGTGGGGGTTTCTTTATTAGGAAAATCGGAACGTCCGCCCCCTCCCCCTCTTTATAAGCGGAGGAAACAGGGGCAGGTCGTCCACTCCGCCATTGCTGTCTTGTCAAGAGAACCACCGCCGCTCCCCCCTTCTTCTCCGGTGCGAAGAGAGCAGCGCCCCGCCCCCTTTCGCCACAAGCGCGCTTACCACCGTCGGCCTCCTCCGCCGCCCTCGCCATGGCTCCGAAAGCCGACAAGGAGAAGGGCGTCAAGTCGGCCGAGGCGCAGTGGCTCGCGGCGTTGCGCAAGGAGCGGGCCATCTCCCCCCCCCCCCGGCCAGCTCGGCGCAAGGGAGCTGCGGGATGTCTTCTATCTCTTTTGGTCGACGGAGACGCGTGCGCATCCACGCACGAAGGTACTCCCCGCCTCCGCTTCTGATTTGGCCCCAACTGGGTACCCCTTTTTTGCCCTTTTCTTCTATTGCGGGCTTTGCCCGCCTTTTCCGAGTTCTTCTGCGATATCATGAACACATATGGCCTCCGCCTCTTGATTTCACCCCCAACGCCGTCTTGACCATGGCAGTTTTCGCGCATCTTTGCGAAAACTTTGTCGGAGTCCACCCAAATGTGGCACTCTTCCGCCACTTCTTCGTGCCCCGCGTCGAGAGAGGAGAGCCGCTTGCCGGAGGGATAGCTTGGGTCTCCAGGATCGGCAAGAAAGAAGCCTATTTGGAAGGAGAGTTCCGCAACAAGTGGGAGGAGTGGAGAGCCAATTGGTGTTGGGTCGTAGAGGAGAACCCGCAGCCCTTTCGATCGCTGCGGCGCCAAACCCCAATAGTGCGCGATGTAGATTGGAGTAACTTACGCCGGAGGATGCGAGGTTGAAGATAGCTGTGACTGGATTTTGCGCCTCGGGCTTGCCGGATTAACCGTAAGCGCAGCTTGGCGCAGACTTCCTTCGCCACAGACGCTTCCCTTGCAGGAGAGGAGGAGGCCTGCTTGGGAGTTCCAAAATGCGGCAGACATCATGAGGCTGCGCCTGGCCCGAATCGAATTTCACTGTCTTGGAGTTGGATGCGATGCTGCTAGAGCTGTTCAAGAACGACCGACCACCCTGAGTGGTTTAGGTTGCCGAGGGGTCGCCCCATTGAGCAACAACTCGGCGCCGACCGCATCCGCGCCATGATGCCGTTGTCTGCGATTCCCATGGGATCGTTCCAACTGGCAGGAGCCCCCGACGCAGGTCGTGCAGCAGTTCTTCGACGACTTGGAAGAAGTGCCGATCCGCTCCGACGAGCGTAAAGGCTCACTCGCGACACCACCGACGAGGAGATGGCGCGTATTGCCACCAGTGGAGGAGGCGGCAGAGCCGCCGCTGCCGGAGCCTTCGGGTATACCGTGGAGGAGGCGCCAGGAAGGCGGCAAGCCTTGCCGAGCGAAGGAGATCGCCCGGCGAGGGACGAGCTTGTCGAGCCCGAGGCCGGGTCGAGTGGACTCCGCCGAGGGTGCTTCTTCTCCACCACCTGTGGACTTGCCGCCAGCCAGAGCCCCGGTTCCGCTGAAGAGGCGTCTCCGCAAGGCCGGAGACGAGTCGGGCGGCAGATCGCCCACAAAGAAGCGCCAGCGAGACGCGCTCTACATGGCAAGCGAGGTTGCAGCGGAGCGCCTACACTGCAGCGGCGACAACTGGGCGGGATCTTCTCGAGCCACCGCCGACGCCTCCGCCAGCGGCCAGAGAGCCCACTCCCCGCCTCGTCGCCGCACCGGAGGCGAGCCGGAGTTTGACTTCTCCGCGCTCAGCTCCGAGGAGGAAGGCGAAGAGTAAGCTCTTGAGATTGTGCTTGTATTTCTTCAATTTTATTTCTTCATCTTGAATCTGATTTGCTTCGTTCTGGACTCTTTCCTTTTCAGGACGCTGGCCCAGAGAGCGTCGAAGAGGGCCAAGATCCCGACGGCCGTCGTTGAGGATGATCCTCCCGTGGCAACAGGGGACGCGTCCGAGACCCCCTTGCCGGACCCGCAACCCTTCCTCGAGCAGCCCCAAAGACAGCCCCAAAGTAAGCGTGCAGTTTTCTCCTTACTATTAGGTGTGCAGGGGTGCCCTTCTTCACTGATACCTGATTGTTTGCTTGTGTAGGAGCAGAGCCTCATCGGGGAGGCTCGAAGCCGCCCGAAATCCTGTCTGTTGCCACTCGCCGCCAAGGGAGGAATCTCCGGCAAGGGAGCGCCCTCCGACAAGGGAGGCCACTCCGGCAAGGGGAGGCTACCCGGCAAGGGACAGCGCCGATGACCTTCCAGTGGTCGAGGCCATGGCTGCGGATCCCGTTGCAGGTAATTTCCTTACACGAAAATTTCCCTTGGGCTTGCTTTCTTTTGTTTCTCTTTTTGAACATTTGCTTGACTGCTCTTTCTTCGTCTGACGTAGAGCCGATGGAGGTCGAGGCCGCCGGCGAGGAGGAAGCGCGCGGCAACACCGACGAGGCCGCCGTCGAGGAAGAAGAGGTCGTTGATGTGGAAGAAGAGGCCGTCGCCGACGAGCCTGTTGGCGAGAAGGCCACTGAGGCTGCCGACGCAGAAGAGCTCCGGAGCGCCAACCAAGAAACTCTCCGCGACGTAGCAGAAGCGCGGGGGCAACTTGCAGAAGAGCGCACGGCCTTCATCCTTGAAAAGGCCGCAACTGAGGAGGAGCGGCTAGCTGCCGAGAAGCTTTCCGCGCAGGAAAGCGAGCTAGCGCAGCGGAAGGTCAACCTGGACAGCCACGAAGAAGACCTTGCCGCGTGCGAGGAGTCACTTGGCGGGGCACTTCAGGAAGCGAAGGACGCTGCCGCAGCCGCCGAGGCCGCCAAGGAAGAGCTGAAGGCGAAGGTGGCACAGCCGAGGCCAGCCTCAAGAAGAGCGGCGAAGAGCTTGCCGCGCTCAAGCATGAGCGTGAGAAGGACGCCTACACTCTTGGCGAGCTGCAGAGTCGTCTCGGCTGATAGGGGCAAGGAGCTCGACTCCGCCAGGACTCAAAGGCGGATCTTGAGCTGAAGTCGACCACTCGACGCAGACGTTGGACGGCGCCAGGAGCGGGAGGTGGGCTTGTTGGAGACGATCAAGGCCAAGGAGGAGCTGCTAGTGAATGTTGCCTCCACCCAGAGTGCCTTGAGGGAGAGCGTGGAGCACCTTTGGATCAAGGTCTCGTGGACACCGCCGACATCCACAACGAGCTGATGGAGCTGGGGATGACGGACCTTGCATACTCCTCCGACGAGCATCTCCAACCCAGCGCCAAACTCAGCTTATTCTTCAAAGGCGTGGTGACGGGTCTCCAGCGACTCCGGGAAGAGGTCCCAAAGCAGCTGGCCGAGGAATCATGCCAGATCTGTGCAGGAACCCTCGAGAAGGTGCTGACAAAGGTGGCCTTCCGCAATCCGGGCCTCAACATTAACGGCGTCCTCAGATCCTTGCCGCCAGATGCCAACGTGGAGGAGCTCAAAGCCCTTGTCGCACCCATTGTGGACAAGGTGAACAAGATCAAGCGGATCGATGGCGACCGCGTAGACTAGGCCGCCAATTTTATCTTTCCCTTGTCGCTGCCGATCATGTTTAGAACACTTTGTTAGATCAGCAACAAGTTATTTTGTAATATACTCTATCTTAGGCGATCAATGCAACGTTATTTCCTCTACTTGATTCCTTCCTTTGCATGTTTCTGCCTTACGCATTTGGGGCACTTGTCGGTGCGGGCACCTTTGCCATGGCGCTGAGTCGCGACGTCGGACGCCACTTTGGCGGTGCCGCCTCCGACAAGCAACCTTATCGGCTAAGCCGCAGCTCACTTAGGTTGTTGAGCGGACTCGAAACAAAGTAAGGGCGCGACTAGTCATGGCGAGTTGGTTCCTCTCAAGACAGGTTTTCCATACAAAGTACTATCGTTCGAGGAAGATAACTTAAAAATTTAAAAATTGATTGCTCAAACTTTGGCAACTTAGCTTTTCTGTCTCTTGCTTCCCGATGAGGCGAAACTTCCTCGAGCGGTGCCTGGTCCATAGTATTATCTTCTCCTTCCTCCCTGGTTAACTTGTGCGCGAGGGAGCCTTCCTCTCTTTGAGAAAAGAGAAATAAGAGGAAATAAAGTTATGGAGCCCAATGACTCGATTTTGCTTACCGGTGTGGTTGCTGCACAAAGTGTTAGCCAAAACATGCAATAAAATGATGAAAGCATGAATTTGACAAGTTGTGCGCAACACATGAGCTTTATCGATGCAAGGTCGGCGCCCGGCTTTGTAAAAAGTATTACATGCAACAGCGGAAAGACTTTTAAAATTGGTGGTTGCCGGAACGGGTTCCGGCAACCGCGCCCTATGGGTAAAACTTACGAAGATGCTCAATGTTCCAGGAGTTGCTCACCGGGATGCCATCTTCGGTCTCAAGGCGGACAACGCCAGGCCTAGTGACTCGTTTCACCCGATAAGGGCCTTCCCACTTCGGCGTCAACTTGTTTGAATTCTTGGCGATCTGAACGCTACCGAACAACAAGGTCGCCTTCCTCGAGACTTCGCACTAACTCTGCGGCTATGGTAGCGACGCAAAGCTTGTCAGAAGCGAGCAGCTCGCCTGCCGCCTCAAGACGATCCTCCTCAAGGAGCAGCGCGTCATTTTGTCGCAGCTGCTCTTGCTCAAGCTCATCATAAGCGAGCACTCAAGGCGATCCGTATACGAGTTCCGTGGGGAGAACTGCCTCTGCTCCATAGACTAGAGCAAAAGGTGCCTGGCCGGTGGCTCGATTTGGCGTCGTCCTGATCGACCAAAGAACCACCGGCAGCTCCTCGATCCAGCTTTTTTCCGCACTTGTGCAGCTTCGTCGAAAGTTCTGGTCTTGAGCCCGCGCAGACTTCAAAGATTTGCCCTCTTCGCTTGACCGTTGCTTCTCGGGTGAGCAACGGAAGCAAAGGCACCTTGGCGCCAAGATCTTGGACGTCTTTGCATGAAGGTGCGACTCGTAAATTGTGTGCCGTTGTCGGTGATGATCCTGTTAGGGATTCGAAACGGCAAACAATCGACCAAGAACTTGATCACGACCGTGCTGGCCACCTTCCTCATCGCTTCCACTTCCGGCCACTTTGTGAACTTGTCGATGGCGGCGTACAAGTACTCAAATCCCGACAGCTCGGGAAGGGGCCGAGGATGTCGAGCCCTGCATCGAAAATGGCCGGGATAAAGGGATCGTCTGGAGAGCTTGAGCTGGCTGGTGTATCTGTTTGGAATGGAACCGCACGCTTCACACTTGGTTACTTGTGCGCTTGCATCACGGAGGGCTGTCGGCGGAGAAGAAACCTTGCCGGAAAGCTTTGCCGGCAAGTGCTCTTGCGCCAATGTGGTGACCACATATGCCTCCGTGTATCTCTGCCAACAGCTTACATCCATTTTCCACAGGAATACACTTCAATTTCACACCGTTGAGTCTTCTTCAGATGCGGTATCTTTGTCGACAAACTGGTACATACTTTCATTGCCGGGCTACTCTTTCCGCTTCTTCTTGCTCTTCGGGAAGTTCTCCTGTCTGAAGGAAATGGACAATCTGCTGCGCCCACGCTGGAGCTTGTGGCTCGACAACAAGGACTAAAGGCACATCTGCTGCTGCGGGAACATCAGCTTCCACGGTAAGGACCTGCGGCCCTGCCGGAGCTTGATGTTCCCCGGCAAGCTTGCCGGAACAAAACTTGTCGGAAGCGTCTGCTTCAACGAAACAAACCCTGGGGCTTGTCGGAGCAGACTCGCCTCAAAGACTTGTTGGTGTTGATCTTGGGGACCTTCGTAACGACGGCTTCGGGAAGCTCAGCCGGAAAGTAGTCACCAGAGATCAACTTCCTCTTCTTGCCCTGTCCAGAGTATGGTGTTACGGTTGGCTGAGTCAGCTTGAGCACGAAAATCCCTGGTTCCACAGGCAACTTAAGTGCAGCGCACTTTGACAAAGTCGACAATATCATTACGAGCTCTTGGAACATGTTCCATTTGCAGGCCGTCAAAGTGCTCTTCTAGCTTCCTCACTTCATCAACGTAGGCTTCCATCAACGGGCTCGTAATCTTTGTTCACTTGGCGGACGACAAGTTGCGAGTCACCCCGACAATAAGCTTTTGATCCCAAGGTCCACTGCAATCTCGAGACCGGCAAGCAAACCTTCATACTGCGGTATTGTTTGTTGCTTGCTCCTTGGGAAAGTGCATCTGGACTACGTGCTTGAGGTGCTCTCCGGTGGGTGCGATAAGCACGCGCAGCACCGGGCGCCTTGCAGCGAAGGCACCATCAAAGTACATCAGCCACTCTTTGATTGCTTCCTTGACGGGAATGCTCGTCTCCGGAATCTCTTCATCTGGCGTTGGCGTCCATTCTGCTATGAATTCTGCCAACGCTCTGCTTTGGATAGTTGATGTGCTTTCAAACTTGAGACCAAAGCTTGATAGTTCCAATGCCCACTCGACAATCCTGCCCGTCGCTTCTGGATTCTGCGTTATCCTCTTCAAATGGAAAGCGAGTGACAACTGTGATCTCATGTGCTTGGAAGTAATGGCGCAGCTTTCTCGAGGCCATGAGGAGGCCGAAAAGCAATTTCTGCACACCGCAGTACCTCGACCTAGCCCCTGCAGGAGGGAATCGACAAAGTAGACCGGGCGCTGCACCATTCTTTTCTCGCATCTGGTCATGCTTCCGTGGATTCGTCCTTGTCGGGACCAGAGCTTGTCGGCGAAGCCCCCTGCTTGTCGCTGGATGTGCTTGCCGTGGTTGCTGGCTCATCATCCGCCTCCCTCTCCGCTACTAACGCAGCACTAACCACTTGATTGGTTGCTGCTATATATAGCAGCAACTTGTCTTGTGGCTTAGGTGCGACAAGTATGGGAGTGGAGGACAGGTATCTCTTCAAGTCCTGCAGCGCAGCCTCCGCTTCGGGAGTCCATTTCATTGGACCTGCCTTTTTCAAAATCTTGAAAAATGGCAGGCGCACTCAAAGCAGACCTAGAAATAAACCTGCTGAGAGCAGCTACGCAACCGGCAAGTCTTCGTACATCCTTGACGCGCTTTGGTGCTTCAATCTGCTCAATGGCCTTGATCTTGTCGGGATTAGCTTCAATCCCTCGTTGAGACACGAAGAACCCGAGAAGCTTTCCGGAAGGGACTCCAAACACGCACTTCTCGGGTTGAGCTTGAGGTTGATCTTATGCAGATTTGCAAAGGTCTCGGCCCAAATCTTGAACCAGAGTTGCTTTGTACTTGATTTTGACCACTATGTCATCCATGTAGGATTCTACATTTCTGTGCATTTGCGGCTAAATAGCGTAATGTACTACACTTTCAAATGTTGAACCAAAGCATTCTTCAAACCGAAAGGCATCCGTATGAAACATTATGTGCCACATGGTGTAATGAATGCGGTCTTCTCCTCATCTTCTTCAGCCATGAAGATCTGATGGTATCCTGAGTATGCATCAAGAAACGAAAGCAAATCACATCCGGCCGTGGAGTCAACAATCTGGTCAATGCGCCGGCAAGGGAAATGGATCTTTGGGACAAGCTTTATTAACATCCGTGAAGTCAATACAAAGTCTCCATTTTCCATTTGCCTTGCGCCCGACTACAGGATTGGCCAACCACGTAGGATGGAGCACTCCTCTGACAAGGCCTGCTGCTTCCAGGTGCTTGATCTCTTCTGCTATGAATTCTTGGCGTTCCACTGCTTGCTTCCTGACTTTTTGCTTGACGGGCCATGCATGAGGACAAACGTCCAGGCGGTGCTCAATCACTTTCCTGGGAACACCGGGGATGTCAGACGGTTGCCATGCAAACACGTCGACATTCGCCCGCAGGAAAGCAACGATCGCGCCTTCCTATTTAGGGTCGAGAGAGGCACTGATGGTAAAGGTACCACCAGTGCCGTCCTCCTTCGCGGGCACCTTCTTGGTCTTTGGCGGAGCTACCATCTTCTTGCACTTGCCGGTGGAGCTCGATGGTGCGTCCTCTACGGTAGCGCAGCACTCCGAAGAGGTGCGCTTGCCGGAGTGAGCATCAGAGCTCTTGCCGGACTTGGACTTTGTCTTCTTCCCCGGAGCTTCAGCCGCAAGTGTTTGGCAACTGTCGCGGCTGCTGCATCCCGGTAGATCTTGTCGGCAGATAAGGGCATCCTTCTTGTCGCCATGGACAGAGATGACGCTTATCGGGCCTGGCATCTTGAGTAAGTTGTAGGCGTGGTGAGAGGCTGCCATGAACTTGGCGAGTGTCTTTGCCAAGTATCCCATTGTAAGGCAATGGGAAATCGGCAACGTCGAATGTGACCCTCTCAGTCCTAAAGTTCAGCTCGCTGCCAAATGTTACCGGCAACGTAATCTTCCCCTTCGGCTTGCTTCTTTTCGGATTGATTCCTTGGAAGGTGCCGGTCTCTTCGAGCTCGCTGTCAGGGATTTGAAGCTTCTGGAGCACCGCGGAGGAGATCAGATTCAAGCCGGCCCCGCCGTCAACCAGCATCTTGGTGACCTTGAGGTTGCAGATGGTTGGTGAGACCAACATCGGTAAGCACCCGACCGCAGTTATGCGATCAGGGTGGTCCTCAATATCAAAGATGATAGGCGTGCTGGACCACTTCAGAGGCTTGCGTGACTCTACGGATGGTTCCGCTGCATTGACCTCCCGCATCCATTGCTTGAGTTGGCGGTGGGAGGTATGCAGGGAAGCACCTCCGTCAACGCAGAGGACCTCCGTGGCTTTCTGAAACTCCTGCTCATCAGCGTCGTCGTCTTCCATATCTTCGTCGTCGTCATCATCTTCATCCTTGTCGCGGCCGCGGGGAGGTCTATCTCCTTGCCGCTGCTTGGCCTTGCCGTGGCGCCCTCCCCGGCCGGGACGTTTCTTGCTTGCTCCCCCAGCACCTTCCTGGGCCTTCTCCTTGTCACGCCGCTCGTACTCAGCCTTCTGCTGCTCAACAAGCTGCTCGACCTTCTTGCAGCTCTGGAGGTCGTGGCCCTTGGTGCGGTGGATCTTGCAGTACTGCTTGCCGGACCCTTCATGCTTGTCGGCGGCCGCCACCGACTGGTGGTTGGCGTCAGCGGCAACCTCCTTGCCGGAGCCACCAGCCTTGGCGTTCTTGCCGCCACCTCCGTTGCCGGACTACTCAACAGCTAGCACTTCTCTACCTTTCTTCTTCCTGTTGCCTCGCCGTCGGCCCTTCTTTGCCGGGGTGGCCTCCTCACCGCCGAGATCCGCTTCGCATTCTCTCACCTGGAGTCTCCTCCCTTCCTCGTAGCGTGCACACTTGTCGGCCAAGGCGTACAGCTCATCGACGTCCTTGACTTTGCACATCGCCATATCCTCCCTCATCCTGCGGTTCCGCACATTACGATGAAACGCAGCTGATCACCACGGCAGGGTGGACATCTCGATGTTGTAGTGCACACGGCTGAATCTCTGAATGAACTTGCGCAGGACTCTCCTTCCTTCCGGCGGCAGATGAAGGTCACTCTCTTGGCCATGAGGCTTGTGGCCACCGTGAAGGCGCCAACAAAGCGATGGCACAGATCTGCCCAAGAGGATATGGAGCTGTCCGGCAAGTGCATGAGCCAAGATCTGACGTTGGGCTTGAGTACGAGCGGGAAGTAGTTGGCGAGGATCTTGTCGTCTCGTCCCCCCGCAGCCTGCACCGCGATGGTGTAGATGCTGAGGAACTCCGACGGATGCGTCCTGCCATCATACTTCTCTGGTATGTCTGGTTTGAAGTTTTTCTGGCTGGGCCATCGACTTGCCGCAGCTCACGAAAGTGAACGCAGGGAAACCAACCGCGTCTGGCAAGTCGCCTGGCTCCTCCGGGCGCCGCGTCAACAGAAGGCCCAACGCGCTTGTCGGATCGACGTCGCGCTTCTCTCCGGCGCTTCGATGCGAAGTTCGAGCGTCCTCTTGTTGTCGCTCATGAAGAACTTGGCGCTGGTCGCGGCGAGCTCATGGATCCGGCGACGCGGTGGAGTCGCTGTCGAGGTGGATCCGGTGAGTCGGCGATCTTGGCCTTCGTGGCGGAGAGTGCGTGGTGGTTGCACCTCCGACAGTCTCGCCGCCACCGGCTCGTGCCTTTGTCGCCGCGGCAATGATGGCGTTAGTTGCCGCGAGCGTCGCCGTTGGCAAAGCCGATGAGGCTCGATAGTGGCCTCCACTCGTCGACCTTGTTGGCCGTTGGAGGGTAGTCGAGGAGCAGCCGAGCTCGCCCGAGCTTCGCTGGAGTAGTGGGTGGCATTGGCGAGCGGTGCGAGGAGCGGATATGCTCGACTTCTAACTACGTTAGAAGGAGCAGCACCCGCCCAGCGACCGTATCTCACTCGTACAGCATGTTGGCGCGCATGCTGGTCTTGAGGGTCTCGATCCAACGAGCGTATGGCATTGTGAACGCCATGACGTTGTTGGTCCCGCGTCTCCTGAGATGGGCGCGGGGGATGCGCGGACGCCGAGGTTTGCGGGGCCTTTTCCTTGGACTTGGCAACGTCGCGAACACCTTCGTCGGCGCCCGTTCCTCCGCCGGCGTCTGCCCCACCACCCGTTTTCTGCGGTGAGGGTGGGTACAACGCGGACGGCTCTGCTGCCGCCGAAGCCTTCTTCTTCGGTGGCATGTTGAGGAAGATGTTGAGGACGCTGCTCGTGTGAACGTCGGATCAGATTCACACGGCCTCGACTGTAACACCCCGGAAGTAACTTTCCATATTTGTAACTCCAACTCTTGCCATTTTCGGCATTGATATATGATATTCCCTCCGTGGTTGGGTTTTCTTCATTTTGCATTTTGTCCATGTCATGCATTTTATTATGTCATCATGTGCATCGCATTTGCATACGTGTTCGCCTCATGATTCCGAGCATTTTTCCGTTGTCCGCTTTTGCAATCCGGCACTCCTATCTCCCCGGCGGTCCCTTTTACGCTTTTTCCGCAAAGCGGGCACCAAACCTTCTCGAAATGGACCGAGGTTTGTCTAGTGGCCTTGGTATAACACCCGGAGACCACCGGTCAAGTTTCGGGTCATTTGGAGCTCGTTTGGTACTCCAACGGTTAACCGCACTCTCGCAGAGGCCTCTTTTAAGTTGCAGCCCAAAACCCCTTCAAAACAGCCCAATAACCCATCTAAGTCACTTCCATGCTCTCCGTCGTTCGATCACGATCGTGTGGGCGTAAACTACACCTCATTTGGACTCTCCTAGCTCCCTCTATGCCTATTTAAACACCTCCCGAAATCCGGATCATCCTCTTCCCGAAACCCTAAAAACCTCCTTGCGCGCGGACGTATCCGCCCGCGCGGACAAATCGTCGCGCGCCGCCGCCCGCGCCGCCCGGCCAGCGAACCCCGGATCGGGCCCTTGCCAGCCGCCGCCCGCCGCCGGCAGGCCGAGCTCCTCCGCCCGCCCGTCGCCGGCTCCGCCCCGCCGCCTCGCCCGGCGGGCGCCGCCTCCCTCCCTACGCCCGGCCGCGCCTCCCGCCGCCGGCCCGGCGCGGACCAGGCGCCACCACGCCGCACCGCCGCCTCAGCCTCGGCTCGCCGCCTCCGCCCGGCCAGAACGCCCGCCCCTCGGCGCCGCCTTCCCCCCTCGCCGACCGCCTCCCCGGCATCCTCGCCCGCCGCCGCGCCGCCCGATTCGGTCGGGCCCCGATCCGGCCTCGAATCCCGAGCCGTTGACCTCTTCTCTCTCTCCCCTCCTTTTTCTCTTAAGTATTTTGTTTCTCTTGTTATTTTGTGCATTTTTCAACATGCTATATCTTCGCATCTGTAGATCCACTTTTCGCGTATAATATGTCAAAATGTTCGCCCCGAAGAGTAGATCATTTCATTCCATTCCATCATTTTCATTTGAGCTCATCTTGGTGCCCGAAATGCTGTTGTAAGTGTGCTATGTGATGTTAGTTTCTGTTTGTTAACAGAACTTGCACTTTTGTTATTTTCGCCATGATTGATGTGTGCACCCTATGAATTGGAGTCCTACATGTGTTTTGTAATATGCCATGCCATCTTTCCAGGGGTGTATGCCATGTATTTTTGTGATCTATGTGGTGACTAGCACAAGCATGCAAATTAGGTGTCCTGATGTTGCTGTTTTCAGCCCTGTTTAGCTGATATTTTGATGCCATGTTAACTTGATGATACCGAGAGATCTGTGCATATTTTGAGATACTTCAGTAAGGATGTTTTGTTAAACATGTCTTGCTCTATCCATCCATGTCCTTGTTTGCAATTATGGAGTAGCATAGCGTGAGTCAATCGAGCTCTACTTTTGCTATAAAATGTTTCCTGGCAGATTGTTTACATGTTATTCAATTTTGCCAAGGTTGTTGTGGTTGATACATGTATGCTATGTTATTGTTCTTGCCATGTATGTCTTCTATGCCATGTCTTCTTGATGTATGTATGCTTAGTTTACTATTTAAGGCTCTGTAATGAGGGCATCGAGCTCTTAAACATGCCTACTTGTTATCAGTTTTTGACATGCCATGTTGCTGAATCTGTTAACGAAACTTTCAATATTGACATGGGTGTTACTATATTTTCGGATCCCTTTTGGCTTATGGTCAGTAAGGGACTTTTGTTCTATGCTTTGAGTAGATTCATGCCATGCCTTGTTTTGCTATTTTAAGTTCCTGTAGCATGTAGTTTTGCTGCTCTGAACATTGCAACCTGATGCTGTTTTTGCCATGTCCAGCCTGATATTTTGTGCACTTTTGCCATGCTTGTTTGAACCTGTTATGATGTGTTTTAGCCGAAGCTCAGTGCTTATCTTTTGTCAAGCATCTTGTGTAGATCACTGCCATGTACTTTGTTGATACGTTTGGGTGCAGTAGCTTAATTATTTGTTGCTTGCTAAGTGGCATCATGCTCTTAATGGCAGATTTGTGCCATTCTTGTTTTGCTTGCCATTTCTAAACCGTGCATCCGATTCCGGTGATCTTTATATCGATTTCAACCGAAATCATCTCATCTTTCCAGTGGCATGCTTGGTTTGCCAAGTTGATGCCTGGTTCATCATTTTCCTTCCGGAGCGCACATAAGCATTGCATATCCCATCATGCATATCATGCCATGTTTTGCATCATGTTGATTGTGCATTGCACCGTGATTTATTGTGGTTCCTTTGTTTGTGTTGCTTTGGGTAGAGCCGGGAGACGCAGTACGTGAACGAGGACCCTGTTGAGAACGCTTACGAGGATCAAGCTTTCGACAACTCGAGAACATTGCGGCAAGATGACCATACCCTCGAAATCACTTCTATCTTTGCTATGCTAGATGCTCGCTCTTTTGCTATGCCTATGCTGCCATGCCTACCACTTGCTATATCATGCCACCCATATTGCCATGTCAGCCCCTAACCATCTTTCCCTAGCAAACCGTTGATTGGCTATGTTACCGCTTTGCTCGGCCCTCTTATAGCGTTGCTAGTTGCAGGTGAAGATGAAGTTTGTTCCTTGTTGGAACATGGAGATGTTGTTCCTTGTTGGAACAAGTTTACTTGTTGGGGATATCACAATATATATATGCTAATATTAATACATCTATATACTTGGTAAAGGGTGGAAGGCTCGGCCTTATGCACAGTGTTTTGTTCCACTCTTGCCACCCTAGTTTCCGTCATACCGGTGTTATGTTCCTTGATTTTGCGTTCCTTACACGGTTGGGTGATTTATGGGACCCCTTGACAGTTCGCTTTGAATAAGACTCGTCCAAAGAAGGCCCAACTTTGGTTTTACCATTTGCCACCTAAGCCTTTTCCCCGGGTTTTCGCGAGCCCGAGGGTCATCTTATTTTAAACCCCCGGGCCAATGCTCCTCTAAGTGTTGGTCCAAACTAGAGCACCGTGCGGGACCATTCCTGGGCAACTTGGATTACGTCGGTTCCTGTACGCTTAGCTTATCCGGTGTGCCCTGAGAACGAGATATGTGCAGCTCCTATCGGGATTTGTCGGCACAATCGGGCGGCTTTGCTGGTCTTGTTTTATTATTGTAGAAATGTCTTGTAGTCCGGGATTTCGAGACTGATCGGGTCTTCCCGGTAGAAGGAATATCCTTCGTTGACCGTGAGAGCTTATAATGGGCTAAGTTGGGACACCCCTGCAGGGTATTATCTTTCGAAAGCCGTGCCCATGATTTATGAGGCGGATGGGAATTTGTTAATGTCCGGTTGTAGAAAACCCGAAGTTGACCTCAATATAAAATACACATCAACTCGTGTGTAACCGTGATGGTCTCTTCTCGGCGGAGTCCGGAAGTGAACACGGTGTTGGAGTTATGTCTGACGTAAGTAGTTCAGGATCACTTCTTGATCGCTACTAGCTTCACGACCGTGCTTTGCTCCTCTTCTCGCTCTCTTTTGCGAAGTAGCCACCATATATGCTAGTCGCTTGCTGCCGCTCCACTATACTACTCAGTCCTTCCTATAAGCTTAAATAGTTTTGATCTCGCGGGTGTGAGATTGCTGAGTCCCCTGACTCACAGATACTTCCCAAAACAGTTGCAGGTGCCGACGATGCCAAGGTCAGTGACTCAACCGAGCTCAAGTGGGAGTTCGACGAGGAACGTGGTCGTTACTATGTGTCTTTCCCGGATGATCAGTAGTGGTGCCCAGCTGGGACGATTCGGGAATCTGTGTTAGCATTTGGGGTATCTTCTTTTATTTTGGTTCCGTGAGTCGGACCTTGAGTGTACTCTGAATGATGGATGTTTAATTATGTCTTTGTGTGAAGTGGCGAATCGTAAGCCAACTATGTATCTCTTTCCCTTATTTATTACATGGGTTGTGTGAAGATTACCTCACTTGCGACATTGCTTTCAATGCGGTTATGCCTCTAAGTCGTGCCTCGACACGTGGGAGATATAGCCGCATCGGGCGTTACAAGGTGCTACGGTGTTCTCCAAGCTTGACCTTCGTATGGGGTATCATCAGATTCGCATTCGTGAACAAGATATTCCCAAGACAGCATTAAACAAGCTTTGGTTCTTATGAATATACTGTCATGTCTTTCGGCCTCGTCAATGCTCCTCCAACATTCTCTCGGATGATGAATTTCATCTTCAATCCCTACACCAATGAATTCGTCTTGGTCTATCTTGATGATATTTTGGTCTTCTCCAAGAATAAGAAGGATCATGCCAAACATTTGCGATTGGTGCTAGACAAACTCGTAGAGTATCAATTCTATGCGAAGTTCTCCAAATGTGAATTTTGGATTGATGAAGTGCTTTATCTTGGTCATATCATCTCCGCCATAAAGGGCATCACTTTATTAATCCGAGAAGGTGTCCGCAATTGTGAATTGGGAACCTCCTCGAGAATGTCAAGCAGCTCCATGATTTTCTTGGTCTTGCAAGCTATTGCCGAAGATTCGTTGAGAATTTCTCCAAGATTGCAAAGCCTCTTTCCAACCTCCTCCAGAAGCATGTGAAGTATGTCTGGTCTCCTGAGTGTGATGTTGCTTTCAATACCCTCAAAGAGAAACTCGTCACAGCTCCTGTCTTGACTCCTCCTGATGAATCCAAGCCATTTGAAGTTTTCTGTGATGCTTCTCTTCAAGGTCTCGGTGATGTGTTAATGCAAGAGAAGAGAGTTGTGGCTTATACCTCTCGCCAGTTGAAGCCCAACGAAAAGAACTACCCCACTCACGATCTTGAGTTGGCGGCAGTTGTCCATGCATTGATAACGTGGAGACATCTCTTGTTGGGAAGGAAAGTGGACATTTTCACCGATCACAAGAGTCTCAAGTACATCTTCACTCAACCCAACCTCAACCTCGTGCAGACTCGATGGGTCGAAATGATTCAAGAGTACAACCCAAGTATTGAATATACTCGGGCAAGGCCAATGTCATTGCAGATGCTTTGAGCAGGAAGGCTTACTGCAGCAGTCTAATCCTCAAGCCCTTTCAACCGGATCTCTGTGAAGCTTTCCATAAGCTGAATCTTCAAGTTGTTCCTCAAGGCTTTCTTGCCAACCTCATAGTATCTCCTACTTTGGAAGATCAGATTCGTGAGGCTCAACTTTTGGATACCATGGTGAAGAAGGTGAAAGCGTGGTATCGACAAGGGCATTTCCAAGTACAAGTGCTTCCACGTCGATGACAAAGACACTCTGTTCTTTGAGGACGGATAGTGGTTCCTAAGGGTGATCTATGAAAAGTCATTATGAGCAGGGCCCATAATTCGCTTCTATCCATTCATCACGGAAGTACGAAGATGTACCATGATCTCAAGCAGTCATATTGGTGGACTCGAATGAAGCGAGAGATTGCTCAATTCGTGAATGAGTGTGATGTCTGCGAGAAGAGTGAAAGCAGAACACCAAAGACCAGCTGGTCTCCTTCAACCTCTTGCTATTCCGTAATGCAAGTTTGATCATATCGAGATGGACTTCGTGACTGGTTTTCCTAAGTCCAAGCGTGGAAATGATGCTATCTTCGTTGTCATTGACAAGCTGACTAAAGTGGCTCATTTTCTTCCTATCAAAGAATCCATCACAGCAGCTCAGTTGGCAGAGCTATACACCTCCAGGATTGTCTCCTTGCACGGCATTCCACAATTGATCTCTTCAGACCGTGGCAGCATCTTTACCTCCAAGTTACGGGATTCTTTTTGAAGGCCATGGGCACCAACATTCGTTTCGACAGCTTTCCACCCTCAAACAAGTGGCCAAGTCGAGCGAGTTAATCAAATCCTTGAAGATATGCTCACGGCTTGTGTCATTTCTTTCGCTATGAAGTGGGAAGATTGTCTTCCATATGCCGAGTTCTCCTACAACAACAGCTTCCAAGCGAGTTCGGGCAAGGCCCCATTCGAAATTCTCTATGGCAGAAAGTGCCGTACTCCTCTCAATTGGTTCGAGACAGGTGAGCGCCAACTTCTTGGCAATGACTTGATCACGTAAGCGGAAGAAATGTGCCAAATCATTCGTGAGAATCTCAAAGCAGCATAATCGCGCCCGGAAGAGCTATTATGATGATAAGCACCGTGATGTGACTTTTGAAATCGGAGACCGTGTCTACCTCGCGTCTCTCCAATGAAAGGCACTCGTCGCTCCGGTATCAAAGGGAAGCTTGCCCCTAGATACGTGGGTCCTTTCAAGATAATTGGCAAAAGAGGCGATCTCGCCTATCAACTTGAGCTTCCATCCAACTTTGCAAGCGTGCACGATGTGTTTCACGTGTCACAACTTCGCAAGTGCTTCAAGACTCCTGAGCGCACTATCAACTTCAAGAGATTGACCTTCAAGAAGATCTCTCTTATCATGAGCACCCGTTGCTATTCTTGAAGAAACCGGCGCAAGACTCGCAACAAGTCAATCAAATTCCTGAAAGTGAAGTGGTCACACCATTCCGACCGAGAAGCTACACAGGGGCGCGAGGATCACCTCCGTTCGAATATCCGGAGTTCTTTCAGTCCTAGATCTCGGGACGAGATCCTCTTGTAGTGGTGGAGTGTTGTAACACCCCGGAAGTAACTTTCCATATTTGTAACTCCAACTCTTGCCTTTTTCGGCATTGATATATGATATTCCCTCCGTGGTTGGGTTTTCTTCATTTTGCATTTTGTCCATGTCATGCATTTTATTATGTCATCATGTGCATCGCATTTGCATACGTGTTCGTCTCATGATTCCGAGCATTTTTCCCGTTGTCCGTTTTGCAATCCGGCACTCCTATCTCCCCCGGCGGTCCCTTTTACGTTTTTCCGTGTGCGGGCACTAAACCTTCTCGAAATGGACCGAGGTTTGTCTAGTGGCCTTGGTATAACACCCGGAGACCACCGGTCTAGTTTCTGGTCATTTGGAGCTCGTTTGGTACTCCAGCGGTTAACCGCACTCTCATGAGAGGCCTCTTTTAAGTTGCAGCCCAACACCCCTTCAAAACAGCCCAATAACCCATCTAAGTCACTTCCATGCTCTCCGTCGTTCAATCACGATCGTGTGGGCGAAAACTACACCTCATTTGGACTCTCCTAGCTCCTCTATGCCTATTTAAACACCTCCCCGAAATCCGGATCATCCTCTTCCCGAAACCCTAAAAACCTCCTTGGCGCGGACGTGTCCGCCAGCGCGGACAAATCATCGCGCGCCGCCGCCCGCGCCCGCCCGGCCGCGGGCCGGATCGGGCCAGCCAGCGCGCGCGCCCGCCGCCCCAGCCAAGGCCGAGCTCCTCACGCCCGCCCGTCGCCAGCTCCGCCCGCCGCCTCGCCCGGCCGGGCGCCGCCTCCCCTCCCTCGCCCGCGCCTCCCGCCGCCCGGCGGCGCGGACAGCGCCACCACCCCGCCACCACCGCCGCCTCCCGCCGGCTCACTGCCGCCTCACGCCCCGAGAACGCCCGCCCCTCCGGCGCCGCCTTCCCCCTCGCCGACCGCCTCCCCGGTGGGCTCCTCCGCTGCCGCCGCCGCCGATTCGGGTCGGGCCCCAATCCGGCCTCGAATCCCGAGCCGTTGACCTCTTCTCTCTCTCCCCTCCTTTTTCTCTAAGTATTTTGCTTCTCTTGTTATTTTGTGCATTTTTGAACATGCTATATCTTCGCATCTGTAGATCCATTTTTCGCGTATAATACGTCAAAATGTTCGCCTCGAAGAGTAGATCATTGCATTCCATTGCATCATTTTCATTTGAGCTCATCTTGGTGCCCGAAATGCTGTTGGAAGTGTGCTATGTGATGTTAGTTTCTGTTTGTTAACAGAACTTGCACTTTTATTATTTTCGCCATGATTGATGTGTGCACCCTATGAATTGGAGTCCTACATGTGTTTTGTAATATGCCATGCCATCTTTCCAGGGGTGTATTCCATGTATTTTTGTGATCTATGTGGTGACTAGCACAAGCATGCAAAGTAGGTGTCCTGATGTTGCTGTTTTCAGCCCTGTTTAGCTGATATTTTGATGCCATGTTAACTTGATTATACCGAGAGATCTATGCATATTTTGAGATACTTCAGTAAGGATGTTTTGTTAAACATGTCTTGCTCTATCCATCCATGTCCTTGTTTGCAATTATGGAGAAGCATAGCTTGAGTCAATCGAGCTCTACTTTTGCTATAAAATGTTTCCTGGCAGATTGTTTACATGTTATTCAATTTTGCCAAGGTTGTTGTGGTTGATACATGTATGCTATGTTATTGTTCTTGCCATGTATGTCTTCTATGCCATGTATTCTTGATGTATGTATGCTTAGTTTATCATTTAAGGCTCTGTAGTGAGGGCATCGAGCTCTTAAACATGCCTACTCGTTATCAGTTTTTGACATGCCATGTTGCTGAATCTGTTAACGAAACTTTCAATATTGACATGGGTGTTACTATATTTTCGAATCCCTTTTGGCTTATGGTCAGTAAGGGACTTTTGTTCTATGCTTTGAGTAGATTCATGCCATGCCTTGTTTTGCTATTTTAAGTTCCTGTAGCATGTAGTTTTGCTGCTCTGAACATTGCAACCTGATGCTGTTTTTGCCATGTCCAGCCTGATATTTTGTGCACTTTTGCCATGCTTGTTTGAACCTGTTATGATGTGTTTTAGCGAGCTCAGTGCTTATCTTTTTGTCAAGCATCTTGTGTAGATCACTGCCATGTACTTTGTTGATACGTTTGGGTGCAGTAAGCTTAATTATTTGTTGCTTGCTAAGTGGCATCATGCTCTTAATGGCAGATTTGCGCCATTCTTGTTTTGCTTGCCATTTCTAAACCGTGCATCCGATTCCTGTGATCTTTATATCGATTTCAAACGAAATCATCTCATCTTTCCAGTGGCATGCTTGGTTTGCCAAGTTGATGCCTGGTTCATCATTTTCCTTCCGGGCGCACATAAGCATTGCATATCCCATCATGCATATCATGCCATGTTTTGCATCATGTTGATTGTGCATTGCACCGTGATTTATTGTGGTTCCTTTGTTTGTGTTGCTTTGGGTAGAGCCGGAGGCGAGTGCGTGAGCGAGGACCCTGTTGAGAAGCAGCTTACGAGGATCAAGCTTTCGACAACTCTGAGAACATTGCGGCAAGATGACCATACCCTCGAAATCACTTCTATCTTTGCTATGCTAGATGCTCGCTCTTTTGCTATGCCTATGCTGCCATGCCTACCACTTGCTATATCATGCCACCCATATTGCCATGTCAGCCCCTAACCATCTTTTCCTAGCAAACCGTTGATTGGCTATGTTACCGCTTTGCTCAGCCCCTCTTATAGCGTTGCTAATTGCAGGTGAAGATGAAGTTTGTTCCTTGTTGGAACATGGAGATGTTGTTCCTTGTTGGAACATGTTTACTTGTTGGGGATATCACAATATATATATGCTAATATTAATACATCTATATACTTGGTAAAGGGTGGAAGGCTCGGCCTTATGCACAGTGTTTTGTTCCACTCTTGCCACCCTAGTTTCCGTCATACGGTGTTATGTTCCTTGATTTTGCGTTCCTTACACGGTTGGGTGATTTATGGGACCCCCTTGACAGTTCGCTTTGAATAAGACTCGTCGGCAAGGCCCAACTTTGGTTTTACCATTTGCCACCTAAGCCTTTTTCCCCGGGTTTCGCGAGCCCGAGGGTCATCTTATTTTAAACCCCGGGCCAATGCTCCTCGAGTGTTGGTCCAAACTAGAGCACCGTCTTGGGACCATTCTGGGCAACTTGGATTACGTCGGTTCACTGACGCTTAGCTTATCCGGTGTGCCACGAGAGCGAGATATGTGCAGCTCCTATCGGGGTTGTCGGCACAATCAGGCGGCTTTGCTGGTCTTGTTTTATTGCTGTCGAAATGTCTTGTAGTCCGGGATTCGAGATTGATCGGGTCTTCCGGTAGAAGGAATATCCTTCGTTGACCGTGAGAGCTTATAATGGGCTAAGTTGGGACACCCTGCAGGTAATATCTTCGAAAGCCGTGCCCATGATTTATGAGGCGGATGGGAATTTGTTAATGTCCGGTTGTAGGAAACCCGAAGTTGACCTCAATATAAAATACACATCAACTGCGTGTGTAACCGTGATGGTCTCTTCTCGTGAGTCCGGGAAGTGAACTGATGTTGGAGTTATGTCGGCGTAAGTAGTTCAGATCACTTCTTGATCGCTACTAGCTTCACGACCGTGCTTTGCTCCTCTTCTCGCTCTCTTTTGCGAAGTAGCCACCATATATGCTGGTCGCTTGCTGCCGCCTCCACTATACTACTCAGTCCTTCCTATAAGCTTAAATAGTTTTGATCTCGCGGGTGTGAGATTGCTGAGTCCCGTGACTCACAGATACTTCCCAAAACAGTTGCAGGTGCCGGCGATGCGGTGCAGGTGACTCAACCGAGCTCAAGTGGGAGTTGGACGAGGCGTGGTCGTTACTATGTGTCTTTCCCGGATGATCAGTAGTGGTGCCCAGTTGGGACGATTCGGGATCTGTGTTAGCATTTGGGGTATCTTCTTTTATTTTGGTTCCGTAGTCGGACCTTGAGTGTACTCTGAATGATGGATGTTTAATTATGTACTGTGTGAAGTGGCGACTGTAAGCCAACTATGTATCTCTTTCCCTTATTTATTACATGGGTTGTGTGAAGATTACCTCACTTGCGACATTGCTTTCAATGCGGTTATGCCTCTAAGTCGTGCCTCGACACGTGGGAGATATAGCCGCATCGGGGGCGTTACAAGGTGCTACGGTGTTCTCCAAGCTTGACCTTCGTATGGGGTATCATCAGATTCGCATTCGTGAACAAGATATTCCCAAGACAGCATTCAGAACAAGCTTTGGTTCTTATGAATATACTGTCATGTCTTTCGGCCTCGTCAATGCTCCTCCAACATTCTCTCGGATGATGAATTTCATCTTCAATCCCTACACCAATGAATTCGTCTTGGTCTATCTTGATGATATTTTGGTCTTCTCCAAGAATAAGAAGGATCATGCCAAACATTTGCGATTGGTGCTAGACAAACTCGAGAGTATCAATTCTATGCGAAGTTCTCCAAATGTGAATTTTGGCTTGATGAAGTGCTTTATCTTGGTCATATCATCTCCGCCAAGGGCATCATTTGTTAATCCGAGAAGGTGTCCGCAATTGTGAATTGGGAACCTCCTCGAATGTCAAGCAGCTCCATGATTTTCTTGGTCTTGCAAGCTATTGCGAAGATTCGTTGAGAATTTCTCCAAGATTGCAAAGCCTCTTTCCAACCTCCTCCGAAGCATGTGAAGTATGTCCGGTCTCCCGAGTGTGATGTTGCTTTCAATACCCTCAAAGAGAAACTCGTCACAGCTCTGTCTTGACTCCTCTGATGAATCCAAGCCATTTGAAGTTTTCTGTGATGCTTCTCTTCAAGGTCTCGGTCTTTGTGTTAATGCAAGAGAAGAGAGTTGTGGCTTATACCTCTCGCCAGCTTGAAGCCCAACGAAAAGAACTACCCCACTCACGATCTTGAGTTGGCGGCAGTTGTCTATGCATTGATAACGTGGAGACATCTCTTGTTGGGAAGGAAAGTGGACATTTTCACCGATAACAAGAGTCTCAAGTACATCTTCACTCAACCCAACCTCAACCTCAGGCAGACTCGATGGGTCGAAATGATTCAAGAGTACAACCCAAGTATTGAATATACTCCGGGCAAAGCCAATGTCATTGCAGATGCTTTGAGCAGGAAGGCTTACTGCAACAGTCTAATCCTCAAGCCCTTTCAGCCGGATCTCTGTGAAGCTTTCCACAAGCTGAATCTTCAAGTTGTTCCTCAAGGCTTTCTTGCCAACCTCATAGTATCTCCTACTTTGGAAGATCAGATTCGTGAGGCTCAACTTTTGGATACCATGGTGAAGAAGGTGAAACGTGGTATCGACAAGGGCATTTCCAAGTACAAGTGCTTCCACGTCGATGACAAAGACACTCTGTTCTTTGAGGACCGGATTGTGGTTCCTAAGGGTGATCTATGAAAAGTCATTATGAGCAGGGCCCATAATTCGCTTCTATCCATTCATCACGGAAGTACGAAGATGTACCATGATCTCAAGCAGTCATATTGGTGGACTCGAATGAAGCGAGAGATTGCTCAATTCGTGAATGAGTGTGATGTCTGCGGAAGAGTGAAAGCAGAACACCAAAGACCAGCTGGTCTCCTTCAACCTCTTGCTATTCCGAATGGAAGTTTGATCATATCGAGATGGACTTACGTGACTGGTTTTCCTAAGTCCAAGCGTGGAAATGATGCTATCTTCGTTGTCATTGACAAGCTGACTAAAGTGGCTCATTTTCTTCCTATCAAAGAATCCATCACAGCAGCTTCGGTTGGCGAGCTATACACCTCGAGGATTGTCTCCTTGCACGGCATTCCACAATTGATCTCTTGAACCGTGGCAGCATCTTTACCTCCAAGTTAAGGATTCTTTTCGAGAAGGCCATGGGCACCAACATTCGCTTTCAAAGACAGCTTTCCACCCTCAAACAAGTGGCCAAGTCGAGTGAGTTAATCAAATCCTTGAAGATATGCTCGGGGCTTGTGTCATTTCTTTCGGTATGAAGTGGGAAGATTGTCTTCCATATGCCGAAGTTCTCCTACAACAACAGCTTCCAAGCGAGTTCGGGCAAGGCCCCATTCGAAATTCTCTATGGCGAGAAAGTGCCGTACTCCTCTCAATTGGTGCAGGGCAATTGAGCGCCAACTTCTTGGCAATGACTTGATCCGCGAAGCGGAAGAAATGTGCCAAATCATTCGTGAGAATCTCAAAGCCGCATAATCGCGCCCGGAAGAGCTATTATGATGATAAGCACCGTGATGTGACTCTTGAAATCGGAGACCATGTCTACCTCGCGTCTCTCCAATGAAAGGCACTTTCGTCAAACCCCGGTATCAAAGGGAAGCTTGCCCCTAGATACGTGGGTCCTTTCAAGATAATTGGCAAAAGAGGCGATCTCGCCTATCAACTTGAGCTTCCATCCAACTTTGCAAGCGTGCACGATGTGTTTCACGTGTCACAGCTTATAAGTGCTTCAAGACTCTGAGCGCACTATCAACTTCGAAGAGATTGACCTTCAAGAAGATCTCTCTTATCATGAGCACCCGTTGCTATTCTTGAAGAAACCGAGCGCCAAGACTCGCAACAAGTCAATCAAATTCCTGAAAGTGAAGTGGTCACACCATTCCGACCGAGAAGCTACACAGGGCCGCGAGGATCACCTCCGTTCGAATATCCGGAGTTCTTTCAGTCCTAGATCTCGGGACGAGATCCTCTTGTAGTGGTGGAGTGTTGTAACACCCCGGAAGTAACTTTCCATATTTGTAACTCCAACTCTTGCCTTTTTCGGCATTGATATATGATATTCCCTCCGTGGTTGGGTTTTCTTCATTTTGCATTTTGTCCATGTCATGCATTTTATTATGTCATCATGTGCATCGCATTTGCATACGTGTTCGTCTCATGATTCCGAGCAATTTTCACGTTGTCCGTTTTGCAATCCGGCACTCCTATCTCCCCCGGCGGTCCCTTTTACGTTTTTCCGTGTGCGGGCACCAAACCTTCTCGAAATGGACCGAGGTTTGTCTAGTGGCCTTGGTATAACACCCGGAGACCACCGGTCAAGTTACTGGTAATTTGGAGCTCGTTTGGTACTCCAACGGTTAACCGCACTCTCGCAGAGGCCTCTTTTAAGTTGCAGCCCAACACCCCTTCAAAACAGCCCAATAACCCATCTAAGTCACTTCCATGCTCTCCGTCGTTCGATCATGATCGTGTGGTAAAAACTACACCTCATTTGGACTCTCCTAGCTCCTCTATGCCTATTTAAACACCTCCCCAATCCGGATCATCCTCTTCCCGAAACCCTAAAAACCTCCCACGCGCGGACGTATCCGCCCGCGCCCGGACAAATCGTCGCGCGCGCCGCCGCCCGCGCCGCCCGCAGCGGGCCGGATCGGGCCCCCAGGCCAGCGCCGCCACACCGGCAGGCGGCGAGCTCCTCGCCCGCCCGTCGCCCGGCTCGCCCGCCGCCTCGCCCGGCGGGCGCGCCTCCCTCCCTCGCCCGCCGCGCCTCCCCGCCCGCCCGGCCAGCCGGACCCAGCGCCACCACCCGCCCATGACCACCGCCGCCTCGCCGACTCACTGCGCCTCACGCCCAGAGCCGCCCGCCCTCCGGCGCCGCCTTCCCCCCTCGCCGACCGCCTCCCCGGCGGGCTCCTCCGCCGCCGCCGCCGCCGATTCGGGTCGGGCCCCGATCCGGCCTCGAATCCCGAGCCGTTGACCTCTTCTCTCTCTCCCCTCCTTTTTCTCTAAGTATTTTGCTTCTCTTGTTATTTTGTGCATTTTTCAACATGCTATATCTTCGCATCTGTAGATCCATTTTTCGCGTATAATACGTCAAACTGTTCGTCTCGAAGAGTAGATCATTTCATTCCATTGCATCATTTTCATTTGAGCTCATCTTGGTGCCCGAAATGCTGTTGGAAGTGTGCTATGTGATGTTAGTTTCTGTTTGTTAACAGAACTTGCACTTTTGTTATTTTCGCCATGATTGATGTGTGCACCCTATGAATTGGAGTCCTACATGTGTTTTGTAATATGCCATGCCATCTTTCCAGGGGTGTATGCCATGTATTTTTGTGATCTATGTGGTGACGAGCACAAGCATGCAAAGTAGGTGTCCTGATGTTGCTGTTTTCAGCCCTGTTTAGCTGATATTTTGATGCCATGTTAACTTGATGATACCGAGAGATCTATGCATATTTTGAGATACTTCAGTAAGGATGTTTTGTTAAACATGTCTTGCTCTATCCATCCATGTCCTTGTTTGCAATTATGGAGTAGCATAGCTTGAGTCAATCGAGCTCTACTTTTGCTATAAAATGTTTCCTGGCAGATTGTTTACATGTTATTCAATTTTGCCAAGGTTGTTGTGGTTGATACATGTATGCTATGTTATTGTTCTTGCCATGTATGTCTTCTATGCCATGTCTTCTTGATGTATGTATGCTTAGTTTATCATTTAAGGCTCTGTAGTGAGGGCATCGAGCTCTTAAACATGCCTACTTGTTATCAGTTTTGACATGCCATGTTGCTGAATCTGTTAACTAAACTTTCAATATTGACATGGGTGTTACTATATTTTCGGATCCTTTTGGCTTATGGTCAGTAAGGGACTTTTGTTCTATGCTTTGAGTAGATTCATGCCATGCCTTGTTTTGCTATTTTAAGTTCCTGTAGCATGTAGTTTTGCTGCTCTGAACATTGCAACCTGATGCTGTTTTTGCCATGTCCAGCCTGATATTTTGTGCACTTTTGCCATGCTTGTTTGAACCTGTTATGATGTGTTTTAGCGAAGCTCAGTGCTTATCTTTTGTCAAGCATCTTGTGTAGATCACTGCCATGTACTTTGTTGATACGTTTGGGTGCAGTAGCTTAATTATTTGTTGCTTGCTAAGTGGCATCATGCTGTTAATGGCGGATTTGTGCCATTCTTGTTTTGCTTGCCATTTCTAAACCGTGCATCCGATTCCGGTGATCTTTATATCGATTTCAACGAAATCATCTCATCTTTCAGTGGCATGCTTGGTTTGCCAAGTTGATGCCTGGTTCATCATTTTCCTTCCGGGCGCACATAAGCATTGCATATCCCATCATGCATATCATGCCATGTTTTGCATCATGTTGATTGTGCATTGCACCGTGATTTATTGTGGTTCCTTTGTTTGTGTTGCTTTTTGTAGAGCCGGGAGACGAGTACGTTATCTAGGACCCTGTTGAGAACGCTTTAGATTATCAAGCTTTAGACAACTCTGAGAACATTGCAGGCAAGATGACCATACCCTCGAAATCACTTCTATCTTTGCTATGCTAGATGCTCGCTCTTTTGCTATGCCTATGCTGCCATGCCTACCACTTGCTATATCATGCCACCCATATTGCCATGTCAGCCCCTAACCATCTTTTCCTAGCAAACCGTTGATTGGCTATGTTACCGCTTTGCTCGGCCCTCTTATAAGCGTTGCTAATTGCAGGTGAAGATGAAGTTTGTTCCTTGTTGGAACATGGAGATGTTGTTCCTTGTTGGAACATGTTTACTTGTTGGGGATATCACAATATATATATATGCTAATATTAATACATCTATATACTTGGTAAAGGGTGGAAGGCTCGGCCTTATGCACAGTGTTTTGTTCCACTCTTGCCACCCTAGTTTCCGTCATACCGGTGTTATGTTCCTTGATTTTGCGTTCCTTACACGGTTGGGTGATTTATGGGACCCCCTTGACAGTTCGCTTTGAATAAGACTCGTCCAGCAAGACCCAACTTTGGTTTTACCATTTGCCACCTAAGCCTTTTCCCCCGGGTTTTCGCGAGCCCGAGGGTCATCTTATTTTAAACCCCTGGGCCAATGCTCCTCTGAGTGTTGGTCCAAACTAGAGCACCGTCTTGGGACCATTCCTGGGCAACTTGGATTACGTCGGTTCCTGTCGCTTAGCTTATCCGGTGTGCCACGAGCGAGATATGTGCAGCTCCTATCGGGATTTGTCGGCTGTCAATCGGTGACTTCTTTGGTCTTGTTTTATTGCGTCGAAATGTCTTGTAGTCCGGGATTCGAGATTGATCGGGTCTTCCGGTAGAAGGAATATCCTTCGATTGACCGTGAGAGCTTATAATGGGCTAAGTTAGGACACCCCTGCAGGGTAATATCTTTCGAAAGCCGTGCCCGCGGTTATGAGGCAGATGGGAATTTGTTAATGTCCGGTTGTAGAAAACCCGAAGTTGACCTCAATATAAAATACACATCAACCGCGTGTGTAACCGTGATGCTCTCTTCTCGGCGGAGTCCGGGAAGTGAACACGGTGTTGGAGTTATGTCGGCGTAAGTAGTTGAGGATCACTTCTTGATCGCTACTAGCTTCACGACCGTGCTTTGCTCCTCTTCTCGCTCTCTTTTGCGAAGTAGCCACCATATATGCTAGTAAACGCTTGCTGCCGCTCCACTATACTACTCAGTCCTTCCTATAAGCTTAAATAGTTTTGATCTCGGGTGTGAGATTGCTGAGTCCCGTGACTCACGTGATACTTCCCAAAACAGTTGCAGTGCCGGCGATGCGGTCAGGTGACTCAACCGAGCTCAAGTGGGAGTTCGACGAGGAACGTGGTCGTTATTATGTGTCTTTCCCGGATGATCGATAGTGGTGCCCAGTTGGGACGATTCGAGGATCTGTGTTAGCATTTGGGGTATCTTCTTTTATTTTGGTTCCGTAGTCGGACCTTGAGTGTACTCTGAATGATGGATGTTTAATTATGTCTTTGTGTGAAGTGGCATTTGTAAGCCAACTATGTATCTCTTTCCCTTATGTATTACATGGGTTGTGTGAAGATTACCTCACTTGCGACATTGCTTTCAATGCGGTTATGCCTCTAAGTCGTGCTTCGACACGTGGGAGATATAGCTGCATCGAGGTGCTAAAGTGTTCTCCATTCTTGACCTTCGTATGGGGTATCATCAGATTCGCATTCGTGAACAAGATATTCCCAAGACAGCATTCAGAACAAGCTTTGGTTCTTATGAATATCTTGTCAGGTCTTTCGGCCTCGTCAATGCTCCTCCAACATTCTCTCGGATGATGAATTTCATCTTCAATCCCTACACCAATGAATTCGTCTTGGTCTATCTTGATGATATTTTGGTCTTCTCCAAGAATAAGAAGGATCATGCCAAACATTTGCGATTGGTGCTAGACAAACTCAGAGAGTATCAATTCTATGCGAAGTTCTCCAAATGTGAATTTTGGCTTGATGAAGTGCTTTATCTTGGTCATATCATCTCCACCAAGGGCATCGCTGTTAATCCCGAGAAGGTGTCCGCAATTGTGAATTGGGAACCTCCTCAGAATGTCAAGCAGCTCCATGATTTTCTTGGTCTTGCAAGCTATTGCGAAGATTCGTTGAGAATTTCTCCAAGATTGCAAAGCCTCTTTCCAACCTCCTCCGAAGCATGTGAAGTATGTCCGGTCTCACGAGTGTGATGTTGCTTTCAATACCCTCAAAGAGAAACTCGTCACAGCTCTGTCTTGACTCCTCTGATGAATCCAAGCCATTTGAAGTTTTACGTGATGCTTCTCTTCAAGGTCTCGGTCTTTGTGTTAATGCAAGAGAAGAGAGTTGTGGCTTATACCTCTACTTGAGTTGAAGCCCAGCGAAAAGAACTACCCCACTCACGATCTTGAGTTGGCGGCGATTGTTCATGCATTGATAACGTGGAGACATCTCTTGTTGGGAAGGAAAGTGGACATTTTCACCGATCACAAGAGTCTCAAGTACATCTTCACTCAACCCAACCTCAACCTCGAGCGGACTTCGATGGGTCGAAATGATTCAAGAGTACAACCCAAGTATTGAATATACTCGGGCAAGGCCAATGTCATTGCAGATGCTTTGAGCAGGAAGGCTTACTGCAGCAGTCTAATCCTCAAGCCCTTTCAACGGATCTCTGTGAAGCTTTCCATAAGCTGAATCTTCAAGTTGTTCCTCAAGGCTTTCTTGCCAACCTCATAGTATCTCCTACTTTGGAAGATCAGATTCGTGAGGCTCAACTTTTGGATACCATGGTGAAGAAGGTGAAGCGTGGTATCGACAAGGGCATTTCAAGTACAAGTGCTTCCACGTCGATGACAAAGACACTCTGTTCTTTGAGGACGGATTGTGGTTCCTAAGGGTGATCTCTGAAAAGTCATTATGAGCAGGGGCCCATAATTCGCTTCTATCCATTCATCACGGAAGTACGAAGATGTACCATGATCTCAAGCAGTCATATTGGTGGACTCGAATGAAGCGAGATTGCTCAATTCGTGAATGAGTGTGATGTCTGCGAGAAGAGTGAAAGCGAGAACACCAAAGACCAGCTGGTCTCCTTCAACCTCTTGCTATTCCAGAATGGAAGTTTGATCATATCGAGATGGACTTACGTGACTGGTTTTCCTAAGTCCAAGCGTGGAAATGATGCTATCTTCGTTGTCATTGACAAAGGCTGACTAAAGTGGCGCATTTTCTTCCTATCAAAGAATCCATCACAGCAGCTCGGTTGGCGAGCTATACACCTCCGAGATTGTCTCCTTGCACGGCATTCCACAATTGATCTCTTGAGACCGTGGCAGCATCTTTACCTCCAAGTTACAGGATTCTTTTCGAGAAGGCCATAGGCACCAACATTCGTTTCGCTGACTTTCCACCCCTCAAACAAGTGGCCAAGTCGGCGAGTTAATCAAATCCTTGAAGATATGCTCGGGCTTGTGTCATTTCTTTCGGTATGAAGTGGGAAGATTGTCTTCCATATGCCGAGTTCTCCTACAACAACAGCTTCCAAGCGAGTTCGGGCAAGGCCCCATTCGAAATTCTCTATGGCGAAAGTGCCGTACTCCTCTCAATTGGTGCAGGGCAATTGAGCGCCAACTTCTTGGCAATGACTTGATCCTGAAGCGGAAGAAATGTGCCAAATCATTCGTGAGAATCTCAAAGCAGCGCATAATCGCGCGGAAGAGCTATTATGATGATAATCAACGTTATGTGACTTTTGAAATCGGAGACCATGTCTACCTCAGCGTCTATCCAATGCAAGGCACTCGTCTCTTCGGTATCAAAGGGAAGCTTGCCCCTAGATACGTGGGTCCTTTAAAGATCATTGGCAAAGAGGCGATCTCGCCTATCAACTTGAGCTTCCATCCAACTTTGCAAGCGTGCACGATGTGTTTCACGTGTCACAACCGCCAAGTGCTTCAAGACTCCTGAGCGCACTATCAACTTCGAAGAGATTGACCTTCAAGAAGATCTCTCTTATCATGAGCACCCGTTGCTATTCTTGAAGAAACCGGCGCCAAGACTCGCAACAAGTCAATCAAATTCACTGAAAGTGAAGTGGTCACACCATTCCGACCGAGAAGCTACACGGGGCGCGAGGATCACCTCCGTTCGAATATCCGGAGTTCTTTCAGTCCTAGATCTCGGGACGAGATCCTCTTGTAGTGGTGGAGTGTTGTAACACCCCGGAAGTAACTTTCCATATTTGTAATTCCAACTCTTGCCATTTTCGGCATTGATATATGATATTCCCTCCGTGGTTGGGTTTTCTTCATTTTGCATTTTGTCCATGTCATGCATTTTATTATGTCATCATGTGCATCGCATTTGCATACGTGTTCGTCTCATGATTCCGAGCATTTTTCCCGTTGTCCGTTTTGCAATCCGGCACTCCTATCTCCCCCGGCAGTCCCTTTTACGTTTTTCCGTGTGCGGGCACCAAACCTTCTCGAAATGGACCGAGGTTTGTCTAGTGGCCTTGGTATAACACCCGGAGACCACCGGTCAAGTTTCGGGTCATTTGGAGCTCGTTTAGTACTCCAACGGTTAACCGCACTCTCGCAGAGGCCTCTTTTAAGTTGCAGCCCAACACCCCTTCAAAACAGCCCAATAACGCATCTAAGTCACTTCCATGCTCTCCGTCGTTCGATCACGATCGTGTGGGCGAAAACTACACCTCATTTGGACTCTCCTAGCTCCCTCTATGCCTATTTAAACACCTCCCCGAAATCCGGATCATCCTCTTCCCCGAAACCCTAAAAAACCTCGCCTTGGCGGGCGTATCCGCCAGCGCGGACATCGTCGCGCGCGCCGCCCACGCGCCGCTTGACCCGCGGGCCGGATCGGGCCAGCGCAGGCCAGCAGCGCCCGCCGCCGCCGCCCGGCCGAGGCAGCGAGCTCCTCCGCCCGCCCGTCGCCCGCTCCCGCCCGCCTCGCCCGGCCGGGCGCCGCCTCCCTCCCTCGCCCAGCAGCGCGCCTCCCCGCCGCCCGGCCCGGCGCGGACAGCGCCACCACCCGCCCTTGGCCACCGCCGCCTCCCGCCAGCGCCACCACCCAGCCATGACCACCCGCCGCCTCCCCGGCTCGCCGCCTCCGCCCGGCCACGAGAACGCCGCCCCTCGCGCCGCCTTCCCCCCTCGCCGACCGCCTCCCGGCGGGCTCCTCCCGCCGCGCCGCCGCGCCCGGTCAGGTCGGGCCCGATCCGGCCTCGAATCCCGAGCCGTTGACCTCTTCTCTCTCTCCCCTCCTTTTTCTCTAGTATTTTGCTTCTCTTGTTATTTTGTGCATTTTTCAACATGCTATATCTTCGCATCTGTAAATCCATTTTTCGCGTATAATACGTCAAAATGTTCGTCTCGAAGAGTAGATCATTTCATTCCATTGCATCATTTTCATTTGAGCTCATCTTGGTGCCCGAAATGCTGTTGGAAGTGTGCTATGTGATGTTAGTTTACATTTGTTAACAGAACTTGCACTTTTGTTATTTTCGCCATGATTGATGTGTGCACCCTATGAATTGGAGTCCTACATGTGTTTTGTAATATGCCATGCCATCTTTCCAGGGGTGTATGCCATGTATTTTTGTGATCTATGTGGTGACTAGCACAAGCATGCAAAGTAGGTGTCCTGATGTTGCTTTGTTTTCAGCCCTGTTTAGGCGATATTTTGATGCCATGTTAACTTGATGATACCGAGAGATCTATGCATATTTTGAGATACTTCAGTAAAGATGTTTTGTTAAACATGTCTTTCTCTATCCATCCATGTCCTTGTTTGCAATTATGGAGTAGCATAGCTTGAGTCAATCGAGCTCTACTTTTGCTATAAAATGTTTCCTGGCAGATTGTTTTGTCAAGCATCTTGTGTAGATCACTGCCATGTACTTTGTTGATACGTTTGGGTGCAGTAGCTTAATTATTTGTTGCTTGCTAAGTGGCATCATGCTGTTAATGGCAGATTTGTGCCATTCTTGTTTTGCTTGCCATTTCTAAACCGTGCATCCGATTCGGTGATCTTTATATCGATTTCAACGAAATCATCTCATCTTTCGTTGCATGCTTGGTTTGCCAAGTTGATGCCTGGTTCATCATTTTCCTTCCGGGCGCACATAAGCATTGCATATCCCATCATGCATATCATGCCATGTTTTGCATCATGTTGATTGTGCATTGCACCGTGATTTATTGTGGTTCCTTTGTTTGTGTTGCTTTGGGTAGAGCCGGGAGGCAATGCGTGAGCGAGGACCCTGTTGAGAACGCTTACGAGGATCAAGCTTTCGACAACTCTGAGAACATTGCGAGCAAGATGACCATACCCTCGAAATCACTTCTATCTTTGCTATGCTAGATGCTCGCTCTTTTGCTATGCCTATCTTGCCATGCCTACCACTTGCTATATCATGCCACCCATATTGCCATGTCAGCCCTAACCATCTTTTCCTAGCAAACCGTTGATTGGCTATGTTACCGCTTTGCTCAGCCCCTCTTATAGCGTTGCTAGTTGCGGTGAAGATGAAGTTTGTTCCTTGTTGGAACATGGAGATGTTGTTCCTTGTTGGAACATGTTTACTTGTTGGGGATATCACAATATATATATGCTAATATTAATACATCTATATACTTGGTAAAGGGTGGAAGGCTCGGCCTTATGCACAGTGTTTTGTTCCTCTTGCCACCCTAGTTTCCGTCATACGGTGTTATGTTCCTTGATTTTGCGTTCCTTACGGTTGGGTGATTTATAGGACCCCCTTGACGGTTCGCTTTGAATAAGACTCGTCGGCCCAAGGCCCAACTTTGGTTTTACCATTTGCCACCTAAGCCTTTTCCCCGGGTTTTCGCGAGCCCGAGGGTCATCTTATTTTAAACCCCGGGCCAATGCTCCTCTGAGTGTTGGTCCAAACTAGAACACCGTCTTGGGACCATTCTGGGCAACTTGGATTACGTCGGTTCCTGTCGCTTAGCTTATCCGGTGTGCCACGAGAACGAGATATGTGCAGCTCCTATCGGGATTTGTCGGCACAATCGGCGGCTTTGCTGGTCTTGTTTTATTGCTTTGTCGAAATGTCTTGTAGTCCGGGATTCGAGATTGATCGGGTCTTCCGGTAGAAGGAATATCCTTCGTTGACCGTGAGAGCTTATAATGGGCTAAGTTGGGACACCCTGCGGGGTAATATCTTTCGAAAGCCGTGCCCGCGGTTATGAGGCGAGATGGGAATTTGTTAATGTCGGTTGTAGAAAACCCGAAGTTGACCTCAATATAAAATACACATCAACGGCGTGTGTAACCGTGATGGTCTCTTCTCGGCGGTCCGGAAGTGAACAAATGTTGGAGTTATGTCGGCGTAAGTAGTTCAGGATCACTTCTTGATCGCTACTAGCTTCACGACCGTGCTTTGCTCCTCTTCTCGCTCTCTTTTCTTAAGTAGCCACCATATATGCTAGTCGCTTGCTGCCGCTCCACTATACTACTCAGTCCTTCCTATAAGCTTAAATAGTTTTGATCTCGCGGGTGTGAGATTGCTGAGTCCCGTGACTCACGGATACTTCCCAAAAGCGAGTTGCGGTGCCGGCGATGCCGGTCAGGGTGACTCAACCGAGCTCAAGTGGGAGTTCGACGAGGAACGTGGTCGTTACTATGTGTCTTTCCCGGATGATCGATAGTGGTGCCCGGTTGGGGACGATTAGGGGATCTGTGTTAGCATTTGGGGTATCTTCTTTTATTTTGGTTCCGTAGTCGGACCTTGAGTGTACTACGAATGATGGATGTTTAATTATGTCTTGTGTGAAGTGGCGTGTAAGCCAACTATGTATCTCTTTCCCTTATTTATTACATGGGTTGTGTGAAGATTACCTCACTTGCGACATTGCTTTCAATGCGGTTATGCCTCTAAGTCGTGCCTCGACACGTGGGAGATATAGCCGCATCGGGCGTTACATCGACGCCTCCCCTACAGCGCCAAAGATTTCGGGAGGCTGATCGTACCCACGAACACCTATGGGGCGGCCGGACCAGGCCCTTTGTGGTTCGGAGGGGCGGAGATCGCCTGAAAAGAGCAGATCGAGGCGAGGCACACGAGCAGTTTACCCAACTTCGGAGCTCTCCGAGAGATAAAATTCCTCTGCTGCTTGTTTGATGTATTGTGTTCTTGCTAGGGAAGCGATGCGAGCTACAAAACCTAAGCGTGGCGTATCTGGTCTCTAGTGAGTCGAATGAATCGAACCTCCAACCCCCTCTCGTTGCGCATGGGCCTCCTTTTATATGCTCAAGGGGTCTCCGGCAGGTGGCAACATAGGTGAGGGTACAAATGTAAAATAGGAGTTGGTACACCTACTCGAGCGATTGTCTGATGCAAAATACCTAACTCGGCGGCAAGGGACAAAAGCAATAAATGCCCGTCGATTATCGCCCAAACAGTGCAACAGAGACCGTCAGGTGCGCCACCGCTCGCCACGATGGCAAGCTTGTCAGCGCCGCTTATCGCTGCTCTCCGCTGGCTACACAGCCTCTCGACACGTGCGCATGGAATGGTCCCATGGCGACACGTTCTTTGGATGAGCTGGAGCGGAGATGGAGAGAGGTTGCTTGCCGCGACAAGCGCCTTGCCGCGTCCGAATCCTTGTCGCGTCCGGAGGCTTGTCGCGCTCCGAGCCTTCCCGGCAAGCTCCTCTTGCCGGGGACTTGTCTTCAGCGTGCCTTGAGTGGCCTTCCCGGCGAGCTCCTCTTGCCGGGGCCTTGTCTTCTTAATCAAATACTTTGTTCTTGAATGGCTCCAAAGGAACCACGGAGGATCTTGGCGGTGACGAGGCAAACCCTGCCGCGGGGTGCTACAACTGTCCGTGCACGAGTACGGGATACTAGGGTACCCCTACTCTAGTACACGGACACAAATGCATATGGTGATCACCTTGCAAAGCCTCATATCAATCAAGGTCATTTTGGTTCACCAAAATGCCCCGAAACCCTCTCTGACCAGAATCAAATTTGAACAACTTTGTACTACCAACTTTCTCTCATTGACCCCAACTTTTGTGAGCATGTTCACATGACCAAATGAGGCCACTACACCAAGTGGTGCATCAAGGGAAAGTGAATTGCTCAATTAGATCTACACAAGTTCATTTCTGCTAATTTCTAGGGTTTACAAAAGTTGCATTGGCAACTTTGCCCAAATAAGCTCCAAATTGGTCGAAGGCCCTAATTATATGTGTCATTTCACCCTATTGATTCTCATGACAAATGGAAATCATCTACTTGCCCAAACCATTACCAAACACCTTTTGACACTTTACCCAAATGCCATTTTTGACCTCTTCCACTAATCTCCATGGGCTCAACTTTGTACCACAGCTGCTCCTGACGCTCTTCTACCCCCAGTAACTTTCCCCCGTCCATTGCTCATTGATTGAGGGGTGAAACACCCCCATTTACCTCCCTGGACAGCAGCTTCTCTCTCTCCCTCAACTTCCCTCCTCACTCCAGTGGCCACCAAGGGCATCCAAAGCCCCTCCCCCTTTCTTTACTCCCTCCTAGACCTGCTGGACATGCTTGGGGGTGCCCACACTGCTTAGAAAATGGCATGCCAAGCCAATTGGGTGCTCTGGAGCGCTCTATAGTGCGGCCAGGCACTGTAGCCGCCCTGTGACAACCACCTCCGGCCACCTCGGGCCTCCCCAGCGTGCCCGACGATGCGCCTCGACGTCTGCGTCACGCCACGCCTCTTTCCCCCTCCTCCCTCTCCCTCCTCTCGCCCCAGCTCACACGCGCCCCGGCCGCCCGAGCACGCTCACACGTGCGGCGCCCTGGCCCCCCTTCTTTCCCTCTCTTCTTTCCCCTCGCCCTAGACCAACTCCACGAGCACCCAAGACACGCCCACGGACGCCCCCGTGACCCACAGCAACGGCAACGACCTCGCCGGCGCATGGGTCCACGGCAAGCTCTGGCCCGGCTATATAAGACCTCCCCGAGCCCTCCTCTCCTCACCACTCGACCTCTGCAGCTCCAAAACACCCCCGTGAACCACCCACTCCTCTCCAGGCTTGCAGCTCGAGATCGAGCTCGAGCTCCGCCGCCTCGGGTCGCTGTTGATCTCAGGGTACAGGCCCTCTCCGCCGCTCCTCTTCCTCGATCTGGAACCGCCGCGGCTCACTGATCATTTCCCCTTTCCTCCCCTCGTCTTTTGCAGCCAGAAACGGCCGGAACTGCCACCTCCCGAAGCTCTTCCGCCAGTTTCCTCGTCGCCAGCGAACCCCTACACTCTGGCGACCGCCTGCACCTCCACTCGAATAGCGACTCCGCCCTGAGCACGCCGGTGACCTCGGATCGCCTCACCCTCGACCACAACGACGTCGGTGAGCTCGACTCCCTCTCTGGCCCGAGGTTGAAGACAACGGCCATGGGGCCCGTCAGTCAGCCTCACATTCTGACGGGTGGGCCCCACCCGTTAGGTTTAAAACGCACGCGCGCGCGTACCGGTTCGCCGTCGGCTGAAGGCGTATTTTGCATTTACGCCTTCGACGTGGTAGCCTCGCGCGGGCTGGATTCTCTCTGGGCCTGCTGCACTGTGGTCCTTCTGGCCCAGTTTCACAGTGCTGATTCTCCTTTTTATTTTTCCATAAACTTGAAAAATTCCTCAGGACTAAATATTAATCCAAATGCAATAATTCCAGTTCCTAAATTCTTGTAAAAATCCCACTTATTTAATGGTATAACTTTCATTCATGTCCAACCAACTTTTATGTACTGTTCATATTCAAATTTGAATTTGAATATAATTAAACCCCTCTGAAAATCCATTTATTCTATTCTGCTACTCCAAATCCAAAACTAGGATTTTTCCCTTCTTAGTTTTCACCCTAGTATTTAACAAAAATGAGTTGACATTTTTCTGAGCACTTTGGTTTTTCTGTTTTATTATTGCCTTATTTTTCTCGTTATTATTTTGTGACGATAGATTGCATTGCTGAAGAAGGAGTTGGACCAGAAGACTTTGAAGACCCAGAAGACTTTACTGAGCCAGGAAAGCAGCCCTTTGACCATGTCTAAGAAACCCCTTTTATGCATATCATATAACACTTTATTATTGTTGCATCGGAATCATGATGAGATGGTAACCACTTGGGTAGGTTGCCTATTTTACTTCCGTGTTGATACTTGCATTGTGCATGACCCTACCTTCATGTGAGGGTTATGCAGGTGGGAGTAGATAGGATGCTAAAGTAGTTCCTACGCAAAAGGGACGGCAATATGCATGGTGATGGAGATAAAGTATTTTCAAAAGACTTTTTCGAAAACCCTGTCGGGTGCCACTTATGCCCGAGGGAGATAATGAGATGGGTAACCACTTGATGACGAAGTGGTGTACCAAGGCAAGTGTGTGTGTTGTTTTCGAAAACTGATTAGATTTAAGATTTGTCGACTGTCCCAACCTTACATGCGCAACCACTCTACCCTTATATGGGAAAGGGCATTATTGATTACCTAGGCCGATACTAGGATGATGCCCACATTACTAGTGACGGGAGAGTTGTTGCTCTCTCGGGACGGGGTCGTGCCAGGTAGGGTGGCCAAGAACATTTTTATGGGGCACCGGACACACCGTTGGTATCCCGTGACAGTGGTATGTGACGAATATGGGAGCGAGGCTCCATAATTTTAAGTTGTGAAATGTTGGGCACGGGGGTTAGTACCAATCGAATGGACTCTATGTTAATGTCTTCTAAGGAAAGATAGTGATCGGGTGCTTACCCCGGGTACTTGAGGTACCACGGGTCGTGGATGACACGGAAGTTCCCCGGATCTTGTGGGTAAAGTGTGCAACCTCTGCAGAGTGTAAAACTATTCGGATAGCCGTGTCCACGGTCAAGGACAGTTGGGCGGTGTTGCTTAAACTACGTTCAGAGTTTTACAAACCGTGTGTGTGTGTGTGTGTGTGTGTGTTGATAAGACTATTTGGGTTAAGTCAGATGGCTTGACACGATGATCAAGTTGGATTGGTGTCCACCTCCACTTATGTTGATATCTGTAACTTGTTCATATGGATATCTGAACTCTCATGATGCATACTTTACATGCTGATAAGATCATGTCATTGCACTCAAAACTAGCTTTCTGCAAACTACCTACTTAGTGCTATACCATTGCATTATTGTGCCCTGTTCCAATCATGGGTTGCTTGCGAGTACATTCAAAGTACTCATTAGCTTTCCACTGGTTATTTAATTGGCCAGGCATGGAAGAGTAGGAGTTCAAATAAGAGTTATTTGGAGACGAACATGCGAACTAGGACATTTCCCAGTCAAAATGCCTATAGGGTTAAGGCAGATGGCATGGGTTCTACTTATCGACAAAGATTTCCGCTGCTTAAGTTTATTTGGTATTCATCCCTTGTGGATTTATCTATGTAAGACTTGACCATAAGGGTCATAATTTGTGTAAGACGGTATGTATGGATGTAAGAATCTTGTTATTCAGCTTCTGTGTGTTCAGTGAGCATTGATCTCCGGGATCACTGTACACGTGCATTCGGCGATCTCGACTTATGAGTCGGGGTCCCCACAGTCACCTCCGCGTGGAGCACACGTTCAGCTCGATGACGTCCTTCGCCTTCTTGATCCAGCAAGATGGCAAGCTAGTGGATGTGTTGTGGCAGCACGTCGGTGTGATGACTGTGATGGTGAAGCTATCTCCGCAGGGCTTCGCCTAAGCACTACAAAAATATGACCGGGGGTGTGAAGGGTGGAGGGGGCACCACACACGGCTAAGAGAATGTTATGGTGTGCTAGGCACCCCTCCCACATATATATAGGTGGGGGAAGGAGGGAGCAGCCAGGAGGGCGCCCCAAGTAGGCAGAATCCTACTTGGGGTCCTCCCCAAGTGGTGCCCCCTTTCCTTATTTGCTGGAGAGGGAAAGGAAAGGGGGGAGGGAAGGAAGGGGAGGCCGAATCCTCCCCCTTTCCTTTCCCCACTTGGGCGGCTGCCATAGGGGGTGCGCCAGCCCCTTGTGGGCTGGAGTGCTCCCCTCTAATGGGCCAATAGGCCCACTAACCTCCCGGGGGTGTCCGGTACCCCCTCCGGTACTCCGATGACTACCCGGTACACTCTAAAACACTTCCGTGTGCAAATACCATCGTCCTATATATCAATATTTACCTCTCGTCCATTTCGATACTAATCGCCATGTTCGCGATCACATCCGGGACTCCAAACAACATTCGGTCACCAAATCATATAACTCATATAACACTATATCATTAATGAACGTTAAGCGTGCGGACCCTAGGGGTTCGAGAACTATGTAGACATGACCGAGACACCTCTCCGGTCAATAACCTATAGCGGAACCTAGATGCCCATAATGTCTCCTACATATTGTATGAAGATATTTATCGGTCGAACTGTTATGACAACATACGTAATTCCCTTTGTCCATCAGTATGGTACTTGCCCGATATTCCATTGTGGGTACCTTCATACCTAGTTCAATCTCGTTACCGGCAAGTCTCTTTACTCGTTCCGTAATAAATCATCTTGCAACTACTCATTAGTCTGCTTGCAAGGCTTCTTATGATGTGTATTACCGAGAGGGCCCAGAGATACCTCTCCGATACTCGCAGTGACAAATCCTAATCTCGATCTATGCCAACTCAACAAACACCTTCCGAGATACCTGTAGAGCATCTTTATGATCACTCAGTTACATTGTGATATTTGATAGCCACAAGGTATTCCTCCGATTTCTGGGAGTTGCATAATCTCATAGTCGAAGGAATATGTATTTGACATGAAGAAAGCAATAGCAACAACTGAACGATTAATATGCTAACCTAACGGATGGGTCTTGTCCATCACATCATTCTCCTAATGATGTGATCCGTTATCAAATTATAGCTCATGTCTATGGTTAGGAAACCCTAACCATGTTTGATCAACGAGCTAGTCTAGTAGAGGCTTACTAGGGACATGATATTTGTTTATGTATTCACACATGTATTTAAGTTTCCGATCAATACAATTCTAGCATGGATAATAAACCTTTATCATGAATAAGGAAATATAAAATAATAAATTTATTATTGCCTCTAGGGCATATTTCCTTTAGAAATATCGAGTGTCCTGGATTTGTGGGAAATGAATTTAAACGACATTTTGGGTTGACTTTAAGTCTGTCGAGGCTCTATACACGACAGTCAAAAAATCAGTGAGGGAGAGTGCCCACATATATGAGAGAAGAAGAATGTCGACTGTTGGCGTGGGGGTCGCTTCTCTTCCTTCTTCTCGTGATATACCTTGGTAATGCACGAGACAGGAGGTGAAGCGACCATCACCAACGGTCAAGATATTTGTGAGGGAGATTCTACCATATATATACTGTCGAATTATGAGAAATAATCCGGACTGTTGTCGTGGGGCCCGCTTCTTCTTCATTCGAATGTGCTAGACATTTTGATGTAATGCACTTTTTAATGAACGGAGGAGCGGCCATCACCGACAATTGCAAATGTCAGAGAGGAAGAATCCTGACTGTTGTCGTGGGGGTTGCTTCTCCTTCGTTCCCGTGTGCTAGACCGAAGGGAGGAGAGACCATCACCGATGGTTGAATATATCAGAGAGGGAGTGCCCACCATATACACCACATGAGATGAGAGTTTTCAAGGAAAGTCTCAACAGACAAAAAGTCAACCAGTTGTGAATAGTGATCTATGTGTTAAGTTCCTGGTAATTACCGTCAATTTATAATCTTTGAATTTTGAACACAGGAAATGTCAGACGATGATAGGATCCCAGAGTGTGATTACTGTTGCAATGACCGGGGTATGTGCGATAGAATGTTGCACCTGCAAAATGATAGGTACTTCACCATCCATTCGGAAGAGACATGCGATGTTTGTACAGTACGCAACTACGACAAGTATTTCTTCGCAATTAATCATGAATTGTGATTCTTTGCTTCAACGTGTAATTTCTATTTTTTCAATTTGAGTAGTACATCCCCTGCCATGCAAGACATTATGTCTTGGAGAGTCTTGGTTTCCAAGACTTTGAGAATATGGAGACGAGGAGAGCTTACCTCGGGACTAAACATGGTTATGCTTTTCAAGTTAAGCACTACAATGTGCTTAATAACTCCTATTTCGGTTGTCAAAATTGAGAAGCTCTCTGCAAGGCATATGGATTTGCGGATAATGTCCAAATAACTTTTGATATTCATCCCAAAGGTGAACATATTGAAGATAATATCAACATTTGGGTCGATGTGGATATGCCTCCTATTTTGCCTAAATGTGAGTTTGTCAAACTAATTTTTTAAGCAATTTATATTTTTTATTTAAAAATATTTGGTGTTCATCGCTACAAAACTTGTTTATTTATAATTGTCAGCTTATTTCTTATCTTCAAAAAATACTCGGAAAGTTGTGGAAATGACGTAGTACAGCTATGGCTCCGAGCTTAATTGTGAGGATAAAGGATATCTTGTCTCATTTATAGATGATATTGAGACTTTTAAGACGAAATAGTTTATCAGCCCAAATTATACTAGATATGTGCCACTAGTCCATTAGTTGCTTGATGGTAACCTCATTGCCAAAAACTTGTTATGATTTTGTTAATAATGGTAACTTCGTTGCATACATTCTTCTTAAGTAAACTACATTGCTAACTATATATGTTACTATATTGTTCAACAGAAGCTCCCGAGCGAGGTTGTGCCTCACATGATGCTTAACAAAGGGAGTATGTACATGGTTGTCTTACGACCATTTTCGTCGACGGCTTACCAAAGTGCATACTCTATTTCTTCGAAAGATGGAAGGCTCAATATCAAAGAATGGAGCAAACTTATGGAGGCGCACACGCAACTGATTGGAGACAACATGTGTGTGCTCAGCCAGAAGTTGGCGATAGGTGGATCTCCATTTTGGAGATGGATCGGTTTACCTGTTTTATGCTATTTTACCTAGGAGAGAGGAGTAGGTTCTAAGTAGTAAGAACAATTAGTAGCTAGTGTTGATTATGACTGTGATGATGATGTTGATTAGTTGTTATTATGATGATGATGATGAGTTAAGTGCTACAATGTGTTAGCTAGAATGATGAGTTGTTATATCACTCATAGATGATGCCCATGAGGAGTTGATATGATGATGTGGAGTTGTTATGACTATGATGATGAGTTGGTATTATTATTATGATGATGAGTTGTTATTATGATGATGATGATGAGTGGTTATTATGATAATGATGGGTTACTATATTATTGGGTGAAAGAACCGCAGACTAGATTCCAGTGGATGGATCCAATTAACCAAGTGGATACAAGTTGGGTGAAAGAACCGCGGATTAGAGATCGTCCTACTAATCCAACTTGGTCACTTTGGATCCACCCACTGGAATCTAATCCGCGGTTCTTTCACCCAATGATGTAATACCTCATTATGATCATAATGATACAACAATCTCTAAACTGCTATTGTATGAAAACTTATAAAGATGATATGAAATAAAATTGAAATAGAATTGGTAAAAATAGTAGTAGCATGGGGTTGAGGCACGCTACTAGTAACTAGCAGTAGCGCACGCCGAGGAACGCGCTACTGATAACTGACTTAGCAGTAGCATGGGCCATACAAGCACTACTGCTAAATGTTAGTTGTAGCGTTGTAGCAGTAGCGCTAGCCCCGTGCTACTACTAGGCCATTACACCACACTGGTACTACGGTTTTCCCTAGTAGTGTACTGTGTAAGCGTGTGCAAAGTGTCAAACCATGCCAAGGTAGCCATGGGCCTCCTTTTATAGACGAAAATAAGTCACCATAGTGGCAACATGGTCATTACGTGTAAGGGAATAGTGGCCTCGGTGTTATCCAACCTAATCCTGCTGGACTAGGACAAGGGCATTTAATGCGCCATGAGCCATGTATGTGAATAGTGGCATCAATGTTATCCATCCTAATCCTGTCAGACTAGGACAAGGGCGTTTAATGCGCCATGAGTTGATACCGATCCTTTGAAAAAATGTGTCTCTTCTTCTGTGCCGTCCGTCTGGCCGAGCCCTACCTTCTTGACACATCCATGAGACAGGTGTCAATAAAGTTAATATTTATGCAACATGCTGACACGTGCCCTGGTGACTCTCTCAAGCTGCCTGCCCGCTTGACACCTAATCTTGACAAGCCATTAGCTGGTCAATGAGGTGGAGCGACCCAAGAGCGAGAGGGAGTCCTTGCCGGGTCTTGGCTTGCCGGCAACCAAAGTCTTGATCTACAATACTAACTTAGCACTTCTCGATTACCTGCCTGGAGGTCTTCTTCATGGTCTTGGTATCCAAGTGTTGAGACTTGGATTGAGTTATCCCTGGCAAGCCCTTTCCGTCCGGAGGGCGGCAACTGCCTATGCACAAGTCTAGGGTACTAAGGGACCCCGAATTTAGTACACTAACACTAATTATCATGAAAATTCTAAATGTCTTTGCAAATTATGTTGTAGATCAATGGCTCACACTGTAGCCCCGCTAAGTTTTAATGTGTTCCTAGTGAAAGAAAGTTGAACGATGATGGAAGCAATTATGTGGATTGGGTCCGTGATCTGAGGATTATCCTCACTACTGCACAGAAGGTATATGTCCTTGATGACCGCTAGGTGTGCCATCCACTCCCTCAACTGTGGATGTTGTGAACATTTGGGAGGCGAGTTGTGATGACTACTTGATAGTTCAGTGTACCAGGCTTTACAACTTAGAACCAGGGCTCCAAAAAAGTTTTGAGCACCACGGGGCATATGAGATGTTTCAGGAGCAGAGAATGGTGTTATAGGCTCACGCCCGTGTGGAGAGGTATGACGCCTCAGACAAGTTCTTTAGCTGTAAGATGGAGGAATATCTCCGTTAGCCATCATGTACTCAAAATGTCTGGGTACTTCGACCGCTTGAATTAGTTGGGAGTTAATCTTCCGGATGAAGTAGCGATTGACAATGTTCTTCAATCACTACCACCAAGCTAAAAAGGCTTCATGATGAAGTAGAACATGCAAGGGATGGAGAAAACACTCCCTGAGCTTTTCACAATGTTTAAACCCGCGGAAGTAGAAATCAAGAAAGAGCATCAAGTGTTGATCGTCAAAAAACCACCAGCTCCAAGAAGGGCAAGGGAAAGAAAGGGAACTTCAAGAAGAATGGAAAGCCAGTTGCCGCTCCCATGAAGAAACCCAAGGCCGGACCCAAAACTTGAGACTGGATATTTCTGTTGCAAGGGGAATGTCCACTGGAAGCGGAATTGCCCTAAGTACTTTGTAGATAAGAAGGCTGGTGAGGGAGTCCTGGATTAGGGGGTATCCGGACAGCCGAACTGTGTACAACGTTCGGACTCTTGAAGCGTGAAGATACAAGACTCAAGACTTCGGCCCGTGTCCGGATGGGACTTTCCTTGGTGTGGAAGGCAAGCTTGGCGATCCGGATATTATATTTCCTTCCTTGTAACCGACTCCATGTAAACCCTAGCCCTCTCCGGTGCCTATATAACCCGGAGAGGTTGGTCCTTAGAAGACCGATCACAATTACAATCATACCATCATAGGCTAGCTCTTAGGGTTTAGCCTCTATGATCTCGTGGTAGATCTACTCTTGTACTACCCATATCATCAATATTAATCAAGCAGGAAGTAGGGTTTTACCTCCATCGAGAGGGCCCGAACCTGGGTAAACATCTGTGTCCCTTGCATCCTGTTACCATCAGCCTTGATGCACAGGTCGGGACCCCCTACCCGAGATCCACCGGTTTTGACACCGACATTGGTGCTTTCATTGAGAGTTCCTCTGTGTCGTCGCTACTGGGCTTGATGGCTCCTTCAACCATCACCAATGACGCGATACCGGACAGTCACGACGAGCACGGCTTAGACCTGCTGTCGGACAAAGCTCGGGGTATCACCCCCGCATTAGCCTCGGACCTAAATCCGGAGCAGGCTGCGTTGCCTGAGGACGGAGGGCTAGACCCTGCCCCGCAGGTCGCGCACTCATCGGTGTTGGAGCCAAACGCGGGCCTTACGTCTATGGTGGCCTATGACTCCGGACCTCCGGATTCGTATCCGGATGTTGAGTCCGGTCCGCGCGCTCCCGAACCGGTTAAGCCAGGTTGGGCTCCGGTAATGGAATTCACCGCCGTAGACATTTTTCGGCACTCGCCCTTTGGCGACATGCTGAACTCGTTGAAAACTCTCTCTTTGACAGAAATTTCTGGGCCAAACTACGTCCGGTTCGAGTGGAAAGCAGGCGACGAAGAAATTCGTTGCCCACCCACTACGCACTTCATAACCACGGTCGATGATTTAACCGACGTGCCTGACTTCGACTCCGAAGACATCGACGGTATGGACGACGATGCAGGAGAAGATGCGGAATCTATGGGGCGCCGGACTTCCCCCTCGTCACACGACGTATACATGGTGGATACGCCCAAAGAGGACAAAGGCGACAGTCCGGACGATAAAACCCCCGGATAAAAGCCAAAGCGACGGCGCAGACGTCGTTCTAAGTCCAGCAATAGTAAAAATAGTGACAAGAGCGCCAGAAGGATCGATAATACAATCAACTCTGAAGGCAACAACGACCATACTGACCCAGCGATGGAGCAGGACGAACCAGGTCACCCTGAACACAGTTCGGAGCAGACGCCCGAGGACAATGATCCCGACGGACGAGGTCATCAAAACGAACCAGCACAGGAAAACGGTCTGGATAATGATGCAACCCCGAAAAAACACGTGGAACGAGATAACCTCCACAGAAAGCTTATGGCCACCGCAAGAAGTCTAAAGAAGCAGAAGCAACAGCTCAAGGCCGCACAGGAAACACTCAACCGTAGATGGAATAAAGTGCTAGACACTGAAGAAAGATACGGCGATGATCGCCATACAAAGAGCTATCCAAAACGCAAGCTACTGCCCGAATTCGACGATGAAGCTGTACCACTTCATGACCGCTACAAAATGGCTACTGATCCACATGAACACCTGAATAAGAAAGCTGGCGTGGCCAGGTCCATTTATGGATCCAGAGGACGCACCCCGGCGAAGGACTATGGTCGCCAAAACGATTACGCTAATCGATTACCAGTCCGTAATAAAGACCGGACACAACAACAGCTGACGACATGCCACAAAGACGTCCGGATCTGAGAGGGCTGCTCACTCCACATGCTTTACCGATGAAATCTTGGACCCACGAAATCCCAGGGCTTTAAACACTGTGAACATAGAGGCATCTGATGGAGCAGCACCAGGTGTCTGGATCGAAGACTTTATCCTACACATACATATGGCTCGTGGGGATGACCTTCACGCCATCAAATACCTCCCCCTCAAGCCGAAGGGAACAGCTCGGCATTGGTTGAAAGGCCTCCCCGAAAATTCAATTGGGAGCTGGGAGGAACTCGAGGACGCTTTTAGGGACAACTTTCAAGGGACCTATGTCCGGCCTCCGGATGCTGACGACTTAAGTCACATAGTCCAACAGCCCGGAGAATCCGCCCGCAAGTCTTGGAACAGATTCCTCAATAAGAAGAATCAAATTGTTGACTGTCCGGATGCCGAAGCCTTAGCAGCATTCAAACACAGCATCCATGACGAGTGGCTCGCCAGACATCTCGGCCAAGAAAAGCCAAGGACAATGGCAGCCCTAACAAGCCCTATGACCCGCTTTTGCACGGGAGAAGATAGCTGGCTAGCCCGTAAAGGCACCAGCGACCCCAGCACATCTGAAATAAGGGATGGCAACGGGAAGCCACGGCGTCATAAAAACAAATGCCAAAACAAGGAAGAGAGCCCGGATAACACGACAGTTAATGCCAGATTTAGGGGCTCTCGACCTAATCAGCAAAACAAGCCATCTAAAGGCAGCAAAGAGTGACCTCCCGGTCTGAATAGAGTCCTAGACAGACTATGCCAAATTCATGGCACCCCTGACAAACCTGCAAACCACACGCACAGAGAGTGATGGGTCTTCAAGCAAGCCGGCAAATTTAATGCAGAACACAAGGAAAGGGAAACACCGTTAGCGGACTAACAGAGCGCTCGTCTCGCGCAGAGGAACACGCGACGGCCCTTGCGGCCGGACTATAAGAGGCCTCCAACATCAGAAAACATGACTGGTCCTTAAAGACCACATAATCGGCTAGACAAGTCCGGTCGCCCGGATAAAATTGAACCAGGGCACCGTATATGTAATCCCATAGTGGACACCAGGGGCTATAAATACTTAACACAGTCCCACAGTTGGCTCAACCTTATGGGCAGGCCAACATCTTACACTTTTATTATCCATCGCATACTTACGTTGTACTCTTCTACGAGTTTTCCTTTTTCCACAGACAACGTTCGCGCGATACCCTTCCAGGATACGGCACAACGGAGACAAAAGCGCAGACGTGCAGCAGGGCCCCGTTCAACAGGTTTCTTTTTAGATTAAGCCCTGTAAACCTTTTTTATTGCCTCTTGTTGTTTAACCATCCCATGGGTTCCATACCCACAGAGGATACTGCCGTTTTTGGCATCTCGCCACGATAGATTAACGCACGTACCTGGAAAAACATGGTTTATAGCGAATGGGCATTCTTGAGCCCATCGACTATTATAAAGTCCGAATACCCTCGGGAGTGTTCGGCGTCACGAGTTTGGCCTTATATGCAGCATCTCCGAATCATGTCTTTGGTCAAATGTTGGGTTTTCCCGGCTCCTGGGTTTGCCGCCTTACGTTCCGTTACTTTCGGCTAAGGTGGCCAAAGGAGAACTACTGCAATTGTGCCCTGGTTATTCCGGACGAGCACCTCAGTAGGGAAAGCCGAAAACTGACTGTCATGATACAACGAGAGACTGTTCAACCACTCGAAGACTTATCGGAATCTTTAGGATCCCTCCGCATTAACGAAGGACCGTTTCCCGGTCATGTACACAAGCGCCCGTATTCGGATGCACGCGAAGGTACCAGGGGCTACATAGTAGCCCCAACATTAGACTCCCATTGCTAAGCGAAAGTGTTACAGCTATATAGTCCGGTTGCCTAGTTCGACGTGCGATCACCTCCTTCATGGACCAAGACGTTGGATCAAGTGTGATTAAGCATATTTTTGCGAACACCCCCGCATTGCCTGCATGGGGGATGAAGCCAACGACTGCTATCTTTTGGATTAAATATTTATATATATATATATATATATATATATATATATATATATGTAAACGACCACACAAGGGACACAATAATACTTTCGGGCAAAAAGTATAAATATAGCCTTATAATCAAACTAACATTGTCTTTTACAATGATTCGATTCATCACTCGAATAAGACATTCTTCGAGCACTACGCCTCTATTAGGCGGGCACCTTTTGTGACCTGTGCCAAGTAGTGCTCGGCCGGATACTGGCCCCCCGCTGGATCTTGGGTCGCTATAATATTGGCCTCCATATCCGTCCAATAAGCTTTAACGCGGGCAAGAGCCATCCGCGCACCCTCTATGCACGCCGACCTCCTCACGGCGTCGATCCGAGGCACGACCCCAAGGAACTGCTACACCAAGCCAAAGTAACTGTCCGGCTTAGGCCCTTCCGACCAAAGATGGTCTATCACAGACCGTATTGCAAGACCGGACAGCCTGTGAAGCTCCGCTACAGCAGCCATCTTGTCATTTAACGGCAGCGGGCGAGTGGGAGCATTGAATTGCGACCAGAAAAGCTTCTCCACCTCCTTATCACCCTGACCCTCGAAGAACTTGGCAGCGTCAGCCGTACTCTTCGCCAAATCCGCATACGCGTCCGCAGGACTCCAGCGCCCATCCAGGGGAGCGTACTTCGGATCGAAAAACTTCATCCGCATCAAGTAGGAACCTCCAGCCATGATTTTACCGGCCTGTTGAAGCTCCTCCCGTGCACCCCTGAGCTCGGTCCGTATTTCCTTGGTGGCATTGCGTGCCTTGTCCAGCTCGGCCAAGCTATCCTTATGCTCCTTTTTAAGGAGCTCATACCGGTCAGTGGCATTTTTTAACTCAATAGCCATTTCGGCCATCTTCTCCTCGCTTCGGCGATGAGCAGCCTGTTCGGGTCTAAGTTCCTCGATCGCCTTTAGGGCAGCCGCATTGCTAACCCGAGCTTGTTCCTTGGATTGGACAAGTTCTGCCCTTAGGGCCTCCATGGCACCAGCACCATCTGCAGTCTGAACATATTACATTAATATCATGCCGCCTCCATATTTTCCTATACAAAGGAAGGCAGAGCGCATACCTTGTGATTTGTCCAGTCACTTATACACCAGCGTGATATCGACATCAATCGAACGAATTTGCCTGGTCAGTTCGGAAACTTCCACGGACTAGTCGGCGGCCGGACTCACAGGTACCTGCAAGTTTTTACAGCGCAATCATTGATTTATGATCCCCCGTTTGCCGCCTAGGGCATGCAACCAGAGTCTCAGGGGCTACTATCTATATGGAGCACACCTAATGCGTGCCTCACAGCCAAAAATAGTGTATTCCTCACTACATACCTCAAAGCCTCTGAGCAGACTTGTAAATGCTTCATTCAAACCGCTTGTAGCAGAGGAAATCTTCCTGAGCACCACGCTCATTAATGAGCGGTGATCCTCTGAGAGCGCAGCTCGCTCTAGTAGGCCCGTCAGTATGTCCGGCTAGACACCGAACTGCGCCGGACCCTTCCCATCGCCCCTCGCGGGAGCCAAACGCTCCGAGATCAGGGCGGCTGACGCGTTGGCCTCCGTCTTCGGCAGATCCGGACTCCTCCGTGACGACACTTCGGTGTCGCCCGCTTCGCGAGCCGGAGAGGTAGGTGGGGTCTCGCTCTCCATCATCTTCGGAGGATGGTCCCCCGAAGACGAACTCTGTTGAGAAGGGCTGCTAGCCGGACTGCGAAAGACGAATCCTGGTTATTGATCTAGGAGGAACGCAGTACCTTCGAATTAAAAATTAACTTACAGCTCGGTAGAGGATTGGCCCGTTGGTGGGCACGATGCGGTGAGGGTGCCCGTTAGGGGCGAGCCCCTGGTGTTATCTTTTTTCCCTGGTTTGGGCATCTCCGTCTCCGAGTCTTGGAAGCAGCCCTCTTCTTCCAGCGGGAGGAGGCCTTAGCCTCCTTCCCGATTATCCTCCTTGAGGGAGGTAACAATTCCCCCGGTTCGGATGCGTAGCACGTGGGGTTCGGTTTCTTCGTTCCTCCCCTTGTCTTTCCCCGAGGGCATTCTGCTGAGCACCCGGTCAAGCATCTTGGCCATGGTGGGGCCAGGCGAGCCTTTGAGAAGTGGCGCCGGACACCTGATTCTCTCCGCCTTGTTGAGCCATTCCTGGCCACGGGTGATTTTCAGAACAAACAATCATGACAAATAGAAAACGGGGTGTCTGGTATCGAAGCTACTTACTTGAGTATCTAGGCGATTGCAGCTTAGGCCCGCATCCTCGGTGGTGTTCGGACATATTACTTTCCGTCCAAAGAATAATTTGCACATCTCTTCGGGCTTCAGGCCGAAGAAGTGGTTGACGGTCCGTGGACCCTCCGGATTGAACTCCCACATCCGGAGAGGCCGGCGTTGGCACGGCAACATCCGTCGGATCAACATCACTTGCATTATGCTGACAAGATTAATGTCCCTTGCAAGAAGTTCCCAGATGCGATTCTGCAGTACGGGTATATCACCAGCGGGTCCCCAATTCCGTCCTACGTCCGTCCAAGACGCCAACTGTGACGGAGGGCCCGAGCGAAACTCGGGGGCAGCCACCCACTTTGTGCCTCTGGAGCCGTGACATAGAACCACCTCCGCTGCCATACATCAGATACTTCTGGTAAAGAACCCTCTGGCCACGGGGCATCGCTGTTCTTGCTTATTACGGCACCTCCGCACTTCACATGTCGCCCCTCGATCATCTTCGGCGTCACATTGAAGGTCTTGAGCCATAAGCCGAAGTGTGGGGTGACATGGAGAAAAGCCTCGCACACGATAATAAATGACGAGATATGGAGGATAGCGTCGGGAGCCAGATTGAGAAAATCCAACCCATAAAAGAACATGAGCCCCCTCATGAAGGGATCGAGGGTGAAACCCAGACCGTGGAGGAAGTGTGGGACGAAAACGACACACTCATTGGGCTCCGGCGTAGGGATGACCTGCCCTGGAGCGAAGAGCCTGTCTTTGGATATCTGCGGTCAAGTATCCGACCTCCCTAAGCTTTGCAATGTCCTTTTCTTCAATCGAGGAGGCCACCCACCAGCCTTGAGGGTCAGATCCGGACATATCGGAGGATTCCGAAGGGGTGGAGCTTAGGTTTTGGGTGTTAGAACTCGAGGTGCGAGAAGGCGCGATGAAGGTGAAAAAGGAGGCGTAGGTCTCGACCCATTTATAAAGAGGGTGAATATCAAGAGTCCCCGGTGTGACTGTTTGAGGCTTATCTAAAAAACACACGGGTTATACCCAACAGCAGTCGTGGGGTCACGCGTGCTCATATTGATGGAAAATCCCGTGATAAGAGGAACATGATCTCTGCCTCGACGGGACGTGCCAATAAAACTGCCTCGCAACATGAGTCGTTGTGGGGCAGGAAACGTCGGTTCGCGTTGGACCAAGCCCCGATGGAAGGGCACGATGCACGAAGGTTGCCAGCAAATCAGATCCATACCATACGAAGATCATCTTGCAGATCCGGACACGGTCTACGTGTTCGATGACCACTTTGGAGTATTCGAAGGAGGAACCCGCCCTGCAATGCCGAAGACAAGACTGCGCGCCGGACTCATCGTCATTAAAGCCTGGTTCAGGGGCTACTGAGGGAGTCCTGGATTAGGAGGTATCCGGACAGCCGGACTGTGTAGAACGTCCGGACTCTTGAAGCGTGAAGAAACAAGACTCAAGACTTCGGCCCGTGTCCGGATGGGACTTTCCTTGGCGTGGAAGGCAAGCTTGGAGATCCGTATATTATATTTCCTTCCTTGTAACTGACTCCATGTAAACCCTAGCCCTCTCCGGTGCCTATATAAACCGGAGAGGTTGGTCCTTAGAAGACCGATCACAATTACAATCATACCATCATAGGCTAGCTCTTAGGGTTTAGCCTCTACGATCTCGTGGTAGATATACTCTTGTACTACCCATATCATCAATATTAATCAAGCAGGAAGTAGGGTTTTACCTCCATCGAGAGGGCCCGAACCTGGGTAAACATATGTGTCCCTTGCTTCCTGTTACCATCAGCCTTGACGCACAGGTCGGGACCCCCTACCCGAGATCCGCCGGTTTTGACACCGACAGCTGGCAACATCAATGAAGGAATATTTGTTATACATGTTATTGATGTGTACCTTACTAGTGCTCGTAGTAGCGCCTGGGTATTTGATACTGGTTCTGTAGCTAATATTTTTAACTTGGAACAAGAGCTACGAAATCAATGAAGACTAGCTAAGGACGAGTTGACGATGCGTGTTGGAAACGGCTCCAAGATTAATGTGATCGCTGTTGGTATGTGATGACCTGCAAGTGCACATGGTTTAGGTGTAGCCTTTTTGAACGGATAGTATCGATCCCACAGGGAGCACATAGATCAGACTTTTGCCTCTCGTAGAGAATTATGTATTCCTATGCATGCAGATAATTGTAGACTTAAAGAAGAGTGAGGGCGGATATAAATGATAATTGAGTAGTGTAGTGACTTGTAACAAAATAACATGAAAGTAAATAAAGAGCAACGATTGTAGTGATGGATGAAACAACAAAAATGGAAAGGCATTACAGGGAGTCCTGAATCACCATTGGTATGTTTCTAGCGCACCTATGTGTAAGCCTAGTATGGCATGGATACTTGAGCCACTGTTGACGATTATGCTGGGTGGAGGCAGGTATAGTACATGTTCTACTCATGGTAGACTTCATGCCACGCACACCACCATCATAGTCTCCCCAAGAGGGTTAAAAGTCATGATAATTAAGGGTTACCCCATGGACACGACCTCTCTAAGGGTTCTCCGTAATTCTCCAGCCAATTGCAATGGTTAAGAGTAGTGGGATTTTACTGTCACCTTGAATTACCGCCACAACCTAGCCCTTTACAACGATAGTGATATAGTTCGTGGCCATAAAGCACAAATGCTAAGTGGGGCCCCTTCACAACATTCACGAAGTTATTAAACTAAGCATTCAATAGAGGATCTCATATCCACAATAATGGTTTAGATCTTACACATACCAATGTTCATCCATATCCCCGAGAACTAGGGGTTTACTCACACATGGGAACAACAAACATCATATCAATGATAATGGCATACATGGATGAATGATTGAAATGATACACCAATGGATCGACTAGGGTTCTTGATGTTGTAGATGATAAGTATGTGGACGATGATGATGATGATGATGGAGTGGATGATGATGATGATGATAGTGGTGATGATGTTTGCCCCCTTCTCGCGGTGAGAAGGATCCCCTTCTTCTCCTTGTCAATCCCTCCTCTGGATGAACTCCACGGGCTGGGGTTCTGCCTTCTGGATGAGTTTCTGCTATCCCTAGGCAGTGGCAACGGCAACGATGTGGTTCGGCGGGTTGGAAATAGTTTATCTGGCAGTCGCAATGGTGTGCTATACAACCACTCATATGGGCTGGCGGAGTCGTATGGAATGATGTCTTTTGCTCTGGATGCATGATGATGCCTATTTATTTGGCCTTCTTTCTTGATTCTTCAATGGTAGGTGATTATCAATTTAAATATGTGACTTCACTACCATTTATGGTGATTATAAGTACTCCGCATTGCAGTTATTAAGTTTTTGAAAGGATATGAAATAACTATATATGCTACCTCATTGAAGGCTCAACTCACAAGAGGGCAAGTGGAGAAATTAATCCTCTTCAAGATTAAAAAGTGCTCTTGTAAAATATGTCTTTCCAAGATTCAGGTTTGGCTTGCATATCATACAAATAGTGAAATCAGCCGTCAACATGTCTTAGTGACAGGGGACTAAATCACTTAAAGAATATGGGACCTCCAAAATAAAAAGAGGAAAAGAATAACTTCTTGCCCGGTTGAAACAATGATGAACTAGGGTATGAAGTTGTTACTTGTCCCCAACAAAATTAAGCAACAAAGTATGGATGCATACATGTGTCATAACCTTTCATCCTTAATTGTTCCTTCAAAACAGTGATGGACTCATGCATTTTTCATATCTGTATCTCATAAACACCAGGTTGATCTTGCTCTTACAAGCTATGGTACTTACTCAAGGACGAGCAAGAATTAAGCTTAGGGGTGTCTATGAGTCCAATTTATGTGATGATTTTGACAAGTACTTTATGCCTACATGCTAGGCTTTGTGTAATTGTACCACCTTCGCGCACCTCTTTTAAGTGAAGGTGGTACAATTACAAAACTAACATCTGAAATCAAACATAAGTATAATCACATCATACCATCAGATGTGCTACTATTTAAATCACAACAATCATCAGATACGTTCTCAAGTAAACAGTGATGTCTCCACACATCAAGATATCCATATACTCATCAGAAAGGGTCACCCCTCAAGAGAAAAAATGATGGTTCATTGAAAATAAAAGCTTATAGCCTAATCTTGCGGAAAGATAAAGCGGAAAAGATAAAGATACAAAGTGCAAGTGAGTCTGAAAGCACAAGTGCTCCCTGGGTGATATTGATAATTAATGTCAACATATCCTTTTTTGGACTAATAGTTTATCTAGTACATTTCAGACAAGTTCAAAAGTGGCATGGCAAGGGCAAAGGACATGGAACCCCTTCAAACTGCTAAGGACAAGGATTGGCGAAATCTCAAGACTCTACATTTTTGTTTAAGTGATCCAAGATCACATTGAGTCCATAGGAAAGCCAATACTATTAAAAGGGGATGAGGTGTTGCTTAATGATCAACTTGCTCAAAGTGCTTAGTGACATTGCTCCAAAACCCTCAGGCACTTTCTCTATCCAAATATGTCAAAACCCTAATTCCCAACTCGGCCGCACTGATATTTCGCATTCGGAGCCACCGAGTTCATATTGGCATAACCACAGCCAAAACCCTAACAGTTCGGTCACACCGATTGGATCTCGGTCTCACCAAGATGGCCTTGCCAACTCTCTATTGCTTGTCGCAATTATTTTGGTCTCACCAAGAATTGCAATCGGTCTCACCGAGATGGCCTGCTAACTCTCTGTTGCCTTATTTCTTCACTTTAGTCCCACCGAGTTGATGCAATCGGTGCCACCGAGACGAGGTTTTCCCTAAGCCCTAGCACGTCAGTCCCATCGAGTTGTTCCCGTCGGTCCTACCGAGATTCTTAACGTTCATATTTTTGAACAGATTGGTGCCACCGAGTTTTCTATTCGGTGCCACCGAGATGAGTCAAAACTGTGTAATGGTTGGATTTTTTGTGGAGGCTATATATACCCATCCACCCCCTTCTTCTCATAAGAGAGAGCCATCAGAACGTGCCTACACTTCCACCATCCATTTTCTGAGAGAGAATGTTACGTCCATTTTCATCATGTTTTGTTGTTGATATTTATTGCATTATGGACTATCATTTCACTATATGGTACAATTCTTATGCCTTTTCTATCTTATTTTCCAAGATTTACACGAAGAGGGAGAATGTCGACAACTGGAATTCTGGACCGAAAAGGAGCAAATATGAGATACCTATTCTGCATAACTCCAAATGTCCTGAAACTTTATGGAGAATTGTTTTGGAATATATAAAAAATATTGGGCGAAGAAAAAACAAAAGGGGACCCGCCAGGTGGCCATAAGCCTGGGGGCGCGCCCTAACCTCCAGGGCGTGCCTCCCGAGCTTGTGGGCCCCCTAGCAAGCCCCCGGTGTCCATCTTCTGCTATATGAAGGGTTTTGACCAAGAAAAAAAATCATAAGAAGCCTTTCGGGACGAAGCACCACCATCTCGAGGCGGAACCTGGGCAGAAGCAATCTAGGGCTCCGGCAGAGGGAATCTGTTCGGGAAACTTCCCTCCGAGATGGGGAAATTGAAGCCATCATCATCACCAATGATCCTCTCATCGTGGGAGGGTCAATCTTCATCAACATCTTCACCAACACCATCTCCTCTCAAACCCTAGTTCATCTCTTGTATTCAATCTTTGTATCAAAACCTCATACTGGTACCTATGGGTTGCTAGTAGTGTTGATTACTCCTTGTAGTTGATGCTAGTTGGTTTATTCGGTAGAAGATCATATGTTCGGATCCTGAATGATATTCAATACCCCTATGATCTTGAACATGAACATGCTTTGTGAGTAGTTACGTTGTTCCTGAGGACATGGGAGAAGTCTTGTTGTAAGTAATCATGTGAATTTGGTATTTGTTTGATATTTTGATGACATGTATGTTGTGTTTCCTCTAGTGTTGTTATGTGAACATCGAATACATCACACTTCACCATGATTTGGGCCTAGGGGAAGGTATTGGGAATTAATATGTAGAAGATGGGTTGCTAGAGTGATAGAAGCTTAAACCCTAGTTTATGCATTGCTTCATAAGGGGTTGATTTGGATCGACTAATACAATGGTTAGATTTATCTTAATTCTTCTTTGTAGTTGCGGATGCTTGCGAGAGGGGTTAATCATAAGTGGGAGGCTTGTCCATGTAAGGAAAGCACCCAAGCACCAGTCCACCCACATATCAAATTATCAAAGTAACGAACGCGAATTATATGAGCATGATGAAAACTAACTTGACGATAATTCCCATGTGTCCTTGGGAGCGCTTTGCTTTATATAGGAGTTTGTTAAGGCTTATCCTTTACTATCAAAAGAATTGGAACACCTTGCTTCACCTTTGTTACACTTGTTACTTGTTACCCGTTACGAATTATCTTACTACCAAACTATCTGTTACCGATAATTCCAGTGCGTGCAGAAAATACCTTCTGAAAACCGCTTGCCATTTCCTTCTGCTCCTCGTTGGGTTCAACACTCTTACTTATCGAAAGGACTATGATTGATCCCCTATACTTGCCGGGGAGTGAAGCGCCTTTAGTGAGTGGAATTTTGTAAGGAAAAATTTATATTACATGCTGAAACTTACTGTTACTTGTCACTATGTAAAATAATCCTTTGAGAGACTTGTTCGAGGTATCTTCAACTCTACTGGAAGCACAAAGAGTTGTCCCTCAACCTACTGCACCTACTGAAAATATTTATTATGAAATCCCTTCGGGTATGATAGAGAAACTGCTAGCTAATCCTTATGTAGGAGATGGAACACAACATCCTGATATGCATCTAATCTATGTGGATGAAGTTTGTGGATTATTTAAGCTTGTAGGTTTACCCAAAGATGAAGTTAAGAAGAAGGTCTTCCCTTTATATTTGAAGGGAAAGACATTGAAATGGTATAGGCTATGTGATGATATTGGAGCTTGGAATTACAACTGATTGAAATTGGAATTTCATCAAAAGTTTTATCCTATGCATATGGTTCTTCTTGATCGGAATTATAAATAAAATTTTTGGCCTCGTGAAGGAGAAAGTATCACTCAATTTTGGGGGAGGCTTAAGTCAATTTTATATTCATTCCCCAATCATGAGCTCTCAAGAGAAATTATTATTCAGAATTTTTATGCTCGGCTTTCTCGTCATGATCAATTCATGCTCGATACTTCTTGTATTGGTTCTTTTATGAAGAAGACTATTGAATTCATATGGGATCTTTTGGAAAGAATTAAACGCAACTTTGAAGATTGGGAACTCGAGAAGGTAAGGAGTCAGGTATAAATCTTGATTTTGATTGTGTTAAAACCTTTATGGATACCGGTTCTTTTTCATAATTTTAGCACTAAATATGGACTTGACTCTGAGATAGTAGCGTGCTCGATACTTCTTGTATTGGTTCTTTTATGAAGAATACTATTTAATTCATATGGGATCTTTTGGAAAGAATTAAATGCAACTCTGAAGATTGGGAACTCGACGAAGGTAAGGAGTCGGGCATAAAGCTTGAGTTTGATTGTGTTAAAACCTTTATGAATACCGATGCTTTTCATAATTCTAGCACTAAATATGGACTTGACTCTGAGATACTAGCTTCTTTCTGTGAATCATTTGCTACTCATGTTGATCTCCCTAAGGAGAAGTGGTTTAAATATCATCCTCCCATTGAAGTAAAAATAGTAGAACCCATTGAAGCTAGAGAAGAAACTATTGCTTATATGTTGATCCGGTTATTCCTACTGCTTACATTGAGAAACCACCTTTTCATGTTAGGATAAAAGAACATGCTAAAGCTTCATTTGTGGTTAATAAAAGTTATATAAGAACACCTACACCCTATGAAAAAATTAAAGTTGAACTTTGTGTTACTATGATTAAAGATCTCTTGGTTGATAATATTGAAGGGTATATTATTTATTTCCGTGATGATGGCACTAGAATTGCCAAACTCGATACCAAAGATAAAAACAAACCTATTGTTGGCATGCCCGTTGTCTCTGTTTAAATAGGAGATAATTGTTATCATGGCTTATGTGATTTTGGTGCTAGTGTGAGTGCTATCCCGCTTACTTTATATCAAGAAATTATGAATGATATTGCACCCGTTGAAATAGAAGATACTGATGTTACTATTAAACTCGCTAGTAGAGATACTATCATACCACTTGGGATTGTTAGAGATGTTGAAGTCTTGTGTGGGAAAATAAAATACCCTACTGATTTTCTACTTCTTGGTTCCACACAAGATGATTGATGTCCCATTATATTAGGTAGACCTTTCTTGAATACAGTTGTCAGTGTCAAAACCAGCGGGTCTCGGGTAGGGGGTCCCAAGCTGTGGATGTAGGATCAATGGGGAACAAGGGACGATGAACATGATGTTTACCCAGGTTCGGGCCCTCTCAAAGAGGTAATACCCTACGTCCTGCTTGATTGTATTGGATGTATAGTATGATTACATAGTTGATCTACCTCGAGACCAGGCGAGCTAAAACCCTAAGGTGATGAGGTGATGGATGTAGCTCTAGCCCTAAAGACTAAAACCCTCCGGTTTATATAGACACTGGTAGGGTTAGGGTTACATGCGATCGGTTACAGTGAAGGAAAGATCCTGCCTAATCTTGGCTTGGAGGGCACACCACGACTCCGAAGATTCCTTATCCGGACATGGATCCGTACTCTAGCTTGGCCTCATAGTAGCCCACCAGTCCGGCCCACACACAACAGGCCGGCAGCCCGAGGACCCCTTAATCCAAGACTCCCTCAGTAGCCCCCAAACTTGCCTCCAACGCCAGGGCTTATGTCCGGAATCCGCACACCTCGTGGTCTTTGGCTTGTGAGGCGAGTTCTTTACCGTCTCCTATACATGCTCGGATTCAAGTAGTGTTCGGAATCTGAAGCGTCCATTTTACTTAGCTCTGAAGGCAAAAAAAACGTTCCAGTGTGAATAGTGCTCTTGTCTGACAACTTTTTTCTCTTTAATGAAGGGTTACAACTGGTCATAATGCCGAGTGGCTGGCAATTCTCGATACGCGCCTCGAGGCCGCCCCCCTATTGGCACGTCTCATTAAGGCAAAGATCATGCCCTGTTTTTTTGGGGATATGATCAATGATTTCGATTCCCCGCCCGCACATAACGTCGCGAGTGTATCAGGACATGGAGAAGCCCACGACGTGAAAACTGGAACCCTTGGCTCTTCCATGGCCTATAAAGAGGGGGACTGCTACAGTTTGCATCTCACGCCATCTTCCACCTCTCACTGCTGCTTGTGCAATCTTCCAAAGCTCTAGCGCCCTATCTTTCTGCTCCGCAGCGAATCCCATCCTGCCCTCCCCAGCCATGTCCAGATCCGGTGCAAATGGCAAGTGGAATGCCTCCATCGTCACCAACAATGACATCTTGGAGCTGAAGCGGGCCAGCTACTTGTCGGCTGACATTGCTCATCGGGCCCATAAAGAGGGCCAGCTCATCCCCACGGCCAAGCCGGGTGAGAGGGTTGTATTCCTCCCCCATTTTATCCGGGGGATTGGATTTCCTCTACACCCCTCCGTGAGGGATTTGATGTTCTTATACCGGCTAGATTTCCATGATCTAGCCCCCAACTCCCTCCTCCACATCTCGGCCTTCATTATTGTCTGCGAGGCCCTCCTCCGAGTCTAGCCACACTTTGGCATGTGGCTGAAGGTGTTCAATGTCAAGGCCAAAGTAGTTGGTGGTGCCCAGGCGGAATACGGCGGGGCCATGATCAGCAAGCTGACACAGGTCCAGTGGCCGGAGGGAAGGTTCATTGACATCGTCAAGGCGAGGCAAAAAGAGTGGTTCTACATTACTGAACCACGGGATGCCTAGACGGTGGCTCCCGAATTTAGATCCGGACCCCCGGTGAGATTGGCCTCATGGACTACAAAAAGTCCGGACAAGGGGTCCACCACTAACGTGAAGCTGCTCCAGAAGCGCGTCGTCAACGTGATGGAGCCCGGCGGCAAGCTGACCAACGTGGTCCAAATAATGCTCAAGCGTCGGCTCCTCACTTGCCAGCAAAGGGCCAAACCGATGTTGGCGTACAAGCTCGAAGACCTGGCCACCGTGCAGTACTACTTTGGCACAACCCACGACAAGGTGTGGGGTCTGCTGTTCAAGCCTCAAGAGGCGTGGCCGGCCGAGGAGGAAGACATCAGCTTCGATGCTGCGCACCCCCCGAGGGAGGTGAGTGGTCTTTCGTCCAACATGTGTTCGGATAGTAATATTCATGCATGATTTGGTCTAAGCCTCCCTTTGTGGATTTTCGCAGGGCTGGCTCGGAAAGTCTAAGAAGATCAGCAGTCCGGCGCCACTGCCTGAAGAGCCCTGATCGACCCAGCTAGAGAGGCTGCTGGTCGTGGTGCCTTATAGGGCGCCCGGCCAGAAGGACAAGAAGAAGAAGAAGAAGGATGTACCAGAGGCCAGGGAGGGCCTCCGCCAAAGAGCTCGTCCAGACACCCGGTCCGAAGACGCTGCTGCCCCGTCTGCTCAGGACGGGGATGAAGACGAGGACGAGGAGAAAAGCACCTCCTCGCACTCCAAGAAGAGGGGCGGCCGAAGGCGTCGAGGAGATACCACCCCCTCAAGCCCCGAAGAGGCGGTGTCAGCCTAAGGTGATCCTGGCTGACAGCTTGGACTCCGGTGAGGAGTCCTAAGCGTCTAAAAACGTTCCGGAGAAAGAACCTAGGGTCTAGCCCCAAACTGCCAGGTATATTCCTTGGATGTTTTAATTGCTTTATTTCTAATAGTCCCTTACAAATGGAGACCGACTGTCTGGTGTCGCAGCCCACCATGTGGCCACCCCGCCGAGCCAGCCTCGGAGGGGACATCTCCGCCCGCCACGCTGGTGGACAGCGGATCAGCGTCGCGCTCTGCACGTCCCCTGATTCCTGAAGAAATCAGGGAGGTGTTGTCCCGAAGGACCTTTCCCCACCTGAACATGGGGAAGGAGGACGACGCGGTCATGGCTGAGGCTGACACCTCGATCACCAAGGACTAGGAGGGTGCGTCCCCCCTGGCGAATGTGGGAGGGAAGACCGGACCATCCGGACCCCCTCAACGATCCGCACCTGAGCCCCCAAGGCCCTCGAAGGTGCCGGTTCCTCCTTCCGAGAGGGAAGGGGTTGACAGTCCAACGCCCGCGTCGAACACATCCAACCAGGCCACGGCCGGATGGCCGGACGTGCTGGAGGATTTGGTGAATAACTCCGTCATCGTCAACGGGCACCGCACCCTTGGCGAATGTGGGTGCGGTTTTATAGGGTGTTCGGTCTTTCCAATCCAGAATGAATGACGCTATCCAAGGCCTACTAACAGGCTTTGAGGTAAGTCAAGTAATACTCTTTTACCATAAAGTAGTTTTAGCCCTTAGTTTTAATGTTTGATTAGGCCGTATGTATAACAGCCCCTGAGACTCTGTAAGAATTACAAAGAAACTTGTAGAGGGTCCAATTTCTGTAGGCCATTCTTTAAAGTAGTGTGAACTTTTCGATGTCAAAGGCATCTTCCTTGCTTGCAGCTGCTAATGTCGCGGCACTAGAGGAGATTGATCGGAAGCTCAAGCGCTTCAGTGGAGAGCTTGACCTTGTCAACAAGTGGCTTGATGAGGCGCAAGGTAAGCCCTTATTAAGGTGTATGATTGCTTATTGCCGGATACTTACTTTCCAGACTACATGCTAATCATATAATATGCAGATATTGCAGCTGCTACTATTGAGGTAGAGGGCTTGAAGGCGGCTGCAGATAAAGCGACCGCCAAAAACGCAGTGGCCAAGCTTGAGAAGGCCAAGCTTGCTGGTGAGAAGCACAAGGCTCGAGTAGCCGAGGTGCAGGTGGAGCTCAAGGATGCCATCAAGAAGTTTGAGGCCCTTGAGAAGAAGCAGAAGGAGCGGTCTTCTGAGCTATCCAAGGTGGAGAAGGAGCTCCAGGAGGCGAGGACCAATGTCTGAGGTATCCAGGAAGAGCTCCACCAAGTGGGGCAAATCGCTGATGGTAGGAAGTACTCACTACAGAGTGTGTTCGGAGGCAACATGTTCGCCTTGCTGACGCGGGTCTGGCATTTTCGCCGAGCTTCGGAAGAGTGCGGCTGCTGTGGCGGAGCACTACACGGCGCAGGAGGAGTATTCGGAACGACGGCTCTTCTGGTCGCAGTTCCAGGCACTAGAACACCCTTAGCTCATCAGCAACCAAATGAAGCAGTTGATGGAGCTGCACCGAATGGCCGAACCTGCATTGAAGGATCTTTGTGTCCGGCTGTGGCCTAATGAGCCTATACCGCACAGCTACTTCGGCTTGGTGCAGAGGCTACGTGAAGCATTGCCGCAGATCGATACTATAAAGTGATCCGCATGCCTTGCGGGTGCGGGGCTGTCCTTCGCGAAGACCATGGTGCATTGGCCGAAGATCAAGCCGATGGATATGGCCGTTGGTCCTTCGCCGGCTGGAAAGGAGCACCGCCGCCCCGAGCTGTACTTCGCCCAAGTTGTCAGGACCCTGATCCTAAGTCACACCGATCTAGCATGTAACACATCATATCACCTTGCGGCCTCACGCACGGTATTCCCACGGGTGCCACCTTACCTGGCCCGGGGCCGTTTGCGCCTTTTGGCTCACGTATATGATAGTGTTGCTAGCATCCATATGACAGAGAACCCGGGCCGACATGACTAGTCGTAAATCCAAAGTGGCACTAAGTTACACGGACAGGCATACATGACCCACATCGAATGTGTCGGTCAACAGCGAGTGAATCCGGGCTGTAGCATCTGGGCTAGCAGGACTCCGGTAAATCGGGCCGTAGCAGGCTAACAGGACTCTGGTATACACCGCGTGACATTTCCCCGAAGGGACAGACACAGGATCGAAGTAGGACACATGCTGGCCAGTCTAAGTGTTCCGGAGCAGTAGCAACTTGGCTAACAGGACTCCGGGAACCCCGGGCTATAGAAGACTACCATGGATCAGTGGAAGCACTAGACTACATTTCCCCATAAGAGAGGTTACCAAGAATAGACAACTAGGTTGTCGGATCCCACACATACTAAGCATTTCAGAATCATACACACAATATGCTCGATATGTGCAAATACAACATGGCATCACAACAAAACTCTACGACTCAAAGTATTTATTCATAAGGCTCCGAAGAGTCAAGTATTACAAACATGGGTCTCATGACCCAACATACAGAGCATACAAGCAACAACGCACATGCGGCAGCTTAACTTGTCTGGGTACAGACAACTACAAATGAAGAAGGCTGAGAAGCCTGACTATATACGAGACCCTCCCAAGGGTCCAAGATCGTAGCTGAGGTATCAAGCTAAACGTCGAAGGCCACGCGGAACTACTAGTGAGACTGACGCCTCTCTGCAAAAACATATATTAAGCAAACGTAAGTACAAATGTACCCAGCAAGACTTACATCAGAGCTATCTACATATGCATCAGTATCAACAAAGGGGTGGTGGAGTTTGACTGCAGCAAGCCAGCTTTGACTCGGTGGCTATCCTGAACTACGATTGCAAGTAACTCTTTCGAGGTGGCGCACACGAGTCCACATATTCACCATATCAATACACCACTATGGATCCGCTCCCGTCTCCCTACGAGAACGCCATCCATAGCACTCACTCTTATCTTGCGCATTTTAGAGTATCCACTTTCACTTGTCTATGAACCGTACAGGCAACCCAGAAGTCCTTTTCCACGGACACGGCTATTCGAATAGATGATGTTAACCCTGCAGGGGTGTACTTCTTCACACACGCTCTCACCACATACCACCATGTACACGCCGTGTATGTCAGCAACCTTCAAGCGGAAGCCTGGCAAGGGAGTCGGCCACGACTTGACTAACCACACAAGTCTCTAGTCCAGGTTTATCGCCTATTCGGGTTCCATCCGCAAGGAGATCCGGCCAGGGTGTCGCTCACGGCCCCAAGCGATGTGAGCAGGGTTCCCAAGCCCACCACCCGGGTGCCACTTGGTACACCATGCCACTGTGCCTAGTCTGTCCCAAGCCCACCTGTACCGGGAGCCACTTGGTAGACTACTAACACTACCTACAAACACCGGAAACTAGTTGCAACTCCTGGACAGAGATCAGGTTGATTAATAAGTCGAGAGAGCTTGGAGCGCCCGGAGCCAATGTGTGGTAGTAACTATTCATGGATCACAAACACATAATTCAGTTCCTGAGGACGGCTGCAATGAGGCAACCCACCATGTACTCCTACATGGCCTCTCACCGATACCTTTACCAAATCGTGTTCACACCCTTAGCTCTCAACAGTAGGACATGTTCACACACCTCCAATTCATCCCCGATGAATCGGACCTGAATCAACTCTAAGCAGTAGCAAGCATGACGAACAAGCATGAATGAGTATGCACATCAGGGCTCAAACAACTCCTACTCATGCTAGTGGGTTTCATCTATTTACTGTGGCAATGACAGGTCATGCAGAGGAAAAGGGGTTCAACTACCGCAGCATGTAGCAGATGAATCGTTGTTGTCCTAATGCAGTAAAAGAGAGCAGGAGCGAGAGAGTGGGATTGTATCAGAATGAACAAGGGGGTTTTGCTTGCCTGGCACTTCTGAAGATAGTATAGCTCTTCATCGGTGTCATCGAACTCATCGTCGGAACTACGTCCACTCAGAGGGGACAAACACTGACAACAGAGAAGAAACACAATCAATGCAATGTAACAATATGATGCATGAACATGACATGGCAATATGATGTTATTTGAGCTAATGCAACTAAAACCAGAAGGGTTTGAGCTAATTTGAACCAAGGGTTCAAATTCAAACTCAAGTTATGAATTTATAATGTGCATTATCATGTTTTGATCTATACAGCAAGGTTAAGTTGATTTGTCAGGCATGAAAACAGCTTAAATGGATAGATTGGATTTTTCTGATAATTTTTCATATATAACTTATTTCATTTGGAGTTACGGTTGATTTTCTATGATTTTTAGAACTTTATACTATTTCCTGGAATTTCCTGGTTATTCTAAATTCAAACTAAACCAGAAAATGACTTATTGCATCAGCAATGCGTCAGGGTGACGTCAGCACGGTCAATAGGGCTGCCCCGGTCTAACCCGATCGGTGGGACCTGTAGGTCAGTGACACAGCACTGGCTAGAGTCACAGACAGGTGGGCCCGGTCATAGGCCACGTCAGCAAGGTCAATGCTGACGCGTGGGTCCACTGGAATTTGATTAATTCTAACTAATTTCTTTAGTCGGTTAATTAAACAGGTGGGGCCCGGCGGTCAGCTACTGTGATGGTGATTAACTAAACTAACCAGGGGGGTTAGACCCTAACTAAGCTAGCCATGTTGGTGGTTAACGCCGACGCTAATCCAGGCACAACGGTGCTCCCCGGCCGGCCGTTTCCGGTGACGGATGGCCGCACGTATGGGTTCTCTGGAACGCCCGCAGTAGGGCGTGTAGGGTGGTGGTGGTGGCTGCAGCTGATGCGGGTTGTAGCGGCGCCGGCGATGAGCTTTGTGGCGGCGATGCTCGGGCTTGGCCGGGGCGCGGGGCTGTAGCTTGCTAGCGAGCAGGTTGAGCGGCGCAGGAGCACCAGGGAAGCTGCTGGAGCACTACCGCATGCTCGGACGTGAGCAGATCGAGCTCAGGCCACAACGGTGATGAGACACGACGGCGGAAGCTCTCGGCGATGGCGGGAATCGAGCTAGCGGACCAAATCCACCACGGGGTATGAGGGGAAAGGGAGAGGGGCTCACAGGGAGTCATATGGAGGTCTCATCAGGCTGGGGACGAACTACGGACGACGAATCGGGCGGTGGCATCTGGCGGAGCAGAGCTCGGAGATGGCGATGGTGGCGTCGATGCGGGGCCTTCGGGCTCGCGTCCTTCAGTGGAGAGGTTAATCGGGGCTTGGCGAAGCTTTTGGACAGCTGGTGGAGGCGAGACGACGACGGTGGCCAGCGCTGGGATTTGGACAGCAGTGACGGGCGCGTTCGGTCCGGGCGAGAGAGAGGGAGCAGAGGAGAGGAGGGCCATGGGGGAGAGTGAGAGGGGTCGGGGGGTGTGCGTGGCGATGTTACAGGAGGCCAGGGGAAGCAGGCAACCAGGAGGTGGCGCGGCGCGTATGCGGGGGCGGCGGGCACACGCCCTCATGCTCTCTGGCACGAGGTTGAGGATGACTGGCAGAGCCAGGTAGGCTGGGCCGGCTAGAGGAGTTGGGCCGGGTAAGTGGGCTGCCAGGTAAACTCTCTCTCTCTCTCTCTCTCTCTCTCTCTCTCTCTCTTCTTATGTTTTACATTTTCTGTAATTGTTTTGATTTAGTTTTAGACACTAAATCATTTTTGTTGCTTCTGATAATTCTTGTAGGGACTAGTTGGATTATCCCAAAGTCCCTCACCAAAAATCAGAAGTATTGGAGCTACTAAATATTTTATATGAATTAATAACCCCAATTCAAATACAATATGAATTGATTCAAAAATCAAAATGTCATGGAAAAATGTGCATCATCTCTAGTTACTATTTCCAGCGTTTTCCAAAAATGATGAACACTTTTAAGGCCATTTGGGTTCATTGAAAAAATATTTTTAGTTGAACCTATTTGAATTGGTTTAGTGCTATGGCTTGGTCATCCCCAATTTGAATTTCCTTTGAAATTTAAACATGATGCATGGATGCAGATGCAACTAATTACAAACAATTCTGGGGCTGTGACAACTCACCCCCACTAAACAAGAATCTCGTCCCGAGATTCAAGTCATGAGGTAAGAAGACAAAGGGACACAATCTAACATGATTTCAGGATCCAACTGTCCTTCTCGAAGATGTTGATTCATTGCATCATCTTAACCTCGACGTCTTGCTTTGAGAACTTCATCCAACATGACAACGAGAAGAAAGGGAGAATTTTAGAAGAACCTATCTTCTTGAGGTTCGAGCAACTTAGGATCATATTAATGATCACAAGATCAACTCACGGAATGAGATGTAGAAACATCTCTGGAGCTGATAGGCAAAACATGTATTAGGAGGGACGGCAGAAACAATTTGATGAGGGTTTCAAAGTAGCGAGGAAACAATTACCATGATCCCATAACGGGCACCTTGGGAGAGGTGACTCGTAGAGTTATTCCCTTAAGTGGCAAAAAGAATTACTTTGGATACAGAGATCATTGAAAATCTCTATACCAGCCTAAGGAAATTCACAACGATCATTTTAAGGAGTTTGAAGGAATGGCATACTCAGATCAGAAAGGAAACTTTGGTTATAGACAACTCGGCAAACGGGAGGCACATTCCAGTGGATACCGAGGATATAACCTAGTGACTGAGTGTGCTCTCAAGAACTTGAGCCTTTCCATACTCATCAAGGTCTTACCAACATGTGTGCCGAGGATCCTGGCAACACATCTTACTACCATAATGAATAGTGATGGTCAATGCAGATGCAAAGGAAGACAACACTTTCTCAGATTTCACCTTAGCGATGCCAAGGAAACGAAACCTGGATGTTCGACCGAGCGACATTTAGCACTCCGCTTCTAATGTTCTCCTTGATGTGCTAGCGTAACCCGTTTATAGATATGGTTTGGTATCTAGAACATCAAGTAAAAGGTCAGACTTCGGGAGCACAAGAATCCATAAGGAATAACTACTGGAGTAAATCCTACGAAATCCTTATGGGGAGGTGGCCAACTTCCTCAATCAAGATACTACAATGATAGGTCTTCCGGCTGGGTGTGTTGGCCACGACATCGACCTTACCGATTTAGAAAGACCAACATTATAATTCCTGGGAAAAGGTCCAACCATCATCTCTGCCTGAGATTCAGATCTAGTGGGTAACAGGATATTCCAGACTCATCGAGTCTAGAAGAAAATGAAAGTTTGCAACACAAATCAACGAGATGGCGTTGCGAGATTCTCGGGAAATGGACTATGGTAAACACATGTGAACATGCTGTCCCAGACAAGCATGACCACACAGTAGTCTTACAACAAAACACTACCGAGTTCTGGTAGGGAACCATCATCAAGGATATCGAAGTCCTTGTGCACTTATTGATGAACTTCTTATCCTTGAACAAGGCAATTAGTGGCTTGGTGTGCTAGGTAATACATATGGAATGAAGGTAGCGAGCCTATCAAACCATAGAATACTTCGCAGCAACATGACTAACTTGGGATGACTCCAAAGGAAGCAAAACCAAGCTTTCTCGAATTCACGGCGGCAACTTGCATCAGGTGCACATGGTCCTAGAGGAAGTCACTTCTTTCATCCAACATATGCTTCATGCACGGGACATGAAGGTAATGCTTATAAAAGTTTCCAATACTAGCTTGATGTTCAACATGAATCATGGAGGAGACAAAATGCCGCTGATGGGCTCAACAACAACTCATCGGAATTTCCATATCACTGGACTTCCACCATTATGTGAACAATGTGATAGTATTGGTCAGACCATAAGATGTAATGGTGTATGCTCGAGGAATCAACCACGAGTAAGACAACATTACGTATATCGTTGGTTCTAACTTTATTTGATGATAGCCCATACTCAAATCAAAGTTTTGATAAGACAATAGGTCCAACAACTGATCACAGGGACCAATCGATGAAGATAGCATCTTTCTTCAATTAACACACAAACACAAGGATATCCCTTTGGAACGAACTAAGTTAGGCAATCTTTTATCTTCAAACTCTCCAAGTTGTTTTAGCTTAACCAAATAGCTCAGGGTATACAACACGGATTCTTGGAGAGGGGTGGTTTATAAGAAAACCAACTTGATCACGAGCTCAACATAACAGTCAGGGGGAAACCTGGTTATACTTCTGAGAAGATATTCAGAAAATCACGAACCACCGATATGTTACTAAGCTCGAGAACAATCTTGCTTTTCAGGGCAAGACGATGTGACCAAACAAGAAAGGGATTGATACAATCCTAACTCTTGATCGAAGGGTGCACCAGGAAAAATGGACTAGGTAGCACGATTAGTCTTTAAATGATAATTCAATAACCAGCACGCTAAGAATGAGAGTATTGTCCATTAACTACCAAGCAACGGAGTTGCTAGGAGTATTGATTTCGCACATCACAGTACACTTGTCGGCATTCCAGTTACAATAACATGGGAACCGAGGAATGAACAGTGATGGCAAGAAGTATTACTGCGTCAAGAATTCATAAGAGGTGGTGCAATTCTCATGACACTCTTGACATAAAGATGGTAACACTCCAAGGTTGAGCAGAGCAAAAGCTGGATTGGCATTTTGATCCGTGAATACAATTGCTTTGACCCAATCCTAGATATGGATGAGGTTGTGGAGTTTGTTTCTCCTATTCATTCTGAAATAGAACGGCTTGATGGACCACAAGAATAGTACGCATTGAAGAACATGAATGCACTACATAAACTTGACTATCAACTGATAGACAAGGATAGGAATACAACTACAGAGGGACAACTCAAAGGAACATATATCTTTCTGAGTTGTGGATGCATAGGTTAGTATGTCGAACAAGTTCAACATATTTCTTCCGGATAACCCATGCTGAAAAAGAAGGATTGGCAGGTTCACAATGCAGAATGGAGAACTCATCAAGAGCACTCTTGTTGTGATCTTTGGTTCAAAGATCTTCTGCCATAAGCAGTTTATGGTATTTGGAAGAAGGAAATACCATGGATCTCGAGGGCCATCGCAAAGGTTACTAATATCCTAAAGGAACTAGCAAACACTATCAACAGGAGGTGAGTGGAGTGAATCTCGGGTTCAAAACCCAGGAATAGAATACCTACTAACTAAATGGCATCACGGCATGCTTCCGAGAATGCCGGCCAGAATCATCACACTGGGAACACAAAACATGGCTAGATTACTAGGTGGTTCTCTAAGACACCTAGGTTCATAATAATAGCTCCAACATATATGTCGAGGCAATGAAGTACCTCAACAGACCGTTTAGTGTGCCTAATCTGGCCCAAAGGAACATCGGTAACGGAAAGAAGGGATTTGCAAATGCATCAGATTATTTAGAGATCTAGGACAACTCGGACAGCATAACGGCTGTAAATGCTCAAAAGGGTTTGAGACATCCTGCAAAATGGTGGCATAACCACTCAACATCACAATATCAAGGTTCCGAGACCAACTGTTATCACACGGAGGTAGTAGAAACTAAACTGAAACTTGAATCCAACAATCCTATAAGTCTACGGATTAGTAACACGTGATCCTGATAGAAAGATGAGAAGCCTAGTTCTTAATCCCCGTAGAAAAGAAGAGGTTGACTCAAATCAGAAGGGCATAAGATAAAGGAGTAAAAATAGCCTTACGTTCCCTTCCACAATCAATTCCGTTACATAACTAAAGCATTTCTAGACTCGACTTCGACCGGCTTGGCTTGGTAATCCTCTGAGCAATCGGGGCTCGATACAAAAACTGTCAGGACCCCGATCCTAAGTCACACTGATCTAGCATGTAACACATCATATCACTTTGCGGCCTCACGCATGGTATTCCCACGGTTGCCACCTTACCTGGCCCGGGACCGTTTGCGCCTTTTGGCTCACGTATATGATAGTGTTGCTAGCATCCATATGATAGAGAACCCGGGCCGACATGACTAGTCGTAAATACAAAGTGGCACTAACTTACAGGGACATGCATACATGACCCACATCGAACATGTCGGCCAACAGCGAGTGAATCCGGGCTGTAGCAGCTGGGCTAGCAGGATTCCAGTAAACCGGGCTGTAGCAGGCTAACAGGACTCCGGTATACACCGCGTGACATTTCCCCGAAGGGACAGACACAGGATCGAAGTAGGACACATGTCGGCCAGTCTAAGTGTTCCGGAGCAGTAGCAACTGGGCTAACAGGACTCCGGGAACCCCGGGCTGTAGCAGACTACCATGGCTCAGTGGAAGCACTAGACTACATTTCCCCATAAGAGAGGCTACCAAGGATAGACAACTAGGTTGTCGGATCCCACACATACGAAGAATTTCAAAATCATACACACAATATGCTCGATATGTGCAAATACAACATGGCATCACAACAAAACTCTACGACTCAAAGTATTTATTCATAAGGCTCTGAAGAGTCAAGTATTACAAACATGGGTCTCATGACCCAACATACAGAGCATACAAGCAACAACGCACATGCGGAAGCTTAACTTGTCTGGGTACAGACAACTACAAATGAAGAAGGCTGAGAAGCCTGACTATCTACAAGACCCTCCCAAGGGTACAAGATCATAGCTGAGGTAATGCTACGTCTTGAGCTTGTGTTGGTTTTCCTCGAAGAGGAGAGGGTGATGCAGCAAGTGTAGCGTAAGTATTTCCCTCGGTTTTTGAGAACCAAGGTATCAATCCTGTAGGAGGCTTCTCACAATTCCCACGCACCTACACAAACAAACTGAGAACTCGCAACCAACGCAATAAAGGGGTTGTCAATCCCTTCACGGCACTTGCGAAAGTGAGATCTAATAAACATAGTATCATAAGATAAATATATTTTTGGTATTTTATAATATAGATGCAAAAAGTAAAGATGCAAATAAAAGTAGATTGGGAGCAAATATGATAAGAGATAGACCCGGGGGGCATAGGTTTCACTAGTAGCTTCTCTAAAGATAGCATAAGTATTATGGTGGGTGAACAAATTACTGTCGAGCAATTGATAAAAAAGCGCATAGTTATGAGATTATCTAGACATGATCATGTATATAGGCATCACGTCCATAACAAGTAAACCGACTCCTGCCTGCATCTACTAGTATTACTCCACACATCGACCGCTATCCAGCATGCATCTAGAGTATTAAGTTCATAAGAACAGAGTAACGCATTAAGCAAGATAGCATGATGTGGAGGGATAAACTCATGCAATATGATATAAACCCCATCTTGTTATCCTCGATGGCAACAATACAATACGTGCCTTGCAACCCTTTCTGTCACTGGGTAAGGACACCGCAAGATTGAACCCAAACCAAACTGAAAATTTGAAGAGACTTGCAAAGATAACTTAATCATACATAAAAGAATCCAGAGAAGATTTAAATATTATTCATAGATAAACTTGATCATAAACCCACAATTCATCGGATCTCGACAAACACACCGCAAAAAGAGATTACATCGAATAGATCTCCACAAGAGCGGGGGAGAACATTGTATTGAGATCCAAAAAGAGAGAAGAAGCCATCTAGCTAATAACTATGGACCCGTAGGTCTGTGGTAAACTACTCACAACTCATCGGAGGGGCAAGGATGTTGATGTAGAGGCCCTCCGTGCTTGATTCCCGCTCCGCAGAAAGTGCCGTGAAGGCTCCAAATGGGATCTCGCGGAGACAGAAGGTTACGGCGGTGGAAATTGTGTTTCGTGGTGCCCCTGGATGTATTCGGGGTACGTAGGTATATATAGGAAGAAGAAGTACGTCGGTGGCCGCCCGATGGGCCCACAAGACAGGGGGCGCACCCTATAGGGGGGGCGCCCTCCTATCTCGTGGAGGCCTAAGCTGCTTCTTGACTTGCACTCTAAGTCCTCTGGATCACGTTTGTTCCAAAAATCACGCTCCCGAAGGTTTCATTCCGTTTGGACTCCATTTGATATTCCTTTTCTTCGAAATACTGAAATAGGCAAAAAACAGCAATATGGGCTGGCCTCCAGTTAGTAGGTTAGTCCCAAAAATGATGTAAATGTGTAAAATAAAGCCCATAAACATCCAAAAGGGGTAATAAAATAGCATGGAAGAATAAAAAATTATAGATACGTTGGAGAGTATCAAGCATCCCCAAGCTTAATTCCTGCTCGTCCTCGAGTAGGTAAATGATAAAAAAGAAATTTTTTGATGTGGAATGCTACCTAGCATAATTCATAATGTAATTTTCTTTATTGTGGCATGAATGTTCAGATCCAAATGAAAACAAAATAAAAGTTCATATTGATAAAGAAATAGTAATACTTCAAGCATACTAATCAAAGTAATCATGTCTTCTCAAAATAACATGGCAAAAGAAAGTTCATCCCTACATAATCATATAGTTAGGATATGCTTCATTTTCTTCACACAAAGATGTTCCCAACTTCTATACCCCCGATGACAAGCCAAGCAATTGTTTCATACTTAAATAATCTCAAACTTTTTCAACCTTCACGCAATACATGAGCGTGAGCCATGGATATAGCACTATGGGTGGAATAGAATATGATGATGGGGATTGTGTGGACAAGATAAAAAAGGAGAAAGTCTTCTTGAGTCATTAAAAAATTGTGTGGTCCGTTTGTATGCTGCAAACGATGTCCGGCTCCGACCAGCTCGGCCGATGGATGCCTTCTTCCGTCACAGAAGAAGATGTGCTAAAGCTGCGAGACGCCAGGTATCTAACCGGCGAGATTTCGCATAGGCAGCCTGCTCCAGGGCAGGTCATTCCCACTCCCGAGCCCGGCGAGAGCATGGTGTTCGTGTCTCAATTCCTTCGGGGTTTAGGCTTCCCGACGGATCCCTTTGTGCGGGGGCTCATGTTTCATTATGGGCTGGATTTCCATGACTTGAATCCGGAGTCCATCCTCCATATCTCATCATTCATTGTCGTATGTGAAGCCTTCCTCCATATTACCCCTCACTTTGGATTGTGGCTCAAGACCTTCAAGGTGGAGCCGAAGATGATCGAGGGGCAACAAGCGAAGTCGGAGGGGCGGTCATAAGCAAGTGTGTTGATGCTCCGTGGCCGAGGGCTCTTTTCAAGAGGAGCTTGGTTTGTGGCAATGGGAGTGGTTTTATATCATCGCTCGGGGGCACCAAATGGGTGGCGCCACCCGCCTTCCGCTCCAGTCCACCACAGTGGTGGCATCATGGGTCAACCGGGGCTCGACTGGGGCCGTCAAGGGCGTTCCTCTGTTGCAGGGCCGTATTTGAGACCTCCAAGAAAGAGAGATCAATCTAGTTATGGCGGCGCACGTTATGCTGATTCGGCGCCTTCTGCCCTGCAAACGTCGCCCCCTCCGTCTGTGGGAGTTTAATCCGGAGGGACCACGAGCTCTCCAACATTTTATGGGCGCGACGCCCAAGGAGATGTACAAACTGTTTTTCGATCACAAGAGAAGTGTCCGGACTTGACCGAGGACGCATGTCTAAGCTGCAATCACCCAGATACTCAAGTAAGTAACCATGTAACCGGACAGGCTGTTCATTCATTTATCATATATATGCCCTTTAAGGGAGCCGTTTCTTGAACAGGAGTGGATAGCCAAGGAAAAGTTGATAAGGTGTCCGGCTCCCCTCCCAGAGACCACGCCGGATCCCATGCTGACCAAGATGTTGACGGCCCGCCATTTAAAGAAGGCGAAGGGGGGAGCAGGGAAGCAACTGCCTCCGTGAAGGAGGCTTTCAAGGAAGAGGAGATCGGGGATCCTCCCCTCCAAGGGGAGAAGAGGACCGCTTCCGAAGACCCGGAAGCCAAGGCCTAAAAACGGGGAAAGAAGTCTTCGTCAGAAAGTCCGGCGCCGGGAAGTACCCGAGCCGCAGTATTTCCCCAAGGGGATCAGCCCTCCAGTGAGCCGTAAGTAAAAAAGAAGGGGTCCTATGAATAAAGAACATCCCTCTATTTATTTCTGAAGATAACCGAAATTGTACCTTGTAGTTCGGATCTCAGCCCTTCTCAGCAGAGCTCGTCTTCGGAGGATCTTCGTCCGGAGATGATAGAGAGTGAAACGCCTCCACCTATCGCACCTTCGTGAGAGGCAGGCGACCCTGAAGTGTCGTCCCGGAGAGTTTCCCCGAGTCCGGCGGGGCCGGACGGTCCGGCGCCAACTGGCGTGCGGTCGGAGGAGCTGAAGATCACCGTGTGCTAATGGCTACGGTAATTGAAAGAATTGCATCCGCTGAGAGCGTATTGCATGAAGCCGCCAGAAGTTTACTGACGGGGTTTGAGGTACGAAAAAAATGATGTACCTTCTGACAGTTATGCATATAGAATGCGCCCTGTATAGATAGTAGCCCCTGAGACTCGGTATGCTGTCTGGCCCGGCCGCGTCGAGATCATAATCTCGATACTAACATGTCGCCGTTCCTATGTAGGTGGCGGGGCGTCCGGTGGCTAGCCGGACTGATGGATTTGCCGAACTAAAGCGGCAACTTGACGAGGCGGATGCGGACATCACGCTGGTCAATAAACGGTTTGACGAGTCACAAGGTATGCGACTTCTCCGCGGACACCTCGTAAGGGAGCTTGACGCCCATGCCTTACTACTTGTATGCTTTGATGCAAACGGTGTCGCTGCTGTGGAGAGGCTGTGGGCGGAACTTGCCCGAGCTAAAGAGCAAGCCCAAAAGAGTAATGCGGCCGTTTTAAAGGCGGCCGAAGAGCTGAAAGCCGAACGGGCTGCTCACTGCCGAAGCAAAGATGAAATGGCCGATTTGGCCCTGAAACTGAAGAATACTACCGACCGCTGCGAGGTTCTTGAAAAAAACGTCAAAGCGGAACAAGAGGACCCGGAAAGGCCACCGAATCCAAGGATGCCCGTTCGCTATGAGAGCTGCCAAGGAGGAGCTGAGTCAGGCCGGGATATTGCGGCCGAAAACCGTTTACGCTACGGAGGAAATATCTGGATCCGAAGTATGCTCGATTGGACAAGTTGTGGAGTTCGGAGGATGCTTATCTCGACTTAGCGGTGGCGCCGCGACGCGATTGAGCACTTCCGAGGCGGAAGGGGCACGAAGGAAGAGCTATATTGGTCGCAATTCCATAGTCCGGGCGTCCTCTTCCGTTGACCGATCGGTTGGCCGAATGGGCCGAGATGAATCGATTATCCGGACTTGCCATGAAGCATGTCATGACTCATTTGTGGCCAGGCGGACCCCAGCCGAAGAGTTATTTTGGCTTAGTGCAGCAGTTCCTTGGTGCGGTACCGCGTATCGACGCAAGGAAGCAGTCGGCGTGTATTGAGGGGGGCGCGGATGGCTCTAGCCCGTGTCAAGGCATACTGGGCTGAGATGAAGGCCACCGATATTGCGTCCCCAGATTCGGACAGCAGCCGAGTACCAGTCGAGCGCTATTTTGAGGAAGTTCTTCTGGGCGCTCGTTTAATAGAGACGCGATGCTTTCGAAGGATGTTATGTTTGAATGACATGTATAACTTTATGAAACAACGTTTCAATTTAATGTAAGAGCTTTTATACTTGTGCCTTCAAGTAGTAAACGACCTCCTGTCGCGGCCGTTGATGTATATATGTATATAACACGAAAGATGGCAGTCTTGACTTTACGCACATAGTGCGGGGGTGTTTGCAAAGAAGTCGCGCTTTCACACTTAATCCAACGTCTTGGTCCTATAAAGGAGGTGGTGGCGTAGCAAACTAGGCAACCGGACTATAATGCTTTATCACTTTCACTTAGCCATAGGAGTTCGATGGTGGGGCTACTATATAGCCCCTGGGGGCACCGCACTCTCCCGAATTCGGGGTGCGTATGTGCCTGACCAGAAAACGGTCCTTCGTTAATGCGGAGGAATTCTAAACATTACAGTGAGTCATCGAGTGGTTGACCAGTCTCTCGCTATATCATGACAGTCAGTTTTCGGCTTTCTCTACTGAGGTGCTTTCCGCCCGAACCGGGCACAATCGCAGTAGTTCTCCTGGTGCCGCGTTAGCCGATAGAACGGAACGTAAGGCGGCAAAACAGGAGCCGGGCAAACCCAACATTTGACCAAAGACATGATTCGGATCTGATGCATATAAGGCCTAACTCGAGACGCCGAACACTCCCTAAGGTATTCGGTCTTTTATAAAGCGGGCCGAACAATGCCCTTGGTAACAAACTTCTGACGCGGCTGAATCTTTCAGATCTGAATCATGATATAGCGTCATGTTCAGACGGACATAATGAGTCATTATAACATATAAACGGACCACACAATAAAGCAACATGTTCAGACGGCAACTGGACACAAAATCATTCAATGATTACATCCTTTGAACACTGACCCTCTATTCCCGAGCACCTTCCATAACTTGTGTCACAGTCCCAGAATTGTTTGTAATTAGTTGCATCTGCATCCATGCATCATGTTTAAATTTCAAAGGAAATTTGAATTGGGGATGACCAAGCCCTAGCACTAAACCAATTCAAATAGGTTCAACTAAAAATATTTTTTCAATGAACCCAAATGGCCTTAAAAAATGTGCATCATTTTTGGAAAATGCTGGAAACAGTAACAAGAGATGATGCACATTTTTCCATGACGTTTGGATTTTTGAATCAATTCATATTGTATTTGAATTGGGGTTATTAATTCATATAAAACATTTAGTAGCTCTAATACTTCTGATTTTTGGTGAGGGACTTTGGGATAATCCATCTAGTCCCTACAAGAATTATGAGAAGCAACAAAAATGATTTAGTGTCTAAAACTAAATCAAAACAAATTATAGAAAATGTAAAACAGAAGAAGAAGAAGAAGAAGAAGAGAGAGAGAGAGAGAGAGAGAGAGAGAGAGAGAGAGAGAGAGAGTTTACCTGGCAGCCCACTTACCCGGCCAAACTCCTCTAGCCGGCCCAGCCTACCTGGCTCTGCCAGTCGTCCTCAACCTCGTGCCAGAGGGCACGAGGGCATGTGCCCGTCACCCCCGCGTACGCGCCGCGCCACCTCCTGGTTGCCTGCTTCCCCTGGCCTCCTGTAACGTCGCCACACACACACCCCCGACCCCTCTCACTCTCCCCCACGGCCCTCCTCTCCTCTGCTCCCTCTCTCTCGCCTGGACCGAACGCGCCCGTCGCCGCCGTCCAAATCCCAGCGCTATCCACCGTCGTCGTCTCGCCTCCACCAGCTGTCCAAAAGCTTCGCCAAGCCCCGATTAACCTCTCCACCGAAGGACGCGAGCCCGAAGGCCCCGCATCGACGCCACCATCGCCTTCTCCGAGCTCTGCTCTGCCAGATGCCACCGCCCGGTTCATCATCTGTAGTTCATCCCCGAACCTGACGAGACCTCCATACAACTCCCTATGAGCTCCTCTCCCTTTCCCCTCATACCCCGTGGTGGATTTGGTCCGCTAGCTCGATTCCCGCCATCGCAGAGAGCTTCCGCCGTCGTGTCTCATCGCTGCTGTGGCCTGAGCTTGATCTGCTCATGTCCGAGCATGCGGTAGTGCTCCAGGAGCTTCCCTGGTGCTCCTGCGCCGCTCAACCTGCTCGCTAGCAAGCTGCAGCCCCGCGCCCCGCCAAGCCCGAGCATCGCCGCGGCAAAGCTCATCGTCGGCGCCACTACAGCCCGCATCAGCTCTAGCCACCTCCACCACCATACACGCCCTACTGCGGGCGTTCCAGAGAACCCATCCGCGCGGCCATCCGTCGCCGGAGAGGGCCGGCCGGCGAGCGCCGCTGTGCCTGGATTAGCGTCGGTGTTAACCACCAACATGGCCGGCGTAGTTAGGGTCTAACCCAACTGCTTAGTTTAGTTAATCACCATCATAGTAGCTAACCGCCGGGCCCCACCTGTTTAATTAACCGTCTAAAGAAATTAGTTAGAATTAATCAAATTTCAGTGGACCCACGCGTCAGCATTGACCTTGCTGACGTGGCCTATAACTGGGCCCACCTGTCTGTGACTCTAGCCAGCGTTGTGTCACTGACCTACGAGTCCCACCGGTCAGGTTAGACCGAGGCAGCCCTATTGACCATGCTGACGTCACCCTGACGCATTGCTGATGCAATAAGTCATTTTCTGGTTTAGTTTGAATTTAGAATAACCAGGAAATTCCAGGAAATAGTATGAACTTCTAAAAATCATAGAAAATCAACCGTAATTCCAAATGAAATAAGTTATATATGAAAAATTATCAGAAAAATCCAATCTATCCATTTATGATGTTTTCATGCATGAAAAATCAACTTAACCTTGCTGTATAGATCAAAACATGATAATGCACATTATAAATTCATAACTTGAGTTTGAATTTGAACCCTTGGTTCAAATTAGCTCAAACCCTTCTGGTTTTAGTTGCATTAGCTCAAATCACATCATATTGCCATGTCATGTTCATGCATCATATTGTTGCATTGCATTGATTGTGTTTCTTCTCTGTTGCCGGTGTTTGTCCCCTCTAAGTGGACGTAGTTCCGACGATGAGGTCGATGACACCGATGAAGAGCTATACTATCTTCAGAAGTGTCAGGCAAGCAAAACCCCCTTGTTCATTCCGATACAATCCCACTCTCTTGCTCCTGCTCTCTTTTACTGCATTAGGACAACAACGATTCATCTGCTACATGTTGCGGTAGTTGAACCCCTTTTCCTCTGCATGACCTGTCATTGCCATAGTAAATAAATGAAACCCACTAGCATGAGTAGGAGTTGTTTGAGCCCTGATGTGCCTACTCATTCATGCTTGTTTGTCATGCTTGCTACTGCTTAGAGTTGAGTCAGGTCCGATTTATCGGGGATGAATTGGAGGTGTGTGAACATGTCCTACTGTTGAGAGCTAAGGGTGTGAACTCGATTTGGTAAAGGTATCGGTGAGAGGCCATGTAGGAGTACATGGTGGGTTGTCTCATTGCAGCCGTCCTCGGGAACTAAGTTCTGTGTTTGTGATCCATGAATAGTTACTGCCACACATTGGGCTCCGGGCGCTCCAAGCTCTCTCGACTTATTAATCAACCTGATCTCTATCCAGGAGTTGCAACTAGTTTCTGGTGCTTGTAGGTAGTGTTAGTAGTCTACCAAGTGGCACCCGGTACAGGTGGGCTTGGGACAGACTAGGCACAGTGGTACGGTGTACCAAGTGGCACCCGGATGGTGGGCTTGGGAACCCTGCTCACATCGTTTGGGGCCGTGAGCGACACCCCGGCCGGATCTCCTTGCGGATGGAACCCGAATAGGCGATAAACCTGGACTAGAGACTTGTGTGTTTAGTCAGGTCGTGGCCGACTCCCTAGCCAGGCTTCTGCTTGAAGGTTGCCGAGATACACGACGTGTACATGGTGGTAAGTGGCGAGAGCGTGTGTGAAGAAGTACACCCCTGCAGGGTTAACATCATCTATTCGAATAGCCGTATCCGCGGAAAAGGACTTCTGGGTTGCCTATACGGTTCATAGACAAGTGAAAGTGGATACTCTAAAATGCGCAAGATAACCGTGAGTGCAATGGATGGCGTTCTCGTAGGGAGACGGGAGCGGATCCATAGTGGTGTATTGATATGGTGAATATGTGGACTCGTGTGCGCCACCTCGAAAGAGTTACTTGCGATGTAAATGATTCGGGATAGCCACCGAGTCAAAGCTGGCTTGCTGCAGTCAAACTCCACCACCCCTTTGTTGATACTGATGCATATATAGATAGCTCTGATGTAAGTCTTGTTGGGTACATTTGTACTCACGTTTGCTTAATTTATGTTTTTGCAGAGAGACGTCAGTCTCACTAGTAGCTCTGATGATAGTTATTTGATCTTGCTGTAATTTCCAGAAACTTTTGTTTCACAAAAACAATTGTTAAAAATCATCAGAACGTGATAAAATAGTGATTCCAATTGCTGATGATCAATGAACAAATTGCCTAGGTCGTCCTATTTTGGCTGAAGTTTTTGAGTTCCAGAAGTTTGCGTTAGTTACAGATTACTACAGACTGTTCTGTTTTTGACAGATTCTATTTTTCGTGTGTTGTTTGCTTATTTTGATGAATCTATGGCCAATAAAATAGTATATAATCACACATAAACCTCCCTATATCTTCCTCAAAACAGCCACCATACCTACCTATTATGGCATTTCCATAGCCATTCCGAGATATATTGCCATGCAACTTTCCACCGTTCCGTTCATCATCATCATGACATACTTTACTTTTGTCATATTGCCATTGCATGATCATGTAGTTGACATCGTATTTGTGTCAAAGCCACCATGCATTATTTTTCATACATGTCACTCTTGATTCATTGCACCATCCCGGTACACCGCCGGAGGCATTCATATAGAGTCATATCTTGTTCTAGTTTCTAGTTGTAATCCTTATGTTGTAATCAATAAAAGTGTGATGATCATCATTTTTAGAGCATTGTCCCAAGTGAGGAAAGGATGATGGAGACCATGATTCCCCCACAAGTCGGGATGAGTCTCCGGACGAAAAAAAAAGAGAGAAAAAAAGAGGCCATAAAAAAAGAGAAAAGGCCCAAATAAAAAAAATAAAAAAAATGAGAGAAAAAGAGAGAAGGGACAATGCTACTATCCTCTTACCACACTTGTGCTTCAAAGTAGCACTTTGTTCTTCATGTAGTGAGTCTCATATATTGTGCTTCAAAATAGCACTTTGTTCTTCATATAGTGAGTCTCATAAGTTGTCTTTTTCATACTAGTGGGAATCTTTCATTATAGAACTTGGCTTGTATATTTCTACGATGGGCTTCCTCAAATACCCTAGGTCTTCGTGAGCAAGCAAGTTGGATGCACACCCACTAGTTTTCTTTTGTTGAGCATTCATTTATAGCTCTAGTGCATCCGTTGCATGGCAATCCCTACTCTTCATGTTGACATCAATTGATGGGCATCTCCATAGCCCGTTGCATGGCATAATTTTTTACCACAATTAAGAGGGTTACATTAAAATATTATGCCAAGTAGCATTCCGCATCAAAAAAATCTGGTTACATTAAAAAATTATGCCAAGTAGCATTCCGCATCAAAAAATCTGTTTATATCGTTTACCTACTCGAGGACGAGCAGGAATTAAGCTTGGGGATGCTTGATACGTCTCCAACGTATCTATTATTTTTTATTGCTTCATGCTATATTATATTCTGTTTTGGATGATTAATGGGCTTTGTTATACACTTTTATATTATTTTTGGGACTAACCTATTAACCTGAGGCCCAGCCCAAATTGTTGTTTTTTGCCTATTTCAGAGTTTTGCAGAAAAAGAATATCAAACGGAGTCCAAACGGAATGAAACCTTCAGGAACGTGATTTTCGGAACAAACGTGATCCAGAGGACTTGGAGTCTACGTCAAGAAATCAACCAGGAGAGCACGAGGCAGGGGGGGCGCCTACCCCCTGGGCGCGCCCTCCACCCTCGTGGGGCCCATGTTGCTCCACCGACGTACTTCTTCCTCCTATATATACCTACGTACCCACAAACCAACAGAAGCATCCACGAAAACCTAATTCCACCAACGCAACCTTCTGTACGCGTGAGATCCCATCTTGGGGCCTTTTCCGGCGTCCTGCCAGAGGGGGCCTTTTCCGGCAATCTTGCGGTGTCCTTTCCTAGTGCAGCAGGGGAAGTAAGGCATGTATTGTATTGTTGCCATCGAGGATAACAAGATGGGGTTTATATCATATTGCATGAGTTTATCGTTCTACATCATGTCATCTTACTTAAAGCGTTACTCTGTTCTTTTGAACTTAATACTCTAGATGCATGCTGGATAGCGGTCGATGTGTGGAGTAATAGTAGTAGATGCAGGCAGGAGTCGGTCTAATTGTCACGGGCGTGATGCCTATATACATGATCATACCTAGATATTCTCATAACTATGCTCAATTCTATCAATTGCTCAACAGTAATTTGTTCACCCACCGTAATACTTATGCTCTTGAGAGAAGGCACTAGTGAAACCTATGGCCCCGGGTCTATTTTCCATCATATTAATCTTCCAACACTTAGCTATTTTTATTGCCTTTTATTTTAGTTCGCATCTTTATTATAAAAATACCAAAAAAATTATCTTATCATATCTATCAGATCTCAGTTTCGTAAGTGACCGTGAAGGGATTGACAACCCCTTTATTGCGTTGGTTGCGAGGTTTTTATTTGTCTGTGTAGGTGCGAGGGACTTGAGCGTGGCCTCCTACTGGATTGATACCTTGGTTCTTAAAAACTGAGGGAAATACTTACGCTACTTTACTGCATCACCCTTTCCTCTTCAAGGGAAAACCAACGCAGTGCTCAAGAGGTAGCAGGAGACGTAGGTAGGTCCATGGGGATGACCAAAGGATGCTCTGCATCACATTCTTTAGGAGCCTCTTGATATCGTGCACACAGGCACACACTTAGAATAATATTGGGACGGGAGGTACATAGATATAACAATGAACCAATCATAGAACGGTAAACCTTTTGGTCAACTGATTGCCATCCTTAGTCAAGTCAAGATGTCCACTAGTAGGCATGGGTGTTTGTATACCCTTGCTTTCTTGCATGTTGAACTTCTTGAAAAGATCCTTAGTATACTTTGGTTGTGAGAAAAGGTACCTTCCTTAGTTTGCTTGATTTGCAATCCAAGGAAATTTTTTAGTTCATTCATCATAGACATCTGAAACTTCTCCAACATTAGCCTTCCAAACTTTTCACTAAAATGGGGGTTAGTAGAACCAAATATGATATCATCCACATAAATTTGGCACACAAATAATTCACCATTAACCCTTTTACTAAAAAGTGTAGAATCAATTTTCCAATTCAAAGCCTTTTTCAATAAGAAACTTAGTCAAGAATTTATACCAAGATCTAGGTGCTTGTTTAAGACCATAAAGAGCTTTATGAAGTTTGTAGACATGATTACATTAGGTTTGTTGGGATTAACAAAGTCAGGAGGTTGTTTAACATAAACTCCCTCCTCAATTTAGAAAAGCACATTGGATGTAGGGTAGAACCCTTGCCTGATCTTTCACGATTGGAGCGGATCCTGCGATGAACACGAAGAACACGAGGGAAAAAACGAGGGGAAACACTCAAACCAACAAGATTCAATTACACATGTGCTAGATCCTTGAAACACAAAGAGATACATGATCCACGATCAACAAGGGATGATACAAGTAGCAAGTTCTTATCCGTGAGGAGATCTTGAGGGGGTCTTCCCGTGAGGGGTCTTGAATCCGCTTGGGGGATCTTCTTCGAAGATGTCGTGGACTCCAATGGAGACGTAACCAAGTGGATGAGCAAAGTTCTATCTCTCAAGTGAGCTAATCCTTTGCTGACCCTAGAAAGAGGGAGGAGGAGGAATATATATAGTCTAGGTGGGAACAAGGGTACATCGGCCTCGACCCTTTACTGTGCGCAGACACGCGGGGCCGGATGTCCGGGCCTTCAGGAGGAGCCGGATGTGCGGGCAGGGGTCTGGATGTCCGGGCTAGCAGGATCGGTCTTGAAGCTCTCTGGATAGGCGGTGTACGGATTTCCGGGGAGGAGGCCGGATGTCCGGCGGCTCGGGAAGAGCCGGATGTCTGGGTTGACGCCGGATTTCTGGGTGGGGGCCGGATGTCCAGGCCCTGTAGCTTCGGGTGGGCTGCAGCTGTGGGAGATGCTCCAGGGGCGGGATGTCCGGGGCTTGGGGCTGGATGTCCGGGTCCTGGAGACTTCTGCCATTCCTTCCGTCGTTCCTCTTCATCCATCAACTTGGGGACTTGTCCGTCTTCACGTGCTTCTTTGTGAGGGCCTTCTTGGTACCTTATCATGCACAACATTCTGGACTTTGGTATTAACCATGCCTCGAGTGGATCGCGTGGAATATCACTAAGGAAGGAAGTCACCTCGGTCTCTAGAGCTCTAGCTCGTGCTCGTGTCATAGGTCCTCTTGGCACTTGGTGAGATGATGGTAGGTCCATGGGGATGACCATAGGATGCTCCGCATCATCTCCCCCCCCCCCCCTTGGGAAAGACTTGACTTCAGATCGAAACCCTCATCACCATGGTAGGGAGAGAGATCTTTGACGTTGAACATGTCACTCACGGAGTACTTGTCACGTGGAATGTCGATCTTGTAGGCGTTGTTGTTGTAGCGTTCAAGTACCTTGAAGGGTCCATCGGCTCGTGGGCAATGTTTGGACTTGCGTTCGTTGGGGAAGCGGTCCTTGCAAATCCGTAGCCACACAAGATCTCCAATGTTGAATATCATGGGTTGTTTGTTGATGTTGACTTGGTCACGAGTCGTTGTACTTGGCGCTCGATTGTGTGCCTTGTATCTTCATGTATCTTCTTAAGTTAGTTCACTCGAACACTCGCGTCCATGTTGATGCGCTCTTTTAGTGGTAGAGGAAGAATGTCCAATGGGGACAACGTGTTGAAACCGTAGACGACCTTGAAGGGGGACTTGTCGGTAGTCGAATGTCTTGCGCTGTTGTAGGCGTACTCGGCAATTGGTAGGCACTCCTCCCACTCCTTGATGTTCTTCATGCATAGTAGAGTGGAGAGCGTCCGGTTCGTGACCTCCATTTGACCGTCGGTTAGGATGGTATGCCTAAGAGAACAAGAGCTTGATTCCAAGCTTGGCGCATAATGTCTTCCAAAAGTAACTCAATAACTTGACGTCGCGGTCCGAGACAATAGTCTTTGGCCCTCCATCTAGGCGCAAGATTTCCCTACAAAAAAGATTTGCAACATGCGAAGCATCATCTATCTTGTTGCATGGTATGAAATGTGCCATTTTAGAGATCGATCCACAACAACACACAAAATCTTTGCAATTTTGAGTTGTAAGCAAATCAAGCACAAAGTTCATGCTAATATCTTCCCATGGGTGATACGGAATAGGAAGTGGCATATAGAGACCATGGGATTGAGATTTTGACTCAGCTTTGCGACATGTAGAGCATCGGTCGGTGAAACGTGAGACGTCGCGGAACATCTTGGGCCAAAAGTAGTTCTTGGAGAGCGTAGCGAATGTCTTGCCGCGTCCAAAGTGTCCCATTAGTCCTCCTCCATGAGATTCTTGCAGAAGTGACAAACGAACAGAAGACTCGGGAATACATAGTTTGTTAGCCCTCATAAGATAATCATCCTTGGTGTAATAGCATTCCCAAGATGTATGCGCCAACCATTCGGCATAGGAATAGCAAAAGTAGGATCATGCGCATACAAGTCTTTTATGTTCTGAAAGCCAATGACATTCAATTCAAGTTTGGTAACATGCATGCATTTGCGGGAAAGTGCATCCACCACAACATTTTCTTTGCCTTTGATGTACTTGATGACATAAGGAAATGACTCAATGAACTCACTCCACTTACATGACGCTTGTTCAACATAGTTTGACCCTTAAGGTACATGCAAACGACTCGTGGGGGAATGCAAACTTCTGACGCGGCTGATGCCAAAACGCCAGCCTCCTCCTCGGTTATAATAAGAGACCGGGGGATGAGTAACAACAAGAGACAGTGAAAAAGGCTTACGCAGGGTCTTAATCTAAAAAGAATCCTTGCAACGGGTCCCTGCTGCATCGCCTGTACCGTGTCTCCATTGTGTCGTATCCTCGGACGGGTATAGCACGGAGTTCATCTGTAAAGAGAGGAACTTAGTTTGAAAAGATCGGCGCTAAAATGTAATTGGAAATAAAATAGAGTATGATTCAAAAATGAGTAAAATTGAGCTTTATTGTCTCTTGTTGTACATGCGTGGAGCCCCTTGTAAGGGGGGTACAAGGCTAGTAAGCATCATGTTTATTTATGCCGGACTCGCCTAACCGTGTCCGGGGTCTGAACGACCTGCTTTAGACGCTTTTGGCCAGCACGGCCGTATTAGTGTGAGGCTGTTAAGGCAGTCTCACATTCTTTTCTTGAGGGACACGCGCAGCTTCCCTTTAATGAAATGATGCCTCGTGGACCGGGCATTTTAAGTTTAAGAGATGCATAATGTGGTATTGCGTTAAAGCGGGCGAAAGCTTCGCGTCCCAGTAGTGCTTGATGGCTACTTTTAAATGGGGCGATGTGGAAGACCAACTTTTCCCGACGGAAGTTGTCGGGTGAGCGAACATAACTTCCAATAGTAGGGAGCCCGTACAATGGGCATATGTGCTGGCATTATTCCTTGGAAGGAAGTGTTGCTATGGCTAATCCTGTTTGGGTTTATCCCCATGTTGCGGATTGTGTCCTGACATAGCAGGTTTAAATCACTGCCGCTGTCCATTAGGACTTGCGTAAATTGAAGACCGTCGATTATATGTTCTAGTATCAAGGCAGTCCATCCTGCGTCCGGATACTTTTGGAGTAGTCCGATGGTCGAAGGTAATTGGTTTTGACAACCAGTGTTGGGACTCATTGGGGTAGATTAGGCGGTAGCGTAATTGAATGGGTGCCGCTCTGTTTTCCCCTTTGTTACTTGAAGTAAGTTGACCTCTTGTGGGAAATTCTTTTGTTTTCCGGGCTCTGCTTGTGGTGCTCGTCATCATCCTCACTTGGTGTGTCGAGCCCCTTGTGTTCGGTGTTGAGTCTCACGGATCGCTTGAAGACCCAACAATCTCTGTGGGTATGGTTTGCGTGCTTCCCGAGTACTGGATTTGGCATATCTTGTCCAAGATTTTGTTTAAGTTGGATAGCTCATCGCTATTGTCCTTAAGGGCAGTTTTTATTGTTCTGCCGTGAGCTTTTGAATCCGGCGTTGATCGCCGCGCTCTTTGGACCGTTCCCTTAATCCGGCGCTGGTCCTTGCTGCGTCGTGGTTTCCCATTCCCATCCCTGACTTCGGATGTACTTGGGTCGCTGGTACTGCATCTTGCTAGCCAGCTATCCTCTCCCGCGCAAAAGCGGGTCATGAGGCTTATTAGTGCGGCCATTGTTCTTGGCTTTTCCTGGCCAATTTGTCTGGCGAGCCATTCGTCTCGGACGTTGTGTTTAAAAGCTACTAAGGCTTCGACGTCCGGACAGTCGACTATTTGGTTCTTTTTGGTGAGGAACCTGTTCCAGAATTTTCGAGCTGACTCCCCGGGTTGTTGGGTTATGTGACTTAGATCGTCTGCGTTCGGAGGTCGGATATAGGTTCCCTGGAAATTGGCCCGAAAAGCATCCTCAAGCTCTTCCCAACTACCAATGGTGTTCTCGGGGAGGGTTTTAAGCCAATGCCGGGCTGGCCCTTTGAGCTTGAGGGGTAGGTAATTTATGGCATGGAGATCATCTCCTCTGGCCATGTGTATGTGGAGGATATAATCCTCAATCCAGACTCCAGGGTACGTCGTTCCGCCAGATGCCTCTATGTTTACTGAGCTTGAATCCGCTGAAATTCATGATCCAAGACCTCATCGGTGAAACATAGAGGGTGCGCGCGCCCAGATTTGGGGTGTGCCGTGATGTTCGGATATTTGACGTGTTGTATTGCTCGCCAGAACTTGTTTCCTTGGCCCGTAGATAGATCTAACTGGGCCATCCTTTTGGTGTGAATCCTTATGTGGATCGTGTGCCGGCTTGTGTGCGGCGCCGCTTGCTGCTCTACGTTTGCCATGTGGTCGTCTATCCGACCCGGCGGCCTCTTTGTTTTTTTATCGTGGGGGCTCTACAGCCTCCTCATCGAATTCGGGCAGTAGTCCGCAGTGTTGAGTAATTTACTCCATCTTATTCGGAGTGCGTCTTCCGCTGTTCGGAGCCTCTGTTTCTGCTTTTTTAAGCTACGAGCAGTAGCAAGGAGCTCTTTGTGGAGGTTCTTCTGATCCAATGACGTGTCCGGCGTGAGATCGTCCGGACTGTTGTCCTTGCCGTGGATGGGTTGTTTGTCCAAGTTGGCCTGTTCGGATGGTTGCTCAATGGCATGTTCGTCGTCGGCCTGCTCAACCTGCTCTATGGCTGGGTCTGTGGGCGCTTATCTTTGTCGAGGTGGGGTTTTGAGCGGTGCTTATGCCGCCGCTTTGACCGCTTCCCGAGGGAATTTTCTTTCGCAGCGCCTCGCCGTTCCTCGTTATCGCTTCCCTTAGGTGTGTCCACCATATATATATAAATGAAGTTGAGGTGGCCATCCGATTGCCCGTGGGCGCTGGTTCTTGGTCGCTCTCGGCGCCGCCCATATCGTCGATGTCCTCGAGTCAAGTCGAGCATGTATGTTAAGTCATCGACAGTGGCTACAAAGTGGGTGGCGGGTGGGCGTTGAATTTCTTCATCGTCCGAATCCCAACCTTCCCGATCAGAAGTTCGCCAGGCTCCCCGCAAAGAGAGAGACTTTAATGAATTCAGGATATCGCCAAAAGGCGAGTGCTCAAAGATGTCCGCGGCGGTGAACTCCATAACCGGCGCCCAGTCGGATTCGACTGGCAGGGGCGCGGGAGGTTCGGTGTCCGGAAAGGAGTCCGGCACCTAGGAGTCACAAGCTTTGCAAAGGACAGGGATGGTGTTCGGCTCAATCGCCGTAGAGATTTCAGCCCCCGAGGCGGTGTCCAACCAACCGTCCTCGATCGGCGAAACCGGCTCTGGATTAAGGGTCGGGCAGCATCTGATGCGGCCTCCGTGGCACTGTTCGGCGGCAGAGCTAGATCGCACTCCATCGAGACAGTGCGGCACGCTCGGCTGTGGCTCGAATCCGTCGAAGATCAAGTCTCCACGGACATCCGCCGTATAGTTCAAGCTTCCAAATCTGACCTGATGGCCAGGGGCGTAGCTTTCGATCTGCTCCAGATGGCCTAGCGAATTGGCCCACAGTGCAAAGCCGCCGAATACGAAGAAAAGTCTCACCCTGGACTATGTTGTTGCTTATGATTGAAGGAGCCATCAGGCCTATAGGTGACGACACAGAGGAACTCTCAATGAAAGCACCAATGTCGGTGTCAAAACCGGCGGATCTCGGGTAGGGGGTCCCGAATCAAGGCGTCTAGGCGGATGGTAACAGGAGACTAGGGACACGATGTTTTTACCTGTGTTCGGCCCTCTCGATGGAGGTAATACCCTACCCCTGCTTGATTAATATTGATGATATGGGTAGTACAAGACTAGATCTACCACGAGATCGTAGAGGCTAAACCCTAGAAGCTAGCCTATGGTATGATTGTTGTTCGTCCCACGGACTAAAACCCTTCGATTTATATAGACACCTTGAATAGGGTTAGGGTTACACAGTCGGTTACAATGGTAGGAGATCTACATATCCGTATCGCCAAGCTTGACTTCCACGCCAAGGAAAGTCCCATCCGGACATGGGACGAAGTCTTCAATCTTGTATCTTCATAGTCTAGGAGTCCGGCCAAAGATGATAGTTCGGCTGTCCGGACACCCCCTAGTCCAGGACTCCCTCAACGGGCATGGCATGTGGTGCGCGTCCCTATTTGCGGCAAACACAGGTGGGCTCCCATGACGGGGATCGGGCTTGGGCCCGTTTGGCCTTTAGGTGGGCTGACACTTCGGCCCGTTGGCGACAGCTTGGTCTTCGGATGCCAGGGCCGCGGTGTGCTCCTCGGTCCGAAGTGAGCGCTCTATGTTGCCATTGCTTGTTATGACGCCCGAGGGGCCGGGCATCTACACCTTGAGGTAGGCATAATGCGGGTGGCGTTAAATTTGGCAAACACCGTTCGGCCGTGGAGGGCATGGAAGCCACTGCGGAATGGAGCGATACTGAAGATCAAATCTTTGCTTCGCAAGTTATCCGGTGAGCCGAACACCACTTCAAGAGTTACCATGCCTGAACATCGGGCCTCTATGCCCGGAATAACCCCCTTAAAAGAGGTGTTGATGGGTTTGATCCTTGACGGACCGATCCCCATTTTTCTCACTGTGTCTGCATAGATCAGATTGAGGCCGCTGCCCCCGTCCATTAGGACTCCCGTGAGGTGGTACCCATCGATAATGGGGTGCAGTACCAGGGTCATCCAACCTCCATGACGGATACTGTTCGGATCGTCTCTTCAGTCAAAGGTGATCGGGCAAGCCGACCACGGGTTGAATTTCAGCGCTACGGGTTCGACGACGTATACGTCTCACAGAGCACGCTTCCCTCTCCTTCCTTGGTATGTGGGTGGCATAGATCATGTTCACCGTCTTGACCTCAGAAGGGAAGAGTTTTTGGCCTCCACTATTCACCCTGCAGGGTTCTTTGTTGTCCTTGCTTCGTGGGCTTTTGCCCGAGTCTTCGGCTTGAAGCTTGTCGGCCTATTTTATCACCCAACAATTGCGGTTGGAGTGGTTGGCAGGCTTCTCTGTGGTGCCCTGAATCTGGCAGGGCCTGTCCAGGATTGCGTCCAACTTGGTTGGGCCGTCCAAGTTGCCTTTGGAGGGCCTTTTCCATGACGAGGACTTTTGATTACGGAATCTGGCATTTACTGCCGTTTCCTCAGCTTCGCCGTCGTTATGGCGGCACTTGTTCTTGTTCCTTCGGGGCTTATCGTTCCCGTCCTGGACTTCTGAGGTGCCAGGGGTATCCGGATTGGTGCCTCTATGGGCTAGCGAGCTGTCCTCTCCGGCGCAGAAGCGGGTCATTGGGGAGGTAAGTGCGGCCATCGTTCTCGGCTTCTCTTGGCCGAACTGTCGTGCTAGCCATTCATCCCGAATACTGTGCTTGAAGGCGTCTATTTCTTCGGAGTCCGGGTAGTCAAGGCTTTGGTTTTTCTTGGTCAAGAACTGGTTCCAAAATTGCCGAGCTAACTCGCCGGGCTGCTGGATTACGTGGCTCAAGTCATCAGCGTACGGGGGCCAAGCATAGGTGCCCTGAAAGTTTGCTCGAAAGGCCTCCTCGAGTTCTTCCCAACACCCTATTGAGTCTTCACAAGGCTGTTCAGCCAATGTCTAACCGCCCCTTGAGCTTTAATGGTAGGAACTTGATGGCATGGAGGTCGTCTTCGCGTGCCATGTGGATTTGCAATAGAAAATCTTTGATCCGTACTGTAGGATCTGTTATCCCATCATAGGGCTCAATGTTCACAGGTTTGAAACCTTCTGGGAATTCATATTGCATCACTTTATCTGTGAAGGAAAGGGGGTGAGGGCACCCCTCACTCGGGCTACGTCCCGCCAAAGATCATCCGCCATCCGGGCTCGTTGCAATTCCCGAGCTCTATCATTTTGGTCTAGCCAGGATTTGAATCTGTCCCGTCTAGCCGGAGGGTCCCTTTTGGGCCCGTAAATGGACCTTGTCAGGCCTGCCCGAGCATCTAGGTCCCGGCGGATGTCGTACTCATAGCCTGACCGTAATGGTTCCTTACCTTGACGGCAAGGGTGGGTGGTAGGTTTTTTAGCTTTATCAACTGTCCGATCCCGTCCTCAAGGGGGCGATCTGGTTGATCTTCCTGAGTGAAGAAGAAGATTATGATGAGGATGTTCCACCCCAACCCAAGCAAAATCTCTCGTGAGTTAGAGCAAGAGTCTCAAGAGATCATCCCGTCGAAAAAATCTTCGATGACATTCAAACCGGGAGAATCACTCGTTCTAAAACTCGTTTGGCTAACTTTTGTGAACACTACTCATTCATTTCTAGTATTGAACCTATGAAGGTAGAAGAAGCTCTTGAGGATATGGATTGGATAAATGCTACGCACGAAGAGCTACACAACTTCGAGAGTAATCAAGTGTGGACATTGGTTGAAAAGCCCAACGACGATCATAATGTCATTGGAACCAAATGGGTGTTTCGGAATAAGCAAGATGAAGATGGACAAATTGTATGCAACAAGGCCCGTCTCGTCGCTCAAGGCTACACTCAAGTCGAAGGTATGGACTATGGTGAGACATATGCCCCGTTGCTAGACTCGAGTCCATTCGCATCTTACTTTATTATGCCAATCACCATGATATCACTTTATATCAAATGGAGATTAAAAGTTGATGCGGAGCATCCTATGGTCATCCCCATGGACCTACCATCGTCTCACCAAGTGCCAGGAGGATCTATGACACGAGCACGAGCTAGAGCTCTAGAGACCGAGGTGACTTCCTTCCTTTGTGATATTCCATGCATCCACTCAAGGCATGGTTACTACCTAAGTCCGGAATGTTGTGCATAATCAGGTACCAAGAAGGCCCTCTCAAAGATGCACGTGAAGACGGACAAGTCCCCATGTTCATGGATGAAGAGGACCGATGGAAGGAACTGGAGAAGTCTCCAGGAACCAGACGTCCGGCCCCAAGCCTCGGACATCCGGCCCCTGGAGCATCTGCCACAGCCCCAGCCGAAGCAACTGGGCCTGGAAAATTGGCCCCGGCCCCGGACATCCAGCCCAACGCCAGCCCGGACATCCGGCCCATGCCAGAAATCCTGCGCCCATCACAGAACACACCTGAAGCTGGACCCCATCAGCCCGGACATCCGGCCAAAGGCCCGGACACCCTGATCTTCCCGAGCCGCCGGATATCCGGCCTCCTCCCTGAAAATCAGGACACCATCTATCCAGAGAGCTTCAAGACCGACCCGCTAGCCCAGACATCCGGCCCCCTGCGCGTACATCTGGCTCCTACTGAAGGCCCGGACATCTGGCCCCGCCTGTCTGTGCATAGTAAAGGGCCAAGGCCCATGTACCCCTTGGCCCACCTATCTATATATACTCGTCCTCCCTCTTTCTAGGGTCAATAAAGGATGAGCTCATTTGAGAGATAGAGCTTTTCTCATCCACTTGGTTAATTCTCCATTGGAGTCCAGGACCTTGTCAGATGTGGGGTTCCGGCAAACCCTTAAGGTTCAAACACTGGGGTGCACGCGAAGCCTTTCCCTCCTACCGATCTATGCTCTAGCTCGCTAAGATCTTGCGGACGAACTCGACGAACTCACAACACAGAAAGACACGGGGGTTATACTGGTTTGGGCCACCGTTGTGGTGTAATACCCTACTCTAGTGTGGTGGTGGTGGATTGCCTCATGGGCTGATGATGAACAGTACAAGGGAAGAACAACCTCCCAAGGTTGAGGTGTTTTTGTGCGTATGAACTTGTGGTGTGAGGATTCGGTGAACTGCTCGATTGATCGATCGATCGATGCCCTCTACTGTGGTGGCTAGTCCTAGTTTATAGAGGCCCTGGTCCTCTTCCCAAATATCGAGCGGGAAGGGAGCCAACAACGGCGGGCAATTTTGAAGGGGGACAGCTAGTACAAGCTATCCTGACAAAAGCGGTCTTCGCCTACGAAAATCTCTGGGGTGACGCCGTCTTGGGCTCCACGATGACCTCCACCTTGCCGTTCTCCTGGTCTTGGTCTCGTTGCACCAATATAGCAATCTTTGCCTGATGCCCCGATACTCTTTGCCTGCGCTAGCCTCCTTAGCACCAAAGAGGAAATAAGGATGTTGTGCGCACCGACGCCCGCCTGGCACCCGCCTGGCACCGTTCGTCATGGCTCACGTCACGAGAGCCTCGTGAGGTTTTCCCCGCCTTGATATCTCCGCTCCTCGTGAGCCTGCCTAGCTAGGCCACTCCAGAGGAGGTCTTGCGTCGTCCGCCTCGCGAGGCTTGGACCCTCGCGAGGGTCTTGGTTGTCTTGTTGAAGAAGATGGGTCGTACGGCCTGCTGCTTGGCCACGCGGTGGGCCGCAGGTAGGCAAGTCTGGGGACCCCCATTCCCAGAACACCGACAGTAGCCCCCGGGCCCAAGGTGTGGTCGGGCCTGGCTTCGCAGCGAAGCCAAGGGTCAAGTTCGGAGCACCGCGGGCCCCAAAATCCTGCGGCCTCGGTAGACGCGTGGCGGTTGACTGGACATGGGTGTCTCCGTTTCCCCACACCGCCTCGGCAACTGCTTGCCCAAACAAAGGCTGGCGCGGGCGGTTCTTTCCTTCATTGCTTCTTCCTTGCCTCGCCTCAGATCCCCTTTCTCGCTCTTCACCACCGCTATCTCCAGATCTGCTCCACCCTTGCTCTGCTTCTGCCACCCATGGCGCCGCGCAAGGTCAAGTCTTCCTCGGCACCGGCTTGGTATGAGCCGGCCCTCGAAGCGCCCACTGTCACGGAAAAGAGCCTCGCCTCCGTGCGCCTGCTGAAAGCGGGCGAGAGCAATGAGTGGGGGAAGACGGAGCTCCGGCTTGCCTCCGATGAGCCGGAGCCTGAGGGGAGCACCTTCTTCCCCTTCTTCTCGAGCAGCGTCGCCTTCGGGTTGGTTCCTCCCTTCTCCGATTTCTTTTATGAAGTCCTTGACCACTATGGTCTGCAGGCGTTGCATCTCCATCCCAATTCTGTCCTCCTCCTGTCCATCTTCGCCTACTACTGTGAGGCATACCTGGGCGTCATGCCGTCCGTGGCGCTCTTGCGCCATTTCTTCTTCCTTCGTGTCAGCGGCGAGCATATCACCGGATGCGCTAATTTTGTCGCCTGCGACAAGGCCAACTCGATCTCGAGCACCGGGAAGAGGGCTGACAACATCCGATCCAAATGGGTCATGATGGATGCCCAGCGCGCCGACTCGCGTCTGGCGTTGCCAATAGTGGTGCCTCCTCCCAACAGGGGGTGGCCCAAGGCGGATCTTGTCGACGAGCGGGCGTCGTTGGTGTTGGAGCAGATGATGACCGACCTGAGGCCGGGTAACGCAAGGGCGGCCAAGATAACGGGGGCAATGCTCCTGAGGGAGTTCTTGACACTGCGGGTTGTGCCACTCCAGGCGCGCGTGCGCCCCCTCTGGGAGCTTGAAGAAAAGGAGAACAAGACCCGCCTGAGGCCAGGGGACCTGCCTGGTGATGAATTGGACGCCGTCCTGCGCCTCATAGTCGGGGACAACCAGGAGTATCCGCCTAGTGCTTTCGTTCCCTTGTTCCAGCGCAGGGATCTGGAGGAATTTATCGCCTCTAGGGCAACTTTTGATGTGCGCGGGCTGGTGCCGCCAATGCTTCCCGGAGCTCCTTCGGCACAAAAACCGATGGAGGTGTCTTCTGGTGAGTCCCGCAGTGGGGGAGAAGAGGGGGAGGACTCGGAGAAGACACTGGAAGAGGTGGGGGAGACTTCCCCCTGAGCAAGGCCGAGATTCTTCGCGCCCTTCCTGACGATGTCGAGGCCCACGCCTTTCAAGGGGAGAGGGAGCAGCCCCTCATCCCGACGAAGGGTAGGTCGTCGTTGGTGGCCCGTGGTGCCGCCCCCGTCTTGGAGCCTCCTGGGGCGGGCTTCGGTTCTGTCTCTACTCCGCCTGGCTCCACCGGAACTCGAACGCCTACCCCTCAGGTCCCGCAGCTGTTGGGCTTCAAGCTTCCCAAGCGGTCGGTGAAATACGTCGCGGTGGATCGGTAAGTGTCTTAAGCTTCGCCTTGTCCTTGTTTATACTCGTTGTTTCCTAATGCTCGCCCCTGGTTGATCAGGCCAACACCTTCGGCAAAGAAGAGGAAGGAGGATACGGCGGCCGAGCCTCCCTCCGCAGGGAAAGGAGGCAACAGCGCCCGCATCTCCCCAACTCGGTCGTCCTCGCGGGGCCAGAGGAGCATCGCCGCGTGGAGTCAGCCCCCATGGCCCCGCTGGCTCCGGAGGTGCCAGATTACGCTGGCTGACGAGGTCCCAGCTGCTCCGGAACCCGCGGTCTCCCAAGCCCTGGTGATGATGTCGCTTCCTCCTACTGCTGCATCTCCACTTCCTGGTCCTTCTGCTCCTGCCGCCGTCTTGGAGCGTGCCCTTGCGGAGATGACCCAGCTGCAGGCGGATGTCCTGAGCGCGGACCCGGCAGTTCGCCCGGCGCTGGGTCAGGCTGCTACGGCTTCCGAGAAGGAGAAGCAAGGAGCCGCCAATGCTTTGGCTGATCGTGAGGCGGCACTAAAGGACGCCAAGGCCGCCCGTGACCACTGCCAAGCGCTGGAGGCACTAGTGCAGAACCGGCCTTTAGTGCCGTTTCGTAACGGCCTTTAGTGCCGTTTCGTAACGGCCTTTAGTGCCGGTTCTCCAACCGGCAGTAAAGAGTGGGGACTAAAGGTCCCCCCCCCCTTTAGTACCGGTTCGTCATGAACCGGCGCTAAAGAGCCACCACGTGGCACGAGCCAGGCCAGGGTGCGTGTAGGACATTAGTACCGGTTGGTAACACCAACCGGTACTAAATGTTTGGGTGTTTTTTTATTTTTGCTTTAATTTTATGTTTTCAATTAGGCTTTATTTTCCATTTAATTCTTTTTTGCTGGTATTTCACGATACTACAAATTGTACATGTTATGCATATATATAAATAGATTTTTCTCGTACGTAGAACCGCATATATATATAATATATCATCGAATGTCTCACAGCCAACACCATTAACTATTCACACATACACATGTATATACATATACAATTTCTCCTACATGTTGCCTTGGTGCCTTCGGAGCACGATGACAAGTGGTTCATGGGGGCGGTAGCGGGTGATAGTATTCTCCTTTGGGATCTATGACCTGGTCGAGCAAAAATCTGGCTATTTCCTCTTGAAGTGCTAGTATGCGCTCCTCGGGTAGGAGCTGATCCCGCACCTCTCTGAACTGTTAAGAGGGAGATCAATATGCATGTGTATTAGTTGTGTTACAAGATATCGATAATGGTGTGAATAGTGTTCTGACAACGTACCCAGTCCTGTCTTTGAGATCTGCTCCTTTCGGACGCCATCATGCGAATGTTCTTGCAAACGTAGAATGCACAGATCATTCCCACGCCGCTTCGTGGCCTTTACGAGAATGGAATTGAATCAGATAATTATTAATCAAGCATGATAATTAATTAATGGTATTGAAACAAGAATTAAAGAGATGGCTAGCTAGCTAGTACTACTTAATTAGTTACCTTTGGTCGATGCCAAAACAACTTTTTTGGCCATTTGCCTGGAGTCACCTTGATGAACTTTGCCCAAGCCCCTGCCTACCGCAAAGAAAATTAATAAAGGGGTTATTAAATAGTTCATATCAGGAAATGAAGAACTAATAATAGGCCGAGATGTAGTTAATAATGATTGAAATTACCTGTTGACTATCCCTTTCACGATGGTGTAGTCTTTATCTTCTATAAGTAGCGAGTCCAGTACTTTAACTGTTGCTTTGTCAACTTTAATGTCTAACAAGATCCAGTGGAAACTGCATGCGCACACGTTTGCATGCCTTAATTAAGCGGGCATGTGCATAAAATTAATCAACTATCGTAAACCGTATACACTTAATTATTAACATCTAGCTAGCTAGTAAGCAAAAACAAAATTTGTATTAACTCATGTGAAGTTGTAAGGAAGTAGTATATCTTCATTGGTATTGAGGCGCTTCAAGAACTCTAGCATGCTTTCCTCTACACTTTCTTGATAAGTTGCAAGATTCCATGTGTACTCATTAATGGTATTTGGGTCAATGAACCCAATGCCATAGCGTCCAGATTTTTTCATTTCATACATCTTCATCCTGCATATAATACCACAGAAAAGAATATATAGTGAGGATAATTACATGTAATGATTGATCAAAAATTACAGAAAGAAATCACTTACAGACAATAGCAACTGACGAGAGATTTTTCGAGTGCGTCTTGATTGTATAACTGAAATAGTTCTGAATACTCAACAGACAGAGCTTTCTCATGGTAGTAATGTTCCTTCTTGACATTCACCATGAGGGACTCTCAATTAAAAATCTTGGTAATGTTCATGTACCATTGATGCAATTCACACATTCTCGTTGGGAGATTCTTGACCTTGTCTGGCTCGACCAAAGGTTGGCCCCGGGCATATTTCCGTTGTATTTCCTCCTCTCTAAGCGGAGACATGGGCTCAATTTCGAGGAGTTGTCCAACAGAGATCTTGAGCATTTCAGCCTGCATTATATGCTCCTCCGTTATTACCACATCGCCTAGCTGGGGAACTTTAACGGTTTGCCCACAATAATATTGGGCGCGCGACCTCCTCTCATGTGTTGTTGGTGTTGTTGGCACAACAAGCGGGGGGATCGATTGCGCCGCCTGTTCTCCCAGCTGAGGAACGGTTTTCCCGCATTTTTTGCCCGTTGCTTGTTGGCTCGAGCTTGAGCTCGCTTCCTTCTTTAGCCGTTCTCGATGTAGTTTCCTGATTTGGCGCTCATAGTCTGAGTCAACAGGCTTGGGAGCTGGTTCTCTAGCCATATGAATGAATTGGTCAATTACTTTCTCAGGCACTTTCTCCTTTGGCGGCGGTGCCGGTTTCGCTCCAAAATAGGCGTCCACTTCGGCCTGCACTATGGCTGCGTTCTGCTCCTTAGTCATGTCGTAAGGCCTCTGAGGAAGAGGAGCGAGGCTTGGACCATATTTATATCGCTTGTCTCCGCCTGTACTTCCTGAACTACCTCGACTCATACCGCTAAGCACCATAGCTGCGGCATGTCTCTTCTGCGATTGCTGAGACGGCGGAGACGGCTGACATGGCTGAGTTGGACCAGGAGAAGTGGCCTGACGATGTGCCGGACTTGAAGCAGGAGGTGTGGCTTGACACGGTGCCAGACTTGAAACCGGAGAAGTGGCATGACGTCAGGCCGGACTTGAAACCAGAGGAGTCAGCTCACGCATTTGGGGACTTGGAGGAGGTGGCGGACTTCGAGGAGGAGTCGGCTCATGCGTTCGTGGACTTGGAGGAGCGGGAGTCTGCTGACTCGGTGGCAGACTTCGAGGAGTCGGCAGACGACACGGTGTCGGTGGACTTCGAAAGATGATGCAATCCTTTCTCCATAGGATGAAACGATGTGTGGCCTCTCCCAGTGTGCGCTCATCTTCACCTCCAGGAATGTCAAGCTGTAGCCCCAAATATGGGTCCACCACTTCATCAACCATGACACGAGCATAGCCCTCTGGAATCAGGATGAAATGGAAGGTTGCTTCGGGGGTAACTGGAAAAGCAACGCCGTCCACCACCTTGTAGGACCTTGAAGTATGTCTAGAGGGGGGGGGGGTGATTAGACTACTTGACCAATTAAAAACTTAACCTTTTCCCAAAATTACACTTTGGCAGATTTTAGCTATCTTTGCACAAGTCAAGTAATCTTCACACAATTCAAGCAAGCATGCAAAGAGTATATAGGCAGCGGAAAATAAAGCATGCAACTTGCAAGAATGTAAAGGGAAGGGTTTGGAGGATTCAAACGCAATTGGAGACACAGATGTTTTTGTCGTGGTTCCGATAGGTGGTGCTATCGTACATCCACGTTGATTGAGACTTCAACCCACGAAGGGTAACGGTTGCACGAGCCCATGGAGGGCTCCACCCATGAAGGGTCCACGAAGAAGCAACCTTGTCTATCCCACCATGGCCGTCGCCCACGAAGGACTTGCCTCACTAGCGGTAGATCTTCACGAAGTAGGCGATCTCCTTGCCCTTACAAACTCCTTGGTTCAACTCCACAATCTTGTCGGAGGCTCCCAAGTGACACCTAGCCGATCTAGGAGACACCACTCTCCAAGAAGTAACAAGTGGTGTTTTGATGATGAACTCCTTGCTCTTGTGCTTCAAATGATAGTCTCCCCAACACTCAACTCTCTCTCACAGGATTTGGATTTTGTGGAAAGAATATTTGAGTGGAAAGCAACTTGGGGAAGGCTAGAGATCAAGATTCATGTGGTTGGAATGGAATATCTTGGCCTCAACACATGAGTAGGTGGTTCTCTCTCAGAACTGGTAAGTTGGAAGTGTAGGTTTGTTCGATGGCTCTCTCCACGATCAAGAGGAGGTGGAGGGGTATATATAGCCTCCACACAAAATCTAACTGTTACACACAATTTACCAAACTCGGTGGGACCGAATCAACAAACTCGGTCGGACCGATTTAGTAAACCTAGTGATCAAGTAGGGTTTTCGATGGGATCGATATGCAACTCGGTAGGACCGATATGGTTAGGGTTAGGGCATAACGTAATCTCGGTGAGACCGATTACACAAACTCGGTGAGACCGATTTTGGTAATTAGCTAACCAGAGAGTTGGTCAGGTAAACTCGATGGGACCGATTCTCTTTTTCGGTGAGACCGAAAAGTTACGAAAGGGAAATAGAGAGTTTACATTGCAATCTCGGTGGGACCGATCGCTCACTTCGGTTATACCGAAACGTTACGAAGGGAAACAGAGAGATTACAATCCCATCTCGGTGAGACCGAGATCCCTATCGGTGAAACAGATTTGCCTAGGGTTTGTGGCAGTGGCTATGACATATGAACTCGGTGGCGCCGGATAGAAAGAATCGGTAGGAACGATTTTGACTTTAGGTTTAGGTCATATGTGGATGTGAGAAAGTAGTGGAGGGTTTTGGAGCATATCACTAAGCACATGAAGCAAGAGGCTCATTAAGCAACACCTCATCCCTCCTTGATAGTATTGGCTTTTCCTATAGACTCAATGTGATCTTGGATCACTAAAATGTAAAATGTAGAGTCTTGAGCTTTTGAGCTTGAGCCAATCCTTTGTCCTTAATATTTTGAGGGATCCACTTTCATCATCCATGCCATGCCATTCATCGAGCTTTCCTGAAATATTTGTCTTGGAATAGCATTAGCTTAATGAGCTATATGTTGTTATGAATTACCAAAACCACCTAGGGATAGTTGCACTTTCACACCTTCATGGATATGTTCTTCATTTTGGAGTGTAGCTCACAGTTAGTGTTCTCTATGATGTCATCCAGAGGGTATGTATCCAGCAGTGTGTCACCCGAGGTAGAACCAACGCTGCTTCTCGGCATGGATGGGACGGTGCTATCCAATGCTGGATGATAATCCGCTTGATGCTGCCGCTGCTGAGACCCCCTTTCCTGGCTAAGTGAGTCGATTTGCTGCTGTTGCTGCTGGAATTTGAGTGCCGGGTCCGCGTGCCTTGCTTATAGGCTTTGAAGGCGTTCTGCGTCCTACTTCCTCTGCTCCTCCTCCAGCTTCCTTTTCTTCTCCTCCTCCATCTTCCTTCTTGCACGGGTCCTGTAGTCCTCGTTCCATTCTGAAAATCCCTCATACCAGGGAATAACGCCCTTGCCTCATGTTCTTCCCAGGTGCTCAGGATTTCCCAGGGCGCGCTTAAGCTCGTCGTTCTCTCTGTTGGGTGTGAACACCCCCCTTCGAGCTTCTTCTATTGCGTTAATTATCTTTTGTTCGGCTCCTTTTAGACTTGCCTTCTTCTAAACTAGGCTTGTCTTCGGGTCCAACGCCCCCCCCCCATGCGCATAGAACCAAGTTCGCACTGGGGCCAGCTCTAGTAACCGGAGTGACCCTGCATCCTCCATCTCTTGCTCAGACTTATCTCACTTAGGCATTCCTACCAGAGCCACCGGACCCAAAGCCTATGGAATCAGATCTTTTGCGGCATTTGCCTTGTTTTTTATCGACCGTTCCTTAGATAATTCTGAATCCTTGAAGGTCACGAAATCGTCCCAGTGCTCTCTTTGCTTCTCCAGTGTTCCCGTGAATTCTGGAGTCTTCCTTTCTGCAGTGAGGTAGTTGGCCCATACAGTTTTCTTGTTGGTGTTGAATGCAATTGCCATCTTCTTAAGAGCAGCGCCCTTGACTTTCTCCACATCTGCTTCAGTGAAATGATCTGGTAGGGTGAAATATTCCATCAGAGATTCCCAAAGGACTTTTTTGGCTCGCTGTCGACCCAAGTAACACCTCGGACGTTTAGTCTTTGGCTCTTTCCATTCTTGAATGGAGATCGAGTTTGTCCTTCACAAGAACTCCGTGACCGACGAGTCCACTTGTTCGCAATGTTCTTAGGCATGAGGGGTTCGCCACTAGGTTTGATGGATTCGATGTTGTACTTTACACCATCCTTCAAGAATCTGCACAGGCCTCGCTTTGTCTTGTCAGTCTCAGAGAAGCAGATTTGCTCGATCCAGAGGGCTGAAAGAAGAATGATCGATTCTTAGTATATCTTCAATAAAAAATATGTGATGATCACAATGATGCCTGCTTATATAAATATACCTCTCCGGTAGTCTTTGTTATTTGAAGATCAGCATTGTCTGTGTCATCACAAACATTGTCTGTGTCATCATAATCATAATCATAGTTCATGACTTCATCAGCTCGATTGCCGAGATCGAATATGTTTTCATCACCCTCTCCGGTATTGTTCAGATATTGGGAGCCGTCATCTGCTTCATTCAGATCATCTAGCCTGTGAGGGCTGCGTATGATGTCGAGCAATTCCTCTTCTCTCTCTCTGCCGGTATTGTCCGCCATAGCTTTTACTTTACTAATACAGAAGAAATATAAACAATTTAATTAGTATTCAAATTACAATGCATGGATGCAATCAATAAGGAAAAACTGAATCTCGAATACATCGTCTCAAATATATAATCTCGAATACATCATCGTCTTAATATATATAATCTCGAATACATCGTCTCAATATTATATATTGAATACATCACCGGATAGGTACCTAATAAAGATCGAGTACTACAGAAGAATCTAGGCCACTCATGTCCTGGGGTACGGGCGATGGACACCCAAAGAGAAGGAACCGTCACAGGATCATATCTCCGGTCATCTGCCCAAAGAACCTGCCAAGTATTGGAGAGCCTGACATCCATAGCAGCCATGTAGCGATGGACGTGCTCGTCCTCCTCCCTGACACGGCGACGCACCACCTCCGGCGGCGCCGGCTCCCTCGGCACCGAATGTGGCCCACGCGAACGCCACCAAAGGACATCAGGGTCAACGACGGGACCCAAGGTCGGGTTCCTCACTACGGGCGCGCCTCCGAGTAGCACCTCACAGTGCCGGCCCGTGAGCCGATCCGGACATGGGTCCTCTCAAGGTGACGTCACGCGAACGGGTCGACGGCGAGGATGCGGGCCCGACATATCGTCGAAAACAAATACTATATGCCCATAAAAAGTAACATTTTTTAAATGATTGGATTGTGATAACTAAAATTCTATATATATGCAAATTCTAACAATTTGACATTAATCTAATTCATCTAACTAAAACTAATTCTAAAATATCCTGATTATATAACTAAAATTTCTATAACAATTCTAATATTTATATAACTAAAAAACAGAAAAATTGCTAACATTTCTATAAATATTTCTATAACTAAAAAACAGAAAACATTTATAACATTTCTATATAACTAACATTTCTAATATTTATATTACTAAAAAACAGAAAAATTGCTAATATTTCTATAAATATTTCTATAACTAAATATTTATATCACTTGTGTGTGTAGTGTTTGTATGTGTGTGTGTGTAGTGTGTGTGTGTGTGTGTGTGTGTGTGTGTGGACAACTGGACATGGCGGCCGGGGCGAGCTCACCGGTGAGGCGAAGACGGGGCGACGGGACGGGGCGGCGACGACGGGGCGTGGACGACGGGGCAGCCGGGGCACGGCGACGGTGACGACGGGACGGGACGGCGGCGATGTCGGCGTCGACGGGCGGCGATGAGGGGCGGGACGACCGGGTCGGTGACGAGGGGCGGCGTCGCCGACGGGACGGCGTCGATTGGGGTAGGGCGGCGCGACGGAGGGAGGAAACAGAGGGAAGAAAATGAGGGAAAGTGAATTTTTTTCAACTGGTGTATATATAGGATGGACCTTTAGTACCGGTTGGAGCCACAACCGGTACTAAAGGTCTGTTTTGGCCAGGCCAAGCGGCGGGAAGCGCACCCCCTTTAGTACCGGGTGGTGGCTCCAACCGGTACTAAAGGGGGGGCCTTTAGTACCGGTTGGAGCCACCACCCGGTACTAAAGGGGGTGCGCTGGCTCCAGGCGGTGCGCAAGTTTAGTCCCACCTTGCTAGCCGAGGGGCTACCGCACTGGTTTATAAGCCCTAGTGCGGTAGCTCTCTCGAGCTCCTCTCCTAAGCAGACCTACTGGGCCTACATTCTCTTACGCTTGATGGGCCTCTTGGGCCTTCTTGGGCTGCATCCTGGCCCAACAAAAGGTTGGGTTCCTAGTCGTGATGCAGGCCGCTTTGGCCCAAAGAGGCGGGCTTTTTATTTTCTTAATTTTTTTCGCTTTATTTATTTTTGTTTTATTTATTTTTGAGTTGTTTTTTGCTGTATTTCGATTTTCTTTGTGAATATTTTTGCTTTAGGTACAAAAAATTACAAACTTTCTGTTAGTGCCGGTAGTTTTCAAATTGGAATAGTTTAAATTTTGAATTATTTGAAATTTGCGTGAATCACTAGTTTGTGAATAACTTAACTTTGAAAAAGATTTTTCAGTGATTCTTTTTTTTATGTTTAATATTAGTGTGTTTTATCATTATGTTCAATTTGGTAATGCTTAGGTTATTTAAAAAATGAAATGCCTTTTGTAACAGTTGAGTTTTCGTCGGAAACCCTGATACTTCGAAAGAGATTGTCCATTTTGTACACGAAGTGCATCCAGTTTTTGCCGTAACCCTCTCTACTTTTGTTTGCACATAAAATTTCTTCGTGTTTCAAATGCCAAAACATATAACTACCCTAACTATTACAGAGATTCCCTCCTGGGTGTGAAACACAGAAGAAAGTGATGATAGTGAAGCCGATCACATCCCAGATCTTTGGGTGTGAAACTTTTTCTTCGCGTGTGTCCCTTTGCGCCGTAGCCATGGAAAATCTTCATCATTTAACTGGATGCTCGGGCTAATATTCAGTGTGAATGGAGCAATTTCATCAAACTTTTCATAATATTCTGACATGTCTGTCTTCTCATCCACTCCCACGATGTTTCTTTTTCCTGAAAGAACTATGTGGCGCTTTGGCTCGTCGTATGATCCATTCACTTCCTTATCTTTTCTTTTTCTCGGCATGGTAGACATGTCTTTCACATAAAAAACCTGCGCCACATCATTGGCTAGGACGAATGGTTCGTCTGCATACGCAAGATTGTTGAGATCCACTATTGTCATTCCGTACTGCGGGTCTTCCGTTACCCCGCCTCGTGTCATATTGACCCATTTGCACAAAAACAAAGGGACCTTCAAATCACCTCCATAGTTAAGTTCCCATATGTCCTCTATGTAACCATAATATGTTTCCTTTCCCGTGTTGGTTGTTGCATCAAAGCAGACACCACTGTTTTGGTTGGTGCTCTTCTTATCTTAGGCGATCGTGTAAAATGTATTCCCATTTATCTGGTACCCTTTGAAAGTCATTATATTCGAAGATGGTAACTGGGACAACGAGTACAGGTCATTTTGAATATCGCCATCATTCAGGGCACATTTCTGCAACCAACCGACGAAAGTCCTTGTTTGTTCGCGTGTAATCCAGTCGTCAGACTTCTCCGGGTGTTTGGAGTGTAGAAAATTCTTGTGTTCCTCCATATACAGAGCCACCAAGGCGGAATTCTGTAGAACTGTCTAGTGTGCTTCAGTGAGAGAATGCCCGTCCATACATATTATTTGATGCCCTCCTAGCGTGCCTTTTCCTTCCAGTCTGCCCTTATGCCGCGATTCAGGAACACCAATCGGCTTAAGGTCAGGAATAAAGTCAATACAAAACTCAATGACCTCCTCATTTTCATGGCCCTTCGAGATGATTCCTTCTGGCCTAGCGGTTATGAACATATTTCTTCAAGACTCCCATGAACCTCTCAAAGGGAACATATTGTGTATAAATACAGGACCCAAAACGTTAATCTCTTCGCAGAAGGTGAACTAGGGCGTGCGTCATGATGTTGAAGAAGGATGGTGGGAACACCAACTCGAAACTGACAAGACATTGCACCAAATCATTCTATAACCTTGGTATGATTTCTGGATCGATTACCTTCTGAGAGATTGCATTGAGGAATGCACATAGCTTCACAATGGCTAATCGAACGTTTTCCGGTAGAAGCCCCCTCAATGCAACCGGAAGGAGTTGCGTCATAATCACATGGTAGTCATGAGACTTTAGGTTCTGGAACTTTTTCTCTGCCATATTTATTATTCCCTTTATATTTGACGAGAAGCCAGACGGTACCTTCATGCTGAAAGCGGGCATTCAAGAAGATTTCCTTCTCTTCTTTGGTAAGAGCGTAGCTAGCCTCACCCTGATGTATGCCGTCTTTTCCGTGCATACGTTGCTGGTCCTCCCGTGCCTCTGGTGTATCTTTTGTCTTCCCATACACGCCCAAAAAGCTAAGCATTCTTCATCGCGTGCATCACGTCGATTGCGGAGCGGACCTCTAGGTCTTTCCAATATGGCAGTTCCCAAAATATAGATTTCTTCTTCCACATGGGTGCGCGGCCGTCAGCGTCCTTCGGAACAGGTTGTCCGCCAGGACCCTTTCCAAAGATTACCTTCAAATCCTTGACCATATCATGTACATCAGCACCGATGCGGTGGCGAGGCTTCGTCCGGTGATCTGCCTCACCTTTGAAATGCTTGCCTTTCTTTCTTACGGGATGCCTTGTCGGAAGAAATCGGCGATGTCCAGTGTACATATTCTTCCTACAACTATCCAAATATATACTGTCAGTATCATCCAAACAGTGTGTGCATCCGCGGTATCCCTTGTTTGTCTGTCCTGAAAGGTTACTGAGAGCAGGCCAATCATTGATGGTCACGAACAACAACACCTTTAGGTCAAATTCTTCCTGTCTGTGCTCATCTCACGCACATACACCTGTTCCATTCCACAGCTATAATAGTTCTTCAACTAATGGCCTTAGGTACACATCAAAATCGTTGCCGGGATGCTTAGGGACTTGGATGAGCACTGGCATCATAATGAACTTCCGCTTCATTTACAACCAAGGAGGAAGGTTATACAAACACAGAGTCACAGGCCACGTGCTATGGTTGCTGCTCTGCTCCCCAAAAGGATTAATGCCATCTGCGCTTAGACCAAACCATACGTTCCTTGGGTCACCTGCAAACTCCTCCCAGTACTTTCTCTTGATTTTTCTCCACTGTGAACCGTCAGTGGGTACTCTCAACTTTCTGTCTTTCTTACGGTCTTCTGCGTGCCACCGCATCGCCTTCGCATGCTCTTTGTTTTGGAACAAACGTTTCAACCATGGTATTATAGGAGCATACCACATCACCTTGGCAGGAATCTTCTTCTTGGGGCGCTCGCCCTCGACATCACCAGGGTCATCGCGACTGATCTTATAACGCAATGCACCGCATACCGGGCAAGCGTTCAAATCCTCGTACTCACTGCGGTAGAGGATGCAGTCATTAGGGAATGCATGTATCTTTTGCACCTCTAACCCTAGAGGGCAGACAAGCTTCTTTGCTTCATATGTACTCTCGAGCAATTCGTTGTCCTTTAGAAGCATATTCTTTATCATTACCGGCAACTTACCAAATCCCTTGTCAGATACACCATTCTCTGCCTTCCATTGCAGCAATTCAAGTGTGGTGCCCAACTTTTTTTTGTCAGCTTCGCAATTCGGGTACAACAATTTCTTGTGATCCTCTAACATGCGCTGCAACCGTCCTCTCCGGATCACTTATGCGCAGTTTCTCTTTGCATCGGCAATGGCCCGACCTAGATCATCAGCGGGCTCATCTGATGCCTCTTCTTCAGCTTCTTCCCGCATTGCCGGCTCAACTTCTTCCCCCATTGTTGTATCATCGTATTCAGGGAACCCATGGCCAGGATAGCCGTCGTCGTCCTCTTCTTCTTCATTGTCTTCCATCATAACCCCTATTTCTCCGTGCTTGGTCCAAACATTATAGTGGGGCATGAAACCTGACTCAAATAGGTGGACATGAATGGTTCTTGACGTAGAGTAACTGTGACCATTCTTACAGCGAGCACATGGACATGGCATAAAACCATCCGCCCTTGTTTGCCACAGCGGCAAGCAGAAAAGTATGCACGCCATAAATGAACTCGGGAGAGCATCGGTCATCATACATCCATTGTCGTCTCATCTTCATTACACAACACCGAATAGACCAAATTAATACAAGTTCATACATAAAGTTCATATACAACACTTAATTAAATGCAACATACAAATAACTCTCTAGCTAAAGAATTTAAATGCAACAACAAATGTGATCAAGATCGCAACTAAGGTAACAATTGATCCAACATCATAATGATACCAAGCCACACTATCAATGGCATATTTTCAAATCTTTCTAATCTTCAACCTCATTTTCTCCATCTTGATCTTGTGATCATCGAGGACATCGGCAACATGCAACTCCAATTCCATCTTCTCCCCCTCAATTCTTTTCAATTTTTCATTCAAATACTCGCTTTCTCTTTCAACTAAGTTTAACCTCTCGACAATAGGGTCAGTTGGAATTTCCGGTTCACATACCTCCTAGATAAAAATATCTATGTCAACTTGATGGGCATAATTTGTCATAAACACGAAATGCAACAACTAGTTTTAAAAGAGAATATACCACATCCGAATCATAACAAGGACGAGGGCCGACGGGGACGGATATCAAAACCATGGCACTATGTATAACAAACAACATACGGGTAAGATAATTATACGAGTAACTATATATCCAAATCACACAAACATCAATTTGGTAATGTAAAACATTCATGAACAAGAGCCTCACCACAAGGTGGTGCCGGCTGACAGACGGGCAGTCTTGAGCGATCGGCAATTGGTTCTGACGGAGATTTAGAAGGCACTAAGTAAACCACACCTACATATGCAAACTAAGTGTTATTTTTGACCTCAAATTTCATATAAATCAAATACTAGCAAATATAATTCCTCCCAAATTAATCACTATACAAAGCATTGCAAGAGCTAATCTAGCAATGAGAGTTGAAAGGACAAAGTTGCTAACCTTTGTGATCATTTGAATGGATGGGGGCCTTCAAATCTTGACAAATTTTGGGCAAAATTTGTGAGGAGCTCGAGGAAGAGAGAGGGGAAGAACAGAGGAAGTGAGGGGAAAGGGGAAGAACAGAGTGGCTCGGGTGGACGAAGGGTTTATGTACGTCGACCTTTAGTAACGGTTCGTGCCACGAACCGTTACTAAAGGTGCTGGACGGCCCAATCGACAACACCCTGCCACCACTCTCTTTAGTACCGGTTCGTGGCACGAACCGGTGCTAAAGGTTCACCACGAACCGGTACTAATGAGAACGGCCGGCTAGCCATTGGAACCGGCACTAATGGACACATTAGTGCCGGCTCAATATCAAACCGGCACTAATGTGTCTCCGATTTGCCCCTTTTTCTACTAGTGAGGGCGAGCTGCAGAGCCTACGCGACAAGCATGCTGAAGAGGTGCGCTGCCGCCAAGCGAAGGAGGAGGAGATGAACGCCCGGGAGAAAGCCGTCAAGAACCGTGATGCTGAGCTCGCGGATATGGGGAAGAAGCAGGCCGCCGAGTGCAACCGGTTGGAAGAGCTGGAGCGGAAGATGAGGACGAGGGAGGCCGATCTTAACGCCAAGGCGTGAGTCCTGGTGGAAGATAGCGTGGCCTTTGCCGATCTTGAGAAGAGGTCTCGCAAGGCGCTGAAGACGCTCTATGAGCACTGCCTGGAGAAGCCTCTCGACACCGACGACAACGGCCCCGCCCAGCTGCTTCCTCTCGTGGTGAAGGCGATTGAGGAAGTCGTTGACGGCTGTTGGATTTCGGGTTCCGGCAGACCCTCTAGGTTCGAACTCTGGGGTGCACGCGGAGATCTCACCCCCTACCTACCTGCACCTCGTCGCCTCGCTAGGATCTAAACTACCAAAGGAACAACACAAGAGACACAGGGTTTATACTGGTTCGGGCCACCATTGTGGTGTAACACCCTACTCCAGTGTGTGTGGTGTGGTGGATTGCCTCTTGGGCTGATGATGGACAGTACAAGGAAGAACAGCCTCGCGAGGGTCTGTTCTTGGCCGGTGCGACGAACTGCTAGGAGGAGTTCGGTCGCTCTCTCTCTCTCTCTCTCTCTCTCTCTCTCTCTCAAGATTGCTTGATCTCTAGATCTGTTCTCGATTCCGGATCCTGGATCCTCCTCCCCTGTGGGTGGCTAGTCCTATTTAAAGGGCAGAGGCCCTGGGCCTCTTCCCAAATATTGACCGGGAAGGGCGCCAACAATTGGCCATTTTGAAGGGGAACATCTAGTACACTTATCCTGACTAAAGTTGGTCCTCGCCTGTCAAAGGCTCTGGTGGTGACGCCGACTTGGGCTCCACGATGACCTCCTTCGTGCCGTTGCGATGGTCTTGGTCTTGTTGCACCGAAACGGCTGCCTTTGCTTGATACTCTCGCCTGCGCTTGCCCCCTTTGCACCAAAGAGGAAATGAGGACATCATGCTGGCTGGCGCCCGCCTGGCGCCCTTGGTCGTCATGGCTTGCGTCATGGGCACCTCGTGAGGTACCCTGCCTTGATCTCTCTGCCTCCTCACGAGCCAGCCCGACGAGGCCGTGCCTGAGGAAGCTTCCTATCGTCCGCCCCACGAGGCTTGGCCCCTCGCGAGGGTCTTGAGCTTGTGCTGATGAAGATGGGCCGTACTAGGCCACCCCTTGAGCCACGCCGCAGGCCGCAGCGAGCAAGTGCAGGTACCGCCGTTCCCAGAACGCCGACAGTAGCCCCCGGGCCCAAGGCGCGCCTGGACTTGGCTTAGCAGATAAGCGAAGGGGCAAGTGCGAAGCGCCACGGGCCCTAACAGCCTGTGGCCTTGGGCGTCGCATGGTGGTTGATTGGACGTGGGCGTCCCTGTTCCCCCACGCCTCCTTATTTTGCGCCCAGCTAGGCGGACCCTTGGTTGCACATAGTCATCCCTCTGTTCGCCGCTCGACCGTCTCCTGCTCTTCCTCCTCTCGAGCTCCAGTCTCTGCTTCCAATCCAATCTCGAATCCTCCCCCTTTTTGTCACCATGGCTCTGACGAAGAAGGGGAAAGGGAAGAAGCCTGTGCCTCCGCCCCGCTCGCCGTCGCTGACGGCTCCTACTGTCGATCGGTCGATCATACTCAACCGAGAAGGCTTGGACAATGTCAGCCTGCCCTTGCCACTATCTTCAACGAGTGAGGGAGGACGACGGCCTGGCCCGCGTCTCGCTTCTCCATTGATAGAATAGTCACCGAGGTCCGGTACTTCACCGAAGCCCTGTGGGCGGGACTGGTTCCCCCCTTGAGCCACGCCGCAGGCCGCAAGCAGGCAAGTCTGGGTACCCCCATTCCCAGAACGCCGACAACAGCCTCGGTCCCATCTTCAGCTGCACTGACTCGCGTCTTCAGCCATCTGCACCTCCGCGACCCCAACGCTCGCCTTGACGAGCTGCTGGAGACTGTGGCTGAAGATGAGTATGAGGCGACCGCCGCGGCCGTGCAGGATCAGGTGGGGGCCTTGCTGAGGAGGTTCCGCGTCTTCGTCTCTTCTCCTCTGTCCGGCGTCGTCGATCTTGCGGCTGGTGGTGAAGGTGAAGACAAGATTGCTCACGAGGGAGCACCTTCCGCAGGCGATGGCGATGTCTAGAGGTGACATGCGGCCATTCTTCTCATTCCGTTCCTGCGACATGTATGAGGCCTCGTGGAGGCGTTTAGACTTTTAATTTGGTATTGTGAAAACAATGTGCTTGAAATATTTGCTTCGAGGTTTTGAGATTTCCTTCCTATTTGCTTTGCGTTCTGCGTCGGCAGAGCCCGGCCCCGCGCATACCTCAACCGCCATTGGGCCGACCGGAGACCAGGATGGACCAATGAGTGAGGGGCTACGTGACCAGTTAGGCTCCTGAGTCGCGATGCTCAAGAGTCCCCCTTGACGCGCAAACAGCATATAGGGAGAGTTCGTGGGGATAGATTAATGTTCTACGTCGGCAGAGCCCGGCCCCGCGCATACCTCAACCGCCATTGGGCCGACCGGAGACCAGGACGGACCAAGGAGTGAGGGGCTACATGACCAGTTAGTCTCCTGAGTCGCGATGCTCAGGAGTCCCCATTGACGTGCAAACGATTCCCATACCTACCCTCGCCGAGGCCTCGGGAGGGGCGCGCGATGCCCATGTCCGAGGGACCTGGTTAGGTGGCGTGCGCTTGGGCATGACCCGAGCGCAGCCCCCGTGCCCAGCCCCTATGCGTGGCTCTCCTGAGGGGAGGCGTTGCGGTAAGGCTGGGCGCTGAGCTCTGCGCTCCGTGAGGTTGGCACGACCATGGGGTCGCCCTCAGTTGTTTATCACCAGCGTGGAGCATAGTGCTTCCGCTTGTGCACGGGCATAGCCGCTCCTCGGCAGTGTCGACAGCCAGAGCATGGTGCTTCCACTTGGGCGTGGGATGGGGGCCCCCCTCCGGGAGGAGCCCCCGGGGCGTGCACAGCCCCGCGCTGACACGTGTCTTGCACGGCAGGGCTGCGAGGTGTATCTGGGCACTCGTGAGCCAGCGCGGGACTCACGAGGCCCTACCTCAAGGCGGGTTGCACCTGGTCTTGAGTCTTGGTGACCGTATGTTCCTGCAAGGCGGTTAGATGCAAGCACTCTACATCCTCAGGTCCTGGCCCTCGAGCAAGCTCAGCCGCCCCTGGTATGCTAGGTCGTGATGCCATGGTCAAGGCCAAGGGGTGAGGGCTGGAGAGCCAGTAAGAGCTCCTGAGTCGCGATGCTCAGGAGCCCCCCTTTTAACGTGCAAGCGGATTGCATGGGATAAACAAACCCGCTGCGGGCGGCAACCGAGTAGGAGATAGTCGTCGGCAGGTTAAGCATGAAGAGCGGATTGACTTGGATAAATGCAGGAAGATACATGCCACTGGGTCTGGCCCGAGCGGCTTGGGGATGATGCAGCCCGAGGGGCGCCCCCAACAAGGTAAGCTAAAGACTTAAGAAAAGGGATACATGCCACAGGGACGGACCCGTGTGGCCTGGGAATAATGCAGCCCGAGGGGCGCTCCCAGCTTAAACAAACTTGGAAGATGTCACCTGGTTCTGGAGATGAAGTAGAATTGGTGCAGCTGAAGCCACACATTCAAGGAATGGCTCCTCATGAGCCGCCAGGACCCTGAGCCTCGGGAGGCTCTGGGGGCTCAGGAGGTTCCCTGAAGACCATCTCCATCTCCTACAGAATGGCGTGGAATCTGGCCTCCTAAGCCGCCAGGACTTGCCGCATGTTGTGCTGATAGGCCGACACCATGCTCGGCAAGCCGAAGGGCATGCGAACGTAGCTATGTGGTGGGCCCTCACAGGGGCCCACACGTGATGGCCAGAAGCGTTCCTGAGATGCAGCCCTATTGAGCCCTGGGACGTCGACGCAGACACGCAGCCCGGCATCCTCGCCCGGATGGGGAGCTGCGCCTTGTGAGCGGTTGTGGCCGCGCATGGCTCTTGCTTCTTGCAGTTCCTGGGTGGTCTTGTTGATGAACTCCCGGGTGGTGGGCACTCCTTGCCCTGTGCTCTCCTGAGGAAAGTGTGTCGTGAAGCACGCTTCCAACTGGTGCCCAAGCGCCTCCCTCGTGGGGTTGGCAAGGTCTGAGGCTCTCTAGGAGAGAGCCCCCGAGTCCTGCCTGAGGAGGGCGCCGGGCGTGCTTTCCTATGCGGTGGAGGGAGGCGCCCCTAGAGCGGGCGTTGATCCTGACAAGGCTCCTGATGCGATGCCATCTTCTTGGGGTCCTGCGCGGTGCGGCAGCTTCTTCTTGGGGATGGTCTCCAGAGGGCCTTCACTTCTGCTATCAGGGTTGTCGATTGCTGTGACTTGGAAGGCGCGCTCAAGGGAGCACACCGCATCCCTCTCTTCACATGGGACCGTGATGATTCCCCTGCTTCCTGGCATCTTGAGAATGTTGTAGCCATGGTGAGTGACTGCCATGAACTTGGCCAGGGTTGGATACCTGAGGATGGTATTGTATGGCAGGCGGATGTGCGCAACATCAAAGTCGATGAGCTCGATGCGGTAGTTCTTGCGCTCCCCGAAGGAGACAGGCAGGCGGACTTGCCCTATCGGTGTGGTGGAACCGTCAGTCACTCCTGAGAAAGGCTTGGTTGGCTGGAGCTGCTCATAGGGCACTTGGAGATTGTCGAACGTGTCGACGGATGGGACGTTGAGCCCTGCACCGCCGTCGATAAGAGTCTTGGTGACTTGCACATTGCTGATGACTGGGGAGCACAACTGTCGGTGTCAAAACCAGCGGATCTCGGTTAGGGGGTCCCGAACTGTGCGTCTAGGCGGATGGTAACAGGAGACAAGGGACGCGATGTTTTTACCCAGGTTCGGGCCCTCTCGATGGAGGTAAAACCCTACTCCTGCTTGATTAATATTGATGATATGGGTAGTACAAGAGTAGATCTACCACGAGATCAGAGAGGCTAAACCCTAGAAGCTAGCCTATGGTATGATTGTTGTTCGTCCTACGGACTAAAACCCTCCGGTTTATATAGACACTTGAGAGGGCTAGGGTTACACAGAGTCGGTTACAATGGGAGGAGATCTACATATCCGTATCGCCAAGCTTGCCTTCCACGCCAAGGAAACTCCCTTCCGGACACGGGACAAAGTCTTCAATCTTGTATCTTAATAGTCCAGAGTCGTGCCAAAGGTTATAGTTCGCTATCCGGACACCCCTAATCCGGGACTCCTCGGTAGCCCCGAACCAGGCTTCAATGACGATGAGTCCGGCGCGCAGATTTGTCTTCGGCATTGCAAGGCGGGTTCTTCTCCAAATTCTGTGTACCTGTTGAATAGTGTCCGGCTTCTCGTGAATATTGTGCTCCTCGGCCTCCACGCCCAATAATGGTAGTCTTCCATGTGTCAAACGAATGCAAAAAGCCAGGGTGTTTTTACTTTTACCCCGCTAGCTGCGCAAATAAGCTGCCTTTTAAAAGAGACGAGGATTTAGATCCGAATCACACCATCTTCCCTTTGCGATCATTCATCGAAGCGCATCCAACAGAAATCCATTCCATCATGGCCAGTCGATGCAGCTCCTCCTCTCGCCCTCCCAGCCCTCAGCCTGGAGATTGGGAGAGATGTTTCTTCCCACACAGCGAGCTAGTGACGCTCCAAACCAAGGGATTTCTTCCCCCAGCCTTCATGGTCCCGGTTCGAGCTGGACTCGCCACCTATAATGGCGGAAAGCAGGCGGAGAGCGTCCCCAATCCCTCCAAAGGAGAGCGGGTATGCCTTGTCCCTTACTTAATAAGAGGGCTCGGATTTCCAATTCATCCGTTTCTCCGGGGGCTCCTGGAGTTCTACGGCCTCCAGCTACACAACCTTACGCCTGCCTCATTATTGCATATTGCGGGCTTCGTAGCCGTTTGCGAGCTGTTCTTGGGTGTCGAGGCTCATTTCGCGCTGTGGAAGAAGTTGTTCTGCCTTGTGCCCCGTTCTCAAGAGGGGTCGATATATCAAGTAGGCGGAGCCGAACTATGGCGCATCGCCGGGACCGGATATCTATCCGAAACCCCAAAGAAGGCGTCCAAAGACTGGCCTTCAGAATGGTTTTATATAGAGATGTCCCCCTGCCGGACCCTGTTCGGATTGGCCTTCCTGAGTTCAATAATGCTCCTTTGAAGAAGCGCCTAAGCTAGCGCCCACGGAGCCCTCAGAAGGAAAGCGACAGGGACGTCCTATACCTGATGAGCCGGATAAGATTATTAGCTCATTCCGGACTGACCATGATCGGGGTCATGGCCACATGCATTATGCGGGGGGTGCAGCCGCTTCAATATAGAGGCCACGCCATGTGGGATTTCAACGAGGAGGATGATGCCACCCGCTGCGGCCGTAAGGGGCCGGGATCGGTTGCTGCTCTGACGAAGGCTTTGTCTGCATTGTACAAGGGAGAAGAGGAGGAGTTCCTCCGCGTCAATCCACAGGGCGGATTTTCTATGTACGATCCTCCAAGCTGGGTAAGCGGACACTTCTTTATGCCCATCCGTTCCATATTCCCATAGTTAAGTACCTTATCTTGTGATTTCGACGCAGGAATTGCACCGGGCCGTAAAGGATATAAACAGCCCACCTCCACAACCTGAGGATTCGGAACGGTCCCTCGATCCGGCCTCCCAAGAGGATCCGGACATATCCGTGGAGCTGATCGATGGGGTATTTTACCAACTGAGCATCGACAATGCCTTGGTCGCCATTACGGCCGATTACCCCGGAATATTTCCAGCCTCACAGGTAACTGAGACCGAAGTCCCAATACTTTGAAAATAATACCTCTGTGCTTATCTTTGATCACCTTATATCAATGGTGTTTTGCAGGGGGAGCCCTTGAGGCGGAAGGCCCAGCCTGCGGTGGCTAGCCAACAAGGGGCAGCAAGGCCCAGTAGGCTGAAAAGAAGTGCGGTCCGGGTTGAGACGCCGGCGCAACGGTATGGCGTGCCATCTTATTCCAGGTTTTATTCCCGGAAGGTATGCTAACGCTCGTGCTTCCTTCAGGAAAAAGAGCGCTCACCGGACTATATCCGGAGAGGCTGCCAATCGAGCCTCGACCAGCCAGGCTCCAAAGCCCGGTCCAGAAGTGGAGGCGAACACGAGGCGTGCGTCGGATACTCCTCCGACAGAGGATGCCGACGGACTATCTGCCACAAATTTCGAGGTGGAGAGTGCCATGAATCACAGGCGTCGCCGGACAGTTCTTCGTGACGCAGGCGCAACGGTATGGCGTGCCATCTTATTCCAGGTTTTATTCCCGGAATGTATGCTAACGCTCGTGCTTCCTTCAGGAAAAAGAGCGCTCACCGGACTATATCCGGAGAGGTTGCCAATCGAGCCTCCACCAGCCAGGCTCCAAAGCCCGGTCCAGAAGTGGAGGCGAACACGAGGCGTGCGTCGGATACTCCTCCGACAGAGGATGCCGACGGACTATCTGCCACAAATTTCGAGGTGGAGAGTGCCATGAATCACAGGCGTCGCCGGACAGTTCTTCGTGACGCATGTTTCTCCCAAGAGGCATTGAATGCCTTCAACTCGGGAGATGCGCACCTCCGTGCCGCTCAAAATGGCCTAGCCAGAGCCACGGAGCAGTATGTGAAAGACATACGGGTGAGAAAATTTGATGGTTATATATACCAGTAGCCCCCGAGACTTGAAATAGTTAGAATAACTGATTTAAGGATCATTTGTTATGCATGATCTTAGGAAAAAGAATACCCAACTGTTCCAGGAGCTGGAAGAGTGCAAAGCCCAACTTGAGGCCGCACTAGCCGCTACAGGGGAGGCCAAGGAAACCCCCTCTGGTAATATATGCTTCGAAAGATAAGTATGTTGTGAAGTGCGGCGTGTGTGTAAATCTGACAATATCATTGCAGACGGCGCCGGAGTAGATCCAGACAAGCAACAACTCTTGCGCCGGTTAAAGGCCGGGGAGAGCGTGCTTACGAGGGTGAGGCAGGAGAAGAATAATCTCCAAGATGCCAACACCCAGCTGGGTGAGGAACTAAAGGATGTTCGTGCCCAGCTGTCGGACTCCGTGAAGGAGAATCGACGGCTTCGACGCGGCATTTTTAGTAAGTGCTTGAACAAACTTCGAAAAAGAGTTCGGCGAGGAAGTCGACTAACAGAGTTATGTCTGTAGGTATGCTCACAGGTCGTCCTGCAGAGGAAATGCCCGGTTCTACGGGTGACCTTCTTCCCGAGCTCTTACAACTGCATTTAACGAAGTTCGGGTGTGATGAAAGGTGTCGCCCAGGCCTTGTGGCTATCTGTCTCTGCCCTGAAGGCCTTGGAGAGATTGCAGAAGCTTAAGGGAGCGCGGCGCTTCCGATTATGGAAGATATCGGCCTGCCGTCAAAGGCGCCAGGAGGCTCGGGCCATGGTGAAGACGCGGTACACGAAGGCTGACCCAAACCACATGGCCGAGGTCGGACTGTGGGGCCCGATGGGAAGGAGATCCTGTGAGCTTAGTGTACGCCCAAGTAGAATTGTCCATAAAGTATTCCCAACAGGATCAGTAAACTAGACAGCCTATTAGATGGTATTGAGGAGGAATACACCTACCAAATTGACTATGTAATTGAAGATGACATGTAAAAATGCCTTCTAGCCGGATTGTAGATCGTTTGTCATGGCGGACCTTTTCGCTTCAACCTCGGGACCCTATAGTCCGGAGTGTGTCCGAATAGCCTAACGGTTATGTAAGAACCGGGGCATGCGTGGAGACCTGGCGTAGGGGTCATTAGTGCTTGAACATACAATTGCCCAACTAGTTATGTTATATTACATGGTTAGTAAGAAACATCTTCCAGGGAGAATAGTTCCGTTGGGGGTTCCTTTCCCTGGGAGGCATGCCTTAAAGTGCATGTCCGGACTGCGAAATATAGAAGATAAGCATCTGCGGGCAGATAAATAAATAAGTGAGAAATCATCTTTAGTTCACCGACCGAATATTCCCTTAAGAACGCTAGCTTTCGGCTTTACCCAGTCTGAGGTACACATCCGGCTGACCCGGTAGTAACAATCGCAGAGGTGCTCCCTTTACCATGTAGCCAAACAATCGGGAACATATGGGTAAGCACAGGAGCCAGGCAACCCAGCTTGGCCAAAACTTAAGTCATATCGATGCATATAATGGTGAATAAAAGGTACATGCGGAAGCGTTACACATGTGTTAGGCGTAAAGCCCATACTGATAAGCTTCTGTTAAAGAAGCCCCCAAGTATAATGAGCACGGTTAGCGCGTCAAGTGTGTGCGAACAATGCGCGAACGAGCCTTTAAAGGCTGTAAGAGAAAAAGAGGGAGAAGGAGAGAAATATAAGACAGCTAATGTGTAAAAAATAGATAGAGGAAGGAGACGAACTCAGAATCCAGCGCTAGGCATAGAATCTTCGGAGACGGGCTGCGTTCCATGGGTTCGGCTCGAGTCGGTTATCCGATGCATCTCGCGGACGGTACGCTCCGCCGGTCAGGACTTGGTCGATAATGAAGGTACCTTCCCATTTGGGCTTGAGTTTGTCCTTTTTCTTGTCCGGCAGATGTAGAACTAACTCGCCAACATTGTAAGTTTTGGCCCGTACTTCTCTGCTTTGATATCTTCGAGCCTGCTGTTAATAGAATGCGGAACGGGCTTTTGCCACGTCACGCTCCTCCTCGAAGGCGTCCAAACTGTCATGCCGATCGAGCTCGGCTTCTCTGTCTTCGTACATGTGCATGCGAGGTGAGTCATGAATTATGTCGCAGGGCAGAACTGCCTCTGCACCATATACCATAAAGAATGGTGTGAATCTGGTGGTGCGACTCGGCGTGGTCCGCAGCCCTCAGAGTACGGAGTCGAGCTCCTCTACCCAGTGCGTGTTAGATTCCTTGAGGGACGGCACTAATCTGGGTTTGATGCCGCTCATGATTAGATCATTTGCTCGCTCGACTTGACCGTTAGTTTGAGGGTGATAGACTGAAGCATAGTCGAGATTGATGCCCATGTTTTGCACCGAGTTTGACCTCGTCGGCCGTGAAGTTCGTGGCTGTTATCGATGATGATGCTGTGGGGACGCCAGAACGGTGTACGACCCCGATATGAAGTCTATCACCGGTCCGGATTCAGCCGTTTTAATGTGCTTGGCCTCTATCCATTTGGTGAATTTATCCACCATGACCAGTAGGTATTTTTGCTTGTGGGTTCCTCCTTTAAGGGGTCCAACCATGTCAAGCCCCTGCACTGCCAAGGGCCAGGTGATGGGTATAGTTTGGAGGCGGTGGGTGGCATGTGGCTTTGATTAGCAAAGAGCTGGCAACCGATGCATCGTTGGACTAAGTCCTGAGCATCTGCCCGGGCCGTCGGCCAATAAAATCCTGTACGGAATGCCTTGCTTACAAGGGCCCGGGCTGCGGCGTGGTGCCCGCCGAGTCCGGCATGAATTTCAGCCAGAAGATTCCGCCCTTCCTCTTCGGAGATACACCTTTGAAGGACTCCGGTCGTGCTTTTCTTATAAAGCTCTCCTTGATGGACTTTATAGGCTTTAGATCGCCACACTATGCAGTGTGCCTCGATTTGTTCCTCGGGCAGTTCCTGCATGGTTAAGTAGGCTAGGAATGGTTCCGTCCACGGGGCAATGACTGACATTATTACGTGGGCTGAAGATGTTACTTTGCTGGAAGAGTCTCCAGTTGTGTCAGAATGTTTGGTGTTAGGCAGTGCTGTTGGGTCCGGGCTATTATTTTCGGACTCCCCTTCCCATACTACGGATGGCTTGAATAGCCTCTCTAAGAAGATATTGGGGGCGACGGTGTTGCGCTTTGCGCCAATGCGTGCCAAGACGTCTGCTGCCTGATTGTTTTCTCGAGCTATATGGTGAAATTCGAGCCCTTCGAACCGAGCTGACATTTTTAGGACGGCATTGCGATAAGCTGCCATTTTCGGATCCTTGGCATCAAAGTCTCCATTTATTTGGGATATCGCGAGGTTCGAATCCCCGCGCACCTCTAGGCGTTGGATGTCCATGGATACTGCCATCCGGAGACCATGTAGAAGGGCCTCGTATTTGGCTGCATTGTTGGAGTCCGTGTACATTATCTGGAGTATGTATTGAACTGTATCTCCTGTTGGGGACGTTAGAACGACGCGAGCCCCCAGACCAGCCAACATTTTGGAGCCGTCAAAGTGCATGATCCAATTGGAATATGTGCCGTACTCTTTAGGGAGTTCGGCTTCAGTCCATTCGGCGACGCAGTCGGCCAAAACTTGCGACTTGATGGCTCGCCATGGCTTATAGGTTATGTCGAACGGGAGGAGCTCAATGGCCCATTTGGCAATCCGGCCCGTCGCGTCGTGGTTGTTTATAATGTCATTAAGAGGTACTTCGGAGGCTACTGTTATCGAACACTCTTGAAAGTAGTGTCGCAGCTTCCGGGATGCCATAAACACCGCGTACGCTATCTTTTGATAATGCGGGTACCGTGACTTGCATGGAGTGAGGATAGTGGACACGTAGTAAACTGGTTTTTGAAGGGGAAACTTGTGTCCGTCCGTTTCTCGTTCGACAACGAGCACCGCGCTTACAACTTGATGAGTTGCGGCGATGTATAATAGCATTGGCTCGCCCATGTTGGGCGCGGCCAGGACCGGGTTTGTTGCCAATATGGCTTTTATTTCTTCGAGTCCGGCCATGGCGGCATCCGTCCACTCGAAGTGTTCGGTACACCGGAGGAGGCGATAGAGGGGTAATGCCTTTTCTCCCAAGCGGGAGATAAAGCGGCTCAGAGCCGCCACGCATCCAGTCAGCTTTTGTATTTGTTTGAGGTCCTTTGGAATATCCAATTGTGACAGAGCTCGGATCTTGGCTGGGTTTGCTTCAATTCCTCTACCAGATACAATGAAGCCCAAGAGCTTTCCGGCTGGTACCAAAACGCATTTTTCCGGGTTAAGCTTGATGTCATATGTTCAAGATTATCGAATGTGAGCCTCAAGTCGTCTAGTAGAGTTTCGACATTCTTGGTTTTGACGACCACATCATCTACGTATGCCTCCAATTGTTTTGCCGATCTGGTTTGCCGACATGTATACGAATCACGCTACCGATATGTTGCGCCGGCGTTTTTGAGCCCGAAGGGCATTGTGTTGAAGCAGAATGGGCCGTATGGGGTGATAAATGTCGTTGCGGCTTGGTCAGGCTCTGCCATCTTGATTTGATGGTAGCCGGAGTATGCGTCAAGGAAACACAATGAATCGTGTCCTGCGGTAGCGTCGATAATTTGATCGATGCGGGGGAGGGGGAAGGGATCCTTTGGGCAAGCCTTGTTGAGGTCCTTGAACGAAGCATAGGCGCCAGGATTTGTCCTTCTTTGGTGCCATCACCAGGTTTGCTAGCCAATCCGGATGTTTTATATCTCTGATGAATCCGGCCTCCAATAGTTTGGCTAGCTCCTTTCCCATGGCTTTTCTCTTAGGTTCGGAGAAACGCCGAAGAGCCTGTTTGACTGGCTTGAATCCTTTTAGGATGTTTAGGCTGTGCTCGGCCAACCGGCGTGGGATTCCTGGCATGTCTAAAGGGTGCCAGGCAAAAATGTCCCAATTTTCACAGAGGGAATTCTCGTAGTGCGGCGTCTACATCAGGGTTTAATTGTGCCCCAGTGGAGGCCGTTTTTGTAGGGTCCGTTGGGCGGACTTGGAATTTGACTATTTCGTCTGCTGGTCTAAAGGAGGTGGACTTGGATCTTTTATCGAGTATCACATCATCCCTATTCACCGTGGAGCGCAGCGCAGTCAGTTCCTCGGCCGCTAGGGCTTTGGATAGTGCCTCAAGGGCTAGTGCGGCTGTCTTATTTTCGGCGTGGAGTGCTATGGCCGGGTCGCTAGCTAGAGTGATGATTCCGTTCGGCCCGGGCATTTTGAGCTTCATGTACCCGTAATGGGGTATAGCTTGAAAAATTGTGAATGCCTCTCGCCCTAATAGAGCGTGGTATCCATCGCTGAGCAGGGGCCACTTGGAACGTGACCTCCTCGGACCTGTAATTATCCGGCGTGCCGAACACCACATCCAGTGTGATTTTTCCTGTGCAGCACGCTTCCCAACTGGGGATTATTCCTCTAAAGGTTGTGCTGCTTCACTCAATGCGGCTCCAGTCTATTTCCATTTTTCGAAGGGTTTCCTCATAAATGAGGTTCAATCAGCTGCCACCGTCCATGAGTACCTTGGTAAGGCCGAAGCCATCCACTATTGGACTGAGGACCAATGCTGTTGGTGCTCGGGCTGTTCGGAATTCAGGTTCGTCACTGGCATTAAAGGTAATGGCCGTGTCACTCCATGGGTTTATTGTTGCTACTTGGTAGACTTCGGCAAGGCTGCGGAGTGTTCGTTTTCGCATATTGTTTGATGCGAAAGTCTTGAAGACTGTTAATACCGTCTTTGGTATCCTTGGGCTGGTGCTCTGTGGATCTTTGGGGTTAGAAGCTCCTCGCCGCTTTTGGCCACTGCCGGAGTATCCAACATGCTCTAAGGCTCGAGTTGGTGTGGCGCCCTCAGATTATGAATTTTACAGGTCCGTGGAGCCATTCCTCCGAAGCAGTTCCATGCCCGTAGGGGGTTTTTGTTTTTGGTGTTTAACCCGGGTGATCGCGATAATGCACCCTTTTATTTCGGACTGGGTTTGTATTCAGGCCAGATTGTCCCAAAATCTTACTTGGTTTTCAGCGCTTTCCATCGCACAGTACTTTCGTACTATGGACGCCAAGTCATCAAAGCGTGTAATTTCGCGACGACCTATGGTGTTGAGGATTCCCTTGTCCGTGCAATTATTGCAGAAGAATGAAATTGCGTCTTCCTCACGGCAGTCCTTTATCCTGTTCATAACCAGGAGGAATCTGGGCAAGTAATGATGTACTGTTTCCTCGGGCACTTGCCTAATTTTGGATAGATCGCATATGTTCGGGTGGGTGGGTGGAATTAGATCCGAAACCTCGTCCAATCTGAGGCTCAAGGGCCAAGGAGTTTCCGAACTCAGCAGCTTGGATTCTTGGATGTTGTCCAATGAATCTAGCCCGTTGCCTGATTCTAAGTTCAGGTCTTGAGTGTCGTCCTCCCCTCCGCGGGTATCCGGCTTGGAGAGATCGGGAATCCGGACATATCTAGTCCTTAAGATAGATGAAGGGTCGCCGCATTGTTCCTCCACCATGGCAACGTGATGGGTGACCTGGGGAGAGTTAATCTCTCTCAGATCGGGTTTAGGCCCAATCTGATCGTAGTCTGTAGCGACTCCCAGGGAGGCGATGCGATCCAGGAGCTCGTTCAAGGAAGAGAGCTCCGTCGGATCTAACTGCTCGGCGAGTTCCGAGCTGACGTTAAGATTGCTTCCGATGACCCGAGAAGTCATCGTCGGCACGGCGGCCGAACAGGCGGTCATAAGAAAACCACCTAGCCGGAGAGTTTGGCCGATAGCCAAAGCTCCTTTAGCAACAGTGTCGTCTTTAAAGACGGGATGAGGCATCCTTCCTGATGGCGACGACACTGAGGGACTCTCAACGAAAGCACCAATGTAGGTGTCAAAACCGGCGGATCTGGGGTAGCGGGTCCCGAACTGTGCGTCTAGGCGGATGGTAACAGGAGACAAGGGACGTGATGTTTTTACCCAGGTTGGGGCCCTCTCGATGGAGGTAAAACCCTACTCCTGCTTGATTAATATTGATGATATGGGTAGTACAAGAGTAGATCTACCACGAGATCAGAGAGGCTAAACCCTAGAAGCTAGCCTATGGTATGATTGTTGTTCGTCCTATGGACTAAAACCCTCCGGTTTATATAGACACCGGAGAGGGCTAGGGTTACACAAAGTCGGTTACAATGGGAGGAGATCTACATATCCATATCGCCAAGCTTGCCTTCCACGCCAAGGAAAGTCCCTTCCGGACATGGGACAAAGTCTTCAATCTTGTATCTTCATAGTCCAGGAGTCCGGCCAAAGGTTATAGTTCGGCTATCCGGACACCCCCTAATCCGGGACTCCCTCAACAGCATAGGGAGTGCGCTAGCGGTGGCTGCGCACTTGAGCTGGTCTGCCGAGTTGAAGGTGATGGCGCATTGGGACCACCTGAGCGGGAGCATGGCCTCGAGCTTGGGGAGCACCGCGTTCACCTCGTGAGTGAACTATTCGAAGATGCGTTGAGAGGCTGGGGCCTGAGCACCGCCCAAGATGCAAGCGATCGCACGCGGCTCCTAGAAGCCCCCAGCCCCCTCGTCCTGGTGGTGGTCGTCGTTCCTTCTTGGTGGCGGCAACGGGGGAAGACCGGCGTTGCCCTGGCGGTGATCCTCACGAGGCGGGTCCCTCCAGGCGCCCTCGCGAGGTTGGTCCTGCCAGCGGTCCTCACGAGGCTGGTCGCGCCACTCCTGGCGTGGGCCACGGTCATCCCAGCGTCTGCCTCCGCGTCCTCCTCCGCGGCTGTAGCCCAGATCATTGTGCTCGGGGCATCGACCGTAGCGTCCTTCCCGTATGGCTCTGAGCTCTTGGCAGTCGCTGGTGTTGTGGGTGTTCAGGTTGTGGAAGGCGCAGAACAGTCGGCCATTCTTGGACGACTCAGGCTGATCTTTGCCTCGCTTGGTGTCGGGCTCCACTGCGAGTACTACTACCTCTTTGCGCTTTACGTCCTTGGCCTTGGCCTTCTTCTCCTCCACTCCTGCGACTGGCAGCTCGAGGAGAGAGAGGTGCCCCTCCTCAGCTCTTGCGCACTTAGTCGCCAGGTTGAACAGCTCCTGAGATGTGCAAAGCTCCTCGTGGATAGCCAGCTCTTCCTTCATCTTAACGTCACGGATGCCGTCTGAGAACACGGAGATGATGGCTTCGTCCATGACCTTGGGGATCTTGAGGCGGGTGTTGTTGAAGCGCTGGATGTACTTCTGGAGGGATTCTCCTGGCTGTTGCTTGATGCGGCGTAGATCGCCTGCGGCCGGTGGGCGGTCGCGAGTGCCCTGGAAGTTGGCGACGAAGCGGTCGTGCATCTCGTCCCAGGAGGAGATCGAGCCGTGCTGCAGGTTCAGGAGCCAGGAGCGGGCCCCATCCTTGAGAGCCATGGGAAACCAGTTCACCATGACTTTCTCGTCGCCGTTGGCCGCTTCGATGCTCAGCTCATAGAGCTGCAGGAATTCCGTGGGGTCGGCGGTGCCGTCATAGCAAGGAGGCAGGTCTGGCTTGAACTTGCCTGGCCAGGCGACGCTATGCAGTTCGGGGATGTGAAGCACGGCAGCCGGCCGTGGTCGCCTGGGCCCGCTTCTGAGGCGGAGCTTGGTCTTGGCGAGGTCCGCGCTGCGCCACCGCAGGCGGCGCGCGGCCTTGATGAGGTGGCGCGGGGAGCACCGGTGCAGCTTCTCGCGGCCACGGGATTTCTTGGCAGCTTCTTTCTTCACGCGTGGGCGCCGGGCGCGGTGGATCACACCGCGGAGGCGCGCGCCTTGGTGCCAAGGCACCATCTTGGGGTTGAGGCGGTGGAGGCATGCCATGAGCCCCATCGCCCGCGGCTGGTTGAGGGGGAGGCAGAGAGTGGTACGGCGCTGGAGAGCCCCCTGCGGCGCAGACGAGCTCGGTGATGCGGTCGAGCCACTTCTCATAGAGGTCGTCGATGGGGCGGTAACGCAGGAGCTCGTTCACCGTGATGAGCGCGGCTCGTGCCTCCATGGGAGCACAGTGCGCGTGAGACGAAGAACCAGCAGGGGTGAGTGATGGAGTAGCGGTGTGGCCGTCCTGCCGCACTGAAGGATGCAGCAAGGACGCCTGCTGCTCGTTCCCCACCGGGCCGGTGGCAGCATTGGATGCGGGAGACGGAGAGCGACGAGGTGGCCCGCCTACGGGAGCCGTTTGAGCGACGCGGGCGGAGAGGGCAGCCCGACGCTTAGCTCGAGCACGGCGAGCATCCCCCATGGAAGCGATGGAGTGACGGAGTGATGAATCGACGGAAGGGAAACTACGGTGCACCCCTACCTGGCGCGCCAAATGTCGGATGTGGGGTTCCGGCGAAACCTTAAGGTTCGAACACTGGGGTGCGCGCGAAGCCTTTCCCTTCGACCGATCTATGCTCTAGCTCGCTAAGATGTTGCGGACAAACTCGACAAACTCGCAACACAGAAAGACACGGGGTTTATACTGGTTCGGGCCACCGTTGTGGTGTAATACCCTAATCCAGTGTGGTGGTGGTGGATTGCCTCACGGGCTGATGAACAGTACAAGGGAAGAACAGCCTCCTGAGGTTGAGGTGTTCTTGTGCGTATGAACTTGTGGTGCGAGGATTCGGTGAACTGCTCGATCGATCGATCGATGCCCTCTACTGTGGTGGCTAGTCCTATTTATAGAGGCCCTGGTCCTCTTCCCAAATATTGAGCAGGAAGGGAGCCAACAACGGCGGGAAAATTTGAAGGGGACAGCTAGTACAAGCTATCCTGACAAAAGCGGTCTTCGCCTACGAAAAGCTCCGGGGTGACGCCGTCTTGGGCTCCACGATGACCTCCGCCTTGCCGTTCTCCTGGTCTTGGTCTCGTTGCACCAATATAGCAACCTTTGTCTGATGCCTCGGTACTCTTCGCCTGCGCTGGCCTCCTTAGCACCAAAGAGGAAATAAGAACGCTGCACGCACCGGCACCCGCCTGGCACCGTTCGTCATGGCTCACGTCACGAGAGCCTCGTGAGGTTTGCCCCGCCTTGATATCTCCGCTCCTCGTGAGCCTGCCTAGCTAGGCCACTCCAGAGGAGGTCTTGCATTGTCCGCCTCGCAAGGCTTGGACCCTCGCGAGGGTCTTGGGTGTCTTGTTGAAGAAGATGGGCCGTACGGCCTGCTGCTTGGCCACGCGGTGGGCCACAGGCAGGCAAGTCTGGGGACCCCCGTTCCCAGAACGCCGATAGACTTCTTCGGAGAAGATCCCCCAAGCGGATTCAAGACCCCTCACGGGAACACCCCCTCAAGAACTCCTCGCGGAGAAGAACTTGCTACTTGTATCGTCCCTCGTTGATTGTGGATCATGTATCTCTTTGTGTTTCGAGGATCTAGCACATGTTTAATCAAATCTTGTTGGTTTGAGTGTTTCCTCTCGTGTTTCCCCTCGTGTTTTCCCCTCTTGTTCATTGCGGGATCTGCTCCAATCATGAAAGATCGGGCATCATGAGCCAGGTTGATCACGATTCTCGAGCCTCCCCTCTTTGTTTTCTAGCCTTATTTTGTTGATTTTGTCCCAAATTTGAAAATCCCCACAAAAATAGCCCCCCAATTTTTTTTGTGATTTGTTGGTGTCATGAAGTTTTGTTGGATTTGATCCTTGGATTTCATGTGTAGCAGGTAGATCTAGTTTCCTCTAAATTTTCTCCCAATTCCATCCACGCAATCTCTCGAATTTTTCCCCGACATTTCGATTTCTCCATGAGTTCATCGAGTTCATCCACGGATACAGAGCCTGGACATCCGGCCCGTGAACCCTGCACATCCGGCCACCCGGACATCCGGCACCCAAGCCCGGACATCTTGCCCCTGGCAGCATCACTTCCATCCACCGCTCCGTTTTCCGCCTAACTCTCACCAATTTTTTTGACCGGGCATACCACCGTCACTTCCATTTACCACCACCACTTTCCGCAACCACCACCGCTTACCCGCTACCAACTCCGACAATTTTGACACATTTTTCTTTGAGAATTTGATTTGTAGTTTCTGTTTCCTAACGCATTCCCGCAACTTAGGGATGGTTCGACATCAACATCACCGCTGCTCATCTTCGCCATGGAGTCGTCATCGGCAACAACCGCTCTACAATTTTGACACCCTCACCGTAAGAAAAAATGGTAACTTCCACATCATCTTGGTATCGAGGTATATCATCATTCTTGCCATTGCATTGATAAACCCATAGACCATTTTGCGTACCTTACCTATCAAGACTAGCCATTTGAGTATTGCCGACAATGTTACTTGTGCACATTAGTGATAATAGCTCCCATTGCATACATACCATATCATCTTGGTACAGATCTTGGTATCATCTCTTGTGTCACAAAGTTGTCATTGCATACGCAATTTCTATCTTGGTTCGTGAAGTTTTGCATGAGAAAAGAGCTCACAAGTAAAGAGCTAAAAAAGCTGTTAAGGAAAAGGGAAAGATAAGCAAAGAGCTTGTAAGCACGAACCATAGCATCATACTACGTTAATATTGTCATACTCGATCATATTAGATCATATCATCAGAACACCATACATATAGCATACTTGGGATAGAAGTCATTGCATTTTTGCTTAGTAGGTTGTGCACAAGTTTCGTATCCGCCTATTGTGCAATCGTGCTAGCATCTCTCTAGAGTTGTGCAACAAGAGCATTTTTGGTGATTCCACATTTTGGCTCATTCCTTAGTTGCACGACCCCATTTATCTATCTTGTGTGTGTTTTCGTGTACTTCTAGTTTGCTACTGGTCTACTTGTTGCATTTGCAAATTTGTGAATCTTTTCACCATTATTCTGTCTCACTAAGAATTGCATCAAATTTTGTGCCACCATCCTAACCGAGCTCCACCATAAGCTTTTACTTGTGTAGGTGTGAGAACCGACAAGAATTGGTACCAATTGTGTTATTTCTTTGTTACACATTCGAGTTATCATTGATCCATCCTCAACATCGCTCAAGGTACATTTGGTATAGTTCTTCTCTTTCTCCCACTCTCACATATTTGCTTGGAATGATGAGTAGGCCAAGTTCTTCTACCAACTCACTCTTCATCGAGCAAGACGACGACCCGAACACCTACGTCACCAAGAACCACCTCTTCGGTGCACAACGAGCTTTGCATCAAGAACAACAAGCATTGAGTGACCGCATCGACAACCTCGCCACCAATTTGCGTCTCTCCGAGCAATGTACAAGAGACTACTTCGACAACAAGCTCGACGAACACAAACAAGAGAATGATGCAAGAATGGATGAGATTAGCACATTGCTGGCCAACCGCTCTTCTACCACTTCGGCATATTCAAGACGCAGCCGCTCGAGTCGACACTCCGACGACACCATCTCGGGCTCAAGTACACCGACATCCAATACTCTTCGACGAGCCGCGCGACAAGAGTGTCAAGCAAACCGCAATCCTCTACACGAAAACGATTATCTAGAGCAACTGTAGGATCGAAAGTATGTATAGAGGGGGGGTGCCTAGACTACTTGACCAAATAAAAATCTAGCCTTTTCCCAATTTCAGTTCTTGGCAAATTTTAGCAACTTTGCAAAAGTCAAGCAAACAACCTACACATGCAATTCTAAGAGTATAGCAGCGGAATGTAAAACAATTGCATATGAAGGCAAAGGAAGGAGTTTGAGGGAGCAAACGCAACGTTGACACGGAGATTTTTTATCCGTGGTTCCGATAGGTGGTGCTATCGTACATCCAAGTTGATGGAGACTTCAACCCATGAAGGGTAGCGGTTGCGCGAGTCCACGGAGGGCCCCACCCACGAAGGGTCCACGAAGAAGCAACCTTGTCTATCCCACCATGGTCGTCGCCCACGAAGGACTTGCCTCACTCGGGTAGATCTTCACGAAGTAGGCAATCTCCTTGCCCTTACAAACTCCTTGGTTCAACTCCACAATCTTGACGGAGGCTCCCAAGTGACACCAAGCCAATCTAGGAGACACCACTCTCCAAGAGGTAACAAATGGTGTGTTGATGATGAACTCCTTGCTCTTGTGCTTCAAATGATAGTCTCCCCAACACTCAACTCTCTCTCATAGGATTTGGATTTGGTGGAAAGAAGATTTGAGTGGAAAGCAACTTGGGGAAGGCTAGAGATCAAGATTTATGTGGTTGGAATGGAATATCTTGACCTCAACACATGTGTAGGTGGTTCTCTCTCAGAAAATGTATGTTGGAAGTGTAGGCATGTTCTGATGGCTCTCTCCACGAATGAAGATTGGGTGGAGGGGTATATATAGCCTCCATACAAAATCTAACCGTTACACACAAATCACCAAACTCGGTGGGACCGAATCATGAAACTCAGTCGGACCGATTTTAGTTCAAAATGTGAACGTTAGGGATTTCGATGAGACCGACATGTCAACTCGGTGGGACCGATTTCGTTAGGGTTAGGGCATAACGAAATCTCATTGAGACCGATTACACAAACTCGGTGAGACCAATTTTGGTAATAGACTAACAGAGAGTTGGTCAGGCAAACTCAGTGGGACCGATTCGCTCATTTCGGTTGGACTGAAACGTTACGAAAGGGAAACAGAGAGTTTGCATTGCAATCTCGGTGGGACTGATCGCTCATCTCGGTTTGACCGAAACGTTACAAAGGGAAACAGAGTGATTACAATCCCATCTCGGTGAAACCGAGATCCCTATCGGTGAGACCGAAAAGACTACGGTTTTTGGCCGTGACTATGTCAACTGAACTCGGTGGCGCTGGTTAGAAAGATTCGGTGGGGCCGAGTTTGACTTTTGGTGTGGGACATATGTGGATGTGAGAAAGTAGTTGAGGGTTTCGAAGCATATCACTAAGCACTTTAAGCAAGAAACTCATTAAGCAACACCTCACCCCCTCTTGATAGTATTGGCTTTTCCTATGGACTCAATGTGATCTTGGATCACTAAAATTAAAATGTAGAGTCTTGTGCTTTGAGCTTGAGCCAATCTTTTGTCCTTAGCATTTTTAGGGGTCCACTTTCTAATCCATGCCATGCCAATCATTGTGCTTTCCTGAAATATTTATCTCGAAATGACATTAGCTCAATGAGCTATATGTTGTTAGGAATTACCAAAACCGCCCAGGGATAGTTGCACTTTCAATCTCCCCCTTTTTGGTAATTGATGACAACATATAGATCAAAGCTTCGACAAAGAATAATTAGATTGAAAAACAGCGTCGCTTTGAGAAGTATGTGATAAGCAAGTGCTCCCCCTAAATTTGTGCATTATTTAAAATTTTTTTTTGAATGCAAATGCACAATCAATTAGGATCATGGGTTACTCTTCCATGTCACATACCTCTTGGTGGAGCGCTCAAAACGATATAAATTAAAAGCATGCACTCATCACCAAGCAAGTGAATGATCATATAAGAATATAAGAGATAGTATCATGAAACAAGCATTAAGGGTAGCATATGATCAAACACATGATCAAACAAGTATCTCACTAGGACATAAAGTATCTCACACAAGCACACAATCAAGAAGTTCAACCAAAATAGCAAGAGGGATAAAAAAAGTAACACTCTCTCTCGAAGCCTATGATCTATACATTTTTCTCCCCCTTTGGCAACAAATTACCAAAAAGTTCAAAAATGCATAGTGCTAAACGTCTCCCAGGCTTGATCTTCGGGAGGTGGTGTTGAGAGAACTCCAAGGACGAAGGCTTCAGATGATGTAGTTGGAGCTGGTGGAGTGGCTGCTGGAGGTGGCACTGGAGCTGTAGCTGCTAGTGCTGATGTTGTAGCTCGAGTATCTGTCATGTGCACTGCAGCAGATCTTTGTCCTCTGGGCACTCTAGCAAAAGCATCTATAGTAGACTTGCCCTTCTTCTCCTCTGCTTCCTCCTGAAGCTACTCAACTGCAGTTTGGATCTCGGTTACCTTCAGATCAAGATCATAGAATTAGGTCTCTATAATTCTCTCCAAGCTCTCCTGGTTTTGAGTCAGGGTGGCCAAGCCCTTCTCAATCCTCAAGGTGGATTGGATCAGATATGCTAACTGATCTTGCTTGCTCTTCAGGAAAACTTGAGATGCCTCTTTAGTAGTTGCATCTTTGCAGCTTTCTCTGCCCTTGCCTTCTCTCTCTCTTCTCTTGTGCTTGAGCTAATGATGGTTCATTCTCAGTCATCACTACAGTGTTGTCTTCAAACTCAGGATATAAGGGTAAATGCTCTTTATCCAACAGATATGTGCATGTGCCCATCTTTGAGTTGATGAGCTCATGAATGTGTGGAGCATACCCACAACTTCTCTTCTAATCAGCTATTGTCCTTTTGATTGTTTCCACAATCAGACTCATGACTTTGAACTTTTGAGGCACATCAAATAAATGTAGCAAGTTGATAGCATGTCCTCTGATCATCTTGTGATCACCTGACTTGGGTAGCAAAGTGTGCCTTAGGATCCAATTTATGGTAGGCAGACCAGATAACAAGAAGTGGACAGATCCAAACTTGTGATTCTCCAAAGCATTATCTGGGATCTCTCTGTACATGTGTGCCATAGTGTTGTGGTCTTTCTTATTCTCAGCATAAACATCCAAGGCATCCTCATTTTCTTCCGGGGCATTGATCAAGTGAGCTCATTCTTCAACACTGGATTGGTACCTTGTACCTTTAGACATCCAAACTATCCTTCCATCTGGATAGAAGTGGGCAGTGGAGTAAAACTGCATGATCAGCTCATCATTCCACTTGGTGAGCTTCTGGGCAACAAATGTATCAACTCCACATGCTTTGAAGCTGTCATATACTCCTGGATAGTGATCTTAATTTTTCTTGATGTACTCCCAGTCAACCCATCTCATGTCACACACAATGGGCTTCTTGTCAAGAAAAATTGTCTCATAAAAGTCTTGTTGTTCCTTAGTGTGAAACCTGTAGTCAACATCAGTTCTCCTCCTGACAGCATATGGATCAGACTGTCTCCATAATCTCAGTCCTGCATCCTTCCTGATCTTCATGTTTTCTGCAACGGGATGTGTCGTGGGTTTGTCACGGCAGATGTCATCATGAAAGGACTTAGTCGTGGAGCCATTGCAACGGGTTAGCTTAAAGGGGTTAAAGCGGACAAGGGACGCAAGAGAGTTTTATACTAGTTCGGCCCCTTACGATGAAGGTAAAAACCTACATCTAGTTGTGATGGAATTGATGGGGTTTGGATGACCAGGGAGCGAATACGCTTTGCCTGAGTCTCGAGTTGTTGTCTGTCGTCCTGAACCACCGCCAGGTCGTCCCCTTATACACATGGGTTGACGCCCGTCGGTTTACAGAGTCCCGAGGCCGGTTCATAAGTGTGTCTGGCCCGGTATCTGCTCTTTCTACCTTATAGTACAAGTTACATTGTCAATACCGGTTTATGTCTACAGGCCTTAAACCGGCTTTGGGCCTGAGCCTTCTTGAAGCGTCTTCGTCTGTCTTCATGGGCTTCAGATATGACAATTACTGATGAAGTTAACCCGGCCTCTCTTGGCCGGTTTACACCCAGTAGTAACATCCCCAACATTAGCCCCAGATTGATTTGAGATGGTTCATGTCAATCCTCAGTACATAAGAAAGCTTCGTCTTCAACATCTTCTTATAATTCTGTAAACCGACGTGACGTCATCATGGTAAACCTCCATGACATCATCTATTATAAAAAAAACTATGTATAACCCTTCTTCATTAATGGGCCTCCGACAATCGAGGCGACAACTCCACCTTATTTCCAAATTTTTGGCTCCTCGATTTTCGCGCCTGACACTTATCCCTTGCCTTTATAAATAGGGCCGAGGGGTCATTTTCACTTTTCTCCTTCGTGCCTCTTCAAGTCATCGTCTTCCTCATGCTGCTCAGCCTCTGGAGCTCCGCCGCCACCGTCGACCATCGCCTCTGCTTCAACTCTTGCTGCTGCATCACCCTGAATGCACCAGAGAACTGCGGTGCTTCTCCGCTCTCTCATCAGCACTGGTATGCTCTCTGTTCTTCCACCATAGATCTGTTCTAGGGTTTCGGTGTTCTTCGGTGTTCATTGCTTGTATAATAGGGTTTTGATCCAGACCTTGATATTCATCCTGTTGAATGATAGCCCTAGCCCTTCCTTTCCATCTAATGCACCTTGTTAAAATAGAAGATCCCATCTGAACCTTCAACCACTGTTTCGGTACTGCTTCTTAGGTCTGAATATATTTTCCTTTTCTGATATGCAGCAGATCCAAAATTGTAATACCAACTTGTGAAATCTGTTTTCCTTCACTTATACATTTGTAGACTTGTATCTTCAATGTCAGACTAGGCGGTTTAACTTTTCAAAAAATGATGACCCGGTATATACCATTAGTCCCCTTGTTGAACCGCCAATGTACTTCAACTTATAGCCTTTGTTTAGTAAATTCCGGTTTATGATTAACCAACTCCGATTTAACAACATGCTTACATACTTGCACCGCCGCATAGTTGTCCACTGTAAATCTTAAACCGGTAATTATCATGTTGTAGATCATTCATTGCCATGGCCAAGCAAGTGTATGAATGCAATTGGGTCCCTTCTCGAGTGACTGAAGAACAGTTAGACAACCTTGTCAAAACGGGCGCTTTAACCCAGAAAGATGTCATTCACTGGAGGGTCCCTGGCCCGGAATGTCCTCCTGCACCCAAGGATGGAGAGATTGTTGTTTTTTCTGATCACTTAGGCCGGGGTTTCAACCCTCCCGATTCAAAAAATTTCTGGGATGTACTGGCCAGCTTTCAACTGCGCCCGCAAGACATCGGTCCTAACTCTGTGACCAAAATCTGCCACTTCCAAGTTTTTTGTGAGGTTTACCTTCAAGAAGAGCCTACAGTAGAACTGTTCAGGGATTTCTTTCACCTAAACCGTCGCACATAATTCAAAGACGGACCCAACACAGAATTGGGTGGAATGGCGGTTCAGAAAAGAAAAGAAGTCACCTTTCCTCATCCCAGTCTCCATAATCACCCCAAAGAGTGGAACCAGACATGGTTTTATTGCAAGGACACGTCTCCAGCTGACGAAAACCCCCTGCCGGGTTACCATCCTGAACGTCTAAGCAACACACATCCTCTTCCTCAAATGCTGACTGCCAAAGAAAGGGCCAAGTATGCTCCTCAACTATCAAAGCTCAGGGCCTTTATAGCAAACGGTTTGACAGGAGTTGATCTTGCACGCTGCTGGATAAGCTGGAGCATTTTGCCCTTAAGTCAGCGCCCCGGTTTGATGTGTGAGTACACAGGGGATTTGAAGGATGCTCAGCGGCACATTGACATTCAGCTTACAGATGATGAAGTCACTGAAGCTGTAAAAAAGATGTTGAACGAACCGGAGGCTGTCTGTGCTCAAACCGGACTACTCCCTTTCTGCGCCATCAACAAACCGCCAGCTGTAAGAATCATATAATATGTTTATCTAAAATAGCTTCTGTCCCAATATTCTCTGAAAGTGTGATTATTTTCTTGACAAGGCGATGATCCGTTCTGGAACAAGAAACCCCCGCAAGACAAACCGGTGAAGCCAACCCGTCAAAAGACCAAAGTTGTGAAAAAACTTGCCAACCGGAAGACGACCACTGCATCCTCCGATCCACCAGCTGATGATGATGTGGGTAACCCAGATTTAGAGGTAGAACTTGACTCACTTGGTTCATTTTTCATACGCCTTATTGATGATGGTTATTGTCAGGACGACGCTGAAGTCAGTCACGCCGATGTTGTAGAGGTAATCATTCTTTCCTCCGATTCAAACCCCTTTCCATCACTAACAACCCGTCGAGCAAACCGGAAAGTTAAATTTTTCTCATCCTCTTGCTTACTTGGATCCGAACTTTCTTGTGGAGACACAACAGCACGAGGCTCGCCGCACAACCAGGCATAGCGGCCAGGTAGTTACCTCTGCTGGTTTACCCAACAGTCCGGTTCGGAAACACCGTTCATAGGTCTCTTATTCCCTTGACACTTCACGCTCCAAAGCGGGTTGTTTTTGTCAACCTCTTAATCCATCTGATTCAAATTATCAGGGTACTTCCGACTCATCATCTGGTGAATCGTCTGCCACAAAGCTTCTGACGCTTAAAACAGTGCTTGGACGAGCCATATTCTTACTTATATTCTTGATATGTTACTTAATATATACTGTACTGATCCTTATTTTTATTTTCCTCAGTGCCAAGCCCAGACCCAGCAAGAAGGCTCGTCTGAATAAACCGACAGAGGAAGACACGGCTGCTGAATCGGAGAAAACTCCAGATCCTGAACATGCAGAAGTTGATACCATCGACCATGCTGACCAGCCAACAAGCCCTATCCGGACTGACAAACCGGTTAGTCCGATAAAAGATACTGACAAACCGGCAACTCCAGTACGAGCTGCTGAGGAGAAGGATGATGATGTTCTGATCACTGGCATTGGCCATACTGATCCAAGAAATCCTATCGCTTTGTCAAGGCATACCGCCAAAGAAGAATTCTCTGCAATTGGCAAAGGCAAATGGAATGCCGATCTGTCCACTTACGCCCATCTGAATGCTCAAGACCTTCATTCCAGCTATCTGAACCGTCTATATACCAGTCGTGATTATGAAGTCGGCTTGGTAAATATGATGAAGGAACGATATGAGGTAATTTCATAAGTGTTGCCCCCTTATTTTTTTATTGCAGCTTATCAACTCAAGTAGCCCCCAAGTGATGGTTTAAGATATCAATCTAAACTGGGACTTAGTAAAAAAAATTATTCTTTGCAACAATGCATCTGAACTTCACTGAAGTAGCCCCCAAGTGCCAGTTTAACTTTATAAAGATGAACCGGGACTTTGTAGAAGAAAACTCTCATATCAGCATTCTTTGAGCAAATATCCATTAGCCCCCAAGTGTCAAGTTGAATACTTGTATTATGCTTGGGACTTGTAAGAAATGTATGATAAAGAGCAAATATGCATTAGCCCCCAAGTACCAAGGGCATAACTTGTTGTGTGCTTGGTACTTCAAGTATATACTATCACCTTATCATATAACTGTCTCTTTGCAGGCCGAGCTGAGCAAGAAAGAGCCAAACCACTGATCTGCAGGAAAACCATAAATCGCAACAAGCCGAAACCTCCAAGGCGAAGGAAGAATTGACCAGCGCTCTAGGCGCTATGGAGAAACTGAAAGAAGGCTTCAACAAGGAGCGGACGGATTGGGAAAGTGAAAAAATCCGATTTGATCAAAAGGGCCGAGAAAGCAGAAGCTGCTCTCAAACCGGTGGTTGATGAACTGACCAGCATAAAGCGGCAGGTTCATGCCATGACCGCAGCTGTGTTTGGTAAGCATCCTTGACTCCTGATTTCAACATATCCTTTTATGTACTTACTGGTTTACTAATCATTGTGATGATACAGGAACTCGTATTAGCCACTTGGGATCTGATGTTCAGAAGAAACTGAAAGCAGCTTATACCCTGATAGAACAGTTGCATACCGGAGCAGCGGATCATATATATTGCTTCACACAACAATCTGCCTCCCACCTTGATTAAGGATACTTTACAAAGGCTATCTATGCTTCCTGCCCGGGTTGATGAGCTAAAAAAGTCTGCTGCTAGAAAGGGCGCTTTGGCCGCACTGACCCGGGCAAAAGCATGGGTTCCTGACTTCGATCCAATTGAAGCGGCCCAAGGTTATCCCAGCTTGAAGTAGAAGGAACAGAATTTGGCGAAGATGATCTCCGGATCATAAACCGGGAAGTACGCCCATTGGCTTGTCAATTGGTTGAAGAAGCAGACCTTTCATACTATCAAGCAAGCTATGATGACAAGAACAAATGGGTTGCTGCACCAATTCCAGAAGCTCAGAATCTTATCCCGCCAATCAGTAAGCACACTTATGCCACTAACATCGAATCGTCTACGCTGATAAGTGATGAAGCTGTATTCCAAGCCATAACTGGGATCGACTGGGCAACTGTTGATTTCCAGCCACTGGGTAGGGAAGAAGAAGCTGAACCGGTGCGAGATGATCCGCAACCGCCAGGTCAAGCTGGTGGCCAATCATGAACCGGAGGCCGGTTTAGTCTTCTACATGATGTGACATGTATTTGAGAAAAAAATTATCCTATTGGGCACTTGAACGCCTGGTAATAGGCTAGTTAAAATACTTGGTCTGGTATGCCTTCGTGCATAATTATCTGTGACTCATGCTTGCTTAATCCGACATGTTTAAGATATATATATATATATATATATATATATATATATATATATATATATATATATATATATATATATATATATATATGACCAAGGATTACAACCTAGGTTGCGGAATATAACCAAATATGGAAACATATAATACCTGCAACCTTTAGGCATGATGTTGGCTGACCAACCTTGTAGCGGGATTTTATAACCCAACTCTTGGAGGAGAAAACAACTATTTGTATAAGGCTGGTTTATAACATGAACCATTCCGGTATATGATAAACGCCGGTTTACTCCATACTGAGATTTCGATTCAAAACCAGACCGGGCTAATAGTCTCCGGATTATGATTTGATCGTGTACTACCAATTTATAATTGTCAGTCTCTCCGGGTTGATAACGCCGGTTTCAAAAACATCATAAATCTTATCAAAAAGAGAGCAAAAACTCAACCAAAGGCAAAGAAAACCGTTGTAGTCGAGGCTTTTCACGGGCTCCCAGGCCCCAAATTCGAGGCTTTTCATGGGCTGCCAGGCCACTGAGTTAAACCATTTTTGCAAAGCCTTTTAAGATGGTCCGCAATCCTTAACCAATCATCATTTTAGATTAACTTGTCAAAGTTCGAAGGGTCATATCAGGTTTACCTGGGCGGTGTGACTTACTTAAAGAGGCAGGTTAACCCGGGGTTTTAGGTGTATACACCAGGCTTCCAAGCCATGGCTTGATATCCCAATTACAAGCATTGACTCTAAGTTCATTGTGATAGCAAAGAATCCCCATGTAACGTTTTGGGCAGTGCTCAGTGGGTGCCTATGTTTGAGTTGATGTTTTTTGACAACACTCTCTTTGGCCCCGATTTTGGCATTGAGCCGATCAAGAGGTGTAGCTATGGTTTGGATGCGACCAAGCCCCCAAGTGATGTTGTGGCATTGCTCCGATCAAGAGGTGTAGCTATGGTTCAGATACGACCAAGCCCCCAAGTGATGTGATATAAAGCTTTGAAAAGCTAAATCAAGGGGTAAACAGGATGCCGTTTTAGAAATAGAAGCTCCATGTAACCACACATGATGGAAAAAACAACGGATACCCGCTTTTGCCGAGGTTCCGGTTTATTGTATTGATCATAATATATACATTGTCATAATATGTACATAAGCAGAGCCTATAGCTCAAGTATAGTAAGGCCGAAGATGAGCAATATTCCATGGTCGGTTGGTCTCCTCCTCCGATTTACGTGAGTATTTGCGCTCTAAAACATCGATTAGGTAGTATGACCCGTTGTGCAGATTCTTGCTGACCACAAAGGGTCCTTCCCAAGGGGGGGGGGATAAATTGTGCATATCCTTCTGATCCTGGATGAGTCGAAGCACCAAATCTCCTTCTTGAAAGGTTCTGGTTCTAACCCGGCGGCTATGATAGCGACGTAGATCTTGCTGATAAACTGCCGAACGGGCTGCCGCTATGTCACGCTCCTCATCTAACAGGTCAAGAGCCTCTTGTCGTGCCTTCTCGTTGTCAGCTTCAACAAATGCCGCTACACGAGGTGAGTCATGCCGTATGTCACTAGGAAGAACCACCTCCGCTCCATAAACCATGTAGAACGGCGTGTATCCTGTCGATCTGTTGGGTGTGGTGTTGATGCTCCATAACACAGAAGGTAGCTCCTCAACCCAACAACCCGGCGTCCGCTGCAAATGAACCATAAGCCGGGGTTTGATGCCTCTCAAAATCTCTTGATTGGCCCTCTCCGCTTGACCATTGGACTATGAGTGAGCCACTGATGATACGCCGTCTGGATGTGTTCACGCCGACAGAACTCCTTCATGGCACCCTTTGACAGATTGGTACCATTGTCTGTTATAATGTTGTGTGGAAAACCAAACCCGAAGATCACCTTTTTGATGAATTGAACCGCCGTGGCTGCATCACACTTGCTAACTAGCTCAGCCTCCACCCACTTTGTGAACTTGTCAACCGCCACCAAAAGGTGGGTCTTCTTGTCCTTGGACCTCTTGAAAGGCCCAACCATATCCAGCCCCCAAGTCGCAAACGGCCAAGTGATTGGAATGATCCTCAATTCTTGAGCCGGTACATGAGCGCGCCTTGAGAATTTCTGACAGCCATCACACCGTCTGACCAAGTCCTCGGCATCAGCATGAGCTGTCCACCAATAGAAACCGTGACGAAACGCCTTGGCCACCAAAGATTTTTAACCGGTGTGGTGACCACAGTCTCCTTCGTGGATCTCACACAAAATTTCGCAGCCTTCTTTAGGAGACACACAACATTGAAACGCCCCCGTCACACTGCAATGATGCAACTCTCCATTGATAATGGTCATGGACTTGGACCGCCAGATTATCTGCCTGGCCAGAGTCTCATCCTCTGGTAACTCGCCCCGGTTCATATACGCCAGATAAGGAACCGTCAATCGGGATAACATGAAGAGCCGCCACCAACTGAGCTTCCGGATCAGGAATAGCCAGATCCTCTTCACCAGGGAGCTTGACGGATGGATTATGTAGAACATCCAAGATGACATTAGGCGGAACAGGTTTACATTGGGAACCCAGGTGGCTTAAAGCATCCACCGCTTCGTTCTTCCACCGGTCCACATGATCCACCTGATAACCTTTAAAGTGACCTGCAACAATATCCACCTCATGACGATATGCTTCCATGAGTGGGTCTTTGGAATCCCAAGTGCCAGAAACTTGTTGAGCTACCAGGTCCGAGTCACCGAAGCACTTAACTCGGCTGAGGTTCATCTCCTTAGCCATCCGAAAACCATGGAGTAAGGCCTCATATTCAGCTGCATTGTTAGTGCAAGGGAACATTAAACGGAGAACATAACAAAACTTATCACCTCGTGGGGAAGTTAATACGACTCCAGCCCCCGAGCCCTCCAATTGCTTGGACCCATCAAAATGAATAGTCCAATAAGTGTGATCCGGCTTCTCTTCTGGTGCTTGTAATTCCGTCCAATCCTTGATGAAATCCACAAGTGCCTGAGATTTGATCGCCGTTCGGGGTATGTATTTCAACCCGTGAGGCCCGAGCTCGATAGCCCACTTGGCAATCCGGCCAGTTGCTTCCCTGTTCTGGATGATATCTCCCAAAGGAGCAGAGCTGACCACCATGATAGGATGACCTTGGAAATATTGCTTGATCTTCCGGCTTGCCATGAAAACCCCATATACCAGCTTACGCCGGCAGGGTACCTCTGCTTGGACTCAATAAGTACCTCGCTGATATAATAAACCGGACGCTGAACCGGATATTCCTTTCCTGCCTCCTTGCGCTCCACCACAATAGCCACACTAACTTCCCGAGCGTTAGCTACCACATATAGCAACAATGGCTCCTTGTCAATCGGAGCAGCAAGAACCGGCGGGTTAGCCAACTGCCGCTTTAAGTCTTCAAACGCTTCATTTGCGACATCACTCCAGACAAAGCCATCTGTTTTCTTCAGCATTTGATACAAAGGAATGGCCTTCTCGCCAAGGCGGCTTATAAACCGGCTCAACGCGGCAACCGGCCTGCCAAGCGTTGAACATCATTAATACACTTCAGTTTTGCCAAGGAGGTGATAGCCTTGATCTTTTCCGGATTAGCTTCAATGCCCCTGTTAGACACCAAAAAGCCCAAGAGCTTGCCTGTCGGTACACCAAAAACGCACTTGGACGGATTAAGCATCATCTTGTAAACCCGCAGGTTATCAAAGGTTTCCTTCAGGTCATCAATCAATGTCTCCTTCTTCCTTGATTTGACCACAATATCATCCACATAGGCATGAACATTACGGCCGATTTGTTTATGAAGACAATTCTGCACACACCGTTGATAAGTCGCCTGGGCACTCTTGAGCCCAATGAGCATGGACACATAGCAGAAGGCTCCAAAGGGAGTTATGAAGTCCGTCTTCTCCTGGTCCTTAACTGCCATTTAGATATGATGATAACCATAATATGCATCCAAAAAGCTCAAATGCTCGCAACCCGCCGTAGCATCAATAATTTGATCAATACGGGGGAGGGCAAAAGGATCTGCTGGACAAGCTTTGTTGAGATCTGTGTAGTCCACACACATACGCCAAGTGTCGTTCTTCTTAAGGACCAGCATTGGATTAGCCAATCATTAAGGATGGAATACTTCAATGATGAATCCAGCCGCCAAGAGCCTGGCCACTTCTTCTCCAATAGCCTTGCGTCTTTCCTCATTGAACCGGCAGAGAAACTGCTTGACCGGTCTATACTTAGGATCAACATTAAGAGTGTGCTCAGCGAGTTCTCTCGTACACCTAGCATGTCAGAAGGCTTCCACGCGAAGATGTCCCGATTCTCACGGATGAACTCGATGAGCGCGCTTTCCTATTTCGGATCCAAGTTAGCATTGATGCTGAACTGCTTGGACGAATCACTAGGTACGAAGTCAACAAGCTTAGTCTCACCAGCCAATTTAAACTTCAGGGCCGGATCATGCTTTGTAGTTGGCTTCTTCAATGAAGTCATATATGCCGGATCAACATTATCTTTGTAAAACTTTAACTCTTTTGTGGCACAAACCGACTCAGCATAAGCTGCATCACCTTCTTCACACTCCAGAGCAATCTTGCGGCTCCCATGGACGGTTATAGTTCCTTTGTGACCCGGCATCTTGAGCTGCAGATAGACATAGCAAGGCCGTGCCATAAATTTAGCATAAGTCGGTCGTCCAAACAGGGCGTGATACAGACTTCTGATTTTCACCACTTGAAAGGTCAAAGTTTCTGATCTCGAGTCATGCTCATCCCCAAAAGCCACCTCCAGAGCTATCTTACCAGCAGGATACGCCGATTTACCAAGCACCACACCATGGAACACCGTGTTGGACGGTTTAAGATTTTTATCTGTTAACCCCATGCGACGGAAAGTTTCATAATAAAGGATATTGATACTGCTTCCTCCATCCATGAGTACCTTGGTGAACTTATAATCTCCCACCTGAGGTGCCACCACCAATGCTAGATGACCCGGATTGTCAACCCGGGGTGGATGATCTTCTCTCCTCCACACAATCGGCTGCTCAAACCAGCGCAGGTAACGGGGCACCGCCGGTTCAACGGAGTTCACTGCCCTCTTATGAAGCTTTTGGTCATGTTTGTCTAAGATGGTGGTGAAGACATGATAATGCCCACTATTTAACTGCTTCGGGTTGCTCTGGTAACCCGACTGCTGTTGCTGCTGCTGATTGCTCTGATGATTGTAGCCACCTTGGTTGCCCTGATTACCTTGATTGTTATGTCCGCCCTGATTACCATGGAAGCCTGAACCGGAATTTCCTCCACCATAAACCCGCCCATGAGATCCATGGCCCGAACCGCCACCCGGCCCATTATCATACCGGAAAGAGTTAGAATTTTTGAACTCTTGCATGATGTAGCAATCTATCCAGAGATGCATGGACGTTATCTCCTTCGTCCCATGTTTCGGGCACGGCTGGTTCAACAAATAGGACAGACGGTCCGGGTTAGGGCTCGGTGCTCCATCGTGCTAGGGCGGTTTACCCTTACGTCGCTGGCCCTTGTCCTGTGCGCTGGTATTGGCCACAAAGTCCAAGCTGTGATCTGTTTTACGTTTGCCGCCGTTTCCATGACCCGTCGGGTTGTGGTGTTGTCCCTTGGCGTTGCCGTTCTTTTTTCCCTTCCCTGTCTTATCATCATGAGACTCGGGATCCTTGGTACTATCAGAGTCGGCATACTTCACTAAAGCGGCCACGAGGGTTCCCATGTCATTGCAATGGCGTTTAAGCCATCCTAACTTCAACTTCAGAGGTTCAAACCGGCAATTGCCTTCCAAGGTCAGAAATGCGGTATCAGCATTGATGCGGTCTGATGAATGCAAAATTTCCAAAACCCGGCGCACCCACCGGGTTGTTGACTCTCCTTCCTCCTGGACACAGGCAGCTAAGTCCACAATCGACATAGGTTGCTTGCATGTATCCTTAAAATTCTGGATAAACAGGGCTCTCAACTCGGCCCATGATCTGATGGAGTTAGCCGGTAGACTCTTTAACCAAGTACGGGCCATCCCTTCTAGCATCATGGTGAAGTACTTCGCACATGCCGCATCATCCACGTCTAGCATCTCCATGGCCATCTCATAGCTTTCAACCCATATCTCCGAGGATATATCGGCAGTGTAATTTGGCACCTTGCACGGGCCCTTGAAATCCTTTGGCAGGCGCACATTGCGTAGTGCTGGGACAAGACACGTCACTCCCAAAGAACTAGAAGTAACCCCTGGTTCCACTGATGTGGTTGGACGGACCGGAGTAAGCTGACGGGCTTCATGCTACGCTGCTAACTTGGCCTCTCTGCGTGCTCGAGCCCGGTCCACCACCTCCTGAGCATCACCCGCCGGGTTGTTGCCGCGGGGCGGATCACGATTCCGCGTGTTGCTTGACAATGCCGGTTCATCCATACGCCTGCTGTAGCTCAGCTTGGACGGGGAGTGGAATGAATCCGATCGCGACTATATGAATAAGCCTCTTGTTGGACCAAGGCTGTCTGAAGAAGCTCCTTAACCCGGTGCGTCTCAACCGCCGCTGGAGAATCACCTTCGACCAGGATGGCCGCAAGACATGAAGCGGCAGCAACAAGGTTGTCCCTCGGGGTAGAGTGATGACATGGTGGCGTTGGGACAGGCTGCATCACAATGTTGTTCTGACGAGGCGGATCCGTAAAACGGGGCTGAACTGCCCCCCTGCTCCTGGCGCCTCCGCCCAGTTTGCTACCGGCGGATTACTGGTCCCTGCTCCTGGGGTATTAAAGAGGTTCCTAGCATCATAAACCGGAGGCAGGCGAGATCGGTGTCTCCTCTTCAGGACTTCGTGCGATGCATTCTGATCCAGCATAAGCCGGTAAGCCTGTGGATCCAAAGCGGCCCGCTCTGCGGCCATCCTGGTATCCTCAGCGGCTAAATTGGCTTTGGCCTGAGTAATCTGATCCTTTACCTTCGAGATCTCCGCATTGTGTGCATCCTGATCCTCCGGGTTAGCCTCCGCCATCAGCGTTGCCAACGCATCAAACAAATCAGATAAAACCTGAGTCGGCGATGACAGGCCTCCTGCCCCTGCCGTCGGCTGCCGATCCGTAAATCATCGCTGCTGCGGTCGAAGAGTGGAGCGCCCGGCTGCGTGTCGCCAAGAAGATTGCAACCCGGTTTGGCAGATCAGAGGGGTCCGGAATACTGTCGCCATCGGAACAGCCCCGAATCCGGCCATCCTGTAGCTGATATAACGACTCGGTGTCTCCGGTCGATGACTCGTCGCCGGAATAAACGACAGTCTCACCACCAGATTCCGATCTGTCCTCGTATTCCCCTCCATGGATGACTCCCACGAAGGCACGCTTCATGACAGGCTTGACCCGGGCAGATCTCGCACGCTAAGCCGTTTTGACGAGGTCGGCGCAGATGTCCGGCTCAGGGCTCGGTTCACCGATCTTGCTAATGAAAACGTGTACGCCACCAAAGGGGACCCGATACCCGTACTCGATTGAGCCGGCCTCAGGGCCCCAGCCTGCATTGTCGATGTAGAGCTTGCCGCGACGACTCTTGGTCATCCGGCCCACAGCGTAACCCTTTAGTCCTTCGAAGTTGCCCTCCAAGAACTTGAAACCATCATGCGATAGCCCCACGGTGGGCGCCAACTGTCGTGGGTTTGTCACGGCAGATGTCCTCATGAAAGGACTTAGTCATGGAGCCACCGCAACGGGTTAGCTTAAAGGGGTTAAAGCGGACAAGGGACTCAAGAGAGTTTATACTAGTTCGGCCCCTTATGATGAAGGTAAAAGCCTATGTCTAGTTGTGATGGAATTGATGGGGTTTCGATGACCAGGGAGCGAATACGCTTTGCCTGAGTTTCGAGTTGTTGTCTGTCGTCCTGAACCGCCGCCGGGTCACCCCCTTATATACATGGGTTGACGCCCGTTAGTTTACAGAGTCCCGAGGCCGGCTCATAAGCGTGTCTGGCCCGGTATCTGCTCTTTCTACCTTATAGTACAAGTTACATTGTCAATACCGATTTATGTCTGCAGACCTTAAACCAGCTTTGGGCCTGGGCCTTCTTGAAGCGTCTTTGTCTGTCTTCATGGGCTTCAGATATGACAACTACTGATGAAGTTAACCCGGCCTCTCTTGGCCGGTTTACACCCAGTAGTGATATCTCCAACAGGATGTGCATCACTGTTTGGCACCAAATATGTACCGGAGTATGGTAACGGCCTCAGCCTGGAGGCATGCATAGACTATTCTACGGACTGGGTGATCAGGGGAACATCAGAGTTTAAGAAAACGTTTTGGGACCCACCAACGGCATGCCTAATGCTGGGCTTAATGTGCTCCCGGTTTGAGAACATCATTTTTATTTTTTATTTTATACTGCATTTAGGGGCAGTTTGAGGGAGTGTTTAGTTGCAAATAGTATATCAACTATCGCCCGGTATTAGTGGCCATGTTTTTAATTTAGTCGGGAAGATTGTTTTTAGCAGATACAGTATGTCAACACGGGTAAAAAGAGATTACAAGGCGGCCGTAAGTGTTTCTGTAAGAATGTAACAACGCGGCGGCACAGACCCAGCAAATCCCTTGCTTATGGCGTTTTGGTTCACGTGTTAAGGGTTAAAAGAATGGTCTAAATGGTTTCAATAAATTCCACATTAGTGGTGCAAGCATCCACAAATTTTTTCATGCAAAATGGAGCAGCAGTGTTTCGTGGTGAAGAAAACAAATTGAGAAAAGTATACTTTTCGTCTCTCAATTCTTGGCGGAGTCTAAACTTGGTCCCTCAACTCCAAAACCGAACAACTTGCACCATTAACTTCTGAAACCGTACAAGATTCATCCCTGCTCACGGTGTTGACCGGTTTTCGTGCTATCCCACCCCAGTTTTGACCATTCCGACTCAAATTTGCCTACCTTTTCCAAGTCCACGTAATATTTTCAAATTCGGTTACTTTTTTCAAATACGTTAACCTTTTTAAAATTTGTGTAATTTTTTAAATATGCATACTTTTTCCAAGTTCATGTACTTTTTCAAATATGTGTATTTTTTGAAAGTTCATTTAATTTTAAAAAATTGATGTACTTTTCATATTCGATTACACTTTTTTGAAAGAGTTCATGAATTTGAAAATTTTATGCGGACTTGAAAAAAGTACGCGGATATGGACTTCTTTTACGCAAAAATACATGGATTTCAAAATTATTTCAACTTGAAACAAGTACGTGAATTTCAAACAAAGTTCATGGATTATGAAAGGAACACAGATTTGAAAAAAATGCGGACTTTGAAAACATGTGGATTTGAAATAAGTATGCGGATTTCAAAAACAGTTCAAGCTTTGGAAAAAAAACTCGGATTTGATAAAATTACACAAACTTGGGGAAAATACGGGGATTTAGAAAAAAGTACGTAAATGTTAGAAAAATCATGGATTTGAAAAAGTACGTGAATTTCAGAATAGTTTGCTGATTTGAAAAAAGTATGATTATTTTTGTAAAGAAATACGTGACCTTGAAAAAATTACGCGGAGTTGAAAAGTGTATGTGAATTTCAAAAAGTTGACGGATATAAAATTTTTACAGGAATATGAGTGAGCACGGGTCAAAACCGGGGTGAGTCAACACCAAAACCGGTCTAAACCGAGTCCAGGGACGAACCTTGTCCGGTTTCGTTAGTTGGGGTGTAAGTCGCCCGGTTTTGAAGTTGAGGAACTAAATCTAGACTTCACCAAGAGTTGAGGGATGCAAACTATACTTTTCTCAAACAAATTTAGTGTGACATTTTGTGGTAACAGTTGGCGTTCTTTTTGATTTTTTGTTTTTTCCCACAAAAATGTTCTGTCTTTTTCCCTACTAATTGGTAGATATCATTTGCATGAGACGGAGAACATATAGATATATTTTTTGAATTATTTGGTTGTTTGAAAAAAAAAATTCCCTATACCAAATGAATTAAACAAGCGGTTCAAAATCGAAGCAAAGATCATTGGAGCAAGCCAAGCAAAAGGAAATCTTTTTACCACCTGGACCTTTGATCGAGAGCGTGATATGATGGAAAAATTGCCCACTTTACATAAGTGGGAAGTTTTATTTTCTGGATGGGCTGGTTTATGGGACTTGACAGAATAATAGAAGCAAACACAAGGTTGACCGGTCATCCGGTGAACAACTAGAGAGCTGTGGCATAATCTAATCAAGTGGCGCGGTGACGAACCTTTATTCTATACCGTCCGAACAAACCAGTGCCAATGGAACAGCATAATCGTCAGTCGTTAGTTGCACGTTATTTTACACGCCTTCGCCGAGAACTCCACCGTTTTCACGGGCGTACTCGGCCTGTTTCCATATCCTCGCATTGAATACAGATTGCAACGCGCCGTTCAATCGTTCGTCCAGCTATCAGGAGCGCGCGAGCCTGTCCATACCATCGCCACTCTCTGAAAATCATATTCTATTTAGATGTTGATATTTTCGAATATTTTTTTTTCAAACTTTGCAAAGTTTGACTTCAGACAAATCTTATACGTGGAGTAAAAAGAAGGGACAATTCCATTTCTCCCCCTAACTTGAGCCACCACTTGGCATTTGCCCCTAATTTTCAGGTATACTCAAAAATACCCCTCTTCCGTCAATTCACCTTACAGAAATGCCCTTGCCGTCCGGTCAAAGGGCTTTGACCGTCTGGTGAATAGTAACATGGTGAACAGTAAAATTGAAAAAAATAGCAAAAAAATCAAAAAAATCTGAAATTTTGTGGGATCGAAGATACTCAAGGGCGCAAGGTGCATGCAAATTTTCGCGCCATTTGGACATTCCAGGAACTCGTGGCAAAGGAAAAAATATAAATCTATACGCTGTGAACAGTAAATTCAAAAACAATAACAAGAAAATTTTAAAAAATATGAATTTTCTTGGCATCAAAGAGGCTTGGGTGCGCAAGGTGCTTGCAAATTTTTGTGATCAAATGACATGCGAGGTGCTCTAGCAAAAAAACAAAATAGTGCATTTTTTCAAAGTTTTTTTCTGCGCCAAATTTTGTTTTTTTCTCTCCACGAGCTCCTATAGTGTCGAAAGACAACAGATATTTGCACGCACCTTGCACACCCCAGCCTCTTTGATGCCAAAAAGTTTCATTTTTTTGAATTTTCTAGCTATTTTTTGAATTTACTGTTCACAGCATACATCTTAATGTTTTTCCTTTGACACGAGCTGCTGGAATGTCCAAACTACGCAAAAATTTGCATGCACCTTGATCCCTTGAGTATCTTCGATCCCACAAAAATTCAGATTTTTTTGATATTTTTGCTATTTTTTTTGAATTTACTGTTCACCACATTACTGTTCACCAGACGGTCAAACCCCTTTGACCGGACGGTAACGGCACGTAAGGGCATTTCTGTAAGGTGACTTGACGGGAGAGGGGTATTTTTGAGCATACCTGAAAATTAGGGGAAAATGCCAGGTGATGGCTCAAGTTAGGGGGAGAAATGGAATTGTCCCTAAAAAGAAACGAAGGGAGTACTTTGGGGAGAAATCCATTATATTTTACCTCCATTTACATTGCTATTCCCTTTCCCCCGAGTAAATAATCTTTATTCTTGCCTTTTGTCTTTGTGGGATTCTAGGTGATAATCTTTTCATGGATATACATGTTCCACTCTGGATGGTAGTTCGTTAATTTTTCCGGGACTACAAGTGCTTAGGGTCACTTAATTTTGAGCAACCTACTGAGCTGCAAACACGCCCTGCTTAGGCTATATATATATGATCTTATTCTACATGTTCATTTTCCTAGCTGTGTCACAAGTTCTACGTGAATTCACGTAACCAATTTAGCCATGTACTGCTATGCTGCTCATTCTGATGCTTTATTTCCTTTTTGATTTATCAGGCAATTACCTTTTTGGTATTCAGAATATAAGTTGCAACCAACCTCCAATGATAATGTAAGTTAGAGGCATTGCCAAGGCGGCAACGGTGGGGGGAGGGCGGGGCGGCAAGGTGGCACGCAGGGGGTGGAAGCACGCGGATAGGTGGGGCAAGTCGGCAGCACACGGGAGGAAGAAGAGATTCAAGGAAGGCGAATAGTGGTGGGCGTTTGATATAGGTTGGATGATGACATGTTCCAAAAAAATGACTGATGCTTAAGGTTTTTCCATGCACCTGGTAAATAGTGTTTCCTTCGGTTTTAGCTTTTCTATATTTTTTTCTCACGATATCTTGCTAGGTGTTTTAGCATTCACAAAGGGAGAATGATTTTATGACTCATCTCTTCATGTTCCTATCGATGCATCATTTACTTGCCTTTGCTCGTGTACATGTGTGTAGGTACTGTATAAGGTAATCAATGCTCTCTAATAGGGTTGGTCATCGTCATATCAACTGTTGTTCGTCCTTGCCATCAAATATGCTCCTTTATTGAACAACTTTTGAGTTAATCGTAAACGTGCCATCTCACAGAGCCTCCATGACATGGGACGTACTTCCTCCGTAAAGAAATATAAGCGCGTTTAGATCACTCTTATATTTGTTTACGGAGGGAGTACAACTTAAATGCACCTCTTATATCAAACTATCTCGCTGATTCATGTTAGCAGTCTTATAAACTGTTCGTCTATCAATAGACGAAACATGTTGAGTTTGAGTTACTGTCAAACTATGGAAATATTGGAAGTCCCTTCACTCCATATTTATGTCAGCTTATGGCCAATACTGTTACTTTCTATTTGCAAGCCATCCCAATATATGGTAATATCAGCGTACTGAAAACCTTTTCGATTTCATCCTAATATATGGGTCAGTTTAGTTTTATCAATGACTCCCGAATGCCCAAATCAGTAGCTTATTTATTGGATATTAGATTTGACTCATGTTTCATGTGTCCAAATATTTATGCAAAAATCTATCAAATTATTGAAAAAATGGAGGGGTGCGGCAACGCGCGCCATCAATGATCTAGTTAAACCATAAAAACACATCTAACCAGAAGCTAGATCAAAGATTTATTCCTAAACAGAAGCAAAAGCAAAAAAACTAAAAATAAAATTGGGTTGCCTCCCAACAAGCGCTATCGTTTAACGCCCCTAGCTAGGCATAAAACCAAGGATAGATCTAGGTATTGCCATCTTTGGTAGGCAATCCATAAGTGGCTCTCATGATAGATTCATATGGTAATTTTATTTTCTTCCTAGGGAAGTGTTCCATGCCCTTCTTTAATGGAAATTGGAATCTAATATTCCCTTCCTTCATATCAATAATTGCACCAATCGTTTCTAAGGAAAGGTCTACCAAGAATAATAGGACATGAAGGATTGCAATCTATATCAAGAACGATAAAATCTACGGGCACATAGTTCCTATTTGCAACAATAAGAACATCATTAATTCTTCCCATAGGTTTCTTAATAGTGGAATCCGCAAGGTGCAAGTTTAAAGAGCAATCATCAAAATCATGGAAACCTAGCAAATCACACAAAGTTTTTGGAATCATGGAAACACTAGCACCCAAATCACATAAAGCATAGAACTCATGATCCTTAATCTTAATTTTAATAGTAGGTTCCCACTCATCATAAAGTTTTCTAGGGATAGAAACTTCCAACTCAAGTTTTTCTTCATAAGATTGCATCAAAGTATCAACGATATGTTTAGTAAACGCTTTATTTTGACTATAAGCATGAGGAGAATTTAGCATGGATTGCAACAAGGAAATACAATCTATCAAAGAGCAATTTTCATAATTAAATTCCTTGAAATCCAAAACAGTGGGTTTATTAATATCTAGGGTTTTGATTTCTTCAATCCCACTCTTATCAATTTTAGCATCAAGATCTAAAAACTCCGAATTTTTGGAACGCCTTCTAGGTAAAGGTGGATCATATTCAGTCCCATCATTGTCAAGATTCATATTGCAAAACAAAGATTTCATAGGGGACACATCAATAACTTTTAGATCTTCATCTTTATTTTCATAGAAATTTGAAGAACACGCTTTCATAAAGCAATCTTTCTTAGCACGCATCCTAGCGGTTCTTTCTTTGCACTCATCAATGGAAATTCTCATGGCTTTGAGAGACTCATTGATATCATGCTTAGGAGGAATAGATCTAAGCTTTAAAGAATCAACATCAAGAGAAATTCTATCAACGTTCCTAGCCAATTCATCAACTTTAAGCAATTTCTCTTCAAGCAAAGCATTAAAATTCTTTTCTTGAATTCAAAAACTCTTTAACACTAGTCTCAAATTCAGAGGGCATCTTATTAAAATTTCCATAAGAGTTATTGTAGGAATTACCATAATTATTAGAGGAATTGCTAGGATAAGGCCTAGGATTAAAGTTTCCTCGATACGCGTTGTTACCAAAATTATTCCTACCAACAAAATTCACATCCATAGATTCATTATTATTCTCAATCAAAGTGGACAAAGGCATATCATTAGGATCAGAAGAAACACTCTTAGTAGCAAATAATTTCATATGTTCATCCATCTTTCCACTCAAAAAATTTATTTCTTCTATCGCATGCACTTTTTTATTAGTAGATCTTTCAGTGTGCCATTGAGAATAGTTAACCATAATATTATCTAGGAGTTTAGTAGTTTCTCCTAAAGTGATCTCCATAAAAGTGCCTCCCGCGGCTGAATCTAAAAGATTTCTAGAAGCATAATTCAATCCGGCATAAAAAATTTGTATAATCATCCACAAATTCAAACCATGTGTAGGGCAATTACGTATCATTAATTTCATCCTCTCCACAGCTTGTGCAACATGTTCATGATCAAGTTGCTTAAAATTCATAATATCGTTTCTAAGAGAGATGATCTTAGCGGGAGGAAAATACTTAGAGATAAAAGCATCTTTGCACTTGTTCCAAGAATCAATACTATTTTTAGGCAAAGACGAAAACCAAGCTTTAGCACGATCTCTAAGCGAAAAACAAAATAACTTCAATTTAACAATATCATTGTCAACATCTTTCTTCTTTTGCATATCACACAAATCAATGAAGCCATTTAGGTGAGTAGCGGCATCTTCACTAGCAAGGCCGGCGAATTGATCTTTCGTGACAAGATTCAACAGAGCAACATTGATTTCACAAGATTCAGTATTGGTAAGAGGAGCAATCGGAGTGCTATGGAAATCATTATTGTTGGTATTGGTAAAGTCACATAATTTGGTATTATCTTAAGCCATCGTGACAAACAAGCAATCCAACACACGAGCAAACAAAAAGCAAGGGAAAAAGAGGCAAATGTAAAAGAGAGGGCGAATAAAAGCGGCAAGGGTGAAGTGGGGAGAGGAAAGCGAGAGGCAAATGGCAAATAATGTAATCACGGGAGATAAGGGATTGTGATGGTAACTTGGTATGTTGACTTTTGCGTAGACCTTCCGGCAAGAACGCGCCAGAAATCCTTCTTGCTACCTCTTGAGCACTGCGTTGGTTTTCCCTTGAAGAGGAAAGGGTGATGCAGCAAAGTAGCGCAAGTATTTCCCTCAGTTTTTGAGAACCAAGGTATCAGTCCAGTAGGAAGCTACACGCGAGTCCCTCGCACCTACACAAAACAAATAACTCCTCGCAACCAACGCGATACGGGGTTGTCAATCCCTTCACGGTCACTTACGAGAGTGAGATCTGATAGATATGATAGGATAATATTTTTGGTATTTTGGTGATAAAGATGCAAAGTAAAATAAAAGCAAAGTAAAAAGAAAAGGAAATAAATAAGTGTCGGAAGATTAATATGATGAAGATAGACCCGGGGGCCATAGGTTTCACTAGTGGCTTCTCTCAAGAGCATAAGTATTTTACGGTGGGTGAACGAATTACTTTGAGCAATTGACAGAATTGAACATAGTTATGAGAATATCTAGGTATGATCATGTATATAGGCATCACGTCCGAGACAAGTAGACCGACTCTCACCGCATCTACTACTATTACTCCACTCATCGACCGCTATCCAGCATGCATCTAGAGTATTAAGTTCATGAAAACAGAGTAACGCCTTAAGCAAGATGACATGATGTAGAGGGATAAATTCATGCAATATGTTAAAAACCCCATCTTGTTATCCTCGATGGCAACAATACAATACATGCCTTGCTGCCCCTCATCCTTTGGGAAAGGACACCGCAAGATTGAACCCAAAGCTAAGCACTTCTCCCATTGCAAGAAATATCAATCTAGTAGGCCAAACCAAACTGATAATTCGAAGAGACTTGCAAAGATAACCAATCATACATAAAAGAATATGTTAAGCAAGAAGATTAAAATATTGTTCATAGATAAACTTGATCATAAACTCACTCACATTTCATCGGCCTCAACAAACACACCGCAAAAAGAAGATTACATCGAATAGATCTCCACGAGAGAGGGGGAGAACATTGTGTTGAGATCCAAAAAGAGAGAAGAAGCCATCTAGCTACTAACTATGGACCCGAAGGTCTGAGGTAAACTACTCACACTTCATCGGAGAGGCTATGGTGTTGATGTAGAAGCCCTCCGTGATGGATGCCCCTCAGGGAGCTCGAGAACAGGCCCCAAGATGGGATCTCGTGGGTACAGAAGGTTGCGGCAGTGGAATTAGGTTTTTGGCTCCGTATCTGATCGTTTGGGGGTACGTAGGTATATATAGGAGGAAGGAGTACGCATATGGAGCAACAGGGGGCCCACGAGGGTGCAGGGCTCGCCCCCTACCTCGTGGCCTCCTGGAGGCTTCTCTTATGTAGGGTCCAAGTCTCCTGGATCTTGTTCGTTCCAAAAATCATGCTCCCGAAGGTTTCATTCCGTTTGGACTCCGTTTGATATTCTTTTTCTGCGAAACTCTGAAATAGGCAAAAAACAACAATTCTGGGCTGGGCCTCCGGTTAATAGGTTAGTCCAAAAAGAATATCAAAGTGGATAATAAAGCCCAATATTGTCCAAAACAAAAGATAATATAGCATGGAGCAATCAAAAATTGTAGATACGTTGGAGACGTATCAAAGCACCGCCGTGAACCACAGCGCTCCCCGACCCCCTCTCGACTTCCCGTGTTGCGTGCAAGCCCGCCGCCGTCCACTACGCCACCTCGACCGAGCCCCGAGCGCTCGAACGCCTCGAATCGGCTACCTCGACTCTGTCTTCAACCCTCGGCCTCGGAGATCGCCGGCAACGCCACGTCGTCATCCCGACCGTCCCTGGCCTTGCCGTTGCCTCTGCTGGACTCGCTGTGATCCCCTACCTCTTTCCGCTCTCTCCCCGCGCTCGTCTGTGTCCCCTAACCGCCGCGGCCATCGGAGTCGAACTCCGGCCGCCGCCACGAGCTCTGTTCCGGTGAGCTCCGGCCAGCCCAGCCCTAGCCGCCGCCACCCTTGGATGTGCCACCACGCCAGCTCCCCGTAGATGCTCTCTGCGCGTCCAACAATCGACTGCAGCGCAAGTCCGGCTAACCTCCATCGTGTTTCTGTTCGTCGCCGTCCAAACTCCGGCGTCTTGGCATTGGCAGCGTGATTAGTTCTAATCACTGCCAGCTAACCACCCACAGGCACTGACAGTGGGCCCCATGCCATTATTAGTTTTGGTTAAGATTAGTTTTAATCTTAATTAACCCCTGGGTCACTGACCAGTGGGTCCCACTGGTTAGGTTTGACCTGGACCGTGCCCCGTTGACCTGCTGATGTCATGTTGATGCAGTAATCCTTTTCTGGAAATTAAATAAATCTTAAATGATTTATTTATTTCAAAAAATAGCCAAAACTTCTAAAAATCATATAAAATCAACCTAACTCGGAATGAAATAAGTTATATATGAAAAATGATCAGAAAAATCCAATCTATCCATCTGCACCATTTTCATGCATGTTTGAGCAAGTTAACCTCACTGTTTAGGATGAAACATGATTAGGGCAAATTTCATAATAGGTTTGGAGTTGGAATTTGATGCAGTTTTGAATTCCACTTCAATTAAAACGACTTTCTATTGCATTAGCCCAAATCACAGCATGTTGTCATGTCATGACCATGCATCATATTGTTGCATGGCATTGATTGTATTCTTCCTTGTTTGCCGGCAATTGCCCCCTCTCAGTAGACGACGTTCCGATGATGAGTTCGATGACACCCATGAAGAACTATACTATCTTCAGAAGTGCCAGGCAAGCAAAACCCCCATGTTCATTCCGATACAATCCCACTCTCTCGCTCCTGCTGTCTTTTACTGCATTAGGACAACATCGATTCAACTGTTACATGCTGCAGTAGCTGAACCCCTTTTCCTCTGCATGACCTGTCATTGCCATAGTAAATAGATGAAACCCACTAGCATGAGTAGGAGTTGTTTGAGCCCTGATGTGCCTACTCATTCATGCTTGTTTGTCATGCCACTCTTTGCTTAGAGTTGAGTCGGGTCTGATTCATCGGGAATGAATTGGAATGGTGATGAACATATCCTACTGTGTGTGAGCTAAGTGTGTGAACACGATTTGGTAAAGGTAGCGGTGAGAGGCCATGTAGGAGTACATCGTTGGTTGTCTCATTGAAACCGTCCTCGGGAACTGAGTTCTGTGTTTGTGATCCATGAACAGCTACTGCCACACGTTGGGCCCTGAAATATGACCCCGCTCGACTTATTAACCGCCCCTGACCTCTATCAAGGAGTTGCAACTAGTTTCTAGTGTTTGTAGGATATGTGCTGGAGGCCGTGCGTAGCGCTGACCCTAGGGGTGGGCTATGATGCGGTAGATACACCGTGGCACGGTGTACCGGGCGCCCGTTTGGTGTCTCGGGAACCCTGCACACAACATTTGGGGCTGTGAGCAAAACTCCAGCCGGATCTCCTCGCGGATGGAACCCGAGTAGGCGATAAACCTGGACTAGAGACTTGTGTGGTTAGTCAGGTCGTGGTCTACACCCACGTCGGCTTTCGCTTGAAGGCTGCCGAGCACATGTCGTGTGCAGTAGCTAAGTGGTGGAAACATGTGTGAAGAAGTACACCCCTGCAGGGTTATAAATGATCTATTCGAATAGCCGTGTCCGTGGTAAAGGACTTCTGGGTTGCCTGTACAGTTCATAAACAAGTGAAAGTGGATACTCTAAAATGCGCAAGATAAGCGTGAGTGCTATGGATGGCGTTCTCTTAGGGAGACGGGAGCAGATCCATAGTGGTTTATTGATATGGTGAATATGTGGACTCGTTTGCGCCACCTCAAAAGAGTTACTTGCAGTCGTAGTTTAGGATAGCCACCGAGTCAAAGCTGGCTTGCTGCAGTCAAACTCCACCACCCCCCTTTATTGATACCAATGCATATGTAGCTAGTTTTGATGTAAGTCTTGCTGGGTACATTTGTACTCACATTTGCTTATTTTATGTTTTGCAGAGAGACGTCAGTCTCGCTAGTAGTTCCGTGTGGACTTCGATGTTTAGTTTGTTACCTCAGCTACGATCTTGTACCCTTGGGAGGGTCTTGTAGATAGTCAGGCTTCTCAGCCTTTTTCATTTGTAGTTGTCTGTACTTAGACATGTTTATGCTTCCGCTCGATGCCTGTATGCTCTGTATGTTGGGTCATGAGACCATGATTGTAATACTTGGCTCCTCGGAGCCAAATGAATAAATACTTGAGTCGTAGAGTTATGTTGTGATGCCATCTTGTATTTACACATATCGAGCCTATTGTGTGTATGATTGAAACGCTTGGTATGTGTGGGATCCGGCAACCTAGTTGTTTATCCTTGGCAGCCTCTCTTATGGGGAAATGTAGTCTTGTGCTTCCATGAGCCATAGTAGTCCGCTTCTGACCGGTTCACGAGTCCTGCTAGCCCAAAGCACTACTGCTCCGGAACACTTGGTAGCGGCATGTGATTCACTTCGTTCTGTGTCTATCCCTTCGGGAAATGTCACGCGATGACATCCGAGTCCAGCCTAACTTTACTCTGACCCAATTCAACGGAGTCCTGTTGGCCGAGTGCTACAGCCCGGATTCGCAGCTGGCCGGCCGACATGCTCGATGTTGATTCATGTATGTGTGTCCCCGTAAGTTAGTTCCACTTTGGGTTCACGACTAGTCATGTCGGCCCGGGTTCTCTGTCATATGGATGCTAGTGACACTATCATATACGTGAGCCAAAAGGCGCAAACGGTCCCGGGCCATGGTAACGCGACACCCGTGGGAATACCGTGCGTGAGGCCCCAAAGTGATATGAGGTGTTACCAGCTAGATCGATGCAACTTGGAATCGGGGTCCTGACACCTCCACACAAAAGCTAACCATTACACACAAATCACCAAACTCGATGGTACCGAATTAGAAAACTCGGTCGGACCGATTTGGTTCATAATGTGACCGTTAGGCATTTCGGTGGGACCGATATCATTAGGGTTAGGGCATAACGTAATCTCAGTTGGACCGATTACTCAAACTCGGTGGGACCGATTTTGGTAATAAGCAAACAGAGAGTTGGTCAGGCAAACTCGGTGGGACCGATTCGCTCGTCTCGGTGGGACCGAAGTGTTACAAAAAGGAAACAGAGAGTTTGCATTGCAGACTCAGTGGGACCGATCGCTCATCTCGGTTAGAGCGAAACGTTACGAAGGGAAACAGAGAGTTTGCAATCCCATCTCGGTGAGACCGAGATCCCTATTGGTGAGACCGAAGTGACTAGGGTTTGTGGCAGTGGCTATGTCAAGAGAACTCGGTGGCGCCGGATAGGAAGTTTCGGTGGGGCCGAGTTTGACTTTTGGTTTGGGACTTATGTGGATATGAGAACGTAGTTGAGGGTTTTTGGAGCATATCACTAAGCATTTTGAGCAAGTAACTCATTAAGCAACACCTCACCCCTTTTTGATAGTATTGGCTTTTCCTATGGACTCAATGTTATCTTGGATCACTAAAAATAAAATGTAGAGTCTTGTGCTTTGAGCTTGAGCCAATCTTTTGTCCTTAGCATTTTGAGGGGTCCACTTTCTAATCCATGCCATGCCAATCGTCGAGCTTTCCTAAAATATTTATCTTGAAATAGTATTAGCTCAATGAGCTATATGTTGTTAATCATTACCAAAACCACCCAGGGATAGTTGCACTTTCACATGTGTTCCAATTGCCGTCCTATCAATGCTATTACCATGCGTTATCGTTACCCCACTCCACGCCTAGATGATATGCTAGATGAGCTTAGCGGAGCCACCATTTTCTCTAAGATTGATCTTAAGAGTGGCTATTACCAAATCCGCATACAAGAATGTGATGCACGGAAAACCGCATTTAAGACCAAATTCGGCTTATATGAATGCCTTGTTATGCCAATGGGTTTATCTGAAGCACCAGGTACTTTCATGCGAGTCATGCATTTTGTTCTTCGGCCCTATATTGGTGTATTTGTTGTCGTCTATTTCGACGATATTATTGTCTTTAGCAAATCTCTCAAAGATCATGTCACCCATCTTAGAACCGTGTTACAAAATCTTAGAAAAGAGCTCCTTTATGCTAATATGGACAAATACCTTTTTGGTGTTCATAAGCTTGTTTTCTTGGGTTTTGTAGTCTCCTCTAAGGGTGTTCATGTAGATGAATCTAAGACAATGCTACTAAAACTTGGCCCCAACCAAAATTTTTGCAAAAAGTGCGTAGTTTCCTTGGCCTAGCTGGTTTCTATTGTAGATTCATTAAGGACTTTAGCACTATTGCATCCCCTTTGCATGCTTTGAGTTAGAAGAATGCACCATTTATTTGGGGACCATCTCAAGACACCGCATTTAATGAGCTTAAGAATTTTCTTACTCATGGTCCCGTGCATGCATTACCCAACTTTGACAAAACTTTTGAAGCTCATTGTGATGCTAGTGGTATTGGCATAGGAGGTGTGTTAATGCAAGAGAAGCACCCCATAGCTTACTTTAGTGAGAAACTTTCCGGAGCGCAACTCAATTATCCCATCTATGACAAGGAATGCTTTAGTGCGAGTTTTGTGTGAGTGGGAACATTATCTTCGCCCTCATGAGTTTGTCATTCATAACGACCATGAAAAACTTAAGTACCTTAAGGGTCAAACTAAGTTGAACAAGCGTCATGCTAAGTGGAGTGAGTTCATTGAGTCATTTCCTTATGTCATCAAGTACATCAAAGGCAAAGAAAATGTTGTGGCGGATGCGCTTTCCCACAAATGCATGCTTGTTACGATACTTGAATTGAATGTCATTGGATTTGAGCACATAAAAGACTTGTATGCGCATGATCCTACTTTTGCTATTCCTTATGCCAAATGTTTGACACATACATATTGGTAACACTATTATATCAAGGATGATTACCTTATGAGAGCTAACAAACAATTAATTTCCGAGTCTTCTCTTCGTTTGTTACTTTTGCAAGAATCTCAAGGAGGAGGACTAATGGGACACTTTGGACGCGACGTCAAGTTCTTGAGTTTCTTTTAGAAGACATTATGCGCCAAGCTCGGAATCAAGCTCTTGTTCTCTTCGGCATACCATCCTTAAACTGACGGCCAAATAGAGTGCCTACCCATCGCCAAGTGTGCCTACAACCATGCAAGACATTCGACTATCGACAAGTCCCCCTTCGAGGTCGTCTACGGTTTCAACCCGTTGTCCCCATTGGACATTCTTCCTCTACCACTACAAGAGCGCATCAACATGGACGCGAGTGCCCGAGTGAACTACCTCAAGAAGATACATGATGATACAAGGCACACAATCGAGCACCAATTACAACGACTCGTGACCAAGCTCAACATCAACAAACAACCCATGATATTCAACATTGGAGATCTTGTGTGGCTACACCTTCGTAAGGACCGCTGCCCAACGAACGCAAGTTCAAACTTCGTCCACGAGCCGATGGACCCTTCAAGGTGCTTGAACGCTACAACAACAACAATAACAACAACAACACCGCCTACAAGATCGACATCCCACGTGACAAGTACTCCGTGAGCAACATCTTCAATGTCAAAGATCTCTCTCCCTACCATGGTGATGAGGATTTCGATCCGAGGTCCGATCTTTCCCAAGGGAGGGGGGGGGGAGATGACGCGGAGCATCCTATGGTCATCCCCATGAACCTACCATCGTCTCACCAAGTACCAAGAGGACCTATTACATGAGCATGAGCTAGAGCACTAGAGACCAAGGTGACTTCCTTCCTTAGTGATATTCCACGCGATCCACTCGAGGTATGGTTACTACCTATGTCCGGAATGTTGTGCATGATCAGGTACCGAGAAGGCCCTCTCGAAGATGCACGTGAAGACAGACAAGTCCCTAAGTTCATGGATGAAGAGGAACGACAGAAGGAACCGGAGAAGTATCCAGGACCTGGACATCCGGCCCCAAGCCCCAGACATACCGCCCTAGGAGCATCTGCCACTGCCATATCCCAGCCGAAGCTACAGGGCCCGGACATCCGGCGCAATGCCAGCCCGGAAATCTGGCCCCCGCCTGGAAAACCGGCGCCCATCACAGAACACCCCCGAAGCTGGACCCAGTCAGCCCAGACATCCGGCCAAAGTCCCAGACATTTGGCTCTTCCCGAGCGCCGGACATCCGGCCTCCTCCCCGGAAATCCGGACACCGCCTATCCAGAGAGCTTCAAGACCGACCCCACCAGCCCGGACATCCGGCCCCCTGCTCGGACATCCGGCTCCTCCTGAAGGCCCGGACATCCGGCCCCACCTGTCTGCGCACAGTAAAGGGCCGAGGCCCATGTACCCGTTCGCCCACCTAGACTATATATACTCCTCCTCCTCCCTCTTTCTAGGGTCAGCAAAGGATTAGCTCATTTGAGAGATAGAGCTTTGCTCATCCACTTGGTTACTTCTCCATTGGAGTCCACGACCTCTTCGGTGAATATCCCCCAAGCGGATTCAAGACCCCTCACGGGAAGACCCCCTCTAGACCTCCTCATGGAGAAGAACTTGCTACTTGCATCGCCCCTTTGTGTTTTGAGAATCTAGCACATGTGTAATCAAATCTTGTTGGTTTTAGTGCTTCCTCTCGTGTTTCCTCTCGTGTTTTCCCCTCGTGTTCTTCGTGTTCATCACGAGACCCGCTCCAATCGTGAAAGATCGGGCATCTAGGGTTCTACCCTACTTCAAAAGTGCTTTTCTAAATGGAGAAATTGAGGAGGAAGTTTATGTTAAACAACCTCCTGACTTTGTTAATCCCAAGAAACCTAATGTAGTCATGTCTACAAACTTCATAAAGCTCTTTATGGTCTTAAACACGCACCTAGAGCTTGGTATAAATTCTTTACTAAGTTTCTTATTGAAAAAGGCTTTGAAATTGGGAAAATTGATTCTACCCTTTTTACTAAAAGGGTTAACGGTGAATTATTTGTGTGCCAAATTTAAGTGGACGATATCATATTTGGTTCTACTAACCCCCATTTTAGTGAAATGTTTGGAAGGCTAATGTCGGAGAAGTTTGTGATGTCTATGATGAATGAACTCAAATTTTTCCTTGGATTGCAAATCAAGCATACTAAGGAAGGTACCTTTGTCTCACAAACAAATTATACCAAGGACCTTTTCAAGAAACTCAACATGAAAGAAAGCAAGGGTATGAAAACACCCATGCCTACTAGTGGCACTACAAAAAAAGACACTTCCATGATGATACGTGTTTGTCACAGTATGTCACATTTTTTGTCATGCATGTACATCCATGACAAACTTATGACAGAATGAAGATAGTCATACATGTGCTATCGTAGAAGTGTTCCATGACATTACCAAAATTATCATCACGGAAGTGTCCACTTCCATGACGATAAATCGTGCGACATCGAAGTGCTTTCGTCGAGGGTGACCGACACGTGGCATCCACCGTAACGGGACACCATTAAGCTATCGGGTCCGGTTTTGGATCCGATAACCCGTTAACAGCCCGGACCAATGGGAATTTTCCACATGTAAAATTCTCATTGGCCGGAGGAAACACGTGTCAGCTCAACGTTCGGACAGATGTCATCCATTCATTGGACAGGAGGCGCCTATGATACGTCGACACATGGCACGGCCCAACAGAGGCCCATTCTGGTGAAAAGGCCGGCCCGTTTGACTTGGTCAAAAGGTAACAGGCCGGCCAACGGAAACCTGTTAACGGCATGTTCGTATATTGCCCATTTACGGCCTGCTTACTACCGGCCCATTACGGCCTATCGAAATTAAGCCCAATAGCTTTATCTGGGCCGTCCAATATGATTCCATCCCGTTGTAACTTCTGGCCCATGTATGGCCCATGATTTCTTTCGGCCCATATGAGGCCCTTTGTAACTCTCGGCCCATTAAAGGCCCGAGATGAAACTGGCCCATAATGAACAGTGTATCGCTTTATACCCATTAACGGCCCATTATTCTGTCTGCCGTTTCCAGCCCGTGTTAACTTTCGGCCTTCTAAGGGCCCATTTATTCTTGGGCTTATTTCCAGAATTTGGTTAGATACGGTGCGTTGCTGGCCTGTTTCATTTGTGGGCCAAATAAAGCCCGTGGTTACATTCGGCCCGTTTGTGGCCCGTTAACCCGTTCGGCTGTTTTCATAGCGTTATCAAATACGGCCTATTGACAACCCGTTATGGTCCACGAATAGTATGGCCCATGTTTGGCGAAATGATTATACGCCCCATAGAAGGCCCATGGATCCTACGGCCCGTAGAAGACCAATGGATCCTATGGCCAGTAGAAGGCCCATGGATCATACGGCTCGTAGAAAGTCCATGGATCCTAGGCATGTAAAAGGCTCATGGATCCTACCGCCCGTAGAAGGCCCACGGATCCTACGGCCCGTAGGAGGCCCATGGTTACAACAGTCCGTGTGTTGCCATGATTATTGCGGCCTAGTTACCAAAACTAGGTTATTGTGGCCACTAAAAAAACGCAGAAAAAGAACTGCAGTAACTACAAGCAAACAACTAAACAAGACAATAAGGAAATAAATAAGCAAGCAACTAACGCTAGCCTATTACAACTATTACACATATTACATCCACTGGGCATCAAAGTTCGCCACCAGTGCAAATATATGGAACAAAGCAACATATTACATACACTGGCCGTCAAAATTGGCCACCAGTGCAAATAAACGCAGCAGCAAAACAAGTCCATAACTGAAACAACTTCAGAAGAGCTCAAGAAATGTTATCCTAGGTATCCACCATGCTGGCAATAAGCTTAGCAAGCTTATTAGCTTTGTCCTGTTTGGCGCTAAAATCGTCCAACGCTTGCTGTTGCACCAGAAAGTATGCATTTGAATGCTCCAGGGACTTCCGCAGTCCTTCTGCTTCTTGTCGCAACACAACTGATCGATGTCTTTGATCTTGTAGTTGAGACTCAAGAAACCGAACTGATCCAGACACTGAGTTTGAATAGCTTGTGCAAGCGGTAGTGGCCAGTAACTCGAACAGTATACCAAGACAGGACTTTGGGGGTTGCCTCACTGTCTTCAAGATAGTTTTCCTTAGTTGTTTTATCAGCTTTGTTGGAGACCAACAAGGATGTCTCACGATCCTGAACCTTATCTGCATTACTTCCTTTATCATTGCTTAATAAGGCACTCTTCCCCAATATTCTCATCAAGATTCTAAAAGAAGAAACAAGCAGACACATAACAGGTTTAGCATGTACTAGTATATGAAACTCGGTGAACCAGTTCATTAGTAAGGTGGACAAGGTTAAACTACCAAGTCTTCTATTACCAAGTAGTACATTATAAAAGCATCAAACAAACATATATCTATGTCCTATTGTCACTGCATTGTATTGCCAAATCAAAATAGAGACATGGTTCAAATCATATCAGTTCAAGAGAAAACAACACTGAAAGAATACAAAACGTGGGAAACTAAACAGCACAACAAGGTTTCAGATGGGTACCACGGGTCTACATGTACAGCAACACTATTG